>JAXDDX010000003.1:5210000-7615000 GCA_034670405.1 Hoplostethus atlanticus | reverse complement strand
TACTGCCTGGTCAGTAACACTGTATGTCCATCCAAACAGGTGGAAGTATCGTGTGGCTGCTAGAGTCATTTATCAAATGTGGGGCTATGAAGGTAATACATAGAGAGATAAACCTGAGACAGAGATGGGGGGGGGGGGGAGAGAGAGAGAGAGAGAGAGAGAGAGATGAAATGCTAATTCCCGTCTCTTGTCCCCAGCAGCTGCTCTCGCTGGTTGACATGTGTGATGAATGGTGTTGCATTGGTACTGTTGCCCTCTCACCTCCACTCATTGTCACCAGCCCAGAGACAAAGGGGAGGAGAGAAGCAAGAGGGAAAAAAATCCCCCAGCACCAGCAGTAGATGCTTCCTTTGATCAACACATACACATACACACACACACACACACACACACACACACACACACACACACTGATATCTGCCTGTATCTTACTGCAGCATGCATGTGCTGAGCAAAGCTGATTTCCTCCTGCCCGGCTAACCACTTTCTTAGCTCTCTCTCTCCGCAGACCGGCCCATGTCTGATGCAACAATTACACAGACATATAAACACACGTGGAGACAAAGACACATCACTAGGAACTGCGTACCTTGGTGAAGGCGGTGAGGAATGAGGGAGGTGGAACAGCACACACTGGCAAACAGTTGGAAATAAAAGATGGAAGTGGAGGGGAAAAGTTGCTTTGTTGGCAAAGAGCGGAGCAGCCATTACTCGTCCTGCTCCCCCCCAGGCGTGAGCAGAGGCAGAGGTGTGAAATAGTAGCAGCCCCTGCCCAGCCTCCACTGATGGGTTTGTTTAAAGGGTCAGGATAGATTGGTGAACCTTTGCCATCAATATGAATGCAAAGATTTCCCAACCATGCCAAAGAAACACGTCTTATATCACGGTGAAGGGCCTCTGGGACGCTGATCGCAGTGGGGGCCACAAAACCACCGCTGGCTCGTTTTTGCTTCTCCACAATTGCTGTCATATATGATACATGTGACATATATGAGCAACAGAGAGCGAGTAATACAATTATTTAACTTAAATGTTGCTTTACATGTGTCATTATTCCTTTTTCCTTTTCCTTTTTATTGCCACCAGCTTGTCTAGTTTATGTCTTTAAAATAAAGGGAGGACCTTCTTGAACATGTATGATCAAACATCAAACACCTGCTCACCATTGCAAAGTAACCTCACATATCCATTTGCACACGCCTGAACAAAGACGATCCTCATTTGAAGATGCAAAATACAAAGATGAAGCTGTAAAAAAATTATGTTTAAATAAGAATAACAGTCACAAATGAGAGATGCCAGAGCAGCATTCCTCCAGGAGCTCGGATAAAACTAAAGTTTGTATCTCACTCGATGCTGATATAGGTGTCCTGGTTTTTTGTACCCGTCTTTGCAACATTTCTGTGAGTTTCATGTAAAGGAGCTTGAAAGCAAGCTGCCTGTCTCAGTGATTTAAGAGATTTGGATTTGTGTTTGAAGCTGGCCCTCCAGAAGGATCAAGGTAGGGATTGGTTTGACATAAAAAGCACAGCTGAGTCAGGAACTCTTTCACAAACACACCCAGAACACATAGCAGTCAACACACACACACACACACACACACAGGCATAGACCCAGTCAAATCAACACAATCACACACCATAAAATACACACATCTTATTGTTGAGGTAATCAAACACTATCAAGGTATCTGGAAGGTTGTACTGTATTGTTCTACGGTATAAGGAAGAACAAAAGCTGAAATATTAAGCTACAGTTTGGAGATGGATAGATATATAGATAGATAGATAGATAGATAGATAGATAGTTTGGAGACATACATTTTGGGCCACAAATCAAAATATTGGTGTTTATTCACCGCGGCAAGGAAAAATAGGTCACTGATATCAAAAGTAAAATGTTTCCAGCACACACAAAGGTGCTTGAGTACGTCATGAACGGCTCCAAGGGTGTTGAAGCGAGAGGAAGATCAATGCGTAACTTGCTAACTTCTCCCCTGAAACAAAGACAAACCCCGAATGTGTTCTTAGCAAACAATCAGCTGCTATTTGCGAAGCTCCACCCAGACAAATATGAAGGCAGCGGCCCAGCAAAAACAACACTCATATATTCAGACGAGTGACGAAGGAAAGAACGTGGCACAACTCCGTAACTAGCAGCCTATCAGAAAGTGTGTTTATATAAATATATATGTAAACATCACACCCATTTGTCTTCTGGAGAACCGCTGCCAGATAACTCAGCAAACAGGCAGCTGGTCGTTTCCATGTTAGATTAATCAAGTTAATCCAGTTTCCTCATATATTTCATGTCTTCAAGTTTAGGTACTTTGAAGTTCCTTCCAGAGAACTCCACTTCTAGCAGCCAAAAGCAAATAACATATCCCTACACTTGATCCTTTTCTTCCAGAGGTTGCTAATGCTAATGCTAATACTAGCAAATACAAATAATATATCTCATCTTGATTAACCTCAATCAGTCTGGTTGTTTTCCAGACAAGAAAAGAAAACCTTATATACAGCCATGTGTCATCATCAAGCTGTCTCCTCAGTCTGTTTTCTTAGATGGCTTTCTTAAAACTCCTGCCAGGAAAAAAACAAAAACAATATAAAATATCTCAAAACATATGTAGTGAAACACACCTGGATGAGATGCTTCAATGTAGTGAAGCTGGAAAACTCTATAGGCACCGTAGTAAAAACAAATGTCTCCTGACATTAGGCTTCATGTTCATTTTAGTTTTCCTAGCTAGATCAAGATGTTCTCTTTTCTGTTTCAGAAAACAGACAGATAATTTCATTTCTTTCTGGGCCACCACCTATATATTTGTCTGAGAGGAGCTTGACATGTTTGGACACGCTCATCTTTCCACGTTTCAGGAAAGAGGAAAATGGAGCCAACAATACACAAGACATTTTTCATTTTTCAAAAATATTTTATTTGATAGTGATCCAGGTACAAGGAAAGAAAAGGAACATGGATTTATCTTACAGGACATGGGAATGAGATTGTAAAAGTTTATTTTCTTGATCCACTTTCTTCTTGGACAAGGACATGCAAGTGAATACAGAAGGTTGTTTACAGAAAGAAAATACCAGAATGTCGTGTAGAAATGGCGTTGGAGTAGGATGTCACCTTGCCCCCTCCTGTACAGAAAGACAACTTTCTCTTTTTGTTGTTTTTAATCCTCTTTTATAGCAAAAAGGCAACACACAGATAGGCTACAAAGAACCAACAATATTGAGAAAATGAACAAAAGAGAGGGAAAGCCAAAGTACTTTCATCCTTCCAAAAAGAATTGTTTCTATTGTATTGACAAGCAAATTGTGAGCGGTTTTCACTCCTCGTGTTCAAAAAGGTTTTTAGTTTCTTTAGTTCTGACATGAGAGGAGCAGCGTGGTGAACATGCAGGACAAAGAGTGACTCTGAATGTTGGAGGACTACTGACCCGGCATTTCACTGTGCTGTGAGCGTAGAGAGCCTATCAACTCTTTATGGCCTAGCGTCTCCGCTCCGACAGCAAACTTTACAAGGAACAAAAAAAGACATTTTATAGTCCACAAATCTTTATGCATATTTCACAATATACCTTTATTATCATTTTAATAAATACAAAACAACAACACTGTGATTTAAAAGAAAACAATGAGTATTAAAGAGACACTAAAACGCATTAGACATTAGAAATATCAATATTAATTTGGTATGTTCTTTTACTGACATCTTGTCTTAAGGTGGTTGAACCAGCACATTATACTTGGAATCAAAATCCACAGCCGAAAACAAAAGAAGGGGACGACAGTATCGGACGTGAAATTTCTCAGCAATGAAAATGGAATGGCATAATCGAGTGGAGATGCATATGGATATATACACGTATATACACACACATGAACACCACCAGAATGTAAAATAACCTGAGATACTCTTTGCACCTCATTTCCAGAACACCGGCCACTGGGTGGATGATATGAAACAATAAGAAAGACAACAGTACAACAGCATCTGATGGCCTTTAGTTTCCACCCCTCCTTTATCAACATTATTAGTACAAAAAAAGACAAAACAAACAGTCATTGAACCAGAAAAATCCTGAACATTAATATTGAAAACATTGTTGTAAGCAGCGTTTTAGAGTCCATAAAAGGCATACAAGGAAACAAGCTTCTCATAAAAAAAAGAACATTGTCTGAAAAGATACAAATCGAGAATCAGAGGCTGAGAAGTTGAAAGCGGCAGATGGCGAGTGTGTGTGTGTGTGTGTGTGTTGTGGTGGTCAGGCAGATAGAAAGTGGTCTGCTCCAGACTGTGGCTGTAAAGACAGAGGCAGTGGGACCTGCTAGGTACTATACAAGGCTTCTCTCCATAATCACTGCACCTTCCTGTTTGGGATCAAACAGTGGCTCGACGCTACACTGTACACTATACACACTGCCATTCCTTCTCAAACAGGTCTGAAATGTATTGACACAACACTGTGCTAATCATAGTATACTGGCAACTGAGGCACCAAGCTCCAGAGCGGCAGAGCGGCTGTTTCAATAGATCTGCTAATACACAGCACTTCAACTGGACTGAGCAGGTCATTGTGTTGCTTTCTTGGATGGTACTGTACCATGGATAGTATAAAAAAAAACAAAAAAACATTAAGTGCTTGAAAATAAGAGAACAATATTGAAAATGGATGGAACTAAAAGACATACAAAAATGTAAAAATGGGACCAATGTAAACCAATATTGTAGCTCCACTGATGATATTTGTAGGTAGGATTGAATGTGTCATCTCTACTGTACATGGTCTACCGTGGGATGATCACAAGAAACCCTCCTTTGTGGTGTCAGATTACTTATTAAGGCTTATTGAACAATCACATCTTCGCAAATGTAACTATCATAAGTGCTATGGCTGAGCTGTTTCTTCCTCCTCTCTGTTTGACTGTCAGTGAGCTGCAGCTAAGTCGTGTAAGGAGTGTAAACTAAGTGTGGTAATATTATTTAGGCGGTAAAACATACAAAAATTGAACAAAATCTTGAAATGCTTAGAGGCCCTTGTATGAAAATAATCACTACACTCCCTCAGGCCATTTCAGAAAACAAGACAATGCCTGGAGTCGCCCCAAAACTTTGAGGGCTGCATGTCTCTGTTTAGGACAGTTAGTAGGAATTCAATAGTCTTGTTCACCCAACACAGTCAGTACCCTCTGTGCACAACTCTTCCAGCCTCATATCTGCCCTTTTCCAAGAAAGACTCTCAGGAGCCCTCAAGTCTGCCACCCAGTTAGTCTCAACTGGAGAAACGGGCGTCTTATTGTTGCTGCTCTTTAATATCTCTCTGTACATTAGTATATAATTTCTTCTCTCTACTTTACAGTACAGAAACTCCTCTTCACATATTCTTCCGGTTCTTCATGTCAGCAGGAGCTATGTTTTTGTGCTTATCACCAAAAATTGCAGTGCAAAAACAATAATTAATAATAATAATAATAATGATAATAATTAATGGTAACTATTAACAAACAATGGATTATAAAACAAGTATTTTATGGCACAACAGCCACTCAATTCACATATAATACAAATAACCAGATAAAACCAACTGTACCGTTATATGGAAATAAAAGCTCAAACTGAATTAGGCTTGCATAGCAATGCAACAACAAGGTAAAGAAGATATTTACAGGAAAGGAAATTGCCTTTATCTCAAAGGGCAGAAAATTACTCAGAAAATTAGTTGTTCTCATATAGATGTTTTCTTTTTCTTTTTTTCAAACTTGCCTTTTTCTAACAAAAAGAAAATTACAGTAAGGTAGGAGGTGGAAAATATTTTCTTGAAGACGAAAACATAGTGAGATGTACAGTATGTCTGTGTCTATACATCACATTTACAGTTCTGTGACACTGCTTTTCTCTGGCACCCTCTTCTTCACTCCTGTCCTCTGAGAACACAGGTAAGGACCAAGTCCACCGCCCCAGCTAGCAAGACTGACCAGGCTTCCTCCAGTTCACATCCCCGGCAGGCCACTCTGTGAGGAGGAAATGAAAAGAAATGTGAGGATCAGTCAAAATCAAGCAACAGCATTTTCAGTCTTAATAACAAATCACATAAATACATTTGATTCATGTTTTGTGTCTGAAATAATTACGCACATAACTCTCCCGAGTATTGTCCCTGCCCGTTGGTCCCTAGGAATTCAGCGTGCTCTGTGGCGGTCCACTGCTGTGGCTGTCGTGGACCCTCAGGCTTGCGTGGCCCCGTTGAGCCCTTGGAGGAGGCTGTACCAGAGGAGCTGTGGCCACCAGGGGAAGGGAAGGATGGTTTACTGTAGGGCAGGCACCCTTCCTCTGAAGAACACACACAACGACCCATAGGCACACATAAAGTTAGAAAGCTAGTTTTATCATCAGAGTGAAAGTGTCTAACTAACTAGGTAACTTAAAGGAACATTTCACCCTCAGATACTATTCCTTTCAGGGCTGCGGAGATGAGGTGTTTGCCTCAGCGCGGTAGGCTTCGTGGAGACAAAGAGCCTGCACTTCCCAAACCCCCACTCTTCCCGACATCTGCAGTGTGATGGTGCCAACAGGCGGTGCCAGGGCATGCCACAGAGAGGACTCTCAGCCTCACACATGGGCCTTACAGCTACCAGCCGTATGAGGGGGTAAACACAACAACAGAGGGACCACTGGCTGCTGTGGCACCCCCTGCTGCAGGGCAGTATAACATTGACCCTCAGCAGTCTCCTCCCATGCATGAAATCTCATCATAGTACTACCCACTGCTCCACTAATGACTGTAATAGAGGCTGCCCCGACCTCTGTGGATTCTACTGTGCATCAGTCAGCGCTCGGAGCCGTATGGGAATTCACTCATGTTTTTTTGCAGATCTGCTGATTATGGCACCTGTCTTTGTCTCGCAGGCTCGCTGTCTGTCAGATTGACTGTGTGTGAAAGTTCTGGCACAAAGAGGGCAGGGTGCACAGCATGGAGATCTCTAATGATCACACACACACACACACACACACGCACGCACACAGATGGGGTGTGTGTTTTTCAGAGTAGCTACTGTTTGTGTGAGAAAAGAAAGCTGAGGCGATTAGAGTGCATCTCAGTTGCTGGGGCCTCCTGCCTTGCCTTGAGTGGAGCGGGACAATATTGGCTGCATTTACAGGGGGAGTGGGCGGGGCTGAGGCAGGGCTGAGGGGGGCATTCTGGAAACCAGAGCAAGTGGCAGACAGTGCAATCTGTTCATGGGAGCCCAGTTTCAACTCAGCGTGAAAGCTAACTTCAACTCAACAACTTGGTGGAAAAACCTCCCGCTGCCAAGCCACAGCAGCATCAGACTCCTGCGTCCTCTATAGGCTCTTTACACTGGTGACCTTGTTGTTGAAAACAAAACAAACAAACGACTTTCATTTTGATTTCAGTATTGTTAGATTGCGAAGCCAATAGGGTTTATTTCCTTGTCTTCGATAGAGTCATCAGGGATAATACAAGGGAAATACAACCACAATTCTAAGCAGCACTGACAGAGCTGATGGATGCTGCCTTGCCCTCCGTGGCATTTGGGTTAGCAAAGTGCCAGCTTGGCTTTAGGGTTTTTAGGTTGGGAGGTGGTGCAGAGCTGGGATAAATTACACATGTTTTTCATAGCTCATCACATATATCAAGTAGGTGTTTATGTACAGCCTGAAATACTGAAATACTCCCTGCACCCTGCATTTAGCTTCTTCAAATTGTAGTCACTCATACCTGTTTTGTGTCCCCTGTGCCCGTCATCCGCTCGGTCCATGGAGCCCAGCCGGTCTTGGGCTTGGCGGTGATGTTCCAGAGGGATGCGTGTCTGTCTGTCAGTGGAGCTCTTCATCTCCTCCAGCTCAGACAGAGGCCCTGACACAGGCTGGCGCTCCAGGGATGAAGCCGTCCTATCGGAGGGGGGTCCCATGCTGCCTACACTGCGGGCGCCCTGGATCCGGCCCTGCCCCTGGCAGGGTGGAGGCTCAGGGGGAGGAGGTAGGGCTGCACAGAGGGACAACCACAGAATAATCAATTACCTGTCAACAACATGCTGCTAACATGCATACATTACTGATACATTGGAGACACTTCTCACTTGAAAAACATTGGCAGCTTTGTAATTTCTAGTTGTTGTTTTGAGTCGTTAAAACAACAGAAATATTTTAGTGCTCACCGTCAGCGGTAGCGTCTCTCCGGTGGGGTGCTGTTCCCTGGCTTCGGGGTTTGCGGTTGGGCCGGGCGGCCCTCTGGTGGCCCAAGCTGTGTGTGCCCACTGTGCTGCCATCTGTTGAGAAGGGACTGTTGGGCCGGGGCCTGTGGGACAAGCCTTTACCTGCAGGCAGAGATACAGGCACACAGGTTATTTGGTTAGTGAAGATACAGAGGAAGAGGTGAGCTGAATTCTGAACCAAGCCAGTAGGGCTGAGGCCATAGCTGCAGACGCACAGGATCCCAAAAGAGGTGCAGTTAATTCATTAATCAAAGATCCAAAACCTAGTAATCAAAGATAGAGCTTGTTAGAAGCCTGTTATAAGGTCACCAGTGTCACCCAGTTATTTTCCCGTCGACCCAAGTAAGAGCCAGAGTGCAAAGCCAGCGTTGTTACAGGGGAGCTGAGTCAAAGGTAAAATCATTGAGACATCCGCGGTTCAGCCATGTACAACAGGTGCCATGCACAACCTGGGCACAGCATCCAAAAGCAGCAGAAACAGAGAGGAAACCACCAGCCACAAGAGGAGGAACAATCAGAGCAGAACAGTGGAAATCATCATCTTCCAGTGGTAGAAGTTCCTGACCAGCAGGTTGTGGGCCGCTCGGCTCCACACACACCAACCTCTCTTGCTGAGGCTAGTGCCCTTCAGGTGGTAGCCAGCCTTGTCTGCAGCTGCCACCAGGGCCTGGGCAAAGCTGCAGTGGGTAAAGATGGAGCCATCAGACGAACTGCCATAACTGGACCTATGGCTGGAGAAATTACGCTCATCCTCCGAGGCCGAGCCCCAACCGTTCACCATGGATCCTGTTGAACACCACAGCTACAATTTCAGCAAGTGTGTGTGTGTGTGTGTGTGCACGAATGTGTTTTATATTTCAAAACATTCAAATTCCACCATGTCATGTTTAAGCTGCTGGCTCAATAGCAGGACATTCCATGGACACAACCTTTATGTATACATGATCTGCCTGTATACATGGAGGGATGTGTCGCGTGATCTTATGATGAAAGGTAATATCAAGTCAAAGGTCCCAGACTTTAATGGTTTTATTTGTGCTGCAGGGCAAAGTGCTTTTGTACAGTCATTCTGTTCTGGCCTGCCCTCTTTTATCTGTTACAGACACATGCATACAGTGCACACACACACACACACACACACACACACACACACACACACACAGTGGGACAGCAGGGCTGGGATCTACTGAGTTTGCTCTTCTTTTGATAAAGAAGAATGAGTGCACCTGTGCTGAGCAGAGTTAGCTGCAGCACTGCCTCAGGTGACACAGATGAAGCAGCTCACAAAACAGTGTGCTGGATCAAACACCTGGCGGTACACACACCCAGCGCTCTTATCCCTGTTTAAAAATGCATCGGGACCACTGTCTGAAAAGGGCTGCATGTGAAAGTAGAGATACAGGTTGAATGCAAAATCATGGACGCTCAGTTACAGATTAATTTTGACACTTGAAATATATAATGCCATACATCACTCAGCATGATGGAAAGACATGGGGGAAATGTTGCACGGGTGATTTAATCAATAGCCTTGTTAACATGGAGGAATTCTTGTGGCTTTCTGCTTGCGTATCTGTGCTACTGTAAGTATGGTTTATGCTTTATGATTTTTTTTCTCATATAAAAGAGCCAAGCCAACACTTTAAATAAAAAAGTATCAGTCTGCCAATAAAAATATGCCACTTTGGCAAGCGAGAGCTCAGAGCACAGTCGGCTAATGTGACAGCTTTCTGTGGGACTGGTTTGGCAGACTTTGCTAAAGTGGCACTTACCCAAGTGCTCTGCTCACACACACACACACACACACACACACACACACACACACACACACACACACGTGAATGAATAGAATGGTGGTACAGAGAACTAGGGAGGTGTGGGGCTAAAGGTCATGGAGTGAGAGATGGGGACAAAAAGTTAGCAGTGGGGTTTAGAAAAGGTCAGTGGAGTACAAAAGATGACGGTCCGAATGCTGGCCAAGACAGGCTGGCAGACGGGCTGAGAGATCCACATGGAGCCAACTCACACATGTATCAGCTGCAGCGATAGAGTTTGGTCTCTCAGTTGGCCCTTCTCAATGGAACACAATACGACACGTTTAAAAACGGGCATAAAACTTTGAAATACGATTGTGGTTTATGAAGCCAGATATATTGGGAAATCCCCGTGAACATGTTTTCCAGTTTCCCCATCTGGGAGCCTCTACATCTCCAACCACATATCACAATGATGCGTTATTGAGCCACTACAAATAGATGCGACCTTCAACAGCTGACCTTTCAACAGCTTTCCAGCCCTACTGCAGCAAAATACTCGGAGATTAATGGACATTTCTATAAACTTTGAGCTTGCATACGGCAGAGAACCCCTCACACATTCCATTTTTAGAGCACTAACTGAAATCCACAGGCAGTAACTACTTTCAGTCCTCTATCTCGCCAAGCTATTTTCTTTGAAATTCTTTTCTCAGAGTTTTTCTCTAAGAAAGAAAGACAGCAATTCCACTGGGTCCAATCCTCCCACAAAGAATAGAGCAGATAATGAAGTATAGGCAGTGCCAGCCAAAGCACCGAAGCTTCCAACTCCTCCGGCTCAGCTAAGGAACATCGCCTCAGCAAATCACATCACAGAATGACTTTTCAGTTACAGTAACTGCCACTTTCTACTGCTGCACCTCTGGAGCACTTCTATTCTCAGAAACCGCCCCCCAATCAAACTGTAATCACTGTAACATAATTTGATAAAAAATCAATCTAGTTTTCTCTTTCTTGCCCTGGAATTGTGGTATTTTTTCTATAGCCCCAGACCAAGTTTGCACTATATGGGTCTGTCATTTTATCATGTCTTGAACCAGAGCAATGGGCCAAGCCATGTACTCTAAAAACCGCTAGCTGACACCTCCCGTGCTCCACGCACTAATAGAGCAAGGCCAGTAAATGGGAGCTGTGCAGTAAAACGCAGGCTGGGTCCTCCTGCCACTAAAACTGATTTATACTGACAGAGACCCTCATCTGCATGTCATTAAGCAGGGAAATCATTCCCCCTGACGAGCAGGCGTTCCTACCTGCCGCCGGGAGACGTGACCCTGCTCCTCACAAACCTGGCAAGGCTTTATGGGAGAGTAATCGCCCAGAACAGCCTAGCTTTCAGCTCGTTGTGGACATAACAGCCTTACTGCTACCACACCTCAGGTTTACATGACCTATACCTCCTAGTCTGCACACGAAGCCTTGGTAATACCTGCGCCTTCAAAACGAGGGCCTCAGAAACCCACTAGAACATCAGGATTTACATTCATCTGCTGAAAAATGAACGTGTTATTCTGGCTCAGAACATAGAATAACACGTTGGAAAGCCCGAACAGACAATCTGCCGGTGAAAAATGGCCCCAGAGGAGGCGGTGGGCTTTTTTTTCTGGGGCAGTAGTGAGAATGTTTGATTTACTGGCCTTTGGTGTACCATTAAGAAAAAAGACCTATTTCCATATTATTAAAACAATGACAAATCTATCAAGTGAGGCTCGACAGGAGTCTCACTCCTACCCCCCTCGCTGCACTGCCTCAAAATGGTGGCCACAATAAATCTCGGCGCTTTCCCCTATCCTCCCTCTGTTCCTCCCGCTAACCCCGGAGCTGGGACCGTGTCTGTGTTGTCAAGCGATGGGGAGCCGGGCAGACTTGCAGAGAGATAAGAAGAAATAGTGCTGTCTTCAGAGTAATACAGTGGAGGAGAGATGCAGTAGATTAAGGCCCAGTTGCTGCTTTATATTCCTCTAAATATATCAGCAGCAGCATGTGTCAGCGCTACCAAAGCCACTGTTCCATCATCCCATGGAAAACTACTCTTTAGGGCTGCCTCCGACAGGGTAGACCAACAAGCAACCCTGTCAACCCTTCGACTCGTTCTTTCTCTCTCTTTAGCTCAGCTCTTCTACCTTTAGACGTATTCTCTGCTCTCTCCCTCTTCCTTTCCACTCGTACATTTCCAAATACCTTTCAAGAGTGTTATTTTTTGGTATTCACCAGCCTTGTCGGAAGAGCTGAGATAGATACATGATGTCACAGGGTCACACATTTCGCGTCACCTCTTGTCCCCGTAGTGCATGGTAGCTAAGTCCTCCACACCCCAGTTCTGCCCTCTGGTTTACAGAGGGCTAGTGTGGCCCGGTCAGTCGGTATGAGAGCGATACTGCAGGACCCAGCCCTGCTGTCTCTACCGCTCCAATGTCATGCCCTTCATATGTCCCTCCGACAGACGGCTGTAAAAGCTTTCACTGAGTTGTAAAAATGGAAATGGTGCCTCTAGTCTGGAATGGAATATGCCGCACGTGAAATTTATTTCAAATCTCCTAGGGAAGATACGGGTGGCGCTAGCTAAGTTAAATCACAGTCACTCTCCTGCTCGCCTTGCCTCTCCCTCCTCTTAATTTCCCTCTCACTATCCTGTTTAAAATTCATGGACTTTCTTATCTTTTTTTGGGAAATGATAATTAGAATTCCCCGGAGTCTGCCAAAAAGTGCTTAAGAAACGTGATTGAGGCATACTTAGCAAGCATGTTCACATACAAATTAGCACACAGGCTCATGAAGAACAACTGTACAACAAGACGTAACAACAATGGGACTTGAATACATTTTACCATCGAAAAACAATTAGAGCACAGCCAGCAGTACGCAACATATTGACTGAGAAGTGGTTCAAGATAACATTATGGCGAACAACAACATAATAACAGCCTTAGTATTTAATTGCATGTTTTGTTTTAGTGACATAATTACAGATTTGTCAATTCATATTTTGCACAAAAATGAGTGTTGGGTAGTTGGACACTGATTTTGAAGGATTGAAATCCTGACAAAAGGAAAAGTGAAATAAACTACAACACATTTCAACTTGGTACATGAGTAAGAAGTCATCATCAATATGAAAGACTGGTAACAGCTGGAACCATACAACTATGTGGACTGCCTCACCTGTTAAAGAGCTGTCCAGGTTGTCCATGCTGGAGCCTGGTGTGTGCTCGATACCACGGGGGTGCCTGGCCCCATAGCCTTCGTCCTCCTCCTCTTCCTCCTCCTCCTCCTCCTCATCAGGCAGGTCAGTCTCCAGGTCAGACACCAGTGTGCTAGACACGTAGCCCACTGGAGGAGCTGGAGCCTGGGGAGGAAGAGAGCTCCCCTGAATGTGCCTGGCGAGACAGAGAGACAGCGTGAGTAATTACCCTCCTGGTATGCATATCTCTGCACATTCAGGAATGTGGAGGGGTAAATAAAGGAAATATGACATTGGACAAAAGACAGGATGGCATAAAAAAGGAAAAAAGGATTGTCAAGCTAATTTTAAAGACCTCTTTCACGTCCGATGCGCTGAATAAATCTGGACAATTCCACTAATTCTACAGTGCTGCTTGCATGCTAACACAATGACCCACTAATTGCAGCTGTAGCTGGGACAAAGGCGTGCTCTCCAGGCCTGTCGACACAAGGCTGTCACCTCACAGTCAACCCGCTCCGCTGACAGCCGCATTTGTTTGAGGACTGCCATGTCTTTGACGTGGTTTGCAGCGGGATTTTGTTGTAATTACTGGCCCTCTGCTGTTGTCAAAGATGCTCTCTAACCAACATAGTCATTACTGGGTAACATGACATCTCCTTCCTGACAAGGCTTCCCTGTACCCCCCTCCACTATTATGAATGGATGCCAGTCTCTCATTCTCTCTGCCTTGCCGACAGAATGAAGCATGGCCTTCATCCGACTTGCATGAGCACAACAACAATGGAATGCGCCGGATGGGTGTGGGGGAGTAAACAACCGTGGGTAAGAAACTGTGTCTCTTAGAGTGAGCAAAACACAGTAGTCGCCTAAGTGGTAGCATAGGCCCATTACAATGAAATGATTAATGGGAATATCTCACAATGTGCACAATGTGCGATATACAGTTGACATGAAGAATATTGCAGGACCAAAATAAATCCCTGAAGCAGTGAACACGGAACAAAATATAGAATGAGCATATACTATATTTATACAGTTGCATATATTGTATATTTACAACAGTTACAAAGTGTTAAAAGCATCTCAAACAATCAGCACTGCTGACTCCATTAACCTATAGGTCACTAGGGTGATATTGGTCCCAACAAACAAATTAAAATTACTATTACAGTAAAATGCAGGCAATAACAAGTCATGAGTGATGAGTTTGGTAAGTGTATTTCCTGGGCAGCTTCTTAGGGGCTAAAAATGACACAATTTGAACCTTTACATTGCCATTTTAATACAGTGGTGATTACCATGTCTGTTTTGCCATGTCCAGTTGGTATGCTCTAGTCAGCTCATCCAGATGGGCCTGGAGCATGGGCTGCATCTCCTCTCGGGGGGAAGGGGTGAGGGTGGCCGTGGATTGCTGGCCAAAGGACACTGCTGCTGGGGAGGAGGCAACCCCACGGATAGGTGGGGTGGGAACTCTCTCCTCTTCTTCCTCCAGCTCATCCTCCATCCCCTGGTGAAGGTAGGTCTGCACAGGCATGGGCGGGCCCCAACCATCACTCTCATACCTGGGGTAAGAAGAGGAGGAGTTTCATGTGCTGATCATCTGAGTCACCACAACCAAAGGTGAAACATGTCTCATATATTTAACTATTAAATGCACCTACAAACAACAATAACAACAGAACAAATACATTTATATTATATTCAAAAGGTACATCCTCTGAACAGAAATAGAAAGAGGATAAAGGACAGCCTCAATCTCCACAAAGTCAATGTAATAAGGAAACTACAAATATGTGTCTTCTACGTGAAATGCATGCACACTAAACTAACTCTTACACATGTAGCTCTGTGACCTTGTCAAACTTTCCAAAGAATTTGTTATATGACAGTCCTGAGTGGAATTACAGAGTTACTCAGGCTTCAATTCCCCATAGCTGTGCTTATACATGCTGAAATAATACTGGTCATAAAGAAAATGTTCATTAAAGGAATTTGTCAGGGCACACTCCATAGGACATAACTGTTTTAATCTGCTGCCATTAAGAGCAGCGTCAGATTTACAGTGCACAGGACTCCTCATTTGCCAGATAGCCTATTAAAGCAGATGATGCTCCCAGATTGGAAATGGGAGTGAGAGGACAGAGCGCCTACTGGACCAGGGAGACACACTATCACTTCAATAAACTAGTCTCAGTGTGAACCGACTGTACAGTATGTTGGAGAATGTGTATGATTCAAACAATAGGTAGAAACAAGATAGATAAAACAATCGCTCATATACTCTCTGAGTTGAACCAGTAATTAGTGTAGACGTATATGAAAGAAGCAATTGGCTTTACATCAAATATGTTTAAGAACCCCCTTAGCTTCAGTTGCAGTAAGTGGTAACACTCCCTGTGGATAAATTCCCCACTCCCTCTGTCTCGCTCTCTCTTTTTGAAACAATGCAATTATGTTTTTTTTCCACTGTGAGATTCAGCAAATAGATTCATGTGAAACCATCTGTGTGTCTACGCGCTAGCAGCAGGAGACTGCTAGAACAATGCTTTTTTTTCTCCAGTTATGAAGTTTTCTGTTATATTGAAGACAGGATCAGATACATTGATCAACCATCTGTATGTCGGTGTGTGTGTGTGTGTGTGTGCGCACATCGATCCTTCAGGTTGTCTCCAGATGTACTGTAGTACAGTAATTAGCTGCAGAGAAAACAGACAGTCTAGAGAAGAGCTCAACCCTGTTATTACACACAGCAATTGGCTGGTGTTGTCAAGCACTGTCTTGTTCTTTCAAGCACGTGAGCCACTACTCACCGTGGTGGCCAGCGGAAAAAACATCTGTCATCATAGTAATATGGATTAGCATACAATTTGTAGTGCACATAGTGCTGACAACATGTGAGAGGAAGATTTAGTAGGCATACCCTCCTCCTTCATGGAGCTCGTTGGGATAGTGGTCCATCTCAGTGCCGGGGAGAGGGTGAACAGGGGGAGGGGGCAAAGGGACGTTGGCCCAGTTGGACCCGTTGGCCTTGGTGGGTTTGGAGCCAGCCTTGGTCTTCTTCTTCTTGCCTCCCTTTCCACCTTCGAATGGAGGGGAAGGGTTAGAGAGACAGACTCATTGGAAATGAAATTGTAAAAAGAAAATCAATTTTAATATACCACTGGGATAGCTTGGTTAATTATTTGCTGTTGCCACATAACAAATAGGTATTCTAAACAAAGTCAATTTAGCCCGCCTACTGTACGTCAAAAAACAGATCCATTTTAAGTCAATTTCAGCATATCCTTGGAAAGTCATACACTATTTCATACACAGGATTTCACTGGGCTCCTGCCTGTCAGTGCTTACATAGAAAATCTCAAGGTTGCCTAATGAAAAGCATGCGTCCATTGATTGATTGTCTGAAAAGCCTCAAATCTCCATAGAAACAGGAGAAAATGGCAGTAAACGAGGCTAAAGCAGACCTTTGTGCTCTACCCATCCCTCAGTGTCCCTTTTCACAGCAGGCTTTGGGTTCCACAATGAAATATCTCACTTCACAGCATCATCATAATGAATGGCTTGTGTAGTGTCAGTGTGGCCCTAATGGAATTCACTGAGAGTCTATTACTACTTTCATTTCTTTTATTACACCAGAGAGCCGCCAAACCCATCCATTTCCACTCACATCCCTCCAACACCAGATTCTCCTCTGCCCTATCCATCTTTATAAATCTGCCAGCTAGGGCCAGGTCAGTGCTGGCTTTTATACGATTTGGTCATTGTGGAAGAAACCTTTTTTCCCAAAATGACATTTGACTTAAATCACAAATCTGTGTTTTTAAAGTACAGGTATATACACATTTTCCTGAAGGGCAGGACTTGCTAATAGAAAAGAACCTCTTCACTACTGTTAGATCCCACCACAACTCAAAATGCAAGTCCATTTTGCTCCAAAGCTTATAAACACAAACAAACCATTACATTTAAGAATTGTCTTTTGCTTCCAGTCCTTCTATCAAGAAATCAGTTAAACAATTACAGTAAAATATTTTAAAAAAAGCAAGCACAGTATGCTGTTTCTGGATGGGGCCTTTGCACTGCGACAGTATACTATTGATGCTCCCACTAGGACACAGAGCTCTCTCTTTATAATTAAACTGTACCTCTTGCCAGTCTATTCCCTGCAAACTACTATATAGGTGAGTTACTGCGGTCCTGTGCACCTCAAGGGCTAGAGCATGCACGCATGGTTCTGCAAGATGCTTTGGATAAAAGCAACCACCAACTGGCATGTACTGTACTATTATTAAATTACTTTCCTACCCTATGTTTCTCAATGTGTACATATGGAAGGGACGTGGGGAGAGACATTAGCATGTATGAACCATCGTGGCAGGCTACAATGTTGCTCTGCCAGCAAACACCTTACATCTCAATCCAGAAAATACCCCGAGCTGACGTCGCCAGCCACAGCCTTTGGGAGACTCTGTTGTACACATTTGTATCTGTCATCTGTTGGTTAAACCCTCGCTGCCAAGGGCCTGTAATAACTTTCCCCAGTGCCACAAAAAGCTCCTGTTGAAGGAATCCTGCATCTCGCGCAAAAGAAACTAACAGAAGAAATCAGATATATTTTATTGATACAGAAATGACAGAAATGTTGTACGATATGTCAACTCTCATCTTTTGAAAATATACTGTAGAATTCTGTTACTATATAAAAAGGGTATTTTCTTTGATCAGCAGAAAAG
This sequence comes from Hoplostethus atlanticus, assembly GCA_034670405.1. Lineage (NCBI taxonomy): Eukaryota > Metazoa > Chordata > Actinopteri > Trachichthyiformes > Trachichthyidae > Hoplostethus > Hoplostethus atlanticus. Next base: position 7,597,026 of record JAXDDX010000003.1, on the reverse strand, counting down.
CACAAAGATGATTGCAAAAAACTGTTTGTGCAGGAGAGGAAATATCAGGCATGAGGAGGAGATAGAGGTGTCAGAGTAAGATTCATTAAGAATGGGAGTAATAAAAGAAACAACTGTAAGCCCGAGGCAGGAGGCACTACAGTGTAAGTATAGTCTGAAAGTAATTGGGTTTCCTAATCGTACCTCTGGGCGACGCTCGACTTTTATCAATAAATGGTGAGCTGACGTGATTGTTCAATCACCCCCAGTCCCTCCACACAAGACCGGCCATCAATATTGTAAATGAGCCTCTTCTAGGGAAGGATGGTCTGGCACTGGAATTACAACAGCTCACCCCAAATATGAAAAATACAGAGAGAAAAGCTGTGGCTAGGACCTACACAGGAATTACACAGCAAACCCATCTCCTCTGACAAAACTGGGCCTCCTTTCAAAGGGGAGCTAATACTAAATATAGATATGGAGTTGGGTATTTATACCTAAGGTTTGGGCGCTCCCAGCCTATAACTGTAGGGCTGCATAGCCTTGAGCTTGCTTTGTTTTCATTGGGTGCGTCAGCGCTGAGGGGGAAAGCCGCAGCATGGAGACTCTGCAGCCAGATATAACTTACGAGTGGGAGAATAATTTCAAATAGGGCATCCAAATAACTGACAGTACAAATCGGTTCGTGTAGCTTCTGGGTTACTGTAATGACTTTCACCATTTAGTAGTTTTATTTAAAAATGTAAAAGAAGAATATTACATGTTACATAATGACATGTAAGATAGACAGAGGGTACAGGAGCACAACAGCTCAGCAACCATCTGTGGCCCCCACTCACATAACTATGGCTTCATTGAGGGCCAGTGTGAGTAGAGGGGAGAGAAGACCAGTTACCTTTTCTCTCTTACACTAAGATAGTTTTTAATGAGCAGCTCCTCAGCCCCAGTGGAGATCCATGCTGCCATGAAAGCTGTTCTATTTCTGTTCCTTTTCATCCTGCTCTCCTTCTTCAGACCTGACGTTCATTATTCCCTCCATCTCCTTAGAGGGTGAGCAAGGCACTGGAACCTTTCCCCTCTTCAAATGTTTTACTTTACTTTAGTTGAAATCTGAATCAAAGCTCAGCTTGTGCTAGTTCAAATTTCCTTTACTGCTATACTATATGTTACTGTTTTCTGCAATATATACATATAGTACATCTTACAGCAGCTTTACAGAAAATTACTTCAATTAATGAATCGAGTATCTTTTGTTCATCACTTCACTCTTATGGCACCAATAATCCATCTATACATTCACTATCTCTTTCTATCTTTCTGGTGTTTTTTAAGTGGAAGGGCATAACCCAGGTTGAATTCTTATACAGGTTGATCAAGTTATTACATCAAATATACTTGAAATCATGACATAGGGAAAGGGGAAAATATCTCAAGGCAAGTAAATAATACTGTTAGTTTAAAGTAATAAAGAACGTCTTGCCATTTGCTCTTGTGATTTGGAAATATTCAAACAGGTAGCATTCATCTCCACTCCATCTAAACGTGCTTTAAAGCATATTTGCTGCTGCTTTTTTAGCAGAGACCTCTATTATCTTCCTTCATGTTTCTCTCAGTGTCATGAACTTCAGAGAGAGGACTGAGTAAAGCAGCATGTGCCAAGCCCAGTCAGAGCCTTCACTAACCTGCATGGAGTCTAAGGGAAGAATCTGCCTGCAAGGCATGGCCACTTCAAATCCCCTCTCCAGCCCACTGTGTGCCAGAGCATTGAATTAGAGACCAGTTAAGGCAGTGGGTTGTAACTAGATTAAAGAGGAGAGTGGAGGGGAGGCAGGCAGAGGGCTGCCTCGGTGTCCTATAAATGACATTGTAATTCTCTGAACATGGGTTTTAGTGTAGTCGGCCACCATTAGGGGAAGAGGGAAAAAGGGAGATATTTTTGCCACTTTACCCAGCCAAGCGTCTCTAATGGTGTGTGTGTGTGTGTGTGTGTGTGTGTGTGCGCGTGTGTGTATGGTCCACTCTGTCTGAAGAAGTCCCTCTGCCCCTATTCCCGTCTGCTCACACACTCAGTGAGAGACAAAGCCTTTACAAGGCCCATCAGTGATGGCAGAAACCCAGCATTAGTGCCTGCAGCCATATTCTATCAACAGATGATAGTAACAATCTTTCTTTCTTTGTCAGATTTAAGGGACTACACCGACTTCTGGGGAAATTGGCCCGTTAACTTACTCTTTATGTGACGAGAGGATTGGCAGAAAACAAGCAACACCAACTCTGGATTACGATAGTCTCTTCTGATGTTAGATAAGTCTATTTAACGTGCTGTATGTTAACATGTTACCATGTGCACAGAGATGCATAGACATCTACCAGAGACACAAGAGATGATTTTGGTGATACTTGTATGTTAGACAATGTACTCAAAACCTCATATTTAAAAAACATGAATCTTCATCCTCATTCATATTAACTATATATCATTCACACACAATGAATTGTAAGCAGTGGGAGCTGAGTGAGCAAAGCATTATTGGTGAGGGAGTGGACTGTGTTAATAAAAAAATCCCTTAGATGTCAGGTTTGTCCATGCAAAGAACAGATGGATAAAGCAATTAAGAAACCAGTCAATCATAAAGTCAAGCGGCGGAGCCCCAGAGACGTCCCAGTGTGTTTCAGAGATCCCTGCCGCGTCAGAAACCAACCTGAGAGGCTGCCGCTTCGCTCTGAGCTGTTGTGAGAGCTGGTGGTGCTGAAATCTTGTGATTGGTTGTGTGGTATTCTATTAGACAATCCGTCGGCCAATCGGTAGTCGGGAATGAAAAGGAGTGCTATAGTGGAGGTTAAAGGGCAAAAATTACAGTGGCATCAGGTGACTGGCAGTTAGCACAAGCACATGCAGACATGCAGTTAGAGCATCAGGCAAGCAGTAGACAGTAGCTCGTATACACGTCTTCATCAGTTCAAGCTTCATATATTCCCCATGGTTCATTTATTTAACCATTCATTCACTTTGTCACGTGTACGCAATAAATCAAAGACACTATGTTTGTTGTATGTCTTTGATAGAACAGGCTAAAATGAAAAACATGGAAATAGTTATTCCACAAAACCCATTTTGGATTAATGGTATGAGTCAAATAGTGGAGATTTTAAGTCAATACTACTCCGCTTCCAGAGAGGTGTAATCATATATAATCATATATAATCTTACTTCTTAAAATAATGCCATGGAGAATTAGGAAATGAGTTTTTAAAGATTCATTGCATTAGGGGGACCGTGGAAAAGTCTAATTAATCTGTTTTAGACTGTTGGAAAATGAGATCATAAATATGTATTAGAATACAGCCAAGGAACACTCATTACTCCTAAAGCACGAAACTCCACTCGGATTTAAAAAATCCAGCATCAAATCCGTGGTAATTAATTTGGATTATTTTCTTAAATATTAGTCCAGCTAAAATGGACAGACAATTACTCTGAAACCGAAGGAGGAGTGGTGCTATCGTGGAAACCTCAAGGAAATGGATGGTTGACTCAACTGCACTAGTCCTTCCTGAGGTGTTTACTCAACCTTGGAGAGTAACCAAGATGATGTCTGCTGGGGAAAAATGACTCTTTTAAACACATCCTCCCCTCCACAGACAGCGGGGTTAGAATGGCTTCGGAGGCTTGCGGTGAAAGAGTGGGTATTAAACTGCATTAAACTGCTGTCACGTCACAGCAATGAACTTGTGGCTTGTGAACCGGGGTGAATGAGGTACTGTATGAAAAAAAACTCTTTCTTTCAATAGTGTTTTAATGCTGTGATGCTGTCACATGAAGTACAGAGTGGCTGTAGTTGACAATAGCATACATCTAAACATTTACTGAACCTCACACACGTAAGGGCACCGAGATCCCTACAAATAGACACATCTGCACACTCACTTTCTCCATAGGACTTACTGTTGTTGCAGGAGTTCTTGTCAGGCAGGGAGTAGCCTAGGTTAGCCATCTCCTGCTTGGCCTGGAGGGAGGCCTTCCACTGGGCCTCAGGCAGGTCCACGGCCAGCTCATGGATGCTACTAGAGTGGAGGATCTGGGTAGTGGCGTAGGGAGTGGCCTGGGATGCTTGGCCAGGGCTGTTGTAGTTGGCCTTGGTGGTGAAGTCTATGCTGCTGTAGATGGCTCCATCAGAGAGCATGGTGCCTGTCTTATCCCCTTGGCCACTGGGGAGATCTGGAAAAGAGGGAGGGAGATGTAGTTGGCTTTCTAAAAGTGATGTTCACATCACCTATAACCCCAGAGTGTTTGAATAAAGGCTGGTGGGTGGAAACAGAGAGGAGACATTGATGAACAAGCCTGGTCTTCATGGCAGATTAAGAGCAGAGAACTGTCTGTGCATTAGGCCGGGGTGACCTGGGTTCACAGCGCAGGAGGCCGTGGAGTGTCAAGGCTTTACAGTCTGCGGATCAGCACTCTCAGGTCAGCTTATCTCTTAACGTTCACAACTTAACATATTCATCTCATTGAAACATTCATCCCAGTTCTTCATGCATTCCAGCCCTCAGACTCCCAACCTTGGTGCCCCTTTCTCCCTGCTTGTGTGGATCTCTCCCTCTCCTCCCTTCTCTCTTCATGCACATGGGTGATAATGATGCCGCTCTGCATGTGTGTGTAATGAGAGAGCGAGAGAGCGAGGGAGAGAGGGAGAGAGCAAGCAGACCCTCTCTGTAGTGTGTGGTTTGCATGCCCAGTGAAGGGGAGATGATGTAGAGCCATGGCGGAAGTGTCCGCATCTGCGCCAGTCAAGCTGCGTCTGTCCTTCACGACTGGCTGCTCAGGACCATCCTTTCAAACACCCCTCCATCCCCTCCTCACTGCCTCCTCTGCCTCCTCTGCCCATCTCTCCCCTCACATTCTCTCGCTCTGAGGTATGGGCTGTGACACCAGGCTGGACTGTTTGCCATTACTCAGCCTGGTGACAGTGGAAGCCCTGCTGTTAACGCTCTAGCTGCCCTCTGATGTGATATATAAATGTATATCCAAACACGCACATGCAATATGCATAGTATACATCTCTGCAGGCTTGGTGGGAGAGTGGACATGATGGACAACAGGAGCCACGGTACAATACAGAAGAGGGCAGGGAGCCTGGAAGAGCCTGTCATCATCCTTCATCTCTTATGGTCTCTTTCCCATCTCCCCCTGCATCGCACCTGGGAGGGCACCAGGGCAGACCTTCACTTACCTCCTCGGCCATAGTTACTCAGGTCGTTGGGTCCCCCGGAGCCGCTGTTGACAGGCAGGCTGGTGGCTGGCCAGGAGTCCGCTAACCAGGGGTAGCCCGGGTCACTGGCATTCAACAGCCCAGGCCGACTAGGGAGAAACGCAGAATGGGACATTCAATTAAACATAAGTTGTGAAGTTACTTTAATACCAAAGGTTGTGGTATGCAAGGTGTATTTCTAACACATGGAGTCTTCCCCCACTGGAAATAACAATCAACATACATTTCAATGTTAGTGTGTGCACATGCATGTGTGTTTGTGGGAGATAAGCTGGCAATAAGCCTCTGGTGCTAATGAGACTGTATGGATACATTCCTTCAGCCACAAAGTTGGAGTTCCTTCAGGCAAACAGCTCTTTATCTCTCGTTTTCTCCTGCTGTGTCTTTGTCACAGTCTCTCACTTATTAAAGCAAGTACACACTGTAGAGACACTGCAGTTGCACTCTGCATACACACCCACATGTATACGTTTCCTCATTCATTAATATCCTGTATTTTCCGCTGTGTTTTCCCATCAACCCCTTGCGGTGATGTCCAGACGATCTAAATCTTATTTGATGAGATGTCACACCCCAGCCCTCGCCCCGCCATGATCCCCTGGCCCACTTGTGGGATGCCTGCATATGGGAGAGGACAGCTCCATTTAACAGGTGTTGTGTCCCTCCTGAGGGGGGTGGGGGCCATAAAAAGCAGCCATTAAGACTTTAACCTGTCATGGGTGACTGCTGGGAGGCCATTAGGACCACTTTACTGTACAATCACGTCTGAGGCTTGTTACCATTGGCAACACAGATGGAGGTAGATGAGAATGAGAGATGGAGCTAAATTCCTTTGTTTATGTGTCAGTTCACTGAAACAATGTACTCCGCTTGTTTCTAATGACTGGCCATTGAAATTGATTAAGCTCACTGCACTCTAAATTCCACAATGTGTAATGGCTAATTTACTGACCAACGTAGATAGAGGACATAAAAGAAACAGGCTGTGGGCGGATAAAAGACTCCAAACCCACACATCAGAAGTAAAACTGGTGTGTGAGCAGCTCATTGCTCCACTCAAGATCTCAACAGCAGTGGCTCTTTTGCCCTTTTATCCCTGAGAAATCACAGACGGCTATGGTCAGACAAGCAGCACATGTGATAAGGGATGGCTTTTGGCTTCCCAGGAACATGGCACACCCCACAGTCAGCGCCCTGCAGTATGTAGCAGACGACGTACACCACACAGATACACACTAGCACTCTGAGAAGCCGCGGAGCACGGCACTTAGCAGCCTGGCTTCCTGACGGGGCTTTTTGTCTCGGCTCCGGCGGGGTGACATGCCGGCTCTGGGGGACTGAGAGAGAGGCGAGCCCTGAGGACATAGGCAGGTAATGGGCGCGCTGCAGTCAGTGTCTCCCTCAGCCACAGGTTCTAATGAGAAGAGCTGTTCCATAGAGACGGAGTCCAAATGAACTGCAGCCCTGACAAGCTAAGAGCCCTCGCCGTGGTTCCTGAATGCCAAAACAGGCCCTCGGGGGAGACGAGTCATTCAAATTGATGGCTGTGCATCAGACACATGCACTTTTATAGGGTAATACATCTCTCCCCCTCCCTCCACTTCTGTTTCTGGCTGCCACGTTCCCCCACTGCCATCATTCTCTCCCTCCCTACCCATCTCACCCTAACCCTATTTTCCTTTATTTTCTCCCCGTACACCTCCTCTTTTCATCCCCCCTCCCTTCCTCTTGTGTGCTCAACATCTGTCAGACTGGAGTTTCCAGGCATTTGACAAAGAAGGAGAGACTGCACCACGGCTGCAGCTAGACTGCACCGTGGAAGTATGCTGTCTACAGGAAAAGACCATGCCTTTGTCTCATTACCAGTCTCACTTGTCCTATGTGCTCCAGCAAGCCCTCCCCCAAGCCCACCGGAGAAAGACTATTTGGAAGACAAGGAGTTGACACTGGAAATGGCTGCATCGTCCTTGTATTTATCACACAGCAGTATTCCTGCAAAGGATAATTAGAATAAGACTGATTTCTACTGGGGGTATTTGTTATGTGGGTGTGTGACTATGTGTGCGGGGTGTGGACACAGGGTCATATGTCTAATGAAAGGCTGGCATCTAACTTTTAATCCGTGTCCAGCCTGAGATGAATGGTAACCTTGGCAGATAAGATTTGATTTGGAGCTTTTCTTTTCCTGCCAGACATTTCTGCGATAGGTAGGAAAGCTTAAATACTGTCTAAGGTGGCTGACATGAGGCTTGCCATAAACAAGCCGAGTGAGAGATAGTAATTCAAAAGCAGCTTCATAAATCAGGTGTGTTTACATTCGAACACCAGTGAATAGATTCTGCACATTAGCTTATACTTACAGCACGGATTGCTTTTCTAGATTTACATGCAGAGAACAATCTTAGCCTTCAGATCCCGGGAAGTAAAGGAATCTCCATAGCAACAGTCTTGGTGAAACCTGTTCACTGCACTGCGCAGCCCTCTCAATAGGAGTGAATCTGCCTTTGCTAAAATATTGATCAGTGCCGAGATAGGAAATTATTACTATCTCCTAATTACCATCTCTCTATTGGCAGGGGGATAAGGAATGAGCCCTTATCGGCTTTTATCAATTTCAATTAAGCAGCCAAAGTCAAATTGTCCAGGACTACCAATCTGCAGCCTATTCATCTTCCATGAATCATTTATTTTGTGATCGATTAATTGTAATTGTTCAGTCAGGGCAATTTGGCAGGAGCCAATGAGGAACTGAGAACAGACGTGGCTTCATTTGCTATTGTCTAATTAATGCAATAAACATCTCACGTAACAAATGAACACATTTTCCTGTGATACTTTGCTACTCATTTTCCCTCTCAGGACAGATGGGGAAGATGCAACATCTGGGCTTTGGTGTGAAGAGAGTGACTGACAGATCAGGGGTTTATGCTAGAAAACCAAGTCCAGACTGCATCCTATTCCGCTGTTTTGGGAATGTGGCACTCGCTGCTACTGACTAAAGATATGACAAATATAATGCATCACAAATACAGACATTTCAAATCCCATTCGCTGGAGTGAGAATCAGAACCACTTATGTGGAAAATTGAAGGAAAAACACTACAGCAGAAAGTAGATGAGAAAAGGCACGGCAAGTGGCGTGGCTAATTCATTGAGAGCCTTCTGGCAGCTCACGGAGCAATACAGGCAAAAATGCCCATTGCGACATCCACTCGCACATACATAGTAAGAGAAAAAAAAATAAAATACATAAATATAAAAAGACACCACAACTAGAATGTTGAAAACTCGCTCATTTCCAAAAGCCCAGAGACACACAGGGTCAGATCTAGAAGCTTTACCTAGTCAGGTGTGATAAGCAATAGATAGACAGAAGTCCCAGATTCTCAAGGGAGTCTCTTGAATACCCACAAATGCTCAGTAACTGGTGTCATTGAGATGTGCCCTATTCTCTGTAGCCCCTCTCTCTTTCACGAACACACGCTGAAAAGGAGCAGGTTGTATGAGGGTGCACGCGGGGTACCTCCACACACCTCTCCCCTGGGTAATTATTTTTACATTATTACATGTGCTCAGATCCCAGCCGCCCACGCAAGGTGACAGGCAAATTTATCACTCCGGAGGGCTTCTGGGTTGCCTGTAGCCGGCAGGGGAAGATAAATGACAAAATAAAAGCCCTCTCTGCTTAAATTGTTTCTGTTAATTCTGTTGAGGAGATTTATGAGTTCATCTATCGATGCATGAACGGAGATGTGGTGGAAATGTATATTTGCGCACAGGTTTGCATGAAAGGTACACAAACAGGTACTGGTTATCTATTGATCCATCAGTCATCTATCAGAGCTGGAATAAAAAACGCATGACTTACGCTGTTATGGTACTGTAAGGTTATTATAGTTAAGATATGCAAACCTTAGCATGAAATAACAATAAAACAACTGAGCTACTCTAATGTTTGTCTGTGATAATAGACATCTTCAAGTAGCTCATGTGTTTTGTAGGTGTTAGATTGGAATATCGAAGACAGGTTTGGTGATGTGCATAAAAGAGCTTCTGGTGAGACACTGACCTTCCATTGCTCATCAGACCGCCGTCAACTCTCTGGAACGTTACTAAGGTCAGAAAAGAAAGAAGGAGAGAAAGATGGAGGGGAAAAAACACAAAGCAATATGTTACATTTTTCTAGTATTATATCATCAAATTGCCCGATGGTTTATGTACATAAATAAGATGAGAAGAGGTATGGTTGTTTTAGCAGCATAGTCCAGTACAGGTATTCTGTTCACTTGGCCCTGTCTCCTACACAGCTAGAGAGTTGATGGATTCACTAAGGGACGCAGATGTCTCTCTGTGTCTATTCCCTTTCATGAAATTAAAAAAGATGCAATGGTGAGGATTGCACATTGCTTTGCTTTGCATAAGCTGAGACATCATGTGTTCCTCTCAAGGACAAGATGCCTGATGAGAGGGAAAACTCATTTCATCTCTCTTATTTTGCTCTTGAGTTATTATCAGATTTGTGATTAAATCTCAGCCAAAAATGATTAGAAAAGGCAGAGGGCTCATTAATCAGCTTGAATCTTCTATCTGCAAGCGTGGTGGCTGAGTTACTGATCCTTCAGCTAGTAGAGCTCCCTAGAAACCATGTATGTGGCCTGTTCCATTACAGTGATCTATAGATAATAAGGACTGCTCTTTGTCAGCAGCTAGTAAAACTCCGTGGTTCAAAGTGAGAAACGGCTGTAGAGGATCCATTTCATCTCTATTCAACGACCATGATGACAAAAAGGCATCAGAGTTCTAAGCATGTAAAAACAATGGATCACAGGAAATACAAAAAAAAAAAGCAGCTGGGGTTTTGGAAAGCACCTCATACGGTGGAGAAAAAAGAGAGGAAAAAAAAGAAAAGAATGAGTACTGGTTGACTCAAGAGAGCTGGTATTAATTTGGCTCATTTGTTCCACAGATGGAGATTAAAGACAGGAGGCTGAACATTCCTCCACTCTTTTCTGTTTCATTCAGGATGATTCCACAACAAGCCCGGGCATGGGCGAGAGAGGGGGCTTTCCGAGGGTGACGCAGGAATGCTGATGATCGGGAGAAGGAACTCATTGATGTAGTCTGTAGGGGCTCCTAGCAGAACACTTGTCTGTATTATCAACATTACCTGGGCTTAATTCATCTAATCCTCTCTCTCATGACCATGAAAATGTATTGTAGGATGCTAAATGTGCGAGAGACAAAAAAAAAAAGAAAAAAAAAAAGAGAAAAGTGATCGTTTATTTACCACATTATAGATTTAGCTACTCAATGAAAACTAAATGAATTAAAACACCAGTTGCTAATAATAGTTTTAGACACATAAAACCAGCATGCATGCGTAGCGGGTCTATTGGAATTCACTATGGCGTTGACAGCCTGGAGACAGACATGACATTCTTTATTCTCTCATAGCTAAAGCCATTCCTCTTTGTTCAACCACCAACAAACTTGCATTAGAGAGTTGTCTCTCTTTTGAGAGAAGACTGAGAGGATAGGGAGATGGAGGGGAAGGGGGCTGTGCGGCGGGGAGGCCTCTGAAGTCCCTATCTGTGCTCAGGCACATTTCTGGGCTGCCGTGGAGTACTTTAATGTTAGCCAGAGTGACGTGGCGGCGTGGCTGTGCCTCTCGCCTCCTTCTTCCAGATAAGCACTTTCTCCAATATGAATACAGATTAATCCCCTTTAATAAGCATTAAGGGGGGGGAGGACATAATCAGCGTATAAAAATTCCATCAAATCTCCTTCCCGCTGGCCGTGTGCCTCCACAGTGTGGTGATTTACCTCTCCTGTACTGACAGCTTTAGGAGGCTGAGACAGGACACTCTCGATACATCAACTAATCGTCAATACAGAGAAGCACAGCACTGTAAGGCTCCTCAACCACACTCATGGCTCATGCTCTGAATACCAGCTCAGTGACTCTGTCATCAATGTCTTCTTTGTCCTCATTTTGTCCTCGCTGTTGTCCTCATGTAGTAAAATAACTGTTAACCTCATCTCTGGCTTCAGTGAGGTGTGCTTAAAATCGAATAGCAGCCCACTCACGTCAGTTTCACTCACATATTAGAGCAGGGGTGTCAAACCATGTGCCATGGAGGACCGAGGGTATGCAGGTTTTCATTCCAACCAAAGACTACAGCAGGTGATTTCACTGGTTAGCACACCCTCAACCAGAGAGGAGGGACTAAGTGAAATGGTTTGACAGCCCTGCATTACAGTGTTCAATTAATCTGTTGTTAGAGCCAAATGGGGTGGGTGGGCTCCACAGGGACCATATAACTATACAGTACGGAACGGTGTTAGGAGTTCGGGTAGTGAATAAAGCCAAGGGGCTGTGGTAAGGGCGATACTGGACCAATAGAGAGAAATCTCTAAATTCTTATTTCATCTGTATTATCGCCGTCTTGGTCTTTCTTCACATTTCTTCACAACGCTCCACTCTATCTCTTAGATATGCAAACTACTCTTCTCCTCATCTAATTCCACCTCTGAGACATTCCACCCAGAGACAGCAGCAGATGATGAAAGGTTTGTACAGCCATGGTGGCCCGTTAGGCTCACTTAAGAGGACAGAGATCCTTTTCAGTAACATCTAACATTGTTGCTGCAGTTAGCCAATAACCCAAAGATATATGGGTAAATTAGCCAAATATATAGGCGAATATATTTAGTAGTGGAGGGAATTCAAGACAAGGAAGAACAGGAAAAGGAAAAATAAAGAGAAAATAAGCAGAACAAAACCAATTAAATACACCGCCCAAATACCCAATCAACACCTATGGAGGAGAACAGAGTCTTATTAAGAGAACAAAGAGGAATAGGATGATCTGAGGAAGAGGAAAATGGGACAGTCTTACCACAAGACTGCCACAAAGAAAGATACACCAGACAGGATGGAGTTTCATTCACAAACAGATGGCCACAACACACATACACACAAATACAACACAGTATGAAAACAAGGCTGCAGGTTGGGTAGGGAAAGGGTTCACGGTTTGCAGGGCGCTGGTCATGGCCCATTACAAATCCAGCTCTCTTTGATTTTTAAGTTTCAAGAAATCTCATTACTGCTGTAGTGAGTTACATCTTCTCCCTCAGTAGGAGGTAGTTGGATTTGCATTAGGCACGACCATGGGTCTTACAATCCCAGCGTATGTATACTGTAAGCAGGTGGGGAGAGGGATCTGTGGAAAGATGGGGTGAGTAGACGGGACAAATGAACAGTACCTGCAGGGGTGAAGGTGAAGGACTGAACTGCAAAACAAGAAGACAGAGAAGTTGTGTGTTAAAAGCCTGCAGAGGTAAGCGGTGCTTTGGGGGCATCTGCACACTGAGGATGGGGCCATGCTGAGAGAACACAGGACCACACCATCACCCAGTGCACAGAGCAACAGCCAGGAAAGCAGCCAGCTCAGAGGCCACAGAGAGGTGGAGACAGCGGCACAAACCAAAGAAAATACACAAAAACATAGAAATATGTAACAAAGAGAAATGAAGAGCAAATTATCCTGGTCAGTCCACTTGCTGGAGTAGACACTCTTTGGTTTGACATGTTAACGTCAGAAGAATAAGATAAAAAATATATAGAAAGATTTTGTTTTCCAGAGAAAACCTTGAATCGTGCTTGCTGATGAGACTAGGAATACTCAATAATAATACCCACTGTAGTACTAATGTACCAATTCATTACCATTTCCTCCTCTCTAATTAAATCTTGTACCATTGGCAGGTTATGTGGACTTTGTTGTTGCTCGTATTGACTGGGGGTCACTCAGTAAGATGTCAGGGTCAGTGTGTGGGAGGAGAGCTGGATGAGCTCCAGCTCCAATGACCAGCAGAGAGTCCAGTCTGCCCACTCAGCTCTACCACCCTGGGCTATTAACCAACACCGTGGGTGGACTTACAGCCCTCTGCAAATGATTCACATTGACATCTGCTTCTCTGTTGAGGTTTCACACCTTTGCCCTCTCGACCACATTGCTAGCAACGTCTTCAACAGCTCGTCAAAACTGTACTAATTAAGACCAAAGGAAGATAGCGTACAGCCCCTGCGTACATTTGTAGTGATAGTAAAGTATTGTTGCTATGACAGAAGTTGAATAAATGATCCCTTGTAAAATGTTAACTTTCAGATTTCATGCCATTGTGAACCTGTCTTAATTCCAGCCTCCGATCAGTCTAACCTGCGTAGTTGCTCAGACCCTTTCTCTTCTTTCTCCTCCAGTAGAGCCAGATGCTGAAGCCCATGAGGATGACCCAGCAGGCCCCTCCGATACCGGCGATGAAAGCTGGCTGCTTCACCACATCAGTGATCTGCTCCGTGATGCTGTTGTTCCTGTTGCCGCTCATGATCACATCCCGGAAGTCCTTACCTGGGAGCAGAGGGATGAACGAGAGGTGTGAATACGATGAGTGTTAGGAGAAAGAAACGGGAAATAACCATTGTTGTGTGGAAGTCAACGCTTCATGAATGTGGACGACGCCCCTATCAAGCAATAGTGAAGGAAAACATTCAGCGCATTTCACTATATAACACCTATAGATACAGTAAGACAGGGTTAAGGTTAGATTGAGGCTCAAAGAAACTAGGCTGAGATATTAACCAGAGAGCAGGACATAGATCTAGAGGGTGTGCAGTGAAATGTAATGTGCAGACTGAGGGAGACAAAGCCTAAAAGCTTATAACAAACCCCCAGGTGAGCCGGCTGTTTGCTTAGCTCAGCCCCTAATTCACTCCATGGCCAGTAAAACATACCATGGTGAAATGAGAGGAGAGGATCCTGGTCTGTATTGATCTCCAATCGAAGCTCACCCCGACTAGTCTGCTTCACACTATTTCATGGAGCGTGATAAAACTCGGAGCAAATGCTCCCACAGACTGACAGGGACAAACACACACGCGCGCACACACACACACACAGCACACACAGACACACGCACACGCACACGCACACGCACACGCACACACTGCAAACATGTGTGTGCGTGCATGCAAAGTTGCACAGATGCTCTTGCTCTTGTTCTTTCACTCTCTATTTCTTTCTCTCTCTCACACACACACACACACACACACACACACACACACACACACACACAACATATTATATCTGCAAGCTTAGGGCTGTGCTCTTGGAGATGGATTACGTGAGTGACATTGGGGAAATAAGAACATGCTGCAGGCCAAGCCATCAGTTATGGGTCAAATCAGACACAATCTGCCTCAGCTCCACATAAATCATATACGGCCAGGCCACATATCGAAATAGTAGAATATTATCCATTTGGCAATTCCTGTCAACAGCATTCCAACAGGAAACAATTCATCACCGGTGAAATAGTACACAATAATCTACAAGCTAGCTTTAAAAACGTACAGATGAAGGGTTTGATTTCAGCACTACAGTATCATTATTTACCCATTTTCCTGAAATTCATCCATAAATATTTCAGAAATTCAAATGATTTCAACCATAGAATGTTATTATTTTGTAAACACAGATCTTAAGATAGGTAATAACTTTAATTGGATGCTGAGTAATGAGTGACTTCAATCAATCAACCTTACCTATTACAATAGGCTGGGGTTCACTTTTGACCCCCGACCCCGGCACTAGTGCTGGCAGCCACTTCCACCCGGTACAGCACTCCCGCCTGCAGCCCGCCTACCACCACTGAGCGTATGGCTGCGTCCACCGTCTTATTCACATGGAAGCGTGTCTCATTCCCTAGACACCAGATCTAAGGAGGGAGCGAAGAAGAAAGAGAGAGATGTTGAGTTAATTTCCAAAGTGAGACACCCTGGGAGTCCATGCTGCCGCTGTCTTCCCTGTGACCAACCTTGTACTCCTGGATAATGCCGTTCTGGTGGTCTGGGGGAGGGGGGTCCCAGGAGATGCTAATGGAGGTGCTGTTCTGGTTGCCCACGGTCAGGACAGTTACCTGCTGAGGAGGAGCGCTGGGGGCTGGGGGGCATAAAAAGAACAAGACAGACCATCAAGCACACTAGTCTGCAGGTCATGCTATGGGACAGCATTCAATCCTCGGCAATAAGAGTACTGAGATGCACAGCTGCACACACACACACACACACACACACACACACACACACCAAAGAATGCGATTCTTCGGGGGTGGCCCAGGTGGCTGAAGGCTCTCATTAGAAGGGGATTTACATGAAGAGCAGGATAAGTCTGACATGACTAACCTGTCTTTAACATTTCAGTATGATTTAATATCTCATCCTCTACTCCGGCCTGGTGGAGTTGCACAGAGAATACTGCTATTGATCTGTGGAATGACAGCCTGGCACATTCAGGCAAGTGCTCTCAGTCAATCCAGCATTGACCCGGCCAGGGTGGCATGTGGGTCAACAGGCTTATAGGATGAGGCGCAGACGTGACGGAAATATGAAAAAAACCTACATTTTAGGGGAAAGGAAACAAGGTCTCTGTAAACATATTGACCGGTTCCATCGATCAGCCAGATGGAAGTAAAGCCAGTAGGTAAGGATCAGAGGGAAGCTCCAGAGGGAAGCACATCTCAATGAATAGGCTCTATCTACAGGTGGGGAGGGAGAGTGGATAGAAAGGAGACAAGTCCTAGGTTTCATCAACCTCACTATGGTGTCATTCTGTCATTCTGGCAACAATCTTCTGACCCCACAAGGGGTATAAATAATAGTGGACCCAACTGGAAATAACATTTTAAAAATAATGTTTTCTCATTTCCGCCGTGGCTGGCAGGGGAGCGGCACCACAGAAGAATACTGACAGGTCAATTACTCCCGGGCTGCCTCTCCCTCACCTCGCCTCCATCCAAAATGGCACGTGTCACCCCGCAAATCTGTGCTCATCCCTCAGCGCGATTGGCCACACCGGCCCCCTGAGAGCCAAAAGGCCCTGGCATCGCGGAAGATGAATGGGTCCAATGATGAGCGCAACACCTTGGCCAGATTAGAAACAATCTACCAAGGGAGCATCTGATCAACCATCATCATCAGCGCCCTCCACTGCTGCATCAGATCAGGGTGACGAAGTGCTGCGTCGGCGTGTAGCAGCCATCAGAGACAATGTCGTTCAAAGTTAATGTTATGAATGATTTAGCAGCTTATTATCATGCATATTTGTGCTAAACAATACACATTTCTCATTAAAGGCCTGAAGGCTGTGCTAATAGACCCATTAGCAGATTGATCTATGGCAGGCAGGAATGTGACCCCCTGGCTCCAACACGTACACAATGCTGAGGCTAACATACAAAACAGCCCAGCACTAATATGAGCCACTGAGTGGTCTGGAGAAAAAGCTGTAGGCCTTGTCCTCCACGCCCAGGGACACTCATCAGTCCACTACAGCTGACCCCTCATACGGATTTCCCTTCCCCAAAAATAAGCATTGTGTCTACCATAACAGATGGGCATCCCTAGTAGTGTCTTAGACAATCGGCCAGCGGGATTCAGATGGCAGCAAGTTCATTTATCAGCCATGACTTGAATCGCATGGAAAGGAGAGAGAGAGGCTAAAAAGCAGGGGGACACACCACTGGAGTGCTGAGTATAATCCCGCTGTCCTCCTGGACCTGCTCTTGGGGTGCTCTAATTGCGTTAGCTAATGGACACCCTAAGTTTTAATCACTTTCTGAACTACACCTCCCTATCCATCTAGCTGCCCTGCTCAGTAGTCCCTGGGTCTTTACGGAGCCTAGAGCAGTGTGTTTGACGGTGTATCAGCGATGGCCAGCCACAGTACCGGGGCTGTGACAGAAATAGAAAGTGGTAGAGCTCTCTGAGGGACTGGGATGCAGATAGAGCCGGAACAGGGAGCTTTATCAGCCTTGGTAATAGCTGGGACATGCAGGTGCTGGGGGGCTTAGGGAGAGAAGGTGTGTTGGTGTGTACAGTGTGTGTGTGTGTGTGTGTGTTGGGGGACAGCTGTAATGTGATGGCAGCTCCAGTACAACACTGGCTGGCCACAGGAGATATGGTCCCTCTGAGAAAGGGGAAATAAATGGGCCTGTCACCTCCACAGGAAATGTTGTGGCAGCCCAGGCTTTGTCCCCACTATGAAGAGTGGCTTTGAGCTCGTATTTACCTTTGTGTAATGTTGTGGGCATGTATTGTGTGTGTCTCTCCCTTAGTTCACATTTCAATTTCGTTTCAGTCATTAGAGGAAAAGGGTTGTTGCAATGCGGATGCAGTGTTGGAATCATTTCTTTTTTTGTTTGATCAGAGATCATCGGCATGTTTACCCAACCACAGACCGGACTAGGTGTGTGTGTGTGTGTGTGTGTGTGTGCCACATTGCTCTGGGGCCTTGGTAGGGCCTGTCTGACTCAAGCTTTAGGCGACACATCATCTTTGCAGGAGGAAGTGAGTGCTGTGTCCAATCACAGCTCAGGCCTGTGGCTGCTGTGTGATGGATTAGGAGAAGGTTGGCAGTAACACCACCAATCATAACCAAAAAGCACAGCTGGAAGGTCAGTTTGCCTGGCAAGGCTAGACAGGCACAAGCACACACACACCCCCCCACCCCTTAACGCCCCACCCCACCCACACCCAAACACAAAATTCCCAGTGTCATTGGGAGGGACAGAGGAACCCATGATATCATAACACAAACTAAAATGAAAGCTGACTAGAGCGTCATGTGTCACCCATCAGCCCAAACTTGCATGGACATTTTACACTTTGACTCAGTACATTCGTCCGTTCTTCCTCCTCATACCTTCCTCAGTCGTACGAGCTGTCCTGGATTCGCTGTCCATGCCTTGGAACTCGTTGAAATAAGGCCGGACCTTGATCTCATAGACGATGCCTTTCTTGAGCATGGAGAGGACCACGCTGCGCTCAGGAGGGGACCTTCACATCCTGGGTCTGCCAGGGTCCTGGGGAGGGCATTCCTGATGTCTGCCTGTAAAGAACTCTGTATCCCTGGATGAACTGGGACTGACGGTCCACCTGAGAAAGTTAATGGGGACATGGTGAGATCAGGGTCAAGTTTTAGTACAGGACGGAACAGCGCAGAGGAGATCGGTACATGCTATTTTTTGCCAGCCACTAGATAATATAAAAGGATGTTTTTCAACAGAAGTACTTTTTCCTCTCCAGCACCACATCATGCCACTTTAGAGGCCGTTACTGCTTTAATGGGCCTTTTATCACCAGCTCTGACTTACTTAGCTCAATTAGTACCCTGACATTACCTCACACTCCTCGCTCCCAGCTCCCTATGTGTTCCCTCCTAGAAAGACTTTGGGTAATTCCACCATAAAGGACACATGCATGTCTCATATGCATAATAAATACCAACTAGTGGCACCAAAAGCAGGTCTGACGAAGCCCGGGACAGGACTGTGAGAGACTATCATACAGCTCCGATCACAGACCCCCTGGGGACCTGAGGAGAATACACATCGGGGGCCATAACGATGGATCTGTCCCATAGAGAAGACAAAGAGACTGTAAGTGTGATAGGCCCCGTGCAAACCAACAAGGACCCTTCCCTCAAAACGTGGGCCCATTTAGGCCCATTTAGACAGGAAAAGTTGAATTTATGCAGAGGTGGAGCGGGACCATAACTCACTGTAATGGCTTGTTAACAGTAGGAGAAGTGAGCCAGGCTTTCAAGTGGGATATTAAGCAGCTGTTTTTCGCCAGTGTAGCCGGAGTAAATCAGCAAAATGGATTCCGTGCTTGGTGTGTAACTTTCATTAATGGAATGATTTGGGAATATAAAAGCATTCCCGAGACCGGCCCTCTGTTTACTGAAAGGGACTTGATTGATTAGGTGGCCATGTTTTGTGCTGATTATACATCACACTCATAAAGCAATGCTCCACCATTAAATTAGCCAGCAAGTCTTGGGGTGAGACTTATTACAGGGGTCAATAAACATGTCACAAAAAAATGGTTCATTTGAAAATGAAAACAGGCACCGCATGCCACTAAATGATGTGTATAAATACCTGCAACTGATTTATACCTGATTTATAGTGCCACAATACAAATTAACTTGGGCTAATATTTTTGTCATTGTATTGTACAATTAGGTAAAAACATTTTAGTCAAGGTCATAGGTGTTTTTCATTTTTCAGGAGTAATAAAACTGTCTAACTTTGGCACACAATCGGCAAACATGTGTGTATGTGTGGTGGGAGAGCAGATGTGTGTGTACGGGACGTTCAGGTGTGTGTACTGGATAAATATGGGTGTTTGTAAAAAGAGATTGATGCATATTCTCAGGGTGGCAGGAAAACTGCTATTCTTATGATACCCTGAACCCCAAACATGTCTTACCAATTATTTTCAATCTAGTTTTTTCTCTGCAAAGCCTTTGTCTTAACAGGGAGCTAACCAAAGATGGATGGAAGATTGATGAGCAACCAGATGTCCCTGACAATTCTTTTGATGCTCACAGCAGCTAAAAGAAACCATTTGTATCTGTTTGATGTTACTTTTAAGTCGGCACCTACAATATTTCAAAGCTGCAGTCTTAGTGAACAACTTGACTAAAATTCCCTAACATAAAACAAATGGTAGCCCTCAGGAACACCTATCTGGCTTCAAAGAGGAATCTTCTGTTCAAATATATCAGCTATTTTGACTTCATGACTCAAGGTTGCAAAATCAAAGATGGAAAAGAAAAAGTAAGAAAAATATCAGAGATGAATTAATTGATTTCCTATAGTCCAGTTTTTCCAGTAAGGATTCAAGTAGAACAAGCTGAGCTGGTCTCAGTTAAATATAATAACATATATGATGACGTGCTAACAAAAGCAGTACTTACTGTCCATGTAACCTGGATGGTTGTGGGACTCAGGACCACAGGGTTGTGCAGTCGAACTATGACCTCCCCAAGCTCCTTCTGTACGTGCCTGTGGTCCACACCCTGAGCTGGAGGACTTATATCTAGAGAGAGAGAGAGAGAGAGAGAGAGAGAGAGAGAGAGAGAGAAAATGATTTTTCACACAGTTCAGTCAGTTTCTCACAATACGCCTTAGTCCATTAGAAGTACTATTGTTAAAAGAATAACTGAATAGACCAATCAGATTCAACAAAGAGGCCTACACTCAGTGATCACGACTTCATTTGAAAAGGAGCAACTTAATCTGCACTAAAGTTAACTCATCCTGTTTTTATTAAGGCACTTGTCTGGCTTGGAGAAAAGAAAGGGGACTTGGCTGGAAAGTCCTTCAGATCTGTGACTTGTCTGCACTTACTGGGGCCTGACTGAACAACCACATCAACGAGCGATCTTTGAACGCACCAGCCCAGACATATTGGGTAGAAGATGAATGGACACTATGACACTATTTTCCAGCTCATTTGCCACATGCACGTGTTTTCCGTTAAAAGCAATGAAAACCTCAGTGCATATAGATACAGGGCGTGGTTGAAGAGAGGCACTCGACTGGCAACTGAACATATTGTGTTATTTACCAAGGGGAAAGGGGTAGCAAATAGCTCACAAGAGGAAATGCTATTTCAAAAGAGTTTCATTCAGTCAAGCCAACATAGTCATGAATCACAGGCCACACTAATGGGGCAAGACAGGCCAAACACAGTTAAGAAGACATGGAAAATCAATTCATCTTCAATGGCTGCCATTGTCAATAAATATGTCTATGCATCATGTCAAGACCTTCAGCTCAGCAAGAGGGAGATCTGCCGCAATTCAAATGGACTCCCCTCCTCTCTGTGAGGAACACACTCTTGGCTTGTGTTTGACGGTGCTTAGCCAAAGGTTGCAGGTCTATTTTGGCGGTGGACTTATCACATCAATGTAATCTGGAGACTGTGGTCTGTCCGGCACTTTAATCAAATCTTCTTTGGGTTCAGAGGCAGTCATTTTCTCCTGTTATGATCATTAACATAGCGGGGATTGCTCTAACTCAGTTAGGCCTTCCAAAAGTAGACATGCTTCTTTTACATAATTGCCTAAGTGTAGCCCTAATGAGCTGGGCTGCGATGGAGAGTTTGACCTCTGGAAAGTTCTGCAGTATCTCACTATAGCTATTCACCACACACTGCTGAGAGGGGCCGATAACTATCACACTTTGAAGGGGAGCACAACGACCTTACCCTATCAGTAGCAGCAGAAATGATACGGAGTGAAGAAACTGCAGAAAACTAAACATAATGGAAGTGAAAGTGACAATGACTATGACTGCAATATGCAAGCTGGTACCTTGTGTTCTGACGGGTTCAGACATGGGGCTGGGATCACTCAGGCCCTGGTTGTTGACTGCTCGGACCATGAACAGGTAGATGGTGTTGGGTCTGAGACCTTTGACCGTGAAGTGGGTGGTTTTAACATGATCTGCAACTGTTTGCCAGCTGTTGCTCACTGACTGGCTGTAATAGAGAAAACAGGATTATTTCACATTATATTGCGATGTTGTTGTTTTTTTGTTTGGGTACATATTACAGCAAGATGATGCACCTGACGATCAAAGCATGCACAGGAGACTACAGTGAGTAAGGATAGGATGTCACTGGTAAGACAAACCTGAAGGCCTCAATGACAAAGGAGGAGACGGGTGATGCTCCAGCCATCCCAGGCTGCCAGGACAAGGACACACTGTTCTTGGTGACATCGGTGACCTGAGGCTTAGATGGAGGGCCAGGCAGCTCATTCTCATCACGGTTCTTTATGACCATCACCGCACCGGATTCTGAATTTAGTCATGGAAGGAGACGGTACAAAAGGGTAAGTTTATCACTACTCTATAGCAAAAGGACAGGGATCACAGCACGTTCCTTCTCTCTGGTAGTGCATGTGCCATTCTACAGGATTGGAGGAGGATTTGGTTGAAAAAGCTGCTATAATAATGGGAAACAATTTTCAGTTTCATCATCATCATTTCAACATTGTGCTTAAATACTGGCATTTACTTTCCCCTGACCCTGCCCTCAGTCAACAATTTAAAGACCAGGTGAGGTCCCAACCTCAGAAATAAGCTGGTACAAGCCAGTACCACCCCCAGCCTCAGACAGACATTGCCGACACCCTTAGGAGATGGTAATTACCCCTGTGGCAATTGTGCCCAATGCAGTAACTCAATTAAGACTTCTGAGTTCAGACATCAAGGTCTGGTAAAAAAAACAACGACCTTGTAAAATGATTCATTACCTGTAATATATTTTGAAGTGCTCATGTGACAAGATGTATTTTGGTAAAACAACTAGACGTCTTACGCAGAGAAACAGTGAGTACAAGAACAGTATCAGAAGAAAAGTACCCTGTGGCATGTCATTTTAATGAATGCTCACAAGGTGCCTCTGCTCTGTTTTCAGGGCATTTCAAACCTGTCTAGCGGGGGTAATACTGACAAAAAAACTAGGCCACAGAGGATTGTTCTGGATTTCGAGCCTCCCTACTATACAACCTAGGGGTTTGAATGACATGTTTGATGTGAAAGTTATCCTATAGTCCTTGCTGCTGCTTTACAGCTATAAATTGCATATTATGTATTCTATAGGTTCTCATTGGCCTTGTTATTTATGAAGGCTTTTGTCTGATGTCCTTTTCAGTGCCATTGGTGTGGATTCATGCTCTGATGAAGTTCTTTGAGCAAACGTTTAGCAATTTTGTCAAAAAATGTTAACTTCACAATGGAGATAGTGTGCGGAAGCTTTCTTCCATTTTACATGAAATAAACAAATCCATTAATCCATGCTGTACCTTTGACTTCCAAGAAAGAGCTCCATGATGTTTCCCCACTGGAGCTCGCAGCCACGCATGTGTATATACCAGAGTCTGAGAGCTGGAATGAAGTAGAACACAAGCGCACACACAAATACACAAACACATACACACACACACACACACACACACACACCATCAACACATGGAACTAAATGACTCCACTAATAACACTTTTAGTGAAAGGGACATTTTGTATATCCAGAAAGTGGTAGTAATGACTGAACACAAGTGATCTTCCCATCACTGAAACGTTGAAAAGTGATGGGGTGACTTCATGAGCTATTCTGGGGCCGGCCAAATTGTATGTCATTTGTGAGTGCCTCAAAGTGCTGACGCTAATTTCCTAATGAATTCCATTTTCTACTCGCCACCCCTCCATCACTTTCCCACTCCCCCCTCCTTATTTCCCCACTGTCCTGCCGACCACAACAAAGCCAGGCTAATTAATTTAGGGTTTGCTGCTGGAACCCCCTGGACCGATGACAGCTGGCTTGTCTCTCCATCCCTCTTAGGTACTTTGGTTGTTTGTTGGTTTTTGTCCCTGCGCCTTTCTTCCATTTATTAAATAAAATGTCAGTGGTCGGCAGCTTTGTCAAGCATAATAGATATTCCACTGAGACCTTGGAGTGGGGAAAGGAGGATGTGAGCTTTTAAATTTAATCTTCTCTAAACGTGCATGTGCGTACACATGTGTGTAGATGCACATACATGTTTTTATCTGGAGTCCATCCAGCCCTGCACAGCTGAGCCTTAGGAGCTGTCATCCAGTAAGTGATAGTATCAAACAATTTACAAAAATCAATACTGCCTATTCATCTCTTTAAGGCATTATGATTCCTCGTGTCCATCTAAGTTACGCTTAAGCCATTGAACTCTTCAAAGCTGATATACTGCATTGTTGCTTGAGCACGTGCACACAAATGCATACACATCCTAAATTAAGATACGTAACATATCCCAGTGACGACAGTGAGAAAATACAGAGGGGTGACAAAGACATGATGCAAAGCAGAGGAAGGGAGCAGACAAAGGAGAAGAGTGACAGAGAGAGAAGAGGGTGGCAATGGACAGGAGAATGAATGATGACTTAAATTAAATGTTGTAATGGGCAAAGTTACCTCAACAACATTTGTAATATACGCCTAAATAGTATTTATTGATGAATGAGGATTAAGATTAGACCAGTAAAAGCTTTCACCTTGATGCTCTTGATCTGGAGGCTGCCCAGCTCCTGTAGGGACATGCGAGGGTCCTTGCCCAGCAGACTGACCCCGTCCTTCAGCCAGCTGATGGAGGGGATGGGGTCTCCTGACGCCTGGCACTTCAGCAAGGCCACGCTGTCCACACCTAGAGTCTGATTGGACGGACCTTGGCGGATTATGGGTGGCGGCCTGTCTGTGAGCACTGGGATATAAGGAGAGAGTTGTGAACAATATGACAGGATAGTATTTACACAGTACATTCAGCGACACAGTTGAAGTTCAAACGGCTGTGAACAGGGGGGGGTTTGACTGTACAATACAGTGAGTGTACTGATCATAAAATGTGAGTGGTGGATGTGGGTATCTATCATAAAGTAGCCTATTTTCTCTGCAGGTCTTGTAATTGTACCGCAGAACAATGACAATATGCTGGATTTCCAGGAACCAGTGAAAAAACAGCTGAGTAGTTCTTTCCATTCTCACTGATGTGGCAGAGGGATGCTAAGTAGTTTCCAGTTAGTGCCTGGATAGCCTTATATTTATACACTACTATAGACCCTGTGGTAGCAGTGCTGCGGTTCCTGCCTATTGACTCAGTGTGGTTCAGATAAATACTTCATCATGTTGAGTGGGGGACACAATAAAAGGTGTATTTCAATACACATGAATGAAGGATGCTCATGAAACCCCTCCTTGAGAGTTGGACTCAATGGAAAGAATATGTCCCTGAATCACAGAAACAAGTGAAAACAGCCCTCTAAGGGATCGTTCTAGTTCCTCGTCAGATTAATGCCGATGTTATGCTGAATCGCGTTTGAACGGATATATGCATTTGTGCTGAGAAATGCCTGTGGGGTCCTCCTCTGAAATAGTGCACATGTCAGAGGTGATCTCTTTGTGAGTTAGCACTCTAGCACATAGGCAGTTTATATATTTAGAGTTGAATAATGTGGAGTCCCCCTGGCATCACAGAGCCCACATTAATTAGAAGGTATGGATTAATGATGTCAGACCTGCAGGGGCTAATTACCCAGTCTACCTCAGTAACCTTTCATCACATCATCACACCCTCTTTTCCGTTCCTACTTTCTCTCTGGCAGCTATATCTGAGAAAAGGAAGCAATTCTAAGTAATAATATACTTTTGCTGTGTTATGGTCCACACTCACTTTGGTACAATTAAGAGAGTAAAACTGTACTGAAGCCCACTGATGGTGCACGGCAAGCCAAAATGTATTACGTCAATT
The DNA here is from genome assembly GCA_034670405.1 of Hoplostethus atlanticus. Taxonomy (NCBI): domain Eukaryota; kingdom Metazoa; phylum Chordata; class Actinopteri; order Trachichthyiformes; family Trachichthyidae; genus Hoplostethus; species Hoplostethus atlanticus. Next base: position 7,571,579 of record JAXDDX010000003.1, on the reverse strand, counting down.
TCCATAATAATATTATTTCACTTGTCATTTAGTCATCTGGTGTGTTTTCATTAGAGCGAACGGTGGTCAAGTTCATCACAGGGATAATGTAAACCACAACCTACGCCAGGAGAGCACCCATCTGGGTTTTACTATATTGTTGTTCACCTCATCTCGTTAACTCACACAGACAATTTCTTGTGTCATTGCTATCACCTTGCCTTGTGTTTCACTTCGACATATCCTGAAATATGGAGTGCATCCTTGTTTATTAATAATTATTTTTACACCGGTTCATGATGCCGACACATTCTTTTTTAAGACTATGACTGCTACTCCTGACAAAGGCACGTGCACGGAGAGTGCTTGAACCAGGGAGGTGATGCATCTGGTGTACGGATTGATGGCATGAAGGAGTGGCGGAGGGAGGAGGCTAGGCTCCACAGAGGCCTTGGGTCTCTGGAGCAGGAATTTCTCATTACAGATCTCCTTGAACTCCACAGGCTGTTGTTGGGTCCCAGGACAGTAAATCACCTGAAGACTGCAGCAGGTGTGGCCATGACCTCACCCTGGCCCTCCTCTGCTCTTTCCTCTTCCCTCCTGTCCTCTTAACCCTGCCTAACACCTTTCTTCCTCACATGCCTCCTCTTGCTTTCCAGCAGTTGACAACCCTTAATATCTGAACTTGAACATATACGTACTTATAAAAACAGAACAAAAACGTGAACAGTAGATGAGTCAATTAAAAAAGGCAATTAAAAGAAACACTGATGTATGTGCAGTGGAATAATTCCAGTTTCAGACTTGATGTAGAAAGAAGCACCTCTGAGGTGCTTTTAATCTTTCTGCTAGCAGGTCCTTCAACAGACATATGGATGGCCGTCTATCTTCCCATCTCAACAGCTGAGCAGATTAGATGCTCCCACACCTCGCAGAACCCCATAACTCATCCCACAAAAAACGATTGTCACTAACTCACTCAATCATGTCCCCCCTCTTTCTCTTTCTCTTTCTCTGTCTCTGTTTCTCTCTCTCACACACACACACACACTTGTGCCCTTACTCACTCACCCAAATGCTGATCATTAAACTTGGAGGGACTCAAGGGCAATGCTTTATTCCCTCACCAGAGGGAAAAAAATATAGAGCATTTTAATTAAATAGTGTCTGACAAAATTGAGAAGAAAAACTTGCTGCTGAAACATAGTAACTGAAGGTCATGGGCAAACTGACATCCACAGATTTCTCAAACAAAAGCTGAATTTATTCCTGCACATGAAGAAATAACTACTGCGTTTGGGCTTCTCTTTGTAAAGAGAAAGAGATGGCTAAAGGCCAAATTCCATATTAGAAAGTCAACAGGGCGAGAAATGTGTTGCAATTAAACCATAACAAATTCCAATCAGATGTCATTAATATGAGTATAAATAATGTATTTGTCAGAGTGAATCAAACCCATATGCATATAAAAAGCACATCTGTGTTTGTGTGCCGGTATGCGCCAGCGTCACTGCATTAGCAGTTGCGCTAAGGCGTGTGCTAGTGTGCTGGCATGGGGGAAGTTATGCGTCAATTTTCCCTCACCATCTGTGACCTCCAGTTGAGCCTTGGCGAGGATACTGCCTGCAACGGTCAGGGCCTGGCAGATATAGTAGCCAGCATCTGCCCGCTGCACGGACGAGATGGTGAGGTCTCCGCTGGGCGACACTGAAAAGCGACTGCTGGGCTGCTGGGGTTGGTTGGGAAACAGCAGATTCTGCAGGAAGAGCAACAAACAGCCAATTAGTGAGGACATGGATCCATTACAACCAGGAAAATGTTCAACATACTCATACCCCGCCTCCACACCAAACACACATGTACGAGACTATTACTGCAACCAATCCATCTAGCACTTGGTTAACAAACTGCACAAACAAGTATAGAGTTTAATGCCTGGGTTTCATAAAGGGTACTCGTTCTTGGGCCAAGCCAGAGGCTCCACAGTGTTATGAAGGCTTCTACTCTTGGTATTGCTGGCTTTTATGACTACTTTCCTCTCTGCTTCAATCCCATAATGGCTCTGGGCTGCTTTGTTTACCCACAGAGACCACCACATTTGAGTTCAGCTTATGCTGAATATAATACACTTTATCTGAACAGCTGAAGTGAAAGGTTTAATCAATCCTGGGTATTTGGGAGTAAAGGACTGATGACATTGACTAAAGCCTCACCTCTACCCCTACACCCTACCCCCACCCCTGTCTTTGTTCCGTTCCTTTTTCTCTTCTTCGGTCTCCAAAGCTAACCAGAAAATTAAAAAAAAAACACATTAGCTGGATTCAATTACACCTAATGACTTTAATGCAACAAATTATGTCATTTTTTTAATTAGGCCCTACCCACCTCCTGCACATGATAGATGTCCACTTCATTATCCTCAAGTGTGACAAAAAGGCCCTTCTCTCGCCTAATTACTGTACTTAATTACAGCTTTAATTTGTTCTCTTAACAAATACCTTCATATCTTATTTAAGCCAATGTGGGTGATGTAGAGAAAATAACGAGCGTCGACAAACAGAGACCGAGACACGCGCTGGCAGAGTGAGTTTTTGCATCTGTTCGGGCAAAGCACACTGTGAATCACTTAGGGCCAATGTAGCTCTGCACTATGTGAACAAGTTCACAACATGCGACACTGAGTCATACACAGTACTGTAGGTCACTGTAGGTCACACACTGGAAAGAGGTAAAGTGGGTGAGTTATATGCTTGTGTTAGTATGTCATACACTGAATGTTTGTGTGAACATGTAAGTATGTATTTCACTACTGTTCATCCTCTGAGTAGCACTTTGCTGTAATTGTTGGCCTGCAGGCTGTGTGTGTGTATTTGACTATAGCCAGAGCTGAATCATATCTCTGGCTCATCTACAAGCCCCAACAGGCTCCTAATTGGCACTGTTGTTGAGCATTGTGAGGACACCCAGGTATTTGAATGGGTTATCTGCTTGAGTGAGGGATAGGATCGTTCTTATCAGTACAGGGTCACGGGAAACTGATTAGCACTTTGCCAGCCAGCCATACTGTCATTTGGCGGCTCCTCTGAACAAAGGTGTATCGGTGTGTCTGTGCTAAAGATACTGAGGAGAGATAGTGTAGTTTGAAGTGCCTCTGTGTGTGTGTGTGTGTGTGTGTGTGCATGTACATGTGTAAAAGCCCAGGGAATTGCACTGTGCTGTGTGCTGATAATACTACACAAGCAGTAGACAATGAAAGCTACAGGGCAAAGCATTTTCACAAGTAAGAAATAGCAACACAAAAACCTTTAGAAGAAAGTGTTTACTGTTCCCTGCATGGTGTTTTGAGTTTAGTTTATGTTGTCTTACCTGACTTCCCTCCTTCTGCCAGAAGACAGCAGGCTGAGGGTTTCCCTTGGTCTCACACGGGAAGGTGGCAGTACGACCCTGGGCCACTATCTGGTCCCTTGGACGGATGACAAACTGGGGAGCAGCTGGAGTCAAAGGGTAAAAAACAGCAGTGTTAGCAGACTGGTGGCACACAGTGAGGCCAAACATTTGGAGATCATTAGGGCTTGGGGTTTTCAAGCAAAAACAAGCACTGTGCCACACGGTCAAATCAAAATGGGACACTGTACAGAGCTTCCATGCAGCATTATCGATCTTTGGGTCTCTAATGGCTCTGAACAGAGGAAAAACACCAAGGACTCTCATGACTATCATTGCCATGGTAACTAGGTTGGCCATTCATCCAGGTGAGGCTGAGGCTGAATGAATGACAGTCACATCTGCATTCACAGGGAAGCTCCTTGGTCACAATGCCATTCAGAGCTGAAACAACACATAGGCACACCCATGCCCTGGAAAAGACGATGAACAGGTACAGACACACATCTAGAATAATCACCTCCAATGTTTAAGATTTGGTCTGCATCAGAATCTCATAGAAACAGGATCTGAGCTAGCTCAGCACTGAAAGGCTATTTAAAAAAGTTATTAAAGCTTTTAAATTTGAATCAAAAGGGAGTGATAGAGATTTATAGAAAAGACTATTTCTGTGTTTACCTCACCTCAAACTAACACCTCTCCATCAAAGACAGAAGAGGCTCAAAAGCTGCAGTATACTTTGAAATAGTAGTGTGAAACTTTCTCAGTCAATATTCACGACTCTGTCAGAAGCCAGGCCAGTTGTCACACCCTAGTTGCCAGACCAGACTGAGAGACTTCTGACTGACAGCTTGACGGATGAGGTTCAAGAACAAAGACAGTTTACAGATAATATATGAGCTCTTCTGTGCCCAGAATCCTGTCCTCACTCCCTGACCATTCCACAGTGGCAGGTTAGGGAGGCACAATCTCACACCAAACATTTCCACTTGTCCAAGCAACATTCATCATGATTCTCCACGTGGTAATTAACAAGCAAAGGCTGTTGAATCCCAGAAAGCATAGTTGGAACAATAATGGTTTCCTTACCATGTACTAAACATCAACAGAGATGTTGCTATCATTTGATGAATCCATTTAAAACCTTTTTTCATCACAAATAAACAATGATGCCTGTGACCCACCCTGTGAACCTTGACCTCAGTAAATACATGACCCCACCTCTAGGCTCCATGCAAGCCATGGTAAGACATCACCAACACACTCCTTACAGGAAGAAAACATTCCTACAGAGAAAATGAAAATCAACAAATTACAGACTCCTAGTCCTACTATTTCAAGAGTGTTTTTATCAATGTTTTCTTTGTTAAAACTATCATTCTTTTGCATAATAGTTTCCTCTATGCTATTTTTTTTAACACTGTAACAAAAAATCTGAATTGTTGCAATGCAACATCTTGCACCCTTTCTGTTTCTTCTGATTTCTTTGTAAGTCCTTGTACTGACAAGCCAGCTGGTTCCAGTAAGGGCAAACTCTTCCCATTTGGCTGGTTTTTCCATGTAATCCCTTTTCGGGAGTGTGTATTTGTCAAAGATACACACAGTTGGGAATGCTACAGATGGCTACAGATTTACAGCCTTCCCATTTGGCCTTCTGCAGCTTGGATATCTTGTGGCTCTCACAATGTTGGGCCTGATACAGAGATCCTAAATCACACTCTGGCAAAGACTCAGTTTCCTCCCTTCTCTTCCTCTGCTCTGGCCATCCCACACACTGCATTACCACTAACCACTCACTCAAAGTGTGGTTGTACAGACTGGTCCCTATCACTGTCCTCACACCCTGTCCTTTCTCACACTCTCTTTATCAGTCTTTCCTTGTCTCCCTCTCTCAAGGCTCTTGTGGCACAAACACAGTGCTCAGTGTATACTGTGGCCTTGCTCAGATCAGTAAGAGGCAGAAGTAGGAGAAGGATTGTACTGCAGCACCTATTAGGGTGATGCATGTACACATGAATATAGTGGAGGATAAACCCACCTAAACTCAGTTGACCCTTTTTATTTTGGAATAGAGTCAGCTTTTTTAAGCTAACATACTGCAAATCATCAAAGGTAAAATAAAGGTAAATTCATAGAATACAGTTTGGTCCAAAAGTATCTTGTTCGCACAACATTTGGTGAGGTTTGCTCAAATTGTTGAGGAGAGGTCTTGCTTGCTTGGCTATTCCTGGCAGCATGAGTCCAGAGCATGAGGCTCATGCTCTACAGTAGCTACCTTCCTTTATATCTTTTTTAAAGTGTTAACTATCTTAAAAATGAATAAAATACTTAGGAGAAGGGGGACGTGGGCGGACTCATGAAAACTACAGGGAAAGCCCACACAGAGAAGCACAGATCAAACATAGAGAGAGATCAAGAGCAAGCCAGAGTGTGACAGTTCCACAGCTTGGCTCAGGGCTAGCACTGGTCCTGTTTTGATTCAGAGGCTCTTAATGACATGTGAGAGGCTCCTTCCTGTCCCCTCCCAAGGAAACACATGATCAGGACCCCATATTTAATTCATGACAAGTCACATCTGCCCCGGGTCGGAGAGGGCTCAGCACAAAACCCCAGTCAAGGAGAAAAGAACAAATGGACAGATAGACAGACATTCATACAGTACTCCCAGGCACACACACTCAGAAGCATTTCTTTCTCCCTTTCAATCCCACATTCAATCATATTTTATTCACAAGTCTACGGCAATTACTGTCTCTTCCCCACACGCAGGGTGAATGTGTAATTTCCTCCATGTTCTCGGAGGCTGACAGTTTGTGACAATCGTAGGACAGCCACTGCTGTTTGGTAATGAAGGTCTGCTTGAGGCAGTGTCTGGGCTCCTTCTGCCAGTCAAATTTGCCTTGACACTGACTTCTGTCCCGCTTTTTCATTCCCCTATGTCTCTCCTACCCCATATCTCTCTCTGTTTCACCTCTTTCCACTATGCACATGCTATAACAGCACATCTTTTTCTCCGGATGTCCGTTCTCCCTCAGTCCATCTCGCAGCGCTTTAACATTTTGACGTGTATCAAATTGCCCTGACTCACCCTTTTTCAAATCTATAGAAAAGTGTATTGCGATTCCCTGCTCTATCTCGGAGCGCAGAAGGAAACAAACCCATCCAAGATACACAGATCTCAGCTCTGTGTTCCAGGCCAAAAATCCACAGATGGCCTCAAGACGTGCTAAGTTAAACAGGCCCTGGTACAGCAGGGAGACAACCATATGAGACAACAGACAATGACTGTCAGACTGCAGGCCTAAGCCGATCATAGTTAAGGGGTCTATAGTCTAGAAAGCTGAGCGTTAGTTTTTTCAAGTTAGTAAACCAGGGCTATAAGGAATACACGAACAAATCTCCAAAAATTGCACACTTTTGGAGTAAATGTGTTACATTGCTGGTATAACACCCGTGTTAGTCAAGTACAGTATGATACATCAAAGGTCATTGATTGTCAAGCAGTCAGATGCAGTAGTGTGTATGGGGGGGGGGGGGGGGGGGGGGGGGTGCATGCAGCATGGAATCAGTTCAGAAGGATGAGTACTTACCGACAGGGCGAGCTGGAGACACAACAATGGAGGAGTGGATACACAAAAGAAACAAATTAAGAAACAGACACACAAACACACAAAACAACAGAAAAGGAACAGAACAAACACAATAATGTAAGACAAAAAAAAATCAAAGTCAGAATGAATGACATGTTGTGTTGTGTTGGGGGCAACACATTTCTGCCACAGGGTAAGCATGACAGAGAGGATCCAATAGGCTGCTGTCCACCACCGACCAGTTGTATTGATGAGCTCATAGCCTGTTTTTCAGATCCGTGATGGATACAGACAGCCTGGTATTAGCACCCACTGGTGGTCAAATGTTTTCTATGGGGCAGCTGCTTCCAGTGCTCAGAGGCAAATATATATTGGATCTTCTCTGCCTGTAATAATGAAACCTACAACTCTAAGGGTGGTGTGTGTTTGTAATAGCAAGGCGGGGGTGTGTGTTTATTGCTTATTGCTGATGGATAGAGCAAGAGAAAGAGAGGGAGGCGAACAGAGAGAGGGAAAGAGTTGAAAGGCTAAGGAAAGACTGAATGAGGGGTACATTCAGGGGCTGCAGTGGCTAATGACTTCCCTGAGTTTCTTATGTGTACATGTGGCGCGTCTCATCATGTCAAAACACCGAGACTCAAGGTTCACGTAAACACAGCATCCAAAAGGGCTGAGAGTTGAAGTAGACCCAAACAGTGTTTTACCTCCCTCCGTCCCCCTGTGGCCTTAACGCCCTCCGCAGAGACCTCGTACGCTCCGGTTTAATGGGAAGAAGAGTTGTGAAAGAGGGACGATTATGGTTCGAATGTTTTTATTAACCTTGCAAACCTCGGGTGCGGGACTGGCGGTGTGCACCAGTAAACTGTGAAATAGGCTTTGCTGACTGGGTGGTTACAGCGTGGAGGATAGCGTGGCTAGCAGACCACTGTGAGGGAAGGAGTGGGGGTGAGGGGGGTGGGGGCGGGGTGTGTCGACGCTGCACTTGGAAGTGTAAATAATTAAACAGATTCATAGACTGCCCACATCTCTCTCGGCTGTGAGAGTCAGCATTCTGGATTTCTATTTGTGTAGAGGAGACCCTGTGGACTCAACTGCCAGTCTAAACCTCGTAGCGGTGTGAAAGGACAATAACCTCAACGGGCCGTGACTTGTCTGCGTTGGTGTTTGTGAGCCAATGTAGCAGGATAACAGAGAACAAAGGGATGGCGACTGTGTTTCGTACCTCTGACGGTGAGGGTGGCGGACGCCTCCAGCTTGCCCACGCGGTTTTCTGCCACACAGGTGAACGTGCCCTCGTCGCTCGTCGAAGCCTTCTTCACTCTCAGCACATAGTCGTCCTTGTCGTACTTGATCTCGTACCTGTCAACGAGGATATGCAGTCGTGAGATTCAAGCTGCCTGTTCAGCATTAACTGGCAGATACTGGAAATTCAGATACAAATCTGATCCCCCTGGCAAATAATAAATGCTTCAGTATTTCACGCATTCCTGATAAGGTGCCTGACACTAACCATGAAAAGTGTATTTCCTCTTGGAGAAGTAAACAGTACTCAGAAACACAACAGCTCATTCTGACAAATGGAGATTGCAAGGAGGGCATCAATTATTCAGCAATGTCACTCGGTACAGAGAGAGGTGTGCTTTCAGCTGGAACCCCCCAACTCTCAATATTCATGGCCTGTTCCTTGCTGTGTGTATGTGCCTGTGTCTGTGTGTGTGTGTGTACTACATGTGTAGGAAAGCACAATTGCGTTGTATCTTCACAGTGCTACAAACGTACTATTATAATGCACTTTAACTGACTGAATCGATAAAGCAACAATACTATTTTAATGCAAAGTTTGCCCAGAGTTTTATTCCATTGCAGTGGTCAAATGTCTGTGAATGTTCAGGTGTGTGTGTGTGTGTGTGTGTGTGTGTGTGTGTGTGTGTTTGATGGTGGTCTGACAGCCCGGCAACCGTCTGCTGTCCACAGCCTGTCACTCACAAACACTGAGAGAACAGACTTGGTGGGTCCGAGACGGAGATGAATAGATAGAGAGCCAGTCCATTACAGCTTGACACAACAATAGCTTTCCTATCAATCCATCAGGAACGGAAACTCTGTAAGGTTTGCACATAATGTAAAAGAGGTTAACCGTCTACCTTGGAAAATACACTGGACAATGGATATGACCACACACTGTGGATGGTGCAAATGTTTTCTGAAGTGACTGTATACTAACAGTATGCTATGGTCCATTTCCCTCGGACAGGGAAGGACCCCACTGCTCTGCCATCAGGTGTACTGATGGCTGCTTGCCACTGGCAGCTGCAAAACTAATCTGTCCTGTCTATCCATGTCTCGCTTTTTTCCCCTCCTGTTATGACATTTCCTGAGCAAGCGTTCAAAGGCAGCTTTATTGAAGCGCATTCCTCAACTCTGACTGCCAGTTCCACCTCTCCACACAGGTACTTAAAGAGCCATAATGATTATTTGACTGAGTCATGACTAAATGCTTTGTTCTAGAGGGAGGGGATGTACAGTTCAGGTAAAGGTGGGGGACGCGAATAAAGCGTTTATTGTTTGAGCAGAGTGAGCGGCATCCAAAGGAATGACACAGCACCTTTCAAACTGCTGTCTGAAGAAAAACAAACAAGCTAATGGAGAGAGCATCCTCTCGGACTCTGCCCTCCGGCTAGGATGGGAAGCACAACATGAACTCCTGACTGGAGAGAAGAGGTGGAGGCAGGCGGGAGAGTGACAGGGGCAGGTTATGGTTTTGAGAAGACAGCGGAGGACTATAGATACCTATTATACCCATTTTCATCACTGGCAGGAATGGAAACAGTCATACTGCGCTGACAGGTTCTCACAGACTGACATCTGCATGACCGTGCCCTTGCAGTGTGCAGAACACACGTAATGCACATATGAGACAACATGTGCATTGTTCTTGGTCATGTCTCCATCGGTCTCTCAAAACAGAACCTCAGGCTGGCGCATGATTTATTAGAGGGAAACACGAGCCCAATCAATCTGTAATCAACTTCCTATTTGGAATCAGCTCAGATGAAGAGGTAGTTGTGGCCACACACACATATAAATACACACAGCGAGGGAACAGTAGCTCTTTATTGTAACGGGCTTCGGGTAGGGCTCTGTTCTCCATTAGAGAAGGAATGTAATTACACATGTAATATGGAAGGGCTGTGGAAAGGATACGAGAGCCAAGTTCACCCTGCTGGCCTTTTCAAACAGAACACACACACACACACACACACACACACACACACACACACACACAGGCACATAAAAAAGCATGCAAACAAAAGAGCACACATAGACAATAAAGTGTACAAACACACAATTCATACCCCCACCTGTGTAGTCATTCACTCGTGCAGGGAGGTGCAGAGTGATACTAAGACAAAGCAGCATTTTTCTGGTTTGTTAACTTGATGGGTTTGATGATTTACTGAACGCACTCTGAAAGCATAACATCTGGAAAATCCTCGAGATCGTCTTAGAGATGCGGCCTTCAAACCGCCTGTCATATAAGAACACACTCACCTGAGTTTCACCTGAGACTTGTGGTGCCAATTCACTCACTTTAAGAGCCTCTTATCTCTTCATTGTGTGACTGTGTGTGTGTGTGTGTGTGTGTGGGTGTGTGTGTATATACAGTTCTCCACAAAATGACTCAACCTTATCTGCCTCACCTCTGTGTGTACATATAAATGCAAGTGTGTGTGTGTGTTTTGGGTGTGTGTGTATTATGCACCCTTTGTAAGATATAGGACTGATTAGAGCTTGCTCTCCGGGCTGACTGCTCTGACACCGAGCCCCATGTCTGCGCCGTTTCATTCTGACAGTCTGATCCACTTCGCCTCATCCCGGTCAACGGAGCTGGAGTCTACCTGTCCAGGCCTTGTCAACCACGGGAGGGAATCAATTAACCATTATCACCTCTCATCTTCCCTCCGTTGGGCCGTCAGCCAGAGCGCCACTCCCTCCCCGAACCTTTCATTTCCTAGGAAGGACAGGGCCACTGTACTAATGACATTTACCACGTTATAGCACTGATTAAAGATCAGTTTGCCGTGATTTCAACCCCTATGGTAACATTGGGGGTTTGTAGAGGGTAAGCTGATCCTAAATCCGACTCGACATGGTTACTTCTATCCGGAGCCAGAGCGCCATGGTAACGGTGGCAGCAGTCGAGTCTTTACTTAGTGGGAGCGGTTTGGCGCAGACGCCGAGGCTCTCCTGGGAGATGTTGCAGATACAGCAGGAAAAAAAAAGAACAGCAAAGTACAGCTCACCGACAGATGCCTGGAAGCCTCTCTCTCTCTCTTTCTGTGTGTGTGTGTGTGTGTGAGGAACAAAGGATGCACAAACACCAAACACACTGACACACTCACAAGTATAGTGTGTGTGCAGAGATATTCAATCACTTTCTCAACATAGCAAAGCAGAGAGGAGAAGTTTCCTATCCCTCCATGAATGAAAAACATTGATACATAATGAACCATCTACTGTTCACCTGTCTTTAATTCATGCTAGGCAGTATTTACTATATTTTCTATGATGTATTTTCTATTTCTGAGGCTGACTTTGTTGTTGACACTGTCAGTGTCAATACACCCTAAAAGATAAAAGATCCGTCCTGCTCAACATCCCACTCCCCAACCCCCTTACACATGCGCACTCATAAATACCAGATGTATCCACTTATATATCAGTGGAAGTAATGGAGACAGGAACCATAGCCTGCTGTCTTTATATTCTGCTGACTTGCGGAGGTGAGAAATTACTGAAACTGGATGGTCAGCATAACACAGGCGCGCCTGTCACGCTAGCTTTAACAGCTCTTTCAAACAGAATGACCCACACACCTCTCTGTCACACACACACACACACACACACACACACACACACACACACACACACCATGAAAGAGAGATTGAGTCAGAAAGAAAGGCTTTTCTGGTGGATGGTGGATGGTGCTGGGGCTGTGTTGCAGGGGTCAAGGGGGACGGAGGGCCTGCATACAAATGGACTGCTGGAGCACAGGGGCTCTGATAAGGCACAGAGGAGGGCAGGGGGGCTGGAGCACAGAAGGAGGGAGAGGGAGACCAAAGGAGAGCAAGATTTGACCACACACAGAGCTGGTTGGCAGTGGGAGATAACACACACTGGCCAAGTCTTTTCACTGGGACTTATAGACTATGGCTGAATCTCTTCCTTCTGGAGACCCGGGGCTCTCTAGTACTCCCCCCTCTAGTACTCCCCCCCGGCTCTCTGATGTGGGAGAAGCAATTCTATGCTTCTGCAGAGATGCTCTCCTATAGATTCCCAATAGGCTGTTTTCCAGTCAACGTTTCCCTCACACTAAAAAACCAGTGGAAACTAGCATACTGCCACTACTAGTAGTGGCAAGCATAAAACAAGAATTGTTGCAACTCAGTCACAATTAATATTAATGTGTTGAATAAACATGTTTTTAGTTAGTGAATAAACACAGACATAGTGGATACTGAAAATTATGAAAATGACCTATTTTGATTCATTATGTTGTAAATTCAAACAACTAAATGAGTCAAGTGACCTACATCAGATGAGTTGGTTTGATCTTTTTACAGTCTCAGTAAAATAACACCCACACTGAGGAGCGCCACCATTGTCTTCTACTCTCCTCTAATTGAAACCACTCTTCTTCTGTCTCTCCTGTTTCACCCCACAGAGCCCGATGCCAGTGCCATCCTGGCATGTTTTATGTCTATGTGCCAGTGTGTGTGTGTGTGTGTGTGTTTGCCTGTGAGACTGCTGGGGCCACCGAGCACATTAAAGACCTGTTTACTCAGCTGAGGCTCCATTACCCTTCCTCCTAGTATGAAACACACATGCACACACACACACACACACACACACGGCGGGGTAAGGGGGCCAGCAAAGACAAGTAGAAACAATTTGATGGTAAGGACGGAGGGGGGCTCAATAAGTCTCCTCTTTCTACAGCTTATCATAGTAATAAGGACAGTGTAACCTTTTCAGATGAAGACCAAACAAAGACCCCCTCCCCACTGCACACAGAAGTGCTTGATCTGTGGGGGTCTCTCATTCTTCCCCCCCGTGGTGAAGACCACTACTACCACCACTGATACAGATGCAGCAGCTATCAAACTGGAAATGATTCTCATGTGGAATTGTGTACAATCCCACTGGCAGTCAGACAGAAATTCAGTTTGATGCTTATTAACTGAGGATAAGCAGAAGAGATCCTCTCTTTACAGTATGAGGAGTGTTCACTTCGACACGTAACGAAGACAGCTGAAAATGTCAAAATTAGAATATCGCAGTCCTCATGCGAGCTTTCTGCTTCAAAGAAAGATTGTGGAAATAAAGATAGCGAGGAAAACAAAAGCCCCCACATTGTAATTAGAAACAGTGTGATATTTATCATTTAATAATGTGACTGTTTCTGTTTCCCATGTTCATTTCTCTTTCCACAACCAAATACAACTGCACTTCAAAAGGGATGAGATAGCGAGCAAGGGCGCGTCATCCTCCTCTATTATAATCACAAGTCTGTTAATTAGTACACAAAAATGAACTCATTTCCAGAGTGAACTACTTTTATGTGTTTGGTTTGGCACGGTGCTCATGGCCCACCGCCCAGTGCACCAAATCCTTATCACTGACAAACAACACGCCCACGCTCAGCTCTGCGGCTAGCCTTGAGAGATGTCAGGACCACTGTGTGTGTGTTTTATGAAGAGATCCAAGCGGTGTGTGTGATTGGGTTGCCGGCTGGGGACGGAGCGCCGGTCTCTTTGAAGTCCAGTCCGGACAATGACACCGCTGTTGACTGCCAGTCCAGTGAGTCATGAAGTTGTGAAGCAACGGGGGGAAAAGGTCCAACACAGTGTGCTAGTCTGCCTCTATAAATTACAGACCTGTATTGCTTTTCTTTTTGTCTAGCGTCTGTTTGAGAGTGTGTGCATGTTTTTGTGTGATGTCAGTGGAGGTACGTGGAGTGAAGGGGGTTAATGTGTAGGGGAGGGAGTGATTATCGTCCAAGGCTGCCTGTGCCAAGAGCTCACCTGAACAGCAGCACCTGCACAGAGACACTTCAGGGTCATGTCAAGCGGCTACACCCTGTCTGTATCGCTTGTCATTCTGTCTCTATCTGTCTGCCTCGCAATCTGCCTGCGCTTTTCTGTTTTTCTCAATGTCTGACTTGCAGCTTGTTTGAGTCTATTCTTACCCACTTGCCTGTCCATCGCTTTTAATTGTCTGATTTTCTATCTCCGTATCAGTTTGCCTTCATGCAGACCCCTTTGTTGAATTCCATCAAATTCTCTCTACCTCTGCCATGTCTGTCTGAGCTGTCTACTGAGGCACCCAAGGGTGGAACGGGGGTTAGCCAGAATGTGTTATGTGTGTTGTGAACAGCCTAATAGGGCTATTTAATGTCCCCTGGCAGCCAGGCCAGGTGAGAGCTGGCAGTGTGAGTTATCATCAGTTTGAACCAGACATTCAGACTGACTGCTCCTATGCAATATTGCTGGCACAAGCATAGAAGAAAGTAGGATGGGCACAGATAGAGCTAAGTGTGGAGAGTAGGTGGGTCAGCTGATACTCTATAATCCTCATCTCACCATTAGGTGGTTAGACCCTGCCAGCTAGCATCTGATCATTGTCTTAAGACAAACTTCTCCCCAGTAAATCTGAGGAGGGCCAAAGGGGTCAACAAGGATCATAAAATATTCTTGAAAATACTTTGCCAGTGGTGCTTACCTCCCACGAGGGACATCGATGTCGTCTTTCCTCCAGCGTACGTTGGGCTGGGGGTCTCCCTGTACCTGACAGCGGAACTCCACCGTCTCCTCCTCCAGGACCACCTGGTTGATGGGCCTTCGCAGGAAGGTAGGCCGCTCTGCAGGACGGGCACAGATAGAGGAGGATAACTTCATTATTTGATTCAGAGGTCTAAGTCAGTATATGAATACTTGTACTCTAACAGCCATGTGGTGGTTACAAGTCACCAAAGCTAAAAACTTACCAAACACTGTGACTTGTGCTGTCTCGCTGTCCCTTTCTCCCACCATGTTGGTGCCCACACAGATGTACATGCCAGCATCGCTCTTCCTTGTGTTGGAGATCATCA
Source organism: Hoplostethus atlanticus (assembly GCA_034670405.1). Taxonomy (NCBI): domain Eukaryota; kingdom Metazoa; phylum Chordata; class Actinopteri; order Trachichthyiformes; family Trachichthyidae; genus Hoplostethus; species Hoplostethus atlanticus. The sequence goes on along the minus strand of JAXDDX010000003.1, from coordinate 7,556,474 downwards.
GCTTCCCTCCTCGAATCTGAAGGGAAACATTTCTCCATCAAATGCTCAGAAGCTCTAAACTTTCACAGTAATCCATCCTGATAAAACAGTCAATCCTGTTATTTAAAAGATGGCAGTAATACTCACAGTGATCCTGTCATCCTTGTCGTCGATGCGTACTTTGTCCTTCTTCCAGTAAATGGTGGGTTCGGGATGGCCTCTGGGAGGAACACACTCCAGGATGGCTGGCTCTCCCGCTGCCACCACAACATCTGTAGGGTTTTGTCTGAAGTCATCCCGCAGCACTGAGGGAGAAAAGGAGGTGCAGGTTCAGGCAGAGTGAAATGTACAAACCTTACAACATACTGCGTAATTTAAACACTTGAATGGTCTAACTCTTGTATATAACATAGTGTGAATGTATCCGGTATTCATCCTGGCTGTTTAAATGGGATGCCTACTTGCATCTGACTAGGTTAGCACAAGTGAAAGCTAATTGGAGCTAATGGAGTTCCCTGTGGAGCTAGCAGAACAAACAGAGGCAGAATGCCCTGAAGCTCGGTGTCACTCACACGTGAGAGCTCACAGGGGTACAACACTGCTTGGCTCTGTTGGCATGTATACACACACACACACACACACACACACACACACCAAAACCAGTGGGTGGTCTGCTAAATCACCCGGCCTTGTATCTAATCACCCTCAGGTAGGCCTTTTATCACAAAGATAGCCTCTCACCCTGAATAGTCTTTAGCGAAACACACAACATCAGCTCATAATTAAACAGGGAGAGCTGCTGTCACACACACAGACATGCAGACACACGTACGTACACACACACACACACACACACACGCACACAAAACTAAACTTCCAAAAAAGATTTAGTGGATAGTTCATTCAGAGCCTGATGAACGCAGCATATAGCCTTCATATCAATGAGTGAACATGGCGAGAGACTTGATCCAGGCTAAACAAAATACTCCTGATTGCATATGGAGTTAAAACAACAAATTGGGGGTCATTGTGGCTCATTGGCTCATGCAGAGTGCATGCAGATCAAACACATCGTTCTCCATTTGATCTAAAAATAAAACCAAACCATGGAATGCAATGGTGTCCATCCATGCAGTGGTGAAGGACACATGATTCCTCTGATGGATGAAAGCAGAGTGTGAGCTTGTTGGAGGATGTTTGAAGACGTTTGAGGAAGGCTAAATTAAGGGCAGCACCACAGGTACTTATGTTAAATCCATATGGCACTGGGGCGAGTGGGAGAGGGGGAGAGGGGGAGAGGGGGCCTGGATTATAGAGGGGATAAGAGATCCCTGTGCTCCAGGCTGCTCTCATCTCCTCTCGTCCTCCTCCTCTCCTCCGCTCTCCTTGCCCTCACTACAGAAAGCCGCACAGCCATTGTCTTCTTATTTATTTATTTAGACCAAGGGGATGGGAAAGAGAGGAAGCTTTCAACCCAATTATCCTGTGGATGCAAGCGGGTACATAGTGGGACTTTTGTGTGACACAAATTCAAATGCAACCTTTACACGGGGGAAATGGACAGAATACAAAAGGAAGCTAGAGTAGAGAGAGAGAGAGAGAGGAGCAGAAACTCTGGTGCAGGGCTGCCCTCTAGTCTAAAGAGCTAAGGTAATTAGCCAGCTCTGGAGTGGTGCACCCCCTGGCCAGGGTGGGCATAATAGCCACCACCAATGGGCTCTCTGCATTTGCATCACAAACAAAACTCCTGCTGTCTAAAATCATAGCTCGGTTTGGACCATGCACAGCCTGTTGTTTTCATTACTGGGTTGGATTTAATTGCTCCTTTCCATTCATTGGTGATAACACACGTGGGATTTTTGTCAGGCCCAATTTCCTTGATGTGACAATGACAAAGGAAACACACACAAGGTGCATCGTTTTGGCGCGTTTGCCATACTGTCTAATCCTATTTTAATACTGCACAGTAAGTCACAATAAATGCATCCTAACCCCCTTCGATGTAAACAAACACACAAAGAGTAGCCACACGCGCACGCGGAAAAAAAACAAACAAGCAAGCCAAAAAAAACACACACTTGTTGAGGACAGGATAAACACTGGGTTACAAAGAGCCACTGGCAAACAAACAGATCACACATTACTGGCGAAGGGATTATGCCCTCTATGTTGGTTCTGGCCTTGCTAATACCAAGGCAGCACTTTGAACACATACATTTACTAAGTAGATGAGGGGAGGGGCCAATCCAAACACTCTTCAGTACACTATCTAATCCTAACTGCTGGGCCAGTGACATCAAGGTCATGCCCTGGGATTTATGTCTTCATCAACTCAAATGACTCACTACAGTATGATTGCATTTCTTCCTCGGCTAGCTGGATAGATATCCATGGGCAGAACTATGTTGGGGGCTACATCCCTAAGCGTTGTAAAAGCTTTTATATTCCAATCATTGCCTTGCTGTATTCTCTGTTAATCTATGAGAGGTGCATCTGGTACGCACGGTTGAGTGAGTTTGTGTATTCACTGTCAGAAAGTGAACTCTGGCTCTAACTCCGAGGCCCTGTAGGCATTCAGGCCCGTATCAGCAGACAGACGTAAGGTAATTGCATTTCTATCCCCCTGAAACACTCAGCTCCTCTTCCTCTGAAAACATCTCACCTCCCATGGAGTTCCTTACTGCTTATGAATATTTATTATTATGTATTTCCTTTTTTTTGGGTAACATTTACACCCCTCTGTCGGCAAACGCTACATCTGTCAGTCCGGCTGCAGGCTAAAGAGAATCCATATCTGGAAAAATATGAATCTGCCTTTCCCTCCCGTGTTTCATTTATTTATTTCCCAACTATCAGAGGAGTGAGCTGATTTGAAAAAAGGAGGCAGGGGGCAAAGCATGACAAATTGGCAGCTCTGTCAGTTGGCACCGTGTCAACAGCTCAAACTTTAAGGAGTCGGGTTGCAACTTGCCCCGCGAAACAGGCAAAGGGTTGAGAGTGGAAGCCCCCTGCCAAAAAATGAAAACACAGAGGAGACACACACAATCTACTTTTGTAAACCAGATTGCTCTACACTGGCAGGGGAGGCTTGTGCCAGCAACCGTTAGGGAGGTCTACCTCTGTGTGTGTTCTCACCTGAGATGGACTCAACGTATTGAAAATCAGCCTATTACACTTTTACATGACAGCACAACAGCCCGGCGTTACACAGCGCAGAGGTGAGGCGTAGCAGGGGGCAAGGACAGGGTGGGGAGAGATATTTTGCACGGTGCGCCCTCCTCTCACACCCAGGATATTACTCACTGGAGGGTGACACTGCTTGTCGGTAAGATTAGTGGGAAGCCTTGACTGAGGCGTCCAGCCTGCGTGCTGAGATAAGTGCCGACAAACACTTTCACCTGCAGGAATGTGCCTACCTCTAGGTTGCGCTTGCTGTCACAATACTACGGACTGATGTATCGACCTATTTCTTTCTGCTTTATAACAGTCAAAACAATTTGACACACTGCATGCACACACACACACACACACACACCCAAAAACACAAACCCGATAAACTGTGCAGCATTCTTAAAAGCTGCAGGGCATGTTTTCGTAATACTGAAAATGTGAATGATTTTGTGTGTTTATGTGTTTGTTATTACATTTCCCCCCCTATTTATGACAGAAGAGGGCTCTCCATGGCTTCATACACATTCTCCTGGGTCAGGGCTAAGAAACACAGGGAGAGATTACAGCAGCTAGACGCCCGGGGCCACACCACACCACCCAGCCCTGCCTTCCATCCACACTATGATTAGAAAATAAGCCATGCACACACACACTGTAAGAGCCGTGGAGAGCTAGCTCCCAGCTATAATATCATTTCATTCGAGTGCTTTTTGCGCTTCATCCGGCAGAGTGCTATTACAATACTGCCATTTCCAATCTCACCCTTAGAGAAAAGAGACAATATATATGTCACTTGACAAAATATACCAAACCCGCTCTGTGTGCTGTCTTTGATGTTCTGTATTACAAGCTGTTTCTCTTGCCCTGACTGGCTCATTTGCCCTCCCACTGGCCAGAGCTAACCTCTGCCCCCATCCAGATGCAGAAATTACCCCCGCAGCAGGCAGGCAGGCGGCAGATTCACACATATCCCCCGTATTCCTCCACTGCGGGGTCGGAGGTCAGATCAGGGAAACAGCTGCAAAAATATGGCCGGCTGGCGGTGCCCAAGGCTTCACCTCCTCTGAGGACCGAGGAGAGGCTCTCATCATTAGCACAGCTCATCACCATCGCTCTCTGTCTGTCTCGCTCTCTCTCTTACCACCATCAGTTCTTTCTTTTACTCTCATTTTCTCTCCCTCCTTCTCAGTTCATCAATTTTTTCCAATCCAGCAGAGCTGTCCCACTCTCTCGCTCCCCCTCTACTCAACCCTTGCATTGCCTTGTCAGTGCTGCCTCTGCATCCTCACTCGCTCTCTGTAGCTCTGCAGATGAAGTCATATACATGCGCGTCCTATCACCCTCCGCACAGCGTGGCTAAGCGCGATACGATCTCCACCACCATTCTCCCTATCTGCAAATCCCGAGCCGAGGGATTGTAAATAACACTGTCACTTCCACAGATAAGAGCCGGGAAATATGGAAAAGAGTGAAGGTAAAGAGAATCATATGGTCGGCAGCGATACCATAGCGGAAGGAAATCACAGGTGGTGATATCATATGATATGTGCATCTTTAATAGAGCCTTGGAGGGATTGAAAGAGAGAGGGTGTGTTCTCTAGCAAACAGAGGGAACACAACACAACAGGGGATGATGAGAGGATACCTGATGAAGGTCAAACTCGGCTTGGTGTGAGTGAGGCTAAACGAAGGGTGCACATTCCATCACACTCGTGTCTCATGCTGTGCTCGTACCCCCTGATCCTGCAGATAGGCCTAAACAAACACCCTTATTTAAACAGCAGCCCTGTTCAAAGCTCATTTTTCAAACGGCACCCCTAATTTGGCCTAACGAGCCCCCCCCCCCCGTGGGCAGCACAGTAATGACAGTAAGTACACAGTAGGGGATTCTACCGGCCAATCCAGGAAAAACGTGTGGTGCTGCTCCTGTGAAACAATACAATTAACTCTTAATGAACCGCTTTTCCTTTACACCCCTTCCCATTGCACATACGAACACACACACACACACACACACACACACACACAATTCAATTTAGCCTAATCCATGCTTTATGGTAATGTATAGCTCATTAAAATGTTAGTTAAAAACTCATTAAAATTCACTTGGAGAAGTAATGGCTTCATTACAGTAATACGCTGAAAAGCAAAGAAAAAGACAAGTGAGGACAAGGAGAAGAAAGAGAGCAGGGAGCGAGAGAGCGACAGCTTTCTAATCGCTTCATTGTGTCTCCAATGGAATACATTAGCATAATAAATAAGGATGCATCTCCTTTCTATCTCTTTCCTTTTTCAGAGCAGTGGTAATTAACTGCCGCTACAATAAAAGATGCATTTCGCCCCAAAAATTATTTTGGTGCCACTCCAGTTTTCATTCTGCTGTCTTGTTTAAATGTGTGGTTGGAAGATGCAGAGAGTGTGCTGAAACTGGAGCTGGTTGATACTGAGGAACAATGTGCCCATGGGTCTTTGTGCCTGCTCTGATAAGGCATGGTGTTGTGCTGATGTTCATGCTCAGCCCTGAATGGACACTTTACAGACGGAAGGGGGGAGTAAGAAGTGAGGGAAGGGGTGGTGGTGGTGGTGGGGGGGCAGACGAGAGCAGCATTGATTTCCTGCCAATTCCAGCACGCAGACAGACGCAGTGAGGCATCCTGGTGGAGCAGGTGGGTCTGCTTACTGCGTTGGGAAAGGACGAGAGAAGAAGAAGGGAGGCGAGGAGAGGAAGGAGGAGAGGAGAGGAAGGAGTGCACTCAGGCAGACAGGCAAATAATGTCTCCTAAGAAACTGTTCTCCTGTCGTATCAGTCCCAGCTAAACCTGCCGGAGTTATATGATCAGGAGTGGACTAGTACCGGGCCAGAGGGGCTGAGGAGGCATGTTAAGGGTTTAAGTTAGAACACTTCGAAGGTATACTCCTTTACGATCCCTCTACATCTTGTCGTGACTGGAAATATTGATTCTTATCAAGAGTAGAGCTCTGTGAAACAAGTTGGCAGTGGTTAGTGGTGGCCCCTCTTAAGGTTTTAAGGCTTTCCTATTTGCCCAGGATGTAAATTTAACTCTAGCGGTCTCTGGGCCTCCTGGTTTGGGGAGACTCGGGCAGACATGTCACTTTGAATCAGAACTGGCTGACACGTTGGAAGTGGGCTGCATGGGCCTCTCATGAACTCTGGCTCTTGGTAGGAGTTACCAAACTACTCTAATGCAGGGCTCAGCCTTATAGTATCTACGGGAGAACCAAGGAGTCAAAGACAAATGGAAGAAATACAACTTGACTCTCCCCTCCTGAGTAGAAACTTTCTATACTTATATATAACACATATATAAGTATATATATACATATATACATATAAAACTATATATTCCTATTCTTTATTTGCCCACTCCTTATTCTGTTCTTACATTACCTCAAACAAAGTCTTCATATAACTATGTTTCGTCCTCGCCATGTCTCTCTCTCACCCTCAGTGTCATAGTTAATATAGATATGCTCCCTACAGAGTTTTCCTCCTGTAGCAGCTCAAGTGTAAGATATATGAAGTGACACAGGTCCAGCTGTGCTTCACACTAGCAAGTGCAACACCAGAAGAATATCTCCCTGGAAAACAGGGATAATCTTGGAAGTTGCTAGGGTTGAAATTAGTTTGCTTGTAATACTGTGTACCTGAATAAACCTCTGTGTGTGTGTGTGTGTGTGTGTGTGTGTGTGTGTGTGTGTGTGTGTGTGTGTGTGGCTCCAGTCTATTTATGTGAGCACTGGCCTACTGACATTGAGGAAGTGACCTTCCACAGGGAAAGATAATCCCCAGGATGCTGCTGAACTGTGTCCAGGCTGAGAGCACAGGGCTGGATTCCCTGGACTCACGTGCACACACACACACACACACGCACACACACACACACACACACACACACACACACACACACACACACACACAGTTGCTCATCCGGTGTGGCAAACTTATATGGACATCTCTGGTGTAAATGAAACCCCCTGCAGCCTAGTTCTGCAGAGTCGACTCAGTGTGGATCTTTATATAATCTTTAATAGCTTCCCCCTCTTTTCCTTTACGCCAAGCTATTTGCGGCAGCTCCTTCCGTGTCTGTTTTATTGTTTGGACCTATAATTGGATTGGCAGTAACGGCGAGCTGAGAGCCGTTTGGAGCTTGTAAAAGGTGTCACTCCGCGATGGCAGCCCCGTTTTAATTAAGCTCTCGGCTGGAGTTGAGCGGCTTTTATCTAGCTTGCTCTGATGAGCCCCGAGTGCAGGAGTGTTGCACACCGTACTGCAGGAAAAGCAGAAGGAGGAAAGGGGGGTTTACAACAGCTGTATATAGCCCAGTTTACTGTACTCAGTGTCCCTCCCTAGACACCAATCTGCAAGCCTGGACCAAGCAGATACTGGGAGACATCATAAAAACTCGATGTGTGTGTGTGTGTGTGTGTGTACACCATTACTGTGTCTCCTTGTGCTCATTGTGACAGAGCCCCACCCATCAGTGGTGTGCAGTCATGTGTGTACTGGTGCAGATGCAGACCCAGCCCCGCAACATGGCGGCTGCAAATGGGCAAAAACAATCATCCAAGCAAACACAATAGCAGACCAATCTCACACCCTGTTGTTGTAAATTCTAAAGTAATCCTATTTTACTGCCTGACTGCGTGCATGCCTGTGTGTGTGCCTGTGTGTGTGCCTGTGTGTGGGGCTGATGCTGTAGGCAGGGCTGTACGTGGCATAATGATTAGAGAGGTGTTCATCACAGTCCTTCCCTGCCTCTTCCCCCCTCCTCAATCCTCCTAATGGCCTACTCAGATCATCTTCCCCTAAATCAATACTGCCTGAAAGGAAGAATCCCACACCTAAGGACACTTTGTTCCTCACTGTAGATCACAGGTGACACATTTTCCATTCCAAGAATCATCCGCTGGCTCTGGATCAGAACCTCATAGTGGACTTTGAACCACTTCTGATATCCATCACATCTAAAGGTCTGACCAGTTGCTGTGGGCAGGGGGGGCTAGAGTGTGCAGGGGATGGCTGAGGTCTATCAATGCAAGTTCTGGTCATGTGAGAAGAGGCAGGGTGTTAAATCACATGCAGCCCAGATGCAGAGACATTACAAGAGATTTATTGATCACTTTATAGATCTTAACTGTTGAGGAAGAGCGAAAATTAAACTGGATACGGAGATGACCTTTACAACAGCCTCAACCATGGATAGGGATCGTTTTTTTCTCGCTGTCTCCATGCCCCAGTGTGTATATGTGTGTGCTGTGTATGATTGAGAGGAAGGGGAATTCACCATTTAGTCAGGTTGAGTGTCTGAAAATTCTCTGTGTAGAACCAGCACCGCCATCATCCTGAGGATGTGCTATATACTTTATGTGGGTCTGTCGAAGCGTGTTTGAATGCTGCACATAACATCTAAATACTTGGAATAAATTGTGGCAGCACTATTGCCTGCTCAGCAAATCACTGCTACATTAGGCTCACCTAAGTACCACATACATATACACACACAAATCACAATAGCATGTGTCTGTGCTGCAGGCTCTGGCAGTTTTTAGGGTGCTTTCGTATGGAAAGCAGTTGCCCAGCGCAAGGCAAAGCAGTGCACCAATACTAATGACAAACAAGCTGTCAAAGGCGTGGAGTTACACGCATTACATTGCTCAGATGAACAGTATCCTATGAGGCAACACACACAGGGATTTAATGTATAAGAGTACAGCTGATTCAAGTTTGTGCATTTACATGGAATGATAAAGAGTTCAGGGACGGTGCTAAGGTGTTGTGCCATCAACGAGCCTAGTGGAGCAGGAAAACGCTTTATGGAAGCTGGAGCTTCTGTGGAGGAAGCCTACATCTCAAGAGAATCCACGTGACAATCCGGTCATTTATTTCTCAATCCAATTCGTGTTAATTGTATTACAAAAGGGGTAATTGTGTTAGCTCCATCGGTAATCAGCTTACTGCCGCAGTGCAGCTGGATACATACCTGTACACCGGGCTTATGTAACCTGTGTGCTGATGGGGGGAATCAGGACAGCCAGGACAGCCAACCAGGTAATCTGGCCTGCTGGAACCCTCATTCCATATGTAATAACCCCTGGTGTGCGTGTGCCTGTGTGTGTGTGTGTGTGTGTGTGTGTGTGTGTTGCACACCCAGCCATCCCCTGCTCATATTATCATGCAAATGGAAAACAATCTGAAACACACCACTGGCTGCCATGCTCAGGATCAGTGCAGAGAACTGTGTCTAAACCATTCCTGTTCTGCCTGCACTCCATCACCCCTCCGTACACTTCCACATTTTCTTTCTCTTTTTCACCACTCTTGACTCCTAACTCTCCCTCCCTCCCCTCTCCTCCTGGGTTGTTTTTTTCCCTCCTCTAATTTTCTCAGGCAGCACAACAGAAAGGCAGATTAAACAGCACTGCTCCACACCGTGTTGGTACTACAGCTTGTCCAATGTGTCTCTGTAGGCTGGGGACGTTTCTTCTTTGTGAGGTTAATCATTTAGGCAAAGGAACAAAGTTAATGAGGCAACTTCTAATCCGAGGCTATTTGGAGTTCTGTCAACAGTATTGACTGCACTGCAGATGGGATAAGATATCGTTGGAGGGCACTGATGACCTACATAGCAAGGACAAGACAGCGGCTCAACAGCAGCACAACACAGTGATCCCACAGCTCTCCAGGGTACAGACTCTGCAGTAAAGACACAACAGTAGAAAAGACCCTATGTGTATGTGTGTGTGTGTGTGTGTGTGTGTGTGTGTGTGTGTGTGTGTATACAGCATGTGTGTGCATGTGTAAGAATTTTTACTTCCTCCCACACAGTGTCCTTTATCTTTACAGTCCCTAGCCTTCCTATTAACCAGTAGGAGAATCCAGTTAGTGACCAGCTATATGAAACACTACTACCACCAGCTGCTAAGCAACACACAATCAATACTGATTCACCTAACAATTAGCAAATAATTCAATGAGCTACAACTAGTAAGCCACCAATACTGAAGATGGGAGATAGGAAGGATGGCATGATGCTCATGAGTGCTTGATAAGACAGCTCTGTCTAGGGTGAGAGGGAGAAGATCAAATGAAAAGTGTATCTCAACCAGTGAATCTCAACCACAGACATATTAAAGGCAATCCTTTTGCGTAAACACACCCCAGCCGATAATGGACAACATGGTTGTCTTACCCTAGAATGACTAGGATGCTCAGGGGTTGTATGGCATGCTCATAGTGCAATCTATAATGGAGGAAAGGTCTTGTTATTTATTTTAAAATATCTAAATCTGTATTTGAAATGGAGCCTACTACTACCAATAATACTACTAATACTAATACTACTCTAATAATAGCTGCTGACTTCATGACATAAACCCTTCCTAAGGTGAACCATCCTGAAACCAGCGTGATTCTGAATTCTACCCAGTTCTTGGATCAAAGGTGACTGTACTTGCCATTTAAGGTAGAAGGAACAATTCCTTTCTTTGATTACTTCCAGGTCCTTGAAAGGTCACAGCAATACAATGACATTTGAAATCGTCATGTCTGGCCCCAGAAAGCAGCCCGTTGGGGAGCGATTAGGAGGGACCTCTGTAGTTGGGAAGACATTTAGTGAGGCTGCAGAGACACCACTTGAGCTGTTCTTCGCCTCCGCTGGAATCCTTGATTGCACAGCGGCATCACACGCTCAAACCAGGGGGGGTGGTTGACACACACATACATGATGCAACAAGCACACACATGCTCACGTGCACACGCACACACACAACACACACACACACACACACACACACACACGCGCACACACACACACACGCTGTAAACCCCCCATATGTCTGAACACAGAAACGACCAGACGCACTGTCCCCTGGGTAATGAAAGAGCATTGTGGGACTGTGGTTGCTGTAAAACCCAATTAGTGTGTGTGGTTTTATCAGTTCTCTCAGTTAGATCTACACATATAGATAACCCCTACCACAAGACGGCCTGTCTGTCTGCCCCCTGCTGGACACACACAGCCATGCAGGCAGATGTAAAAGATTAGGTAGTGATGGTGTATTCTGGGTTAATGTGCTCTCCATAGGATGCTTCATCAAAATAAATGAGTGTGAAATGACTGTGTGTCTGTTTTTGGCAAAGGCTACTTCATAATGCATAATGCAAAGCCTTGCGTGATAATCAACAACCCACCACACAATACGAGTCACATGTATGTTTGCATGTGTGTGTTGGTAGTCGTAATCATGTAGTTAGATCTCAGGTGATGCAAGAGAAACGTCTTGCTCTGTATAGCAGATAATTAAACAAAGATTATAGCTGTTTCCTGACGCAATCTGCTCAGCATGTCTCAGAGCTGGGTTTCTTGGCTTCAAACGACTGTAGCTGAAGAATGGAGCAGTGGCTGACAGCGTCACGACACCAGCCTTATCCCTGTCTTCAAACACCTCCGTCTCCCACTGCCACATAAAAGAGCAGAACAGAGTGGTGGCAATCGCTCTGCCGTTCAGGCAGCCAGGCATGCTGTGCATGCCTCTGCTCCACCGCAGCCGCCAAAAGAGCTGCTTCTGTATTCATGTGCTGCATCATTCTGGGCTCTTTGATGGCACAGATCACTGTCAAGATGCTGAGGCTCTTTCCAAACATACTGTATGGTTGGAAAATAGTGTAGAAACACATGATAGGATTCTGCATTCTGCAGACATAGACAGAAAGAGAAAGTGTGCGTGTGCACATGTGCGTGTGTGTGTGTGTGTGTGTGCGACATTGATTTAGACAATTATTTGATCAGTATAGACTAACTAATCAATTTCAATTTGCATTTAGCATTATTGAATACAAATGTCATTTTAGTGACTTTTCTTCCAATAACATTGACTTCACTGATGCTGGAGATGGCCATACTCAGGAGGAGTCAACAACTGAAGAGCAATCTAGTCAACAGGGGAGAGAGAGAGAGAGAGAGAGAGAGAGAGAGAGAGAGAGAGAGAGAGAGAGAGAGAGAGAGAGACACAGACAGACAGACAGACAGACAAAAAGAGAAACAGAGTGAAGCTGAGTCTTTCATTATTCAGCCTCAAGACGTGAATAACTGAATAACTGAATCCATGGTAGCAGGGGTTTTCTGAGCTATATTTTCATACGGCATTTCTCAGTGTGGGAGAAGCATAACAAGCCACAAGAAAGCATCCTCCTCCAGAGAAGATGTCTTTAAATGGAGAGAGGAGCACTACTCATGCATGACTGCATGCTATAGCTCTACGTCCATCTCAGCAGGGGGCCCCTGTCCTCCTTTCTTCTGCAGTATGCACTCAAACATAATGATCCTTAAAAAACACGTATCTGATATGTGCCTTCTATTACATTAATGCATCAATGCAGCCTGTTTGATCAACAGGAAAGCAAGATATTGTTATTTTAGCTCTCATTCGGGGAAAAACAGAGTCAAAATAGTTCTTATACGCTCCACTCCAGCCTTTGGGAAGCAGTGACCCAAACACAGTAGCCCAGCTCCCGGACTGCCCCTGAATTATACATGAGGGGAGGAGGGGAGACACATGGGGAGGAGAGGAAGGGGCGAGATAAGAGAAGATGGGGCAAAGAGCCTCTGTTTAAATAGCAGAGTGGTGACATGTGAGCACTCTGCTGAGGAAAGGGCCCCCTGACCCCACCATGCCCAGTGACAGCCAGTACTTAGCATTCTCCACAGGAGCCCGATCAAGCCAGGTAATTGTTGCATGTTTTACATCAACATGACCCTGCGACACCGTGCCACCGATAAACACCATGAAATAAATAGCGTGTGTGGATACAGTTTGTGGATCCATACATACATGGAAGTGTGACATGCAAGCCCAGCTGAAAACCCACCATTAACAAAGATAATTCCTGGCCACTCTTCCCCAAAGCACTCAGATGATTGAAGTCGATCAACTCGTTTGAGGAAAAAAAACAATCCAGTTTAAAAGTGCCTTTTAGCATTCGTGTGCTGATTACCATAATCAGTTCATGGCTGACAACACTTTGTAAATGTGTGTGCTATTAATGCCAGCAATTACAGGGGCTGAAGGCAAATGGGCTGCCATTGTGTACAGACCCATTGATCTGAGGGGTTATAGCACACGCGAGCCCGATCCCTTGTTTGCCGCTTCAGACCGACCCCTATTCATCATTATGCTCTATGAGTTTTGTCCAGGCAATTGAGGGGGAAAACTTTGCTCACATTTCTACTGTACGCACTCAAAATGGGTCCTAGACCAATTTATAGAAAGGTAATTTTACTGTGAAAATGGTTTCATTCTGAGTTCACAGTGAATGCCTCCTTGAATTGTAATGGCTTCTCTACTCTATACCACTTCAGTGTCTGGCTCTTGACTGTGCCGCAAGCTGTAGATCACTCTCCCATGAGCCCTCACTTTACTGTCAGGCCAGCACATTCCACCTTCATTAATAGCCACCACTCATGTCTGGCTTAAATTAACGTACAGGCTATCAATTATCTTGGACGAGGCCAGCCTAGTGTACTCAAGGGGAAAGGAGAAAGGCATGCTGGGTCTGTGAGAAGTCAGAAGGGCAAGGCGCTGGACAGTGGAGAGGCTCTGACAGATAATACCCCTACCCTCTTTCCTTCTCTCTTTCCCTCTTCTCCTTTGTTTCCTCCATCACTCTCTAAAGCTACTCACCTGCTTAACTTTTTTTTTCTTTACTCCGGCCATAATTGACCTCATTCATTATGTAGCAGTGCATTCCTCTTTCCTTCTTGCTGCGTCCCTCTGAATCACTTAAACGGGTCCCGTTGAAGATGAAGGGCTCTCTATGTCCATGCTAAGTGTATCTACTGTATGATAATGCTGGTGAAGATGTACAAGCTAATGTGATTAGCATGAGGATTTGTTTTCCCAGGGCACAGTCTGGAAAAAGACAGGAATAGGAGGCTTATTCCTGAGGGCGTCGTAGCTCAATATTGTACATATTCATACACAAACAAACAACCCCAGCCAAAGCGGTGCCTTACCTTACAATACCTCACTATCTAGTTTTGGATCTAACCCTAACATGCATCCTTTCCCTCTTAATTATTCATGCTTCCATCCATCTCTCACCCACCCCTTCCCTTGATGAGTTAATTTCTCTCCCAGTGCCTGTTGTCTGAGCGACCCTGGCAACCCAGGAGAATCTCCTAACAGGCTCCTCTTGCCCATCAGGATCGATCGGTCCACAGCGCCCTGTCAGACGCGATCAATACATCATTCCTTCAGTAACGAGGCCCCGCTCACTTGCCGCCTCTTCCTTCCCTGCATCGCTTTAGTTCCATTTTATTATTATTTCTCGCAGCCGATCGATGCAGGCAAACAGGCCCACTGTAAACCACACCACAATTAGAGCAGCCTCTAATCTTCCTGTTGACTCCATCTCCTTCACAACAGCCAGCAAATAAACCTCCAACACAAATGATAATGAAATCTAATGGGATTCTGTGGAATTAAATCACTTAAACAATGAAGAGAGCCCTGCCACATACATGAACCAATAAACAGTCTGATTGAGGTATATATCAGCAGTCAATATGTTATATTCACATAGGCTTAACAAGCCTGAAGAGCAATTTGTCTTCATGGCATTGCATCATTTGGCCCAGCAGCTTTCAACAGGTGAGGGCGAAAACAATGCATCAATGTAACAAACCTATAATACAAACCATCCATTGTTTCTTCTAATTTTTTTTTGAGAAAACTGAAGGACAAACACATAAGCATGTGTTTACGCACACGCACACCCACATGCACACAAACACAAACCTACATCAGACAGTGATGACACACTTGAGTGAACACAGAATTTTAGATCTATTCTCATCCCATTAAGGTGGATCTCTGCAGAGAAAATTCCATTTATTTTCCTAATATTGAGCGTAGAAAGATGACATGCTTTGTGGTAAGATAATTCAATAATGAAACTCTAGCCATAATTAGGCCAATTTGGTGGAGGAAGCACTAATGACATATTTAATGCTGGGATGTCAGCGCTTTATTTTTTTATTTCTTCCTAGAAGTATAATGAGACCATATTTCTTTGTCTCTCTGTCTTTAACATCAGTTCCTCCTATGGAGGCAAAAACTGGCTCTGACTATGAGAAAACTGTGATATTAATTTCTGTAATGTCATTAAATTAGCAGCTAGCTTATAGAGAGACAAAAATAGACAGGGAGTTAATTTGATTATTGAATTATAGATTTAACACGCCTGTGTAGTTCGTCCTGGGTATGAGGGTAGGCCTGTCTGAGAGTAATGCTGGTGATGCTAGGAGAGCTGTGTGCTCATGCAGGCAGGGCAGCAGTGTGGAACTGCAGGAGTAATTAGCGAATCAAGCCCCCAGCTCCCTGTGAAGTCCGGCCTTTGAAGGAGGGAGCTCAGACCGATTGGGGGCCCCTCTGATGTATGTTTGTGCATCTTTCAAGGGAGTGAGAGCCGCTAACGAGGCCTCATCTATTACCATTTGAGATGTAATTAGCATCGTTGGAAGAACGGAGCAAGGCCAAGCAAGAGTGGCTCAAGCTGGGCTCCGTGTGGCACGACGTCCCACAGGGCAGCAACAGCAGGAGGACGAGGTGAGCGAGTGGCAGCAGGCTCCCTGGAGAAGGGACGCAGCAGCCCAGACCCATAGGCCACCAGACCCACAGCTTCCATACTAGAGACAGGAGTGCAACAAGGCTGGCAGCACCAGGCTCTTTGTTTGAGAAGAGAGGGGCCTCAAAATGAACATATGCATATGTTTCTTACCCCGTTTGCGATCATCTGTTGAAATATCTACATAAGTCTGCATCTTGCTCAATGCTTCCATTTTTCAAAAGGAAATCCATTAAAATCACACTAGAAGTGAAGTCTTAACAACATTAAAAAAGGTTAGTTGATTGTAGACTACAGATTGGAGGGTTACCTGTTTATTTTTCAGAATGACCACAGGGTATCAGATGTGTGATGGGGCTGCTTCTGCTGCAATGAATGATTTTGACATCCTCCTTCTACCACATCACCCTAGAGGGACTGTGAGATGACAGGTTTTTTTTCTCTCTCCGTCACAACACTCTCAAAACCTCCATTTTCCCCTCATGCTATTCACTGTAGCGACTCCCTACAGCCTCCTGCAATGTTTATTTTCCTGTGTGTTTGCATATGTGTGTGTGTGTGTGTGTGTGTGTGCGCGCCTGTGCCGTGCCGTGCCAAGATGGGGGGGTCTGAAGTGACAAATTAGGGGGGATTGTAAGAGGCGCCCAATCTTTGCCTCTCAGGTCGTGGTGGTGTCAGGTCAGGTGTGGGTCTTGCTCTGTTAACTGTTTTAGCTGACCTTTAACCCCTGAGGGTTCAGACCCCTGAGCCCCTGGGTGTCGGGAAAGGCCACGAGGGTCACGACTGTTTTCATTGAACATCAACAGTGATTCATTGGAAGCTAATGAGCCATTAGTCTTCGTCAGGACCGAGCCTACACACATAGTGACACAGTACGTCTTGGAAGATTGAAATACTACATGGTAGAGCAACAGACACCTGCTATACACACCCATTTGTCCTCAGCTCCTCTGTCTAAACACACAAGATCAAGATGACTGCGACTCAAAGACAGCTGCTGAAACCTAAAGAGACCAAAACATGGACCTTGGGTATTGCAGTCACCTCTCTGGAGAATGGTGGTGTAACTGGAGAGGGAAGTGGCAGCCCCCTCAGTAGGGGTGGATCTGAGCTGTACCAGTCAGACCAAGACATTCCTCTCCCTCTCCCTCTCTCTCTACCCAGGCAGGTTGTTGAACCAGGACATTAGGGAGGGCTGCTTGCATCAGTATGCAGCAGGGAGACAGTGAATCAATGGAGCCTGGAGGACTTTCTGCTCTCTCTCTGTCACAGCCCCACTATTAATGAGCAGGAACCAGGGCCTGTCCACTCCCCTCGTGGCCACACTCTAAATTACCAGCCGTGAATCAACACAGCATTTACGGGAAACCGCGAATGGAAGTGGCCAAATCTGCAAGGACAAACAGACCTCGTGTAAACAGGAGGATCATAAGGCAGGCTGAGAACGATACCTGAGGAATCCAGTAACCGTATGAACAAATAAACAGAGAAAACATAGAGAAGGATGTAGAGGATAGGGGGAAACTGGTTTTCTCCAATGCTCAGTGGAGGTATTTGGTCCGGTGTGTGTGAGGATCAATGGTAGACTATGTGATACTGTCTCGTATAAATGCCAGGGCAAATACCTGCCTAGGCACTAATACTCATCAACAGACACAAACACAGGGGGGGAAAAACACAGCAGATATAGAGATAGAGAAAGAAGGAGAGACAGAGTGATAACAAGCCGTATAAATCAGAGGCATGGTAAAATAATAAATAGGTAAGCAAACAGTAAAGCTGGAGGGGAAAAGGCTTTTAAACATTTAAGCACAGAGGCGGGAGACGCCTGTAGGATGACCTCTAATAGGAGAGAGGGGGAAGCGGAGGAGTGGTAAAAGCCTGATAAAATAAGAGACTGTAACCTCACTCCACTTAGCAGTCAGACAAAGAGATGCTTTAGGGAGCGCATGAGCAATATCACCATAAAGCCACAACCCGCTGTACATCTGCAGCCGTTTCTAAGCCTTATGTCTGATTCTGTGCACATTGAAATGAATGGTGTACACCATATTGGAGATAAAAGCCTCTCAGAAAGAATATTATGTGCCACAGTGGGGAAAGAAACGACTAAGTGTGTGTGTGTGTGTGTGTTTGAAAGAGGAAACGGGGCTGTATACTGGGGAACACAAAGAGTGATGGGGTGTGGCAGAGAGAACAAGAGGAAAGTATGGAGATTATCTCTAATTACCAACCCTTATGATCGCAAGCTTGTGAAGAGGGACGTCTGTCTAGGTCCTTTAGATCAACGTTAAGAATGATGTGAGACCCCCACCCCAACACACACACACACACACACACACACACACTTTGAAAGATTAATCCCCTGAATCATCAATCTAAGGCTCCCAGCAATACAGAGTCCTACAGACACACAGACAAGTTTTTCCAAAGCTCTCTCCAAGTTCGTTGCAAGACCAACACCACGGAGATGGTCGCTAGGAATCTGTTCACTCACAAAATGTACAATTCTCTTGGCACTGGAGTCTGCCAGAGGCTCAAGAATATGACTGGCCTCATGCTAACACCTCACTCCCACAAAATTGGAGTCACATTGCGCCTGACTTACAAAAGGTATTGTCCCCACTGTGTCAGGCAATCAAATGGATTGGCTTACTGGAATTGGAGCAGCTAGCTTCTGAGTCGCTGCCAAATAGAGGCGTTTAGATGAATTAAAGAGCCGCTGCTTGCCTGATTTAATGGGTGTGTGACTTTGACCATGTGGCCCGTGGTTGAACCGTACCTTTTTGATGGAGAGTATGGCTGTTTGTAGGTCATTGTGCTTTTGACAGTGTGTCAGTGTGTGTCAAACCTTAAATGTTTCAAAATGGGCTTCCACTAAAAGTGCCTTGGGACCAGACCGTTCACCCTCCTTCTATCTCAATAGTGACAGTCCACCACTGAGGGAGAGACAGTGTAATTTCACTGCTGGCTGACGTCCATTCAACTTGAGTGATGAGGGAGCAGGGCCCTCACACACACGTATGCACACACACTCGCACACATGCACACACATAAAATGATACTAAAACACTAAACTCACAGTGAGGCTGGCTGTGTTGACAAGCCCATTACCTGGCCTCCGTCTGCCATTCCAGTCTTGTGTTTCACACCCTCCCAATTCCAAGGAAATATACAGGCCTGCAGAGCCCTACTGTACGCTCCAGTGCACCACGGCCCCTCCCAAGCCATTGTTATCCAGCACACTGTCCTCTGCCTGCAGCCCATTCCCCCTCTTCATTATCAGGCTGAAAACAAAACCGTTTCAAAGTAATAGGTTGCCAATCTACCTCTCATCAGGTGCTTCTCAAGGTAAGGGTTGATGAGAATATGCATGGGCCTCTCAGGGAAAGAGAGAGGCAGTGAGTGAGACATGACCAGAGATGGGGGGACCCTCTGGGGCTAGGGAGACCTCCACTCTGATGGACCCTGATGAAGACAAATGGACAGGCCCAATATGGGCTCCCCGTGGTGAGGTATCATCTACAGGAAAGGGGGGGAGGGTTGGGGATGGCTGGTTGGATGACGGACGTCCAACCTAATTGGTGACCTGCAGGAATTATAGGTGGGGAGGGGAGGGCTCTCCGGTGACTGAGTGGCATGGGTGTCAATCTATCCTGAGCAGGGGTCAGAGGTCAAGTGATCAGCAGGGAGAGACTTGAAAGGATAGGGATGTATCTCTCAGACATCAGGCAGCCTGTCTGCTACCCAGAGTAAGTGGGGGAGATACAGTCTGAACACACCATCAATATACCAAACACTACAGCATTCCTTTGTTCAAGGGAGGACAGAAGAGTAGCTGGCTAGAACTGAAATTCTATCAAGCCTCAAAAACACTTGTTAAAAGAGAGTGCATGATTGTGCTTGGAGAGGGAAAAAACAAAGAGTACAAAGTGATGATGATGCTAGAGAAGACAGTTCTTTGTCTGTGTGGTGAGCCTGGCTAATTCAGCAGTGAATATTGTACATTGCCACAGGAAAACAGAAAGAGAGAGCGCTTGTTGAACACTAATCCGAGTCAGGGCTTGAACATTGCCCTCTCTGCTCGGTACTGTAGCAGCAGCTGGAGGGAAATCGATCACACGCCTGAATTAATATTTAATCATAGAACCCCAGATGCTCTTAGCCCTGTCCACTGCTAAGCAAACACAGGCAGCACAAAGGAAGAGGGTCGGATACGGGCAAAGGGTGGAGGCCAAGCACACTATAGAGTGGACTATCTGCCTGTCTCTTTACTGTCAACAAAAACACAGACACACAAACAAACACATAGGCGCATAGACACACATCCTCATCTTCAGAAACACCACCACCACACACACACACACACACACACATACAGCCACCGAGAGTGGGCTAGATTCAAGTGGCCCAAACTAGCTATATTTGCCAGTGAGCGGGCCAGGCTGTCTGGCATTTCATCTCCTTGTCAGTCAAAGCCCATCCCCGTCCTGGAGAATCATGCACCAAGCCTGGGTGTATTATTATCTGCTGAGAATAATATGCAGCTTGGCGTTAATGGACAGCACAAAAACTGGCAGTAATTCTGTGGAGAGGAATGTCAACATTTTCCCCCATACTACATTATTGAAGTGACACTACGAAAGAGGATGTGAATATGAATGGCTCCAGTGTCCGGGTTTCCACTGGAGAGCTTCCTTCCCAGTCTGCTCACACACACTAACAGCAGCGCCGCTGTATATGAGGGGATTTCGCCAGTGACTGACATGGCTAATCACACTGGCCTCTGATTGGAGAAGAATGAGACAGAGATAGCCATTTAGGGAGTCCATGTGAGAAATGGTGGTAGACCCTGTTATTTGCTACCTAGGCAACAAATGGAAAAGCATTTATTGCAGTGTATTGCACTGTAGACAAAAATAATGGTGGGATGTTTGGGTGAGACTTGGCAATGAATCATGGTGTTTCAATACAAGTCAATACTCAGGAATTATTTTTCATTTTTAAAGATGATTGTTCTTTGAGAAAGAAAATGTAATAATAATTTTTAGCCAAGATGTATTTCCTGTAGTGAATGATATGTAATGGACATGATATGTAATGGACATGATGTGTAATGGACATGATGTGTAATGGACATGATATGATGATATGTCATTTGCACTGAAATATTTCCTACTGTTGTTACTAATTAAGTCTGGCATTCTACATAGAGAAGTAACACACTGCGCTATTTGCCAGGCTTCACTCCTCTCCTGGAGGAAGTATAAAGTGGTCCTGTGTTTACTGAGAAAACAAAGAAACAAAAGAAAAACGAGATGGAAAACAAACCCATGTGAATCAAAAAGGCTTTGGGGGCTTTATCTGCCGGCTCCATGTGGGCATGATAACGACCATCTTGGATCCAGAAGGACAGCCGTTCATCTTAACCCCGGTCTGCCTGGCAAAACTCATAATCCCCCTAACACCCACGACCCACCGCTAGACAGACAGCAGGGGAAAATGGCACTTTGAAGGCACAATATAAGACAAAACCAAACCCATTTCTCCCCTCTCTCTTTGGAGCGTGATTATTTAACATTCCCTGGAAAACTCCCCATCTGCTAGCTGGCATTAATTCCTCCTTTTACCAAATCCTCACCTTTACTCCTCTGAGATTATGTCGCTCCCTCTGTCTCTATAACCAGCCCTCCCTCCATTGCTCTTTCTTCCACCCTCTTCTCTTTATACTGGCCCTTCAATCAGACTAATTCCTTTTCCCTAGTGATGGATCATTTCATTCAGTCTTCCTTCTTTTATTCCCTTGCTCCCCTGCTACACTAGCCTCAAATGCTCTTCTGTCTTTAAACGTGCTATATCCATCATAGCAGAAAGCCTGGTCTAAGCTTCCCTACGCTCCACCTGTCCTCCTCTCCATCCCTGCTTTCTTTTCCCCTCTTTCCCTCCTTGAACCAGTCATCAGGATGAGTGATGGTGAAGGTTAGATGGGTCCATTTTCACCCCTGGGCCTCCTGGCCCGCTCACCACTTGCCCCAGGTGACAGTACTAAATACTGCAGTCTCAAGGGGAGTGAATAGCCTCTCCATTTATTTCAGAAATGACTCTCACCCTCCTTTGTTTTGTTCATTCAGTATGCAGGAGTTTGTGCACGTTTGTGTGAGTGTGCATGTGTGTGTACATGTGTCAAGACCTATGCTGCTTTTGCTGTATCACTGATGTCATAAGAAAACCTCAAAAATGTAATTATTATTGTTTTGTTAGGTTTAAAGGATTTGTGGTATTTTATCTGCTAAGTAAGGCCTGAGTAATCCATTCAAAGCCCATAGAATAATTTCAAAAATACATTGTAGTCACTATCATTCATAACTCCTGAAAAGTCAACTAAAGATCAACTATAAATCTTTCATCTGATAACAGTGGCATAGTGGTTTAAAGGCTACATACAGTAAACATCTGTGTGTGTGTGTGTCTGACGAAATCCCTGCCAGTCAGAAACAGGGACCCGGTTGCTGTATCTGTCTGGAGGACTTTCCACCAGGCTCACTGTGAGTGTGAGTGCTCACTGTGAGCCAACCTCTGTTTATTCCCATTACAATACGACAATTAACTGTTAAAGATACCTCGTGCATCTAATGGATCAAACAGCATTGGATTTAATCCCCAAATTGAGGCACAATCCTCAAAGAGGCACTGAGAGAGGAAATTGGAAAACACAGAGACCACAAGAGACAAACAAAAACGATTAAGACAGAAAGACAAATATGATTGACAGTTACGAATAAGAGAGAAGTAAAGAAAGTCAGCAAACGAGAACAAACTAAATACAGAAAGGCAACTGAAACAGTCTTAACTGTGTGGTAAATCTGGTTAAGTGTCAGAGGGAAGATGGCGGGCGAGGCTAAGTGACTCAATGGATGAGTAAGTGAATAAATAAAGGAGAGAAGATTGCGGTGGCCGCCTGCCACAGCACCACGCTATTTGAGCAGCCTCATGTGTACACAAGCTCGGTTGCTACGGGCTGAGTTTCCACACTCAGCGCAATTACTCTGGCTGTGTTCTGTGTCGGTGAGCTAATTAGAGCTTGGCAAGCTCGCGACTGGTAGCCTGGAAGATGAGGTGAGTCACTGGGGACGGAGATGGAGGTGATAGCCTCTGTTTCCCACCTGAAGCCCACTCACACGAAGGGAGGCGCTCGCCTGTTTACGCCACAGACTGTAAACTAGAAATGGGCCCTCGGAGAAGGAGTCAATGTGGCGTAGAAAATGGTTGAGCAGCGGCTGTTACCGGTGCTCGCTCGCTCTCGCTCTCGCTCTCTCTCTCAGACACACACACACACCTACGCATGCCTGGCCCCATCCTGTGGCACCAGAAACACCCAGATGTCCGCTCTCTGCTCCCATGTTAATCCGGGCCGCTGTGTCTACTCCCACCCCCGCTGGAGTAACCCAATAACGCTGTGTGTACTTAAACAGCAGTGTTGGCAGGCCTCCTCCAGCCCCAATCCTCTTCCAGTGCCAACGAACACAGAGAGCTCTCTTTCAACAGTCTTCTACCAAACCCAACTCCTTCTGAGAGTCGCTGTTAAAATAAACACTTCCCACAATGCAGCTCACTGCAATATTTCTTTAAAGAAAAAAGAAAAAAAGACAGAAAATAAGGACTGATGATTACCCCTTCTCTCTCAAGACATTATTAGGCAATACGTTATAATTAATTGAATTGTGGTCTTGTTGGTACATGAGGGTTCTTGGCTGCTGTGCTTTCTCATTAGCTCCGCAGATTCTGGCCCTAACCTAATGAACAATAATAATACTCGCCAGTAGAAATGTGTTAGGGAGATGAAGCCTGATGGCCTCTGCTGGTAATTGGGCTCGCTTGCTATCATTAAGAGGGGAAAGCAATAAAGAAGCAATAACACTCTCACAATGCCATCAGAGGAGGAATGTGGCACTTTCTTTTTGAAAATTCATCAGGAGTGAAGCCCTGCCTATTAGCCGAATGAGAGCCCAGGGCCAAATAAACATCTCCCACTCCACACAGACTGTTTGATGGGTAAACAGTCTTTGATGTGTTCACTGCCAGACACTTCTATGTGGACATGACCATCAGGGCAAAGATAGGAGCATGGGAGAACTTTGGTAAACTGATGTAGTTAACTATTACAGCGGTGTTGCAATTCAAGGTCCACAGTGTTTAATCACACTACTTTGCTAACTCCACTTTGTATGTTCTCCCATTACAGGTCAAAGATCATAAGCAAAGGGTAGACGAGTGTAGAGGCAGTGAGAACGGCAGGTTAAATCCTGAGGTCAAGGTATGATTGTATTTCCCTACAGCTAACTGGTTCCAAAGATCCTATGTGGTGCACGTATACGTATGTGTGTGCGTGTGTTTGTGTGTGTGTGTGTTCTACGCAGCTACATTCATTACCCAATCTCCCTCAACAGCATTGCTCACCGTTGTTTGTTTTCGTAGCAATCAACCTGGGGAATCTGTCGTGCATATTGAAATAAACAATTACCTCTGACTGACTACGGCAACATCGTCAGGAATGTAACTCCCTACATTGTGTGTTTCAGCTTGCCTCCTCACTAAACCTGCGGCTTTCAAGCCTTGAAGGGAGAGGACATAAGCCAAGAGTGACACACAAGTCATCCTCAGGTCTCATTCCACTGGAGTCCTCTGCCTGGCCCTGACAGGGTTAGCAAGCAGTCAGTGCAGAGTTCCACTGCAGTTAGGCTGGGGAGATAAAACCTGTCTCTCTAAGTCTTATACTTTCTCCTGGCCTCTCCATCCATTGAGTGAGAGAGAGACGAGGACGCAAATCTGGAGGAAACGCAGGTGGTGTTTCAGCCTGGGAATTCAAAACCACTTTTGGAAAGTTTTCAGGTTTTATTCCGGTTGTAAGAGCTGAAGTGGGCTGGCACAGATGACAAGCCAGTATGTTTGAGCTGTCTACTGTCATCTGAGATGGCAACTCCTCAAGGAGAGGGGAGAGGAAACCAGAGGAGTAAGGAAGGAGAGCATGAGAAGGTCATTGCACAGCCGGGCACTCACAACCTTTCTTGCCTCTCCATCCTCTCTTATTTATTTCCTATTTCCTATTATTTCCTACATGCTGCATCAACATCCTGTGGTCTGATTGGACAGTGGACAGGAAGAGATTTTCACCATTTTCACCATCATCTTCTCATGAACTTATATTTAACAGACATCATGTTGGTGTCTTACTATATTAATAGGTTCCAGACAAATCTATGAAGATATGAAATGTAATGTTTCATTTCTCAAATATGTATGATTTCACATCACTTTCCTTTTGGCAGGAAACTCAAAACATTTGTACTAAAAGGCCGATTCAAATTGTTTATGTAACTCATAAAAGAAAGGGAAAATGTGTCCTCATATCAGTTGAAATGTTGTGGTGTGTTGACATTGTTAAAGCACTAAAGTCTGTTTTGCAAGCAGGCCACACTACTGTGTAGCTGTGTTAACCACAGGTAACAACCAACCCAGAGTGAGCTCACCCAGCGTAATTGTTCCTTTGCAGTATGGCTAACCCTAACACCCACACAGCTACTCACTCGCACTCACACACATGTTCATACACTTCAGGCGCTCTGTTCTGTGGTCTGCCTTCCTTCTGCAGGAGAGATGTGCTTTCAGAGAACCAAGATCGTCTTAAGACACACTACTTGGATCTTGATGTGTGCATGTGCACCCATACCCACGTGCACACAAATACTGATCAATACTACACTGGTTGTCTATGAGACTGTCTATGTCTTGCTGTTCTTCTTCTTCTTCTTCTTCTTCTTCTTCTTCTTCTTCTTCTTCTTATGATTATTATTATTATTTATCATGTTTTTTTTTTATTTTTTAGCATGAATGTGATAATTTAAATGTAAAGATATTGAATATCGGGACAAATTATCGGCAATTGGCAGCTTCAATCCAAAAACCTTCAAACCTTCAAACAGACTCTCTCACACACAAACACACACACAAAACAAAACAATACAAAAAGGACACACATAGAGCAGAGTAAAATAACTCAAGAGATGTGGGCTGGGAGAAGGCCTGCTGACAGCTTTGCTGAGAAAGGGCATGTCAGCGTGTCCAAGAAGTCACAGAGAGAGAGAGAGAGAGAGGAGATGACCATCAAAGACTTTCTGCAGACAACCTCCTCTGCCTTCTCCAATAATCACAACACAGCAGATGAAACATGCCATGTTTATGGATGCTCATTTCCTCCACATCTCTCTCTGTTTATGTCATTAAGTGATTCTGGAGAAAAGTGGAAGAAAGGCGCCACTGCATAAAGGCACTCTGTATTTGGCATGGCTACAGACAAACACATTTCACAGACAAACACATTTGGTAAGCATCTACAGTCGGGTCCAAAAGTCAGAGTCCACTACCAAGAACTGGTTTCATCATTTATCAAAAAACGATTAAATTTCTTTACTCAGTTGATACTTCTTATTCAATAATACATTATTTAGAACTGATACAAATCTTTGAGAAATGCTCATATGAATTTGTATTTGTATTCATTGCATTCCTCCAGTGAGGTCAAAGGGCAGGGTAAGCTACCTGTCCAACAACACTTGGATGCTTGCTGTCACAGGGGCTAGACAGTTGGAGGACCGTCTCCCTAAACACTACGCCACCATGCATCTTGTTGCTAAAATCTATGCTGGAACGTGACACTTCCTATAGGCTTGTCTGCTGCCTGGTGACTAAAACCACCTGTTCTGGACAACCTGGCCAGATGAAGTTGTTACCCTAGACATGGTAATAATACTATACGAGGTAGTGTAAATTACTAGGATTGCAACAGCCACAAAGAGCTCTCCATATGGAGGGCCATGTATTTGATGTCCCTACTACTGTAGTACCCCAGAGAGACATCTATGCTCACTCCACAGCTCCCTGCAGTCCCCCACCCCTCCGTCACTCTCTCTGTCTCTCTGTTCCCTGTCTCGTTCTCTGATACAGAAGGTCATCAGAACAAAGGACCCCCTCACTAGCTGTTATCTGCCTGTGGTCCAACAAGATGGAGTCTGTCTGGATCATCCCCTTTCCCCTCCAACAGCGACCCTGGGGAGATAACACCAGGCCAGGAGGAATGTTGTTTGTTGGTAAGAAAGAGAGACAGCGAGACCGAAAAGAGTGTGATACTCAACATGGAGATAAGGCAGAGCAGACCTTTATTTGCCTCCCCAAAAACTGGGAATGAATTAAAGTATATGCACTATGTAAGGGGGAGACGGTGAAATGCCAAACAACATGTTGATGGGAACAAGACTTGCACAGTTTGCCTGAACTCCAAATAATCATGTGGAAAAGGAGAAGCTGTTGAAACAGTGACAGGAAAAAAGACAGACCAGAGAATAGGGTAGAGGAACTCCTTCCTCTGTAGGAGTGATGTGTGTTTTATGGCTAAAGAGGGGTTGGTGACCCTGCCCTTGGCCTCTTGGGGACCGTGGATATGGGCTGAACCAGCTGTGGAGCCTGTAGATGAATGTTTAACAGTCCCCCAAGGCCACTATACCTCCATCCCCCAGACGGAGCTGAGGAAGAGGTTGTCCTCTTTGCTAGGACTTGTCGAACCCCTCAGCTGCTCCTCACCCCAGGAGCCCATCTGGTGCCAAGCAGCGCACATCAAACAGAAAAAATAACTGAGGCAACACCAGCAACTTGCTGTGATGCTCTCCCACACATAAACACACGTACAAGTGCACTGTGCCAGACAACCTCACCCCACATCCGCTCCAATTTCTCCCGCGCTGTTTTAATTTAAGCCAATTAAGCTGATTTTCTAGACTTTATTTTCTCTTCAGCGCACCGCTCTCACTCCCACTCCACTCACCCATCCCAGCTGGGCTTAAACACACACAGACGGGTCCTCAGAACAAATATTAACTGCTCAGCCTTGGAGGATTGGGCAGGATCCTTGTTTAAGTGTGTAATTTGGGGGGCATGAGAACATATGTCGGAAATCCTGTTAAAGGCATTAGTTCCAAACCCACTGCTTGCTCTTCTCTTCCCTTTGCTCGCTGTCATGATCTCTGTATCTCTATCAGGTTGTATGTCTTGTTTTAGTTTCTGTCCATGTTGCTGAGTGTCTACATGAGACTAATAAGAAGAAAAACTACTTATTTTGTATGGGACTGATTATTTCTAATAGTTAATAGGTAAAGTTATTGTCATTACTGAATATATGTTTTATTCATACTGTACTGCATATGATGGTGCCACTTACCTACAGAAGGGAAGGCGGTTGTTGAGGTGGAGGCAGGAAGAGACATGTAAAAAAAGAAAAAACAAACACTGGTTAGTTAGAAGCAAACAGAAAACAACAACAATCTTCAGTAGGCCAGAAAGCAGTGGAGACCATTGCATTTTATGTAGGTCTAAGCTGAAGTAAATGTGACCTGGGGTTGCTAATAGAAGCTAGTCTGAGACCCCTATCATATTCCTCACCCTACCTCTACATGCCCTCTACCTCTTCCCCCTCCATCACTACATCCTCCCAGCCTTTCCTCTGACAGCTGCTAATCCCTTGACCTCTGACCCCAGGAAATTCACTCTCCCAACCTTGACCATTTTCTTTCTCTTTCCCTCCTTTATGCTTGGTGGATCCCCATTAGCCATTATCATTCCATTGTCTGAGGCCAAGACAAACAATTTCAATTCCCGTGGACTGACATCCACTTGCAAGCTAAAGGCAATGGGGGGATATTAAGAGGATGTGAGGCTGAAAGGTGTTGTGTATCTGCAGGGTGCTAGGCTGGCTGTGCCACAACATAATGTCTGAGACGTTCCCCATGCACAATAATACACTATAGTGGCTAGCCTACCAGAAAATGGGTATTTATTCCATATTATATGGTTAGCAAAGTCATCTTTCACATTTCACACATACATTTGTGGCAATTACATTTCACATAATACCTACAGAAAGCAAGAATCTTCATATGCGTACCGAGCCTAGTTGATGCTGATTCTGTGTGCTAGCTTTGGCCAGGCTGGGTGTGAGTAATGCGTGAACGATTCAGTGGCAGATACCTGCAGAAAGCAAAGTGCCTGGCCATTTCTGTCATATTCCAGTGATTCAGGGATCAACACATGGCCCCCTTCACCACATATTCATCCACATTAAAGACTGAAGACTTTATCTCCCCTTGGGTGTGAAGTTGAATACACAATGGAAATACCAAATGTAGGAGAGAGAAGGAAAGGGCAAGAGAGATTTTCCGCTAAGCTTTTGAAAGCAAAAATTAGACAGCTGTCAATGCTCTCAAAATGTCACAGGCAATCAGTGAAGAGATATTTCATGAGTGAAAGCATTGCACCTGCATCCCTAAGGCTAAACTGCAGCTAAAGCAATGATAACCTCTTATGCCTTATTCTCCCTCTTTGCACTGAAATTTCAATCCATTAACCAGCACTGATTGCTACATAAAAGCAGGGGCTGCAAAGTGGTGAGAACACCTCCAAAGTAGCTCTGTATATCAGAGGACATGAATGCAGGGACATGCTGTGAATTATTCCCTGTCTTGTTGTCTCACAGCACCACAGGGAGGAGAGCCGGAAGTAAAACCCCAAGGGAAAATCCTCATAAGCAAAGCAAGTTGTCCACAGCAACTCTAGTTTTGTTCAGTGTACCGGTGAGGACTGTTTCTGGTTTATCCTTTGGGGTGTAAACATACAAAGTATAATTAAAAAATGATGATATTCTCCAAAGAAAATGAAGGGAACAATCACGTGTACCTATTTGGTGTCACAAACCAGAAAACTACATATCCTATGGAGCAATGCAGAGACATGTAGACCAATCAAATAACGCTCTGAATACTCCTCATCTTTAAATGACTCAAACACGTTAGGTCATTTAAAGTAATAAGTGAAGCCATGGCTAGTGGCACATTTCGTTTTGTAACGTAGTGCACGCTTACTAAGGAAGACAATTATCTGCGGAGGGTTGTTAGCCTAGCGTTAGCAACTAACCAGTGCAGTTACCATAACAGTCAAGTTGTTAGCCGAGCAGCAGGAGCCACCACATAGTGTTGTCGGTTTCTGTAGGTGTTCAGCATCTCTCCATGTGGCAAGGTTGAGTTGCTATAGAGAGAAGAGTTGCTAAAGCTGCAGAAAACAACTCTGAATGATGACACTGCCTTATTTATTAACGTTAAATAGACAGAGCATAGAGGATTTAGACCAATCTCCAATCTCCCACCCCTAGATCAGAGTCAGAATCACTTTTATCCACCAAGACCAACGGGTGTACATGGAATTTCAGCCTTAGAGCGGGTTGTTGGGTTAGAGTTAATTCCCTAAACCTTACTCAACACCACCCATGCATACACAGTAATTTACTATTAAGTGCTTTATCTCATCCTGAAAAGAACATTGAGTGCTCTCTCTGAGCAATCAATCAAAAACGCAATAACTGCAAAGCAGGGCTTTTAATTAAGCAATTCACCTAGCAAGGCAAGACCAAAACAAAAGGTGGGAGACAAAACAAGCAAATTAACAACATGTGGCAGACTATGAGTTAGGGAGTAGATCAGGAGAAGCAGGATCCACCCCTAAGGCCTAATCTGTACCAGATCAGAGGTACTCTTTGTTGTGATCTGGCTGCACTGGCACCCCTTCCAACTGTGTGAACTCTGTCCCCAGGGCAGAGAGGCCTCATGCACCCCACTGTTTCTGCCCCCTCAAGGATCCTGGCACCGAACGGCACACTCCCACTTGTATTATTCATCAACTTCATTCCCCCTATACGACCCTACGTGCCGTTCTTCCGTGGAAAGAGGGGTAAGCAAGAGGAAGGGGGCGAGGCGCCATCCCAATCTCATTTCACGCATCTTCTCTCTCTTGGAGTAGAGAGAACTACTGTGAATAGAAGCTGTGGACTGAAGTCGAGTTGAAGCTGCAGAGAAGTGGATTTGTGCAGAAATTGCCAAGAGGACACTGGCCTCATCTTTCTCAGGTCAGCATGCTAAGCGCTTAGAGAAGCTCGGTCATTCCTAAGTAAGGATATCGAATCAATTCCAATAGCCCCCGGGGCTGTCACCATCCCAGGACTCCATGCAAGTGCTGTCTTTCTTCCTCAGAGTGGCTGTGTGCAGGCAGCTTATGTGTTGAGCTGAGTTAATTGCTTGAGATATGACCCTGTGTGGTTTGTGGGAGAGTTTTTAAGGGTCGGCTGTTGTGGTTGGAGAGATATTCTCCGGGCCATAAACTAGAGATTAGCCTCACAATGGGAAGGTATACAGCACAACTTTCCTGTGGGACTAAGAAGATATGAGTCATCCATTAGCACAGTAGGAGAAGCTGAGGATTCACTCTCCGTTACTGACTCAATGTGTGTGTATGTGCGTATGTGCGTGTGCGTGTGCGTGTGTGTGTGCGTGTGCGTGTGCGTGTGCGTGTGTGTGTGTGCGTGTGCGTGTGCGTGTGCGTGTGTGTGTGCGTGAATGTCCTTCACATTTGAATTCTGGGATGAGAGTCCCAAATGAAAGGAGCCTAATATAGAATATATAATATAATATATAATATAGAGGCAGAATTATATGTTACTGGACAACTGGGCAATATTACTATGCCTACATATACATTTGTATTTGATGTCCCAGGAACTGGCCTTCAGTCAATATATTCCACACTGCTTTCATGTTTTCTGAAACCTGTATTGAGGGTTGAAAAAGCAGTAATATGAAATATTGAGCAAATATTTGCCAATAATGCGATTTGGCTCAACTTAAACCCTAATCTTTACATTTCTAGAATTTAATTTCACTTTGATATAATTGAGTACTTAAGTTGGATCTAAAATCAAGCCTAAATACTTTGCAGTGTTAGATTATTACGTAGCACAACAAGATGTGAAATAATTGAAGGGGTGGACAAACTCTTCAGCATGATTGTATGCAGGGGTGGAATCAAAAATGAGAAAAGTGCTTTCTTTCATTTCTAAAACAAGAACTTCAAAGGAAAAAGGTGTCCCTTTTTTTATTTTTCATTCTTATTATTTTCCTCCTTCCCCGTTATAAAGCAATGAACTGTGGTGTGCGTGTTTATTTTGGACGCCGTCATAATAATTCAATGTGAGCGCTAGGACGGCCCCGTAATGACTTCCCTTTGCTTAGCTGTTATTTCTGTGCCGCTGGCCTGTGCCAGGGCGCTACAAGGCTCGGGTGACCACAGAAGAGTAACTCTGGTCTGGTTGTGGTTGTTGGACCGAGCCCTGGGTCCCAGACTGGGAGTCCAATCCAAATCCAGCCTTGCTTCCCCCTTTCCACCCCTCATTTCACTGGGGCAACAGTGGGGAGGACAGACATTCTTCATTTCCTCTGCGCTGGGATTCTGCAGACTAGGCCACATTGTACTCTAAACTAACAGTATAATTTGCACTTTGCAGAAACATGCACACCAGCGCACACACATGCACACACTCTCTCTTCAATATATCAATATATCTATCTGTCCTCCTTGCTCTCTCTCTCTTTGCTGTCTTTCTTCTGTATATATCTACACATCTGCTTCTGTGCTGATCATTAGTGCACACTTGAAACACATGTACTAAAATAAGCAGAGTCCATCTCCACATGATCAAAGCCTCTCCGTTGTGGTTAAAACAAAGCCAGCATCCAAGCCGAGCGCACAGAAATCACACACAAAAACGAGATGTTTATTGAAGAGAGAGAGCGAGAGAGAGAGAGAGGCCAAAGTACAACAAACGGGAGCAAAAACAATGAACTTTTGATTGCTAATAAAACCAACAACGGAGAAAACATTTCCTGTGTAGTGGGCGTACATATTTCAGTGTTGATGAAAAGTGACACTGAATTTTGTGAGGGGGGGATTTTATTTGCTTTGTCAAGAATAAAGCATGATTACAGTCACCGGGAGAAAGAGGAGACATGTTTAAATAGCACGAGCTGCTAAAAGACCTGCAAACAAAAGCACAACAGCTACCGTAGAATGAACTGACAAATGTTATGGATTAAAGCCAGACAATACAATTCAAATGATTGGAATCAGTGACTGAAACAATACATGACGGTATAATATGCGCTTACCTCTCACCATCTCGCCTTACTATAGCAGAATGTATTAATCATAAGAACATGTGTGGAAGCGCATGGGGATGAGAGCCGGCCCCCAGTGGAGGCAGGGATATACATTACCACACAACTAGTCAATAGGCACACATTGTTAAAAGATCTGTGTATGCTGAGGCTGCCATTGACTGGTGGAGATGCAAGCAAATGAAGAGCGGACTTTAAAGTGATCCATATCGGCTGCATACATCTCTCCTTGACAATTAAACCGATCACACCATCTCAGCTCCACATCAAACGCCACCGGGCCAAACGCCACTGCCTACTGCAGATTACACATTCACTGGAAGAAGAGAGAATCTTAAAAAAATTGTAGCCCGGATAATTATCCTCGGCTTATGGAGCAATGAGGGATTTGGTTTCTTAGAAGTTCGCAGCACTACAGCCCATAACGATCCGTAAGCCCGCAGGCGATGAGGGGACCTTATGTATTGTGTTCCTGTGGTGCTAAACCTGAGCTTGTTGTGTGATACAATGGTGGTACAATGGCTAAAACCCTACAATTGCACCCCCCCCCGCCACCGCCACCGCACCCCAACCCCAACCCCCAAAACAGCCTCTCCCCCTCCACAGGATGTACAGCTTTTGCAGACCATCAAGTGAGGACGGGCCGATTTAAACCCTCAACATGCAGAGCCACGCTGGATACAATTATAGACCACTACCCGCTTGTCTGCCCTCGCGCCCCACCCACGCCCACACAGGCGGTTATTACCTCCACCCTCTCTATCAGGCTGCTGGCATCCAGTTGGCCATGTACAACCCGTGGTGCCTATATGTGGTGCAAACGGGGGGAAAGCCAGGCTTCCACATGTGCAGTTTGTGGGACTAAAGCGGGATCATGTGACAACACGGCAAACTGTTCCACCGGCTCTGCAGGCTAGAGAGCCAATCAGATCAGAGGAGGACAAAACTGTGGTTACAGATGCCTACATTCATCCAATATCTGTTGAAAGAATTTGGAGCTAAATATGGTCAAATTTACCAGCAGACCACTGATTACTAATAAATAATATTTTCACTGCAATTTTCAACAGATTAGAGAATAAAAAATAGGAATGGAAATGGGTGCTACTGAGAGTGCAAGCTAAAAATATCCGTCATGAAACTGAGAAACGGGACACAACGCCCCGCCATTCACTCCGTTTGTCTTTTCTGCGGCTGAGCCCTTTTCCCTGGCTCCAGAAAGAACCCCCAGCTGTGTCTTATGCCACCATGTGCATGAAGAAGGGCCATCAAAGAACATATTTCTTTCATTCCAGGCAATTTCCCTAATCCCTGATGAGCTGCAGGGGAGAGGGAAACATTACGGATGTGGGTTAGCAGGTGGTGCAGACGGGATTGTGTGTGTGTGTTTGTGTGTGTTTGGCTGTATGTGTGTGCGTGAACATGAGCTTGTCTAAATACATTTGCATTATCACACACCCTCATACCCTTGTTTAATGCTAAACCATAACTTAACTTAATAACATTTTGTTTATACTATAAGTGTGTGTGTGTGGATGTCTGGAGATGGGTATTAGTGTGTCAGAGACAGGCCTACGTCCCCCAGGAAAAGGGACTGAGGCCCCTTGAAGTAGCTCCCAAGGATTAGTTTATCCAATCTCCAACTAATCGCCGATAAATGCTTTCCACTGCTGAGTCCTGTTCAAGATCCCTCTCTCTGAAGAGTCCTCTCACTGCAGCCTCAACTGAGATAGGAGGAGGCTGAGGAAAAAGGCTCAAGACACCAAACTACTTCCTCTTTTAAATGAGCTTTGAAATGAAAGCATTGGCCACCGCTACCTCTAGTTCAAGTACAATCGCCATTGTTTCTCCAAAGTGCCGCTGCAGGTGATGGTCCAGTGACTAGTGCCTGGCCTTTTCTCATATTTCAGGTCAGGCCACAGTGGGGGAATGCCCTCCAGAAAGCAGTCAGCCCAATTTCCCCCACGTCACCACCAGCCTTTCTTGACAGCTCTGAGATGGGGGGCTGCAATAACGAGGAGCAGCAGCAGCCCACGATGTCAGCATTTTCCTCTCTGTGCTCTGACGAACCTCTGGGCTCTGGGAGGAGGTGGGGGCTTTAGGGGGAAAGATGGGGTGCTGAGGGCAGCTTGTTACCACCGAATGAGTGTCAGTCTAGGGCATCGACTCTAGAAGCAGGCTGCCCTTTCTATGCCATACACACCTTCTGTCCTATAATGGTAAATGTTTTTTAACTACTGAATACTGAACATACCATTATGGACTACATCGTTTACCAGGGAAACACCAACAATTCTGTTTATTACCGTATCATGTCTATGTCTCTAACCTATCATAACTTTTGAGCATAAATTTGCAGTATGTTTTGGATGTTTTCTTCCAGGTTGTTCTTGGTCTGTAGTGCAACTGTTTTGTTGGATTGGGGACAGGTTTGGTAATTGTACAGTAAGCTTTATCATTCAGCCTTGTGGATCTGATATCATTTTTACTGACTACATGTGTAGAAAAAAACATAGCAACCATATCTGGGATCTGACTTGGCTGGTTAGGCTGAATACACATCATCTCTATCTCAGTATGGTGATTTCTGAAGTGGAGCTGAGGTGGAGCGGAGCTGAGGGGGGGGGGTGTGCAGAGTGGACTGCTAAAATGCAGACAGAGTGTTAAACTCAGCTCAACTGGGTCTTCTCAAAGGGAGTCGGATATAGAGGACAAATGTACTGGCTCTATCACAGTCTATCACAAACCTTAAAGAAGAAAACAGCAATCAGAAGCCTTTCCACAGACCTGCTCTGCTGCTCCACTACTGGAGCACTAGCTACGAGGGAGTTTCCATTACTTTCTGGCAAAAGATCTTGGCACTGACAATAAACAGAGGAAGGAGAGGGGGGGAGAGGGGAAAAAAAACTGTGAAATCTGACTGGCTGATTTCCAAGTCTCCTATTCTTCTTTTTATCTGAACCCTGCCCTCACACTCTGTCTGGATGCCTGCCAGGGAGACTGGTTTATTATTCTTGCCCCTTTTTCGATCTCTCTACTCCAACTCTTTTCCCCCTGCCTTCTCTTTGGTTCTTCTCTACCCCTCATTGCTACTGCGTTCTCCACAGCAGCTCCCCCTTAACACCCCACTCAACCCCCGGTACTCTGTGATTGTGTGCTACGGTACAATACTCCACATTGGTCGGCCTGTCTATATTCACAACATGCATCTCCCTTGTACACCATGCATATCGATAAACATCTTCGTTATTAAACAGGCATGTGTGGCGATATTCTACATAAAAGAACAGAATCATGAAAGAGTTGACATTGGAAGGTTTGACAAAAACCCTGTTCAATGGATTGGTTCCAACTCGCTCTGCCTCAGTCTTCACTTATGTATGAGTAGGATCCCAAGTGTAGGACAGCTGAGCAGCTGGGGGTGCTTAAAGAGCACTTTTTCACTGCCTGCCAGTTCCTCCACTCCATCTACCACTGAGAAAGCAAATGATTTATGAACCAAACAAATTTGTAAATGAGCACGCACCACTTCAACATGCCACACCAGAAACCTGCTGATGAGAGAAAAGAGCGGAACGTGCAGCGTTCAGCCTGCTGGCTCCACTTATAGACACACACCCCCGTCTTTGGTGCTCTACAGCCTGTATGTACCATGTAATTCTCCATTAAGAAGACGAAGCTAATACGAGCGTGAGACAAAGACTTCATCGCACCAGTCTGGCACAGGTGCCAGGACTGAGGGCAGGTGTTGAGAGGTTTTTTTAAGAGGTTCTGCTAAACAATTACTATATCGTGGTAGACAGAAATGAAGACATTCCAGTGAATGTGTAATATCTGACGCAAAGAAAATCACCCCCACTTCAGCAGGTTGGATTGACATGAATCTTTTTTTTTTTCTTCGTATTTTGTCAAACATATTATCTCCTGCTGGCATTTCAGCAGATGGGGAATGGGTGAGGAGTACGAGACTGACAGTTGGGTGGTGATGATGGGATGGGAGGGTTAGGGTGGGGTGGAGGGCTACAGGGGTATCAGTTCTGCTCTTTCCCTGAGGGGGCCTGGATATGAGGAAGCAGGGGGAGGGGAGAGCAGGTGCATGGGAATTCACAACCCATTGCATATGCATGCCTACTCAGACTTAACTTATACAGAAGGCTATGGCTTGGGGAAAATAAATGCTCAAGTGGGATAGTCAGCAATGGATCTGAAGGATTGGAGTGGAAGCAAATGATGACCTTTCTGACCCCAGTCTAGGTCTTAAAAACCCAGCCTGGGAGGGAGGCTCTCTGACTATACAGCCTAACCCTGCACCAAGGTTTTCCTGAGACTAGCACCAAGGCACGGGCCACGCCAGACCTCCCGAGTCCTCCCCAGTCAACACTGGAACTAATGTGCTTGAAAAAGACATCTAATGGTTCGTGCCAGTATCAAAGGCCTGCCCCCTGGAAAGGTCTGTTCCAACAGGGGTCCCCCCCGGCAACAACACAGGGAGACAACAGGATTGGGGGCTCCCTGTGTGTTTACATCACAGCACAATCACACAGGGAGCACAATAAGCTCACAAAATGACAGGAGCCAAAATGAGGCTACACAGACCCCACATTGAGATCAATGCAGGATATTGTAGTGTAGTTTTTCCCGAGACTTCCAATAAAAGACTTGTTTTGGAGCGCAACAGTGGCCACATCGATTTTTATGAGATGGATGTAATATGGTTTAGACTTTTGTTATTTTTCTCAGAGATCACTACTTTCAAAAACTATACTGTATCTGTATAATCACCAGAAACCAGACAGGATGGCTGAAGCAGATAGAATATAGAGAGATTTATTATAAAAATCAGACAGCTGAAAAAGAGAGTGAAAAAAGAGAGGGAGAATAGAAAGTCTCCTCTCCCCCATCATGCAGTGTAATAACCTTTTAAATCATGTTTGACATTTTTAAGTTGGGCACAGTGGAGATCCTGGCAATATCTGAGCTCTGATATTAAAGCAGGTTTCTGGTGATAATCTCATTGCTTTGTTTGATGATTCGCAATATGACATCCATCCCCGTCATCCTCAGCTCCCACACAGCCTCCCTGCTTCCCCCCTGAGACCACCCGCTCCCCGCCCAGATTTGCCCTTGCCCTGACACCGGTTGCTAATGGTGCCGCCGTCGAGGGAAGGCCAGTGGCAACAACAGGATGCTGAGACCCTTCTGTTGAGCTCCTGTTAAATATGCACATGCTTTATGGTCTGTATGGAGAAGATGAGGCCTCTTTGTGCTGTGTACACAACCGTGTGGAGATTAGATGGTTAACTGTCCCTCTCTGGCAGCTGCTAGACATGACTGTTGGAGTGACTGACTGTGCAATGCTCGAGTGTCTAGGTGGAGACAGACACACTGACCAACATGCAACAACACATACTGGAGGGTGTTGAGAAATGAGCTGAGAAATATAGGATCAGGTTGTTTCCATCCTTTTCTGACATGGAACAAGACATTCACACTGTAACTTCATCCCGCATTGACTATTGCAGTTCCATGTATTCTGGCCTTAATAGGAAAGCTCTCTCGCCTGCAGCTAGTCCAGAATGCAGCTGCTAGGCTTTTGATTTTAGAATTGAATTTAAAGATTTTATTGATCGGCTTGGCCCCTATCTATATCATTGAACTTTTATCCCCGTATGTACAAGAGTGCAAGAATGCTTAGCTCAGCGGACAGAGCTCTTAACTGTCCCTATGTTGAGGCTGAAGATGATAGAGCAGTCAGAGCCCCAACACTGTGGAACAACCTCCCAGTTAATACACGTAAAGCTCCCTCTGCTCAAAACTCATTTTATAACCTTACTGTTCATTTTATTTTGTCTCTATTGTCTTATTTGCTTGTTTTTACTTGAGTGATGTCTTGTATTTGCTTTTATGTTTTATTTTATATAAATCACTTTGTAACACTAGCCTTGAAAGGTGCTATATAGTAGTAGTAGTAGTAGTAGTAGTAGTACTGTATTGCTACCCTTGATAAAGGTGGAGTCAAATGAACTGCCAACACTCGGCTGGGGGAGTCATACCTGTGGCTGGGCCTGCCTGCCTCCACCCAGCCACAGTGTGAAGTCTACAGTAGTCTGGCTGCAGGGACATGGGTAGGGGAGAGAGAAGAGGTTGAGAGACAACACACAGGCTTGTTAATTAGTGTACCACACATGTCTTCATAATGAGGCCTAATCACCTGAGCGTGGCATCAACCATACGGCAACGGCCATGCAGCCACAATGACTGACTGGCCCAGAGTGCAGCAGGTACCACAAGGGAGAGAGAGACAAAGAGAGTGAGGGTGAGGGTGGGGGGGGTGATACGAATTCCAAATGAAAAAAAAGGAGAAGGAGTTTCTCTCACTGAAGTCTGCATGACAGAAGCTTTTTTTTTTGTGTGTAGTGTATGCGTCTACTCTCCAGTGGCATAGTTAGGTGCTGTACCTCGGATTAGAGGCTGGTCTAATTGGCCCACTGGGCGATGAAGAAGGGGCTGAGAGTACGGCTGCAGTGACAGCAATTTCCTCAGCAAATAAATCATCTAGTGCCTGCCTTCAGCATACTGCTACATCTTAACACCTCTGTCATTAACGCCAAGCCTGCTCAGCATAGGAGACATATTTAGTGGCATTGATTTGATCATGGTTATTATATATGGAACCACTCTGCAACACCACCCCAACAAGGTACCACACATCCCCCATGGGAGATTACTTGAGTCAGAGCACTACGTGTTTCGCTGTTTAATAATGAAGAGAATAAAGCAGCAGAGTATATGTACATTTATATGTGAGATATAGAATATATAGAGGATGAGTAGCTAGTCTTTCCTTCTGGTAAACACAATAATCGTGGTCACATCGGGAACCGCTAGTGCTCCCACAGGTGTGCGTTACCACAGTGAGTCATTTGTGGTGAACTAGTGTGAACCAGGGAGAGTTGGAGGCATGTCCTCATCCGCCAGCTTCCATTCTATCGGTCCCTGAAAAGTGGAAGTGGCAGGAATGGGACCAGGGGGATGGGCTGAGCTTCTCTCATCCCTACACTGAACCCTCTCATCACTGCTAGGCAGGCAGCTAAGCTTTAAAGAGAACATCCCCACTCCATGCCACTTACTCATTTCTGGATTACACGACTGTACAACCAGCAGCCTGATGCATGGAACACAAGAAGGAGGGTCAATGCATTATGTCACCAGAGAAATGCTGCCACGCACAGACGGAAACTGCAGCCCGCAGCCTACCACTTAGTGAAGAGGCACGCTGAGATTTAGATTGGACCAGTTCAAATTATATCCAAGAGCTGGCAGCTTAGTTAGAGGAAGGATTAACTTCTACTTCACGTCAAGAGCATTCTGGTTGTAACATCCACAGAACCGTACAAACGCACACACACACACACACACACACACACACACACACACACACCAAATTACTTTAGATAGCCTCAACAGAATCAGAGCAGGACCACTGACATGCTGCCAACCACAAACTAAAAGCCATTTATTAAAGCCACTAAAACACTTGGAATTGAGGCCACAGCATCCCAGTATTCCTTGGGAGCCTGGCGGATGGTACTAGGGAGTGAATAAGGGCAGTGCGTGGCATCCGTTACCCTGTCACCACCGACTGTTATTCCACTTAAACAGGGCTTTCCTCATAAATTTACATTTATTTCAGCACTCAAATTCCTATTTTCAGAACTCCAAAACATTCAACCCAACAATGAAATAACATTATTACATCCTAGACCAGGATCAATGCAGGTAATAAAAGCTAATGCTGCGTATACGATGTGGAGTGAAAATGAAAGGCTAATCTCCATGGAGGGCTAAGATAAGGGTTTAAGCTGTGAACACTAAAGCCTGGTAAACATCTTTGGCTTCTTCACTAATCAGCTCCTACACCCCCACCCTCCCCCCCCTCCCCCCCCAGCCCCCGAGGCAAGGGATACAAGCATACGCAAATCCTCTTTTCCCTACTGCCGCCTCTGCCGAGGCAACCAGCCTCCTTCTCTCAACCTTCACGAAGGATGAGCTGCAACCCCTCCTGCCTCCCCCCCCTCTCTCTCTCTCTCTCTCTCTCAGTGGAGCTGCCACCGCCTGGGCCACCATATTGTCATTAAAGACCATGGCATGGCAAGGGAGCACAGAAAACCCAAGAGCCACATCTCAGGAGGCCCAACTGCACCACTGAGGACGGCACTCGGCCCCAACCACAGCACTGCTCACACAAAAGCACAAACAAACAGACAGGCAGAAATGCAGACAGCCAAGCAGACAGACATATGTGTGCACATTCATTATATGCGTCTTCAGAAGCAAATAAAAACCCCCAGCTTTTTTCAGGGGTTTCTTTTTATCTCTTGAGACAGACCGTAGAATGGATCAGTATTTTATTTAGCTCTTTATAACACCTAAAACTGAATTCTCAGCTGCGCATTTTCTTGGAAAATACCCAAAATGCTGGTTTCAACTAAAATCCCTCCTGCAGGCTTTTTACCAGGCGGGCCTGAGATTAATTGATTCTAAGCTGAATCTCTGCTAAAGAGAAGGGTTTAAGCAGCGAGAGAACACAGCCTCTGTCTGCCTTCAACTATCAGTGGGATCTGTCTCCAGTGGATACTAAAAAAACTGGAGGCAGGGCCGTAAGACAGGGAGGACTATAATCATCTCCTGCATATGTGTGATGTGTAAGAGTGGGGAGATGGGGCGGCGGCGGCGTCTGGGTGGTCTAGAGGGAGGAGAGGTAAAGATACTGGGAGGCTGAATCCAAACGAGGGGGCTTTTCTGCAGGCTGAAAGCGCCTGTGTATCTCCAGCAGATGGACTATTGTCTGTTGAGTCCTGGGGAGTGGGTGCTGAGAACTTGTGCCCAGGGTGGCCTATTCTTTACCCCATACTTCACCTCTCCCTGTCTCCCCGTGGCCTTGGGCTTTGTTGCACTCCTTTTTGTTTGCTGTTGTTTTGTGCTCCACTATGTATCTCACTTTTGTTAACCTTTTCTCATACAAAAACAGAAGCGTTCCTTTCTTTCTTTTTGGAGGGTGAGGTGTCCATTTTTTCTCTGTATGGGTTGTTTTGTGTTGTCTGAGGAACAAGTTGGAGGGCTGGTTGTGACAGGAGAGGAATGCTGAGTCTAGTTGTTCCAGCCTGTTCCTCGGCTGTCCCTCCCTGGGGACTACATGTAAAGACCACCACATAAATCACCAGCCACCCAAACAGATAGGGAGGAAAAACAGCCATCAGACAATACGGCTGATTAGAGCAGGGACCATCATCCACATGCATGTCCCCTCCCTCCCATATCTGACTATCTCCACTACGGTTGCAACAAAAACTCTGCCACTGCACAAATAAAACTTCAATAGAAAGGAGGGATATAGAGAGACTTTATTCCAGCTACATGAAATGTGGTCTGAACCTGCAAATGCCGTGAACCTGAAAACGGCATGTGTCGTCACTGTGTCCTATACTTTTCTATAAGAGAAACTATAGAGAAATCTGTCATTGTTTCAGCCATATGGTAACATTTTCCCAGGCTTTTGTGGTTTGCTGGCTCGCTCTGTTAAGAGTAATTAATTACATCACTGTTCTACAGACAAGAACATCATGATCATTCAGAGGGATCCCTTACCACACTTGGAAACATTTCCTAGAACACCAAAGACATACCACCCTCCACTCCATGTCAAGCATCCAGAAAACTGGCAGGGCTTGACAAGATGTTCTGACGCAACGCTGCTGGGTTACAAAATCCCCTCATTCAGCCAGAAATCCAACAGTTACTGAGGTTGTCTGTATGAGAGGGATGTGACATGAGGGTTGAAGGGTGGGGGTCTTAAAGTCTAATCACAAGTTCCCCCCATGTTCCCCTGAAACGAACCTGGAGCAGGAGAGCAGAGCAGGGCAGAGAAGTTAGCTTTATAAAAAGGCCCTGGCATTATTTATGACTCCCTATAAAAGCTGTAGTTAATTACAGTGTTTTAGACTTATAAATTACAGATTGTGGAGCTCCTGGTATAATTAGAGTGGCGAAGGCAGGGCCTGGGCTCAGTCTCTGGGTTAGGAGGTGGAGAGCAGCAGGGAGGCAGGGCTGTTGAGGGAGGCCTTCTCTATTGATGTGGTGAAGCCAGTCCCAGAAAAAAGCCCAGAACAGGGCCCTGCCTGCTGCATGTGGCAATACTGGGTCGCTCTCTACATAAGGCCCTCAATCTGAAATGCTTATCCTCTCTTTCTTGAACAAAATGGGGACCTCCACGGGGGCTGCTATAATACTATCTACACAACACAGATGCTGCATGACACTGGCAAAGGAGGTGGCGTTTTTGCCCCTAACGATAGATTTGCAGGGTCAAGAAATCAATTTAACTTAAAATTGTGTTAAAAAAGAGTGTTAGGAATGATTTCTCTGAGTGTAACAGCAAGTTGGAGAATTTGCCAGCAGTGGCAGTGAGTGTCTTCTAGAACATATGCTAACAAAATGTTCTTGTG
Organism: Hoplostethus atlanticus; assembly: GCA_034670405.1. NCBI lineage: Eukaryota > Metazoa > Chordata > Actinopteri > Trachichthyiformes > Trachichthyidae > Hoplostethus > Hoplostethus atlanticus. Next base: position 7,513,071 of record JAXDDX010000003.1, on the reverse strand, counting down.
AACAAAAAGCCTCTCATGGTTGAACAATGGCAGTGGCTCTGTGTACCATATCTTGGGTTATTGATTGTCTTGTTACAGAGTAAGGCAGAGTACGGCAGCCAGATAGCTAGACAGTGGGATGCTAAAGAGGGTTAATCCTGGTCATCCCTCACACTCATTAGCTGATTCATCAATGGCCCTTTAGCAAAGACACTGCAACATGTGTGGACAGAGAGTGGCCTCAGTGTGCCATGGGAGATCTCCCAGTGGCCAGGGCATGCCCCGAGGATGTTCCTGATGTCAGAGGTCGAGTCAATGGCCTGCCTTAATGCACTGTGTATTGTCATCTATATCAATAAGGGTATTTAGGGAGATCCTGATGGACCCAGACTGCTTATTTCTGATGGCAAGGCAAAACATTTTCAACAAAAACTGAGAAATATAACAGAATGACATGAGCCATGATCACATGGTAGTAATCTCAAATTCAAATCTGTTAGTTTGTGTGTGTTGTGTGTGTCACGTGTATGTGTGTGAACACTGTGTATGTGTGCGCTATGTGTGTGCGTGCGTGCGCGTGGAGTCCATCTGGGCCACAGGAGCCGGTGGGGAGGTCAGCCATGCCGTTTCTGGCTTTAACACATTTGGCGTGAGTGCCTGAGGTAGAGAGCTAGGTGTGATGTTACACCAGAACCTCACACGAACACAAGGCTGAGGAGAACGTCCCTCAGGTGGAGACCTGCGTAGTGAAACCACTCAGGTCCACAAGGCATCTTAACAGGCTTAGTGTAAGACTCAGCTAATCTCTGGGATTTTGCCTTGTGCAGGGAAACATTTAAAAATACCTTCACACAAAATTGTTGATCTTCTGCATCTAGTACTGGCAAATTCCAATACACTATAATTGTTAGAAGTTACTCCAACTACTCAATCATATTTATACTTATTGTTCTGCAGCATGGGGTTGTTGCAGCTGAATCTGAATCAATAAGCAGCATAATTTAGGCAAGGTGAGACAGTGGGGTGTCTCTGAGTGAAAAGGCTTCAGTCCCACACAGCCCTAATCAGCAGTCCTCTTCAACAGTATACAGCCACCTCTCACTTGTAGCCGCATCATTACTGTACGGAGGAATTCAGGAGGGGCGCTGTGCATTAGCCATGGGCGCAGTGTCGACGAAGACAGATGCCAGCCTCTGTCGCCGTGTCCCCCGCTAGACCCACTCCCCCACCGATTCCTTCAATTCCTTCCCCTGGCCCCGGGCTACAGGCCCTCTCTCATTAGGGGCGCTGACAGGCCCTGTCCTCGCCCTGATCCCTCATCATTAGAGCATGTAAATCTCCCTGTCACACACATACGCACACACACATGCTGTACACACACACTTCTGACAAGGGGGTACCAATCACATTCACCTGAGAAATGGGAGCCACTAACCCCAGGACCCAGAAGAAAGGTTGGGTTCATGCATATGATAAGCATAAGCGAGGGCAGGGTTATAAGAGAAACATACACCAAAAGGAAATACAATTATATGGTAGCTTAGCTCTAGTCCTGGGCAGTGCTGCTGATGAATGCTAATACAAGCTGCTGCTCAGAGGAGACTTCCTCACACTGAAATAAAGGGGTCAGACTAAAAAAATAAAATAGGACTATGTAGAAAACACACACACACAATATAAAACACACAGATGCAGAAAGTGCATGTAAAGAGAGTCAGCAGAGACAAAAGCAATGAATCTGGAGGGCAAGCATCTGGTAGGTCCCGACTGGATTGGTGCACTACTGCTGCTGCATGTTTAATTTAGACTAGCCCTATCTTCTCCTTTACTTTCCTCCAGCCATGTAAGCCAGCCCAGACACAGCATATGGAGACGAGGATAGAGGGGAGGAGGGGAGGAGGGGAGGAGAGAGAGAGGGAGCAAAGGGAGCGTATGAGGGGGAAAATATGGAAGCCAGGATGGAGAGGAGGAATGGGATGCTGTAGGCAGGGAGAGAGATAAAACAAGAAAAAAGATTAAGGGGGGAACCAGAGGCAGATGAGCGAAGTTGGTAAAACAAGAAAGTGAGAGGGGGGGGGGGGGGGTAATGTGCTCCCCAAAAGGCTAGCTTCAAATCCCATCTTGTTCATTTCACTGCATCACAGTTTCGCAGCACATGTTCATTACTTCGCGCCCTGTAAAGGGACTTTCACAGGAACATCACAGTTATTTCAGCCAGCTCCCTTAGGACTCTTCAACTACCCATCAGCTTATTCAGAAAGCAGCTGTGGGCGACTGAGATGTGTGTGTCCATGTATATGCACACACGTGTATATGTGTGTATTATAATATTGCGCCTAGTCAGTACGGTGTAAAGTCAATGGCTAAAGAGCACAGCAGAAACCAAACCTTACACAGTGACGTCTCATCACATCCCAGAGAAATGTTAGCATGATCAAAACTGTCATTTGTAACAGGTTTGTCTTCTGGATAAAGAATAAAGCTAAAAATGACTCACCTGAATGATTCGATGTGGGAAGGGAGGACGACGGCATCATCAAGCAGGAGTGGCAGGAAAGAGAGAGAAGAGGCAAGAAAGAAACATTAGGCGGAGGACTGGGGTTCATAAATATGAAATAAGAGTGTGAGTAAGCATTTTATGTTGACTCTAAAATGCTTGCTGTCTCTTAACTGCTCCTCTGATAAGAGCTATGGAACTGACTGGGTTTACAAATGCTCCAAATACCAGACATCGTTTACTTCACTGGACTTCATTCCTGTCACACAATCAGTCAAAAAATACAAGCCATCTCCTTAACAAGACCTTTTAGCACCTGCCGTTTGTAGCTACATTAAGGCAGTTTTCTGGAATTATCAGTTGCACATCTAAAATAGATCATGGGTTGGCAATGAGAAAGTGGGAGAAGGCAAAAAGAGATAACCAGAGAGCAGGGGGGGAGATAGATAGAGAGAGAGAGAGAGCAGAGAAATCATTAATGTAAATGCAGCCCAGCAGCCTGGTGGCGTTATCGGAGGTTACTGCTGGTTACTTGTTATTCATGATGCTGCTGGCTTGACCTGGGACTGGGGCTGGCTGTTTGAAGTGTTGGATCAGGCAGGGACTTATTGACCATCGCTGCTGGGGGTACAGGCCGAGAGAGGGATGTCAGGGTGGGAGAGGACTCTGGGGGGGGTGAAGCCGGTGGTGGGTTGGGTCACATCTCCACCCTCACACCTTACTCTCTCTTCCTGTATGCCTGTAGCTGTGTGGATAAACAGCAGACAAAGAGGGCATCTGGGTCTGCATCTGTTTTACCAAACTTCCGCAGCACTCACATTAACTTGCGTCATCTCAAAGGGCTCCAGAAGAAGGCAACAACAAAACAATACAATCTTCAAAGGCATGCGCTATGAAAATAACCGCTCAACTCGGGCACCTAAAAAGAAACAGACCGCTGGGATTTCATAAGCATTCAGATCAATCCTTTGAGACTCCTCAGCAGGGGTCCAGTCCGCTGTTCTCAATCATACTGTATTTAAATCTATAACGCAAATCACAAAGGACAGCCTTCCGTCAGGGCTGTGTGTGTGTGTGTGTGTGTGTGAGTGGTTCTGTGTATCTGTACACTATGTTTGCAAGCCCTGCTAATTGCAGGCATATGGCCAAGTGTGCTGAGTGAGTGACAAACCTGAGCTGCCCCCCCCCTTCCCTCCCCGGGTATGGACAGGGTCTGTCGACAGGCCTGTCAGACCAGGGGGCCCCTGACAGTCACTCAGTCACCACCGGGACCACTGCACTGCGCTAACAGCATTATCTGCATATTAGCATTGCTTTCCAATAATATTTCCTCTCTCTCCGTCTCACCCCCTGCCTCACCTACCCGGACCCCTCCTCATCTCCCTACAATCAATATACTAGTGCAGAGAGAGAGAGAGAAGAGAGAGAAGAGAGAGAGAGAGAGAGAGAGAGAGAGAGAGAGAGAGAGGCAGTGAGAATGACCTCTCTCCATCTATAAAATGACCTACTTCAAAGGGAAGAGAGCCAGGGAGGGAGGACATGATCAGAATGAAAAAAGATGGATGAGTAAATAAATAAAGAGCTCCCCTAGATGATAACATGACAGTGGCCTCAGTATCTTTTTAACCACTGAGCAAATATACATACAGACAGGCAACGTGGGCTGGCAGGTAAGGCAGGGGAAACAGTGCAGATAAGGAAGCTAAAGGAAGATAGTATCAGGGTGCACATTGCCTTGGCCTGTTACTGGTGTTATCACTGTTGGTCTTATCCACACGTCTTAACAGGACATTTGGATTTGGTCATTGTTTTAAATAAAGCATCACATCATGGTGTGGTGCTGTAATTTAAAATCTAATAGGAGCAACAAGATGCTAGCACGATATCAACAGCTTGATCTGTGGGGAAACCAGTGTATAATACAGAGCTGATGCTTCACTTTTTTATTTCCCTCTGTTTATTTTGTATTATTGGCTTATCTTTCTCTCTCTTCGCTCCCTCTATCCTTGCTCTCTCTGTGTTGTTGTCCCTCTCTCTCTCTCTACATGACCTCGCCTAACCCTCCACTGGGTTTTCCTCCATTGGAAGGGCAGCCAGGCAGAATTTATCCATCTGAGATCAGGAGGGGGGAAGAAAGAAAGCCAACACGGGTGGCTGAGGAAAGATTGCATATCCAGGCATGAACCCCAGGACGGGGATGCAGGTCAACAGACTTCCAGGACTGACAGCTTACACTCACGCACACCGACAGCAGAGAGAGATCAGTGGTGTGCCTTTTAAGTTTGGTCATGAGCAAAATCTTCAAAGAGGTAAACTCATTGTCTTTTTTCTCATCTTTATCTGCATGTCGTTCTCTTGTTTTTTCTCTGTCACTGTTGCAAAACAAACATATACACATGGATACAGGGACACTTGCAAATACACACACACACACACACACACACACACACACACACACACACACCTCTCTCATGCCTATCTGTATGACACTGGTCTCAGGGGAATGCCAGTGAGGTGTGAAGAGCGTGATGGGATCATAGGGAGCTCTGGCCTCTCTCCTCCAATTACTCAACAATCTGACCTTGTCCTAATCTCCCTCTGAAAACACCCTGGGTTGGAAATGATGCAGAAAACGGCAGGTCGCCCACCAGGCCACACAAGCTAATCCTGGTGCACTGGAGTGTGTTCACTCTCTCGCCTCTATAAATACTAATATACTTCTATGTCTCACGGGTTCATGTATACATTCTGTGACACCTCTGTTCTTCTCAACAGAGCCGTAGATTCGATCACTGCCTCCAACCATGTACCCCGTCCCCATCTAGGCTGCTGAGTCCTCAGGCCACCCCTGCATAGGTGAGCAGACACAAAATCTGACCTTCAAACACATATGTATAAAATACAGAACATTAACATTATTAGAAAGATGAACATGTATGAGACAGTATGCTACTACCAGAGATATCCCATCTTATGAGTCATTGAGCATAGCTGTGAAGCCTATTTTCCGTTGGCGTATATTTCAACAGCATTGGTACCAACCTTGGAAGGAGTGCTCCTGTGCTGGACCTATGCAATCCTCACCAGCTATAGGGCCTCACTATACAGTAGCACTATGGAGCTTCTTAAGACTGAATTTTAGAAGTTGTCCCTACATACATATAGTAAAAATCAATGGAGGATCCAATTGAATTTCAATTCACATCAGCATGGTAATGCATCAGTCACTGTCTACTCAACTGTAATCTAATGAGAATTAACACCTCAAAAATAGCTTGTGATTTCCATAAATTAATCAGGATTGAAAATGACTGATGGCTTTAAAGGCAACACTAAAAATAGTGAGCAGCCCAGAGGCTTGCCTTTGATCCCAAAGCTCAAATTAAATTGATTCTAACCGTCTCAGACAGCTTCCTCTGTGTCCTTCAGATTCAAACAATGATTTCATCAGGCTCTCATCACACGGCTCTGCCTAAAGCTATCTGGATGGTACCCCTGTCTCTTGATCCTTCCTCCGCCAGCAGGAGAGCAATGTCTCTGTCTCTGTATAAATAAGTGAAGAGCTGGGTTAGCCCAGCAAAGAGCAGAGCAAATAAATGAATAATAAAAGAGATAGTGAATTGTCCGTCAGTGTAGGTGGGGTATATAATTTAAGCCACTGTGTGATGGAGTGTTTTGGACGGTTGGTGTTGCCACTTGCTGCTTGCACCTGACTGGCTGTGCTTTGTCCAAGTCGGGTATATCCCAACCAAACCCAGCCAGGCCCAAACAACTCAAGGCTGGCCCGGCCCGGCCCGGCCCAGCCCAACCAGCCTAGCCATACCAGCCACCACATGCTGTCACCATGGCCACTGAACTTCACAGACAAACATGCAGGGTATTTTTAACCAGGCAATACCATTCCAACCACACAGCAGCTGTTCTCCATCCTGTGGCTGACACTCACATCTGGTGTCAAGGCTCTGAACGGGCCAACAACAAAGACTCTTCTGCTTTGAGCTGACGCTACACAGAGAGGGATAGGCAGCTTTCAGGATACAGTCATTTCAATATAGCCTGGGGGCCGCTGTGACCTCCATCATTCTCTCAGCTGAGCACCTGTCCTCAATGTATCGAAGGTGCTCCCCCACGCTAAGGTGAAATGGTATATCTTTTTTTATTGTGAGGATTAAGGGCTCCTTCCACCCCCCCAGCCTTTCTCGCCACCACCACGCCCCCTGCACTAAATTACTCCACACAGCACCATCCTGGCTCCCATTAGCCCTTTCAATCTGTCTGCCTTCAGCATGACGAGCCCTGCAGCTATAGTAGATGGTAATGATGTGTGTACACTCCACATCATACACCCCCTCCTCCGTACCTCCATCACCCCTCTCAAATATCTCCCCTTACAAGATAGATCCCTCCTCAAAACCTCAGCTCTGTATTCTAGATTTGCCTCTGTATCTTTGGTAGCCCGTGGCGAGGACCAGAAGTTACCAGATTGAAGAGCTCTTTCTTTATCTATAGCGGAGGTGGAGGGGGGTCTTCAAGAGGCAATCCTCCAGCCTATCTCAATGCCCCCCTCAGTCTCCGAGCAGACACCCCCATCCATTACTGACGGAGGGTGGAGACCCTGTAAATTATAGACGAGTCCCACGCAGCGAACAATGGTGCAGCCATTCGGCATTCACCACCACATCTGCATTCCACTACAGTCCAAGGCACAAGACTCAACCTTTCAGACAATTTCCCATAGATGAGAGCCCGCTGGAGATAAGAAGGTGTGTAAGGTATTGTACTCTCTTTGCTCACAATGCAGATCATCATACAATATGACTATTGAGTGAATACAGACAAGAAAAGCCTTTCCTATGTTTTGCACTAATGATAGGACTACATGTATTAACATGTAGTTTGATAAGCAGCCAGTCGTGGGCGACATTACAATGCAGTAAGAAAGACTTGACAAACAAGCACAGGTTATGAGAAAACAGTCCTGCTTCACAATAAGACTGCACCATCTTTGTTGTGGCAGAACCATCCCTGGCTTTCGGCTCGGTGAAAAACAAATGAAGTGATAATTAACATTCCACTCTCAGCATCCTTTCCATTAAACCTGCATTAATGAAAGCTGAAGATAAAGACTTGAATGTTCTCCCTCACCCTCATTCTCATTTCCAGAAAAGCCCCCATTAAAGCCCCCATTAACAATTATTCTCGGTGCCTCCGGCATAATATTTTATCTTGTATCATCATGAAAATGATGTGAATCAACTGAAGGAACGTGTTGGTATTTTTCATTGACTTTGAATGTGACTATGTCCAGTAGCTATTGTTTGGGATGTAGCTCATCCTCACAGTCTCTCTCAGACTGTGACCAATAGGTTGTCTCCCAGAGAAAAGTGAATTTAGGATGACAAAATGTAAGAGGCATCCAGAGGGAGACACAGCATGGAGCACCAGCTACACAAGGCTGCAGCATCCCCCCACCCCTGCTTATCCTACCGTTTAGTTTCATTTCTCTCTGCCTCTGCATATCCATAATATTCAACATAGACATGTCATTTCGATCTGTCCCATTCTCTGATCCTTTCACTCAGAATTTCACAATGCATAACCCAATCTTGATTGTGCACCCTCACTACCACCAGCACACAAAGGTGACTGATATTGAAATGAGTTGGTGAGATGCCTTCACTTTCCCCAACCCCCCACTCTGGTCTTTTCCTGGGCTTTATTCCCTCTAGATGGGTTCTCGTCTAATCCTCAAACACTGCGTACGTGTGTATCCATTAGCAGTGTGGCCCGCAGGCCTTTCTACCGCCACCGGCCCAGGAGCTACCCCCCTATTCTCTCCATGGGGAGGTCAGGTTAATATTACATTCGTGAGGGAGACAACATTTCTTATTTATTGAAAGGCAGTCAAGCATGAAAGAGTGTTTGCGGGCAGGCCAGTGGATTACCTGACCCCATCTCCCCTTCTATCAGATCATTGTGGCCCCCAATAACTCCCTGTATCACTCCACTGTGAGGAGGACAAAAGAATGGATGGACAGCTGCTTTCTTAACCTCTCGTCTGCTTCATCTGGCCAGTGTTAAAGACTGGAGACTGTGTGGCCAAGAAAAGCAGTACAGCGAAGATGAGAATGGGCGCTTGGTGTTAAACACAACTACAGATGTGTTGATATGTTTTACCAAACAATCTGGTTAAGTCTTGTGTTTGCAAGTTTTGAAAATGAATGTAGTGTTATGGGTACGCCTGGGAGAAACATTTCAGTACTCACATATGTTTGATTGTCCCTCAGGAAAATAAAATTGTTCAAATGAGCAAAACAAAAAGGCTCAACATGCCAGTGCTCAGATAGACATATAATTTGAACTAGGCGTAAAGAGCAACACATTACTGTGTGGAGTTATTTCTATAAGTGTTCTAATTTTATAGATGATATTTCTGACTGTGGTTTCCATCATTTTGCATGTTCCAAACACCACATCGTGTTTACGTCCTTTTTATAATATGTTTCTACACACATTTTTCATGTCTCCAGAAATAAATATTCAGTGTTTCAACACAGAGAGCGATCAAAAACATAAACAGTTAGAAACGTTAGTGTTGGTTAGAATTTCAAATCATTTCTCAACATCACTTGGTAGCAGCTTATTTGCCGCTGATTCAGTGCACTCTCTTTTGACATTGTAAAGGAGAGGGCAGTACCAACCCCCACCCCACCCACACCCCCGTCCACGTTGCAGCTTAGTTGAAAAACATTTAATTTATTTTTCCTTGGCACTTTCAAGGGCCATCGGGGATGACATACTGGAGCCGCACAAAGACAAGAACTACTTAGACTGAGCATCCACTCAGAGGGTGGAGAAAAGTGATATGATGGACAGAATGAAGGAGGATGAAGGGGGCAACAAGAGCGATAAAGACAGGGGGATGAGCAGAAAGAAGAGGAAGAAGAGGCAAAAAAGGAGTAATCAGGCAGTCCATGACCTTGGAATGGACAAAACCTCTAGCAAAACAGACTGAATGGGACATGGAAGAGTTTGTGCGTGAATCAGGGTCATTGTTCTGTTGAATTCATCATGGTGTAAACCATGACATTAATCCTTGGGGAGTACCACACAGAGACCCAACAGACCCAGAGGGGAAACCACTCCTATTGAAAGAGCAAATCAGAGCCAACTAAAGTTTAACAAACTCCAGGGAAAAAGCCATTCTTCACTGAAGCAACGTAATGTGAATATCTTGCCCTTTCAGAGACTTTCAGAATAAAGGCTTCATGTTCCTGACCATTCATAGTACATGCATTTTACAGTCCAACAATACCATCACGGAACATGTGAATGGGCTTGGTGTAAGTGGTGCCAACATAAGGACTCTCTGAATGAGTGTGTAGTGCTGCTCTTGGCACCATAAATAACCCCCAGAGGTTAAAACAGCGCCGTCAATGAGATCTCAACAGTCAGTAGGCATTGAAAATAGTGGAGGAGGTCTCTGCAGGCTCTCGTGTTACTATGTATTATGTAAAAGCACTTATTCTGTCCTTTCCATTTATTTCCCCAGTAGTGCTGGCTCCCCTCCTCCCGAAAGTCCCCAACTCTACAGCTAGCCATCGGACCAGACTGCTGCTTGACCCGTTTCTACAAGACGCTGCTCATAGTCTCTTTGTTTCCCAACAGAGCCACTCAGTGGAGAATCAATGCTGAATACGGTGTCTGGGGTGAAATGGCTCCAGGACCAAAAACCCTCACCAATTAGACAATGTTTATAATTTACATTTAGATTTTCCATGTGCAGAGCAAGATTGTAAAAAAAGGGATCCCCAACGATATCAGCAAAAGCCTCCAATGCAGACTACCACAGTAGCACATGCCCTGGCTATATTTCAGCCGCTTGCAGGAATTCAATTTTGATGTTGATAGGAGCAAGGGCATTATCCACTTAGAGTTATTAATTTGGCTGTTCTCAGGAGGAGCTGGGGGGGGGATGTTGATGCTTTCACACTGCAGATCCATAGATATTCACAGGCTCTAATTGATTTGGCCAGTGTGGATTCTCAGCTGATAAGATATTGTTTTGCAGGCGAGGTATGCATGGATAAGCAGCTGTGTGGTGTACAGTCTAATGGTTGAGAGAAAGAAGGGGGTAGTGGGCAAACACCTTTCACTCCTGCCCCATATATTTACACCCATTTTGACAGACCCTCAGGCCAAATTCAATAACAGCCACCACAATATTCAGTGCGAAGACCTTCATATGGAAGCTCTGTCCTTAATACAATTATGTGAAAAAAATCTTTTATTGTTATAATTTCTACAGTATAAGGAATAAGGCAACATAAAAAGAATTACACATTTGGACCAAAAGCAATAATTATAAATAAACTACTGTTTCAATGATGAGTTATTATGCTGCATGCAGAGTACATCTTTTCTTTTGGCACTGCAGCAAAACAAAAGCCAAGCCAACCATCTGAGAGAAAAAGATAAAACAAAGGCTTTAACAAATCTACTCTGTGCCATTCTCCCTGTGCCTCTCTGTACACAAATAAGGAGGGGGCCTTCTCTCCAATTAGGCTTTTGTGCACTGTGGCGGGATGATTATCATGTATTTTTCATATGCCCCCTCCGTCTCTCCGCTTGGCCTGCAGCTCTTACACACAACGAAACAACATCAGCATCCACACGACCTCAGCAGACCGTGTGCACTCTCTAGCGTGCACACACACACACACACATACACAAAAACACACGCTCACACATACACAGACCCATAGCTGAGGGGTGAAACAATCATGAAGTCACATCAAATAATATCACTTGATTTCCATTCATCTGTCAAAGGAGCACATAAAAACACACAGCACACTCGCACACACATATCCTGAAAAATAAATTAGGCAGAGTGTATTTTGACAGGGAGGTAGTCGGAGCAGAGGTACTCCTGAATATTTCAACAGGATACAAAAAGGGAGTTGGAAGCTTGCTGGCAAAAGCATGCCAGATGTCTGAGGATTTAATGGGGGGTAAATGGAAATCAATCTCCTTTCACTGCTCAAGATACCCAATCATAACACATTGTTTTAATGGTCCCACTGGATGACACCCACATTACATGTGGAGGGAAGACAGCTCCACTGTCATACCCAGTGGCTACCAGCAGAGATGGGCAGATACAATAGAAACACCATGGGACGCACTTGGTGGAGAACAATTAGAGAGACTATGTGAAGAACTAATGTAGATGTCGCACTTATGAAAAGAGGTATGTATATTCATTGAACCACAGGGGACTGAATCACTTATTTCCCTGATGAGGTGGTACGTTGCCAATGCGTATGTGTTTGCAGTCATGAAGTGATAAACTGAATGAATTAAGTAATAACTATGAGTAAGATAACTGCAAGTATGTAAAAGTGTAGACGGACAGATGATGAAACCTCCCTGTGCAAACGCAGACAGAAGATTAACAGGCGGTCACCTCCATGACCTAATTCAGTGGTGCCTTTGTGAAGATCGGAATATGCTCTGAAGTGGAAAGGGGGATGGGGAAATGAGACAGAAACACTGGACAATTTTCTTTTCTATTCTCATTTCAAAGAATGAACATGGACTGAACAAGAATCCCAAATTATTCACCAAAAAATCAACAGAAATACCAAAAATATTGAGTATTGTGTGTAATATGGGCTACAATGCATTAGCCACTGAGAGCTTCATTGTGCCCACCTGGGTTCTTTACTCCCTGTGTCTGAATAAAGGAGTCACAGCAGAACATTTAATGGGAGCCGACACTATGGGCAACTTCATGTCACCAGAGACAACATAGCAAATTAGCTGATAATTAAATTTTTCTCCATTAGGGAAAGAGCAGAGTAATAACTCACACAGTAGGACTGCCGGCTCCATTAATGTCTTTATTCTCCTCATGTAGGAGGGTAAAGGAGGGAGATGGGGATGTCACAGGCAGAAGAAGGTGCATTCTCATACAAGCTTAATGATCGTATGAATGGTATGGAACAGCTGTGGATCTCATATGTTCCTGGAATGCACAGCTCCATATAGAAAACAGAAAGGTAGTCACTGGCTGTGCCTTCATTATCACAGCACTAGCCACTCATCTCCATTCAGTACAGGTGAAGCTAATCCTGGTGGACTGTGTGCATGTGTGTGTGTGTGTGTGTGTGTGTGTGATCACCCAGCTGTTGAAGGGGCTTTAGCCTCCAGCTGTTAGCCCAGTGATGACAGCGGTCCATGGCCCCACCTTCATGCTCACTGATCCGGGTAATTACCTCGTCCATCTGACCCCCCTCCCCTCCACCTACAACTCAACCACCACCGCACCACTCTGACCGAGCTGGCTGTCACAGCACCAATGAGACCTGGTCTGAGAGAGAGCTATGGACTTCATGCTTAGACCTGACACAGCTCTATTAGACCACCGACATTACGATCATCATCTCTGGATCTTTTGTTCATAATGTAAGGGTGCAGACAGTATATGTATGACAGTTTGTATGGCATCTATCATGTCTAGCTGTCTCTGCTAATGGCTATTACTGGCAAAAGGTCAATGGGGTTCATTTTGTGTATCAAAAAGCCATCATCTGTATGTCTAAAGAAAAGGGGGTCCTCTAAAGTGTGCCCAAGCAGTCCACACTGTCACTACCTCTCTGTGGCCAGAGGACAATTTCTGTGCCGTCCCTATCAGAGGAGGCGAGATTGGCCTCTACAAACGATAAGAAGAGGAAGGTGGGACAAGGACACATGCTGAGCCAAAAGCCTTCCCTCCTCCTACTCCAGTCCTCCTCAGCACTCTCTCACACTCCCCATGACTCCCTCGGTGAGCACAAACAAGAAACACCCGGATGATCAGTAATTTCACAGCTGACAGACTTTCCTTTCCTCGATTTGATATCATTTGTAAAAAAAGAAGGAAAATCTCCCTGCTCTACGTCTCTCCCCGGTGAGGTGTAATGCGTTCTGTTCTTCTCATTTTCTGGAATATTGGGAGTGTGCAACAGCAGGCCAATCTCAATTGGGCCAGCCAGGAGGGGTAAAGGAGAACAAATCGAGGAAAAGTGGGGAATGGAATTAACACAATAGCTGTGCATCTGCCCCTCTGAATGCGCTAGTGTGTGAGTGTGTGTGTGTGTGTGTGTGTGTGTGTGTAGAAACATAATGAAGGGCACTGATCTGACTGCAGCCCTAGTGAATTTAATTAAGGCTTTGCATTCAGATACACACTATCAGCAAACACCTGGACATCTGGCCTTGGTTCATTACACAGTTCTCCCCTCAGAATCATGTTTATTCCAACACAGTGTCTTATATGTGTGTGTGTGTGTGTGTGTGTGTGTGTGTTTGTATGTGATTTTAAACATACAGTACAGGGTGATTAGCATGCACAAGTAAACAACACTTGCGGACAACATCTGTGCTTATCGTAGCTTTCCCACCCTGCGCTTGACTGGGCAGCCTGGCTGTGTCCCAGTCCCAGTTCCCCCAGTAACCCCCCCCCCCCGTCCACCCTGGAGGGGCTGTGTCAGCTGGACTGGACTGGGGGATCAATGCCGGGGAAACAGCCTCATAATGGCCCGGATTAATGATGAAAAATTTGGCGTCACCCAGTGAGCTCCTGGACATTTATCACTGGGGAGGGGCGGGTTGCCAATAGGAGCCTCTTAGCACCCCCTGACCCGGGAGGCTGGTGGCAGGACAGTAGTGCAGCGGTGGTTGCTACTGTCTCCAGCTGAAGCCCTAATGGAGGTGCTCTCTGGGGCATTAGCCCAGGGAAGGATGGATACTCTTAAATGGATACTAGAGCTGTTGCTGCTGTTGCTTTTTATAGCCCAGAGCTGCAGCCGCTGCTGCCACTGTTTCTATTTGAGAATGCAGCTCGCTTCAACGAGCTGACTGCAATCAATCTCACATACAGGAGTGCTTTGCATGTCTCCCTTTTTCTCTCCAGAAAAAAGAAAAGTGCTAATAAAGCACGCTGTAACATTCATTTCCTCCTACTGCGACATTTGGAGCATAAGGTAAGAGAAGAAAGATAGTGCGAAGGAAAATAAACCAGAGGCAGTGCATTAAAATGCATTTCTCAAGCAAGACAAATGCCCATCCAAGCACGTAACCCCATCTTAGTTCTCCATTACTAGAAAGAGTGATAATACGCACAGAAACAATCTCTTCAGCTACAATCATGGTCTCCTGAGAGGAAAGGCCTTTCACCAAGCCTTGAGGATAGATTGGGCCCAGTCTACTGGCCTCCCAGTGACTGAGAGACAGCACTATTACAGGCCTGTCAAGCGAGGAGCGGGGCTGAGGAATCTCCAACTGCAGGACTTTAAACGGCCCTCCAATTACCTTTCAGCAACCACCGAAGTAATGTTGCCTTGGAAGGAATGGCCTGAACAATAGACCCGAAGATAGCGCCATCTTACTGGCCTCGCACCTCCCCTCCATCGCAATCTACAATATCTGATGTGGTCTTCACTGTTCTCAGACCAATGACTTTAATCCAAAGCACCTAGAGTACCATGAGTGCATACATTTTCAGCACGTTCTGTCTGTTTGTGTGCAAGTATAAAGTATGTGTTCGTGCAAAGACCCAGGGAAAGGTATGCTGCAGAGAGAGCAGAACCTGGCAGACCCAGACCACTGCAACCCCTTGTGCATGTTCATGGCACACGCATGAGGGCCCATTGTTCTATTTCCATCCACCTCATGGTGACCCTCACTCTGGGACTGTCTGTCTGGCTCTGTGTGGACATCACTTGAATGCCCTGCAATGCTTTCTGTTGTTATTGGTTTTATGCTTTCCCCGCCTCATTGTTTTCCTCATGGTATGCCAGCTTTGACCCTGAGCCCTGGGGATCTGTCAGTCCTGAAAAATCACATATTACCACTCCCTCTCTTCAACATATTCACTGCAGAGGAGGAGAACACTGCCCCCCTCCTGTGTTCAAAATGCCAAAAAAAAAAAAAAAAGATCCTCCTTACCAGTTTGCCCACAGAACAGCATTCCCTACCCCACCTAACCCTGGCAGGCCATCAGGTTGATTGCCAGCTTCCCGTCCTTCCCTGGCTATGGCTTTAAATCCTGTGCAGCCATGGCACTAATGGACATAAGGCCTCTATCCAGGAATGCGGTGCGTAAGCAGATATCAGGGCCTGAAGCAGGGAGTGGGGGGTGAGGGGGGCAATTAAGTATGTGACGCAGGGAGGAGTGCAGGTGTGTGGACCGGTGATAAGGACAGTGGTGCTGCCATTACTCATCCCCCACCAACAACAGCAAATAGACTGCCAGCAGATGATGGGTCTGCTCTGGCAGCCTCCGAAAGCTTTTCCTCAGCCGGAGAGAGGAGTGTGTGGCGGAACAGAGTGGATAAGGAATAGATAGCAACGAAAAGCACATTTCATCACGCCAGGAAAGACAGGGGGAAAAATGGCTGTATGCAATATCGCTGAGGGGAGAGTCAGAAAAACGAAGCGATTCTGCGGGCTGGCTTGTTTCAAAGCAATTAAGATTAATTAAGTGTTGCTGGTGGCACTTCATATTTGAGATAGTGGGTTTTATTATTGCTAAAGTGCTGCATTAAAGAGCCATACAGGAACATTAGTCAGAAGACATTCATTTACAAAACCAAAATGAAAATATGTCCAAAGCCGAGACAAAGGAGTCTGGTTCTGATTAAAAATAGTAGTAGGCACATTTCTTCTATGAAATTGAAATGACAAGGAAGATAAATGCAACGTTAGCTTTGAAAACAAATCCATTCACCTTAAAAAGCAACAGTGAAAATAAAAATAATTGTTTTTGTCTCATTGCAAAGCTCCGTGCTCACACAATTAGCCTCAATAAATGCTTAATTAAGCAAATATAGTTCGTTATCCCTTCAGTGGTTCTGGTTTATCTGTTTGACTGGCTATGATTAAAACATCACAACATGCTCTCTGCCTTCTAAATGAATGTAATTGGGGAATTAGTGAGAGGATTTTCATTTTCAACACGCTCACCTTCAATGAAGTACTACCACACCCCGCCCCCCCCATGCCTGCACATTCCCAGGTGAGTGGTGAAAGGCCAACAGAGGTCTATTTGAATACATTTCTGCTGATATGCTGATAGTCTAAGTTGTCAGTCAGAAACAGGAGTTCCATCTACAGTCCCAGCAGCGCGTCAATCTGCCCTGAGGAGCCTAATGGCCCCTTTCTCCTGGTCAGCAGATCCTACGTCGTCTCCCTGGCCTTGGGCTAAGGACATCCTGTCTGCCTGTCTGCCAGGGCAGCCACGGAGCACGACAAGCAGATGCATGTTGTTTCATGTGTAGCATGCATATGGATGTGCAGGTTCAACCTCTTGACAAGGGATTGAGACCCGAGAAGAAAGCATCTCTGCTGAGGGACTGGGGAAAAGGGCATTTCTCCGCTGTGACACACTCATTGTCATCTGTGACATTTATCACTGTCCCCTTCAAATCTGCGTGCCACCATTTCACTCCTCCACTTATTCAACCACGCGGGTGGCAAAGTGTCACACCAAATGGATGCACAGCTAAAGATTTGTACCTGATGCAAAAAAATCATAGAGGGCATTGAACTTAGTAAGGGATAAAAACGGGGAAAAAAGCAAACAAAAAAACCCTGACTGCAACCAATTCCAATTTTTACAGAAATAAATCTATAAGCAATTTTTTTTCTCACTGCGCTCCTTTCCTTCTCACTAATATGGCTGTTGGATGCTGATCTCAGCAGTTCCTCATCCCCAGCCGCAGTCTTGAAACCCGGCCCTCCTCCCTCTCACTGGCCTCCGGCAGTCCAGTAGCGGAGGCGAAGCGAAGCGAAGGAAAAAACTATGGCTATTTAACCAGGGAAAAAACAACTTGGCTCATGAGATGGAGCTGAATATATACTTCACTGCACCAACTGAAATTCATACGAGTACAGTAATATTACTCAAATCTGGGTAGAGCAGAGTCAATGGCTCAGAGGCCGTGTCAGAGAAAGCCATCCAGATTCTCCTTTTCTGTTGGACTGGAGGAGAGGAGAGAGGAGTCCTGGCTTCCAGGCAGGGACTCCTGCCACCTCACTGTTCCATCCCTCTGTCACCTGCTTGGCATTCCCTCTGTTTAATTAGCTGGGAGTAATCAAACGAGAGAGATTAAGACCCCAAAAAATACTGTAGGCAAATGATAAATCCACAAGAGACATAAAGGCCTCGTGGAGGAAGACAAAAGACTGGAATTGTTTATTATGCTGAGGTGGAGGGGAGAGGAAGAGTGTGTGTGTAAGATAGAGAGAGAGAGAGAGAGAGAGAGAGAGAGAGTGCGCTTATCTTCATTTCACCAAAAACCAAAGTGGAAAAAAAAACAATGACTAAATCAGCTCATCAAGCAGAGGGCTGCAGTAATTAGGACAAAACCCTCCCTGTATGTATGTTATGTTCATGAGCATAAGAACCCCTGTAGAAACACACACACACACACACACACACACACACACACACACACACACACACACAAAATGAGTTCATGGCCTTTCCTTTCTCTCCTAAGAATAGAAGACATGGAGCCTTTCGGCAGGTTTTATCGTTCTAGTATATACAGTTTATACAGCCATGGTCCCACCACTCATTTGCAGTGAACACTTTCAGCAGCTCTCCATCAGCTTACATTTATGTATTATTCTTTCGGTTCACACAAGAGATACAACACTCTCACTGGTGTTCTCACACTTCTGGAAGATGAAAAACCACTTGCTAACAATCAGCCTCGTACTCTGCAGATGTCAGTTTCCTGATATCAGGTTCGAATAGTGGGCTCAATTTCCCCAAGACGTGTCTATTGATCATAGCGGCTGGTTGTTTTGTTTTTCCTGTTTTCTCCACACGTGTGTGACTTCTGTTGAGAGGCATTTCTCACAGAGAGGGTGTAATAGCAGTATAACCACAGTTGTCAGCCACATCTATCCTGTGTGGCGAAGTGTTGTGGGTTGATCGGTACTGTCCTGGAGCTGGTTGCCATTATCATGAAAGCTGGTTAATGTGTGTGTCAATTAAACCAAATACACAAAAGAAAAGTCTATTAACACAATTATGTCTCCACTAGCAATTTGAGTACTAAAACAATGATGTCATAACAAAGTCCCCAAAAGGAGATGGATAAAAGCATGTTTGTTTGTGTGTGTGTGTGTGTGTGTGTGTATTCTGTATCCTGTATCTGTATTCGGGTCTCTGTCTCTGCCACCCCCCCCCCTCATCATCAGAGCTACAACAGGTGTAGCTTGGCTTACACGCTCCCTGCAGCATCTCTATGTATGCTCACCACACACACCCTATGTGTGCCTGGACACACAGCCAACTGCTCACACACAACCTTGACCTTTTCCCATGGAAACAGGAGGTGCAAGGGGGATCAAGGGGAGACATGGGGGGCGGACAGCGATGGCAAGAGGAACGTGGGGCTGAATTTGAGAACAAAGAGGAGTCAAAGAGGGAATCAGGTATCGTTTGCCAAGTGACACACCACTAAAATGTGACCTTTGATCAAGGAAAAGAGGCAATGAATGGTGATGTTGAGAGGACTGATGACAACGACTAGGTGGATAAATAGGCTGCGAGTCCTCCACACCTGTCATCTTGCATTGACATCTCAGACCGAGACAAACACCATCTCATTGAGAAAGAAATCCTAGAGCAGTTTTGTGAGTACATTCCTCGCTCCACGGGCTTTTCAACTACAGAACTTTATGATAGGAGAGAATAAACCAACCCTACACAGATTGACCGATAAAGGCCTTACTCTGAGAGCTGGGTAAAATGCACCACATGTGCATTGTAACACGGGATACTGTGGTTTGTAGTGGTAACTGTGGTACAGTAGTATGGACAGAGAATTAAGCAGTGGTGTTATTGCTCTGCCTTTGTTTTAGCTAAGAGTCAGTGGGCGAGACGGGCCTTCCTGGCTTTGATGAGTGTAATTATGCTATAAAGAGTGCCGCAGGAGTAAATTCATTATCCAGCCAGCTAGCTCTGGCTGCCCGCTCTCTCTCCGTCTCTGTCTCCCCCAGCTCTGTACACACAGATAGGGCCTACAGACACACACACACACAGTATGCTCCCCACAGACCAGCCACCGCTACAGGGGTACCGCTCTGCAGCCACAGCCCCCCCTTCTCATCAGAGCTCTGGAATTCTCCACACAACCCCAACGATACTGGATGAGTACATCGAAAGAAAGACACACACACACACACACACACACACACACACACACAATACACTAACTACACACACAATCTCCGAAACAACCACCCACATTGCTTTGGGCTGTAATCTCTGCTTCTTCCTGGAGGTTCTCTGGAAAAACAGTGGAATAACAATGACCCCAATTTCCACCCACACACATCAACACACATAACACACACTGGTGATCCTCATGACCGCGGCAAAGGAAAAGCCCCCTGACATACATAAGCCACAGCCATGTAAATATGTGAATAAGCTCAGGCTTTTAAAATCGGACTAAATGCTCAAGTCTTTATAGACTGCACTGTTGGGGTCAATCCTAAAATTGATGGGATTGATTCCCTGGACCAAACGGTCTATGACATTTGGAGAGGCAGATTTGGAATTGAGTGGGGGGTCTCAGTAGATTGGTAGTGACCAGAGGGAATAGACTCTAGCTTGGATTGCTTTGAGAGTGAGGCACCCTCAGTAGTCGCATAATGAAACAATTCACGACAACGGCAGAGATTTGTAAACTCTTCTTTTGTGGGTGTGTGTATGTGTGTGAAAGAGAGAGAGATAGAGTGTGTGTGTGTGTGTGTGTGTGTGTGTGTGTGTGTGTATGTGTGTGAAAGAGAGAGAGATAGAGTGTGTGTGTGTGTGTGTGTGTGTGTGTGTGTGTGTGTGTGTGTGTGTGTGTGTGCGTAAGGACTAAGCTGCGTCTTATCACTCTGACTCCAGACTTATGGCTGAGACAGTGTTTGCCCCTCCCCTCCCTGTCACTTTTTTCCACTCCAGAGAGCCTACCAATCTAAGACCTCACAGCGGGGGCATATTGGGTATTAACACTCCATCTACACAGGGCACCGCTTCCATATTCACTGCATCGTCTGTGTGTCTGTGTGAGTGTATGTGCATGTGTGTCTGTGCATGCAGAAGCTTTTGCTTGTGTGTGTAGGTGTTTCTCTGTGTTTGAACACGTCTGTCACTAACCATGCTAATACTAAACTTATACAACCATATAATTATTATTATTTCACTTTTCGCTTTCAATCTCTGTGACATCAATGTCAAATTGTGTGTCTGTATGAGATGCTGCAACCATTTTACATGGCGTCCATGCAGTCAGTCAGGCTATCTGTCCGGAGGAGAATGTCTGCAGCCTCTCATCTCCTCCCCTTTCTCAGCATGTCGGTCTGTGTGTCTGTGAGGATTCATAATGCATCCTTAGGAGTCGATCAAGGGGAAAAAACCTCCCTCTCTCTCCCTGCTCTCCCTCCTCCAGCTCCCCCGCCCTCATCTAACATTAATGGCTGTTGGTTTTTTAATGAGGAAGTGGGTGTCCCTGTGCAGTGTGTCCGTAGAGGGCTTGTGGAGGGGGGATTTGGGGGGAGGGGAGGGAGGAGAGATGTACTGGTGCAAAACACATCCCCCGGCTGTGAAGCTCAAACGCCAGCCTAGCAGGGTGGGACCGAGGGGGGGCACTCTCTCGGTAAATATTGCCATGCCCTCCTTCAGCCTTCAAAGAGCAAAACAAGCCAACCACAGCATTCTCCCTCTCTCACTCTCCTCTCCACGGTGTGAACAGGCAGTATGCATTATGATAATAGACATGCCTGTGTAATGCTGCTACCAGGGGTTTTGTGAAACCAAAATGCCTTTGTAACGAGAACATCATTGTGTATTCTTTTTTTTCTCCCTTATTGTTGGTCTCTGAGGGATGTCTTGTCTAATTAGGAGGAACACCAAAGATTTGGCAGTGAAGATGTTTTAGAAATTAACATCAGTATTGACAAAAAATACTCAATTCAATAATTCAATAATCAGAGTGGTATTTTTTGGACCTATGCATTATGTTTTACTAATAAAGTGATCTGCTGATGGCCTTAATAACCAATGTGATCTATCACAGCTGTGTCTAGTCTATCTCATAGCAACTTTTCCTTTTTGTGGACCCTGACATTTATGACTTTGAATAGTTCTGGACTAGACGAGAATAAAGGACAATTCATTTGCTTTTCTCTTGATATGCTGGGTGAGTAGTCATAGAAGCACAGGAAATACTATTATTATCACTTGCTGATAGTTCAATGCCTCCAAATTCAAATCAAACAGGGAATTATTTTTACACAAGAAAGAATGGACAACACAGCTTTGACAGATAAATATGTCTCTCATAGTTATTGTACAACACAGAAAATTGCATTGAGTCAAAATAATTTTCAATTTCTACAAGCTATATTACCATGGAATAACTATTTTTATTAGCCCACTGCTCTCATAACAGCTCACCTGTGGTTCTCTGCTAAAAATATTATCACCTAACAGCCACAAATAACCTGTTAAATGCCACACAAACATTCCTATTACCCCACAGTGTATAAGCCACAGAAAAAAAAAACTGAATTTGAAACAATGAGTCTGCACATTTCTGCACAAATGTATACCACAGGTGATAGCAGTGGTGGAACAAAATAACGTTCTCAGTAATACTATAAACAGGAAATTAAAATGCTATCCACAATAAGCAGATGGTGTATGGTGTAACGGTGTATATGGCCTGTGTATGTGTGTGTATGAGGGTCATTACCCTTCAGTAACTCTTTCCACTGCCTATTTGTGGACTCAGCTAAGCGTTCACTGCTACACGTTCCTTAATAACAGTTACATATTTACAGTCTAATAGGAACCCACTCAGCTGTGGCCACAAAATGGACTTTTCCTTTTTCACCCACCTTTCTTTTGTAAGCAGTAATGCTGGAAACACTTACCAGCTGCTACAGCTATAGTCACTTGAGAAAAATAAATTGTAGGAGAGGGAAAATAAATAGAGTGGAGGATTGGACAAAGACCTTGAGGGAAGAAGGGGAGATGACAATGGAGAGGAAATTTATATAGAGGACCCCAGTTGATTGTAGAAGTTGGGCATTTCATGATGATTGCTAATAGAAGTGTATGGGGATGACTAGGGGGTCTACAGAGGGAATGGTTTGCACTTGATTCAAGGAACAGTGACCTCTTTTTACTTGGCTTATCTAGTGAGTGGTTCAAACTGCATCACATTAGATTTCAGGTTGCACTGACAATTCCATACTAATGAAAAGGATGAATGAAAATATATGCTGACTGATCTACATTCATTCAACATGTACATGCTAATACATTATATGGAACCACTGTATGATAGAGAGGTTTGTCTTCTTGGTATGGATAAGAGACCTTCGGTCTGTTAGTGCTCTGCTATGAAAGGACATAAAAACACTTGTTTGATGTATCTCTAGAGCTCTCAACCATGCTGCTATGCTGCACTTTGCTAGCTAAAAGAGTTGAGTGCACATGAACATATGCCAGTCTGAAATTACATGCAACAAAGACATGAGATACTGGCAGCCAATTAAATAAAGGAAATGGCCTTCATCATTGTTTGATTAATGGAGCACACCATTAGTGCATAATGCTGCCCCCCTCCTTATCTCTACCTGTGTGTGTGTGCCATGTGATATGTGTGCGCGTCTACATGCATGCACACGTGTGTGTGTGTGTGTGTGTGTGTGTGTGCGTGTGCGTGTGTGTGCGTCTAAGAGAGAGAGGGTGGCCTATCCCAATGTCCCTGGGGTGTAGTAGAGAGGTATCCATCGCTCTCCCCTCTCTCTGAGTGATAATTCTGGTGCTATTCAGACAGGAGTGGGAGGTGCAGTGCTGGGCCTGTGATGAAGCACCATGGCCTTTAGAAATTCATTTCCACCCAGCATTCATCTCATTCCCATTCAGCGCTGGTCTACACCCTGCACTCACACCCATGCACACTGAGAGAGTCATTACAGAGCCATGATCCATATTCAAAGACCTGTCTCTACCCCGAAATTATAAAAAAGCTCCATGCAAGCACCAGAGCACTTCTCTTAGATTGGAGGCGAAGTATAGGACAAATATAGTACACTAAGATGAGAGGAAAAGAGTGATAGAGATGAGAGGGAGAGCCTTTTCCAAACTCAGTCCTGTTGTTTGCTTCCACTGTTTCAGAGCATATGTCCAGAGCAAGATCTGTCAAGAATCTGACAGTTTTCGTGGCTTAATGAAGACCCCAATCTGTTTTTGCTGTGCATCAGAGAGTCGCACACCACAGCAGATAGACAGGCTAGGGAGAGAGGGAGTGCCATGATGCATATCTCTACTCTATGCCCCTGGCTGCCAGGCAGCAAGAAAAGTACTAAATATAGGTAGCCTGTTGATCCATTTGGCACAATTAAATATCCCTAACACTGCATCAACAAGGCCCGTTTAAAGTCACCTCAAGTCACCTATGTGGCAAGGCAGCTGAAAGAGGAAGAGTTGAGCCAATGGGGTGACCATTGATAGAGTGACATGGTCACTTCCATATTTCAAGACTCCTACCTCTCCTAATAGAGCGCTGTATGCTCTTTGCCTTTCTTGGGTGACTAGCTCCAGAAGAACAGCAGGTTCCCCCACTAATGTCCTCTCAATAGTCCCCTGACTGCCCTTCACTGACCATATCACACCCCCAAGACAAACATACACCCCTAAAACATCTGCTCAGTGGATAACCCTGCCCCCTCCATCCCCCATATGTACACATTTCACCCTCATCCACCCTTACTTAGCAGCCACACCCCTACACCATCCTCCCCACTTCCATTTAGCAGTCCATCCACATCTAACCCCCCAAGCAGACATTTGCACACACAGAGAGAGCCGGCACAGAGTGGGCCCTAGACCAGCTTGGCAACTAGCTCCGCCTGTCCGTCTGTGCGATCACCCTGTGAGCCAGCGCTTCAGGATAGCCTTCCCCAAGGAGGCAGGGGAGGGGCTGCTGTGTTGGCTCTGCCACGGTGCCACAGAAGTTCCATAGTGCCTCCATTGGCAGGCAGACTGATGGGTCCCCGACTGCTGGCGCCTGCCAATTGGTGTGCCCCACTCCTAAAATGTCTATGCCCGCATCCAACACAACCACCGTTCAGCAAACCCTGGGAGACGTCATTAATATGTAAGTGTTAATAGGTGGAGCTACACACTAATTGCACACTGGAACGGGATGATGTTTAATATTAGAATCCATTACGCTCCGTCTGTTGCAAGCGGAGGCAAATGAATTAAGACAACACATTATTTACCCGTGCACAGGGCAAATAGAGACTGACAGCCCCGAGAAGGTTGACACTCAACATGGCAGCTGTTGCTCACATCTGTTGGCTCCCGTATCTGCAGCGCTCAGCGGCCCTTTGATACGAGCTGCTCCCATAATTAGTAGATTTTCCCTCTATTTTCCTGCACGGCCAAACCAAAGAAAGACTCGGCCGCTCTGCAGAGTCCAAGCTTGGTATCAGCATCTCTTCAGTGAAACGAGTAGAGGAGCTCTCAGCTGTGGCCTTTAAACGAGGTCAGCAATATGGCAGACATAAGTCAAAGAGCTGAAGAATTCCTGACCTACTGTGTTTCTACCAGTCCACAGAAGATCACACTCCAACAGTCTACACACATGGAAATTGGAAAAAAAAAGAAATGCAAGGACAAAAAGGAATAAAAAATAGCAGTGACACATTTCGTTTCCCCCCTCGCCTTTCTTTCATCAGGTCCCTAATGAGCATGTCGCTGGCAAAATGAATTTCTTATTGTTTAATTGATCCCCAAACAGCTCTCATCCATCATAGGGCCATTCAATATCTCACTCTTTTAATCTCTGTCGGCCCCTCATCATAATTCTATAGCACAGGCCATTACACACAGAGAGAGGAGTCACGCTACGCTGTGGGCATCTTTAGCACTGCCCACACACAAACGCTGACACACCAACACGCACATAAACCCACAAACACACACACGTGCTCACACAGACAAACACACAGATATATAGTAGAATCAATTCTGATTCCATTAAATATGTATCTAAACGAGCAGAGCAGTAGTACAGTAGTACAGACTGCTAGCGATGAGAGCCGATGCACCAGGGATTGCATCTAACATCTGTGCTCCATTAATGATTCCTGGTGCAGCTCAGAAGCTACTGTAATATTCACAAGGGCTACGAGAAACCGGAGTAATTGGGATGTGTTTAGGATGTCTTACTATGTAGCACTGAGCTAAAAGCCAACAGCAGGGCTGCTCATCCTTTTTCATGTTGAGAATCCCCAAATATCTAGGCATTCAGCCAAGGACACCCAAACAGATAGCCATCCAGAAAATAACAATAAAAAATATATAGATAATATCATATTTTTTTAGCTGGAAATATATTCTCATTTGGCTTTGTAAATATATTGTAATGAATATTTAGTTGTGCAACAGCAGTGAATAATACTTACTTAGCTGTGTAACTGAAGTGAATGATGCTTACTTGGCTGGCTGTGTAACAACAGAGTAATGTTGATTTGGCCACGTGGAGTAATGCTTGCTTGGCTGTGCAACAGAGTAATGGCTGTGTCCTCTTTAGATGCAAGAGCGATAGCGAGAGCCTCGTCATGTATTAGAACCCACTGACGCACCATCCCAGGGGCGACCACTGCACCATGTCCCGTCCCTGACACGCCAACATAATGAATGGCCTGGCTAATGAAGGTTTACTAATTGATTATGGAGAAAACAGAGTATTACTCACCCAATGATGGCAGCTCCAAGGGCTGCTGGGACACTTCATCAATGCCCCCTGTTTTCCAGCCTGTCCAGCCCAGAGGGTCTTTAAATCGACCTTCTGACTAGTGTGGACAACTCACATGGAGGGAAGTGTTTTAAATTCAGCCTATTTCATTATTCTCTTACATGTCTTACGACATGTTAGAGCATCGCATCATTTTTCTTTCATCCATCCATTAACATTAATTCAGTAAATGAATGTGCTGTGCATGTTTCTGTGAGCATACACCAAACCCAGCCAGGTGTGTCCGCCAGTGATGAGAGTGAATGGGGATTTCAAGGCTTTACACTCTGAGCTGTTGTTCATTGAGGCAGACAAAAGCTGCTAAAGCGGGAGGTGTATGTAGAAGGCCGTTGTCTTTGATTAACTAATTAGCAGACATTATCAAGGCTAAACAAAAATCATTACCAGTGGGCTTGGGTGAGGACGCACTCATTTCCCCACGGACCTCCAACCACTGTCTCCCAAGCCCTGCCCCGTCCTCCACCGCCCAGGTCACTTATTAAATCTGTAACAACTAATTTTGCTTTTTTAATGAAGCTCTAATTGACTTTCGTGGGCAGAAAGCGATGTGGCTAATCCGCCTTGTATGATTTGATTGTGAATGACTGGTGTGTGATATAGTGTTTCCAGACAATGAGAGCCAACTTATACAATTTCCCATCTCCAATTTCACATTCTCTCCTTAATATTCTCTCAAACAGCCCAGCCCTTTCTTGTGTGTTAATACCCTGGTTCTCATCTCTACTATCCATCTATACTACGCCTCTATGGTTAACTCACGGCCCTCTGATGCTGCACTCTGAGTTAAGGGTTACCCAGTTGTGCAAACACAGATCCAAGTGAAACAAAATATGCAACTGTTACCTGCCACATGCCACTTGCCATCATGTGCTAACCGCAGGGCATGTCGCAGATAAACACGCAGCACCAAGCAGAGATTGTGTTTATGGTGTGTTAGAGGAAGTGTTTGATACAGCAGATCCAGTGGGTTGCAAATGCTCCCCATTGCCATCTTCTGCTGAGCTCAGACGAGGAGTGTCCTTAGGCTCACAGGCAGGGGCCAAACCATAATCAAGAAATTATCATAATTCACTCTAATCATAAGTGAAGGAGGGCAAAATGACTGATTATTGCCTCCAACTGCAGAGATGTTTGAGCAACGGTTATTTTCTGTCAGTGTCTTTAAATAGATGTTTACTGTACTTGGGCTGCCAATTAAAGCACTATAAGTTAAGGGGAGTGCCACAGGTTTACTGGGGAGCAGCAAACACATATACACGTACACAACCTAGTTGTATGTGTGTTGTATGTGTGTTGTTGGTGTGTATTGATGGGGCAAAGGGTGAGTTGTGTGATTTGTTAGTGTGTTGCATGACCACGCTCCCAGTCTCGGGCATTAGACAGCTCAGCTGCGGTGGTAGCAGCATGCTGGGAGAGGGGAGGAAGCAAAATAAAGGCCTGGCCAGAAAGGGCCGTTCTGGTCTAATTGAGTCCTTTGGGCCGAGACTCCACTGATCAGAGACTTGTTACAGAAATCCGGTTTCATGGTCTCCAAACAATGAGATTTCAGAGAAGGGATTTGTAGTCCATTGGGATTCCTTCCTAACCTTTCTGTGATTTCTGTGGTTCTCTGTTGGTTGTCTGCGCTGTGTTCCTCTGTTTTAAATCCCATTACTATAACAATACGTAAACACTGTGGTTGAGCTCAGCAAGTGGCATTCACACATGAAGCACTGCAGTGCTGCTGTGCTGTCAATGTGAATATGCTGCTTGATGCCTACAATGTGGACTCTCCGTGTGTTAGGACTGGTGTTTGCTTATGTATGACTGAAGCATGCCTGACCTCCATATGGCTTTCAGATCGTGATCCTGACTCATCAGAGCCATCACAGCTTCTCTGGCCATCAGAAAAGACTCTAACACAGGATGAAGGATCAAAGCTCAAAGTCTTTGATCCGAGGGGCTGAGACCATTATTCAGGCCTGCTGTCTGAAGGATCAAATATTGATGGAGATTTACAACGCACACATGTGGTGTAGGCTAAGCTTTCCCTCCGACAGTAGAGAATGCAAAACTGGGCAATCTAAATTAATTCATCATTACTTGCTAGATGTATTTCAGTGTGTCTATAATATACCAAATTGTAACTATGAGATCATGAACTGCTGTTGTATAAGAGGAAGAGAGATTATACATCAGAGGCCCCTGAACGTGGAATAACAAACACAGTACAACGGTCCAGAAACATTCACACCCTCTACAAAGACATTCCTAAGAGAGAGACTACATGTTTGTTTGCTCTCTCTCTCTCTCTCTCTCTCTCTCTCTCTCTCTAAACAATCCCTGTGAGAGAGAAAACAACAGAGACAAATGATTCTGGCCTTTTTAAAGAGGCGTCAAACCTCTCCCTCCAGTGGGCAGATGATCCACAGAGGTGTCCGTCTTCCTTGCTCACCCCCTGCGGTGGCATTAACTAGTGGGAGCTATAAATGAGTCTCCTGTGGAGCAGGAGAGGTCAGGATAAACACAAGCACCGTGCTGGCTATAATAGGACGTAGGCCCACTCAGGTGTGGCAGTTCATATATTAGAGAGGAGAGCAAAGAGAAGAAGCTGGGAGACTAAGCAAATACAAGCTGCAAATACATGACAGAGAACTGCCTGCCAGCCCCCAGATCATCACTCCCTCCAGCATAATGTGAAAGAAAAGGAAAGAGAGGAAGGGCAAGATGGAAGGAAGAATAAAGACAGAGAAGGAAGAGAGAAGAAGCTAGGGAAATGATGATTCTTTGCCAAGCTTTTAGTGGAAATAGCATGAAAGATCCAACCAACTGCATGCAACACACACTTAAGCTGTCATTTTTTTTTTTTTTTTTGGTTCGTTTTTTTGGTGGCCTAGACGTAGGGAGGAGGGAAATGGGGGACAGGCACAAAGCCTCATCCACCTGATGCCATAATGCAGCCTTGCGCGGTTTCTTTTTGTAGCCCAAAGTGCTGGGCAGAGGAGAAAGGCAGACACAAAGAACAGACAGGGCTCTCTGCAGGACACTCTTTGTGCCATCACCACTCGCAGGCGGCAGGACAAAGCAGTCAGCTGCTTGGACACCTCGTTAGCCTGCTCCCCGCAGCTCTCACATGGCAAGGGGCTGACCGCCTGCCCCCCTGCTGGGGCTGGCTCATCGCTACACTGGAGCTTCAGCCACTAAGGAACACACACACACACACACACACACAATGTACAACTGTAGAACATTAAAGACTGAACGAGAAATACGGAGCCATAAAACACACCTGTTCCATAGAAGGTTCAAGGCCTTCCCTTCGCAAGGCCTTTCACAGCCCTTTCCTTGGGCTGTTGGGGTTGATCTGATGCCATCCATAACAAAGGCTCTCGCATGATGTTCAGTTTCCACGTCTGGTGACGATGGCCGGGGGACAGGAATGGCCCTCACTCTCCTACTCATACTCTTTTATCTCTTCTGTGCTTTTTGTCCATGTCTCCTGAGATGCAGACAGGACTTAACTGGGTTTAACTGAGGTGGGGTGTTTGAATGGATGAATGAGAGGAACATTAAACACCAACGGACACATACAGAGAGTCAACAGGACCAACAGCAGAGGTCAGTGGAGAGACCAGTTACAAGTTACATAGCACACCTCCACATCCCCGTGGCC
This sequence comes from Hoplostethus atlanticus, assembly GCA_034670405.1. Lineage (NCBI taxonomy): Eukaryota > Metazoa > Chordata > Actinopteri > Trachichthyiformes > Trachichthyidae > Hoplostethus > Hoplostethus atlanticus. The sequence goes on along the minus strand of JAXDDX010000003.1, from coordinate 7,483,052 downwards.
ACAACAGCTAGAGGTTGCAGTCTGCACACACTGTACCACATACTGTGCATATTGGCATACTCAAACTCACTCACTAATTCAACAACACACATGTTGTGCAACAAAACTGACTGCAGTAATGGGTCCATGATTAAAACAGAGGCAAAGTTTTGACAGTAAGGAAGACAAGCTGTAGCAGGCAGTTAATAGCCATTAGAAGATGGAGGCATCGGATGTTATTCAGTGGATAATTCCCTCTCTGCATTTCAGCATGGGTCCCAGACACTAGCATGGGACTAACTGACAGATAAAATAACAGAAGACAGCTGGAATAGCAGACTGTAGCACCTTAAATCAACGTGTGTGCCCCCGTGCATCCACAGGGGAATAAATTATTTTGACATTCTAACGCTCCTGAATTTTTCCACTCAGAATTCTCCAAAGGCTGTTTGAGGCTGCTCTGTGCTCACCAATAGGCTGTTCCTGTTCGCATTCCCTGGAATATTAAGTGGTGTTAGCGCTTAGCTTGCTCAGACCAAGCCAAATAAATATGCAGGAATTAGTTCCAGCTTCATACGCCGTCAAAATAAGCCCCACCAGTCAATGCAGCAAAACAAGCCCATTCACCACACTCCAACTCGTTCTAGCAACAAAGAAAAGCAAAGCAAATTTCATATTGACACAAATAAATAAATATATGGTTGGGAAGCTTTGTGCACACAGTCACACTGCCACACATGAATAAAAAACAGAGCACACACATAGACACACACACACACACACACACACACACACACACACACACACAAATACAATACATCCACACCCGCACGCGAACACATACACACACATGCATACACTCGACCTCCCCCGCCAGTCAGTCACATACCAGCCATTACAAGTGATGATGTACCAGAAGGGAGCAATCTGTCAGCCTGACTGTAGCCACCTCCCTATATATCAGTCTCTACATCCCTTCCCATCCAACAGCTGCGTACTCGTATGTTACTGTCCCGCTACTTGTCACTGTCCATCCACAATCACCACCAACCACAGCCTACATCAATCAGCCCACCCCTGCTGCTTTTTAATCTGTTTCCACCCCCCAGGACCAAGGACGCTTTAAAATTACAGTGAGGAAAGGTCACCCCTTACAATTAGAATATCATCAGGGATGCACACGAGGGGGTCATTCCCTGAACCCTTGTCGCACATTGTAAATCCTTAAGACTACTCAAGAAGGAACGCCCACTCTGGAAGGATTTTGAATGGCGGACTGATTGCAGCTCTGTGAAACGAGGACCTTGCGTGCATCGACCACTGTTATGATGGAAATGACTGATATGAATAGGAATTTGGATGGATACTGTGTGTAATGGCATTTGAGAATGCAGTGATAGGTTTATTCCCTGAAGATGAGCCACATTATCATCAGTCCATGTATTGACCCTGTGACGACCCCAGGGCTCAGATCAATCAGGTCTCCAATCAGGATCAGATCAAGCTGCCCTCTGCACCCTCGCTCATCACTCGACTGGCCTGCCCCTCTCCAGGACTCAGCCCCACATCAGGCCTACATACAAGCAGGCAGCAGGGAAGACTGAGAAAGTGACAGGCATGGTGGAACGACAGAGGGATTTTGGATCAAATGGTCCAGTGGAGAAGACCATGTGGAGTCCATTGTCTTAGCTTGGCAGAGGAAAAAAGCTAATGAAAGGGGGGGAGAGAGAGAGAGAGAGAGAGAGAGAGAGAGAGACTGGGTCAGTGAGCTTTGAGCCTCTCGTGGGCTGATCCCAGCCAATTAGAGACAAGTGACAGCTCAGCTGCATGACACAACTAGACCACGGCACCACTCCTGAGCCCCAGCACCCCGCACTACAAGCCTGGGCTGGACCTCAACAAGCCCTAAACACCCACCCAAGAACCCCTAAATACCCCTCTACCACAACCCCCATCACCCCAGACACAGATTAAAACCACGGAAGGGCAGCGTATGCTTCACAAAAAGATCCCTCTCCTTCTTCCATCCTCTTTCCACTGTTCCACAGAAGGAAGTGGCTGGCCAAGCAGGGCTCTCTGCCTGCCTCCGTCATGGACGGCCAACTCTCTTGACATCTGATGTTGTCAAGAGTTGCCGTGACGACCTGGCAAATCCATTGACCTTTGCCCCAGCGGATCAAAACTTGTGAACCCGAGACGGGAGGAAGCCAAAGTGCTGGGTGGGGGATAGATGGAGAGAGGGGATTTCATTTGAAAGGGGGGTTGGTTCAAATATCCACTGGCAGCTGTCATGCTGCGTTGTCTTCCTGTGGGCAGATAATGGTGCAGTGCCTTTCCAGTATACATGAGGGGAGGCAGTAGGGCACAAGGTTGTGGGCTGTCAGGACTCCAGCTCAGGGCCTGTGATTAATGAGGAAGGGCGTCTCACCACAGGCAACCCAGCAGCACGTGCCACACTAGTGGCAACAACAAAAACACTTTCCACACTGGGTGGTGCTGGACTGGTCACACTTCCACAAAGAGCTGGAGTCACAGCAACCTAACCTAACTACAGCCACACACCCACACATACACTCAGTCCAATAATATACCACACCCAAGGCACTAAGTACAATTGGGGATGTCTGGTCAAGGGAAACTACTAGCTATTCTGTATCCTCTCATTCATCCTCGACTGAGCACCAAGTGTAGGAGATAGGTCTGTGGATGGCTGTTTAGTGGAGAGAAACAAGAAACATGGAGAGGGAGGGTGACAGGGAGGAGTGATGGGGGTTGAGGGACACCCAGTGGGGGGTGGGACAGGACAGCCCTCCGCACGTCTAACGTCTGCCACTCAACTAAGTTAATGATGTTCCTGGGATGACCACCCCCCTCCTGTGTCTGAGTGTGTGTGTGTGTGTGTGTGTGTGTGCGTGTGTGTGTGTGTGTGTGAGTGAGTGAGTGAGTGAGAGAGAGAGAGAGAGAGAGAGAGAGAGGACAGGGGGTGGTGATGCTGGCACATGGATGTAGTTAGAAGATGTGAGATGCTTTTCAGGGGGTCCAAGAATATTTATGACAATCAACACCCCAGTTGGCAACATTGGGTGATTTTGAGATGAATTGTATCCCCCTTTCTCCCCCTCGTTATCACCACGCTGTCTCATCCCTCACCGGCATCCTTTATCGAGTCAAGTTACTTATTAAGGTTTATGAGAAATGCAGCTAATTTCATTAGCAGCCAGTCACTATGCTGCTATCTGATGTTTCATAGCGAGTGGGGGTGGGGCCTGGTGCTCTGGGAGCGGGGCTGAAATCGTTATCATCTACAGACAGTTAGGGAACAGCAATTTAGGGGATAAGGGAGGAACGGAGGAGGGATGGGGGTTGAAGAGAGGCAAGACGCTGAGGAGAGATAACAGAGTTAGGTCTGGGACTCAGCAAATTTTGCAGGATTGTGCAAGGTTTAGCTCCACAAAATGCCTTACAAAGCAGAAAAACACATTTTGGAGTGTAAAAATGATACTGCACAGCAAATACAAGAGGATAAATGCTCTTGGATGAACACCAATCTGTGCTGAGTTTGTCATAAAGCAGGTAACGAGTTGAATAGTGGTGATCCAGTTTTGAGGTTACTGCAGTAACAACTTGAGCTTGAGTACTATAAGCATGAACAAGCTGACAGATGCTCATATCCCTTAGCCTGTAATCAAGTTATCTGTGCTTTCCTTCCTCTGACACAGGGATAACCCTGCCTTCCCTGGCTATCTTTCCCTTCATACATCTCCCAATAACACCAGCCTAACTGCGTTAGCAGTGTATGCTAGAGATGGTCTCTAAACTGCCAAATGGACCAGTATGCAGCTCCATCTTTCAGCCATGGGGTCAGATGATGGTCAATCGATGGTCAGCCAGAGGTCACATCCAGAGCTGGCCAAAGGTCAACCTATCTGTACCCAGAAGTACAACCAGTCTATCAACCCCCTGCACTGCTGAGAATGGAGCTAAATCATGTAGACAACTCCCTGCTGCTAATTGAACATTTTATGCTAGACGGTGTGTTTATGTAGCGTTAGAAATCAAGGGTTAATGCAACAATTAACAATATGTCCACAATATTTCTAAATGACACCTCATGTAGTCTGATCAGCTTGTTTTTCATTGAGCGAGTGTGTGTGTGTGTGTGGGTGATTTACCCAAAAGTAGGTAATTAAACTAATAACACATTACTTGCATAATGTAACAGCCGACTAATTGCAGATGTTTCCCACTCCGCATGTTTTGAATGATATCATTTTCCATAACCTCCTGCACAGCACAAGCAGCCAAATCGATATTCATGAGGTGTCAGAGCTGTAATTCATGTGTCTGTTCCACACTAACACCACAGGGACCTTTAAAGGAAAGAGGGAAAAAAGTGAACATTTGAATTTCACAGTTAATGCCTGGGCATGGCTTATGTCGGCCAATTAAGCTGTTCTTTTCAGCTCCATTACAACGCGGCGTCTCGGGGTTCATTTTTCCCTTACTGTGCCATTTAGGCCTCACATGGGTAAACGTTCAGTGTGCCAGTTGGATGACGAAGGGTGAGTTTGGAGTCTGCTGCAGTGTGTGTGTGTGTGTGTGTGTGTGCATATGTGCCTTTTGCCTTGTGTACCAGTTCCAAACATCTATGTGCCAGTGTGCCTTTGTGTGCGGAGGCCCAATTTGTGCATGAAACAGGAGAGCGTTAATGGCTTTTAAAGATCGGTGGAGTCAAATGAGCACTCTCATCAGTCAGCCACACACCCCCTGGTGATCACTCAGTGTCGTTAGATTTCATTTCCTGCGGAATAAGGGGATCTCTGTGGATCCAAGACAAATCCCTGCAATTATAGCCACGCTTAAGATGATTCACTGCCTGTCATTTCTGTCTCACCGGGTGGTGTGTAGTGTGGGATATGGCACTATTGCCTTTAGATGAATAAATATCACAACATCAAATCAAAGGAAGCACACTAACAATAAGATGGATTGCTTGCAATTTTATTACTAAAACAACCTACCAAAAATACTCTCAATCCTGAATTTCTTATCAACACAGGACATGGACAGACAACCAACTGACCAACCGCTCTCTCTCTCTCTCTCTCTCTCTCTCTCTCTCTCTCTCTCTCTCTCTCTCTCTCTCTCTCTCTCTCTCTCTCTCTCTCTCTCTCTCTCTCTCTCTCTCTCTCTCTCTCTCTCTCTCTCTCTCTCTCTCTCTCTCTCTCTCTCTCTCTCTCTCTCTCTCTCACACACACACACACACACACACAAACACAGGAGGCACCTGCATGTCCATTAATAGCTTTGCCCTGGACAGTGTAGAGCACGAGGGCCAGCAGCAAGAGGCACTGAGATAAGATTCTGCTTAGCATTTGAATAGGGTGTTCTGATTTCTATTCAGTTGGCCTTTGGCCAGGCTAGTGCTTAAGCATGGGTCTGGGCGAGTCTGTGTCTGGTCTCTACAGAGCCAACCAATGTGCAGGCTCATATCTGGCACCGTGCAATGTCTGTCAGTCTGTCTGTTTGGCTGGATGGGTGTCTGGCTGGTTAATAAACAGCCTGGCTAGCTGCTAATCATCCTCCCAGCTGCAAAAGCAGGTGGCCACACATACCACAGCTCCCAGTCTCATTCACCATGTGATGTCATCTCCCTGCACCTGGTCACACTGCATTACACATACCTGAGCTAGCCAGTTCCCCTCTATGAAATGTCTTTGCCTGCCCCTGAAGCTCTGGACCTTTGCCGTTCATTTGTCCCGGGAGTGAATGCTGTGTCTACTGCAGGGCACCGGCGGCCATCGTGCCCCCTCTCTCACCTCAGCCAAGCCTGGGACTGATCCCAGAGCAGTCTAACAGGCAGAGACAGCAGTTGGGACTCACTCCACACTGAATTGGGGAGCCATTAACTCAACAACACACAAGGTCACCTTCAACTAGACACAGCAGACACCTAACTTCCTCTGTCGATATGCCCAATGGATGCAGGAGCACGGTCATGTAAAGACCGGGCTGTAAAACCAGATTAATCCACAGCTGTCTAACAAACCACTCTCTTTAACATTTGATCTTGCCTCCCTTCACTTTTGAAAATGATCAAAATGCTTTGAGTATCACTTTCAAACAGCAGGAGAGGAAATGAGAGAGAGGTAGTAGAAAACAGCAGGAGAGAGAGAGAGAGAGAGAGAGAGAGAGAGAGAGAGAGAGAGAGAGAGAGAGAGAGAGAGCACAGACTAGATGATCAGGTTTCAACTCTGGTCTGCAGCTGTTGAGGGCTCTGGTGGCTGATAAGTGTCCCTTACAGCAAATGTAACCCAAGCCAAACACGATATCTGTCCACGCCATCAAGAGATCACCAAGTCATAACACATTCGGGCCCACTATAACTCTACCATGGCCCAGGGCCAAGTGAAGCCTGGTAACAGTTCAAGAAAAAAAAAACATCAACATATACCAATCAATGTAAACAATAATAATAACACTTAGAGATAAAAACTTGGATAGAAGTTGCTGCGTTGCTCGAGGAACCCAGACACTAGGGGTTGGAGGCAGTTCACAGACAGACACATACTGTGAAGACAGTACCATGACTGTATGATTCCCTTATCCTCAAAACCACAAAACCACAAGGTTCCCACCAAAGATTTATAGTAGAGACCATCAATCTTCTGATTCCAGGACATCCCCTCCTCTCCTTCCCTTGTTTCCTATTTCCTCTCCCTACAGGTCAGTGTCTAACAAAGCAGAAACACAATGTCTCCTGAGTTCCCAGAGGGCTACTTTAAGGAGTGACAGGCCTCACCATTTGCACAACTAGAAAAACTGCCAAATAACCCTTCACCCACAGCATGTGTGTGTGTGTGTGTGTGTGTGTGTACATGTGCGTGTGTGTGTGCAAGACAGCCAATAAGACCTATTCCATCAGTGTGCAGTGTGACAGTCTTAACCCAAAAATAAACAGGCTGAATTGTGGGCCTGGCTGAGTCCTGACCCGTTCACAAGATCAAGCCCTAGCAGCTTTGTGCACACTGCAGCGTTACACAAGGGCATGTATGCATGTGAATCAATGTGTGTTTAAGGGTGTGTGTGTGTGAGAGTAACCAACGAAACACTGGGCATGTGAACCATGAACATCAGTGCTGAAATAACACACCATTCCACACACCAGAGGGTGAATCAATTTCAGCAACATTCGATTCAAACCCATATCAGCTAGCGCCTGAACTTCTCAGTCCGCAACCCCCTCACCCCCCTCACCCCCACATGATGGATTACCATCGCTGGCCGTCTCAGAGGGTCTCAGAGAGAGGTGGGAGGGAGGGGGGGGAGGTCAGTCACTACAGGGACAGATTCATCGGAGGGGAGCGCTGGGTTAAGGAATTATGGTTTGACAGAGATCTGGGGTGGATAGGAGAGGGCAGGGGGTTCTCCAGGGGTCAGCGGATCCAATCCTGCCTAGACTCCATGGCAAGCCACCTTCAGAACGCAGCAGCCTCATGGGATTTCACTCACGGTCACATTTTTCGATTAATATTATTATCACTCACTTGTCCTCTCGCCCACTTGTCAGAAAATAGAGTGATATCAGACATATTCATCTAAATGCTGGTAGAAAGCCCACCTGTGCAGCAATTTAGAATTGACTTAGAGTAGGAAAGCCAATATGTTAGGTTATCTACACTGTCTGGAAACCAGATTAATAGACTGATAAAGTACGTATATGTTGGATTCATTTTGACAATCATCACAATGAGTCTGTTTACTGAAAAAAACTGCGGACTTGAATAAATTACACCCATCAGTCAATATTAACAGAAATGAAAGCGCAGTCCACTCGTAGGAGAATGAGCCTCTCAGCCAGTCTGTATTTTAAAGCTGATCAATAATCAGCCCGCAGACAGATTTAAATTATTTACAGCTCAGTCTACATCTCAAATTGCCTGATCAGAGTGAAAGAAGGGGGCAGGCAAAGTTCATTTTGCAGAACCGGGTTGTCATTTTTTTTACAACACTGCTGCTAAGCTGGTAAAATATAGGAACCCATCTGTAACGCCGAGATTTATTTTTCAGTCACTACAGAGCGAGCATCCACAGTATGGAACATGGATGATGAGGCAGACGGGGAGGGGGGGGGGGGAGCAAGGAGAAAGGAGAAGAACAAGGAGAGAGTAGGAAAAAGAGAAGCGGGAGAGACAAAGCAATAGACCTGCATTGTCAGAGTGGAGAGGCCATCAATAACTGCGTCGCTGTAAAGAGAGAAAGAGTGAGTGTGTAGCAGCGAGAGAAGGGTGTAAAAAAGAAACACAACAAAACCGAGTGCGACGGGTGCTTCATCTTGCCGGGCACTAATGGGCGTGAGAAGCGGCTGGCTCAGCACTCTTTGCCTGACGGCTCACTCCTCTACTGACGGGCTGTGGCAGCTATGACGGAGCGCCACACACTTCTTTAATCCTGTTGTTACACTCCACCTCTCCACCCTGCTGAGGGTTACACCATGGGGGAAGCAGAGGGGTGTGTGTGTGTGTGTGTGTGTGTGATCCTAAACCTGGATCTCATTAAAGTGCTCCCTCCCTTTGCCACCTTCCTGCACCTCCTCACGGCACTTTCCATCTCTGTCCCCGGCTCTTGCCCCACTACTCTGTCACTACTGTCATTTGTACGCCAGACAGCGCCACACTCGAGGTGTTCTATCTTTCCCCTCTCCATTACGACACTCGTTTCCTGTAAAGGTACCACAGACCGTGTTGGTGGAGCTGGGGAGGTCAGGGCTGGGACACAAGGCCCGCTGAGGATAGTAAAAGTGCAGTCTCAGGACATAGCATGAGAGAGTGTGTGTGTGTGTGTGTGTGTGTGTGTGTGTGTTAGTGGAAGGTCAGACTGCTGGTTGGGGACTGCAGTGCAATCTATGATTTATCTCCCTCTGAGGGTCTCCTTTTTGAATTCTGATTGCATTTGTGCAAGACACTGTCTTTCCATGCATTGCCCAGGTGAAAGGCAGTTGCACAGAGTGGAGGGAAACTCCTTATTTGCTGGGGCTATCTAGCAAGCTGATAGATGAGATAAGAGGGTAATTTGCGTGCTACTGTATATGGCTGTAGAGGTGTGTGTGTGTGTGTGTGTGTGTGTGTGTGTAAATACCAATAGATAACAGCAGCTCTTTACAGAGGCCAGCAAACTCCAGCCGTGCAGACACAGAGCTGACACATTCAATCAGGGATTTTTTCTCTCTGACGCTTTATCAGAAGGAGATATTTCTCACACTCTCGCCTGCTCTCACCATCTCTCTTATCGCAGGACAACATTCCCCTCTTTCAGCATCTATTTTCTGCCGCTCCTCCATCCAATCCTTGTGTCCTTCTGAGGTGAACTCGATTACCTCCAGCAAGAAATGTGAACCAGCAGCTTCCCAGCACAATAAGCACAAGCCCTGAGTAACCCTACAGTCTGCAGTCTACACATCCCACCACATCCCAACACACAGATGCAAACACACAGCGATGTAATGTGAGGGCGAAACAGATTTAGAAAACACACAGGACTGTGTTCAGTTTTAGAGACTGTGTTTTATTTCCTAACAGTAACATGCATCATTAATGTGGCTTAATTGTTGCATTGTTGCTGCTTCCTCCATTACCCTTCGTTATTTCTCAAGGACTCCAGTGCAGATTAAACCCTGGCCTACTGGGGCTTATATGTACAAGAGGGCAGGTGTGTGTGTGTGTGTGTGTGTGAGTGTCTGTTGTTTGTGTGTGCCTGTAATGCCATTTTCTCATTTCTGAAATGGGATAATGAGTCCAGATGAGCTTGTGAAAGGCTCTGCAGTGCGGCACAGCCTGACTCCCCACCTGGCCTGCTCCTCCTGCCCTGTCCCTTTATTAGCTTCTCCTCATGCCGGACACACCAGGAACAGCTTGATACCCTCCTCCCTCTCCTCTCCACTCACACCTCTCCCAGCTCTATTTTCTCCTGCTAATTACCTTGTTGTACGAGCACCAAATGCTACCTAACGATTTGCTTAATTGCAGAAGTGGTACATTAGACGATATCAAAGGACCTTTTCAAAAGTCATCCAATCCCGTTCCGAGCGGCATTCAGAAAACCAACCCAAGACATCTGTTTCATTTCTGTGTCATTTGCATTTTTTAAAGGTTACAAAATGAACGAGGCTGCAAAGGATGCGGTTCTACTCCTTAAGACTCCCCGTGTCCTCGTTCCCTTCCTATGCTTCTCCCTCCGGATCACCTCCCCACACACACACACACACATGCACAAACATACACCCACATATACATCAGAATGCCTGAGTCACATACGACGTTCAATTTAAAGTGCAACCGCTCACCCTACATGCTTGTATCTGGAGCACTACATGCATGTGCTAGCATCCACCTGAAGAGATAGGGCCTAATTAACATTTTCCTTGGGATCCCATCGCCCCAGGTGCACCTTGTCACACTTTGCGTATACACACGTATCCGCAGCACTAGCAATTTATTCAGCGGCGGTGGCTGCGGCTAGCATTTCTGACACGGGCTTCACAATGATTTATGAAGCTGCTCATTGACCCAGTTTATTTGGAAAAGAGAAAAGGGGACACATCCCCTCTTATCTGCTGCACATCCATCCAGTGGCGCTACCCTGGAGTCAGTTTTGGAGAGCATGTGAGGAAGAATTCGATTACAAAGACTGCTCAGATACCCTCTAGGCAACATGTTTACAAGATTTGCCTCGTGAAGTTCTCTGTCTTCTAAAGTACAGGACACTTTCTGCAAGACACTGTCTTTCCAGGCAGTTGCAGTTGAGTGGAGGGAACTGTATATGGCTGCAGAGGAGTCTCTGTGTGTGTGTGTGTGTGTGTGTGTGTGATACTCAAATTACTCTCATACTGTTACTGTTTTGCTTTTGTTCTGATCATATTCTTATGTCATAATTGATTGATAGTTGATTGTGTGATAAATCTGATTGTCTACCAGCCTGAGCTAGCTAGGCCTGTAAAGTCCTTTGAGGCTGGTTTGTGATAAACGGCTATATAAGTAAACTACTAGATTGAAATTTCTTCCCAAATGGCGCAAAGTGACGTCTTAAGTTCATGGCAGTTCATAGGCTTGGTCACCAATTTCTGAACAATGTGCACATTGTCCATTTATGAACAAACTTACACATGAATACAGGAAACATGGTTGGAAGAATAAGCCCAGTAAAAATCTGGCATATCTGGCTCAAATTAATAATGCAGAAGCACCTCTCAGTGGCCTCTTCCCCCTCTTCCTCTCCACTCCACCTCCCCTCTCTTGACGGAGAGAGTGGTGAGTGTTGCCCAGCTTGATGTCCAGCAGGCAGCAGCGCCACTCTGCTCAGTAGACACTGAGTTCAATCCGTTTTGGAGCTGCAATTCAATTATCTCACCAGGGTCCTGCTCAACCACTCGTGAACCGAAGAGGAGCAAAGGTGTACTCAATATGTGTGGGGGTGTGGGTGGTGGTGGGGGTCAGGGGCAGATGGAGGCAAAGCATATCATAAACACACAACCGACTCAACATTGATACAGATTTAAATACTGCTAAGAGGTTTTCCTTGTGTGATTAGCTCTAGCTTTACAATCACTAGACGGATGTCAGGACCTGATAAAGCTAATCACTGGAGTAAGCCAATGTGGTGGGATTTAGTAGCCCTTCCCCCACCCCCTTCTGCTCTCCCTGCACCCTGGCAGACCTAGCTGAGAAAGAAAGCCTAGGGCTTTAGCTTGAACCTTCCCATCTCAACCCCACTATCACTGGTAATGACCATCATATCTGTGTGTTCTTACTTCTTCACCTTACTGGCTCTTCCTTATCCCCTCGGCTGCTGGCCTCCTGACCTCTCAGCCCTCAGCTCTGAGCCACTAAAGCAGTCAATGCCTCTATTCAACCCCCTTGGCTATTCAAGCCATAGTACTGAAGAGAGAGAGAGAGAGAGAGAGAGAGAGAAGCTAAGAAACCGTGTGAGGAGGGAAAAAAATAAAAGAATAATCTGGAGACTTCATCAATTTTTCATGAATTTTCATTTAGGCTGGGAGAGCCCTCTTACAGCAATCGATAGATCAAGCTGCTGTCACGCAGTTAGCACCTGGGGGTTGCTGGATGACCCTGGGGAAGGCAGGGGACTGGATCAGAGGCAGTTGGTGGTTGGCAACCACCCCCCTTCTCTCCAATATACAAAGGTCCACACCTCAGCTACCCCTACTACCACTGATCATGATAATCACCTTAGAAACAATATATGATCTTACAGGTCCAACTGACCCCTGCCTCTACTGCTTTTAGGTGCGATCACCAAAAAAGCTAAATAATTTGCCTTCTGGTCTAACCATTCCCACTGTTTATGTAGTATATCAAGTCAAAGGAAGTCAAATGTATTTAGACAAGAAAGAGTAGTGTATTGCATTAATCAATTCTGAAAATATTGATGAAAGATGTGGTGCTTTGTCTTGATGTGATTGTCAAAGGAGAGATCTGGATCAAAGATACTCCAACATGTTTTGACAGAACCCTTTGGGCTAGTGGTACAGCCACTGGAATTAAGTGGGAGATCTGATAAATGTGGTCTCTGCTGCTTAGGGCTTTTGTCTGCGGTCAGGAGAATAATGTTGTTTGTCATCTATCTTATGATGTCTAAAATACAGGATATTATTACATTATCATTACATATTATATGTAAGATGAAAGATGTAATGATCAACTGTTATCTAGGGCTGCAAATCAAGAAAAATCAAGACGTTTGAAAGAGTCCATGTCAGTGGCCTAATAAATAGCATGTTTATCACACAGGTTTAGGACAGCTAAATATACAAAGTCCAGTACCACTCCAGTTCTAATGACCTGAGATCTGGCACTCCTCACCCTCCTGCTTCACACACAGCGTGAAGGGACCCAAAACAAATCAATAGCAACTAGAAAAAAATGGCTGTATAGAAATCTTGTGTCATATGCACTTGCTTGTTCTTGAATACAACAATATGCCATGTACAGTTCCTTCCCCAGCTCATGGAGGGAAGGGTTTTGAGGCCCCTGGGAGCTGCTCCATGGGAAGCCCAGCCTGAGCCCGCTGGGAGGCTCATCTTCAAAGGTAATTTGATCTGCAGGTCAGGTTCTGCCTGTCAGTGTTCGTCAACACAGTCCTGGCAGCCCGCGTCGAATGTCCATCAGGACTTTCATCTTTGCCTGTCGCTCTACTCCCACCCACCTGTGATACACCCATGTCTGCCATGCCATCATCTCCCTGTGGTACGGTCTGACAGCAGCTTAATGTCCAGCTCAAAGGTCTGCCGACAACTTTATTACAAGTGATAACATCCTGTTGGCTATATATTTCCAATTCATTTCAAACCCATAGTTAAACATTCATACTCTGCAAGTCAGAGCATAATAACACCAAAATCAATGTCACACACTAAGAGAACACACTAGAACCTTTTTCAAAACTGGCCAACAGGATATTAAATATACAATATCCAGCCAGCTACTTCAGACATTAAAGCCTCAAATTAAATGTTGATTAGTTTTCTGTTTTTAGAAGTAGTAAACGCAATGCAATTTCCTGTTGCAAATAAATAGCAAAATGATTATCTATAATAACAACATTAAAACATGTTGTCAGGAAAACACAATGTCCAAATACGATGTCTCAGTTTGTCTTGTGCTAAATGTAAACCCAGTCTTTCCATCGGGAGGCAGAGGGATCGAGACAATGAGGAGATAGAAACTTGACTCACATGCTACTTCCAAAGATGCATTGCGGCTGACAGCTTCTCCCAGGTAGTTGCGGGCCACGCAGACGTAGGCGCCCTCATCCGGTTTGCTCCGTCGTCCATGAACGATGCGTAGGAAGAAAAGCGAGCCACTGGGCAGCAGCATGCGGTGAGAACGTGGATCGTCTTTGTCCGTTTCCACCCGCTCCCCATCCTTGTACCACTCCACTGTCGGGGTGGGTCGCCCCTCCGCCTTGCAGTTGAGGGTAGCAGGCTCCCCTTTGGACACGATCAGGTCAGAGGGGTGCTCCACAATCCGGGGTGCGGAGTCCTCCTGGCGCAGACGGGATCCTGGAAGAGAAGGCACAAATGGGAGAGATCAGGGAAAAAACAGTGTACAGAGTTCACACACTATTTCAGTTCAATGATTTTCATCAAACAGGCTTTCTCAGATCTTTCATGAAATAAGAGCAGCTCACATGAAGACAACTGTCAGTGGGTAAACTATCTGGAAAGTGAGGGTTCAATTGATAAGCACATCTACTAGTTATGGTTGTATGTTTGTCTTTGGGTTATCATCATGTGAATGGAGGCCAGTCAGAAAACAGCCATGCACTGCATCTTCTCTGTGTGTAATTGGACCCAAGGGTGAACAGGGTATGGAAGCATACAGACAGCTTACATCTGAACTACACACACTAAACACTCACAGACACACATATTATGCTCACATTTGGCTTTCACTGGGGTTGCAGTGTGTGGCCACAGCCATAAAGAAATAATATTTGCGGGTCCAGTATATGTGTGATATGAATTCGGTGTGCTGGGTTCCAGGCTCTAGTAAAATGCTAATCCCCTGGGCTGAGAACAGGCCCGCTCCTTTCTTCTAGGGCTCACAGTGGGTGAACTCTGGGAGTCTGGCTGCTATGATAATGCTCCCCCGGTCAGAGTGCTGTGTGTGTCTGCAACCAAGTCTACACCATGGAGATAACACGCTGTAGGCCACACACACATTTACACCACTGAGGTCCTGGGAACCATGTACCAATCAAAGTTTTTGATCCACGATCAAACAATCAAACCGAGACACAGTAATGGAAAGGGAATAAGTAGAGGTGCACCGATAGTATCTGTAAGTATCGGAGCCATGCCGATCCAAGTTTTCCAAGTTGTGGAACATAAAACTTTCTGGCAGGACGATAAAATGTCAGAAGTGATAACATGGAGGGTAATAAAACTGCAAAACGCCACTCGTGCCAAGCCAAGTACAAAAAGTACTCACTACTCATATTGGTTCTGAAAAATTGGTATCGGTGCATCTCTAGGAATAAGGCAAACTTTTCCAACAATCTTTTCGTCATCCTGTTTTCTTTTGAACCACATTGAATAGCCTATCAATAACAGTTCCAGATTCAGTTGGCAGCCAAATGGTGATCAATCAGTACTGAATTAAGTCTAGTGCTGGGCTCTTTGCCTTGGAAATTAGTTGTTGCAGGTGTGCATGTGACTGAGCCGAGTAGATGACTGTGCCCTTCCCCGGGGCAGTGCAGTGGGGTAATAGGATGATGTGTGCTGTACAGAAGAGCAGTGTACCACATAGCCCTTTGTGCTTGTGTAAGGGCTAACCACAGCTTGGGACGAAGGCAGAACAGAGGAGGTTCCAGCTCTTTGTCTGGCTGGGTATGCACATGTTCCACTATCCCTCATACTTGAACCTCCCAAGGGAAGCCGGGGCAAGTTGCACCCTCCTTCTCTCTGCCCACCAGTCTGCAGGCAAAAGGACAGGCACAGGGAGAAACCCACTCATCAGCACAAAATACACTTCAAAGAGTGTGGTGCGTGCACACACACACACACACACACACACACACACACACACACACGTGCACACATATGCATGTGCTCTGTGTGAGTGTGTCCTTCTCCACTATTCGTCTTAGCAGGGGTCAAGCATCAGACAGTGGCATATTGACCCCTGAACAGGAGGTAGTCTGTTCTCTCCTCTTCCTAATTTGGGCTAATTCCCTCCATTTCCCTGTCATTGATTAGTGATCAGGTCTTGCGTCTTCCTCTAAGTGGGGCCACAAACAGGGGCTTGTAACAGAGGGGCTGGGGTCACATTCAGCCCCAGCAGTAGATAACACAATGATCTAATCTCATTGGCTTTCTGTAGAGAAGTATAGATGTACTATTGGTTGTAATCCAAAAATCCATGCTGCCAGCGTTTTTTCCTGAAAGCTACCCTTTCCTACCGCTCCCTTTTACCCCATCCCTTCCTCCACTGCTAGGTAACAGTAACCTAGCCAGCTCCTAGCCAGCAGCCAGTTTCCCTGTCAGAGCAGGGGCATAGGGGCAGGTTTGTATTCTGGCATAAGTGACTTAATGAATGAAGCAGTAATTAACAGTGTGACATTGATAAATGGAGGGCGAGATAAAGGATGGACTTGGAGACCCCCATCTCCCTCAGATGGAGTGTCAAATGCACATTTATTCTTATCTCATTGGAGCATCTGCTTCCCCCATAATCCACTGGCCCTGCGGTGGCTTTCCACCCTGGAAAATGCGCATGCACCACACTCAACTGTGGCGACTCCATTCGATTTATATCAGTCTAATTTCTTTAAATCCAATTTGTATTCCAATCTACTGCCTTCTAATCACTTAAACCTTGAGTCTCCATCTGCTCTCCTCTTTCCTGTGGAAATGAACACAGCAGATGCCTCCACAATTGTCCTTTCACTGCCAGAAAACGCTGAGCTGGGTGGATACTGAGGGCCAGACGTGACTGGTCAGTGTCCTGGTCACTGGTCAGTAGAGGTGGCCAGGTGTAGCGGTAGTGCAGATTAAAAGCAACATCCATATGCTACCGAATATGTTTTAAAAGAAGTCCATCAATCTCAATACAACTGGATAACCTCAATGAGAAAAGACCGCACCTGCCCCTTCCTAACCAAACCTTACTCAACTATTCATAAGCACAACCCTAGGTGAAATGTTTGTGGCTTGCATATGTTTCTGTGTATGTGTGTGTGTGTGTGTGTGTGTGTGTGTGTGTGTGTGTGTGTGTGTGAGACACTGCGGCATCCTCTAGCTGGCCTGTCCTGGTGAAGCCCCCAAATGTGAGATCAAACGACTAACGTATCTCCCCATCACCCAGCCATCAGGCCAAGCTCCTCACAGGAGTGAAAGTCAATTTCCAGCTTCCTATTGGGCCCCCTTTCTCACTCCCTTTTACGGTAAATGGGCTTTCTGTTGGCCTCTTAATGCGATCATTGGTGCTGTGCAATCAAGTGCTCTCTGAGCTGAGGCGAGTGCACTTCACTGTGTCTCAGGGCACACGCTCCAATCAAACGGCTATGTTTCCCCCCTGTCTGCAATAACACCACCATTACTTTTCACCACAGCTGTGCAGTCATCCACTCCTGGAGGAAGGCAGGAACCAGTGAACAAACAAACAGAGATGAAAAGGCTGGGTTTACATTTAGTACAGAGAGAGAGAAGATGAAATCAGAGAGGGATTACTGAACCAGAGGCTGCTTCTTTTCTGCCTCTTCTTTCAGTCTACCTATTTTGGCCTCACTGAAATTGGCTGCAGTTTTGCAATGTTGCTAGCTAAGCAATACACATAATATCTGTGCCTGCATTCTGTAGTCTGTCTTATTTCTATTCCACACAAACATGTCCTGCTACACTTTTTTTTTTTCATTTGTTAATGAAATATAGCCAGTGACATGCAAACACACAGCATTGTCATTGTTTGGTCAAATACATAATAAAAACAGCACTTAAACTATCAACATAGCTCATTCGCCCCCATCCTGCTAGGAATAAAGCAGAGCATCAGCACTATATCTCCCCTGCACGTGACCACACACGTAGAAGGGATCTTTTCTATTAACTTTATCACATATTTATTCATGTGTGCAACAGAAGGTCAGGCCTTTGATGATCTTTTTGTAATTATTTTTATTACCTCCCAGGAGAAATTCTAGCCCACCAACCAAATCAATACTCACACCAGTCTCAGTCCGAGCATAAAAGGAAGGGCTCCCCAAAGAGATGTTAGTTATTCTGCCAACAGACATGTGCTGTGCTGATCACAGGTAACCAATGGCAACCTCGGACCCAGACGAAAGTTCCAGTCACTGAGGCTCCATAAAACATCAAACCAGAAAACCAAGGTCCAGGCCAAGACTCAGCAACACTCTATGATGTGGACTCTAAAATGGCGTAGAGAAAGAGAGTGCTGAAACCCAGTACATGGTGTGGCGTGCTGAGGGAACACAAAATTGTATAAAAACCTCAAAGATATTTCAGTAGGACTGAATTATTCATTCGATTCATGTTGTCCACTCTGAAATATTCTCCCCTGCCTCCCACTTCTGCTGGCTCTCTCTACCCCTCCTCACCCTTCCACTCCATCTCCATCTCTCTATATATCTCTGCCTCTCTCTCACTTCACTTCACTTGCTCCCTGTCCTGTTACACCCTGTCCCCATTGTGGGGGTGATGGAGCCATATCCGTCATGTCATCAGATGGGAAATGTGAGAGCGGCAGGGGGAAACTGGGGGGTGGCAACAGGATGATGTTACTGGCCGTTCACGCCTCTGCGCTGGCCTGCCACTTGCAAGCAGCCCGCTCTGCACCCTAGATTCATCTTCTTTACGGGGGGCTGTCAGTGATGTCACAGCACAGCAGCTCTAGCATACCCAAATACCAGAGACACAGCTCATCTCAAACGCAGCTCATCGTCACAAAAGACAACCTGCTGTCTCTGCTGGAATCCAGCCCAGGCCGCTGGATACAGCCGGCAGATATAGCCTGGAATATACTGTCATATCCTCCTAGTGCAGAATCACAGAGAGAAATGGTGGGTGGTCACAGGTGCGGAGCAGATTCTCGCTTCGTCTTCTTCTGTAGCGAGAGAATGAAGGAGCGCTAGCTAGCTAGAGAGCTCACGTGCTGGGTTTCACCTCAGTGCTCTGCATACTGCCTCCAACCCCCCGCCCCTTCCTCACTGCTAAGATCTATACACCGAAAGCAAACACAAGACAGCCTGGGTAATTCTAGGAGCTGCTCCGAACCTTTTACTGTAGCCATGCTTGCTTCCAACAAATATCCGATAGTATTTCACTCTGAGGCAGTATTTCAGGCAGTGTGGTGTGGTCGTATTGACTTTGCATCTGCGTATTTGTCCTCTCTCCTTCATGCAGTTAGAGCATATAAATAGATAACGGTGAGAAACAGAATATCAGATTCTGTTGCAAAGGGCTGATTCACATACCTTGCGTTTCAAACAGCCTGCCTCTCGTTTTTTTTTGCCTACCTCCTCTCATTCTCACTCTCCATTCTATAATCAGTTGCTATCAACAGCAAGTGATGCTATCTCTTTTTCAGCAGATGGCCTGTCTGAGCAGAGCTGAGATTGCTGACTTGAAACGAGAGAATAAAGGAAGACAAGAGGAGGAAGAAAAGAAGAGGGGATTTGGATCTCTTTATGGCTAAGTGCAGGTGTGTTGATGAGGGCACTGTTTGCGCTCTATCTATGGGCTGATTAGTGTAAGGAATCCAGCATTGGCTCTCTGTTGGACTGTCAGGCCAGTGGCGAGGACACTGAACTGTGTGATGCAGATTAAATGATTTCCAATGCCAGGGCCACTCAAGCATGTAGCTCACTGCAACTCCACCTTCCCTAGCCTTCCCTCATTCCCAGCAAAGCCTGCAGAGCAGCCTGCGCTTAGCCATTTGCCTGCCTGCCTCTCCACCCCACTATGGCAGTAGTCTATATGTTAAGAGTGTGTGTGCTTGTGTCCAGAAAGTCAATGATTCAAATCCCAGAACCGGCTAGGAGACTCTGGGCAGGGGTATTTTAGGATTAACACTCTCCCCTCCCTGAACAACTACTGTCTACCTGTCAACTACCTTCAGTTAACCTAACCTCATATTGCTCCAGTCAAGCTGCTCAGTGGCCAACAGTAGAAAAATGCGGTTGTACAGCTGCCAGATGTGAATGTAAAGCTTTTCTTTAGCTCTTTAGTATTATTTTTAAATATATTAAATATTATGCTAGTTGAGATCAGTTTAGTGTGTATAATTACACTACCCTCATTGAAACCTGCACGCAGCAATGTTCATGTTGATGTGCTATGTGTGTTTCTGGTGAATGTAGATGACGATGGGCTCAAAAATCACTTTGCCAATTTGCTACTTTGAAGTGTGGGCTACTCTAAACAGCTCCTACAGAGGAGAAGGATGAATGGCACCGATTGATTCTCCCTCAAGCATTGTAATCTCTTTACTCCACCTGCATTGCTGGGCTCCCCCGGAAAACTGAATAGGCAGAAATAAATAAGTGCTTTATTGCTTTAGAAATGAGGGTGGAGGGGAGGGGAGGGTAGAAGAGAAGGCCTTCAGGTGTCTTTGATACGCAGTGTTGAGAGATGAGTGGATAATTGGAGGTGTGCCATGGGGCCCGACCTGTAGTGAACACATTGCAATCTCCCTGCATGTCAATCGGGGCAGTCACCACCTCCAGTCAGCCCACTGGCTCCGGGTCGCGCATGTGAACATGAGGAATAAGACCTGTAACCACACACCGTCCAAGTGATACAAGAGCAAGCTAATCAAATGGCCCTCATAGTTCACTGTTTGTGGGGGTTTTTTTTTAAGCTGGAGCATAGCAAGCCCAGATGAGATTTATTAAATTTCTATTCCATGGGACACTTCATCTGGTCTGGCTTAGGGCTAGAGGGTCAGGGGGGCTAGCAGTAAGTGGATGAAGAACTCATTCAATTTACCCGGGGCCATATATTTGTGCTAACACAAAAGCAATGGTCATTAATGGTGCTCACACACACCCACAACCACCACTCCTAAATGTCATAATTCTACCACTGGCTGTGTGTTACAGGGCCTCTAAATGACTAATGCCTGTGAGCAGCTCTCCAGAAAAATCATCACAATCCTGGAAGTGGAACTCGAGAGTTCAAACGTTCATGGCTGCGATTAAGGTTTTCCTTCCAATCCGCAGCAATGGCTGTGACATTTGGCTCACGCCCTGTTCTGCACTGAGACTTCCACAACAAAGACAGTTTCACCAGGGACCATTATATAAATCAACTCACCCCTGGTCATAGTGGCTAGATTTACAGATTTGATGTGCCTATGTAGCAGGGACACAACAAGTACAGACCCAGAGTCCCACTGCACATCCATGCTGATGACACAGACCTAATTAATTATATTATATATTCATTTATTTGAATTGGATTTCAGTTCTCTGCCTCCAGAGTTGATCAGCTTCCTTATTCTTGTCTGTGAAGAATACGTTAGGCTTGGTGGTTGGCTAGTTAGCATTAGCAAGTGAAGTTATATTATTATATTACATATATCCATAGAAGCATTATACACATACTATTACACAACAATGTGATTTTTAATAAAATGCAATAGTATGTGTTGTCTTTCAATCATTTATCTATATATAAATATAGCAACTGTGTCTATGCTGTGGTAAAAAAATCACAACCAAGGATAATTACAACATAATATGGATGTATACCAGGGCCAAATAATAGCATTACACCTGTAAAATATAAAAGCCTGCACAATATCAATATACGTGGTACCTGGGGCCAATGGGCTAGCCAGGGATGTTGACTGCCCTCACTGAATGCAGGGAGTTTGCAATGTCGTCACTACATGTCGGGCCCCATGAAACACCTCCATTAAACCACTGGTTGGGTACGTGATGGTATATAGCTTTGAATCTCCAGGTGCTTCGGGGTTGGATTCCAGGGTTAGTTAAAGGAAAGAAACGGTAGCGGGGCGTCATGGTTGGGTGATCCATAGACCAGGCTGGGGATGGAGATTGTGGAACGGGACATTCATTCACCGGCTCCACCACTCCGCGCTGTGTTACTGCCGCACTGGGCTACTACTGTGTGTGACTGATGTGTGCTTGAGTGTTGTGCTCTGGCTGTCCATCTTCACACATCTCACACTGAGAGACAGCTCATGGATTTTCATCAGCAGCCCTGACCTCATCTTTAAGACACTCACTGTCTTACAAACACTTCACAATGAAGTACAGTGTGTTCATGTTGCCGTTTTGCATCACAAGTAGAAAAAAATCAATTGACACTGCAATCAAAAAGTGAGTACTAACAAAGACCAACATCTATGGGGTGTCCTGGTCGCTCAGCGGTCTAAGGCACATACCATGTAACCGCGATGGGTTCGAATCTGACCCAGGACCTTTGTCGCATGTCATCCAAGTTATGTGCATTCCATGTAAGGTATGCCTGCTTGTTCCGGTTACGCAATAAATGCTTGAGAACTGCAATCACAGTGTGTACGTGTGTGCACGTGCATGTATCTGTGTGCATGCTTGCATGTGTGTATTTGTGCACAGACACACAGGCGTGTGTGTGCGCGCTTGGACGTATGTGCATGTATTTGTATGTGCTCCTGTGAGTCATTCAACCTTGACATCCCTACCTTCTATCTGAAGGTTGCTGAGAGACAGCCAACCAGAGGGCAGGGTGAAGGCAATGGGACACAGAGTGATTAGAGCTTCCACAAACACAAAGCTTTACTGCTGCAGGTTACATGAAAACATTGATAAGGCTAACATACTGTTTCTACCACTGAATTTTCAACTCTACAGACATGGTATACTCTATCCTGACTTCCTTCCTCCATTTTGGAATGCCCTTAAGCTAATCACGGATGCCCGATACATCCACACTGCAACAGAGAATCTGATCTTCACAGACTGCCAGTTTGCCAGTTCGGTTGGTTATTGTTAGCTGGGCATGCGCCATTGATCAGTAGGGGTTTATTTAGTATCATCTAAATAAGGAATTATATAACAGTACTCAGTTCATTTTCGGCCTCAAACTCCTAATCTTCTGTTTTGGGAAACGCAGAAAGAAGAGAGGGAATTAATTGTGTGTCTTGGGGCCTGGCAGGGTAGACACCGGTGTGTATTCTGTAAGTACAGGTGTGTGAGACAGGTGAGAGCCTTGGCCTCTCTCTTCCCCTCAGTCAGCATGCTCAATAAATCATATCACTCCTCCCCCATCCCCACCTCTAGAATCCCACTATAGACCCATCACAGGTGTACTACAACCCCCTCTCTGTGTTTAAATTCCACCCTCATGGACGTTGCAAATAACTGATAGTTCTGCACGTATGTATGTGTGTGTGTGTGTGTGTGTGTGTGTGTGTGTGTGTGTGTGTATGTGTGTGTGTGTGTGTGTGTGTGTGAGAGAGAGAGAGAGAGAGAGAGAGATGCAGCCGGGGAGATTTTAAACAAAATATATGCACAGAGATACTTATCCTTCAGTGCTGCCTACCACTTAATGTTAAATTTCTATCTCTTCCTCTTGCAATCTCTCATTTTTTCTGTCTTTGTTCGTCTAGGCAAAATCATCCACGCATTAGGGATTTTTCTGCTCTGTAAATGTCAGGGGTATGCTTGGCTGGGGCCTAGCAAAGCGGAGGTAAAACAGGGCAAAGTGGTATTATCTCCCCTACGTTCTGCTATTCTCACAGCACAATCAGCCATGTGCATTGTCAGATGCTGACATTTTCTTTCCCACTTCTGCAGTATGGGAAGGCGTTATTTCCCCGTTATTTCTGACAGATTGCAGAGCAGTATTTATAACTAAAAAGAAGAAGACCTTAAAGTCCATTGTTATATGCTGAATGTGTGGAGTGATGTCTGCTGAAACGTGATCCACAGAGTAGCCAGTCCTTGCTGTTAAACTATCATAGAAGTTGACAGTCCCAAGTCATTGGTGAACACACACACACACACACACACACACACACACACACACACACCCACACACACACCATGACCTGTGTAACCTGATTCTCATTATACATACATTTGCTCCATTTCTCTATCCCCGTTCCCTGTTCATTCACTTCCTCTTATGCTCACCACCTTTGATTCCCTCTCTGTCTTTACCCTCCACTCATTTTTGATGTTCATCAGAGAATAAACAGTGTTCTTCGATGTGAGAAGAGAGTGGCCTCCGTGACAGTGATGGGAGCGTGGGCGACAGTGGAGAGGAGCTTCCTGCAGATCCCGGATGAAGGCTCATCATTACAGCAGCCCCATTCCAGCAAATGAACCTCAATTACAATAACGCTGCCTAAACGCTGCCAACTCAAGCAGAACAATCACATTTGGGGCGAGACATTACAATAGCTCTTACACAGTGACCTCAGCCTGCCTCATCATTCACGTACACTATTTTAATCTGGGCTTACTTTCCATTATAGGGCAGTGCTTCAGACCTTTCTCGTTCAATCATGACCATCAAGAGCACTGTTTCCAGGGTGCTTCAGTATTAAAGCCTCGTTTTCACCATTTCTCTCCAAAAGAATGTGTTGTTAAACAGTTCTCTCAATTTTTATATTTGATTGCACTCTCTCTCTCTCTCTCTCTCTCTCTCTCTCTCTCTCTCTCTGTGTCAGACACACACACACACATATACACACACACTTGGGGTTTGAGTTTCCCTTGACTCAGCATTAGTGAAACCACAGCCCTGATGGCGGATGGAGAGCTGTACACCATCTCGGCCACCAGAGACCCCAGGTGCCGATCTCTGTGCCGTCGTAAACAGACTTGAGTTGGGCCACATTTCAGCACCTCTCAGCATGAATGTGATGTCACCAGCCCCTAGATCAGACACAAGTATGCAGGGGTCCTCAGAATAGCACAAGGTCAAGAGTGCATGTCCACTATGCTAAGCGTGTTCTATTCCAGCCGTGTCTTAGAGACAACCAGACCTTGAAACAGACAGCTGCCCAGCAATATATTCCTGCAAAATATATGCCCTACCTAAACAAACTAATTCTGCTTAAAGTCCTTCAATCCTATTTTCAGATAAAGCATTTCCCATTTCCCAACACTCCTTCTCTCTTCCTGCCTTGATGACACACACACACACACACACACGTCATCATCTCACCTTTTCTCTCCTCTCCTACACACTAGTAGTATTAATCACAGTACACTAAACAGTGACTGACGCCATTCACAAGGCTTGGCTTTGTTGGCGAAGCTGCCCAGTGAATACAACTCCAGACTTTTTTGTCTGCCTAAGTGGACTCTAAGAGGAAGCTCCTCCCTCTCCAAGGACCCTCAGATTACCTCTGAAAGGCTGGGTGATGGGTAGTTCTGTAGGGATGGAGGGGAAGAGCAAGGGAGAGGGGGAGGAGAGTGACAGGCAAATGATTGGGAAGAGAGATTCACTGCTCCCAGGGAGATGTGCACCCCTCTCCCTCTGGCCATCCAACCATGCCATCAGCCAGCGCTTAGCAACCAGTGGGTTTGGCTGAACCAAGAGTGAAGGACAGCAAAAAGAGGTGAAAGAAATAAAGTCTCAAATCCCAACAAAAAGGTGAGTAGACTGAGTACAGGAGTAGACCATGAGGACAGCTAAAAACATGATATAAGTAGCCTTCAAAACCAAAGCTCAGGGCTGTAAAGAACAAAAGCGGGAGTTGACAGATAATAGAAAAGGAGGACTTGCAGGCTCCTGCATTCAACGACAACAAAAAACTGGGCTTTAGATACTTCTAAGTTGTACAAACACTGCAAAGCAAACACAAGTGTGAATCATCACTTACAACACAGCAAGTGTTGATATAATATATAGTGTTGATGTAATGCCCAGTATATGACTGTTAAGGAGCTTTGTTTCCTCATTCCAGTACAAACACAAACTCTTCTTGTGTGTGTGTGTGTGTGTGTGTGTGTGTGTGTGTGTGCATGCATGTGTGTGTGTGTGTGTGTGTGTGTGTGTGTGTGTGTGTGTGTGCATTTGCATGTGTAAATACTGAAACAAGGTGTGCCCTCCTTAAAAGTAGCACTAAAATGATTCAGGCTTTAGGTTTATGGATTTGAACGGTTGTACCTATCTTCACTCCATTACTCACACATTGGACCAGTCCCAATCAAGCTTTCCATCACCTAAGCGCTCTTATTTTGATGATTTATGTGAGTCATCACATTTACTCTGCAGTTGAGGCTGTTTTAATTCCTCCATTAAGCCAGCTCCCTTGTAGGCCAATGATTCTCAGGAAGCCTTGTAAAATTGTTACCAAAAAAGATGCTGACTTAGCACTCTGTGGTAGATTGGATGAGGGCTGAGGCTCAGCTTTTGACCTACCACCGGCTGGAGAAATTAAACAGTATCAATCTCATCTACAATCAACATCATTATCAAAGATTAATCATACAAATGGAAAGTATTGAACTGGGGCGTGGACTCGGCGTGGGTTTAAACCAGCTTACACTACAATGCAAAATCACAGTCCCTGAAATCCAAAAGTGAAATCTCCACAGCAAAGCCATATACAACAGGGCAGAAGCATAATGTTGCAGCACCAGTGAATCTCCCATTCACAGGTTTGAACTGCTTTTTGTCGTGTGGTACTGCCTTGTCTTTGCCAGTCATCCTGTCTAATAAATTCACAAAATAATCTATGGAACTTGCTTTGCTACAAATGCACTTTAAGAGAAGACCATTACTTTAATAACCTTCATTTTTAAAGCAAATGCTCTCTCTCACAAGGAAGGATCTCCTCTGTATCAGAGTGATCACCTGTAGCCAGTGTTACAGAACCTGAGGATCATTCATATCCAGCGTTGTGTTTTATATTGAGTGGAATAGTGGAATCTCTCAAATACAAGTATCTGACTGGTCATCATTTCACAGAAGCACTGCATGCCAAAACCATATGCATATCATTCTAAAATATTTCTTTAACATTAAACACACAGCAGGTGTCAAATTGGGAATACCATGGGCTGTGAGTGTAGTTGTTTTGTCCTCTACTATTGAAGAGAAAAAAATCACCTCGCCCCTAATTTTAACCGTTTGACTGGCGATCATTAGCTTTAAAGGATGGTAAAATAGAAAATCGTTGTATTCAACTATCCTCATTCACTTATTTATTTCACTGAGGAATAGACATGAATGCTTTAATTCATCATCAGCTGGAATAAATTTACTTAGATGAAACACAAATAACTCAACACAAGTTTGATAATAAGTTTCCCTGATTTCATTTTTACATTTTGCCATCCACCACAGTCATTCAATCATGAAAACTCCGTGAATCAAATGATAAATCAAAATGATTTATCTGTGAAACACAGCGTTAGGTAATACAATAATAACAATATTGCTAAGCACAGTACCTAAATAATAAATGACGAGTTAATGGTACCAAAGCAATGTCAGAAATGATAAATTGCATTGTAGGTGCAAAGCAGAACTAAGTGTTTGTTAATACGTCCAAGAGAAAGTTTTAAAGCCACACAGCAAGACATGGTAGACAACTTACCATCAACTTGTAAATACAGTAATCCGCCAACAAGGATGAACGCTAGCGGACCCATACTAGCATATTAAACATCCACCGCTGGCGTGCAAATCCTTGAATTCACTGGAAAAAAAGATGTCCAAAATGACAGGCAAGTCTATTCCTTGTGTCTGGAAGTTAGAAATAAGTCCTAGTTACTGACAAAAGCCAGTTTCAGTGTCCAAGAATTGACAGGATCCATTATCTAGTAGGTCACCCAGAGCTTGGGGTAGACATATCCACAGAACATTGAAACCAAATCAGTCACTCGCGAGCATTTGGAATTATCTCTGCTTGCCCCGCGAGTTGATCCGCAATCTTTTTCCAAGATGACCTAAACTACGTGGATTCAAACAGAAGCCCATACAGTCTATGAGATTACAAATGTAAGTCCACACTGGTGAAAAAGACATGCGCTTCCCCCGCAGGTCCTCGGTTTCTTGAGACGCGTCTTCAGCACCTCTCAAATCTTCACCGATGTCTCCACAGTTCAAGACATTGTGTGCCTGATATCTCAAGTCTGAAACAACCCTAAAGTCTCTTGCATCCCCAGAAAGTGGTTTTATTACAAAGGGAACTCGCTCTCAAAACCCCATGTGCTTAGCCTGAGCTAAAGCACTGTAATTGTACAGTCAAGTAGATACTGCAAGTCAGTTCAACATAGCCTTATCCTCTCTCCCTCTTGGTTTCAATAGCGTTGCCACTAGGAGCGCACGGTCTATGCGCACTCGGCACAGCCGCAGCCCGCAGACTGAGACTTGACACACTTGCACAAAACAAGGATCGGTACGGGAGGGTAGCTGCAAGCTGGGAAGGGAGTTGTAGTCTGAGGACAGGGAAAGTCGAGGAGCACTTTGGATCTCAGTCCAAATCCGTCTGACGTTCTGAAGAACTGACGCCTAAGTGAACCCTTTTCACAGGCAAGCAAGGATCATTGTTTTAACAAGGGATGTAGTGGAGTGTAGGGAAAACACACATAAACTCAGTTGATCCACCTTTTTATTTGTATGTGAGTTTACCCACCCTTTATTGTCTTACATTTTTTTTTCTGACATAAATGCGTAGTATACTGTAAATACAAAGTAGTATCAAACAGTTGTAGGTTATATGAAGATGGAGTCTTTTAAGGAAAAAAACAAACAAAATAAAGCATTTCCGAAATTATTATTTTTTGTTTAAATTGGTAGTTGTTTGTCTTATGATGATGACAGATTGGACGCCATAGTTTACCTCATTTAGGTAAACAGGCATAGTGAATAGTCAATTATTCATTTATTTATCGGGTTAATGATTGCTCCATTTTTACAAAGTAAAACAAAATGGCACAAAATTATAGTTAGTATTTCGATATAAATGGTATGCTATAATTGTAGGATATACAGTGATATTTATTACATAACTAGTCGATGGATTTGATAGGATGTGTTAGAAGGTGTGTGTGCATGTTAAAGATGCAGAGAGAGAGGAGATGTTGAATAGTAGGTCGACATGAATGTATTCAGATACTGAAGCAGAATTACAAATATGATCTCAGTCAGGAATCATAGGACGCTGTATTGGGATGTAGAGAAAACCGGACTATCTGAATACCAACAATCTTATTTTTTTTCCTCGGTAAAAGTTGTTGAATGTCCACATTTACAGACAGAATACAGCACACGGGGCGAACACTAAAATGACCACATGCCTTAATTAAGGACGTGTAGGTCTAAAGTGTATCTTTTTAATACATGGATGCGCAGTGCGGAGAAACCGGGTTAACGGTGCCTCAATTAGGATACAAGCAATGGTCTGCCTGGTGCAAAGAGGGGTCTCGTACCTGGACCGCAATACTGCCAGCAACCTCACTTACCTCGTCTTACCAGGTTCTTATAGCGAGCTATGAGCTGTGAGCTCCCCCTACTGGTCTCAGTCATAACAACCCTCTAGTCAACAGGCTTTTTAATGTTGCTCTATCAAGTGATATAAAAAGAGGAGACAGCCTATGCAGCCCTGAAAGGAATATTTTCTGGAGAAATATTAGTGGCATAACGTCATTATGTCATTACATGCATATTTGTGTTTTTCAGCAGGAAAAGTGAGCAACTTTGCTAAATATCAAAATTGTGAAGATTCTTCAACACACGATATAACAGAAAACAAAAAAGTACTATTAGGCTAGCATGTAACGTGTAATTACAGCATCCATTCACAGGGATTATAAATAATCATTCTGGGAAAAAAATATGTTTTCCAAAGACTATACGGAATGCAACCTACTTTATTCAACATTAAATTAATTAGCACAAAGAACCATCTCTTCAAATAAATGAAAGGAATTTGACCAAACAAGGATAAAGACGTGTAGGATTAAATCTAACAAGTTGGCACAGAGAACAGGTCTTTTTGAACCTTAACAGACACAACACTAACAGGAACAAAGTCTATAAAGCTTGAACTTCCCATTTTATGGTTTTACATCAAAGAAAACCATAGAAAGAAGCTCTCAAAAATCATTCACAGTATTTGCCCTGAAGCTGCTTTAGAAAACCATACTCTCCCAATAAAAATATAGACTAACACCATGACAAGACTGCTTTGGGTAAGGGATCCACTTCTACTGCCTTTAATAATAGCATTGACTGCTCATGGTTTTTTCTTGTTTGTTTGTCAATGCGTGTTTGAGCTTGCCCTATAAAGGCCTTACTGGCAATTGCGACATGTTGTAAGTTTGCTAGTTTGCTCCCATTGCAGGCTGTGCTGTCAGCTGGCCAGACACAGTGATTTGTCTTCATATTTTAATGTTTGTGAGCCGCATGCAAATGCTATCTTCTCAGTTTCCACACTGTCCTAGATTTTACCACACATACACACACACACACACACACACACACACACCCACACCCACACCCACACAGAGCCAAACAAAAATTTATTGTGTCATCAGTGTTGCTGACGGTTCAAGGCGAATAAAATAAGGAAAAAAAGGAATTGGAAAAGGTCATTTACTAAGAAGAAAAGCCCTCTTCAAACATAAACAATGGAGTGTATGGCTTCATTGATGGAAAAGCAGAGTGTAATTCTCCCTCATGCCCAGCCTTTTATTCCCCACTCTCAATCAGCTCACTGTATCTCTTTAGGGGAGGTACTGCTATTCCCTGGGATTCTAAATATCGGCTGAAAGTGGATTTATTTTAATTAAAATGGAGGTAATGTTTACTCAGGACCAGGCATGTTACATAAAAATGAGATGGTGGGGCTAAGCCAGGGACTGATAACTCATGGACGCTCTAATATCATCTTATCCTTCATTCCACTGTAGGAGGAACGTCCCAAATCCTTTATTAGTGTGACACAATATTACCGACAAATATAATGTTTTCTAGTTTGACTAGTTTTTTTTATTTCAAAAACTGGGAGCATGCATGTGAGGTATACCAACACACAGATGGGGTGTGTGACATCAATGATGAGAAAGCAAAGTGAAAGTAGTGGTTTGAAATGGCTGTATTTGTTCAACAACAAAGATGAAAAGTCACTATAGAAATTAAAAAGGGGAAAAACTCATGGAGGAAAAACACACTCCTGCTTGTAATTATCCTCTCTCCTTTTTCAATCCCTGCAATGACAACCTGCACCTATGACCATATGCCAAAATGGATCATTTGTTTTAACCTAAACAAATCATGCCTCAATTACTGTCAGGTTTTTTGTGCAATTATGTGTTTTTAATTAAATTAAAACTAATAATGAATCAGATAATTCCCCATTATTGTCCTTAGACCATCTGGTCAGGATGGATGTTGGGCGGACCCAGTTATAATGAAGGTTGTTTGGCTTGACCCACATCCATCCTCATCCACTTCTCAAACGACATGATTTCAATTGGTCAATTTGATCCTCAAAGTATTCCAACATTTTCCGTAACACCATCTAAAATAATGTTAAATTGAAGAATTTGTTCTACCAACTAATCTGCAAAAGATTCTGTTTTATATTAGCTTAAGACAGAGATACTTGAAGCACAGTGGGAGAATGGTTAATACACTTGATGAATCCCGCTTTCAAATTTGGAGTGCTACACACCCTTCAATCACTGCATCCTCTAATTGTTGCTGTTAATGATTAAGGAGATTTTATCCAGTGGCTCAGTTCATAGTGAAGTAATGTGACAATGAGGTGCTCCGGTGTTGCATTTGTTCGTAGTTAGAGAGGGATGCTGTGGATCAATAGGGGGTCCCCAAGTGGAGAGTGTGATATCTACGAGACAACCAGAAGTGTACAGCAACAGCACACACCCTGGGGGGTTGGAGGACATCCAATCCAGAGACAACATTTACTGCATTTTAATTGCATGTAACTAAGGTCCATTTCAAATGCAAACCATGAATCAAATGCAAACAGTGAAAAAATTTGTAGATTCAGCAAAGCTGCTTCTCCTGCTTGTCTGGAGGAGAGAGAGGAAAGTGTTTTTAATTGTGTGCCAGGTCAGAGGTTCAGGTAGCAACATCACTCATGATCAGATCAGAGTGGTATTTGGGGAGCTCTTAGCTGGATATCTTTCATGGCTGAGTATCCCCTTACTGGGTTTGGGCCTCTGTGTAGGGATGATTAGGAGCTGGAGGTGGGGGTAGGTGGTGTGCAGAAGGGGGAAGATGTGTGGAGGGGTGATTAATGTAGATGTCAGTAGCGGCCCTCCCTCCTCTGCCCCCACCCCTCCAGCATCCGTAATGACACCTGGGGAAGGCAGAATGGGCCTACCTGCAGCCCAGGCTCCCTCAGCAGGGCATGATTCTTCCCCATGATCCTCCTCTGTCAGCAGTCCTGTCACTAGGCCTGGATCAGACCCTTATTAATGGGCCTCTCTGTCACACATAGATATTAAGCTGTGCTCTGCTCCGCACTATCCTCAGCAATAACACATAGGCACACATAGGCACACATACCAACACGTTTTTATACATGCAGTACACAGAGATAGACACACACACACACACACACACACACACACACACACACACGCACAATACACTCATAACTCATAAACACATCACTACATGCACGTTAACCTTCAATTTAGTAGGTTTTACTGATTTGCTCCCAGCATGACAAAGAATCCATAACTGTATTAGATATTTCTGTCCCCCCTCCCCTTCATCTCTCTTTAATACACAATACACATTAAACCCAATACAAAATTATGCTGAAAAAGCGACAAACCTTTCACCATGATGCATTGTTGGGCAAAACACTTTGCTCAGCAGTGGATAAGATCCACCCTGTTAGAAAGGGTGAAATGGCCATAGAGTAAGGGCTCAGTAAAACCACTGTCCAGCTGTTCAGAGAAATGTGGCAGGTGAACATCAAGACCCTTAGTGAAGTAGTTGGCCAAGCCTCAGCTGCTAGAACTGCTATTCCTGTTTAGGCTTGAATATGACACATGGGAGAGAGAGAAATTTGTAAGTACCTCGGTTTCTGGATACGTTACAGATCTGGGTTTATCCAGGCCAAAATAGCAAAGAGGACGCTGCTCTCAGAGCTACAGCATATGTTAAGTTCCATATTCTCTGATACTCCCTAAGAGGGGCTTAAGGAGTAGGCCTGGACAGACACACAGGCTGACCGAGACAAATATGGAGGATATGATATCTGAGCTCAGTGTGGAGAGAGGCATCTATCAGCAGGACCTGAACTCTGTATGTAATGAACCGCCCGATCTTCCTCTGCTTTCACTAGAAGGCTGAGGAGTGAAAATGGAGGCAGCCTATCAAATGTTGCAAAAACTGTGGATTACTGTGAGTGTACCTGCTTTTCATGCCAAGTTTAGCCATGTACTTGCCGTGTCCTGTTCCCTAGCTTTCATGTGAGGTTTAGTAGTAAATAAGGTAGTTAACAGTATTTGTGTTTGCTTGCAAATTACAAAGGACAAACGGCTACTATGAAGTAAAGATATGACACATAGTAGAGCATATTCACATGTACCCACAATATGGAGACATGGAACTACAAGGAATTCCCAGGTGGCTACTTCCTGCAGGAGAAAACCGCTCAGCTGCATGTATACCCAGGAAGTCTGAGGGGTTGACAATGATTAATTTGTATTTAATGTATGATTGTTCTATAATAGTTACTGAGGAAAGGACCCTGCAACTCTGACCCAGATAAGCGGCTAGAAAATGAATGCATGGATGGATGGATGGATGGATGGAAAGGACCAAAGGAAACAACTGTGACAATCTTGCAATCAAGCAACTACTGTGTAATACCTTCTCAGTGCTTCTCAGCTCACGTCATGTGCAAGATGAACTTTTGTGTTTAGTCCTACATTCAGACTGTAACATCAGTAACCATTTTATTCTCCTTCCCTTCCAACTCCATTGATACGAAACCCAATTATTTTTCTTTTCCATACTAATCGTCCAGAAGCCATGACTCAAAGCCTGCTATTGCAGCTAACTTCCCAAAAAGCAAAAGACTTTGAAATAAATCTGGTGTAATTGTTTTGATTGATGACAGTGTTTTTATTGTGGAGGTTGAATACCCCGGAGGATGGAGGAGGACCGGCTACTGGACGAGAAAGAGGAAACTGAGTTCATTCCATCACTATAAAGAATACCCATCTTCAATAGTCAATAATGTAGAGGAATGGATGGTAATATTAAAATACCATTACATCCAATATTGTGAAGTGATTTCCTCTCTTGATAGCATTTTAAGAAAACAAAAATCCCATATTTATGTGTTGTACAGCATTAGCATTTTAGACAGGATAACATCTGAGTTGCTCATCAATATCAGTTGGGAGCAGACATTCCTTAGGTCACTGTCTGGATGTCTTTCTGCATGCAGTTCACTCTTCCAAAAATAAAACTGGGCGTCCCAAACTGTTAAATGTCCCATGACCTTAATGGGAGGCCCAGACACAGCCTGTTTGGTGGAGCTGTTCTACACCCGTGCATCAGGCAGAGGAAGAAGCTAGTCTTTATTACCTCTGGCTGCTGTAATGACGGAGTGAATGGGGCAATAATTCACACCTGAGTTTCCCAAGGTAGGCTGGAGCATCTGTCCACGGGTATCTTGGGAACATCTTCTCTCAACCAGTGTGTGGAGGTGGAGTGAGCTGTCATGAGCTTTGTTCAAATGTAAAATAATAACGATAATAATAAAATACTATAGACATACTTTTTCCTTCAAAGCTAATACAGATTGGACCCTGTCCAGCATCAATATATTTGCTAGTCCTCTGGTATGATCAAAGTAGGTTTAAGAGGATATGTCAAAGCAGCTGCTATGTCACAGGGCAATGGGACCCTAGTGCTGCACCCCTTCTGTGAAAATAGATTCTTTAAAGTAAGTATGAGCTAAGTTCAGGTGCAGGGAATCTAAACTAAATTTAGAGGATTATCTGTCTCATGCCTCTATTTTTTTATTTTTCATGTCAACCTCTCCTTTCCTCCCACTATCACTCTATATTCCAAGCCCTGCTTCTTTAACAAGATTCCTGTCATTTATGGAATTTCACTGCCTAGGTGAAAAACAGCCAAGGGTCCTGAGAGCTGTAGCTCATTAGCTGGCCTGCTTTTCCTGAGCATAGCTTCTTAATCTGGCCCTGTGGTAACTCCTCACAACTGTCATCCCCCACCTAGGGCAAACCTAGATAACAGGGTGCTAGTCATTGTCATGACAGGACAGGGTAAACAGTATGGTCCAGTGAGTGATGGTCAGCAGCGGCTAATGAGTGAGAAGTGAATACTTGAGCTCTGACGAGTCAGAGGGGAGGAAATGAGAGGGAAGGAGGAAGGGAGGACAAGAGCTTCTCAAGCATGTCTCCAACCCCCTTCCTTATCAGTTAGGACACTGGCCTTCCTCTCCAGTCCTCCTCCTCAGACCCACAGCTACAAACATCATTAGCAGGGCTCTAGGCATGTTCCGCTTCCACCGGATTGTCAATCCCTCAGCCCTGCACAAATGACAGGGGGCCAAAGACTGGCTTCATGTTAGGCCAAACACTCTCAGCCAGGCCTATGTACGATTGTCTTTCTTGAGAAGGTCAAGCTATCTTTATTTTCAGGCAGCTATTATTCACCCCCCACAGGAAATGTCAGTAGGGCAGAGTTGCAGTCACGTAAAAAAGGGCCCAAGCACATGTGCATGTTCAAGATATCAGTATCAATAATTCAAAGTCATGTGCCCTTGTTGAGAACATCCCTGCCAAGTCTGCTTGGGGAAAATGAACTACACAAGAAAGGGAGCACAAAGAGCACATTTAAATGTTTGAGATGAACTGCACAATAACAGTTGCACAAACATGCCAGGTGTTGATTTTCCCCACTGCTTTAACCATTGTGAAAATATCTATAGTGCTGTTTATTTAAGCTATATAGTTACTGTTGTTAAATGACTACACCGACTACACCTTTTACATGTCAGATAAGAGTACTACCAAAATCATCTTGTGTCTCTGGTAGATATCTCTGTCCTGTGCAGAAGTGCCCACACGTAAATGGTATTATCTAACATAAGACGATAGACCTTTTAGTAATACAGATATGGTGTTTTGCATCAAAGACATCATCAACAAATGAACAAACAACAAAACATAATGATGAACACCTTCAGTGTTCACTGAGGAGACTGTAACCCTGTTCTATTTGCTTACTTTGTGTGTGCAGCTGTATATTTATAGAACTTGTTGTGCTGTCTGATACTGCAAATATGTTCAGACATTTGTCAGCTGGTTGTGTTAGCATCAATGTAATCAATTACATTGGCATATGCCAGCATTGTCACACTCCTCTAGCACATGACGGCTTGCATATCTACCATGTAAAGTCTCTGCCGTGTCTACTGTTGTAATTTGGTTGTACTGACATATTTAATTGCATCCAAATACAGTTCACTAGCCCTTGTGTGTATATACTGTATATACTTTATACTGTAAATGTTAGCCCATTACCAAGTAAGGCGACATCTATTATGTGTCAGCTATAATATAGCTATAATGCTATATGTCAGCTATTCAATGGTGGGTGCTGAGGCATACTAATATTTCCCTTGTATTGGCCACTGTTTTATCATTCTTCCCTGGTAGAACGGAAGACATAAACAGAGGACATATAGAGAAACTCCTTGGGGTTTGCCACAGTGAGGTTTAAGAGACATTGAAGTTTGGGGTGGATTATTTTGTGCATGAAATAAGAGTTTAATTAAACCCCCTTAAAGCTCGACACTGAGGCCTCTGTGTTGTAAACAGACATTTGATGGTGGTGGCTCACTGTCAATAAACAGCATCTAGGGAGTGTTAGACAACCCAATTGTTTGAAGTCATAAACCTCCTTTTCTGTCTTCAAAGGTAGCGGAAGTAGATGGGGGGATGGAATAGAAGAAAGGAAACTGCATTTATGGTTTGCAGTGCCTTTCACCGCGTAATCAAGGGGAATCAGGCTTCATGAAAGAATTCCTGTGTAATTACAGTACTAAGCAGCTTAAAAGTTGACAACACAGATGTCTATGATGGAGAATTGGAATGATAGTGAGATTTTCTGGCTGCAATCCTGCATACTTTCAGGTCATTCATCAGGAATGGTGGTTATTAAAATGATACGCAGGTTTGCTAACTTTATCACTATCACTCAATTTTTCAATGTCTCACCTGTCACCTTGTCTGTGTTAGTTTAATCTGTTCTAATGAATGGACGAATGAATAAAGGGGTCTCTCTGTACTCTGTCTAGCAATGCACTCCAGGGGGTGGAAGGGTCAGAGTGATTTTCTACGCTACTCTGACAACAGGACAGAAAGATAATACACAACATCCACCAATTATCTCAGAACATCCCATCTCTAAAACACTACCCAATGCACTCATCAAGCAAATAGCAATGTCTCAGCTTCTTTTTGGCTATGACCATATTCTTTCTAAACCTATGGTGGACAATACAAAATAAAGAAAGAAACAAACAAAAAATATAGTAACAAGTGCGCTAGCGCTTTTTAGGTGCTCAGGGCATTATTGGAGTGGCCTAGAGCAACAGTAAATATACATACACACATGCTTGCACATCCAGATGAACCCACAGACTCTGCCAGCACTGACAAACACACAGAGCCCAGCTCTTATGGAGGTGTTCTGTCCCAAGCACTTAAAAGCACTTAAAAGTCTGGTGGTGTTTATAATGCCCCACAACATATTAATGAAACATATTTGGCATATTTATAGCTAATTTCCAGGCCAATGACTAAGGATGTTAATAAAAGTCTCCAAGATAATTGGTTAGATTTAGCCAACAACATCAAGACGACAATACTTAGCTTAGTCTTGTTTAGTAACATAGCTAGTGCGGCCTTGAAGCCTGCTATGCTATGCTAAATAAATTAGCAAGATAGCTAGGTAGCCAAGTGCATGATTTACTTCTGCCACAATGAAACAGATTAGCCTCATGAAAAAAATAGTTGGAACCATGACTAGTGCTTTGCCCAAGCATCAATTGAATACTCCTAGCATAAAAAGCAAAACCACCCACTAAAAAACATTATAATTATAGCTATAGCTGACACTATGATGCTCATTTTCAGGCATTATCAATGTGTATATAGTAGGTTTCAAGCTAAATTGTGTTTTCTATGCTAAATGGCTGTTTCTCTTTGTGCTCAGTCGAGATTATTCTCAAAACATGTGCTCCATTACCATCTCAACTCTACACTCGCTTCTGGAATGGAGCCCAGAACTAAAACTATTACTGCTCCTCTCACCCAACTCAAGCCCCATATCTCTCCACTCTCCACTGTGGACTGGCTCTAATCATGACTAGGAAAATGATATTCCCCCTCAAGTACATTAAATTGTCTGATGTGTTCTTCACCTTCAGTCAGGTGCTCGAGGGGAAAACAAATGAATCTCAATATTCAAATATGTTATCCCTGTGGCCTAGGACAGTTTGGTATGTATTAATGAACATCTGTTGTCCCCTGCTGCCAGAAACAAGAAAGAATAATTTGTTCCATGCTCTAGTCTGAGATGTTGAACCGTACAGCTCCATAGAGAATGAATAGGACAATGCGACACTACCCAGGATGATTTGTTGTGGTAAAGAGTTTACAACAGATGGCATAGCTATACTAGTAAGCTCATTTGGACATAAAAGGTTAAGCAACCTTCTATGCATCCAAACTTTCCCATTCATATTCAACATAGCAGCTCTGGGCTATATGTTGAATATGAAATTACAGATCAGAATCACAGACCTCTAGTCTCTAACTAAGGGAAAGGTTGATCACGTTTACTAATAGCTGTTGGGCTGCCCTAGGCCATAGCGTAGAATCAAATATTTGGACTCTAAAATTGTGGGGGCCCCTTTAAAAAGACAGCCACGCCCCTGCTTGCTGAGTGCTATTGACAGAATCAATTGATGGGAATACACAACGGAGGTTAAAACTTAGTTGTCCCCCAAAATGGAAAGTGATTTAGAGCCTTGGGTCAGAGTCAATCCCAAATGGCACATTATGGCACGCCATGCCAGACCAGGGACACCATGACCCCTTTGGGAAAGACAACTGTCTAGTCACGGGGGAGCCCCAGGCACCCCAACCGCCGCAACTGCCCAAGTGTCACCATCTGAGCCCAGCGGATGGCCTGACACAGACAAAGCTGGACATGGCCATGCTGCCTCAAAATGACTTATAGCAATGAACTTGCTTACACATATGCAGCACTAGGGCTGGGTAATAGGAACAAAAATCTTTATCACAATAATTTGACCCATTTGTCACGATAACTATGATAAATACAACAATAAAAAATAAAAAAATTGAGATAATGTTAATTTCATTTCACTATCAATGTGCACCAGAACTTCTGCTCAGTTCTCCCTCCTCTTGTCTCAAGTGCGCGAGTCGCCTCGTCTGTTTATTTCAATAAAAACACATACCACGCTTGGCCACAGCCTGTGGCTTATTAAGAAAAGCAGAATTAGGTAGGGCATGTTCCAGTGTTGTTGTTGAGCAGGAAAACAAAAGGTAGCAGTTTAATATTGGGGAAGGGTGTAAATCTCCTGGAATGAATTCAACCTGAACCACCCCATCTAGATGCAAGCTCATATGTGCGTGCATAAACCTTGTGTAGACTATTTACTGAAATGATTGTGTCCAGTAAAATCCCGCTGATAAGAAGACGTTAATGTCGGTTTTCCGTTTATTGCCCAGCCCTAGTACACACCCACACATACACTGAATGCCTGTAAATGGCAGTTGTTGACATTTTGAAAGAGGATGGGCAAACAGCTACTTTATAAAACATACTATAGCACCTATGTTACAGCACTTACTCCGGTACTCAGATAAACTGATTTACTTCTTAACTGAGAGTAGAGTTGGTACATGACAAGAGGAGGAGAGACTGCAGCTCAGCTGTATTGGTCAGACTAAGACAGTCAAAACACTGATCTAGTAATAAAACAATAGAGGCATGTAAGTGGATTCCACAGGGTGTAAGTGGATTCCACAGTGAGCAAGTGTCCACAGTCACTCCTAACCTGTGACCTCTTTCTGTGTTTGCTAACTGTCTCTCACAAATAATCCCACCCCCCATAGCTGGATGAATTACACAGACAGTATGGATTGTCAACGTCTCTTCAGGCTTTAATGAAACCGGGCTTGTGCCCCTGACATTTCCATCCCCCAGGGCCAGGCCTCGCCCGGCCACAGCCTCGCACCCTGGCCTTGCCGCTTCACACTCTAATTGCTGCCTCATAAGCAAGCGCCACAGCAACAAATCCAGTTAACGACAGTGGCATATTGATCGCTGGCAGGCAGGCAGGCAGCACCCCTGTCCCTAGGTATGGGAGGAGGGGTAGCGTGGCTTTTAAAACCTGAGGGATGGCCTGCACCCAATAAAGAGCAGGTCTCTGTGACAAAATAAAAACCAAAAGAGGGTCAGAGTGATACAATTACTGCTCGGCGGGTCTGACCCTGACTGTAGGGGAACAATAGACTGCAGGATGGTGGTGGAGGAGGGGGGCAGAGAAGAGGGAGGCCCTCATTATAGAGCCAGGCTGGGAGACCTGTTCAATTTGCTCCATTAATGAGCGCTGAAGAAGCACTTTCATGCTGTCCCAGCAGAGTCATTACAGGCCTAGTCAGAGCACTGGAGAAGTCAGACTTCGCACCATGCCACAAATACTGGCGGCAGCGCTGGGACATTAAGCCAAACAGAACCATGAATGCACAAAGACTGTTCAAACAGCAGCCTATAAATCCATGATGTCATCAATACAAAAATGCTGCATCGGTTACATGGCACGTTAATCATAATTTCGCTTTATCCATGACTTTTTTAGTGTATTTTAAATAGCGTAAACAACTCTGAACATGGGATATAACAAGTGCTGGCACATACTGCAGAACTTTGATTACTTATGCAACAAAAAGTATGCCTAATTGGCAGCGGAAACAGGAAGCATATTAGGCAAACTATTAATTTACATACTAAAATGGAACAACGAAAAGGCAATGTTGCATTTCCTTCTAATTCATTAGTACGGCAGAGCTTACATTTTGAACACATAGTTAATGGTGATAGAATGAGGCCAAACAAGGGAAAGCTGAGAGACTGCCTTTCTACTTAAGCCTAACACCCATCAAAGATAGTTTTGCAAGACAGTCATAGATAGTTCAAACATTAACTGTAGCTATAAGTAAACATCAAAGTTGTAAGTAATCATCAAAGAGCATTATTTGCACATTCACCAATCTGTTTTAATGCAACACTAAATTACTGTTTTCCACTGACTTTGTTGTGTAACCTGCCTCACTTTCAACCTACATTGTATGATACATAATCCCCTCCTCCAAGAATAGGTTGTTTTTTTTATTTCCACTGTTATGAGAGATGGCGGATGTTCACTCTCTGTAAAACTCTCTATCTCTAAAAACTGGAAAGGTAACTGTGGCCTTGACTAATCAGTGACTAATTTTGCACACACTGGATATACTTTCCTTTTCCCACAAGGAATATGGGACTATGATAATAATAAGTTTAATTTAACAATCATCAGTAATGAAAAAAAAATCACTTCTATTTGGTAGAAGTGTCAAAAGAAGAAAAAAATGTCTCTATCAGACATTTTACAAGTTTTTTTCATGCAACATTGCTTTTCTCAATGAAACTTGGATCAATTGAAATCTGCTATGATTATACAGAGTGTGTGAGCAGCGCAAAAGAGATCACTACTAGAGAGGGGGAGGAAGAAAGGCAGAGCTACAGCAGAACTAGAGCCTGGCCACATCTGAAGTAATTATAATCAGATGCTGATTCCTCTGGTTCAGTCTCCGTTATTACGACATAAAACCAAGTCAGCATAAGTCAGTTTCTCGCACCATCCCCTTGTGTACCCCACTAACCAGCCCCCCTCCCCTCATGTTCAACTCCTTCTAGGGTCCAAGCACTTCTCCTGAGCTAGCCGGCACCAAGAGATTCTTCAAATGTAATGCAACACATTGAGACATATTAGTGGATGATTTCAGACTCTTGTCCAGGTTGGTGATTAGCAGCTGTGGAGACCCCAACACACACACACACACACACAGACCACCACCACCTCATTCCTCCCTCTCTTCGTTTTCCCTTTCAGTTTTTCCCTCTCACAGAATCCTCAC
This sequence comes from Hoplostethus atlanticus, assembly GCA_034670405.1. Classification (NCBI taxonomy): domain Eukaryota; kingdom Metazoa; phylum Chordata; class Actinopteri; order Trachichthyiformes; family Trachichthyidae; genus Hoplostethus; species Hoplostethus atlanticus. The sequence goes on along the minus strand of JAXDDX010000003.1, from coordinate 7,441,325 downwards.
ACATTTGCATCCTACTTCAGGGCTGTTGAGCACATTCACCCAACTGAACATAAAATGTACAGAGGGAAGGCATTTGCCAGCAGGACTGTTACATTTTTCACTCAATAAATTGATACTCTGTTCTATATTGTATGAGCAGGCATTATGAACGTTTAAATCTGTGCTTTGATTTAATTATGTATGTCAATAAGATAAATGTTCTTTCAACTTGACAACATGTTGGTGTCATGTTGGTGGCTCCTATTTATGGTCTGTCAAGGCGCATTCATTTGCCATATCTTGCGTATTTGCTATAGGTGTGTGTTCATATGGTGTTTGTGTTTGGTGCTTGTAGCTGAATGCACTAGCTTGACGTTGTGATGCCTCTGTTCCCTTGTTTTGACATATATTTAACACAGAATAAAACAAAAGCAGGAAAAGACAGCAACATTACAATACACAACCACAAACTCTACATGGATTCCTTCAATTAATTATCAAGAGTTGAAGTAAAACAAAATCAAACAAAATCAACGCAGTCATGGTGGAGTAAATAAGTTGTGCAATGAGGCTGTGACTCAAAGAACCCACTTTCGCAGATTATCATGGTAAATATTAGCTGCTTAAAGACACATTCATGACTCTCCATTCTCTGGCTGTTGCCACCGTAGCTGTGATTGGTGTTCCAGCCCATTGGGAGGTAAACAGAATGAGTGTGTGGGCACGTGTCCTTGGGTCAACAACATTATTTGGTTTTTACTACAATGGCCCTGCTGTGCAGCGCTGCTGGCCTTGAGACTTTACTGTGTGCCATTAAGGTCTACCACATAAAATAGAAAAGGTCATTTCTGCTCTAAAAGCGTGAGGTTGACACCTTTAAGATAGGAGAAGAGAGAGTAAAGAGAGAAGGGAGAGAGAGAACATCTGTATTTGCTACTCCTACAAAATATAAAAATAACCCATATAAAATTTGCCTCCTATATACAATTATATGAGACATCAAATGAACATTCATTGCAATACCATTGATGATATAGTTAATCGATCTGCCCTTGTTTTTCTTCTTTTTGACGTTGTTTCCTTTGTCACTCTATTTGTAAGAGAGCTCATTGAATTTGTTCTATGTTCCTTATTGTGTGCTAGCTATTAACTGAGAAATTCCACATTGGGTGAAGGCTATCAAGCCCCTAGCATCCTTCAATAGTAGGATGTAGTAATGGTACTCCAGTATCTTCAAGATCAAAAAGGGGATATAAGAAAAAACAAGAGCGGATGTGTGGGTCAAAAGGGATTGCAACAATTTGAACGTGGTGAGCAGTTTGAGCTCAGCTTAATGATTTCTGTAAGACAGTGTCATCCGAACACCTCGAGAAAAAAGGGCTCGTTTTAATAAGGCCCCTTGTTCTGAAACTAGCTATTGATTTTCACTGTGGCGGGGTGTGGGGCAGTGACCTGCTCTGGTTCCTGGCTCTCACAAAAGCTAAATTGAGCCATTTAGAAGCTGGGTCTGTCTTTAGAGACTGCGGTTCAACACAGACTACCCCAGCCAATTTATTTCCATCAGGTGGAACTTTTTTCTGGAGCTGCAGAATTCTACCACGGACCTGCTCCTGTAGAACCTGACAGAAAATATCCTATTTCCTCCCATCTACCTCCAATGAGTTTGGGTCTCACCCCTTTGCTCCATAACAGTTTGCATCAGACTTATCACTTTGATCCAACCACAGCACAATATGTACCAGTACAATAGAGCTGGATTTTTTTAAAGAAAATTACTGTTAACTATTGTGGCCAGTGATAAAGTTGGACGAGAACTCTGTATCGCTGTGTATCACAGTAAACTGCCAAATCTATTGGACCTCTCCAGTTGAAATGCAGACTTGTTGACTTGACAAACAGAGGGAGCAGCACAGACACCAGAACATGGAGGTAACAATGAAACATGATGTAGAAATGCACCTCACACACATAAACACATGCACACACACACACACACACACACACACCACTCGCAGTAGACAGATATCAAGACTAATAGTTGCAAACCACAGCTGTGGTTATTAGACAGTGCATGGATTTCTGCTATAGCAAATGGCCAATTGTAGCAGTGATCTCTCAGTTGTCAGTGCTAATCGAGTTAAGAGTAAGAGTATCAGTAAATACAATATTTCAAACCATATCACTACATACTAAAGCACATAAATAACCACCTCTACATTCCACATTTCATATCAACAAAGTGCAGTGCATAGCAGATGTGCTGTAGGATACTGTTGAAATTCTGGTCAGGGCTCACATGCAGGCTTATAACGTAGTTTCCATCTGAGTGAACTCTGCTAAAAGAACTAAAACGATGAAAGGAAACACAGAACCAGTCTTATAAATGATCTGAACCACAGATCAAACAAGAACTGAATGTCATTTCCTCAATCAAAGTTAGGAACAAATCCAAATATTTTCCGCTTTGAAAAGGCATGAACGGAGAGTGTAATGCAGGTAAAAAGAATGTGAACACCATGTTACAGGTCACACGAGTTACAGCGTACGTGAGGATATCACAAAAACCATGAAACGGTGCTTAAAGGCAGAATGGGAAAAACTGATGAAAGTAAGAGTAAAAAAACATTCAAGGTCACCCTAGCTCTTTCCCCCTAAGGCTGCAAAACATTTCAGTGTACAGTGCTGTAGCACATTCACAGCTCAAACCAATTTTGCTAGAGGAATCAATATGGCTGAAATATTGGGCTTTTATGAGTTGCTACATTCAGCTGGGGACCATGTGAGTGGAGTAATGTGTTCAGATAGATTAGATTTAAACAGCCCAGACATTGAGAAGGGGAGAACATACAAGAGAGGAATACAAAGGAGCACAAAGACAATTCATGTAACAAAATAGTACAACAACAACAACAACAACAACAATAATAATAATAATAATAATAATAATAATAATAATATTTTTAAAAGGTCAACAGTTTCATTAATTATTAAGAAAGCAATTACACTCCTGGTGCTCTTGTGTATGAACATTTCATGGAGGCATAATATACAGTGAGGTGCAACTGGTAGTTAATAATAATTTGGGCTGGGTCATGTGAATTGTGTGACTTGAGAGAGAAGTATGTCTGTCACAATGGTGATGTTTAAAGCCTAACAACAACAGTAATTGGTTGTCATTCATACTTTATGTTGTTTAATTAGATAAACACAAAGCCCACATCTCATTTTGCTATTCATTATTTATTGAGCTCTTGTTTTATTTGTGTCAGCACACGGCTGCCACAAGGCATGGGTTTAATGGCGCATGGAGTTTACTACATTTCTTTAGTCCTACCAACAGATAGGCTAGTACTCTCTGATGAGATGTGAATAAATTAACCACACCGCAGTACTGCTCATAAAGGACAGAGCAATTTACAATATATTTTTTACAACATGTATCACTATGTTCCTCATCACCAGCGCCCCTGGTCAAAACTATCCAATGAGTATTTACAACCAGCCTGCGCCATATCTCCAGTGCCCTTGGGCCGTCAAGGCTATGATGTGGTGCAGGTGGTCCTTGTGGATGCTGGCAGCGGCCTCTCTGAGACCCCCTAAAGTCTCAGAGGTGGAGAAGGGAATATCATGTCAGCCACCCTGCCATGGAACCACTGCTTAAGCTGTGTCTGAAAGAACAGCTGAGGAAACCATTACGCAGCCATGGTGCCAGGGAAAGGGCTGGGCTACTGGGGCCCCCCAGCAGTCCAACAGTCATTAATGCCCTCAATTTGCCTTAATGACTTTCTCAATCCCAGCCCTCAATTCCATTCGTCCCCACACTAGACTGTATTTTGTCTCCTCTCACTGGCTGTAATTAATCCATTCATCTCTAAAAGATCCGATCAATGCTGTCTGGAATGAGGGCTGCTATGCCACGGGAATAGTACAGGAAAGACAGTAAACAATGTGCAAAATGTAGACCATGCTCCGGTCGAATACTTAGAGGTAGGAATACTGTATATGGAGCTAAAAATCATCATTAATCTTACAATGTATAATAACGTGCATACAGCTAAGAACACATATTACAACCAACACAGAAAAATGTTGCAGAAAGACTGTATATTACATCAAAACACTTCAGTGTTTCATTCAATGCATGTCGGAACTCCCACAGCAAGCTATTACAAAACTCATACGATCATAGGCATTCCAACTGATGATTTTTCAATTCCAATACCATCATATTACTTTCCAAAGCTAAATGTCAGGTACAGTATATATATATATATATATATGTAAAAAAAAATCATTGCCAGGGGAGTATTCCACACTGAAACCAGATTAGGTTGCTATCATCTCTAATACAATGATTTTGAGAAAGGAAAGCTTATTAGAAGTACATGTTTGGGTTGTAATTGATTCATTTTGGGTAAAAGAAGGCCCAGCCTATGTGTGTGTGTGTGTGTGTGTGTGTGTGTGTGTGTGTGTGTGTGTGTGTGTGTGTGTGTGTGTTCATGGTATAGGAATGCTGCCAAGATCAAGCATCATAGGCCCTCCCAGTGACCCCACCACTAAATCCCCCTCCTCAGCCTGGCCTGGGATCAATAAGTAATTTTTGGAGCTGATTAGTTTGCAGCAGGAAGGTGGTCACTGTCTGATCTGTCCTGAGGATATAATCAAGCACTAAAAAGCAGCGTTATTGCTGCTGTAATGCGAGCAGGGTAGGTGTAATGGTATGATGTGATACATGTTTTCTTGAAGGAAGTGATCAAGGGGCCATGATGGAGGAAAAAGAAAGAGCAGTTGATATAAAACTCAGAGAACCCTTGAGGACCCTCCATGGACCTGTCTAGAGAGGAGACTCTTCATCCTGGAAAGAGGAGCATTGTCCGCGCCTTTGGAAAGATAAATAAATGCCAATGTTTGAAATTAAAAGCATCCGTACCTGTCGAGTATGCCTTTGATCGGCTGTTGAAAATTGAAAACCACCCATGTTGTTGCTTGGGTTTGTAAAGAAGATGATGAGGGAGTAGAAGGGAGAATGGAAGAGGCTAAGTGAATGGAGGGGGTGGCAGGAAAGAAGTCATTGAGGACCTTGTTAAGTGAGAGTTGCAGTAAATTCTGCTATCTTTTCCCTGAGAGACTGATGGTTACACCACAGATATGAGGGTAGGAGGCATTCAGGAGATTTATACCATGGCCTGGGTGAATTCTCAGTTCTCATTGGCTGGAGCATGCCCATCATTTTTGTATAAACATGCATTTCCAGCAAAACTGTTTTTATCACTGCTCAGAATGAACGTGCTAGCAAGGTTTGAGCATTCCATTTCTGCCATACACAGACAAAATAGTATGAATAAACTGGGTTTCAAGTTGCTTTCAATATAGAGGGATCACATTTTACTAACTCCAAAACTGGGATGGAAGATTTGCATGCACACTTTTAGGCCATTCTGCAATGGCCTAATTCATTGATACAAATTAAACAGTGTTGCTGATAAACACTTGCAACTATGCACCTGGATTCCAGTGTCAAAAGACATTTTTGCATGAAGACAAGTATCAGTGAAGACATTTTGTAAAAGTGGAATAGAATACACTGTAAGGTAATAACTTTAGTATTTTTGACAGATGTGTTGTGACAGTGGGATTTGTTACCACAGCACGGTCACAACAGTGCTATGGTCTTCAAGAGTAAAAGGTGAGATCAGTCAATGAAGATAAGACAGTCCTCTTTACCTGGGCACTATCAAACTGTGTCATAGTTTGATAAAAATAACAAAAGTCATGTCCGTTCCTTGTTGAGCAGTATCTAATTAATGTATTATTCTGAAAATTCAGCTTTAACTATAAATCTTCACATTTAGCATTTGTCTTCACATCTTCACATTTAGCTGTTACAAAACTTCAATAATGCTCTATAACACTATGTAATATATATATACATGACATATATGTCATGGAATACTCCCCTGGCAACAGGTGAGTAAGCACCGCAGTCATCAAGCACACACTAATATGTAATTACTATATTTGGATAAAACCTATGATTTATTTACACATGGATAGGCCAGACATGTATTCATAAGAACAATCTGTTAAACACAGTGCTTAATTGGTTACTACTTATACTTACTGTGCACTTGGATCGGTAATCAGCTGATTACACTGCTAAAACATGATAAAACTGATTGATGCATCCCTATGATGCATTTTACTCAGACTTTCTAACAACGGCATTTAGCTAAATCGTTTACTGATCGCAAGACAACACATACTCTGGCATTTTAATAGATCACATTGGTGTATAAGCAGTGTTTATATGGGTATGGTATGTTAACTAATGGTTCAGTTGCTAACGTTAACTAGCAAGCCAAGCAGCCAAACCTTTTATTCTCTATAGAAGAGATTAAGGTAGCTCATCAACGAGGGAGACAGATAGCTGAGATCAACTGTAGATCATTGATTAGGTCAATATGCTATTGCAACTAATGCACCTTGGTACTGTAGAGAATCTGTACTTATAGCTTTCAAGATTATCTCCAATGTCCTGCACAAAACAGGAATCTGGTTTCACAATAAAGCATCCTAAATCCAGCAATTCTTAAAAGTAATATTGTTTAGTCCTGATGTTGCATTGTAAGCACCCAACCCTGATCCTCTCACTCTAAAAAGAACTGGTGATGACATCCCACTGCTATTCCATTCCATTCATTTGCTGCATTACATTACTGTTTTACACCACTGTAAATTGTTTTCCAGTGGTTTTATCATGTTAGGTATGAGCTACCTTTCCTTTATTTTAGTTGTTTTTAAAAAATATGTTTTGTTGTTTCAAAAAAGACTTTGAAAGAACTAAATCATTAGAGTTACTCCCAATAAATAAGAAGCTGCAATTTCTGTTTTCTGCAATTTCAACTATAGCTGGCAGAAGTGTCTTGCTTTGGTTTGCATGTTGGTTCTACTGGGCTGTGATTGACAGAAGGCAGGTTATAAGGTAACCGCAGACAGTGTTAGCTTTTGGTGGCAAATTTTATTCTGGAGAGGAAAAAGCAGAAGCTCCTTGCTTCTTGCCTCTTCTTTTTTAGAAGCAGAAACCAGAGGTAAGATGCCCACTCCTGTCTCGTGTCTGTTCCCAAATGCTCACATTAATATGAAAAGGTGAGCGCAACTTCTTTCAAAATGTAAAAGGTTATAATTAGCGCTCTGATTTGGGAGTTGCTTTCTATGTTGTTTGGAATTAAATGAGAGCTAATGAGAGGTATGGTAAAACTGATATAAAAGTATATTTAATCATGGCATGTAAAAACAGAATTAATAGAAAAATAAACAAAAAATCCAATCACGCCAGAACGGTCCTTTAAGAAGGCCATGATAACTCCCCATATAGCCAACGTACCTGTATCACAAAGAAAAAAAGGCCATTGCAACCGAAAAAAAAAAAAAAGACACAATCAAGGGTTTACGGCAGCCTTTTAACCCTGGGTTATCTTGGCTCTAAGGGCTAACAGGTATTGGACACTTGCCCATTCCAGTGTGTTGCCTAGTCCATGTCCCTGATTTTAACCTTTTAACTCTATATCCCTATAACCCTTGAAAACTTTAGTGAACCCTTGGTTTACTAGCGAGTGTGAATCTTCAGAATGACAACTGAGTCACATTGGTGTAGTCCAGTTCTATTATTTGTTCAATTCATTACTTCTTCTTGGGTGCTCCTATCTTGTCATTTGTCCCATTAACCTCATGTATTTCATGACAAATCTGATCGATAGCAAAATAGTGTAGGTGCAGGTACAGTCGGCTCTCTAGACGCAGATAGAAAGAAATCTTGTGATGTATGTGTATGATGTGAATGTAACTGATCATTCAATTTATTATCTTGGACCGCTGTTGACATGCGTTTGTTACCAGAAAGAGGCTGACATGAATGTTTTTTCCAAGTCAACAGTTCATATTTACAATACATCTGACATGATGTGCACACGGCAAAAGTGGTCATGTAATAACTGGGATGATACAATGATTCGCTGTGGAACAATTGAACAATTTTAACAGACTCAGTGAAAGCCTAATGGCTGTTTGCCTCCACATTCCACCATGACATGCATTAATTACATTAAAAGCATGCATTAATCCTTTCATGTGCCATTTTTAAAATGACCTTATTTCCATGGCAACGTTAACCTAGAAAGTGTGTGTAAACAATGTGATTTTGTTTTCATTTCGAAATTGATGTGATAGATGCTTGTGAATGTGTATAACAGAAAGAAACAAAAGTCTTGAAACTATGCACAACGTGACAGTAAAACATGATTGTTTCTGAAACACTATCACACCTCAATGTTGTTGTTTTTTTCTACTTTTGCTTGTTGGCTTTTGACATGTACCCTATCTATCAGGTCCTATGCAAGTGTTTAGCTGTTTGAACCATTTCCATGCCCTTTTTACTAAGGCACACCTGATAAACTGTATCTGCTACAGTATCTAGAAAAATCCCTTTTAGGATGCTTTTGTGTGCTGCATTCGATGCACTCTAGTGAAGTATGTCACACTGCCAGCCTTCTCTTCTCTACTAGCTCCTTGCTCCAGTATGCAACAGTCATCTCCCCACACAGACATTCTTATATATCTTTTTTGTTTTTAAAAGCAAGAACAATTCAATAACACAAGCACAAGCAACTGGGAATATAAAAGGGGGTTTGATCTTCCTAATTTGCTGTGAATTGATCAAAAAGAATGGTGAATCTATGTATACATACATGTTACAACCCACAAGTATTGTACAGCGATGTCACTAACCCAAAATATTTCTATGAGCTGCCGCAATGCTACAAAGAGCTACAACCCACACAAATAAACCTTTGAAAGGCCATAGCATCTCATCTAATGGGTGCCATGAACTCTGGGTGCCATGAACTCTAACTAAGTGACATTTCTCATCCTTGAACAGCTTCATTCGAGTGATAAAAGGAACCCAGACGTGCGGCTTATCCAAGAGGTTTAAAACATATCCATACTAAGAATTAAAAGTTCATTGCTCAAAATCTATCTTTGAGTCAAGCACTGAGCCTCTCCCTTGTGCCTGTGGTCTTGAAAGATTGCTGTATGTTTCCCCTTTGCAGTGAAACCACATTGTTGAGCTTTTCTCCCGGGGGTCCCATGATGGCGGTCATAAAGCAGGTGTGTGTTTATCACAGTGGTGACCAAGGCTGTTGCTATGCTCCTCATATTCTCACGTACATTCAGGTACACCACAACTGATTTACAATCTGACCGTAAAAGTGACGTCTCAGGAAAAGCTCAGAGTTTAAGAACACGGCATCATTCACGCTGTCAAATGCTCCATTCCTTCTACTTGAATCACAGATTTGACCTCACAGCAGAAAATTGGGCAACATGGGAAAATAAAATGTTGGAAGGTTTAACAACGTTTTCAGCTCAAGTCATGTCTGCTCCGTGAGCTCAATATTTAGATTGTTTCTTGTTTTAAATGGTTCTCAGTTACAGCAGAGAAATCGGAGTGTGTATTGTAAGTGATCTCACAGAGAAAATCAGCTATCACAATGTGCCCTCTACTGGATTCTTGCAGTAATGGTTACACAAGATGCCTCTGTGGGGAGAGCACATCTTATTATTACATATGTTAGAAATATCTTTATTTTCATGATCTTTGTAAAGATCTGATGAGTGTTTCAGGGTTCAGACGATTTGGATGTGTATATTTGTACAAAATCTATACTTTGGCTTTCAGAAAAAGGGACCTAACCCGCATAAATGAATACAACTGGGAAAACGATAGAGACAGCAGGCCTACTGGTTACATTACAATTGTTCTCTGAATGAAGACAAATGGCCTAGCCATTTTTTTTGGACAAAAGAGTCCCAGGTGATCAGACTTAAGAACAAAGACCCTTGCCTCAGCAAAGTGGAAAAGCTCAAATCTGTCTGAAATCATTCTGAAAGAGAGTCCCTAGATAACAGTCAAAATCAATCATATTATATAGTGAGTGCTTTGCATTTCGACTTTACAGTGTTCTTCTGGCTATACACTGGTCACAAAGCTAGACAACAAGACACACCGAATTTCACCTTGTATCACTTCTCCCCTTTGAACACTGCTGGGCTTATTGGTATCTAAATTCTCCATGCTTGGGCATTTGCCCAACATTGAACTGTATCACAAGCTGTAAGGAGTGGAGCAAATTAAAAGCCAACTGTTACACACTCATTCAGAGCTGCAATGTAGCTGTTGGCTATACATCCATTCAGAGCTGCAATTGAAGTGTGGTGTGAATGCATTACACTAGGATTACTCGGCTCTCGCACCACTTGCCCACTGCATCGCCATATCCTTCACTGTTTCATCCATCCTGTGTCAAAGGATCAGCTCCCCGGGGACCCATGATACATGTCGCTTCATGTGGTTCAATCACATAAATATCAAGCACAACAAATACACACAAAAAATACACACACAATGAAAGACAGAACACAAGTTCACGTTACTTGCAATTAGAAAGAGCATGCAGGTGAATTGAGTTTTGTGAAAAGAGAAAGGCTTTTCTTATATGTCCATCATGAGTAATTGCAATCTAATGCCTACATCAGTGGAGATGGGTCTTTTCCCACTCACCTACCCACAACAGTAATGGGGGGTTGGGAAGAATGGATGGTTGTTTCTTTGAAGTGAAGAGATGGACTGCAGAGCACCACCACAGGTTTGGTTTTACAGGCGGGATCCAAATCAAAGTGATTATTCCATAATGTGCTCCATAAACCCAGAAGAAAAGGGTGCATTGAGGGGGAAAATGACAGAAATACATTTACATGCTTATAGTTTTACAAGGAGTTTTAAAGATGTATTATAGAGAAAATTAAATCAACATGTAGGTGCTCATAGCTCTGAAACTGCACCTTAATGTGTACACACACACACACACACACACACACACACACATAGACTATGCAATCTCCCTTAACCCATTGTTCCCTGGTAGAAACCACTCGGGGTCTAAATGTGACAAACAGGATTTTAAACAATCCACACTGCCAATTAAGGAGGTTAATTGGTTGGTCCGGTGCCAAGTAGTGCCAATGAAAGATGTATTCATGTCTGGACTAAGACATCCTTGATTTGATTCCCATGAATACCAAAGCACTACTACTGCAGTAGCAGTACAGTACTGCTCAGTGTTGACGGACAGCTGTAATTTCAACATGCACTGTAAGTGATGGCAGATAGAGGTTGTTTATTTGCTGTGACCCTACCTTGTCCACTGACTAAATGTGGCCATAAACATGGCAGACCTAATAATGGCGACAGAGCAAGCCGAAGACAGTCAAGCATCTCAATGCAAAGCCACACTCCTGAGAGACACTGAAATCCAAAGCAGCTACAATAAAATATATAAAGGCATTGTCCTTAGTCATAGAAATGTCATGTACATAGTGTTCTATGCAGTACACTACATGCCGTTTTACTGAAAATAAAACTGATGCTAGGGAGACTCTACCTGAGAAACAACTGGAGGAGGACACATGTCCTCAACCCTGTATAACCTCGCCCCTTGTCCCAAGGTACTACAGTAGGTAACATAGAAAAACTCTTTCACAAAGGTATTACATTTCCTCTAACCTAATCACTGGCCCACACAATAAGAGCCATAACAGATAGGGGCCACATCTCATCCATGCCCCCATTCTGGACTGGACCTTATCTGCAGGGAAACACATTTCAGCTGGGTCTTGTCCCAATGTAGGAGGCCGGGCTGCTGACGGTGTGGTCCCAGGGCTTAAACTGGGCTTACCACTCCTTCTGTCTCCCAGTAGATACTTCCCAGCTCATCCAGCCCCCTCCTCAGCAGCAGGTCTAGCCACCAGTCTCTAAACAAGGCAAGGCACTAGCACTCCACAAAGGGGTATTTACAGAGCCTGTCGAGATATTAAACTTTAATCCCAATAAGAAGAGCATATTCCGACAATGAATTATAGATGACACAGGTTGGAGGCCCCCATATGACCTCCATTCCACCAAACCCACCATGGTGGGTTTTAATAAACTGTATCATCAACTGCTCTAGATGGAATTTCATATATATAATAGAAAAATAGCCATGGAGCAAGAGGGGAAATCTAATCCTGATGTGAATTAAAGCTGTGGTTGGTCTTGGTCTGGCTAAATCTGTGAGTGCAAGGTGGTGGGGTGTATGGGGACGTGTGTGGTGTGGAAACCTACAGTATGTACTCTACAGTAATGATGAAAAGGGCGGTGTTAATTCAGTCACAGGAGCTAGTCAGTGATCCCACGGCATTTAATATGTTTGGTCTATGGGGAGCTAAAGAGAATTAGTATCTCTACCTAAGCTGTGGTGCTGAATTGCCACTTCCCCATCTGTCAAAAATTGGCAAAAGGTGGCAAATGTGTTCTAAAATCCAGTAGAGACTAATTGTCCTTCCTCTATAAGATTTGATCAGTCCCCATGAGATGAGCAACACATGCTGTCCTCCAAACAATACCAAAGGTTGTGATTCACTTTTCTCAGGTTTTCTGTTTTGTTTACACAGGTTCAAATGTGGAAAATGTAAGTGAAAATGTAATTTGTTACAGAGTTGATTGTCTGTTTAAAATTTTAATCAGTAGCACAATAATAACAGTCTTTTGGATTACTCCACATCATTTTCTGGAGTAATAATTGTACCACAAAATCTATAGAATATGCCGCTTAACACAACAAGCAGGTTTAATTAATTCCACCTGCTTCTAAAGCAGATTCATAACATCTTGAAACAGGTAGAACACACCAGCACTGCTAGGTCAGCAGGTTTCATACCTGAAGTACAGGTTTGGGTATAAACCAATGTACAACTGAGTTTCAGAAATAAGATGATTACGGTAAAGCATGACCAAATAGCCTAATGTTTGGCTAAAACACAAATACTAGCGTGTCATTAATGATCCTGTTACCTGAAAAAGTCTATGCTGGCTGTACAGTAAGCTTTGTAAGACAGAAAACTGACCTGGAACTGGGGTGACTTCCTGTATCCCATGGCTATCCAATGCAGGCCAGACCAGGGCCTCTCATTAGTGCCTGGAATCCTACTCCTAAATTGTAGGGCAGTGATGTTGACTCCCTGATCCTGGAGTAATGGGATCCAGGGTCATCATTATCAAGTATGCAGGAGGCTTTTACATCATGGAGGCTTTTACGGTCTTTAAACAGCTGCTTTTTACCCCCAAAACCGCATTCCTCTCCCATCCCCTCCACAGAACCTCCCTTCCCCACAGTGCTAATCCTGGCCAGTTAGAAGAGCCTTGTATTTATGGAAAGGCCTGAAGTAAACACCTTGCAGCTGTAGCTTTTCAGAGTGGCTCAACGCTGCCTGCTGGGGTAAAAGACAGGTTGAGAAGCCCATCTTAATACCTCTGACTCCATTACCTGAGGAGTCAGTGTCTCTCCCTGTGTTTAGAGTCAAATAATTTAGAGTCATCATGTTCCACAACCCTCATGAAAGCTACAACATGATTGACTCAATTTTCAGAGAAAAGTCAAGTAGATAAAATGGGCCACCAAACAGAAAGCATAAGCATAAAAAAGAAGTGTTCCAATGAAACATGTTTGTCCCTTCAGGATGCTCTGGGTTCAATAAAAGGATAAACAATATTTGAGAGGCACATATAGCACATAGCTGTAGAGCCTTTGGAGACCCAGCAGTGGCTGTTGGCTTTGGACATGACTATCAGCATGGTAGAGACACAACAATGTGCAAGCAAACACAGTAATTACCTAGGCAGAGAGCAGGATTGTGTTTGTGGGTAAATGATGGGTGGTTATGATAAGTGGTAGGGTTATTGTGCCAGCAGGCCCTGCCTAGCGCAACCAAAGGTGGGAGTCATGCAGGAGCGAAGATTACTGTTGCAAGTGTCTCATAGGCTCCCTGTGTGTGGGCCTTGTGAAACAGACTTGATAGCTTGATAGCTGCCATTATCTTTTCTACAGTGCATTTAGAGGCAAAACATACCTTCAGCAGTCTCCCCAACAGAAATGAGAAAAAATTCAGCACCAGTAATTGCATTACCTAAAAACACATTGTTTGACAGAAAAGTTTCAATTTTCTCATCACAGTGGTAGAGCTTCACAGGGGTTATAATTGTACCATTTCCATGTAAATGAGGTTCACAGAACACTGTTGGGGGCTAGAGTTGCTTGTGCTTTGGCAGCGTAGTGCATATTAACAGGGGCAGGCAAACATTCTACCCTTTGAAAGCTTACAGTAAAGTGAAAAGAAGGTGGCCTCTAATGGTGTGACAAATACAAAGGGCAGTGTTTTAATGCCAATATTGCCTGGGGCATGCAAAGGAGAAAAAGGATCTAATTCTTCCTTAATACCATACCCCTGTAGACGTTAAACTTGCCTTGTCTCGTGTGTTAAGGCGGAGGCAGGGTTCTGAACAGCCCGGCTCTTAACATACAGTGTGTGTGAGGCCAAGGCAGTGGGGTTGCTGCACTTGGTTGCGATCTAAAGCCCAAGGGGCCAAACCAGAGTCTGATCCATGGGTCAGCCATGCTCTGCTTTCTAGTCTCTATTCTCCGCTGCGCTCCTTTCATCCAGCTCTCTCGACTAGTCATTACAGGGGTTCTTCTTCCCTGTAAGTGCTGACCTCATTCGCAGACAATCCATCAGTAGCCTGGCCCCATACTGTAGGGTGATTCTACAGAAGTGCTTCAAATTGCAGTCACAACCAAAGAAAAGTGTTTTAGAAATTTTAGAAAAGTTTTCAGATTTTGAACAGAAAATGACATCATGTAGTCATCTAATTTAGGTCACAGACTTTGTATGAGATAATTAGTTAAATATTTTGTTAAAAATCACTGTTTAAATGCCACCTCAAAGCCTTACATTTATGGTGATCAAAACAATACCAAAAACATTTTTGCCAATCTTTGAACTCAAATTTTTAAACATAACATCTTGATATATTTTAAATGAAAGTTTAAAAAATATTTTTAGTAGATTTTTTTATTTATTGGAAAACTAAAAAATGTTGTCTCACTGTCCATCATAGCTACCTATCGTAGCATCATAGGGGAGTAGGTCTGTTCCAACATTTTTAAGTAATTGCGCTCCTAAGTCTGAAAAATCAGTGTGGAAATAATACATTTTTAAAAATGTTCATTACAATAGGAAAATTCATTGTAAAAATCAAGAGGATCAAGAGCTTTTCTTTCTGTTACGGTAATTTTTGTAATTTGTAATTTTTTGTAAAGGAGAAAAATTCTTTAAAATTGTGAAAATATGTAAAGATTCGTGACTGTACCTTTAGTAGATTTGTGTATCTTGAACTTGGACTAACACATGTATGCTTTGAATTGGGGAGAATACAAATTTGAAGGTTTTAACACCCCCCAATTTAAACTGTTTCTGTAGAATGATATATATAGGTCTTGTATCATGGCTACTGCTGTTGCAGTCCAGGAAGGCAGGTGAGCACACAGTGGATTAGGTGGGCCTGATTGGGGGCTGTGAGAGTATGATGATGGGGCAGTGTAGGGAAGTGGCTTATAGCCAAGTGAATGAATGCAGAAGCAATGGTAGCTATATTGCCTTGACTTCCATATTCCTGACAGAAACAGACTGTTAACCTCAAGAGTAAGCAGAAGCACAGCGCTGCAAAGAGCAAATTGAACAGCGCAACCGAGCAACACATTAATTTCATGAAACATTAGGGGGCTGAGAGATGATTTATGGAATCAGTGTTTGGTATAAAACAGAATACAGGGTACAATGAAATAATTTCAGGTTTGACACAGTTGTATACAATGGAGCCTTTAAATGGGGTGAGGATGTACTGTGTGTACAATCAATTGAACATTGTGAATTTAGTGTAAATGTATTCATATACTGATAAAATGGTGAGATTTTCTTTCAAAGGTGTGGCTGGTCTATCATGCATGGGAAACAACAACATTCTCCTGCTGCAGACACACACCACCATGCATGTCTTTTTACTGCAGAGATTTATTATGGATCCTCAGTACACAGTGTAATTGAAGCTTTAAATTTACAAACATTCACAAAAGAATTTACAAGGTTGAGCATACTAATAGGATAAAGGAGCTTTCTGGATTCATGAAGCTATCACTCTGTTACAAATCTAATAACTATTAAACTTGAAAACGAGCAGACCCAGAACAGCCTGATGTAGCGATCAGAACCTAACGGGAATGTGACAGAGATGGGAGTAGGGTGGCTAACGGCCATATTGTAAAATTTTAAAAAATAAATAAATACTTAGCAGTGGAGAAATTAGATTTATTATTTATCCCATAAATAATTCCTGGGCATTTCGTATGTGCAATCTAGGTGAAATGTGGAATTTGTCTGGCCTTGGTCAATATTCTTCTATCAGAAGGCAATAAGGTTGGGCTACAATATTAGTCCAACTCCCCAGTGCTGGCCTATGGTCCAATATTGAAAACCTGTGGGGGTTTGATCAGAGCTCAGGGCCCAACAAGCAAGAGCGCATACACCAGGGCCCCCTGCGCATTGCTTAGCCACATTACCCAACACCCCACAACCCAAATGTCATTACTACCTCATTACTGGATCGAGCTCAGCCATGGGGGAGCAGCCTGGAATCATAAAGCACCCATTTAGCACCAGATCCAGCCACAGATTATCCTTTATATTGGCCTGGGTTTCCACTGTAAAAAATGGTTCATTGTTTCAATTTATAATCCTTAAATAATCCAGTTGTGCTGGTTATTTTAAATCCAGCCAATCTGCAAATTTCTGCTTGCATCCTACCAATTTACTAATGTACAGCTATGCAAGGTAAATCCTAATGTTTTTTTTCAATATCTTGTTCTGCAAATGAATACAACACAGCAGACTCAACCACAATCTATAATTATAAATGAATGAATGAATGAATGAATAAATGAAGTAAGCCCTTTCTTTTTTGGTACATTAACGCCATTGCATGCAGTGACCATAAAACTTCAAAAAACTTTGTAATTTCCCTGTCTTTGGTAGATAAACCCTGCAAAGCTCTATGTAACAAAATTCAATCTTACTGAGTTAATATTATTATCAGGCCCCTAACAGTTTTCTAACTCACTCACTTGTCCAGCCAGGGGTGTAGTAGTAGTTGAAGAGGTAAATATACAGCCTAATATCATGATAATGTGTAGTATAAATTTCCCCTATACTACTCCTAACTTTAGCTAGAGTTTTTGGTTTTGTCTAAGCATAACCATATATTAGAAATGTCAAATTAATAATAATTAGGCTGATAAATTGGTAGGGAGTATTATGCTCTGTGAAAGGTTATATAATTCATATACATGCTTACATGCTTGATTACACCATTGGGCCCAGCTATATTGGGGCATAGTGGACACAGTTAAATGTTTTTTGGTTTTTTTTGTATTGTTGTGTTTCATATAATTTAAATGTATGCATAATACATGCTGTGAAAAAAGCAAATTTCTACATGTATACCAAATCTACAACTACTTCTGGGAGTTTCTTTGAAATTGTGTTTCAGGTTATTGAGTTATTTTCTTCATTTCTACAACATTTTTTAATCAAAAGGATTACAAGCCACTGCATTCAAATGGACTGGAATGTGTGTAAGGCTGTTAGTAATCACTTAAATAGATTTTATAAGACAAGTCACAAGTCCCTGTATTCACTTCAGCTCCATCAAGCACTTGGTTAGTTTAGTGAATGTGTTAATATTTTTTACAGTGCAAAGGAGAAGGCCAACACTGGAGATTAACCCGTGGTGGTGGCCAGTCAGCAGCCACTGATTAGATGGAGAATGAGATAAATCCACAACCCAACCACAGGTCCTGCCCTCTCTCCCCTATGATATTTGTTCAATTGACAACATGCTTCCTTCGCTTTATTACGAATATCAGTATTCGCCCTAACAATGGTAGTAAATGTATTTACACTTGCACATGCACTTACCTAGTTGGGATAATGTAAACCCGAGGAGTCATCAGGAGGCGAAAAGAGATAAGGGGAAAAAAAAAAAAAAAATCGAAATTTTTGATGTTATTGATAAGGCTACGGGAGATTAACAGAAAATTGACGCAGATCATTTGGTCATATGCGTGTTCAAAAGTCAGGTTTGAGGTCTTTCTCAAGAATGGCATACTAATACTATGAGTGGATAGCACGAAGTAAGATTTTTACTGCCCCATGGCAAAAAGATAACCATAGTATATTTGTGGAGGTTTGATAGGTTTGTTGATCAATACCAATGACTCAATGTTTATGCTGTGCTGTGGTGCTGAGATTGCTGGCTTTCAAAAATCATACCCCATCTCTACCTACTTGCATTTTCAACTGCTCAACGATGGAGGATGGTGCTACAAGCGAGCTACCGGCATCAAAGGGCATTTCCCAAGCCAAAAGCAAATGAGAAAATGCAGTATTACTATTACAGTAATTTGCAATATGATATATTACCTCTTCACTAGAGGTTTCTGTTGGATCTCTGCTCTAACTGAATAGCTTACTTGTCTGTTGTGAAAATGTGACTTTATTATTTGTGTCACTTACAGGATACCATAATCTGTGCCACACAACTGTCAATGTTGATATTTCTGGGTTGGTGATAGAGGTTAGATTAGTTTACGTCCCTTTAAAAATACATTTAACAAATGTAGACATTTTTATAGGAGATACCAGCACAGTACATGTATTGCATGTCTGTCAGGTGAATTGAACAAGACACCTTTTGTCAACCTCAGAAAGAACCCAGTGACTTATTCAGGCAATGACATATCGGCAAAGAATGAAGAAACAATCCACCTTTATGCTTGTGGCCATTTCCCATTTCCATTTTTATGGCTGGAAAAGATCTGTTTAAGAGCCACTGTCTGTTCTAATGAGATGTCACTTGATTTAGGGTCAGTCTGCTTGAAGGCTACAATGTTTCGCAGAGGCCATTCTGCCGGTCAATAGAAATCAATACAGCCGATGCAATTATTAATACAGTCCTAGGCAGTTAGATGTGAATGAGACAGATGACATTAGGGCAGATTGATCTGGAGGGACATGGATTTCATAAAGCGCTGAATGCCTTGATTATATTCCACACAATGGAGAGGCTTGGGAAGCTCAAACGCAGGGGTGTTGCCATTCCTCACTTCCCAGTACCGCTACCAGAAATTACATGGTTCAAACTACTAAAAATGCTGTTTTTTTAACACTTTTTTTTGTTCTGTTACTGTTTTTTGTTTGCTATGTCCTCCATATTATTTCTGTATTTAGTGTTTATGTTTAAGAGGCCATTTGCCTTACTAGGCTGTCAATTATCTAGCACAGTTATAAAACCTAAAGAATATAATAAATACATATGTGTATAAATGGACCCATATGAAGCATGGATCATGAATGTGTTGACTATAATAGATTTAGTTTCACTGAAACAATGCAGTCACTATACAAATACCGTGTGTGCATCACCTCTCTAATGAAGGATGGGGGGTGTGCTCACCATGAAGCTTGAGTCTCAGGTGTCTGTCCCAAATGAATATTCACCCTACAGACTAACCCTGCTCCCTATGGACCCATGTCACCAAATAACAGAGCATTAACGCTGGTAAACAGAAATATAGCCCTGTGTTTGGTTGAGGGGGACTTGTATAAATAACCTCTAGCACCCCAGCGCAAGACACTGTATACCAATAAAGCCTGCTTATTGTCACCAAATCCCCGACAGCTTCATCAACATTAAAAAGCAATTTTTTTATGACATTTTATGAAACCTGAGGTCTTGTGAGTGGCAAGACTTCAGAAACTGGCAGGACCACATTTAAGTGTACTAATACTTGCTGTATTCTCTGATCTTGTGCTATCAGCTGTCTTGACAACATTTCTGTCAACATTTCCATATTCAATGTACTATCTAAAAACCAAACCACTTTACTGTCCTGTAAATTCAGTTATTCTCTGAATTGAAATTGACCAACACTACTAGCTCCAAAAGCAGCTTAGAAATCACAGACAGCATCTTTACATACACTTACATAGATCTATAGAGAATTCCGCGATGCTGTAATCGCAGAATTTTTCGAAGAAAACTGGATGCAGCACAGAAAAAAGTAGGGGGGGCTATTTACTTCTATAAGGAAGTAAGTAAGTAAGTAAGTAAGTAAGTAAGTAAACTTTATTCATAGAGCGCCTTTCAAAACAATAGAATTGAAAATAAATAAAAAGATTCAAAACATAATGAAACATTAAAAACAGACATGTTACAAAATAAAATGCTGAAGTGAGTTTTTAAAAGCTTCATAAAAGCTCAGTCTGCCTTTGTTTCAGCCTGGTTTTACATACGGCCAGAAGGGCTTGGTCAGAAGACCTGAGAGATCTCACTGATGAAAGGGGACACAGCGGTTCTGAGATGTGGCCAGCGTAGTGCCTTATAAGTTATTCAAATATTTTTTAAATCTAGTCTGCAACCCTGTTTCTTTCGGCTTTAGTGCCATGCACATTAGCCACGGAGCAATTTGTTCGACCTGTGCAGTCCAAGTCGAAGGCTGGAAATATGTCTGCTGCCCAAAGAGCCCAGTCTTATAAAGATCTCCATGAGAATGTCTGAAAGCTCTTTTGTACAGTGTGCAATAATGTTTTATAAAACGGGTGGGTTGAATCCATCCAATCCAGGTTGAGGCTGTGGTATATATCCTATATATTATATGGTAAGCGTGCGATATATATACTACGACTATGGTATATCTATAGCCTATATACCACCTTACCATGGCAAGCTGTCCATATTACTGTGCTGTAATTATTGGCCTAAAGGAAAAAAATTACAACATTCTACGCAGGTTGGAGATTAATTGGTCGTTGCATCAAACTGCTTTGTCATAAAATGGCATTTTTGTAATTTTTAAAAGTAAAATACAAGCTAGTATGATGAAAATGTATGGTAATATATGGGAATAATGTAGTAACCAGTTTATAAAAGGTGTGTCAGACGTGCAGCAAAGCTTAACTGTGATTTAAAATTCCATATATCATGGTCTATTGTGGATTATTGTTTAATTAGACCACAACCACCACCTCAAACACAAAACAGACACATAAGCCTACAATTAGACAATTAGAGACCACTACCACAGAATCCTGGAGGGGCTGCTAAGGCAACACTTATTAACATGAGGACTTAAAAGTCTGATAAAAAGATTGGGGCCAATCTATTGTTATAGATTGTTATATATACTGTAAAATTGGAAAAATTCAACTGAAAACTAATGTAGAGAGTCTCTTCTTTCATGTCTTGTTAACAGCCTAGTGGTTGTACTCTGCAGTGGCTGCAAGAGCTTCTCACTGTGAACAGAAGCGTCATAATGAACATGAACGGTTCATGTCAAAAATATAAAAACTGTATATGTTTGGTTGAATTATGAATAATGCAATTTGAAAAAATACACGGTCACATTGATATGATATTGAGTTATATTTTTGTTTATGTTTATTATTAGAGAACTGAAGTTGGTGTTAGCTACTGACTGCTCAGTTGCCACAACAGTTTGGGTTTCCTGAACACTTTCCTTTAACAGTGTATACCATCCCCTGTTATTATCTTCATATTCAGTGATGTCAGTTTGGTAACCCGTGAGAGGAGTGAAAAGCCTGAGGAGGTGTATGGGCAGTGAAGGGTATAAACTGAATGAGTCAGAGTATGTCCTGGATCGTGGTGACAGCAGCTGGTGTTTGAGCCAAGTAGCTACTGCTGCTACGCCCTGGCCAGTTGAACAGAACAGCGAGGCTGCCCTCTCTCCACACAGGTAGACTTGCAAGGTCACCACCAGCGGCACCAGTATGGTCGTCCAGACACACCCACACACAGACCCACAAATCCTATATGCAAGCAGTATATTCACATAATGTTTAAAACAGGCTGCATTTATAAAAAATATTTCTGATCCCAGAAATTTCTGTGTGTTACTATGATTCTCCTTGTGCTAATCCAGCATTTACAGTAAGTAGCAATTCCTGTGATGTTAAAGCCCTAATATCGTTGCATGATCCCATTCCTGCTGAGCCTGTTTTTCCTAACCCCGCTTGGAGAAGGATCCAAAAATCGGGGCCACCACCAGTAAGCCAGCCACATCTTGAATACCTAAATTTCAAAACCACTTTATCTGTCTGTATTCAAAAGCCTGCCTGAAGCATCTCAGGGCTCTGGAGTTCAAGTTGTGCACACCTTAAGTCTGATCTCCCAAACAATAGTTGAAGTGTCAGGTGTAACAGAATATTCTCTGCTTACCTGATGATGATGATGAGCTGAACAGTGACATTTTAACATGTGCCTAGGTTCCATTTGACATTAGAGTTATGCCAGAGGTAGAAAACATTGATACATCATTTTAGCATTTCTCCCCAGCTTTTCTCCCAGGTGGCATGGTGATGTTTTTATCTTTGATGATGAATCATTGGTTTTCGTGTTTCTGTTCAGTTCAACATTTTCCATCTGTGCCCATTGGCATTGGCAGCATAACGGGTCACCTCGAACAAAGGCTATTCTTACTAAACTAACAAGTACCGATGTGTAAATGAGACGATTTCAAGCCAGCAGAATTCTAATCTAAAATGATACCAAGACTGTAATTACAGATCAGAAGCTCAACCTCACAGAGATTTGAACAAAAAGGGCTGAACATTTCATTTTAATCACCAGTGATGGGCTGCATGTGGAACAGTGCTAATAATTCTTTAATTAACATGTTGACTAGGGATGGGAAAGGGCAGCATTGCTCCCCTCCCCCTATTCTGCCTTATGCTCTCTCTGTCACACACACAGCCCCAAGAATAGGAAGCTCCCGGAGTTTTAATTAAAATGGAAACAGTGGTTTAAAGTTTAATGTAAGGTAGATTGAACAGCATTCAAGAGGTGAAAATACATTTAATTCATGTCCACACACAGGGCCATGAGACATAAGCATAAATCATACTCTAGCTCCCAAAGGCAATTCTACACTTCCATTGCAGAAGATGACCACACCTGCAAATTCCATTTTAACTCATTGCTAAATATTCATAGGTGTCATCTTCACGTGTGTCTGTACTGTATGGACAGTAGAGTGAACTGTGCCTGGGTGAACATGGAGAATGGGCAGCACTGGAGAGAATCTGTGACAGACGGGATTTACCGTGGTACACTAAGCCATGTTGGAGGCACCAGAGCAAAGGTAAGCAATAATTAGCTTGTAGTCAATGTTGTACCCCCACCTTCCCATTCCCATTGTTGAGGGACTGTCACCGTGACGTGTTTTCAGGCCTGTTTCAGGGCTGACCCTGCGAGAACGCTGTTGTGCTGCACTTCAACCTCCTCCCCTGAGCTGGAGAGACGAGATCACCCTCACCCTCCCAGTCTATGTTGCAGTGTTAGTCAGAGTGCTGGAAGGACAATGATAGAAGGTTGAGAGAGGATGAAAGTTGATTAAAGGAAGTGGAGGCTTTCGTTCCTATTACCTGTCTACAAGAACGCCTTGAACTAGTGCCTTTGCCACCCCCTGTGTTTTCAGGGGTTGAGTAATGTACGCAGCATTTGATTTCACTCTGCAAGGTACCCCTCTTTGCTATGAGCGCCCGCAGTACAATGTATTGATCATCCTTTCCTCTCACTGAAACACTGATGAAGTCTATAATGATATAATGTGGGCTGAACTCTGAGGCGCTCGCTACCCATCCCCCATTTCTTAATGAAATTAGCTTTTGCCTCACTGGAAACATCGCCGGTGGCTAACTGAGGTGACAAAGAAGATCATCTTCAAAGGTTACTCCCCACTTCTTTGTTCATACTGCCTTTTCTCTCACCATGAGTACAAGTTCATCTCTGTCCCAAAGCCATAATCAAAAAATATGAGGAGGTTTAAAATTATATCAATAAAACATTTTTATATAATTCTAGCACATGAACTGGATATTGAGAATAGTATAATATCTCAATAATCACATTACTGTTTTTAATATTTCATTATTAGATGTCATAAGCAATTTGTCATTCCATCTAATGCCTTTGTATTATGTCGGCGGAAGTCTAGTCTCTGGGCTGCATTGTGACAATCTAATAAGACTTAATAAAGTGGCAGAATCACAAAGGTGCATTATACTGAACACTGGAGAAATAAGTTAGCACTGCAACACAAAACCATCATAAATCAAATTCATTGCCTCTTTTCCATTCTATCAGTCAAACTAGAGTCAGACTCCCAAAAAAACAGCTTTTTCCACTGGTGCGCTGCACACACCCACCCACCCTTTTCAAAGCTTCCAGACACAAGCTAAGCCTTCCCAAAGCCTCGACCACAGTTCTGTGGAGCACTGTAATGCACTTTCCCTCCTTTGGATAGGGAAGCATCACTGATTGGCCTAATGCTTTTCAGATGGTATCCTCTGTAGTGCAATCTGGCTATGACCCTAACCCCAACAGGGCATATGGCATAAGTTGCCTGGTTTCCAACTCTTCAGAACTGAGGGGATTCTGGACCTCTGTAAGAAATCAGTAAATGTGGTGGAATGTGCTTTTATGTAAGCCATGGATGGTACAACAATGCCACATAATTTAGAAATTATGCTTCCCCAATTTAGAATAGATTTTTCTCAACTTTCTATACCGGAATACCAGTAATGTCTGATGTTAATCACAGGAATATCGGCCATAAACTTAAATACAGCCAATTAATAGAATGCCAACTAAGGGACAAAATTCTGGGCAGCTTATATGGCATTATAAATAACATATATCATCCAATCAAAATAGGCTAAGCATGTTAAAATAAATGTTAGCAAGTGGAACAGTGAAGCCAGAGAGGAATGGCAATACTATGTAGACAAAACAGATTAGGATTTTGTATTGCATGAATGTTTTATAGACCCAATTGGCAGTTTAGGAACAATTTCTTCATGCATCAGCATCTGTGAGGACAATGCAGTCCCCACAAAACAATATGCAAATTCAATAACCAGAAACCATGGTTCACCTCAGAGCTCCAGACAAAGAGGAAGCATTTAAGAGTTGCAACCACTACAATAAACCATCCAGCCATCCATCCATTCTCTTTCGTCCAGCTGGAAGTAGCCTCTCCAGCATGTCCTGGGACTTTCAGGGGCTCTCCTCCCAGTCAACCATGCTCAGTAGCCTCCAAAGGGAGGCACCCTTACCACTAATTACCACCTTGGTCCAATACAATGCCTGCAATACTGCAGTTGCTGCACCTAACTGGCGCTCAATCTCACAATCCCTTTTACTCTCACTTGTGAATAAGATCCTGAGATACCTGAACTCCTCAACTTGGGGCAGCTGCTCACTTCCCACCTGAATGGGACAGGTCACCTTTATCTGGGAGAGAGCCATGGTCTCAGATTTGGAGATAGTGACTCTCATCATGACCCGTCACACAGCAAACTGCTCCATTGCACAACAGGGATCACAGTCCAATGAGGCCAAAGGGACAACATCATCTGCAAATAGCAGAGATGCCACCCTTATATCACCGAACTGGACACTCTCCAGACCTCCAGCTGTGCCTTGATATCCTGTCCATATCATGATATCACAGGTACAAAACAAATCTGAAACAAATATTAGGACCACTAAAGTGGAATACTTTGCCAAACTGAATAAACAATTATCAAAACAAGACAGAATGTAAAAAAAAGCAGAACGTAAAACCACTACAAAGTAAATGAAATGTTCTCTATCCCAGGGGATATACAATGTCATTTAAATGTCCATCTCATCCATAAACCTCCCTGGGCCCCAAGGAAATAAAGACAAAAACAGCCAAGCGTTAGACTCTTTTAATGTCCTTAGAAGACCATCACGTTATAAGTAAGTAAACTATATGTTCAATGGAAATCCAAACCAGAGTCTATAGGCACTTTGTCATGGGTTATATGATGTTATAATTTGGAAATACCAACTGAGCTGATAACCCTGTTGGGGTAAATTACAAAAGTAGTTGCAAAAAGTTGCAAATGTAGGCAGCCGTAAAATGTGTGGTCTGGTCTGGAAGTGGACCCATCACCATGACTCACTGTGTTAATGACACAATAACTCTAAGATCATTGATGGAAAACTTGGCATTAGAAGCTAGTCAGTTATCAAACATCTGGCCACAGAGCTGCCATGTTTGCACCCAGTGGACTCTAAATGACCCAGTGGGAGCTGCTTTCCAGAATACAGCCCTCTGTTCATTAGGAGCATCCAATCACTATAGCAATCATCTCACACATTTGAATCCTGAGGTGTTATTGGAATGATCAATCTTGTCCTGGGTCCAGTGGTTTATGCGGTCACCTGCTGGCCAGTTGGCAGCTGTCCTGGATTGGGGATGGCACTCAGTAGTCTGTTAGTCCAGCTCCTCTGAAGCCAAGGCAGGAGGTTAATTAAGCAGATGTTGGTAAACAAGCAGGTCATCGGTGAAATTAATCTGTATCCCCTTATAAAGAAATAGTATCTTAACTGCTGCTCATATAAGCACATATATTTGGTGTCAAAAATGAGCGCATATGGCAAAAGGACGAACATGTGGCAAATGGGCAATTCATCTTTGATAGTCTTTGCTATACTGCCAGAAAGAGTGTCACTATGCCAACAAAGTTAGTAATAGGGGAACAGTTACTCAACAATCATTTAAATCCCAAATATTTTATCCTGTACCATCATCACCACTGTCATATCTATGTTAAAACCAACACATATCTGGTGTCAAATAATATCCTGTCTTATTTTAGTTAATAAATGCCCAATCCAATTTTTTCTAATACATGCCTAGTCAAAATAAATCTCAGCTCTCTTGGTGATAAAACAATGCACACAACCATCAAAACATACAGTATACATTATCATACATCCATGATTACTGTATATAGTCATATATAACTATACCATTTGAATTATGTTTGTCTTCACTGTATAAATTATTTAGGTGAGACAAAAGCCCATCTCAATCTCCAGTCTCCAATGCATGCCTTTTAACATTGGTTGTTAAAAAAAAACAATACAAGGGAGCACACATGTCAAACAATGCCCTGTATTCTGTACTATGCTGCTCCAAAACAGGCTGCATCAATTGCCCCTACATGATGAAGCATCTGTATTGACAAATGCTGCTCCATAAACAGTGAATTTGAATCTGTTCATTTTTGTCCCTCTTGGATAACATGGTCCTTGTCTCTTTCTCTAACCAGCTGTTTGAGTTAATTTCTGCGCCACTTGCTACTGTCAATCTAACATGGCACCCTCCTAACTGTTTATGAATTGATGACAATAATGGAAATCAGCAGAGACAATTGAGTGAGATTACAGGCTGAAAAGGCCCATTTCTCCTCTATAATGGAGCCATATAGAGGGATCAGAAAGGACCATGTCTCCCAGAATAGACAGAGCCTTTTCATTATATGCTAAACAAACGCAATAGCTGTAGAATTAATCCTAAATGGGAAATATAGCTTGCACTTATACCATCTGGCATGGTGGGGTATATTAAAATGAGGACTAAATTGGACAACTGAAAGCAATGTGCACAGGGTGAAGGTGCTGCCCGTCTGTTGGCTTTGTTGCTGTTTGGGTAGATGGAGATATTGAGCAAAATCTGAATACAGACTAATGGAGGCTTTCACTGTGGTCCTTTCAAGAGAGGTAAAGACAGTGCCCTCTCTCTCACCCACCTACACCATGCCTTCACAACAATTACTGCAAAAAGCCTCAGGCAAAGTCTCAACTACACACAAATAATAAATAAATGGACCCATGTCCTCTGAACTGAGAAAATGAACAAAGCAGTGACCATGAGGTCAACTGCCTACCTCAGAAATACAAACCCAACACAGCAGATTAATCTGGAATAAAGTAAAAGTGCACTATAAATGGCTGTGTTTAATCTCCACACTGGCTCAATGATTTTTGAAAGTGTCACTTTATACGTCTCTTGCTTCTCCATTCAAAAGCCATGAGGGCAGCATTAGAAACAGATAAAAAGATGAAGCTGAAGTTGCCATACAGCAAGTTAGTCTGCTACATATCAAATGAACATAATATGCAATGTGCCTCCCCACCCAATGTCTCACTCAGTTCTCCACCCTGCCAAACACAAAGAAGCAGGAGATTGAGTTTGGCCCACAGAGGACATAATGGTGGTGGTGGAAGAATATTAGATCTTAGCTACAGCTGCAGTACAACTGGCATGTGGCTGCTCCACAGGGACTAGCCTAACTCCTAGCATCTAATGCAATCAGTCGCACACATCACACATGTGTGCACAGTACACACACATACAGACAGACAGACACACACACACACACACACTACATGCAGCAAAGGACACAAAGAGTTCTCAGCATGTCTTGCCGTAAGTCAAATCATCATCACTCAAATCTGATTTGGGTCTAGAGTGTCTTGACTGCAATTTCCTTTATTAAAACAGTCAGATACCCATTTGGTCTTGTTCAGCGCTTCTGGGTCTCAGCACTTTCTAACTGAAGGGCAATCTGAAGCGGGGGGCTGGTGGGGTGAAATGTGGGGGATCGGTAATTGGCAATCTGTTTAATGACATAGTTTTAATAGTGAGGTAAATACAGCCATAGAGGGCCACAAGTGCAAACAACACTCAGCTTTACTGGGGGAGACGAGAATGAATGTTTGAGTGTAGTTGCTGCATCTGTCAGTTACGAACTGGGCATGCTGTTTCACATTCTCTTGCCCCTCACTACAAGACTTCCATTGAAGATATCTGGCACCAGGCTCACTCTACTTTAGCATTTTAAATCACTTATGCTATTGGCAAGTGTGCTCTTTGTCAGTGAAGTGAGTAAATAAGGGAGTCAATGCTGGGATGAGATCCACTAGAAGAAGCCCAGGAGATTTGGACCATTTGCTGTTGCCAAACTAGAAGTGTGAGTGACCTTTGTTGTGTGACCATGACCATCAAAGGTGTGTGTGCTTGCATCTGAATTCTATAAATGACCACTTACTTTATTGGACATTACATGCTCAAAAATACCTTCTATTCTTGTTGTGTACAATGATAGATAGATACTTTATTGATTGGGAAATTCTGGGGTTGCAGCAGCATAACAGTATCACAAGAATGTACAAAATACAAAGGCAAGGTACAAAATACAAAGGCCTAAAAATATATATATATATATATATATATATATACAGTATATATATTATGATGACTACATATGCTTGATTTAGACAATAGAGACATTGTTTGGGTTAACACAAGAAAATCACACAATCACTTTATAATCATACAAAGCACACAGCATCTCCAGCAAAGTGACAGCATCTCACACACATCCAATGTCATGTGCCACAGTGCCTGTGAGTATAGAGAAATACTCCATCTGTTGTGGTAAATTATTAACAGGTCATTAAAATTGTATCCACGTTAAATGTCCTCTATTTCTTAATTATGAGATTTTGGGCTACCTCATCCTCAGACATTTGATTTTAATTTATAATATTCCATATGGAACATTTGAGTAGTTCTTCAAGTTTCATTTTACACTGAGATTAGTTAAATTAGAAATGAAACAGCTCTCCATTTGACAAAAAATGTTGAAGGCACTTACTTATGACATTGTGTGTGATAAAAAAAAAAACACATAGAGAGGGAGGGGTGTGTACAAAAATGACTTTAATGTCCATATGATCGCGATATGAATATATATATAAAGTATTATAAATATATATAAATATAACACGTGTATCTGTCAAGCTACAGGAGTCTCTACTGATGTGTGCAGGAATGCAGATCTACCATAGCTTCTGTTTATTCTGTACATAAATGCTGCCACCTGGTGATATGTCATGGGCACCCCATCCAAATGCAGTGAAACTGATCTGTAAATTTGTGGAGGCATAATACAGAGATTTGATCCAAGCTTCAACATCATATTCATCAAGGGGCACCAGGCCAGGGACCTGTTTCATTACATGCAACATGGCCACTCTTAATTGGAAAGCTGACCAGCTGCATACAGATTTGGAAGGTCACAGCAACAAAGACCTCTGTGGGTAAAAAAAACCAATGCACACGTTCCAGTCGCTTTCACCCGTACATCAATCAAAATGGTTGCTTTGGGAGGCGGGGTTAATAGTATTATTTGTCATGCCAACCAAGGATGTCAGCAGTCGTGCCCATTAGATGTGATGTCTTTATCAGGAGACATGACAGCAGCCAACCCACCAGTCTCTCCTCCATGTGGAACAATGCCAGCCAGTTAAAACCCTTGGGGTTGTTTGAACCAATACACATCCAGACAGTCTCATCAGCAACTGAGGACATGCATCAGGTTGTTATATCATGTATATGTGACTGAGACAGGATCTGGTAAGAATGGTAAAGCGGTCTGTGGTAAGGGTTTACTTAGCACATTCAAAACAAAAGATAACGGCAGGTTTCATGAAATGTTCATGAATGTTGATTGTTCACAATCAACATTTCTGACAGCTTCAATACACATTTATTAATATTTAGGACATTTAGATTCAGTTCATTGAGTATTTGAAGCTTAAATTGCCCATTACAATTTTTGTGTCAATATGTATATAGATAGATTTGTGGTATTTGTGTTGTACAGCTAACTCTCTAACTCGCTAACAGTGCTGCCAGTCTCTTTATTCTTGTTAGTTTTACAAAGTTACCATTTGACTGTCTGTTGATGGTGGTGAAACGCAAATGTGTACAGGTCAACAAAGCTAATGTCATGAGCCAACAAAAATACAAGACAAATATTCACATTTAGCTCACTGACAATCTAAAAATATGTGGTTTGGATGGGAACCTATGACCAGGAGTGCGTACCCTGCTGGGCATGTTTTTCCTGTGACTCCCCACTGCTCCATCAGTGTATATGGGGGGTTGGAAGCATTCTGATCTCTCACATTAACAGGTTTAAGTTCAGAACAAGGGAGGGGACAGTTATTGGTAAAAATATGTTTAGTCTGTATACATACACAATATATTATACTGAAATGTTCATATGTGTGAGGGACTTTTTTAAATGCAGGAGTGTCATGTGAATGTGTTATAAAGCGTGTTTATAAATGCTAGCTGTTCATTCATGGATATATCATGAAAAATGTTATGACCCTTTCATGAATGTGCTAGGTCACCCCGTTACAAAGAGAGTATTACCAAAAAAAGGGAGGGAGAAAGAGCACCTTATTTTAGAAATATGAATGAATAAATTCAAAGATGTAGTAAAGGAGCCAGTTCCCTGGATGTGAGAGCTTCCTGAGATAAGAGTGAGATTGCACTCCAGTTATTTACTATCCTGGAGGTCTGTTTTATCAAGAGTGTGGACATCAATTTGTTTTCCATTGGAAAACCAAAAACAGGAACAAAGCTGATAGGAATCTGGCGAAGTAGAAAGTAGAAAAAAAAAACCAGACACACACACACACACACACACACACACACACACACACACACACACACACAATTTGTCATTGCTTTTATGGCTAAAATGGCAAATAATAGATTTTCCCATTCATGTAAACAGTGCATTACCATAGAAATGGCCTCTTGTATGCACACGTGAGGGCCAGACTGGGTGAGAGGGGGATGGAGTTGTTAATCCTGTTAGTTTCCCTTTAAGCAGCTCCAGCCTCCAGCTTCCATCCTGGTAGGACAGGCACAATAATAACCCGTAGAGACTCAGGCACTGTTTCACAAAGATGCTCAGTGCTCCTGGCTTAAAATAAGGCTGTAAAAATTACACCGCTATCCTGCTCATTAATGTGCAACTCTGCATTTTTATGGCATTCTGGGTCAGTATAACTGATATTGCTGTTTATCCAGATGCTTGAGTAAGAGAAAACCAAAATCCATATCAATTTCCAGTGTAAAGCATTTTTTTTGTAATATTGCCCCCAGGAAGCTAAAGGCTGTTTTGTTCTGTTTGGGCTGAAGTTTGTCAGTAATGAAAACTGTACATGAACTCTGTTACTCATTGATCATTTCAGTTTGGGGGTAATGCTGACATTTTGCTGAGCAAAATACTTTATGCAGCATTTGATTATACCAAATTACACGTCTAAAAAGAGCAGCTATAAACCAGCCTATGGACCTAGAGATGATGAATGATTAGTCACTACCATAGAAATCATACACATAGGTGGATGCCTATATATCTCAATATCTATGTATGTTATATTTATATATAGTTATATATGAGTAAGTAACAATGCTAAGTCTTCAGTAGTCACATTTTTAAAACTGCTTTCGATCAAAATAAGCTCTTATCAATTGAACAGTTTCTGCAGCAATAGTTTTTTTGGCAAGACCATAGTATCAGGGGATCCTAAGGCATAAGAATCAGTGTAAGTACCAATAAAGAAGAGATCAAATGTGTCACTCAGTGAAACCCAAGGGATCAATATGGTTGACTGATAAATTTGACTGCTTCCAAAAATGCGTACACACACACACACCCGCAGACTCACACACCTTGTTAATCTGCTATTGTTTTGATGTCAGCTGTCTATGTCATGTCACATCCTGGCAACCCCTTTAAAGAAAATGAGAGCTTTGACACAGGCTGTCTGTCTTTTATTTCACCCTTTACCTGTCCAGTTCAAACAGGTTTGCTGAACTTGACATAATTCCTTCATTTCTCAAGGAACAATACTTAGCATTTGAAGCTTCATGATCATTCCTTTCCTCTAGATGTGTTTTTCCCAAGCATGGTTAGTAATGTTATTTATATCAGCATGCACATTTACACTGAGATGGATTGCAAAACCAGAGCTATTAGTTGATAATATGCTGTCTGTTTCTCACTGTTACTCATCTCTAAATTGCATTAATGTGGCACACTGATCAGGGTAACTGTTTGTCTTCCTGTCTCTTTCAGTGTGTGTGTTTGTGTGTGTTAGGCATTGTTCAGCCCTTTTCTGTCTTCCCTGGGGAATGGCTGCGTTAATATGGCTCTCTTGTCTGCTTTATGAAGGCTTATGTCAAACTGAACCACCAGTCGGATATTAAAGGGCTCAGTGTGAGCCTGTGATTGAACTGCTACCCAAGTCCATTGTTTACATTTGCGCCTCCATTACTCACCTTTTCAGCCGTAGGGCACAGTATAGCAGCCACACAATGGGATGTACTGCTAAGCAAAAGGAATACATATGGATATCAAAATCGATTGAGTATTATTGTCTCTTTGGCTTTATCATGCATGCTTCACAATAGGAGACATAATTAATTTTGTCTGTCTCTATGTGCTGTTTCCCTTTTGATTTCAAGTAAAGTTTAAACTTTACCATTAAAAACAGTGGGTAAGGTCAATCCCATTTGTAATATTACTCATTCCTATTTAAGGTATTTATATCAAATACAACTATACTAGGAACAAATGTTAACACATGAGATCTGCATCCATTTGTACACAAACACAATGTGATGTATCACACAGTCAGGTGATATTCCCATCTCCCCCAATAGCTGCTGTGATGCAGAGTGAAGACATATGGCTGGTTATGTGTCCTCCTACCCCACCCTGTGGTCTGTCTCTGACATGCTCTTACTGTCTTGGTATAGCCAGGCAGAGAGGGAGTCAGACAGAGAGCGAGAGAAATAGAGAGAAAGGAGAAGTAAGTGAGAAAATGGGCTGACCCTGATCACCCTAGCCCCCCGTTCACTGTAATCTCTGCCCACTTTGTGATTTATAGGGCACGAGCAGGTGAATATTTCATTGTAATACATCTAGGCTAATATTCCAGCTTGGGGTCCAGAGCATTAAGGGAGGCATGAATACATTGAGTTTGTTACGCCTGGCCCTAATCAATCAGTGGGTGGAACAGCTCAGAAAAGAGCTCTGTTCTCATTACCGAGACAATTCATACATTACACATTAGAATTACACACAAACCCTGGGTTACACTCTCTCAACCTAATTCTCTGGGACGGATTGGGTCTGCAGTAAATATCTGGTTTTGTGTTTGAATGTGGGCTATAGAAACTGTTTAAAATGGGCAAAATGTTTGAAGTATGGGAGTCCTCTCTATAAAAATTATAAGGTCTTTATGATGAAAACAGAAGGCTTTGAGACTGGGAAGCCTATTTCCATATGCCTCCAGAGGAAACCCAGCCTGGCACATAAACGTTACAATATTGGGGGAGTATACAATGTCATGAATAAAATTACATTTCATATTCCAAATATATTTCTTAGTATTGCCTTAGAAATCAGTTTGACAGGCACACATAATTTTGTGGGAATATTTTGATGATACCTTTGTTTTGCAAGTACCAGTAAAAGTCCATCGTGTCTGCTTCTGTTTTGGTAAGAGGATTATGTATGTTAAATTTAGTCACTGACAGGATAGGAGACAAAAGGCTGGACCTGTCATAAACTGAAGCTCATCCCATGTTCACAACGTGTTTCAGAAGAGAGGAATCATTAACACTTTACAGTGGAAGAGTCTCGGGCTGGGAGGGCTAGCCCCTTACTTCAGCTTCATATGAAAACATCCTGTTAAGCGGTAGTTTTGTTGCTTGGTTTCTGTTTGTGGGCCAAAACCCAGCTCCAGCCTGCTCTCCAGTCTGCTCTAACTGGGATGTCCATAGGGTCTCCAAGGCACCACCAATGGGACTGAGAGCACCAACAGTCTCCAGCTCAAGAGTAATCTCCTCAGCCACCCTGGGGGCTGGTGTACAGGAATGGTGGGCAAGGGGCAGGCTGGACCTCCCTACTTAGCTGTAAATCCATCCAACCTGAACCTGAACTCTAGACACCTCCTTCAGGGGTAGCCCTTACCTGGACTTGTAACAGAACCTCAACACATTCGCCCATCTATATTTTGTGTGCTGTGTTTGTGTGTGTGTGTGTGTGTGTGTGTGTGTGTGTGTGCCTGCCTTTCACACATGTATGTGTTCACATATTTTCTCTGTATGCTTTTGTAAGCCTGGCCAACCTTGGAGGAAGTTTTGAGAAAAGTATGCTGAATTTTTTAGCTCATGTACATGTGCTGCAAAAAACGCCAAATATATACAGTACATTTTGGATCAATGATCTATTTGTTCGCCAAAATTGTGTCTGTGTGCATGTACCCAAAATAAATATTGAACCATGTACAGTAGATGGAAATTAACTTGTAGTAAAAGTATAATAAAATAAACAAACAATTTAATAAATAGGCAAACTAACAGCAATGCAAGCAATGAAACATAGGCCTAGGTTTTACATTAAAACAGACATTACCATTCTGTTACACCCCAAACACACACCTGGTACATGTTTGCAATCAATGAAACACAGGCACAAATTCTAGGCACAACAGATAAGCAACTTCCAACACAACTGACAAATATGATCAGTTTGTCAGTCTGACGTAGCTGAGACTAGCACACAGTTCAAGTGACAGCTGCAATTGCGTTCTACAGCCTTGTAAGTGTCAGACGTAACTCTGCTTAGAAAGGTGTCATTATAACTCTCCATTATTTACATTAGCAGCTCTTCTCATTTGTTTTCTTCAACTTATACTAGCTGCTGGTTGCAGCTAATAATGTTGGACCAAGGTAAAATAAATTAGCCATTAGTAAATAAAACAGTTAAGTACTACTTAAATTGTTACGAGTAAAAATAGAAAAGGGACTAGTTAAAAAAAATTAGTCACTAGTACATATTAAATTAGAACTAGTAACTATTATATAGCAACTAGTAAAATTACAATAGCGACTAATAACTGGCAGAATAGTGACTAGTAACTAAAAAGTAAGCACTGGTGCTTACTTTTTAGTGACTAGTGCTTTTTAGGGAATAATGAGCTAATAAGCTAAAGCATCAGCATGCTGCCTGAGAAACGTAGGTATTGCATCACTATATCCCTCGACTGTACATGCACATTGGGGATTTTGGCAACCTAATGACCGACCCACAGAGTGGCTTATACTAGTTGCTGGTTACAACAAAAAAAAAAGCCTTATTGGTGTTTTTTTACAGTAACAAGTCGTACAAGCGTACTTTGAAACTTAAAATGCAAAGCTTATGCACGAAATGTGTACAGGTTGGCAGGTCTGTTTTGTGTGTGTGTGTGCTAAGTGGTGTGTGCTTATGTGTGTCAGTTCATAAGTGAGGAGACATTTTTCCACTGTGCCAGTCAGGCAGTAGGAGCAGGAGGCGACTGTGGAGGAAGGAAGCTTGTCAGAGCTGTCTCACTGGGTGATGTTAATATGGCAAAGCTAAGCTGGGAAAGGACTTAAGCAGCTTACAAAGTACAGGGAAATAAACTTGATGATTCCACAGCAGTTTGCAAGACTTTTTAAATCCTAAAGAGTTTAAATACACATCCTACCTCGTGCTGGCCGTATGACAACTTGGCTGATTAAAATTTGCACACCAAATCTACATTTCACGTCCTATATTCTGAAAGAAGCTGAACCGTTTTGAACATAAACAAGTTTCTATATGCATCAAGGGCTCTTGCATTGACTGCTTCAATGGCGTGCTTCACCTATTTGCCGATTACAGTCTGGTTTCCATCAGGAATCAATTATTCATCTGGGTCATGGCAAATCCCTCAATTAATTGGGAAACGAGGGAAAAATCAACTCCATATCAGTCTTTGTGTTCAGCCTCTTTTGTCTTATCTCATGGTGGAGGATAAAAAGGAGGGTATATTGGCTTCTTGATAGAGGATCAAGGGCCAAAGAACTGATCAATAGCAATTGGCAAACACATCTAAACAACCAGCATTGTTACTCACCGACCACTAAATCTCCCCTACAGACCCAGTAGTGCTAGGCTATAGGTTCTATCAGCACACAGCAGATCACCCCGCATGCAATACATCCATGCTGATTGCTATTAAAGATATCAATCACTGAAACAGGCCCCATAGTTCTGGTGAAATGCAATTCCAAATGTTAAATATTATATGGAGGATATGTCCATCACTGTTCAGTGATCTGATGTCATATTGGACTGTAGGAGCTGATGTTTTATTGTTTAAGTCTCATGGTTTTATAGATTTTTTGTCAGTTTGTTGGATATCAGCACTGACCTGGAGATTGACCTTGTCAGAACAGGGGTCCACTGACAGCAGTTGCCTCAGCTGTCTTTGAATGCCCCCACCTCTTCCTTACTTCCCACACTCCCCTACCATCACCTCACATCTTAGCTTCAGTAGATTCCAGTTGCCCACACTTTCACCCAAATTCCTCCTGCAATGATAATACCCCCAATAACAGTCCTAATCCCAGCATGCCACGCTGCTCAATTACAGTCTTCAGGAGGATGGGATTAGGAGCA
Source organism: Hoplostethus atlanticus (assembly GCA_034670405.1). Lineage (NCBI taxonomy): Eukaryota > Metazoa > Chordata > Actinopteri > Trachichthyiformes > Trachichthyidae > Hoplostethus > Hoplostethus atlanticus. The sequence goes on along the minus strand of JAXDDX010000003.1, from coordinate 7,404,065 downwards.
GAGATGGTGTGAGGGGAGGGGGCAGTTGGAGGATGATGGAATGAGTTGAGCTGAAGGGTGAGGGGGGCTAAGGAGGGAGAAGAGGGAGAGGAAGGGATAAGGGGGAGGAGAGACTGCTTTTTACTGCCATGAAAGGCTGCAGATGAAGAGACAGGCACAGCAGCAGTGGGTAAATCCCAAATAGCCTGTCACCAGCCGACAGCGCACTGGAGCGTGCAGAGCACAGAACAGCACAGCAGACTGGCAGACTGGGTTGAGCCAGGGTAGGGGGAGAGGGAGGAGGTTGCCTGGTGAGGCTGTAGGAGACTACAGCCCCACCAGACCCTGTTACGGGTTGGCCAATTTGACTTTGGAACAGACAGGAGGTTGGGGGAAAGTACATCGGGTGACGGAGATGTGGGACAGGGTGGCTTGGGTCACGATTTTGCGCTTGGCTCATAAACATTTCTCCCTGATATTGTCATGGCACCCGTGGAGGGAGGAAGAGAGTGAAGCGACAGGGAGAGGATGAGAAGGAGAGAGAGAGAGAGAGAGAGAGAGAGAGAGAGAGAGAAAGTTGAGCTTAGAAATAAGGCATGGGGCTTATGTCTCCACACTGGCATTTACAGAATCCGGGCCCAAATAAACATCCCTCCTCCTCATCCCTTTAGTTGTGGATGTTGATTGAGGGTGCTGGCAGGAAGATGAGCCATAATCAACTCCCCATCACAACAGCAGCCATCTCACACAGTGACACTGCCAGCCATGCAAGGGATCCTGCAGCCAAGTGACAAATCTGAGTTTGCAGAGCAGAATACATTTACACACATGTCAATGTTCAGCCTTTTTGTAGTCAGAGCACATCAGTAGACTCCCAAAAGGTAATCATCATTTGAATTTGAATCTAATAATGATCCTGGTCCACTAGACAATGGTAATCAATTTGGAATCCCTCTATAAATGGGAAAGATGGTCACTAGTATTCATCATGGTGACTTCTGAAAAAGCATCTCAGATCATGTGTCAGAACTCAGAAGGTACAACATGGAGTAACAGAGTGGATCAAACAGACACTAAATGATCTGTTTCACCCACAGAAAAATGAAAAAAGCCTTTTTTCTGTCTAACACAGTCCAGAGGGAACCTTCATGTTCTCTTGTCAAGTTCTGTTCCACTGATTCTCCCACTGATCCTGCACTGTCCTCATGTCAGGCCCAAAGTACACATACAGACAGACCCCAGTCAACAAAGCCGTGACTACCAAAGCATGAAGTGAAAAAACAAAAACAAAAAAACAGCACCACTGAACACACGCCAATAAAGTGGCTTGATCAGCTACCAGTGTCACTGATCAATGGTCCAGAGTGGCTGCAATAACTGTGCTCCACAATGCTGTGGTGTAGGGATGCAAACTCAATGAAGTATATCAACACAACACTCCAACTGAAATGGACAGAACAAATTCTACAACTACTGGTGACCTCAGTCACCTACAACTACGGGTGACTTGAGAAAATATGTAAATCCACTTAACGTTTTCAGAAAGAACTATGTGTCATTGTCACAAATGTGCTGTGGGACTGTACAAAATATGTAATTCTGTAAACAACTTAAACCTGAATAGACATTGCAGATCCAAAGAACCAGATTAATGAAAACAAAGAACAGTGGTGAAAAGTAAATTTCCTTATTTAAATGGTTTAGGCAGCACGTGAACATTAATGATTAGTGGTAAGAGAAATGAAAATCAATTACCACTTAGCACTACCCTACCAGCTAATATAACCTGATTTGTCATTTTGCTAGCTAGAGTTGACAGTAAATACAGACCACTGTAACAGTAACAGTGGTCCCTAACCCTGTTGCTATTAGTTAACCCTGTGTTATAGCATATGTATTTATTTTCTAATGTATTTTAGTATTTTATGCTCTATGTAAATTTCTTGTGCATCCAGGGTGCCCAGCAGTGGGATGGATCCCCTCTTTGACCCACTTTACTACCCCTCAAGTGGCATCAGTCTAACAACCAAACCAGGGGATGGGAGTAGAGCTGATCCAATCTGTGGATCACTATAGAACAAGTGGGCAGAGTGTAGCCTACTGACAGAGGGTGCAGGACAGTATTCATAGCAGGCAGCCTAATTAATCTACAGATAGGTCTGCATCCCACACAGTGGGGGGTCCAGGGGAGTTACCATAGTGATGTCCTGGCTGGGCAACCTTGCCTATTTTCCAGCTGATTGCGCTCTCCCTGCCAAACCGCAGAGCATAAACAGAGTTTAGAGTGCGAGGAGCAACTGGTGCAGCATCTGGCTCCCACGTTTACATGCAAGGGGACAAGATTAATGGCATGGATTAGCATATCTATGTAAGGACTTCACAAGTGCGCATTCTAATTACTTCCACAGCCTACACTGCCAAAACAAGCTAACTCCCTTCGTCTTCTGAGCCGGGTGCGGAAGGAAGGAGGGAGTCATCCTGACAACTCAAGAGAGAAAAAGGAAAAGAAGCTGGTCAATGATGTCAGCTGTCTGGCTTGGTTTCAGAGTGAGAACATCATGACACAACCAAATGACGACAGTACTATTCTTAACAACTCATACAGACTGAGCTCACCAGCTTAAGAAGACAGAGACACAGAGAGGCATCGGTAAAGGTTTGTGAATACATCAATCTTGCAATCTTGTCTGAGTAACAAGGTCAGGTAGTCACACCTTCACTGCCAGCTGAATTACAGGACACTCAGACAGATCTGTTGCCAATGAGACCAAGGGTAATATAATTTCAATAATTAAATTGTAGGCCTATGTGTAGGGGTGGGCGATATGGCAAAAATATCATATCACGATTTTTTTGAGGCATGATCATGATCCACGATATGATCACGATTCTTTTTCATGTTGGTTTTTATTTCGCAAGTTAATGAACAGTGCAATCAAACTAGCACTGCAGACGAGAAAGCTGTAAAGCTCCAAGGCCCTCACCATGTTCACCCCACTGTCTGTGGTCATGCAGGCCATGTTCTCCTCTTTTAGTCCCCAACATCCAAGTGCTTCCCTCAGGCCTTGTGCTATGTGCCCCTGTGTGGTCTTGTGGGAAGTAGGTTGTTTGAAGACAAGCGCTGCACAGCTTCCAGTCGTGAATGAAATGAATGGTCAAACTCAAATAAGGTTCTGAAGTGCGGCTAGATCATAAATCACTTGTTGCATCAAAAGACTGGACGTTTTGAATTTTGTGTTCAATCTTGTCGCGGCATTCGGAGTACAGCCATGGAATGCCGGTGTTGGAAAAATATTTGCGGCTGGGTAACTCGTAATGTGGTTTTGAGCAGTCTTTTGAACCCCTCATTTTCCACGGATTTTAATGGAATCATGTCTTTGGCCAGGTAAAATGTCACTGCATCAGTTACCTCCTTCCAACGCTCATATGGAGTGCCTTTCTCAAAGCCTTCGTCGGGGTTGTTTGTTTTGGCTTTGTACCACTACCGCTAGCCTCTAGCTGCGTGGCTGTGCCTGAGGCACTCACGTGAGAGCCCCTGATTGTTTGGCTTTCCGCGTGCTCTTTGGGGTGCTTTCTCTTGAGGTGATTAAAAAGGTTTGTCATGTTGCCATCCAATGTGCGAACATTTTCTTTGCAAACTTTGCAAATAACGGTGTTTTGCGCCATGACGGTTTTGGAAAACCCAAACCAGTTCCATATCACAGACGTCAAATTTTTTTTGGGACCAACTCCTCCATGGTGTCAGCCATGCCGCTATGTTGTCAAATAAAAAAGAAGGAGGAAAATAAATCCAAGGCGCTACGTACTGTTTGCTATTATTGGTTTATTGGTGTGTCTGTTCGGGGAGGGACTAGCGAATAGTGGACTAGCGAATAGTGTGATTTTAGGTTTGGCTGAGAAAACAATGTTGGATGCCGTGTATGAGCGTTGTCAGTGCAACTGATAGAATGTGCACTGTAGCTTGATACTCACGATCTCTCTGGAAAGGCAGATCATGGAGACATTTTAATCGTTCATGATCTAATAGCGTCATATCGCCCACCCCTACCTATGTGTTCAACTGCAAGGTGATGATGACACATTGTAAAGCTCATAACAGATGTTTGAACACAGAACTGTTCCACGTGAGACACTAGACCTGTTGCTGACGCAAGACCACAGGTACCAGGGCCCACAACACCCACATTAATTCTCGATGGTGGTGAAGGAGGACCTTTCAACACAGCAGAATGTCTCTATAGAGGACAGACAGCAGCTTCCTCACATACGATGACATGGCTCATTACTGGGGGATCTAGCAGTCCATGATGGGGCCAAACCCTCTGGCAGCAGAGCCATTCACAGAGACAAGCTGCCACAGACACAAAGAAGTTGGAGACACCACTCATCCAGCGACTCCAGCTTGCAGCCATAGCATACGAAACACAGGTAAACAAATACAACAGGTCTCGTCTCATTGTGTGTTATAAGCTGTTAAAAGTATTAAGCTGCATAATTTTTATATAAATAAATGTCAGTTGCTGCTCTATCGCTGATTGATATAACACAACACTTATATCTAGTTCATGAAAGCTTTTACACTTGCTGCTCTAAAGCCCTGGTGTTGGGTATGTCTTTCCCAGAAGAAATTCCCTGAAATAAATAGAAGAACTGTCTAGTTAGCATAAGCAGCGACAGGCATCATGGCTGCCAACAGAAACTCAAACTTCATCAACAGCAAATCCAAGGAAAAAGACATCACAGTATTGGCCACGCTGTTTGATTGACAAGTGATCTCTAGAAAGTGTGGTGAAAAAAAACAGCAGTAATGAAGAACTATTTAAACGTGGATGATAGCATATGAGAGTATGTCCAAAATCCCAGTCTAAAAGATTCCCTCAGTGATGGTGGCTTTCTTAATAGTGAGAACTAATTGACTCCATTATTATGCTGTTGAAATGAAAGAATGACTTCTGCCTTGTGTATAGGGCCATTGTCATTATGGAAGAAATCCCTGTTAGGACAGGTGAAGGTGATCACTCAGGATCAGTATGTTAGTAGTTAAATGTCAGTAGTTAAAATATTTGTAGACCCCAAAGACATAAGATGTTAGGTAATGCAATGTACACAAATGCAAACAACTCCTCAATGTATGGCAACTCTATATAGACCAATTGTTTAATGTAATTTAAACACACTATACAATTACGCATCAGCCCCCTCATACACACCCACACCAATCTCTCTCTCTTTCTCACTCTCTCACTCATACACACTAGCACCGCACTGGCACAAACACTGCACAGTACTGCACTGCACACGAATCAGCCACAAACACTGCACAGTACACCCTGTGCCTTTAACACTGATGACAACCTCTGTGCTTGAATACTCGACTGAACTTTCAAAGGGATCTCTACATTATTGAATAGCATGGATTTTAAATGAAACACTAAAGCATCCCTGATAGTTCTATCTTCCCCTCATACTACTGGTTATCCAACCACTTCCTCTACACAGTTCAGGTCTTCAATTATCCATCAATCACGTGCTCAGCATTCTTTGTGCATCTGTGCACATTTTTAGAGCTTCTATCAACGCTATAGGTCTGCCTTTAAAAGGAAGCTAAATGCATAGCATGAGGTAAGCATGCCTTTGTTCATCCATCATAAGATCCCCATAAAAATACTTGCATACAGCATATGTGCATGCATGTAGAAGTGTGTGACTTTGTCAGTTTTTTAGTGCATAGGTTTGTGTATGTGTGTGTACGCACACTTTTCAAGTCAAGAGCTAAATTAAAATCAATGATGATTATGCTGCACCACCCTGTCCACAAATCTCATGCTGAGAGAATGCACTAACTGGGTCAGGAACATAAACATGTTTAAACACGAGCTAGATCTTCTATGTTGCTTCAACAGACAAGATGTGGAGTGACACCAGAGATACAACTCTATACTGAAATATGGATGCACTGGGACATAGTCCATATTCCCACTACCCAGAAATGGTGTGTGTTGGTGGGTGGGTGTTAAGGGGGGTGGGGTTTTTTTTGTGCGCATGTGAGTTTTTTAGCTAGAGCAGGGATGTTGGACAAGGGAGAAAGTGCCAAGCGTAGAGGATGCAGGGAATGTTATCAGGAATGCGAAAGTGGATCCGGAGATTACCACTTTGAGATATAGGCACGACACACTCTGAATACTAGAGTTTAAGAGTTCCTGAAAGGTTGTTAGTTAGGTGTTATAGCACTGCTTGGATTTATTTTATGCAAAGTTGCTTATAGGGTTAGATAAAGGGTTATATGTGTAAGATTTTCACAAATGTACAAAGTAAATGTATAATAAAATGAAACGTTAATGGTCAATGCTACAGTCCCTGCAACTTTTTCCAGTGCCAGTATTTCTATGTAGCTTCACTGTTCAAAGTTACAGCCCTTTCTCACTCAGTCTCCCACTCAAAGCATGTGAAGAAGTACCGGTAAATAGTTGAAGTATTAACATCACACATATTACATTACGTTAGCTGTTTTGACGTTGGCTATAACATTATGATGTTAACGTTACATTAATGTTTGCAAACATTGGGATTGGTCTATTGCCGCTAGCTGTGCATTTGCGTGATCAGAATCTAGAGGTATCTATGGATAACGTTAGTTAGCTAACTAGCCAGTTACTAGACATCTAGCTATACAATAATGTTAGCTAGCTAGATTACGCAGCAAGAACAATTACAAATTATCTTTTCAGAAATGGATGTAGAAAGATTGAAAGGGATGACGAGAAGGCTGCTGCTTACTGACTATTTTGAAGGGTAATGGTGAACTTGGTACTTGGTACAGCCTAAAGCTGTATGTATGAGTTAATGTATTAGTTACTTACAGAATAGTTGTGTTGGGTCAAAACATGTTTCAAAAGACAAATTATCTCCCCAAAGCAGGGGACCCCCCCGACTAGTCGTTCAAACCACCCACCGACTAGTCGACCATGAAAAAATAAAAAATACATTTGCACATCCCTAGTACTCATAGGGTTTGTGTTTATGTAAAGCAAAATGGGAGACTTCTAGCATCTGAGGTATTATCAGTTATCAATTATCATGCATCAATTGTTTCAATGCTTTCTATTTTCTCTTCCTTTCCTCCTGTACATGAAGGGCTCTTGCTACGACCATGAACATCACATGGGTGAGTATCAAAAATATACGCTGAACATTTCACCCATAGGTTTCTACCTTGAAAAGATTTAAACAATAAAGCTGAAAGTTTCTACACTCACACTCACAACATACAGAACCTATATAGGTGCTTAAGTTGCATTTTCTATTTTCAAAGTGTACTGCCAGCTTAAAATTCTACCACTGTAGATGGATATTGCAGTTCATTCTTTATTCTCTGTTTACATGTATTGTCCTATGGGCAACCCGCATTTGTGGGCAAAACAATACCAACATGAGCTTTAATATTTAATAAATGCGTACAGTCATAAAACATGAACTGACAATTTAATTATATGCCAATGCAATTGATGAATAGCACTGTAGTCCATGCATCTAATCTCACATTTAAGAATGAAATCAATACTTGCATTAATCAAGTTCCAGCGAGTCATTACTATACAGTGTGAGGTACAAATGATGAAAAAATACAGCCATGAGAGCATGATGCAGACAGAGGGATGGTACGGTAGGCACACAGCAATAACCTTGTGTGCAACAGGGTGAAATCTAACAGAATGAAGTGTTCAGTGTTACTGTGAATCAAGGCTTTAATTTGGCACTAGGCGAGAGAATAAATGGTGCTAACTTGTTTGTTATGGGGCTTACTTCGCCTGGCACTCTTTAGCAAATTGAATTTGTTACTTCTCTGTCAGAGCAGGACACACAGGACAAACAGACTTGGCAGGAGAGGCAGGCCCTGAAGTGAACAGTGGATGAAAAATAAGGCAATTCTTATTTTCAAATACTGATGATGTATGGTGAAACATCTTTTGCAATAAGGAAACAAGTGTCTATTCGAAGTAAGTCCTCTAGAACATGTCAAATCTAAGAACTTCACTTATAATATAAACAATAATTTCCTATATTATGCATATTGAAATTGCTTGTGAGCTTCTGAATAGTGTGAGTACAGTAGTTAACACCACTTCCCCAAGAATCCATTATAATCATCCTCCCACAGCTATGGGAATGCTGAGGTAGGGCAGAAAATAATACCTCTATCTTCAAATATCTCCCAAAATAGTCTGAGATGTATGAAATGTCAGATTAGCTCCAATTCTCAGCAGCCAGCCTTCAAAGGGGGAAATAAATGGATGGAAAATACACAGTTTGTCTAAGGTATTTATAAATCACTTTCTACACACACTCCACCCCTGTATGGCAGATTTACATTTTTATGAGCTTCAACATAATCTGGAATAGCAGATGTTTGAGATTCAAAACAGCAGATATAGGCTTGTTTCCAGGTTTCCAATTACATCTAATACTGATGTAGACAGGCCCCTACCTTTACTTTCAGCGGGTGAGGTGGGGCTCTAAATTTGGTTTTCTCTTATACGGTATGGTCTCTAAAATGGGCACAGAATGCTACGCTATGAAGAAACATGTACTAAGGGCACATGATCTTTCGTAGCCCTTCACTTTCAGTCGGCCCTTCTTTTTGAAATGAGAAAGAAGAATATATCATATATAGGTGGTCCTATAGGTGTGTATCAACAATTTGTCTGTTTTAGTGGCTTGAAGGATGATGTTGAAATATATAAAGCTGCATGGTCATTAGCTGTACTAAGGAGTAATGATAATTATTTACAATAAATTATAATATATTTTCATTACTTCCCCCAAGGTTTCTGTAAGATAAACCACAGAAAATAAACAAATTAGGCAGAAAAGAAATAAGACAACTTCTCCAACCCCATAACTAAGTGCATCTGGTCTAGGGCAAAGGGAATGTTCAAAAGGTGCTTTCCAATTAGACATTAATTTGTCACACAACCTCCCACTTTAATTAAATGTAGCACATCAAATGGAGATGTGAAATATGGGGTTATTAATGTGATGACCGATAATGGGTCTTGCCAAGTAGGGTCCTGCTCACCCAGCACAAGCCTATGCCCTCTGAAGGCTGGTCGCATCGCAGCTTAGCTTTAATCCCTCTGCCCGTCAAAAAGACACATTTTCCTAATTGCCTTTTAACTTATATGAAATTAGCACCTACCTAAGTCAAATTATCATGGCACAATGTGGATAATGGAAGGGGGGAGGGGGGTGTTACTGCACGGATAGGCTGTTTTTTGAGCTCATTAATTACTGTGTTGCTGGGGATGGCACCAGGGAGGGTAGAGCTCTGTAGCGCCTCTCATGGGGACAATCCACGGGCATTAGCCCTCTCCTCCAAGGATTATCCTTGCAATGTTCTAGGCATTGCCAAGGGAAAAGTATATTGAAGAGGATTTTGGATCTACTCCATAGAAATATGGCGGAGACAGGAAAGTCTCCTCGACCCTTCTTTGTGGTGGGCTAATTGGCATTACAGAGGTGATCTCAATGGAAAAGGATTGAATTTTTGTCACAACACTACCCAAGCAATCATTTTGAGGTGTCTGATTGGCCAAATAAAGAGATTTCTGACAAATGAAGATGATTACATTGATAGTAACAGCTTGAGATTAAGACTGCGCAACTAAGTATTAGAAAAGGGTGCCAATAATCATGGCCACTTTTAAATTTTGAAGCCATACATTTGATTTGATAAAATGCAAGGGTGCCAAACATCTTGTGTTGTGTTTATCTATTCATGTGATGTGTTAATCTATTCATAATCATTTAAGGATAGCACGGGTAATCCATGCTACCATCATTCAATAATTATGGAAGAGGGATCTGTTTGTTTACATTACAACATCACAAGTAATGCAGCCAAACACAACCCTGTGAAAGCAAGGTGTAATGCAATTGAAAACTAAACTGTTGTAAATAGTGAAACAGACACATTAGAGCTCTGTCACTACCGGCTTATCGTCCTCTCCACTCCAGTTTCCTTCATCCCCATGGCAACTACTCGTCTCCTTATCCTAATCACTACAAGTTAACCTTGATATGAAACAGTGCCCAAGGGACCACTCACACTTTTGTGCCAGCTTCTGAAGACAGACACCATTTCTAATAATAGTCATAAAAGACATCACTGTCTGAATATTATGGGAGTCTGAAGATAAATGATGAGCTTAGCAAGAAAAGTTAAAAAAGGCATGCAGGGAGCAAGTTAATGATCGACAACAGAGAGCTGAACCTTAGAAAAAAATGAACTGCGGGGAAAATCATTTTGTATGTTTTCATTTTGTATGTGTAGTCTTGAAAATGAAGCCAATTTTTTTTTATTGTTTAATTTTTGCGAGGGTGTTTATCAAACGTCAAACAACCATCCATAATATTGGAACCTCATTGCATTGATCCAGTGACACTGTAATTTTGTCACATGTAAAATAAATAAGTATGGCCTGTATTTTCCTCCATCTCGCTATGTCTAGCTAATTTATTATGACCAGAGCCCATAGTCCTACCGACTGCTGTAAATCAAGACAGAATTCCAATAGAGAACCCCCCCCCTCCACACACACACACATATATATATATATATATATGTATCTCATCATAGCCTTAATGATTACAAATGCAAAATGAGACATCTTCCCAGCACTTAACCCAATGCATCAAATTTAAAGCTATGATCCATGAAAAGCGTCAGAGACAGTGTTCCTTTTATATTCCCCCTCATTAGCCCTTCCTCTGATAGAACCCCGCTTTGACACTATCAATTATTATTAGTTAGGTAAATAGGTTTCTAATAATGATGAACTGCATTATACTTGCATAATGAGGGGAACATGACTGTGCCTGGAAAGGTTCCTGTTCAGAGGGAAAAGTCCAGAAGATTTATTGGGGAACTTGGGAGATGCAATATTACATTGACACCGTCATGCAGGTTCATGCATCAGTAGTTTCAAAAATATTCAAACAGAAAAAAAGCAACCATGACTGACACTTGACTGCACATGGACATTGCATAGTAATTCATGGAAGCATTTTGTTGGGGGTCACTGAACACATTTAAAACCAGCCAAAGCTAGGCCAAAGTGATTGAGATTGAGATGACCTATCTCAATTTCATGGAGCCCCTGAGTTCCAGGCCAGCTAATTATGACTGACCCAAGGTACACCTCTAGTGGCCCTGCCCCTGCCCCAATTAAACCAAATGTACCAGACACAGAAGGGAACAGTATATGAGACAGAGCATAGACATACACAGTATAAAAGAAGCAAAAGAGGGGGGTTGCAGGAAGAGCACTGAGGGCTTGTGTAAATTTTCCTTGTGGCATTGAGTAGCACTTATTACCCCTTTCACACACAAATCACGGGTCATTCCCATGTTGGACCCATTTAGACCAAACTATTGTTGAGGGTTTATTCAGACCAGACCGCACAAGACCCGTGTCACCATATTTACAACTGTATACGTCACTGCCATGCAGTGCTAAACAAGTAACTGTGTGATATTGCCGTAGATAATTGAATCTTGGTTTATTTCTTCTTTCCCCACGAATGGACAGAAGCTCTTTCCAATTCTCCATTGTTATTCATTGTATGTCATGTTTGAAACGGTCCTTGTTGTGAACTAGCTTGCATATAATGCGCCTCGTCGTAACCAATGAGGTTCCTGTCAATTGTGGAACCCAGGTCGCCCTGTTCACACCTCAGCCGAGCTGCATCTGACCCGGGTTATTCCCAGGTCGGGAGCAGGGTCATGGACCCGGTTTCCGATAACCCGTGTTGACCAATTCACACCAACGCCTGACCCGAGAATAACCAAGGTCGTTGCTCCAGTGTGAAAGGGGTATAGGTCTGTATGGAAAACTCAAAGCTACCATAGAAATGGTATGATATATGAAATGACGGAGCTGGTAACACTTTATGTCTGCATGCTGCATCATTTACATGCTTTGATTAGATAAAAAAATATCTGATCAACTGTAAATATTCAATTTACCATAAAGATGGATATCATCTTGTCAGACCAGTAAGCACTAGAGCAATAACAACCAAACACGCACACTTCAACATACTGTATGATTAATGTCAGGTAAATTAATATCAAAGTGTATAAGTTCAAACAACCGTGACAAACGTCAGGTAGACGGTGATGTAAAACTGAGTTGATGAACTGTTTAATGAAGCAAGCGTTGGTTATACAATCCTATATTGGAGTTTACTGCGTATGTCTGAATAGGAAACATTCCAGTGCTATATTCATCTCTATGATCATGCTGTGTGATAATACAATAGACTGCCTACTGCTTCTCCAGCAGTACACAATAACCCTGAAACGGTAATGACTCATGCAGGACGAGATGGCAGCATTTCGTCCCATTACATTGAGAATTCACAAGCACATAAAAAGAGTAAAAAAAAAATCTAGTTGAGAAATACAAGACAATGAACACTTAATCACCAATTTTCCTATCTCTTAGGAAAAGCCTTCTTCCTCAATGTTTACAAACTGTACAACCATTCTCCTCAACCCACAAATTATAATTACTCCCACCTAAATGCGTGGGTGTTGCATGTGGTGTAGTCTAATTCCAACAACACAAGTTAATGTACCTCTCTGAACCATAAAAAACACACAGGGGGTCAATATGATATACCGGAGGAGTTTACTAGATATTTGACCTCAAAACATAATTTTCAGCAACAATGTATTGTCCATCATAATTATATCCACAGCACAGACCCATGTGTACAACCAGGAAATAATCATCCGCTAGACTAGAATATTACCCCAGAGTAAACCATTGTGTAAACGTTTGTAGCAAAACATCCTTTTTTGATTCAGCAAATTATACCTTGAAGCAACTTAACAGAAGTGGTGTGTTTCCAAGGCAAATCGTTATTGTTCTTCAAAGACGAGAAAAATAAATCGAGAAGTGGGGAAATAAAAAAGACGGAGGGGAAGCTGTTAAGATTGAGAGGAGAGAAGGAGAAGAAAGAGAGAGTAGAAATAGCAATGAGAAGTGGCTGTCCATAAGGCCATGAGGTAAGCTCTATGGGAACTGTGACTCCAAGCCAGAGCTACTGAAAAGGTAGACGATAGCAGTAATGAAAGAAATGCAATAATAATGCAATAATGTAGGTTGGGTGAGTCAGCTGGGCCTCTGGCACTTTCTCCATTGTGCAGCAGCTGACCTGGTTTCTCTCCTGCTCTGTTTCTCTACTGCAAACACAGGACCAAGGTACTGGCCATCAATAATAAATACACACAGTTACTGTTGCCACAAGCCCCCAAGCTGCAAAGGGCTGAGATGGAAGCTTATTAAAGTCCCTATCCTCTGTTATTGTTTAGCCCTGGAAGAAAGTGGTATTATGAAAAATAGGACAACAAAGAAGAGCACTGCTCGGCATGGTGTCAGGGACAGGCGCTACTAAATTGCCACTGTCCTTGGTTGGAAAATTAGGGCTGGGCTGTGCTCTTCTGTCTGGCTTTCACAGCCTGCCACATCTTTCTTGTTAACGCTATGCCTAGTAGGGTGAAGCATCAGACACAAGGTAAGTAGAAGTAGTTTGTGCTCTACTGGACTGTCCTGTGGTTTTAACAGATCACATCAGGGACTGACAATGTTCTGTAGCAGACCTGACATAGGTAACTTCTTCTGATGACTTCCTCCCCCCATTTTCAATGTGTTCTGACCGTCCTGATGGTGGCTCAGCCTGCTGTCGATGTTTAAGACTAGTGCGCATGTGTCTGTGTGCATGCGTATTATGTGGCTGATGGGGGTGTCTGGGGGAGCTGTTTGTCCATGCACCCGCTCTGTAATCACTGCCATAAAAGAAACAAGAGGCAACAAGAGACAAGCAACTGGCTATAAATGACACTTCCTCCCAGCGGTGCAATAACTTCCCCATCCATCAGTCAACCTCTGTTCACACACCTCTCTCCCACTCTCCCAGTTCCAACTCCTGCCTGGCTCACTACAGATTTTCCCTCTAGGGAAGAATAACTTGGGCGGACAAAGGGATTGATTGAGCTAGGCCACCATTTGATGTTTATTTCAGTTCAAATGAAACTGTCTTCTCAATAAACCTCTGGCACAGACATCTGGGCAGCAGAGACTATAGCCAAGTGATAAATTACAATATGATATCACACCTTCATACAGTCTCTCTGTTTCAGTCAGGCCCCATGTTTCACCAAAAAGACCTTGAAATTAATCTGCAGTCCCCCCTGAATTTACTGTTGCAGCAGGGTCTTCCATGAGATCGATTTCACACCGTATTCCTGTAAATGATGGCTGGCATGCCAGAGTCCCCAGGTCCCTGCTGAGAGAAGGGGCAAAACAAAGACAACCAGAGAGAGTTAGGAGAGAATGGGGTGGGAAGAAATATAAAAGAGGGGCAGGGAGAGGAAAAGGGTTTTGGGATGGTGGAGAATGAAGGGTAAAAACAAAAGAGAGCAGAAGACCGAGAGCTGTTTGACAAGAAAAAAAAGCTAAATCTGTTCTTCCACAAACATGCAGGGGAGAGGTGATACAGGTCCAGTGCAGTACTTATTTATCTGTCACCTTTCTCCCTGCAAGCCACCGAGAGGTCATAAATTACCTGTCTGTAAGCCGTCAATCTGCACTGGGGGCGACAGCCGACCACAAGCTTATACTCATTCTCACACGCAAACACATATGTGCAAATATGCAAGCACACACACACAAAGAGACACACTCACACGACAAATCCAAATGCAGCTCAGACATATTTCCCATTTGTACAAACACCAATAGAAATGCTCTTCCTTTGAAATCTCTGCATCAGAGAAAAGATGTGAGGCTCACTTTCCACACTATTTGGTTTAAAACATTAATTTTGATGCATTTAGTTCATTTCCCCTGTGCTTTCATCCTAGGAAAACAGCAGCAAGCAAAAAAAAGTTCAGATTTGTGCTATTTTTACACCATGCACAACAATATAAGATTCAAAGACGCAGACATCATCTTATGAGGTAGTGATGTGAGAAAACACACACACACACACACACACTTTGATGAATTTCCATTTTCCCTCAGTATAAACTCCAGCAAAACTCACATCCAGTTAGATCACTTCAGCATTAATAATGCACAGGCCTTTATCTTTCTTCTCTGACCTCTTAAATCACTATCACAAAGCTGCTGGCCATGGATTTAAGGCGCCCTCCTACTCCCCACTGCTTTGGACTCAATCCATTCCTCTTCATTACCTATAATCTTATCTACCCTCATCATGAGCATCACCAGGATTATTCGTGGAAACAGTATAGTTGTCAATTCTCCCCTCTAAAAGTTTGGAAATGCAATCTGAAAGACAGATGCAGCAGAAAAAAAACAGAACAGAACAAAATAGCATTGGTGACCAGGACTTTATTGTTGACAATGTCATGCCATTGTGTGGAAGACTTGCAATAGTTCCCATCTCCCATTTCTCAAGCTTGTGTGTTTGTACAGGTGTGTGTGTGTGTGTGTGTGTGTGTGTGTGTGTGCGTGTATGTGTGTGTGTGTGTGTGTGTGTGAGAGAGAGAGAGAGAGAGAGAGAGAGAGAGAGAGAGAGAGAGAGAGAGAGAAAGAGAGAGAAAATCTGATGAATTGTCTCATATATGGCATCCATCATGAGCCCAGTGATTTATGGGGTTAATAACGGAGTCTATTCACAAGCCTGCAGTCCTGTTGTTTATCTGTTTGTGGTGGGATGACAGAAATACTACAGCCAAACCACCCATTCTCTCTATTCCATCCTCATTTCAAAGACCAATAAACCCAGTCTTCATTCACATCTGTACCATTTGGCTCTATGTGCGGGAATATGTGCGTGTGCCCACATGCATTTAAAGGGTGCCTCTGTTTGCGCTTGTACATGTCTAAGTAAGACAAACACAGTTAGACAGTTACAGTTACCATTTTCCAATGCAATGCTGACACATGACCTGTGGCCCTGACTTTTGTAATGCAAGTGTTTTTCATCTGGACTCCCTCAAAGACCCTTTCAAATTTCAGTGAGGTAAAACCTGTTTAGTTTTCTTTTTTGCTTTATATCATACTGCAATTGCAAGTAAACCCCTGAAGGTATGGTATAGCATGGCAATCTGCTATTCTATGCCTACAGGCTACATGCTAAAATAAATACTCTACCCTCTATGAGCACTTTTATTCACCACTAGGTCTCACTGTTCCTCAAAATTACACATAATACAGATAATATGGTAAATACTGTAAATAGCACTGCACCCTCTATGCAGGGAATTATGCACACTCTGTTCCACAAACTACAGTATTGTAGTGCAAATTGTACTTACATTGTTGACCAAATTAATAAGCAAACACCATCTGATGGTATGCATTCTTATTTGCACAAAATCACTTGTTTTATTGTGTTCATGCTCACTGCAAGGACAGTAAATTGCTCATTTAAGATAAGAAAATAACAGAGAAAATGACCATGTTATCAAAAAGACATCAACTCTAATTCAAAATATATGCACCTGTTTCAGTGTGTCTGGGGTAATGTAATTGTGTACATCGTCTTGAGTTTTATAATGGGGGCAGTCATTATACATACAGAGTAATAAAAAGATAATTATGAATCCCCCAACCGTGTTCTGTCATTTGGCAGGCTCTTTAACACAAAGCATACGTTCCAATGAGCCTCAGCTAATCTTCACAAGAGACCAGGAAATTGGCTCTCTTCAATTGACTCCATTCCACTTTTCATCTGTGGACTTGCCAGTTCTGAAACCAACATGAAAGATGGGAGGATGACGAGAGTACAAGAGCAAAAGAGAAATGAGATGTGAGCAACTATGAAGAGCAAATGAGAGGGGGAGGAAAGAGAGCAGCAGCAACGCTAATATGTTTACTCACTTAATGCTATTGTAGCGTTGATTGCTTTATCACCCCAGTGAGCTGTTATATGAGAGGAAGGAATTGAAAGAGGGGAGATAGATGAGAATGGTAAGCCAGAAAAAAATAGTAACGAGAGGATCTGGGGGATGTGAAGTCAAAAGCAGAGACAGGAGAGATGCTGGGGTGTGGTAGCTATCGCCTTGACTGTTGAGCACTGTAGCCTTAACAGCAGGCTACAGTTTGCAGTATGTGTTTGTGCAACTAACCTGAGCTCGCAAGAGTTAATGGGAAGCTGCCTCCTCCACAGCTCTCTAATTGCAGTATTAAGTGGTGGGCAGGAAGATAAAAGGGAAAGGTATGAGGCTAAATGCGTGAGGACTCATAATGCTTCAGGTGCAGAGAGAGACAAATTACACTATTGGTAAAGGCAACCATGGAGGGAAGGGTGGTGTATTTAGAACATTGTCACAGGTTGATCAATCACCTCACCACAGCTCTGTGTGTGAGTGTCTGTGTGAGTCCATGTGTGTACGTTGTACTCACAAATGTGGGCATTGATTAATTACCTCTAGTTGATTCTACCCAGGTCATCAGGAGGCAATTAGAATTTAAAAGGAATCAACCACTAACGGTTGTTGGAGTCCTACTGTTCCATAAATCTATTTCCTTAAACTTTCTGCATATTGATTCCTCATTCACAAAATCTGAGCAAGCACTATCAACATCTACCTAAATATACATTGTTCAAACATAAATAAATCCCAAGAACGCATGTAATTCAAATGCACACACTAAATATAGTATGTCAATGTTGGAAAATAAACAGCACAAGAAAAGTGTTTGCATACAATTTGTAAAAAGTGCTAGCTTGGATTTGATAAAAGACTTTTCATTCTAGTGACTTTGCTTTCAACGAGCCTTGAATGTCTGTCATCATACTAATGCAATTCCTTTTGACGGGTACCCTTTTAGACTAAAATAGATCCAGCAGCAGTCTCAACTTATTCAGCACACACACACACACACACACACACACACACACACACACACACACACACACACAGATTATATGCACACATACATAATAAAACCAAAAATATAAACATACAGCATGAAGATGTACTGCTGTAGGCACAGACAAACACATTTGCACACATACACACACCTTTCCACATTCTTACACTCCAAAAATCTGCAGCTCAAGCTTGGGGCCTTTATATGACAAAGGCACAGCTCAAGGATAGAAAAGCACTTTTCCCACACCAAGGCCAATTGCTGTGAAATGGAATGGAAACAATGATACCTATAGCGAACAACAAGCAGACAGACAGACAGAGAGAGAGCGGGGCTAACATCACATCAGTGCCGCTGCCACAGCCTCGTTTCATCGACAGTCAAAGCCATTTAGACAGAAGCTGTTAGACGATCAGACCCAGGGCTGCTGCAGCCACTCTCCCCCAATGACTTCAGAGTCATATTATCTGCATTAGGGAGTGTTGGGGACCATCAGATTGGAGATGGCTAATTCCATAGCTGTCTTACTCACAACATTTAGCAACACAACAGTTTATTATTCATCAGACTTATCTCTGTGTGCTTTTAGATGAAAGAGCTTGTTGTCTTTTTTTCTCTTTCCCCTTGTGTTTTTCCATTGCTTGTTTATCACCCAACCTTCGTAGCTGCATCCCAAGTCGAAATGGCTGGGTTCAAACAAAATGCCTTTCTGCTAATTATCTGCAATTCCTCATCTTCATGAGATCACTCTCCCCCCACTTTTGCATTTGAATGAATCTGCATAATAATGACTGCTTGGCTCAGTGCAGTGTAAATAACTGGCTGGTGCCGGGCTAGTTGTCCTAATTCCAGGACTTGTTATGAGACAGGTTAGGCTCCTTAAGGAGTCACTGTTGGTGATACTGGTGTCAGCTGGTCTGAAGAGAGGTCAAGGATGTCATGTTCAAACACAACAATAGTTACCACATCATGAAAACATTTTTCAGGAGGAGGGGAATAAGTAGTTTCACATTAGGTCCATTGATGATCCATTGGTGCCTGTCCAATTACCAAGGCAATCTCAGCTATTCATCCAACAGCTCTAGCTCTGCATCCATGCAACTACATAAGAAAATAATTACAAATAATAATTTGACCTCCCACTTCACTCCAATGATCACTGTTGCAATGTTTTCAATTACTTGACATTGAGCCTCTCGTGTGTGAATGAAACTAAAATGAAAAGTTTTTGAATCAATTTCCACCCAACAATCTTCTTACACTCACTGTGTGCCATCCGTATTGATAGATAAGGATGATTCTCAGTATGGAGTGCAGTAACTTACAGAGGTGTCAAAACACACAGTGCATTTGACTGGGTTTAATGTGCTGGGGACATGAGGTGCCATTGGCATGCTAACACCAACCCCTCCCAGTCCTGTTATTTATGAACCTGACTCTTATTAATGAGTGCTAAGAAGACTGATGGGCTCATTCACCCATGCTCAACTGTGTGTGTGTGTGTGTGTGTGTGTGTGTGTGTGTGTGTGTGTGTGTGTGTGTGTGCGTGTGTGTGTGTGTGTGTGAGTGAATGTGTATACACATGCATGTGTTTGTGACTGGTGCAGAACACGCATGTCTACAAGATTGATGTATTTATCATGTTGATGGTTAACATAAATCAATAAATACATAAATAAATGTAAATAACGCTGGCAAAGTTTTTTTTTTCCAACACACTGACACTAATGATGTAAGAAGCGGAGGACATCAAAGTGCTCTTTGCAAAAATAGGTACAAATGGATCTGTGACATGATAGGAAATAACAATTTTAATTGATCATTGATTTTATTATTTGATAGATATTTTCATGAGATAAAAATAATGCATTCCTGCACTATTGTCTTTCTCACTCTCAACCATTTACCATTTTTAGTGTAAGAACCATTTAACCACTGAGTGCAAATGAAACCAATTGTTGTGAAAGGTATCTCAGTGTATAGACACAGTGCATCTCTATTACACAGATCTGTGCTCTGTATGATCCTTCTTTATGATCAAAGTCATCACATATCTTTTAACTACAGTTCAAGTAATGGAACATCACAGTCATGCTAACACATCAAGTGAATCTATAGCAACAAGCAGAAAGACTAGCTTTAATAGCACAGCTATTAGTGTTAATGAGCTTCTTGTATCACTGAAAAGAGAAATTTAAAATGGGGATGACTGGGGTTTTCACCATGAAAAGGTTTGCAATGGCTTACTCAAAGAAATTATGTATTAATCGACAATGTTAGATTATTAAAGGACCACACCAGCTTTTTGGGAGTTTGGCCACCTTACCCAATATCTGACAAGAGGATTGGCAACATCACCTCTTAGAGTCCGGTAGATAGCGCTGTCCGTTGCGCAACACTTTTGCATACAGTATGTTAAGTAATTATAGGTAATTAGCATTATCCAGAGTAGGAAGATAGACCTTTTAGTAATGTTGGTATTGTTTTTTATTCTATGGATTACAGATTCATAACTTCTGAAAACAAAATCTCAATCTTCATCGTTAGTGAAGTCCATTACAAATCAACAGAACAAAAACTTTAGCTAACTTTTGCTTTACCCGCCATGTTTGTTAAATGGGACAGTCGCATCATTGACGTCATGTTCGAGTTCTGTGCTCGGGCTCAGTTAGCGATCACACTAGTCAAACGAACTGGGCTTTGGGGGTCAAACGTGCTCGGGCATGGTACGGATCGCCTAGTGTGAGTAGCCCCTAAGATAATAGTCCTTTACAGAAATCTCATGTGTTCCAATACATTCAAACTGGGTCCTCTAAAGCTGGCTTTAAAGAGACAAACTTGAGAACACACTGAGAACACACTTCATGTTCATGACAGTGTCATGAATTCATGACACTGTCATGTCATGTCATGAAGGCGAATTTGCCTCTATGAATGCTTTAAGAAGGAACACAGATGATGAATCGGTCTGCTATGGCATCAGCAGGGACTCTGAAAGCTGCCCAACTCCCACTCTTCCTTCATAGGAATCCTCTATTAGCCCCAAAGCTCCATTTCAAGACTTAAACCTATCCCTTTGCTTTTAAAGCCCCCCACATCTCTATATTATTCCTCCATCCTTGCCGGTCCTGATGAGAGCTGTCCACCCTCCCCAGGAAACCTGAAGCGACGTCTCACCACTGTACCACCTCCCACCCAGCACCCCAGCACAGCCCCTCCACTGCTCTAATCTGTGATTCAAGCTCCACCGTGGGCTAATGCCATTGGACACACTCCCACTCGACTCAGAGTCTCACCTCTGGAAACACCCGAGGAGCATATAAGATGGGTGGGGTAACGTGTGTGTGAGAGAGGAAGAGGAGGGTGGATGGCTGTATGGTACAGCTTCACATCCAGCAGTGAGCAGCCTCATTGGAGGCGTAAATCTGGATTACTCCAGAGAAAACACCCTCTCTCAGTGATACGGCAGTAGTGGGGGTTGAACTGTCTACAGGGCCCACGCCAGCTTTGTGTGAAACAGAGAACAGGTGACTGATCACAGCAGAGCAGCAGGACTGGGGAGAATCTAAAGGAGGCCTCTTGAGATTATCTCTTGCAGGCTAGACTTCAGTGATAAAGGAAATGGTCACCTCATGTGAGTCAAATCAACAATTCCCTCTAAGAATTGCCACTTCTAAAGCAGTACACATGGGATAAAATGATATGACACATTTGGGATACCTCATGCTGCAGTAGGGTGTGTGCCAGGTGCTTGTGCCATTGTGAGTTTGAGTCCAAATCACAACCTATGCGGCATGTCATTCCTTTGCAGGCACTTTCCACTATCCTGTCTGTAAAAGCAGAAATGCTCTAAAAATAAAGCTAAAACATGACAGCAAAAATTCAACCGGATGCACACATAGATAAAACACTGCAGGTGAACAACAACCAAAACACAACAACAATGCAGCGAAAAGCTTGCAAGGCTTTAGGCAACTTGCAGAGGGACCTTACTTTTAGTTGTTGTTGCTCACTTTGGTGTGAGTGAGTGGGAGTTTTACCCAGAGGGAATGTTTTCTACCTCAACTGGGGATTGCAAATCTCACATAAATCTGTTTAAAACTGGGACACGTCTGTTTGGAATATAGGACCATTGGTAACGCATATGCTACCTTAAGCACAACTTCTTCATGGAGGTGTTAAAGTTAGAGAATGCTTAACACTCAATCCTCATCCCTTGACGTCCCAGACAAGGTTAAACATAAGTTAGCATTGGATTTTCTGAATCTGTGTAAATTTTATGTATAATGTCCTCAATTCTCAGAGGTCATTTCTCTCTCAGCAATAATCAGTGTCCACAATCCCTGCTTTGACAAAGACCAAGATGGAAAGAGAAACAGAGGGAAGGAAAAGAGAGAAAGAGGGAGGAAGATGATGTGATATACATGCAAATGGGTTATGTTGCAAAGTGGATCACTCATTTCTCTTGTAGTAATTGCACATGACATTTAATTGTGAGAGTGGCACGTTGTTTAATCAGATGTATCCTCGAGCATCTAATTAGTCTTTGCCAAGAAAAGAAAAAACATTCAAGAGCAAACAAGCTCCCATTTGTTTTATGGTGTTTACACACATAGTTCATCCCCATGATTTTGCACACTCTGTGTGATGTGGAGCAATCATCTACAGGGTGGTGTTACTCTCAAATGTGATCCAGATTATTTGCCTGTTTCTACAGCCCTGTAATGCAAAGTTGTATATGTTTGTGTGTGTGTGTGTGTGTGTGTGTGTGTGTGTGTGTGTGTTTCTGTGAATATGTGTCTATAGCAGTAAATGCAATCACAAAAGCTTTTTATAGGCATCGCAACCTTGCCAATGGAAACCTTTTGGCTGACTCCTGTCCACATGACATGGTACTAATTACCAACCCCCTCAATGTTTAACACTGCCTCTTAAAATGACACTCTTGAGGTTGGAAAAAAAGACTTTCAGTACTTCAGAAAGGCAATTAATGTCAAGTATAAAATTGTCAACCTTGTTGAAGCCTGGGAAGTATTGCTAATATTCCTCATTAGCACGATAAAGGTTTTCACTCTCCTTCCATCTCCATCAGAGCTCCCTTCCTCCTCAGTGGCAATAATGTATATGATTTAAGAAGATTTGTTTCTCAACTATTCAAGACAGTCACATACTTTTCAACTAAAAGTCTCTCCTAAGAGTGTTGCCATTTATTCTCAGACAAAAATATAAAACTGTTAATATATTGAATATATTCTTATTTAACTATATGGACATATTAGAACAAAAGTACATAATTAGAAATTAGAAATGCATTTCCCGCGGAAAATGCGTGGGGTTGCTGTACGGGCAAACTGCGAAGTATGTACATGTGCTAAGCTTAAAGGGATATAAAGGTGGTTGCTAGGGTGTCCTAGGTGGTTGCAAGGGTGTTTCTAGCTGGTTGCTAGGGTGTCATAGGCCGTTGCTAGGGTGTTGCTAGGGTGTCCTGGGCCATTGCTAGGGTATCCTAGGCCGTTGCTAGGGTGTTGCTAGGGTATCCTGGGCCGTTGCTAGGGCGTCTTAGGCCGTTGCTAGGGTGTCCTGGGCCATTGCTAGGGTGTTGCTAGGGTATCCTGGGCCGTTGCTAGGGTGTCCTAGGCCGTTGCTAGGGTGTCCTGGGCCATTGCTAGGGTGTCGTAGGCGGTTGCTAGGGTGTCATAGTTGGTTGCTAGGGTGTCCTAGGTGGATCCTATGTTGTTTATAAGTCGTTGCTAGGGTCTAATATGTCATTGCTAACGTGTAGTAGCTGGATCCAAAATGGCCACCTGGATCCAAAATGGCGGCATCTGTAGTAGTACTAGTAGTAGTACTTGAAAGTTTTATAAAGTTGAATGCAGTTGCATTACAAATACATTGAAGTCTATGAGAGTACAAAATACATTGAAGTCTATGGAGAGTTCAAAATACATGGAAGTCTATGGGAGTTCAAATACATGGAAGTCTATGGGGAGTACAAAGTACTTCATAATTCCTAAAGTACTACTAGTATCTCTTATAAAAGACATAGCAACACTCCCCCAATAATTCCGGACAGTTTGACATATGACACGTGTAGGGATGCAGCGATTAACCGATTTCACAATTAACCGCGGTTTAAAACGTCACGGTTTTGTAACCGTAAAGACTCAGCTACACAGAAATTTCTGTTCTGACTCTCAAAAAAGGGACATTATGGTACTGTGGAAGTTGCGCGCTAGGGAAACACGCTGACAACTCCTTGTTGTAGAGTTAAAAGATCACCCTTTGTTTATTTCAACAACATTACTTCACTTCCTAGTTGTCACAGACCACAAAACAATCACCCCCTAGGATGTATGGGAAACATAGTTACCCAATCTACTAACAGTAGCGTCAAACACATAAGAACATGGGTGAGATCGCCATGAATTATTCGTTGTGAAATAAATTGATGCATAATAATCGTGAAACCGTGATTTTTCCTCAGACTATAATTGTCCCATCAAAATCTATAATCGTTGCATCCCTGGACACGTGCATGTAGCTCGAAAATTGCGGGACAAGTTACGCAGCGACCGCGTTTTTAAAACTCGTGGTTATCTGCGATAACTCGTGAATCGTGCGAATTTCTGCCACCGTTACTAATTTCCATACCCCGTCGCATAATTCGGCACATTTCGATACCTGAACCACATATGTGGCACAAGCGGATTTCGCGCTACAGGTGAGCAAAAAAAAACCATAGGGATCAATGCAAAAGGCGCACGGAAGAATAATAATAGTGGGTTTGCTGTTACACAACAATCCCACTAATAATGACTATATCACAACTACCACCATGTGATGAGGCTATGTGAGCTACGTTATGCTACAGAGAAGCCACAACCTCTTCTTGAGCACTGTGAGCATCTAGGACTGTCAGGTATGGCCTCCCAACATTAGCATGCAGCTCAGTATAAAAAGTGCAGAGGCCCATACCTAATGAGTCATGTTCCCTGTCCTCCCTGAAGCGAGGTGATGTTCCCAATGAGCTGTGGCACCATTCCCGTTGCTTTCTCCCACTCCCACTCAGAGGACCTCAGCTCCCTCCTCCACTTACAGCCTTCATCCCTGTTGCTCACCTGGAGCTGCTCACACCAGCACCGCCATAATGGAGTGTGAAGTGTGAAAACATTTAACTGAGAGGCATTCATTTGAGCTGCATCATTTCCAACCCGTCCAGACAGGAGACGTGTGGCTTTCATTACACTTAATGTCCAAACAGACATGTGCAGCATGCAGGTGCTGAATGCCATTTGCTGTTTTCCATTTATGTTTTACCTTCAGATAAATAAGAGCCAGGGAGCTAAACGACTACAGGCATTGTGTATTCATTGCTTGGCTTGATAGGCCTGCAATGTCCTGCATTCAAATTGCTTGTGGTAAGTTTCCATGCATTCATTGTTCACAACAATGACCTCTTGAACCTTAGGGTGTTCACTTATATACTCCGCAGCTACAGTACATGATGGCTTGTGCTATTTCCTAATAATTTTGATGGTGTGTGCACATGACTGATGTAGTAGTGCAGCATTACAGTACTTGGCTGGTGTTTGTTTACCTTCCTGTGTCCTGACCTTATGGGAAAACCTTTAACGTACACTGCTGACCACAGGGACATTTTCACTGAGCATAGCAACCCGGTGTCCTACTTGCTTTGTAAACAAACAGCATGATCAGCGGTGTCAAAAGTACTTTGTATGACTCCTTTGATTATGGAGTCTCCAATCTCCATGGTCAGCTCCCTTGCCATTTTCACCCCATTGAATGATGTCACTAGGTGGGTTCCCCTCCTCTCTCCCTTCCTCTGTCATGGTGGCTGAGTTCCATCGCAGCACTCAAGAGAGCCCTTCTGTCTAATTACTGCTGCCCTGCAGAGTCTCCTCTCTGCCCCCAATCCCATCTGTATGTCCTGCTCTTAAATTACCCTAGCTAAGCACCCTCTCCCATTCCACTCAGGGCCATTATGCCTCCCTGTTCGCCTGCCTGAGCCTCAGTGCTGTGTATGCTGTGAGGGCTGCCTGTCATGGCAGGGGTCAGACAGCCAGCACCCCCTCTTCCTCAAACCTCTGCCTGCCAACATAGACCTCATCACAGGCCTGACAGTGTAGCATCAGCTACAGCCTTTGAAGAAGAAGGCTCTCTCATGCTGCTCTCCTCAGATCCAAGGTTTTCATGGTGGCCAGGGCTGGGAGCCTTGAGTGTGTGGTGGAACAATCAAAACAAAAGCAAGAGTAGAGTAGTGGCACATATGCAAAGAAGGACACTACAGCAGCTGGTCAGAGGAGCCAAACATTACCAAGTGATGGAAGTGTGATAAGTAGGAGGTTTAGTGTGCTGCTGTTGCTTTTAATCAGGTCCTGACACATTGCTCTGTGATGTCTCTTTTCATAGTCATATTGCCCATGGCACCCTAAATCCAGTGTCCATTCCAAGCTTTCCTCTATTCTGTTACAACCTAACCTGGTGTTATTTAGCTGCTTTAATATTTCAGTCCTTCATGGAGAGATACTGGCCCTGTGTTCTGGCTTTCCAGGCCATGGGTGAGGGATTAGACTTGATGGGACTCGGGGCTCTAAGTGAGCTTCTCTTTCATGCCTGCCTCCCTGCAAGCTGTTCCTGGACTCTTGCAAAGCCCACTGTTTGTCCTCCTGCTGTGCTAATTTATCTAAAAACATTGCACCCTGACAGCCAGAACCCTGAGCTGCCTTTATGGGTGAGGAGGGTGAACCTTATCCAAAGCCACTTTGGCCATTCCATCTGTTTGGCCCTCGAACCTGGGCATCTGCTCACTGCTATTGTTAGGCTCTGTCAGATGACAGGCCAAGACCCTCATGGGGAGCCTTGGTTGCCTCTCATGCACGTGTGTGTGTGTGTGTGTGTACATATTTGTGATTGCCTTCAAGGGCCAGAGAGAGGGGCCAAGTCCTGGCTCAGGCCATTGTCTTTGTTAAGGTGGCCGGTGGTGGAAGCAGCAGTGGTCAGAGAACATGCTGGGAGCCCTGATGCCATCCCAGCAGACCTGCCTGGGTGATCTCCAGCCACAGTAACAACTCTTTCCTAGGGTAGTGCCTTACCATGTCATTGTCAGAGTCACTAACAATTTCAGAGGTGGAGGTCACTATTTTGTCCAATTTTACCTCTGAAAGACCTTCTGGAAGCATCAACTCATAACCCTTAAACATGCAGAATAGTTTTTGCCAAAAACAAACAGACAAAATAAATAAACAGACACATAGGCAGACTGTGGCCCTTCATCTTTTTACAACATTTTAAAATGTTGTGACAGAATACCAAAATCCATTCCAAAACCTCCTGGCTTGAGGTTGCTTTCTTTCCTTAACCAAGGTCATGTAGCTGCAAAGGCCTAATCTGGTGCAATGAAACTGTAAGGATCAAAGAGAAAAACACCATGGTTATCCTGACATGTTATACACTACAACCAGCTACTGCAACTTGAATTTCCTCACCTTGCTCCCATCCTGATCCCCACATTAGACCCTCTGTCTGTCCCCTGCTGGTCTAAGATCCCAGCATGACTCCTGTTCTAGGTCGAAGAACTCTTTTGCACCATTTAGGCCATTCTCTTCCGCTGCCCTGCATTAACTTTTTATCAGGTAATTAAACCCAGTTAGCACCCATGATGCACCTTTTTGACTGCTAATGACAGAGAGGAGAGGAGAGGAGAAGAGAGGAGAGGAGAGCTTCATTGTAGACTATGTGGCATTAGACCGTAAATTCACCACCTACATGTACATTTTGTCTTACTTATTCCCGTATTCATCTGTTCTGCCTTTTCCACATTCGGCGTTTCGTACATTTTGCAGTTTTGAATAATTAAAAATGTTGATTCCCAAATCATGAAAGATTAATGTGTGAAGGTTGCATAATTAAGTACTTTAACTCTAGGCTTTCTGACGCATTCCTCTTTCAATTATCATTTTGGGGGGAGGGTGGAAGATAATGGAGGACACAGACACAATTCATCTCAGCAATGTGATGATCTAAAAAATAGAGCACTCATGAGCACAAAGATGTTAAGTTTATCTCACGAGAAGTCTGTGCGTGTGTGTTTGTCTGTGAACTTACTCAACAAATATATCCGTGTAACAACAATATACAATATAGCACAATATAGCAATACTGTATTGTTAAAATACAATAGCATTCCATAAAGGTGAGTTGTTGTCATGTGGCCTCGGTAAAGAAGTTCCTCCAAGTAAAAACCTGTGACTTTAATTTGTTTTGGACTGATGCTGCTTTTTGGTCTAACACTCCACACTCCCCAGAACTGGGCCACCATCCTGATTGTAAATGTCTACCATCAAAACCTTGCACAATGTATGCACAATGTAACAAAAGTTTGCCTTTTCTCCCAAAATGAACTGAGTGACAAAGACTTTGAAGGATTCTTTCCAGAGACGCCTTGGAGCCAAACACAAGGTTCCAGCAGCTAATTTACCTCTTGTTTTCGATGATGAATGGAAGCCATTATGCAATGAATAATAGGAGTCAAAAGGATTTATTACACGCTGTGCGGTAAAACTTCAATAATGCATCCAGCTCTTGCTATACACCAAACATTACCAAACAACTTCCTTTATAAATGGCTCTATTCTTTATATCCTTGGCTATAGCCACCAAAATGCCAGAAATTGCTCTTAATTCAGTTACTCAATGTGCATATGCCTGGTTTCCATTCCAGTAGCTGGCCCTGTGACCTGGGGACTTAAACCTTTGCTAATGTAATAGTTTGTCTGAACATTTATACAAACATAAACTGCATGATCATGCCTGTAAACGAACACACACACACACACACACACACACACACACTTACACATGTACAAACAACACATACACACAACTTGCATACAGGAGCTGATTACATTGACCATATAAATGATGCACTATGCATCATTTATGCAATTATGCAAAATGCACTATCAACGACACTACCAACAACACTATCACATCAGAATATGTACAAAATTCTGTTGGCAAGTTTATATGTAGCTTAACGTAAGTTCAATCAGGAAGACTACCTGCCTCGTATCTATTCATCATTTATTTATCCATCACTACTCCAGGCGTTCTCTCTGTATTGGCCTCACTCGTTATTGAATCAGCCCTTTAAGCAAGGGCACTCCCATCCTCCCTCTAGAGGAACCAATGACAAGCCGCCACACCCCAACATATGCGGATACCTGCCGCATCCGCACCTGTGTCATTTCAGGTTGCATCGCTGCTGCACCCCACCGCCTCCCCACCACCACCAGTGCCAGGCTCCAGTTGGTCGTCAGTGAGTCTCTCCTGACTTAAAATAAAATCAGACCTTGAAGTCAAGTAAGGATTTAGTATCTTTACATACTCTCTAATGGGGTATTTGTTTGTATATAACATGTACATTCTAAGTTATCCAGGAGCACCATGGTTTCTTGATGTCACACTGTATTTCAAGAGATCCACATAAATAGACACACATAAAATGACCATTCCATTCACCAAAAGGCTTTCTGTATTCATCACATACAGGTAGAATGATGTGGGAAGAAGTCCATCAGTTCGGTCCATTATTTCTCATGTAATAATTAACCCTTGTCTGTCTCTAATCAAGAACACCATACATAAATGTACCCTACATCAAGAAATGGTTGTTCCACGGGTGGAAAAAGTCTTATATTATTCGTAATATATGTATTTGTAATACACAGAAATCAAAACTGTTAAATGCTTTAACAATGAAAGTATGACAACTGTAATTGATGCCCTTACTGTGCATTGGAGCAGAGTAACAGTGTTGAGTTTGTGAGAGAAAGAGTCAGAATGTTTTCAAATATGCTGTAGGGCAGGCGACCGGTTCAGCAGCACTTGGTCAACTCCATTTAGCCTTTGTAACTCTTTGTGTGTGCGTGTGTGTGTGTGTGTGTGTGTGTGTGTCAGAGAGAGAGAGTGAGAGAGAGAGAGCAAAAGAAAGCAAATGAGTGACTGAGAGTGTGTGTGTGTGTCTGTGTGTGTGTGTGTGTGTGTATGTGTGTGTTTGTGTTTGTGTGTATCTGGTAGTATCAAAAGTAGCATTTTATACCGTGGGAGGAGCCATGGAGACACAGGGAGGCTGCTGTAATGTGGCTGCTGGTTAACTACCAAGACTCCTCCACACATTAATTAGTACCCAGAGGAGGATGGGTGGGGGAACTGGGACAGAGAAATGGTGAGGAGGATGACTGGGGGGTTACAACAAGGATCCCCTTATGACAGGTACAGCACAGTACATACGCTAGAGGATATACTACTGACAAATGCAGAGGAACATTAAAGTATCAACTGAATTTCAGCTCTAAAATATGTTATTGCTTTGCCCTAAGACTAACTGGCTGATATTTGTGAGTATTCACCACCTCCCACAGCTAGAAACAAGACAGAAGTTGTGTTTATGAGAGAAATGTTGTCAAGGTATAGCACAGCTTCATGAATGATAAATTGGGGAAAAATGGAAAGGGTGACATAGAATGATTTCATGGGAATAAGGGCATATTTTGGGATTGAAATTTATAGCACTAATATAATGTTCATTAGGAAGCAAAAGTTTACTCAAATTACTCTGTGGATCAGTACCAGGCTGTAGGCAGAAGGCGTTATTGATATCATATCACTTACTGAACTAACTTAAGCAGTCAAGCATCCTAACAACATCGCTCAGCTGTTCTGGGTAATACCTATTTTATTAAAAAGGGAGAAGGCAAATCCTCAATAAATCTTTTATTTTCAATAATATTTAAAAATAATAATAAATAAATGTTCTTTTTCTCCCAAGCAATATAGTTTTTTGAATAAATAAATGAAGTAAAGTGGGTGCTAAGCAACACATCAGTGCATGTATGAGATTTTCAGTCAGTGTATTAATATATGAATCAACTGTTATGCGGTCACAAGTATTCTCAAATATCTTGTCTCAACTTCATGAGAATTTAGGAAACATTTGGTTTGAAAAAAAGGAAGATTTACTCCCATTATGTGTGTAGATCATGAGTGTTTGGGGGAGGGGGTTGGGGCATAATATGAAGAGTTATTACAGTTAATAATAAACTGTCACACATCAAAAATAAGATTGCTCCTGGTATGTGATGATCAGAGAGAACATCCTGACACAGATAAATCTCAATAGGCCAATGTTGTTTAATATCAGAATGCTTACAAATGTTGTATTAGAGCCACTAAAGACTATAGGAATCTAGATAAGGCTTAGATGGCATGCTGAAGCTGAGATCATCAATTGCCCAAAGGCAACATTTCCTTTTCAAAGAATAATTAGCCTAAGCCTTACATTATTAGACACTAAGGGTGTATCCCCAGTAATTATCAACCCTCAGTATTACACTCAGTAAGACTGCATGAAAGCATCTTGCCTAATGCGCTCATGTTTTAATATCCTGCTGCTTTTTAAAAAGGCACCCAAATGGCATGATGAACCTAATCCTGTCATGCAAAATTGACACCCTCGTATGCCATCTGTTTAAATACAGTAAATCTGGTTTAACATAACCGACTCATAATGAAAAGATAGTAATCCTGTAAATTGGGGCAATGAGAGAGACCAGTATCTTTGAATGAAAACTCTTCAACAACTCCAGCTCAGCCTCCGTGTTCCATATTTCTATCTTGGCAGACAGAGTGGTATTGGTATGGCATTGTAGCCTAATGATGCTTGGGATTATTCTCCATTTGTTTGATGTGTTTCAGGGATTCAGGTACAGTTTCTATTAAAGTGGGTCACTATATGTAGCTGAATACTGGATATGCCTACAGTCAGAGGATCAAGAGTGGTGGCAACAGAGCAGATTATTAGCTACCTGCTGCCTATGAGTAACTGTGAGGGCTGGAGATGGAGCTGAAGGGAAGGGATGGGGGGTTGGTGGATTCTGCAATTTATTATCCTCCGGCAATTAGCCAGGAAATGCTACAGGGTCTTTGATTGTGGGATGTTTAAAAATGGAAGAGATAAGAGCGAGCCACAGATGTAGCAGCCCTTCCTCATGGTAGGCACTGGCTGCGGGCGTAAGAGATAGCAGAAGCTCTGATAGTCTCCTAGTCAGACGGAAAAGCCCAGATAGGCAGCGGTGAACTGATCCACTGGTGATAACTCCTGTCAATCAGGCCTTGGGCTTGATTAATACATGCAGCTCATGGGAAAATTAGGCCAAATGGGAGATTTGATGTGAAGGGTTACAGAGAATTGAGTTACAGAGGATGAGTAGAGGAGATGCAATAAAACTCTGTCTCAGCTAATGACAAAGATGGCATAAGAAACATGTCAGTTAGGTCAACTCTTGTAGGGAACTGAGAGCTCCTCATGAGTGAGGCGTTTTCACTGGCTAGCCTTTGTCATGTCATGTCAACTTGGGTCAAGGTCACAAGGATTCTGTCACTGTCTTATGGTTTTATTCAAAATCTGATGAGGGACTTGATACTGTGCATGCCCCTTGCCCTTTACTGTCATGTTTCAAGTCCATCTTTTTAAATGCTGACCACAGGGATATTTAAACTGTGCTGCAATCTTTAGTTCACAAGACTTCATCAAACTAAAGGTATTGGTTGAAATTATATTTCCTTCTTATTTAATTCCCTAGTGATTGTTGCAAACGTGTGGAATTGTTAACAATCTCAATATGGTATTCGCTTGCATAAAACAAGCCAGAATAGAACAACTAAAAGCAGCACATAATCTCAGATGAGCACTCAATGCACTGTTTGGAACGACAACCAACCCTAAATCAAACCCTTTTCATAGAATTCCCAAATGAGTAAATCTATACCAAACCACAGCTAACTTCACAATAGCAACTTACAGTTAGTCTACCAACCTCCTTCCTAGCTAACTGGCTTGGAAAGCTGCTTTTACTGTGGAAGATCACATTCAAAGTCTGCAAACATTTGCTGCACTCACTCACAGACATGTCCATCATTCATGCTATTAGAGATGATGCTAACCACGTTCTCCACATCCTCATGAAAATTCCCAACATGTCCCAAGTCTCTGTATGTATTTGCTCTATTATGACTACTGCTAAATGGTTGCTCTATTTTCCCCTGAACCAGAGTGGTTTGTGTGCAAATGTGAACCTATGGAGTAGAATATTGAGGTTATGGTGGGTAGTTACAGTTTTTAAGTTTGGTCAAGGATTGCTGGTGGATGGGATAAGGACTGAGGTGTGAATTCCATTACTTCAAAGCAGGACGAAGAGCATAATAGGAATAGCCCCAGACCCACTATAAAAAGTATGTGAAAGTTGCTGACACATTGAAGGAAATAGCCCTGTTCACTCACACAACCTGGAGTGAAGATATGATTCAAGAAAGGTTTTTAAGTCATGAAATTGACTTTTGAACACTGATTCACAAGCTGATTACACGCATTCATCAAGAGCCCCTTAGCGTTAGCAACGAAACATCTACTGCTGTAAGCATCCTATTGATTCTTTTCATGCTTATCTGAACTTGTTTTACCTATTGTATGCAATTCACAACTGTCCTTGAAGCCGTCTACTCAAGTTTGAGCATACTGAGACAAATCCCTCCTACATCCCATCCATTCTTTACAGACTAACACAGTTTTAACCCTAATGACCCTAGTCAGAGAGGTAAAGGAAAAAAAACTAATTCTGTGTAACTTTTTAATGTCTGCTGCTGATTAAGATAAAGCCAGTCTGTCTCGTGTCCTAGTGATTCTCCTTCCCTCTCCCATTCCCCTCTGGAGCCAATTTTGTTTGGTTGGGAACAGCGGTAGATAAAGCTGAGAGCTGGCGAGTTCTCTAATCTGAGGAGCAGTGTTGGAGCAGTTGGGGTGACGTGGGGGAGTAGTGTGCTCTCAGAGCATGGACAGATAAAAAAAAGGCTATGATTGGAATCAGGAGTTTGATGTTGGGTGTAAGATAACACAAAGACAGCACGTCATCCCTAGGGGACCAGGTTGAAGATAAGACCGCCCCCTCTGCCTCATGTCTGCTATTTCAGGGTTTAGTTGAGTGGGGGGGCTTACACCAACAGAAGTAGTGTGAAGGCAATACCAATTCCCCACAAGCAGCATTTCTTCTCTCCTTCAAAATGTCTTTTTATTCAGACTTCAATATTTTCCAATTTCCTTAAAGCTGAACAATGCATAGACATTTTCTGTAGTTTCCCCTCTGTCATTTAAACATGTGTAGCTAAGCTGTGAATTATTTACCATCAGGTATTCCATCATGCTGCTCTGCTGCAGCTCTTTGGCTTTTATTTCCCTGCGCTGTTGAAGAGATATTTGGGGGGGAAGAAGATGTGGTACATGTCACTCGGCCTCAATGACTTTGAACTTGCTGTGCGATTGTAACTCCATGTTGAGGGGCTTCAAATCCACACATGATATCAAAGATACATTTAACACACAAGCTCAGCTGCCCATGAAGGCTTTACCTCTCTTACTTCCAATAAAAAGAATAACATAAATGGCTTAACATTTCAATTTGAATCCCACTTTTTCTTGTTATTTTGTCAAAAATGTTTAAAGGTATCCTAGAACCTTGAGACGGTCCTACCCAACCAGTGGGTGGACTACTTAAATGGACACTTATGAAGCCCTGATGGGCAAAACGTATGTCTAATAAATTAGACTTTATATCTACAAAATGAGTGCAGACATCCTCTATTTCTAGATATGCAACCACCACCAGTTATCTCCACCAGTGCGTGGGGCACATTTTTTGGCAAAAATGTTTCTAGAGACCTGGGAAGGTCCAACAGGAATGAGGATAAAAGTGAATATACTGATGGCACAAATGTCCTGACAATGACAATATACAGTATATCTATGTATGCACAGTTATATAATCATGAGATTTGAAAGAATAATAAAGAAGGATTATTAGCAAGGCGTAAACCAACAGAGTAGATGTGGTTGGTTTATGCCGGGAAGTACAGTATAAAAAAGCTGTTCTCTTGAGGATTACTCAAGTAACCCATTATACCACATACAATAAAATATTCATATGTGATGACGATGACCTATTTAGCACTACACCTTCCTCACTCTGGTGGCTGTATAGTTAAGTGGATGGAGAACATTTGGGCACACTCTGGCCTCATCTATCACAATTTAAGCTCTCAGAGTTCTCTGTTACCATCTGATTGGAAATGTGTAGCTAGTTTGAGCCAGAGTCAAATACATAGTAATATAAAAAGTAAAGTAAAAGTATCATAAATCCACATTGAAGTACTGGTTCAGCTTGACAGCCAACATATATAAAGCTTTATAAATATGAGCTATAAGGCATTCATTAATATTCAGTTTCACATTTGAAATCCCTTATTAGGGTTAACACAAGACTTTGATAAAACGTGAGGGTCATTTATAAGCTAAGCACTCTCTTTATATTACATGGCTGCAAAAAGTCAATAAATTGTTAATATGGCCATAATAAACAAATAATTGAGTTAGTTTTGTGTTGTTTGTTACTGTTACGCGTTCCCACCTCGTGTCTTTGTTTTGTTTCTTTATTTTGTCACTCCTCTCCTCTCCCAGGTTTACCTCATTTAGCGGCTGATCTTTTGTACCTGTGTCTGTACCTTTAAAAGAGACCCTTCGAGAGGGAGAGACAGAATTTTTTTGTCCTAAAAATCATCATGAGATTCACCTGTGGTAGTAAACTGTCCATTCACATCTGCTCATTCATCTGTTTAAGTCGAAGCCTATCCTCTCAGCTGTTATTGTAAGCTGCCGTTGAACACAGACTTTTATAGCATGAGTGTACTTGATGAAATTATCTTCATTAATTGGAACACTGTTCCAATATGCTAAATGCATTGTGCTTAATTACAAACACGTTGATTGCAAAAATCAACATTACTCAATATTAATAAACCAAAGTACTTTCCATTGCATCACTGAAATTGTCCCAATAATTGTCACAAAACATGATGCCTTATCAAAACATAACTAATAGCAGCACAAATGAGACCATCAGGGTTTTAGGGGGTGAACAATATCTGTGGTGAACAATCACAGTCAGCAGCTATTTGAGTAACACTGAGATTGAACCTGCTTGTCAAATTGCAGCTCTGCAGTTTTACTTCTCAACTATTTGCAGCATAACATCTCTCCTGAGTTCCCCTTTATAAGCAGTGACACTTTCCACCAGCTTTTCATGGCTCCTTGGAGACCCTTATTTGCTATGCAAGTGTAGCAGAGCAGCAAGTTCAGCCTGCAATTATTCAGCAATAATTCAGAGTTGCTCTGATTTATTTTATATAAGCAGACATAATTAAAACTAAGACTAGTCTGCAAGGATCTAAAATAAGATAATAATGATACATAATGTTGACAGATAATAGATGACTGTTTATTTATAGACAATACATAGTTATTCAAACTTTTGACTAAATAATCCAAAAACCAAAAGGTCCAGTTATTGTCCTCAGACAACATACATTAATAGCATAGCACAACTGTAACAGTTTGTCCAAACAGCACCGTGTAGCACAATAAAAATGTTCTAGCTCTCTTCAGCATTAAAGCTTCAGTGAGGGATAAGAGCTTCTCAGGGAACTAGACAGCCATTCTCCTCTTGCATTTGCATATCCTACTGAGACAAGCCTGGCTTCAGATTCAAAAGGACAGAAAAAGAAACAATCACATACAAAACCAAAGCTCATTCACCAATATCCTGTATTTGAATAATCCAAGTCTCTCTCTCTACAATATTTTGCAATGCCACTGCAAGTAGGCTTCCACATTTACCTTAGAGAAATATTTCATGATATGGTGAATGAATGAAGAGATTAAGACACAACCATTTTGCCAAAACAGGACTGCTGCTCTGCTGTTTCTGCTTTAATTGAAGAAAAGTTGTTTTTTTCCAGCCAAGAGGTATTTTTGCTGACTGATTCATTCCTGCGCTCTAATGCTCTTAAAGGAGCTTGCAGAGTTGCATGTTGCTATCATGGCAGTGATGCACTGGTGCTGATCCCTAAATAAGATTTCATCCCCAGCTCCATGGATTAGAGTGGTGAAAAGATTCAGCTGTAACATATTATCTTCCCCGCATGGAAAAAAAGATGGAGGGGAAGCCATGACTGAGACTGTGATATGTCTGTTACAGTCTTACACTACTCTTCACAGTCTCTCAAATTTCAAGGTCTGAATCTCTGTTGTAACAATTGAAACCACCAGGGGAAATGAATGAAGAGCTATAACACACAGGGCTTACTTTAGTTCAATTTTAAGAGAGCGCAAGCTTGCTACTGTGGTCTCTGCTTTCTCACACTGTCAACTGGAGCTGACAGAACAAAACTGTATTGTGGCACCTGATATCCCACCATACACCGTTCCCTCAGTTCTAATAATAGCATGCACTGGAGATGGTCACCTGACTGAAATGTTTTCTGCACTGCCCTCTGAATTCTTTTGCCCTTTGGAAAAAACTGGACTCACATCTCAGATAGGCCTACTTGCTTGTATTGAGACCTACTAAGAGACCTGACATCAAGTAAGGTGTAGTGACTCATTCTACTCATTCTAATACCCTCCATGCCATTACATGTATGTTGAGGTGGTTCATTAACCTCAGCAGACAGTCTAGCAGTTGTCTAATGTTTCTTCAGCTGAGTGGTCAAGGTAGCGGGCTCTGTTGATGGTTCCCTGTATTGCAGAGCTGAAGGAGGTGAGTGTTCTTGGAATTTGTATCAGTCCTGTGCTGTGACAGTAGTCTGACCTGTCATCTGAACAGAATCAACTGAAGCTATTTTTTCTTGCACCTCTACACTTCCTCAAGTGTGCTAAACTGCAGTTTTATGGATATCGGGGTGCTTCTACATCTTAGAAGTGCAGTCAGTGTGAACAAAAAAATTGCAATGGAACTAGTGGTGGTTAGTTAGTGATGAGTCCATGCACTTGGGTCAATGCACACATTTACAGGAGGAAAGTAGAGATGCAGTTGGTATTGTAGTGCTCTGACACTCATCCAATTGCAGAACAAATCTTTTTCTAAACAGAAAAGGGACTTGATTTGTAATATTTATGGTGCTGTTGTAGCCAGCCATTGTGGTACTGCAGAGTGAGGGTTGACAAATGCAGTGGTCAGCCTCAAACTCAAGATCTCCACACTGATCTGAGAACATTATTTCAAGAATGTCCCTGGGCTCCCTCTTTCTAGCTCACTCGAGCCTTTGGACCTGCCCTGCCATTCTCCCCAAATTAGCTTTTCACCTTTAATTATCTGGTGTCTGGCATGGCGCAGAGTCCTGACAATGTTGCCCACACCCATTAACACAAAAAAACCTGTTTGGAGAAAACAAATGCCTTCTGCCTCCCTTTCTGAAGTGCGTTTAACAATGTCCTCGAGCCACCATTTTCCAATGTGTGAGGAAGTGCTGGCAAACAAGACATCCATCAAATTGACAGACAAAACAAATTACAAGGCAAACAGAACCTTAATGTGTCACCAGAGCTAATGGTGTCAAGGCTGGTTGGCAGTAGACCCAGACACTTGCATGCTGCCACTCTCACACTCATATGGCCTTGCTCTTCAACTGTAGGGAAGATAGGGATATGAATTTGTCTGGATAACATTCAGGCATTAACACCCTCCACCATATTAACAATGCATCAAACCTAGATTTATAAAATTCCATTAAACAGCTTCTCGAGTGACAACAAGAGGCCTTCATGGAGATGTATTTGTACTGTGGCTTGTGCAGTGAGATTATTCTTTAAATAAAGGGTGCAGTCCCCCTAAAGCCAATAAAAGTGTAATTACATGCCTTGGGCCTTGGTGACAATGCGTGTGCTGGTGACAGCTATCTGGGAACGAGGAAGAAAGGATTACCTTCACTTTTCATCGAGCTTTGGCATGATCACCTCCGCAGAGGTCACCTTGGGCAAAACGCCACAATTTTACCAGTCATTAAACTCTTAATCCAGCCTCAGTGTAGAGGCTCCCATCTCATCTTTCAAAGCAACCATGGCCTCATATCACTTTATGCTGCCACTGCATCATAGCCACCCATTACAACAGAAAGCAAAGGTGAAAAACCAACAGAATAGATACCACGGAATGAAGTCCACAGTGATTCAACATTTTCTCATTTCCTCCATTTTACAGGCCTAAGATGAAAATGATCCTCAGCAAGTAAAGCTATATCCTGAGAATTGCTTTGTTTTACGCTCAGTGCCTTTAGGTTAATATTCCAGAAGTTATTTCGGTCTCTGTAAGAAATCATTCTCTAGAACCTTTGCAGGGCATCAGCTGGAAGATTACAGAGACCACTTGTTAATATTCTTTGCATCGTATTTCCAAAGCACAAGCCATTACATATTCAGAGATAGGGAGATATTTTCCAAGGCAGGCAAACTGAGCATGATAAATTGGACAATAAACACTTTAATCCAACATCACAAACGTGCACAGAGGCCTAATGCGGCGCTAAATATGAGTTTACATTGGCAAACTGCACAGAGACACAGCCATTCACAGGAGGACGGTGCCGGCAAAGATAATCACAGTCACAATCAGGTTTTCCATTATGCAATCACTTGTATTTCTAATTGAAATTTAGATGGTGCAAAGAGCAACACCTAAGTGTAAGCACACACATTGATTTGATTTGCCACTGTGAACAACAGAACATAGGAACACGTTTTTTTACCCAACATGTCATTGGCTTTTATATGCTTTTATATGTGAGCAGATGTGAAGTTTTAATTCTCACACTAATAAAAGAAAATTTCTGAAAGCCCAAATTGTGTTGACAACCGTACTGCCACCAGGTGTCCAAAGTGTAACTGAATCTCATATATTACGGTATTGACAACTCAGAATATTCAAAAGCACACTGAGAATTTTGACATACATAAATCATACACAATTACTTCTGATACCTGTGTGTAACTTTTTTCTCATGAAAATTGCAGGGCACTTTAACAAGTTATATTGTGTTCGCATTGCTATAATGTCGTATTCAGAAGTTTGCAGTGTGACTGGAGTTCCATATATTTTCCAAGTGCAATCCTGCCACAATTTGCATATGATCAATATAGCAATGGGTCAGAGGAGCAGGGAAAAAACCACAAGACATGTAGTGTGGATGTAAAGCAAAGTGATCTCATAACATCAGGGCTTTAAAACCAGATTAAAAAAAACTAAATCACAAAAAGAAACAAATCAGACTGACATCCATTGATTAAAACTGGGGTTATAGATGGTGCACTGAAGCACTGGATATGAAATCTTTTGCAACTAATTGACTCTGTAGCAACACCTCTAAGCACTTCACAACTTACATCAATACAATTAGAGACACTTTCTGAGGTGTCTACACACTGTATGATGTTACTCTTCATCTAGTATATATGATATGTACTATTGTTAAAGGCCCTAAAATGCAATATTATTAAAATATATTAATATATATTGATATTATGCTATATAATAATAATAATAATAATAATAATATATTAATATTTTAAATACACATTGTATGACCAAAACCTCAGCTTTCTCTTTGCGGTTTCATACAATTGGGTAAAAGAATTGGGTAAAATATGTCAACCGTTAAATCTATCCTAAATTGTATAAAGCTGGAAAAAATTAGACATACACTCAGAGGATCTTTAAACAAATTCTATACAATGTGGGCTCCCTTCTTCTCTTATGTCAAGAGGCTTCATTTCCCTGCAGTACCAGAGTGATGTATGTATATTTATCTTACATATGTGTATTGTACATTATCTTTTTTATTTTTATTGTTT
This sequence comes from Hoplostethus atlanticus, assembly GCA_034670405.1. Taxonomy (NCBI): domain Eukaryota; kingdom Metazoa; phylum Chordata; class Actinopteri; order Trachichthyiformes; family Trachichthyidae; genus Hoplostethus; species Hoplostethus atlanticus. The sequence goes on along the minus strand of JAXDDX010000003.1, from coordinate 7,363,364 downwards.
TTGAGTATGACCTGTAGGATTGATATCAGAGCTGGTTGACCTATAAACCATTGTATTCATTTCTTTTTTATTTTGCGTTTGCTTTTCGTCTGTTTTGTTGCGTGTTATTTTTGGTATGTTGTTAGATGTTCTTATCGGATAATTTTCAAGTGCAATTCCTTTGTAAATGTTGACTATGCTGAAAATCCAATAAACAAAGGCAAAAAAAAAAAAAAATAATAAAAAAATATGTCAACCGTTACAGCAAATATCACTGGTTGCATTCTTTGTCCCACCTTTGCAAGTCTAAGCAAACGCATCACCCTCTTTCTCACCGTGCAAGTGTAACCAGTCTAGACTTTTGAGAAACGAATGAGTTTGCGTACTGCCAAAATGACTAATCAAACATGGCAGATAGTCGTCATTGTATAATATCAGGGTGTCAACCTGGTTGGCACCCTCAGACGGCACCATTTAGATTCAGGATTCCTATGCAGGGCACATTTCCAGAAGGACTGCATTCTGACTTTTAGTTAACACTCAATGGGGTTCACCAAGTTTGCTATGTTGACACCAGATGCCATTCCTTCAATCAACTCTAATAAGCAACTAGCTGCAAGAAGCCACCACTTTTTATTCAAAAGGTAATGTTATCATATGCTTGCGTCTCACAGTATTTACAGTTTGCACGTGTGGTCACCCAGTGTGTGATTGGCCATCAACTTGTCAATCAAAGCTCTGTTGTGAATGGAAAGGATACACCCACTGTTATCAAGACAGGCGTTACATGTAGTAAAATGTGGGTGCATGAAACCAGCGGGTTTTTTTGTGTGTGAAAATAAAGGCAAAGATGTTGCTGAATTGTTGATAAATGTAGGCTATTGCACGTTTAAGACAATTTTCCAATACTACAAACAGAATTTTAAGTCACCAACATGGTCTTTAATTGGTGAAAGAAAAAAAAGAAAAGAAAACAGAAAAATAGTAAAGAAACCAGAGGTTGAGTTCAAGCATTTAATGCCAGGAGTTTCATATATGAAAAGCCCACAAGAAGGCTCGTCTCTAAACAGTTGCAGTACGGACACCCCTCCCGCCAACAGTCTGCTGACCTTCACCCCGTTTGTATGTTTGTATTTGTGAGGAACAGTTATCAGACATGTGGTTTCTCAGGAAAATGTATGTTTGAATCAGATCTACCCTGTCAGACTTTGCAGTTTTGTCACTGGGGAAACAGTGCAAGTGTAAAGCATAAAAGAAGCAAGCTTCTTTTAAATAAGTTCAAGAGCTCAGTGTGCATGATACAGATAACTATATTTATAGTTATTTGGAAGTCCCTATACCTATACATTCCTGCCAGACAGGAAACTGGTCCTGAGGGAAATTTTATGAAACCAAAAACCAAAATTCAGATTCACCAAGCTTCTATGGTGTCTCAGTCAGAGATGGTGGTTTTAATGGTGTTACAAATTGATTGTTTCAAAAAGTTAATCTGTGTACATTAATTGTATTAACAAAGATGCAATTGAGCTTACATTCAACCCCCCTAGAAACAACAGTTCACTTGATTGCACAGTTCTGTCTAGTTTCAAAACTCAATTATGATGCTTCAAGTTATTTACACTTCTATCAGAGTAAGGAACAGACAGAGGATCTAGAAAACTCATAGAATACTGTTCCACTGGTGCTCCCTGCGCTTGGTACCTTAATAACGGTAACTCACTGATAATATGGTCATATTTAAACATGACCGATAATATAGCGGTTATCTTAATCAATCAATCTTAGTAATGAGAACAGGAAGTTAATCCATTATTATGCAATATTAGTAAGTAAATTAAGGTCTTAGGGGTTAATTAAATAGTGGACTAAGGACAATGTTAATAATGCAGCACTAATATAAGGCAGGTAATAACACACTTGAGAATGTCCTTCCCTGAATCCTCTGCTCAGTTCTCGTCCTAGTAGTGTAGAAACTATATCCTGACTGAGTTCTGTATTTCTACAATTTCTTCTTCAGTACATTAGACATTAACATTGACTTAGGACTCTACATTAGAGTTAATCAATTGGATGAACTTATTATATTCATATTTTCCAGTCCACTGTAAAAGAACATATGCTCAGCCATACCTTTAAAGGTTGTCTAAAAGCTTTCCTTTAGAAGCAATTACAGCAAAACATAATTTCAGCTTGAAGAAGAAATATTTTAATTATCCATGATGGGCAGCCATGGTTGTCTTGTATGCAGAGGATAAATATGTTTGCATCCAGTTGGTGTATATAACAATATCAGTGCAGCTAATGAAAAACAATATTGCATTACTCACCCATATACCCCCATGTGGCAAACTTGTAACCACCACTCTCGTAACTACCACTCTAAACAAGGATGTCAATGCCAATTTTATGGGTTGTAAAATAAGTAAAATATTACTTTGAAATATATTACTATTTCTTTGAGTAACGAGCCCAACACTGCAGTTTATACAAAGCATTAAGACCCTATTGGTATTGTAATCCTGATGCAAATAAAAGATGCATCTAGACTGTCTCCAGGTACAGTACCATCCATATATTACCACAAGTGTGATATACTTAAGGAATGAAAATCAATTTTCTTAAGCCAGCTATGAACCATGTATGACTCTCTTAACTCTCTTAACTCTTAAATAGACATGTATGGAGAGCAGTTGAGATGTCTGCTGCCATTTTGGTCTGACAAAATTATTAATAGTCGAACAGCCCATTATTAACATGACAGCAGCATAAAATGGTCTTCTCCTCAGCTATTGTCTACAACGATTTCTTCCTGTTTCAAAATGTTAAAAATGTGCATCTGTTAGAAACATTTCCTAATTAATTGCCATCTTTCTCAAGAATGTAAATATTAAGAGACAAAGTCACATGTGTGTGTTGTACAAATATAAAATAAATACAGTGGCAGGCGTGAATGTAATCTGGATAAATCATGCCTAGACACAATACAGATAGAAGACAGGCATCAACGCCAGATGTAAAGGAGGCCTAAAGCCCCATTCGGACTGGATTTGTTTCTCTAGGGGAGGTCAGGTAATGTAATTTACTACATCGCTATTCAGTCATTTTAATCCCGTCTGGATCGGCCATGTCAGTGATTTTTCCTTTCTACCCAAGTAATAATTCCAGCCACAAATACCTACTGTCTTTCCACAAACTTGCAGGTGCATTGATAATTTAATTCACGTTCAGATAGACATCTCGGTAATTTGAGGCATATCAGAGTTCGCAGGCTGTTTAAAACAAGAATTCTGACAGCTGCTACGTGTTTCCTGATGACGGTGCTCAGACACACACACACACACACACACACATACTATGCATGCGAGTTTTCATTGTCTGTTTTTTCACCTGTTTTGATTGATGCAGATATATTTATATATTTATTTTTGCTCCTTTTAATTTCTGACTGTAAAGCAATTTGTAACAAACTGTGTTCTTGGTAGTGGACTCAGACCCCACTGTATGATTTGAAGAAACACAATGTGCATGTGGCTGTTAGCTTGCTTAATGGCAAAAGCATTTATGTACCTAAGCCAGGTGTTGCCTGTGGAGTGCAAATACCAAAGACATTTACAACTTCAACAGTTACAACTTTATGAATGGCTACAAGATTCTGCCAGAAAGACAGAAAAGTTAAATATAATTATATGTGAAAAATAACTTAAACTGTGAGGGCTATGGTGACATCTCTGTGAGGGATTTTAATGGGGATCTGGATAAGACACATGCTGGTGCAAAGTATATAGAGCGCCTTTGGAGACACTAATCATGCAGTGGAAATCCCTTGCTTCATATAAATACATACAGCTCTCACAATGCCACAGCTTGGCATCCAAAATGACATTCAGCAGCTGTTTGGACACAGATTTTTTGAATGGAATAATAGGGGGGCAAATGCAACCCCTTTCCTCTCCATGGACTCACACCTGACCTAACGGATTGCCTGTGGTTACGTTAAGCTGTGCCTCCACTTCACTGCATTAGACTGTTCTCCCTGTTTTTCTCTGCTCACCTCCTCGCAGCACAGGCGGTCTTAACTGGATGCAAGCTCTGGGCTGGCACAGGAAGAGGCTGTTACTCGACACACAATATTGGACAAGACAGAAACATGGAACATTTAGAGGAGGAAAGAGAGGGTACTGTCGCACCAAGCTTGCCAGCTGTGATAATGATGTATAATTTAATTGAAGGCTGTGCTTCTATCCTCCATAGAACTCAAACTCCTCTTCTCTTGTCAATGCATTATTCAGGCTAATGGTGACCCTGAAATAGAAAAAAGCTTCTTATCTCTTTAAAGTTTTATTGCAGAGAGCAAAGAGAGGTAAGGAGGTATACTGAAGGAGAGTGAGTTAGAGTGAGAGGGAGAGAGTCATAGATAAGGCAAAAAAGCTTACTGAGATATAGTTTTCTGTCTACTGACATGCTTGTGCGATTGCTGTTTCTGACCATGACAGCGTCATCTTCCTGGCAACAGTAGAAAAATCCAATTGGGCAGAGACTCTGTGATGTTACACTATCCTTGCTTCTGATATTTTTCAAGGAACTACTTAAGATTTCTCAACAACAACAATGGCCTTGGGCTCCAAGTTGAAAAGCAGCTTTACGTCTTCTGCAGTGTGAAACATAAAAAAATGAATGAATGAATGAATGAATGAATAAATGAAATGAATGAAAATGAATACTGAAATTATTCAGGCCAAAATTTGCAAGATTTGCATTCTATCATTATCATCATCATCGTCATCATCATCATCATCACTACCATGATCGTGTGCAAGAGAGAAAATGAGAAACAAAGATTCAAGGAGTTTAATTGTCACATACACACACGAGGTGTGTAGTGAAATGCAAAGTGGCAATGCTCAGCAGAAATGTGCAAAATAACAGATTCACACTATTTACAATAGACCAACACAATATTTACAATATTTAAGAGCTCTATATAAAAAAACAACACAATATTTACAATAAGAGCACTTTATAAAAAAATATAGTAAAAAAAGGGAAAATTGTATGTGTAATATAAATTATAAATTATGTGTAGTCTTTACCTAAGTGTGTGTGTGCATAAGAGGGGCAGTGTGTGTGTCTTGGTGGGGGCCCTGGTGAGGTCGGAGTTCACAGTCCTGATGGCCTGAGGAAAGAAACTCCGTCTCAATCTCTCTGTTTTTGCAGCGTGACTACGGAGGCGCTTGCCTGACCGCAGCAGCTGAAACAGTCCGTTGTTGGGGTGGTGAGGATCCTTCATGATCCTGCAGGCTCTGGTTCTGCACCTCCTGGTGTACAAGTCCTGCAGGGTGGGGAGTGTAGTTCCAATAGTGCGCTCAGCCGAACGCACTACTCTCTGCAGAGCCTTCCTGTCCTGAGCGGAGCTGTTGCCAAACCAGGCAGTGATGCTTCCTGTCAGGATACTCTCCACAGCTCCAGAGTAGAAGGACTGAAGGATCCTCCGGGAGACTTTGAATTTCCTCAGTTGCCTGAGGTGGTAAAGGCGCTGCCTCGCCTTTCTCACCAGAGTGTCAGTGTGTGTGGACCATGTCAGATCTTCGGTGATGTTGACTCCCAGGTATTTATACCTGCTCACCCTCTCCACAGTAGTCCCATTAATCCCCAGTGGTGAGTACGTCCTCTGTTGTTGTGTCCTCCTAAAGTCCACAATCAGCTCCTTAGTTTTGGTGACATTCAGGAGGAGGCTGTTGTCCTGGCACCAGAGTGACAGATCAGCAACTTCCTCCAGGTAGGCCTTCTCGTCGTTGTTGGAGATCAGGCCCACCACCACTGTGTCATCCGCAAACTTAATGATGGTGTTGGAGCTGAACCTGGCCACACAGTCATGTGTGTACAGGGAGTACAGTAGGGGGCTGAGGACGCAACCCTGGGGGGATCCTGTGTTCAGGGTGAGGGGGTTGGAGGTGTGTCTACCCACCCTGACCACCTGGGGCCTGGCGGTCAGGAAGTCCAGGATCCAGGCACACAGGGGGGTGTTCAGTCCCAGCTCAATCAACTTGCCAGCCAGTCTGGTGGGGACTATGGTATTGAAAGCTGAACTATAGTCAATGAACAGCAGTCTCACATAGCCCCCCTTCCGGCTGTCCAGATGAGAGAGTGTGGTGTGCAGTACCTGGGAGACAGCATCATCCGTGGATCTGTTGGGACGATAAGCAAACTGCAGCGGGTCCATGGAGCAAGGGAGGAAGGCGCAGATGTAGTCCTTAATCAGCCTCTCGAAGCATTTCATGACCACCGAGGTGAGGGCCACCGGTCGGTAGTCATTCAAGCATGCTGGAGAAGCATTCTTGGGCACAGGGACAATAGTGGATCTCTTGAAGCAGGCGGGGACCACAGACTCAGCCAGGGAGATGTTGAATATAGTGGTGAACACTGGAGCTAGCTGATTAGCACAGGTCTTCAGTACTCGTCCAGATATGCCATCTGGACCAGCAGCTTTCCTGGTGTTCACCCTCGTCAGAGCCCTCCTCACACTGTGCTCGGTCACAGAGAGTGTGTGTTCATCCCCAGCGGTAGAACTCACTCCGGTTGCGCTAACGGTGATGTTGTTAGCCGGCGAGCTAGCGCTGCTGTTGCTAGCCTCAAACCGTGCATAGAATGAGTTCAGGTCCTCCGCTAGGGATGCGTCGGCACTCACAATTGCGGGGGGTCTGCCCTGGTAGTCCGTTATAGTCCGTAGCCCCTGCCATAGGCGTCTGGTGTCGCGCTGCTCCATCTGCGACTCCACTCTGTCCCTATACCTCCTCTTGGCCTCCTTCACCGCCCTTCTCAGTCCATAGGACGCTGCCTTGTGCTCGTCCATGTTGCCGGATACAAGACCGGAGTTATAGGCAGCAGTGCGGGCGTTCAAAGCGTCGCGGATGGATTTATCAACCCACGGTTTTTGGTTAGGAAAGGACCTAACTTTCACCGTGGGGACGATGGTATCCACTAGCGTTGCTATGAAGCTCGTTACTACTTCCGTAAACTCGCTGACGTCCCTGGAACTGGATTGGAACATGTCCCAGTCGACGTCACGCAGAGCGTCCTGTAGCTCAGCCTCTGATTGGTCAGACCACCGCTTTACGTCCCTCGTCACTACCGCTTCCCGTGCTATCCTTTGTTTATACTCCGGTAGCAGGAAAATGGCGGCATGGTCTGATTTGCCGAACGGAGGGAGAGAGACAGCCTTGTAGCCTCTCTTGAACGGCGTGTAGCAGTGGTCCAACGTTCTTTCCCCTCTGGTAGCACACGTAATGTGCTGATGAAAGTTCGGCATGACTTTTTTTAGGTTCGCCCTATTAAAGTCCCCAGCCACCACCATAGCCGCGTCGGGATGCTTGTTCTGATGCCGACATAACACATCATGTAGGTCCGATAGTGCTACGTCGGTGTCCGCTTGTGGTGGTATGTAGACGGCTGTGGTGATGACCGAGCTGAACTCCCGGGGAAGGTAGAATGGACGGCATGAGATAGTCAGATGTTCCAGGTTCGACGAGCAGGAACGAGAAAGAGTCTTAATGTCCTTGGGGTTGCACCACTTGTTGTTGGTCATGAAGCAAACCCCTCCACCCTTAGATTTGCCAGACTCTTCCGTTCTATCCGCACGGAAAACAGAGAAGGACTCGGTTGGGCATATGGCTCGATCCGGCACCAGCGGGGTCAGCCATGTTTCCGTCAGACAAAAGACGTTACAATCCCTCATGTCCCGTTGGAATCTAATCCTCGCCCTAACATCATCCAACTTATTATCCAGAGACTGGACGTTAGCAAGAAGGATGCTGGGCAGAGGTGGACGGTGGGCTTGAACTCTCAGTCTGTTCCGAATTCCGCTCCGTTTTCCCCGATGTTTCCTCCTTCGTCTCCCCGTAGGTGAGTCTCCACTGTTGTTGTTGTGGCTCGCTCGTACTATCTCTGCCGGCCACGCTGGGTCGATGGGAAAAGTGGACAAAAACCTTTGTTTTGCGCAAAAGTTTATGTCCAAAAGTGTGCTGCGTTCGTAGGATGTTAGTGCCGATGTGTTTGAGCAAAAAAAGATATTAAAAACAACCACAAAAAATAAAAAAACGCACAATCTCCGCGGAGCTACCACGACGGCGTCTAGACACGGCCGCGCCATCTTTCAGAGAGAGAGAGGGTAAGGGAGAGAGAGAGAGAGAGGGGGGGGGGGCGGGGTGCAAAAGAGCATCCATTCATACACTAAAGCACTGTCTGTACATTTGATCAAGTGAATATTCCATAACTTGGCTATAGCCAAGTCAGAGAAGGACAGGGTGAAAGGGTCCTAGGCAGTAAAACCTACCTGCTTCTATCCATCAAGCTAACTTGTCATATTTACAGTCCAAAATTCACCCATAAAACACTGTTATTGTTAAGCGTAATTTCCACTGCAATTAGATGACGGCTTCATTAGAGAACATGTGACTGGAATGTGGCAATTAAGCTGTACTGTATGGCAGTGGAAGGAGGGACGAGGGAGGTGGTGAAGAGGAGGAGGAAGTGCAATACACAGTGATGGCATTTTACCCATTTACTGAATCACTCATTTCATTCCCTCAGTCTGTAATTGTCCACGAAACTGATGATGATATAGCCTCATTTCAAAAGATGGTTGTGCTAGACATAAAAAAGATAATTCATATGTTTAATCATATGATGTTCAGATGTCTCTTTGGCCTGAGAATAGTGTGAAGCCAATTTAAATTTGAATGCATTGTATGATTGTTAACTTCCAGACACATTAGCAACACTAATGTTTATTAATAATAATAATAATAATAATAATAATAATAATAATAATTTGGTCTTGAGCCTTGGGATGGCTTTGCACTCCAGCTCATAAGGGGTTAAAAGATCTGAGATGTAGCTAGGTTTATTCTTTATCTTATCTTAGAAACAGCCAGTATAGGGATGAAATAATAATAATGCATTACTTGATTGATCCCCATAGAGAATTGTCTTTTCTCTTGTCCCCTTCCACAGGAAGGTCAGAGTGCAGGCTCAACTATAGAACAGCACCCCTACAGCTGGAAGGATGGATTCAGCAGGACACCTCAGCAGGATGGATGGTTGCCGACATGGAAGCTTAAGCCTGGGTCAGCGAGCTGGAGGACGGTTTCCCTACTGAATCCTGCTGTCCAGTAAGGTTAATATGATCCTGTCTCTTTGTTTGGAACTATTATGTCCTGAGAAAACACACCCATACACCATAATGTAACTACAAAGACACCTAATTAAAAGAACTAACAACACCCAAACAATAATAGAGGGGCCAAAAACAAGGTCTGAAAGGTTCCTATAGGGGTGCCCACTGATTTTGTCCAAAACTGGCATTCCAATAGAAAACCAAACCACAGACAACAAGTGGGGAAACATGTTCTCTCCCCAACTGAAGCAAAGGCCAAGAGCCTAAAATCAACTTTGGGACAACAGACATTTGTGTTACTTTTAAACACAATATATGGTATATCGGTTTTATACTGTACATATGTACTATATATACTATATAGCATATGTACAGCATATATATATAGCAGCATACATACATACATACATACATACACACACATATACGTATATATATATATACACTGTATATATGTATTTATATACCTGTTGTTTTTTTAAACGTATAATACAATACAATAAAATACAATATAATAATACAATAACTAAAGCAATAATTCAATAATTTCGTCATACTTTCATTAACAGGCTTATGGATTTGGATATTTATATAATTCATATCAAACCTGTTTCCATGCCAAATTGGGCAGCAACAACATTTACTTAATGTTTATACAATCCTGTTACCACTGTATCTTTAGTCTCGCCCACACTTTTTGCCTTGTGCACATTACACTCGTTACTAACAAGGGGTAAGCATACTAGATTAAGGCAAGGACACTCAAGAAACTGTCTTAACCTGAGTCTTCTCATGTTGCAGTGGCACAAAGCGTAATGATCTAATTGGATTAAACTAGGAACAGCACTCTTATTTTCTGCCTTTCTAGCATTTTTCATTATGATTGAGTAATTTTGAGAGAGCAAAGTCTTCTTCATTATAGATGCACATGCTGGCTTGTAAACATTTTGTTGGTGAAATCAACTCATTGGCAGAACTGAACACTCAGTCTACATTACTACACTACACAGTCATAGCATGTCAGCAAAAGGAACAAAGATAGTGAGTGATTTTCCCCTTGTTGTGTGGTAGCACTTACTGTGTTCCTTCCCCCAAGACACAAGTCAAAACATTTTAACTGAAATTAATGACAGTTATTTAATTTTTCTGTCAATTTGATGCCTAATTTTTTCACTTGTTATTTTGTATAATATTACGATCCCCAGCAGCCAGTTTTGCCACCCTAGGCAAAACGGAGTACATTGGGGGGTTGGGGACGATATCCATTCACAATAATGGTTGAAAGTTGGCAGGTTGGTGCAGGTACCCATGAACAAAGGTCTATATATAGTGTAATAGGCAAAACATGTTGCGAGACTAAACCTACTCTTATAAAAATAGTGATATGCTGTAAGCATGATTCTTTCTACATTCCATTGAAATACAGCTCACAGTGACATCAGAGAAAGAAAGGGCCTTGGTTAAGTCACTTATGGTTTAACTCTCTTTCAACATCAAAAAGGCAAGGTGTGCTTTCAAACATTTAAGTTAAATAGCCTTACAGAGTTAAGTTAAGTTAAATAGTCTTATAGAAAACGATAGAAAAAAATATGTAATAAAATGGGGAGAAGCTCCAAGAGCACTGATCACATCAGGTGACCCTGTTTCTGAACCTCTGCTAGCCCACAAATCATTTGCCTTCGGAGCTCTGTGCTAACTTTGCCAAGCTATTCTCCACCTGGTACTGTCCTCTCATCACCATTCATTGTACTTTGGTGGAATCGTAATACATCCAATTGGTTTCCCCCCAGTATTGCCAGGCTCACTTCAATCTCTGCCCTTCCTGATCTTGGTGTGTGTGATATTAGTTATGGAGGCTGTCTCTGCAGCACAGTATGAGCAGTAATTTTCTGGATTCATGGTATGTTACACATCATGCATAGCGAATGAGATGGTTGTTTCTGTGCATTAATTTAGTGTATATTTACTATATATCTTCACTGTACCATAATTAGAACTGTATCAATTAGGTATCCTGCCATTGTCACCTATATCAGAGGCTGTGCAAAGATGGCGGACATTAAAAGAGAAACAGAATTTGACATAATTTTAACTACAGAAAGATGTTTTCTTACATCGGGACATGGTGTGATCTTAACATTTAACAAATATATACACTTCTATGATTTGATACAATAGCTAAAATACAAGTAGTATAGAGAACCTTCGATTAATATTAATGGTAATTCGATGGAATATCAGTCAATTTTTCAAGTCTTTTATTTTACAATCATTTGCAGATGTCCCAGAGCTCTTCATAAAAGGGTTAGTGTCATTCAAGCAAAAAGAAAATCAGTGATGCAGTCACTCTGGAAGTGGGTGACAGTAGCATTGAATATATGACTATTACCTGCCTTTACTCTTACAGTGTCACAGCTGGTGTTTCAGGGGGTACAATAAGCACTGGCAGTAGGATTATCAGAGAGACTGCATGATGGTGGCTAACACTTTTTTTCCACAAGTTTAACTGATGTTTTGGAAATAATTTATGAACAGATTATTAAACCAATGCACTGTTTGCATGCAATGTTTACAAAAACACAGGTTTTTTGTCACCAAAAAAAACCCACCAAAAACCCCACTCCATGAATACCTATGGTGTCTTTTTTTGGTCTGCAGGGTGTTGCAGCTTGACAACTTTGTCCTAATGTTCTGACACAGAGCAGTAGAGCTAAATTGTTTTGTCATATTATTTGTTTTTAAAATGATAATTGGTTTGTGGTGATCAATCAAAAACGTCAGTGTATCATTCCATTTAAAAATTGGTAACCTTTTATACACATTGTTTACATTTGCACACATTTATATAGCTCTACATATCTGTATTTTACATTTTACCCTACTGCACTATATTGTTTATATTGTGATATTATTGTTATATCGTTATTTATAGTATGTATCTCTCCCCTCGCCCCATTTGCACTGTTTTTTGGGTGCTGTTTTATGGTCCGGCATAGTATAATGACAATAAAGTTGAATAAAGTTTAATTGAACTTGTTGCTACCAGGGATCAAACCAGCAAGCCTTTGACTACTAGGTGGCCTCTCTAACCAACCTGACACTTTCTCAAACACTTGTGTCTGTCTGGGACCATTTTTGCTTTCAATGGTTACACTTATGAGACACTGCACTGGTAATATTATACTGTATAATATGAATAACACATCCTCACGTCAAGATAAGAAGAACCTTGAACAGCAATTACAATATTTTTGTAATTCAAAATGAGACTTGTTAAGGATAGTCCATTCATTTTCCATTTTTGTGCATTGCAACATTTTGCAGACATTCATTTTATGGAAAATCTATACAACTCATGTTGCTTTTGCTTTTTCTTCATAGAAAAGATTCAACTTCATTATGTCTATGATTTGACTAATGGGTGATCTAACTTAATATAGGTTTAGAAAGTGGTATGATTTGACACATAAGACAGCAATGTCAACAATGCACAATCATTGGTTAGAGCTATATAACATCAAGCTAAGCCAAGTAATCTATACTGTGTTAATGAGATAGCTTGCGGCAATGCATTCTACATACATGGCTCCAGTGTGTACTCTGTTGTATAAATAGTAACAGTAGGCAAAATAGTGATAATTCAGCTAACTATAAACAGTGTATGGGTAATGACAGACATGCGGTGAAAATATTATTTTGAAGGTGATGATGAATGGCAATTACAGCTAGTGTGAAAAATCCAATGACATTGGGCTAGCATACAAATGAAGCGGAAAGTAGTTATCCCCACCCAATATCCCAGGTAGATAATCACAGGACATCCAAAGACATTTGTCTACTCTGAACTAATCTTATTTTAATCATGGATAAAATTACTCTTTGTAAAATTTGACACAAAATATAATTGAGCATGTAAGGTTGCAGTTTGAATATGATTATGGAATGATGTGTTCAATTGTGCATGGCTAGGGATAGAGTCTATGGCCTAATTACACTTTGGGAGGTCACTGCCCTCCATTTCACCAGAGGCCAACAATAGCTGGCATTTTATACTGTATCTACTTTTACATGTGGTTTACCGATTGCGGATTTATATTTGTGCCAAAGCACACCAAATTTCAACTTGAATTAAGTTTTACCCTTCATTTCTAGTAATTCAAGAATGGGCTGGATGTGCATGTTTTTTGTAAAAATTCTATGACAGAAGGGAACTTTATTCTCACATCATTTTCATCAATCGTTTTGTGTTATGTTGAATACACAAATTAAATAGCTGGGATCCAGTTATATGCAGAAAAAGATGAAGAAAATATTGTGAATCTATACTACTGAATCTACAACCAGTTATACAGCATATAAAATTGATTAAGGGATTGGAAGAATCAGGCATTGAATGAGCTGGTCTTCTATCACTCAATATCTAAGAGTACTGTACATCTATCTGAAAGCATGGTCCAAGTCATTAATTTAGGATTCCTGTGCAGTAATGATCTATGTCTGCAAGGAGAGTAGTACAAGCTGGGTGAGATGCACGTGAAGGAATGTAAAGTGAGGAGCCGGTGAGGCAGAAAAAGAGCAAAAGGAAAGTGGCAAGGAATCATTAAATAGATCACAGTGGTGACACTTTGAAGACACATATCCCACAGAGCATGCGCCTTGAGTGCTAACAAAGCTGATGGGCTGCAGGGAGCATCTCTCAGCCTTCTGACTGAGCAGTAGCACTAAGATTAGAGGTTCCTTTAATCCAACAAAGGGGATTAAATGCTACAAGAGAAGGGAGAGGACGGCTCCCACAGAGGGGCTGAGATGAATTATTAACACCTCTCCTTAGACTGGTGATCTAGGTCTTTAAACCAAAATCACAGCTCTGAGACATTGGTGGCAAGTCCTGCCTGCCAAACATGCAGGGGTGCACACATGAGCCTGATCTCTCACCACACACTCCCCCAGGCTGAGAGGACGGGGGGGGGATCCAAAGTAGATCTTCATTCACTTAAACACTATGGAAGAACCTGTTAGTATTGGTGATCAAATTCCAAACCTTGTGATACTGGCTAACTGCAGTTTTCATTGTGTTGTCAGCAAATGGGAAAACCACATCATCAGCTAGTACTATAAAGTTACAATCAAATAATCAGCTGACATAGCTACACTATTTGAAATCCACATCATCACTTCCATCTTTATTCTCAGGAACAAAGACAGGTCAACTTCCTTTGAACAAACGTCAGCTGCCACAATGAGTCATAATACTATCCTGTCAGTGGAAACAAAAGTATAACAAAAGCGGGAGTAAACATCCAAAAGTGCTGTATAGCAAGGGCAGCCTATGACAGTGACATCCCTGTTTTCAACACTGTCCCACCTGAGATCACCTTCAGATATCCATCAACTCTTCAAACAGCTTAACAAGCATATTGGCATGGTGCATCAACTCATGACCTCAAACGCAGACTTTAAACCAAATAAACAGGTAGAAACATAAACATTGTTTCCCATCATCACTTACCCCCCTTGTTCCATCTGCCTTTAGTCCTTGCCTGATAGGTGAGTTCCAGACAGCCAGACAGCACCAACAGAAAAAAAACAAGTTCAAACACAGAAAGCAATCCAGACTTTGCCCTGGAAAACATGTCCAAGAGTTGCTGACAGCCGAGTCACTTTCACATGGCTGTGTTTCCTCCTAGAGCAGCGCAGCTGTGGCGCATGGTAACCCACGCGTGGGCTGTCATCATCAGTCACGCTGGAGTCAGCAGTGGGTCTCTAGTCCTACCATGCTGCTCTGTGATGCCCAGGATGGGTGCTACTCTTCACTGATGCTGGGGCTCCCAGTTTAGCCACATCTCTACCTCCTGTGAGCTCTGCCTCACCAGAGCGCACGGGAACCAAATGGAACACACAGCTTGCCACGCGACAGCACGGCTCAGCTAAGCTCAGCACAGTGCATTGGAACTCGCTCTCATTCATACACACACACACACACACATACGCACACACACGCACTCTCTCTCTCTCTCTCTCTCTCTCTCTCTCGCTCTTTCTGTCTCTCTCACGCTCGCTGCTGCCACCGCTGTCGATGCCGACACTGCTGCTAGGGCTGCTGCTGAATTATTTCCTGCCCTCCTCACTCTGGGTTTCAGAGGAAATTCATTTCTCAGCGCTCACACTTTTGCTCAGAGCTTAACACCATGGAGGGGAGGAGAGGTGGGAGCACAATCCACAGTCTGCACTCTAGAGAGGAGTTTGCAGGGGTGTGTGGGACTAAGGTTGTCTGGTAGTGTGAACAAACAAACAGGCAGGCAAGAATGAGGAGTGGTGGATGTGTGAGGGGGGTGAGGAGAGGCAAGGTGCTCACAGTGGCAGCTCTAATCCTCACTCTCTGATCCTAATAGCCACGCCAGTTATATAGATGATCTTTTAAAAAAGACATTCGTAAGGAGGTTGCATCAGCCTTGCCAAGGTAAGGGTTGGGATTCACCAGTGGCAGCGTAGCAAGGAGAGATAAGAGGGGAGGGAAAAAAGAGTAGGAGATCAGACAGGAGCACTCTGGTGTGGAGATTGTAAGGTTCACGCCTCATGACCCACCCAGATGTGCTTGTGAATGTTCACAGGCAAAAGAAAGCACTGGGTGGCAATCTTATTGGGCTGTGCTAGGGTTGTTACTTTTTCTCAAATGTTTTTTTTTTGTTTTTTGTTTTTTTGGCATTTTGCCTTTTATTTGATAGGAGCAGTAGAGAAAGACAGGAGGGATGACACGATGACAGAGGTCCCGGGCCGGATCCGAACCCAGACAAACTAATTTCGTGTGCCATGTGAAGCAGGTCCCCGACCAACCATAATGCAGTCTATGACCACACGCAAGTAATATCAACAAAAATTGCTGCCTAAGTATGGAGTATTAAAACCAAAAGGATAATGTACATTAATTCATCACAGTTTTGGAACTCAGCTGTAAAAAACAATTACTCGTTATGCAATTGTTGAAAAATACTGGCTTATTTTAATTACTTCATTTTTATATTATTGTGAGAGAATCATATCAATCAATTCAATCAAACTTTCTAAAATTTTAATCACTGAAAATCACTGAAGGCTACTGCCTGTGGCAGCACTCTAAGAGGAAAGCAGTTAACCTGTTAGCTGCCACTGCAAGACAATTATCAAGCATTTTCTATTAGGTTTAAGAATACAGAAAAGCTAACAATGATAAATGCCTCTGATTCTTACAACTGTATTATTGTACCACTACTACTACTGACTACTGTTGCAATGTATACAAGTTTGGTATTAAAAAAAACACCCAGACCAAAGTCAACTTTTAAAAGTGTTACTCTCTGTTGAATGTAGAGGCACAATATTTATGACAATATCAGTCACATTTCTCTGACAAACCTCCAAGGTCATTATGCACCCAAGTTCATAAAACAGGTACTTCACAAGCAAAGAGCGTGAACAGGCTGTCTCGCACACACACCGTGGCTTTAATGTTCTAATTACATCTTCTGAGGGAATCCATGATTAAGTCCATAATTTTTTATACACAGTGCAAATTAATATCCTGAATCCACACATAATCTTCAACGTTGCCTACCCACCCCTCCCCCTCTTCCTTCCCTCCATCTCTCTTTCCCGGTGTAACAACCTGCAATAATACCAGGAACTATAATTAAGCTTTCTGCAGATGAGAAAAGAGATGTGTATTTTCACCAAGACATCAGTGGGAGCATTTGTTGGCAATACACATTTCCCATGACAGATAAACAAGCGCAATGTTTGCTTCTCTCTGGGCTATTACACCATAGTTAAAAGTATATAACTCTAAAATATGACAGTCCCCTGCTAATTAAGTTACAAACTTACACAGATCTATACCAGAATAGGTGAATGTGTTATCTCCAAACCAATGATTGTACAATATATCTTGTTGCATGTCAACACCTAAATAGGAGTTTTTCACCAGTAGCCTATGGCTGATGTGTAATACTGTAATACTCAGAGATTACTCTCTTTACATAGTGAGTCAAAAGCTGGGCATAGTACGGTAAGTGCTTGCCTTGGGCTCCTATTTTAAGTGATCTTGGCAAGGCTAAGCACTCACTAGCTTAGATGCAAGCGGATAGTGGAGGAAATTACATGGAGCAGGTGGTAAAGCTTGTATTAAATAGTAAGTGGTCTGCAGTGACAGCCTGTTCCAGGCTGTGTGTTTGTGTGCATGTTACCTGGTTCCACTTCCTCATAAGCCATGGATATAGGAGCAAGAGCCTTGGCAACAGTCGTTACTGTAATGGCAGTAGCATTGTTGCTGTTAATGTGCAGCATTCATTTACACCCTGAACAGTAAAACTCTCATCCTCACATTCAGCATTTAATTCATTGGTGCCTATTCATGAGCTGCTGCGACATCAAGGAGCTGAGAGCTATTTTTTTCCGAGTTTAGGCTAATGTAAAAGCTAGTGTTCATCTGATTACTGCACATCCATTGCCATATGTAGCCAATTGGCACCACAACAGATGAATCTGAGTCAGACATATTAACAATTATGTGGGAAAGTTCTGAATATGAACTTCAGAAAAACGGGACAGATGTTCCAAAAACAAAGTGTGTGTGAGTGTGTGTCTTCAGTGGAAAAAAGGACAGACTTTGATGTGTGCCGACTCTTGTGTAAAATTAGTTCACAAAGACATAAATCTGGTGAAGCGTAGCTGGAATTAGCATCCATGCTGCCTTTGTCTAGGTCCCTATGAGCCCATTACAATAGCCATTCAAATATATGTGCACTACAAAATACATTTTGCCTCTTTCATACAGTACTAAAAAATGTAAGGGGGAAGAAGGGGAGGGGATAAGAATAGGGAGAAGGAGAGCTGGGAAGCTTACGACCTGGCTGTGCAGTGTGTGATAGCCAATGTAGATCTTGCGGAGGGAAGGCAGAGAAGCATTGTATAGGGTCTTCCTCTTGCCAAACTGTACCTACCACTGTGGATGGAGTAAAGAGGAATAGAGTGGAGTGGAGTGGAGTGGAGGGGATGGTGGGAACCCCTGGATCCATACTGGGGAGTCTGTCAGCTTATCACCCCCAGACAAGAGCCCCCTGGATAAACGTGGTCGAGCAGGAAAGGAGCCCAGCTTCAGCAGTGAAGGGGTGCAGGACAGTGATAAGGATGAAGCTCTGTGGGGTGAAATGGGGGAGTGAGGCAAGGGGCCCCGGGGCTGAGAAACTCAGCCAGCAGCGACCCTCATTGCAGCTCTCTCCGGCTAAACCTCTTAAAAAATTTACACACAGGCATTCACAGCAGATGTAGGTTACAGCATGCATGTGTGTGTTCGTGTGTGCCCATGTGTAACCATCTGTGTGTGTATGCGAGTGTGTGTGTGTTTGTAAGAGAAGAAAGTGCACATTGGATTCCCCATCTGACAACAGAACCCAGAGATGGAACGTAAGAGAGTAGAACAGAGAGCAAAAGAGGAGATGGAGACAGTGAGAGGGAGAGAGAGAGAGAGAGAGAGAGAGAGAGAGAAAGAGAGAGAGACAGAGAGAGACAGAGAGAGAACTGTCCTCTTGCTGTTTTTCTGAAGCTGGGCTCTTGAAAACACACCATGAAATTTGCTTTTTCACAGGAAGTGACAGAGCGAGCACCATCAATTGATCCCCTGATGGAGATCTGGCTCTTTGTGTAGTCGTTTTCTCCTCTGCGCATCTGCCTGCCCAGATACTGGATAATCTACTCTCTCCCGGCATTCCTAATCCAACCATCCATCCCCATTCACTCCGCCCATTTGTGTCCCAGCACAGGACAGGGGTGTAGTTTGGAAGTCCATAATGGAATAGATTTGGTTGTTTGTCTCTCTTGAAATGACTGTTGTGCTGCTCTGAAATGATAATTTCTCCAGCATTGCTACCATCTGGGTCATGATTAACGTTCCAATTATAATTCATTGGAATCAGAGCTCAGCAACTTTCAACCAAATAACCGTTGGTGGAATGCTTCTTTTGTTAGTAGCTGAATGTT
This sequence comes from Hoplostethus atlanticus, assembly GCA_034670405.1. Lineage (NCBI taxonomy): Eukaryota > Metazoa > Chordata > Actinopteri > Trachichthyiformes > Trachichthyidae > Hoplostethus > Hoplostethus atlanticus. The sequence continues at coordinate 7,344,202 of JAXDDX010000003.1, read as the reverse complement.
GTTTGTTTCATACTTCTCAAGGCAACTCATATAAGCATAACAAATATATTGAAGCCATGACATCCAAAGCCAGTTTGTACTTATTTGTTACTTGTTATCAGTTTTATTTTCTGCCCAAAATGTATGCACAATGGTCAACAGACCAACATACTCAAATACAGCTAATCCCAGTATGGCTCCTGGCAACCAAATGTTAGAGATCATAAGCTGATTACAGCCCCGTCAGCCAATTCAAATAAGTAAACAAGCCTGACTAGAAAGGGTCCACAGTCTTTGTTACAATTGAATGAAAGCGATTGGTAAATATGATTGTAATGTGTCTGGCTGATGGCAACTCTGATCACTTTATGAAAACTGGACATCATGATGGCTTGCGAAGGGATGTTATTAATAGATATGTTGCAGTTTGATATTTACTAGTGTGCTTTGATTCAAAAGTCATACCGATTCTTCATTAAAAAAAGAGAAAAATGCTACTCCACAATGAACTGGTACAGAATCCCTTCTTATCAAATCATGTAGCATGCAACAGTCCTTTGAAAACAGCAAATGCATGTGCTCCCATCAAACACAATGAAGTTAATCTGAGTTTCTAAACTAATCAGAAAGGTATTGTGGGCTGCACCTCCATAACATACATAATGGCTCTACCACCAAATTGCTTCCATTGCATCCATATGTAAATTTTATATGTAACCATTCAGAAACAGGCTGGGCTTGTTATAATGTACATGAAAACAGCAATTGAAGTCAAAGAGTATGGCACAAGCTGAAGGTGCAATTACATCGGGAATACATTTCTTTACAATCAATCCTTTATACCACATAAACTTATGCACAGAATGTGTCAGTGAATGTTCCTGCAAGTCAGAGAACAGAGAGGTAATAAGAATCAGAATGAGTTAGTGATGGCTGTCATAAAATATGGCTGGGAGTTCTATTTACAACCTGTAATAAAACTGCCTCTGCTGCGATTTATGGAGACGCCTGCCCCACAGAGCTAAACCCTTTTTGCCAAGGGCATGTTAATAACCTCCGCAGTGCATTCTGAACATATCGGCAGATGGACATTTTGTCTAATAGAGCATTGCAAACTGGAAAGCAGGTGCTAAAAAAAGCAACAGTGTCATGGTGATATGGTTTTCTGGTGGCAGCATGGCTCCACCCTGAAGCTCCTCTCCACGTCTGTGACCCAAACAACCTGGTACTGTGCGCTATGCTTTCCTTTGTCTCCTTCCCCTTCTCCATCTATCCGTCATTTTTTTTCTCTCAGCAGTCCACTGGCAATGGAAAAACCTTATTAATGGGATCACACAACTGTTGAGTAACAGGTGAAAATGTGAGATGAAATATGACATGGATATATTAGCCATTTAGCAAAATGTTCATTGACTGTGACGGAGTCATGATATTGATATGAAAGATCTGATGATGAGGTATGATGGTGATTAGGTTAGGGTGATGATTGGGTTAATGAGCTAACTGAAGTTTGAGACTTTGAGAATACACTGTATCCAGGCTTCTGACAATACAACTAGTGCTGATATGTTTTTAACATACCATTTACAATATATTTGACTATCTAAGATTATTATTTTTGAAGGTTCGACTTGTAAATGGAGAGTAGGATAAAAATACAGGTCTGTTTTTATTCTGGTGTTTACAATCATTACAAATTCAAACAAAGCTTTTACTCAAAATAAACGTAACACTCAAGATTATGTATGTACTTTTATGTGTCATATGTACTTTTGCTCCCTGTATCAAAAGTTTAATGAATACAAATTAATTCCTAAAGACAAAAAAATGAATTAATCCAATAGAACATTTATGTATGTAAAACATGTCTTTCAACAGGTGGCATAACACCTTTGATTAAAACTATATGCTTGCAGTACATGCAATCCCATCATTTCCTTTTCATCAGCTGAGGAGGGAAACAACAAAGTTAGACAGGGTTATATAGGAGCACAATATGACCACAGTGGCTCCATGCCTGCAGGAAAGATGTATGAGAACCCAAGGCAGAACTGACATACAGTACTGTGGAAGTGTGGCAACCACAGCAGACAGACGATTACAGATATTCATTGAAATGATTCACATCTCTCTGCCTCACTCACACTCACTCACTCACTCACTCACTCACTCACTCACTCACTCACTCACTCACACACACACCCTCTCTCTCTCTCTGATATCTTATTATATGCCATTATAGCATGAACAATTTTTGTATACAATCACATTGCACAGACTGTGCTATAATTGAAATGCATTATGAAACTATAATGAGAAGAATCAATTGATTGCCATTCTAGTCTCCATTAGAGGGGTGGAGAGGAACAGTAGGTGGACAGACGGGGCACTGCTCCCCTCCCCGTTTTGGCTAGAGAGCCTCACCTGATTGCTGGTCTCACTAGTGAAGGTTGCCAGCTCTTCAGACAAACGTCACTGTACAGTCCATCTCACACATATGCACGTTTACCTTCTATTTTAAGCAGAAATGGCTAATACAAAACTTTTTTATTCTCCATCAAAATAATTGATTTGAATTCTTCAAAAGGGTGCCAATAATCATGGCCTCAGCCACTTTTCAATTTTGAAACCATAAAAGGTTTTATTTATTTTCTTCCTATCATCATGTGCTGTTGTAAATTGATAGACGTATGTGGGACGACCGAAAGTTGTTTCAATTTCCAATTATTTCAGAAGATATTGTACATGATCTGCATAATGTAAACATGTGTGTAACAATATGTAAAGGCAGGTAATTCACTGTGGTTGCATTGCTTATCTGATCTGTGATGATTTTCAAAATTTCTGAAACTGAATTGCATTCTAATAATGAACCACACAAAGCACTGATGAAGTAATCCCAATAGAGGTTTAAAATATGTGTTGGAAAGAAAGAAAATCAATTACAAAAGTACATCCAGAAATCTCCTGAAGTATATTTGAAACTGTGCCAAAGCATATAAAGACAAATTCATAATGTTAAACATAGTCTTAAGAATGCTAAGTATTATTGTAGCTTTAGGTATTTGTTTATGTAATTTGTTTCTGTTAAAGCAATTGACAGTAGCCTATACCAATTATCTGACAAGGATCATCTCGACTTAATGTGAAGGTGTACATTTCAAATAAAAGCAAAAATAGTTAAGGATTATGAAAAATATTTTCTTTTCAATATTGTTAATATTCTGCCTTCCATACCGACATGTTTGATATCAGGTATCAGACATATTTTGAGATTTTAGGGTGTAAAGTGGACTTCAAAATACTGCTTTACAGTGTGGAACAGGTTGTTCACTTGTGCATGGTGTTTAGTCCAGTCCCTGAGGTTTCATAGAAAACATAAATCACCCTCCTGCCACCACATTCAAAAATGTACTTTCACTGCATTTATCTTGTCTAACTTGTTTATGTACTTCCATAGTGTTTACTATGGAAGTCAATGGGGAAATTGGAAATCAGACTCACTGAATAGTGCAATGTATTTTCAGGCAGTTAGTGGAGTTATGCTATGTTATTCTTATGTTCTTAATAGTTCAGCCTAAATTTGTGTACTTGAACAAGTCTAAAGCCTCTTTTGAGCTGCTCCGTTGACAATGAAGAGGAGACTGAATTTTTTGTCACTATGATAGTACCCGTACTGATTTGGATAGGAGTAGATTTCTGTGCTACTATGAAATAGCAGCTCAATTTGATATAAAATATCAAACAAACATTCTATCTTTCATTTATGTTCAATGAAGATCTCCAGAAAGTGTCTTTATGACCTCACAAATTTATTTTCTGGAATCTAACTTTTGTTGCCCATGTACAGAAATATTGATTGAATTGTCCAAGCCGATTGGAATAGATATGTTGGATAGGATTTGTCTGTTTGTCTTAAACAAACATCAGATTTTAACTGGGCTTGAGTGCTTTGACCCAAAGTATCCAAAATAAAACACAAATTGTGACTGTCACCATTCTGTATATAATTCACTAAAGGTACAAAACTAATGTACTTCATTAATTCAATATCTTTCCCTGTATTGTTATGGAGAGTAAGTATGGTGATTTGGGCCTTGTGCCGGCATTGGTAACCATTGAAAAATGGCCACAAGGGGGCCCATAGGCAAAACTTATGATGATCCTGAGATGTGTCTGAAGTTTGATACCTTTATCAGTCACAATGTGCACAATTATATCATTTGGCCTCTAAAATTTAAGTTTTAATATTATGTTCTAAAGTAATTCATTTTTGTGCATGTATACTCTAGGCAGTCTATCATTGTTACCTATCATATACTGGTACATCAAATAGAAAAGGACCATAATAGGTAATGTTATGGAAATGTGAAAAATGGGCTGTGGTTGTCTGAGGTCGATGTACCACTAGACATAAATCATTACCTCAGTTTAGCTTCAGGCTGTTGCACAGCCTCATTCATTTGAATACTGTACATTCGCAAACTACTAGACTGGTAGCCAATCGATCATCAGCTCTATACATTCCCGAGGCTTGTTTGCTCTAAGAATATAAAGTAACTCCATCGAGGTTATTTATTATCAACCACAACATAACTGTGGCAGAAATGCCAAAAGGTGGTCTAGGATCAGCAAAAGATGCTCTCATTATACAACACACATCCAAAGTATTGTGGGAGTGAAATTTAGTCAGTTGGCAAGAATGAGAAACCAACTCTCTCTGATCAACTTTCTGAGAAAATGAGAACCCTGGCTAGTAGAAGAGTAGGAGAGACTGGCAGTAGATTGAAAGCTATTCACGTCCATAACCCCATATCATCACCTACAATCACATCATCGCCCAGACACTTCCAGGTAGCCTTGAGCCCTCTCAGGCTTTATTGGTGCTGCTAGCCCAGCATCCATACAGCTCATACTTACATTTCACCAGCACTTTTGATCAGTGCAAATTGAATGAGTATAATAAGCCAGTCAATATGTAATTTACCCCCCATATCCAGTTCAAATATGGCTACACGGAAATAACAGCACTCAGGCTGAAGTCAGGCATTTCCATAATGATATACTTTTTTCCCTGCACTCTTTTGTTCTCTTCCAGAAAATAGGATCACTTTTCATGTAGGGAGCAAAATGTAGCCTACTCCCATTCCCTTCTTCACACATTGAGTGAGCAAATTGAAAATCTGTCAATCTCCAGCACACTGGTCCAGAGAGAAAATGTCTCACTGATAAATACCAGTAAACGGGGAGAAGTAAGTGGGACAAAGGTATTTAGTATAGCATATCCACAAACCTAGAGGAGGGGTAAAGAGTAAAGAGGGGGATAATATGCAAAATATTTGTTATTAAACTATATAATACATATCTAAATTTGTTTCTGGTTTCTGCTCAAGCTAATACATTTACAATAAGATCTGTTGTAAGAATGCTACTAAATGCACAAATGCTATGACAGTTGATTCCTGCACAACAGTGGGAAAATAAATTCCCAATGTATCATGCCTATTCAGATGTCTTCAGTAGACAGCAGAGAGGTCAAATTATTGACCTATAGAAACCTTCCAAAGGGAATTCAAGGTTCAGCTCCTACAACACCCACACCTGGGTCCCTTCACATACACAGAGAGATGGAAAGAGATAGAGAGAAATACACCCCTTGATGTGCTGTGGTGGGCCTATTGCTCTCGGGAGCTGTGTTGGGCATTAAATCTGCCTGGGGATGAGAAAGAGTGGCAGCCTCTCAGCTAGGGGGCCTCAGAACACATTTTAAATTTCGTCGGGGTGACATGTCTCGTCCACCTCTCAGACTGTGCTGACAAGGGTGACAGTTAGCCAGCTTTTATGAGTCCAACTTGAAGGTTGCTGAAAGTCGGTTGAAACTCAGCAGTGCAAAGCATGGGAGTGTTTGTTTTATATGGCTATTTTTCTTTACTTTTATGAAAACGTAAATGCATCATGATGCAAACAATGTAATATTAAGTGAAAACGTAAAGTAATAAACTCCAAAAGAGGAAGATTTGCGTGATTCTTAGCGTGCATTTTATGTACGCTAATAAAATACCAGACAAAAAGCTGGAGTATTTATCACAAGGACTACAGTGATGGTACGAGGCAGAAAAATGAATGCTTTGGACATAACAAATTGCTTGTCACCTAGTCATAGCAGGCTGAGAAAAGAGGCTTGAGATTAGGCTGTGCTATGTATGTATTTTTGTCCCTGGCTGAATTTCATGATGGTGTACATACAGTCATGATTGCAAGTTTATGAACCCCTTGTTGTACAATTGACATTTTGAGTTTTTACCATGCAATGCTTATTTATATGTTTTAGTGTAAATTGTGCATGTAGTAAAATTCAAATGGTTTAAAGGTAATTAGTGCAGGTGTAAAACTAAGTGAATCTCCTCTTACATTAGTTAAATCAAACACGTCAATAACTAGGTATGAAGTTTGTGTGGCACAGCAATTAGAAGTGGAAGTAGAAGTTATAAAAAAATAGAAATATCAAAACTAGCAAAAAAACAGCCCAAGAATAACATCCAGAGATCCACTGCTGCATCTGATGTCACTGTGCAACCATCAACAAAAAGAAGAATACTGAATAGAAATGGCATTCATGCAAGGGTAGCCAGGAAGAAGCCTCTACTGTCTAAAAACAATAAAGCTGCCTGTTTTAAGTTTGCCAGAGACCATCTGGACAAACCTGAAGTCTGTTCTCTGTCCAGAATTGAACTGAATTGAACAGAATTGGTCTGGGGTGCCATGGTCTGTTTTTCTTCCTCTGGATGACTTCAAATCATTAAGGGAACCATGAATTCTGAGGGATACCAGAGGATTCTTGAACAGAACATCAGGCCATCAGTCCAAGAGCTAAAGCTGGGCTGAAAGTGGCTGTTTAGCAAGACGATGATCCTAAGCATTCAAGCAAATCTACCAAAGAATGGCTCAGGAAGACGTTTAGTGTTTTGGCTTGGCAAAGTAAAAGACCTGCAGGCTGTTCATGCAAGAGAGTCCTCTAACCTTATGAGTTGGCCGAGCTTTGTTATCTGTAGTTTGCCTCCCTCCTGTGACACAATACCTATACATTAAGCTACGGTGGCATAACGAGAGAGAGAGAGAGAGAGAGAGAGAGAGAGAGAGAGAGAGAGAGAGAGACTAAGTAAGGAGGGGAGGGGATAAAATACACATTTAAACCCAAGGACCAGTGGCACGTTGCACTATATTGATTCGCCATGATTGATTCTGCGGGGAAATCAGTGCAGACCAATTTTACATTAAGAATTGATGTTCTTCTGTGTGGTATCAAGCACCACAGATACTGCACTCCTTCTATTAACTGCAATAATTGAAGGATAGAATCAACTAACATGGGAAGTGTATTCAGGGGGCGTCTTTGAATACTGTAGTACTTGGTAGTTGGCAGGGGAGAGGACAGGTGTTCAGGACCCAACCATGTCCAGGGTTGAGAGGTCACAGCAGTTAGAAAGATGAATGAAATGGGGTGGAAATGCCTAACTGAGTGAAAAGATCATTAAGATGAAATAGAAGAATGAGTCCAACCATGCCATCTACCATTAACTGATCAGTGCTGAGACAGGGTTCTGGTGCTACATCTCATACAAGAAAACTCCAGTGTGCATTACACAGTATTCAAAGTAAAGCCATATTTTTAATTAGAGCTATAGACAGTGTGCATTTACTTGGAATCAGGAATGTTGTACACGTCTAAAGAACAGCACAAAAAGCCATTTTGGTAAGCGTTGAGATTACTGCTCCCTCATTTAGAGAATCATTGTGTAATTACGCAATAATAAAAGGCAAGAAAAAATAGTGTCACTAAGAAAGAGGATAAGCAGTGGTTTACTTTTCTCAAGGTATAGCCTAACCAAATCCAATAATCTTCAAAGTAACTGTTCAGTTCATATCAATGATAGGCATACACCTTAAAATAGAACCTCCTTTGTCGATCAGTGTAGTAATTAGCAATTCAGAAAAGGGCTTTAGTGGTACTTGTGCAGGCCAGCGAACACGATCAATCCACCCTCTATATCATCAACATGGACCCTTGTTAGCCCCAAATAACTTTTAGTGATGAAGTGACTTGATCATATTTAGGCTATTATAGGAAAATAGTTAACAGGTTGGACAAAATATACACAGCAAAGTTTAATTAAAGGAATAAAACAGTATCTTGATTTTGAAGTTTTGATTATGTTATCAAGTGCATTTTAAGTGGCTTAATGGGCTTTTCCTATATTCTAATTGTTTTATAACAATTAACCAATATGAAATTTGTACTTTACAAAGACCTGCAGACTGCAAGGGTTTGCCTACCATGAAATTTTTGTCTTGTGCCCATCTCATTTTGAAGCAGTAGTTTCGCGCATCTCGCTGGATCCTGCTTGTTATGTTTACTTGACTTTTTCTGCATAGTGATAGTGTACAACAGCACACATTACCGCTGCCCTGCTGGTCGGAGCACTGTATAGCAACCAAAAATAGAATGTGGGAAAATCTCATTGAAAAGGGTTCAAAATCACGTTTTACAGCATAAAATCATACTTTCAAAAGTTGGGCACTTATTGTTGTGGTAAATCAAAGAAATTGATTGTGAATCGGTGAACAAAATTAGTGTTTTTGTTGATGTTTTTTTGCATATAACATTCCATCCCTACTTGATTGAAAGCTAATGTAATAAAGCTTTAAACAAGTGTTGCCTTTTTCAGATCTCTATGAAAACACAATAAATGATCAATGATTTCATTGTATTACTTACATCAAGGTGCGCTGTGCAAATGCAAGGTCTCTCATTGCTGTATCTCAAGCCCATTTTCCATTCCTGCCTATACAGTCTAGTGTTAATGCTGATGGAGTGCTGGATTAGTAAAGACTGGAAAGACGATGGCTGTGAGTGAGCTTCTGTCCTGTATGAAGCCTCATTTCCAGATGGGACAGGGATGATTTAGTGATGAGTATAGGGGTCTTTAAAATGAGTCAGTGCTGAAAATGTAAGACACATCTCCACACCCAGCCATTTGGACTGGGATGGCTGAGGGGTGAGCAGTGAGGTCTTGTCCATTTGGAAGACTGACAGCATAATCAGAGATGTCTTAATCACGTCTACTTGTCTCATTAATCAAAGGAAGCACCATTTCTAACTGTTATGCCTCTGTCCACCAATACACAAATGTATTACCATTAATAACTTGGATAACCTCCAATGAAAGTTCCTCCAATGATGAACAGTAAGAAATGTCTCTAAATTTGTGAGGTGAGACTTCCACTTAATCTGCTGTATATTTTGTTTGTTTTTGTATTTGCCTGTTTGTTCGCAAACTTTTCAAAAAGATTGCTGAGAAAGGGCCAATACTTTGCCTTATTTTTTTTAGATTCTGAGGTTCTACAAAGAATGACATTACTATTTTATAATGTCTTTCAGTTATCGTTACGTAGTTTCTCAAAAAGATACCTATGTGGGGGTGGCCCAATAACCAACATCAGCGTTTTGTTGGCTCTGAGTTTAGGGACATCCAGCATTTGACTTTGGATGAACAACCCTAACCCTAACCCTAACCCAATAAAGTGATTCTGATTCTTATTAACTGTCCCAAGTCAACATCTTACTGGCCCCGGGCTATTGGGCAATCCTTACTGTTGAACCCTGCCAGCTCTACAAGTTTCTTCTTAGTCCATCTGGGTTAACAGTTTACTGCTTGCTTGACTGTTCAAAGTTAATAGGTCTATATAGCCAGTCCTAAAAAAAAACTATGAGCAATAAAACCATCGTAAGAGTATCATCTCATCATATGAGACACCAATATCCAAAAAATGAATCAATCTATCAATCTATCAATCAATCTAACAATATGCTGAAATACTAGAACATCCAACATTTTGTCAAAACTCAATGTTAGCATGTGGCTATATTAAAGCTGCATTAGGCAGCTTCACACATTGGCAGCCAATTTGAGTTGATCAATTCACAACCTGTCAACATTAAAACTCTGCTAAAATAACATATTGCATGTTAATTCAATTAAAACAGTAACTAAAGTGTGAGTTAACTCAAGTCTGCATGCATTTTTATATGCATTTTGTTCACAATAATAACATGTAGTATCTTGAATATAGTGTCTTTGGTATAAAACAACATCATGGTCATTAAAACTTGTTTTTCAACCACCAATGCAACGCTAGCAAGCTGATATAGTGGGAGGGTGGACTGTTCCAATTATATTAACAGTACTATTACTTAAGGCGGAAAATATTCAAGAGTACATTGAGGAGCCACAGTTATAATCAAGTCCATGCTGTCACTTTTCTTTTCTTAAATTAAAAGACAACACAATATTGTTAAGCCCTATGCAAAAGTTGGTAGTACGTGCAATCTCAAAAGAGGAGATATGGATGTTTTGTTTGTTTCTTCAGCTGCTAGATAGTCACTTTTGCAGTGTGGATTTTTTTCAAAAACTAGAAAAAGTCACCAGAGTGTCAAGAATCTCAGAAAGTGAGCACTGGATCCTCCCTAATGCTATCTATGGTAAAGCATAAGAGGGGTAGAACAAATCATTTTGTGCACTTTCAAATGTTTAAAAATACCATAATTAAAAACATACAGTCCACTACCAGTAAGAAAGGTGGCAATTTCTAATAGCATGCATCCCAACCAAACAACATACAAAATATTGTGAAAAATGTATTGATCACATAAATAAGCAGTAACAGTTTGTAATAATAATATGAAAGTAAATGGTGACATTCAACATGAAAGGCTGAAAGCCATTGCAATATCTTTAGTTTGCATACAAGGCTTGCCTCAATAATTTCAAACAAACTAAACCGATTTCCATTTGGCAGTAATCAAGTTTCCATTGAATAATTCAGCCTTTGAATCACATGACATCTACTTTGTTGCTGGTAGACAGTGATAATCATTTTTGTAGCCTCAGTGTTCAGCCATTTCCCATCCCCAGGTGTAATTTGTTGTTTATTTTCTAATGACTTTGTGTCCAACTACCAATTGTAGGACTCTCCATTGCTGCCAAATCCCTACCACACAGCTGTTCTACAAAGATTAATACAAAGCAATGGAAAATATAACAGATATAGTGAATAGAGTAATTAGGCTCGGTCTAAAATAACTTGAAAAGTTTGTTTTATGTACAGTGATAAGATAAAATCAAATTCTGTTGGGCTTGAAAGAGCATGCTTCATTTTAAAAGGGGCAAGAATAATTCTTCTTCCACAGAATGAATCTGTGATGACAGGTTAGTCACTCGGTGTTGCCTCTCATACAGGTATGTGGTTAAAGTAAACACTGGCTAATCAATTCCACCTCACTGTGGATAGATCATTGTCTTACAGTAGAAACGTGACCTGAATAGTTCTAGTTTGTTTCATACTGCAATATGCCAGGCTCAATTAGACACAGAGAAAATGGATTAAAACAATATCACTAACATCACAGGAAAAAATATGTTCAACAAAAAGGAATAACCAAAATCAAGGCAAAGTGTATACTGTACAGGAAGATACACTAGATTAACCAGGTCTAGGTCAAAGGACATGTCATTGCATTTGAGTGTGCAGGTGTCAATGCACTGTACGAATACATGTACTTATTAGCGAAAGTAAGTGTAAAAGATAGTTGCAGTTATTTCTCGGTTTCTGTTGTGTGACTGATTAATTACATTATGTTAGCATCATTAATTATTCCCATGCTGTTATTTGAACTTCAATACCCACAGTGAATTTTGTTGATAAATGACATGACCATATGTTGTTTGTTCACATACCACCTCTGTACAACAGTAATTAATCAAATTAAGCTGAAAAAGCAAGGCTGACAAATTATCATGACATAGGGTCATGTAAGAAAATCAAATGAAAACAAATTGAGACTTGGTAGACATAATATGCTTGAATAGTTATTGGATGAAACAATACTACATTTAATGTGAGGAAAAAGATTATACACATACATTTCATAACTGGCATTTTGTTGTGAAGATTTGAAGATGTGAAGTAAAAGTATAATTTTACTCGGTAGTTCCACACTCATAACCTCAAAACAGTATCTGAATAAGGTATTCAGGTATTGACAATAGAATACATTTGTTTACCACAGTTAAAGTTGTATTAAGTAAGATTTACTTTCCATATCATAAAATGACCATAATATATTGACTTGGTTTTGATAGAGTTGTTGATCAATACTAATAGCTCACCGATCACTTTGCCAGGTATTTCTGGTTTTCAAAAACTCAGTTTACTGTCCGCGCCCCGTTTTGGAACAAACCACTCCTCACACCTCCCTTGCATTTTCAACTGCTAAAAGATGGAGGACGGTGCTACAAGTGAGGGACCATGTTTCTCTTAGATAGCTTCTCTAATTAGCTAGCTTACTCATGCTATTTGAAAATGTGACTTTATTGTATTTGTTAATTACAGGCTAATGTAAGCTGTTCCTGTTATAATTCCTTGGTCACCGATAGAGGTTGATAAAAGTCAAATTAGTTAATGCCCCTTTAAAATTCTTTAACCAACATCACAGGAAGCGGGATGTTAATCAGTATCACAGTTGATACACTCGATAGATAGGTTTGTATTATTTAAGATGTTTTGTATTACAGGAGTTTAGTTGTTAGTTGATGTTATTGCTCCTCTAAAAAAGTAAGTTATGCATATATTGCTATGTACAAACAACTAAAGTCCATGCCACGTGTTGATGATTTATGGCTAGAGATGAGGAGAACTAAGGAGACAAAAGAAACAGTGAGTTAGTGACGGAGGATATGGTGGGTTGGAGAGATGACTGCCCTAGCTACACAGCTAAGTGATTAACCCTGTACTGGTGAGAGATGGTGAAGGGGAAAGAGAGGAGAAAGAGTGACAGGAGGGGAGTAGAGGAGTGGGACACAGGAACTGTCATCGTTGCTTTAGATGGCAAAGAGAAACGCAGGCTGACAGGTGAACCCGAGAGCATTGACCGGCCTGCATCCAGCTGTCAGTGAGAACTCATCTGGCACCAGCAGAGCCTACGTGTCAACCAGGACGGAGGACAGGAGGAGTCCTGCATACAGCTGTGGCCCAGCCCCACATTAAGCTGCTTTAATGAGCAACATGTAACAACAACACAGGACACAAGGACACAGTACATCCTTGTTGTCTCATATTGATGAAGGATGACTTCATGGGTATTGCTTATTATCTGCATTCAGTTCTAGTGAACTATTAGACTTTGGTGATGTATTGATCCATGACCCACAGTTCATGAGGTGGATGGATGGTGGGTGGGCAAAATGGAAAAAAGCTTAAATGTATTACATTTTTGAACACATTGTTGTTCTAACGGTATTGTATGGGAGGTGCAGCCGTGGGAATGATCACCTCAATTTGCATGTCTATCACTTTACTTTGTGTCCTGTCACTATGCATCTAAGCCTTTTGAACACATTTGCCAAGCATTCAAGGGTTCATTATTTGTTTGTGCAACTATGGCAAAACCATAGAACAAGCTGATTTTGTTTATGAAGCTGTTTAGCCTCATGCTTGACAGCTCCTGGCTGAGTGTGCACTCCTTTTGCTGACTCCCTAATTAGGCTGCATACGCACAGACACTCATATAGAATAGCATTCAATTTCAAAGTTTATTACTTCTGTATTGATCAGTGCAAGGAAATGAAATACAAGGTGACCAACCTAACCAAATATCTGACACATATAGAATTAAAATTAGTAGAAATTGGGGCTCATAAATTTGGTAAGATATAAACAACACCCTAGCAAATGTAGGCTTTGTTATTCATAGAGCACCCCTGTCAACAATGTGATGCAGGAATTCTAATTTTAAGCTTACTTTCTGGAAGCGATGAACAGGTCTGTGTGTGGAAATGAAAACACTAGTTTTAGTTAATTCATGAACATTCCTCTACCACATAATGTAGCTAGATACCATTGTGTATTGATGAAGCAATAAAATACAATCACAAGCTAGTTTGCTGACCTATAGTGGGGAAAAAGATGCCAAATGTAGCAGGAGAAAGCATTTCAGTTGCAAATTCACCCTCAAGGACAACACTGTGTCCAATGACCACTGGACAACAAACAGGAACATGTTGGTAGAAATATAATTGAGTGGTAATAAAACAGAAAAAAGTTGGCCTTATTATTGAATGGGAAGGGTATTAATCTGTTGATAAGCCTTTTAAGTTTGTTTAAGATGTCTCTGTGTAACAGGATTAAAACAGGAATAAAGCAAATAGAGGCAATAGTATGAAGACATTCTGCTTCAGAACAGTATAAAAGTGGACAGTTCTGCAAAAACAGGAACCGAAAAAGCCAAAAGAAAACAGCTGATCCCAGCATCTAACACCAGTGAGGCGAAAGTGCTTTCAATAATAGTAGGCTCCAGAAAGAGTAAAACCAATACTTTGTATCAACATACACTACAGAGACCTCCCCAGACTTCCACAACTGTTGGCTGTTTCATTATGTTGTGCTCAAAGGATACATGCTCCTGATTCAGAGGTGTAATGAATCGTCATCATCCTCTATAATATCTATCTACTGCAAAGCAGTGAGTGTGTGCATTTGGTACATACAGGTATAGACAGGAAAAAATTCAACAGCAAACCCAGCAGATCAAGTCTAGCTGTGTTTCCGGACCGCTATCAACCACATTGCTACACAACTGTAAGATGGCCTGTTTGAGCTAGTTGATGGTAGCTGCAGAACCAATGGTGTTTTAGTGATAGCCAACAGTCTTGTTGTCATAGAAAATGAATGAACTGTTCGAATAGTGAGTGATAATAGACAAACAACTTTTTCACTCTCTTGAGTTGACTCTCTCACAGGCAAAAAACTAAAAGCAAACTGATTGCCTTACTGAATTACCCCAAATATTGGCCAGCAATGAGGGGTGCTGCTAGGAATTCTGGGCCTGCTGATAAGATGGGACACTGAGCCTTTCTATCCCGATGTGTCTAATTTAATACACTAGCACCTCACCTCTCTGAAGGCCCTCTCCAGGTGCAATTCCCCTTTTCCCCCTACTAGCATCCCTGGCAGAAATCACCAGGTCAGGCATTTTTTGCATATCACAGGGTTCGACTAGGATTGCCCGATGGCCCATGGCCACAAAGAGGTTGACTTGGGCCAGTTAATTGGTCAGTCATTGGCCCAAACGGGCCAGTGCCCAGAAAAATATGCTTCTGGGCCTACTATTTCTCACCCAGTGATAAGCATGATCTTTGCCTCTCTGCTCTGTCACTGGCCCACATTCCTTTCTGTTGTACATATTATGACCAATCAGATTTGATGCCACCTCAGTGTGAGGGGCTAGTGTCGAGTGGACCTGGCAGCAGCAACTTCAAACTACGAGGCGAAAAGGAAAAGACAATTTCTGTCATGCTGGAACCAACAGTTTTGGGTGGAAAATGACGAATCAATCCACACAATGTTTTGCAAAGTGTGTCAGCAATTTCCAAACAAAGTGGATCGAGGAGGGTCATTTTATAAAGGATCAGCAAATTATCGTATATATACCCTCAATGCCACGATAAGAACCAACAGTAGCCTGTGTGTTTGCAAAGCGAGTTGATAACCCATCGTCAGGCCCACTTAATTTATTAGCAAGGCGGATGAATGAAGAGATGTACCCACGACTAGAGAAATAGAAATAATAAATAAAATCCATAACTAAAACAATTGGGTAAAAGCAAGTCTAAAGAGGTATGTCTTCAGTAGTGATTTAAAATAGACTCAGGAAGCTAGCCTGATCTCCTCAAGCAGTTTATTCCACAGTACAGGAGCCATAACAGAGAAGGCACCATTCCCTTTTGTTTTTAATCTGGACTCGGAAATAGCAAAGAGTTCCCTGCCTGAGGCTGTGGGTAGGTTCGTGGGGGACTAAAAGTTCATTGTAAATTAATTGTAAAAATCGGATTTTTACTCATTTAATCTCAGCTTTTCTTTGTGTTATGGTTGTGACAAATGTTTGGAAAGGAAATCAATTCTGGAAAATTCTGAAAATATGGAAACATTTGGGTCTGTACCTTTAGTAAATTTGTGTATCTTAGACTTGGACTAACACATATATTCTTTAGAATTGGGGAAAATAGAATACAAATTAAAAAGAATTGACACCCCCCCCCAATTTGAAATGTTTCTGTAGAATCATCCGCTCACAGTTGTTTGTATAGGTGTAAATATCATCCCACGCTCATTTATGCAAGTTAACCCCCGTGCCACAGATCAAATACACATTTTCTGTCCTGCCAGCTGTGTCTCAGGGGGCTTTCACCCCAGGATAACACAATCAGACTCAGCAAATCTGTTAACCCAGGTGAAACCACCATCTGGCAAATAGATGTGTGCCAGCAGGTACTTCATGATAACTTATTAACTTCTACCTTTCATTTAACCATCGATTGTATGAGGGATAGTAAGCTACGAAGTGACTGCATTACAAATGTTATGAGCTTTACGCTCATAGCAACATAAGTGGTACAAGGTCTTCTTTCACTTGTCACATTGGGAGGTCAAATGTGATTCTGCACTTGAAAAACACGTGAAAAACAACAATACAGCAAATCTTTCAGTGTATTGACGAATATATGATTAGACAACAACAGAGAAAAATCTGAAAAACTGCTTAGCTTTTAACCAGTCAATAAAAATAAATTAAATGATGAACTTCCTGTTATCATTCCGTACTGTGCTGTAGTGACTTACTAGCCAAGTATGAGCTTTTTGGTTAACCAATGCTCAGTCTAAAAAACATTTCAATAATTACAGGAATACAGTCTGGAATCATGCTCAAATGACATGAGCAAGACTGAATCAATTATCAGTTGAATGTTTAATTATTTCGTTAAAACTACAAAATAAGTAAAAATGACACAGCTTTGTTTTTCATTATTATTATTATTATTATTATTATTAAAACATGCATTGCAAGAATGAGGGTGGGGAAACTTTCAACAGACAGCAAATACTGCTAAAATATTTAACAATAAAGCTCTATGTCCCTCCTGAAAGTGTATAAAATGCATAAAATACACACTGTAAAAACGAATTTGGGCTTTTAGTTACCTCAATTCTTTTTCCTTAGTCAGTTCAACTAAAAACAACTAAAACATTGGGCCTACTTGAAATTAAAATTTTTAATGTGGTCATCAGTCAAATCAGAACTGTCCAGGTAACTTAAATTGCTGAGTTGACTCAATTAAGTCTGAGTACACGCACACGGACATACCCTCGTGCTCCACATGCATCATCCGGAAAAAAAGGACCATTGCAGTTTGAGAGGACAGCAAGACAGCAAGTCATTGAAAATTATTTCAAGTAAATATTTTTGGAAGTTACAACGTGCAATGCCATCCTACCTAATGTTAAAATTGTTGCCAAATCCCCATATTATTCATAAAGTTAGCTAGCTAACTACAGAATTCTTTCCTCATTGATTTGTGTTCAGAACATTTTCCTCGTTGCCCCTGACTGATTACCGATTTGTTACCGACCGGTAACCAGCTGGGGAGGTAACCAGTCCGGGGCAACGAGAAAAACGTTGATGACTGACTTGTTACCAACCGGTAACCACTTGCCGAGCGGTAGCGAGTCCGGGGCAACGAGGAAAACGTTCGCCTGCAAACATTGCTTTACAACACCAGGTATCTTAAGCTGTCTATTACAAAGAGCCTTCAAATCCATAAAATAATACCCCAGTTAGCTCCCTGTATATATTGTATATATGACTGTGTGTGCTCTTTTAAGACACAAGTTGCTCTCAGGAATCATTTGTTGAAACATGGATCATTGGTTCATGGATCTCAGTCTGATTTTGTTGCTAAGGAATGTCAGATGGACTAACTCATCGACTACAGTGTGATTTATGTGATTTTTCTGAGCCCTGCAGTCTTAAAAAATATTTTACTCATTTGGGAGGTCATTTGAAAAATAGGGAAACTCTTAAGTGTCCTTTTCAACAGTGTGCGTTCCAGTCCAGTGTGTATTCTACCTTTACAGCACATAAAAGTCGATATCATGGTAATTCTGGATTTACAAATTTGGTGCCCTATAGTAGTTTATATTTTCACCCTGCTCCACAATCTGCCCCACCGCAATCGGTGATGTCACAGTAGTAAATGTAAATTCATAATGCAAAAATAAATGATGAAAAAACATTTTAAATAATTGGCCGAATTTCAACTAAGGAATTGCTATTTCTATTCAAAATCGGAATGGACTGAATTAAAACTGATTTTGCCCCATCCCTGAGTACACAAATCGCACTTAAAATGCACACAAATAAAGCATCAAGTCCTGTCATTGACAGAAATGCTTTTTGTAGATAGGTTAGAGAAATGTTGTATACTACTTGCATTTTTCCAATGTTATAGAAATGCTGCTATTCAAAACAATGCTGCTATTCCTCCAATTGAACAGCACTTAAAACTTTTACCATTTTCAAGTGCAACTGTTAAGCTTTTAGAATTTTCTAATTATGCTTTTCCTTTATCACATTTATTATATTCTTAGGAGTGTAGTTGTGTGACTGTTTAGCCTACAAAATTTTGTTTGAATTTTGTAGTGTTGCAGTTA
This sequence comes from Hoplostethus atlanticus, assembly GCA_034670405.1. NCBI lineage: Eukaryota > Metazoa > Chordata > Actinopteri > Trachichthyiformes > Trachichthyidae > Hoplostethus > Hoplostethus atlanticus. The sequence continues at coordinate 7,325,620 of JAXDDX010000003.1, read as the reverse complement.
TATTTCTGTTAATGTTAAGCACCCCAATTTGAAAAAAAACCTTCAGATTTTTATAACTGAACCGATTTATAATTTATAACTAAACTCTGATTTGAGAAAAAAATTGTGTATGAACGTGAGTTGTTGAGGTCACAATAAATACTATTTTTTTAAAAAGTGATTTCTTGTTTATAAATGCATTCCACTCAGTCCTGTTAGAAAATAAGTGATTTAGTTGACTTGGCAAATAATGCTATTCAAGGTATTGATAAAACTTAAGATTTCCAGTGAGGTCAACTTTTACTGAAAAAGTAACCTGGCTGCCTTAAAATATTATGTTGATTCAACTAAGGTGCTTGGTTGAAATAACTTATGTTTGCTTGTTTGTGCAACAAAAGATAGAAATACATGTTTGTTGGTTTGACTCATAATGTAATGTCACCTCAACTAGGCATTTAGTTCCTACAACTTGAATTTCCTTGTTAGTAGTACTAAAAATGTTATTGATTGAACTTTAAATATCAAGTTGATCTAACTATTTATCAGTTTCAGATTAGTCACTTTAACTTATTATTGTGAGTGGTAGGAACTTACATGGAAGTGTAAAGAACTAAACATCCTTAGCTCTCTTAAATCAAGATTTTAAGGCAGCCAGGTTACTTATTTTTTTAAGTTGAGCCAACGTGTCCGTTTTTACAGTGCAGGAAATACATATAATAAATTTGGCCAAATTGTGTGTGAAATCCACACCACCTTATACTGAAATACCTAATAATTACATCACATTCACATTCATTAAATTTGACATTTTGTGAGAAAGTAAATATATTGAGTAAACTGTGGTAAAACATGGTGTACTGCTTAAAACATGGTGTACACAACATTCTTTTAAGTGCAAACTTTTTATTCATCAGTCCCATAGTGTTTCGGGACCAAGATTATCTAAATATGAAAACAGATGTAAAGGTAAAAACATAATATGAGTGTAGTAACAGACAGCTGCCCTTTCTTTTTTATTTTACCAAGTAGTGCCACTGAGATTAAAAAACTCCTTTCCAATAGAAACCTGACCAAAAAGTGGCATTAAGACAAACATAAAAGTTCCAGACAAAACAGCATACAACAATGTACACAATTTCAATATTCCTGCTTTCACTCTGTTGAGGACCAACAAGCATAGATGGCTCAAGAGGCTCTCAGGGCATACAAACTGCAGCCCCACAAATGGCACTATAATCAATAGCTTCCCAGGCCACTTGTTAAAAATGCTATTTCCATCTCCAAGTCGCTGAGAGGGCCCCTTCACAGGGGAGAGCCACATATCATTCTCTCCACACGACTGGTGGGATGAAAAATAGGGGACCACTGTCACTGACCAATATTGATTATGAGTGAAAATGTGATCATTTTGTATTAACTCGCCCCTAGGAGCCCTGTTCTGTCAGGTTTGCTGGTGGAAATTAATGCTTTCATATCATGCTTAAGAAAAATATGGGTCGCTGCTCATTTTGCCCTCCAGACAAAGAGGTACATGCCAATCACAGGAATTTAATAGCTTTCAGAAGAGTACATGATGATATGAATTAGATTAAAGCCATTATTTAACACATTTTTTTCCTCCTTTAAGGATATTTATTATTGCCTCTGACACCACTTTAATGAAGCCTTGGACTTGGCATTTAAAATATAAATTTCTGATGATTAGAGTTGTCATTGTTGAAAAGAGAAAGAATGTAGAAGAGGGAGGGGCTTCGCTAGCCAATTGAAATGCCTTGTTCTCATAGGTCTGGATCAGGATAATGGTGTCTATGTAGAACAATTTCTTAATCAGTGACACTGACTGAATTGAAACCCACAAATGGAGAGGGAAAACATTAAAATGGACATTCAGAAATCCTGGGATGGTGGAGCTATATTCATTTTACATATTTGTGTGCCTGAACGATGACATGATATTTTCTCTTATATCCTAACAAGTCCAAACAAGACAAGTAGGCACAGATGCACATTTTGTATACACACATGCACAAGTACACCTGCAATACAGCACACGTAATACAGCACACACATAATGTACACCAAAGCAACTTCATTCACTTCTTTGTTTCACTTCGGCATTTTCTTTCCAAAGTGCAGCATATGTAAATCATACTGCAATAAAGGGAAACAAATGAAAAGAAAGACTTTGAATATAACTATGTCAGCATGACAGGAGGATAAAAGAAGCAGCAAAGTAATTTTGGAAGCAGCGTGACTGCCCCTCACTCAGCCCCTTTTTAGCAGGGTGGTGGGTTTTCATAATTACAACATAGCCTACAGACAAATGCACAAACCTAGGCTACTCAGTGCTTATTGAGGGCGGTTTTCCACAAGAGGCAAAATGTCATAAATACTGCCCTATGGGAAAATAGCCTGTGGTGTTTTATTACTTCGAGAAGTGTTTTTTCCCCTTTTCCTATTGAAAATTCAATAAATCTGTACCAATCCTGTCACGCTTTCACACTGCCTCGTGCAGCTTCCCCTTGAAGGCATTTTGTCCCAATCTCAGACACTGCCTAGACAAGCGATGGCTACAGCAGTGATATTACACTCACAGTGTCATATGCAACAGACCTTATCTGGCCTCATAAGCACTTATATTCAAACAGTAATGCATTAAACATAGAAAAAAGAGAGAGGCAATATCTTCTGTTTGTTTCAGAACACAATCCATATGAAAAATGTAATATATTTCTTGCAGATGGAGATATAGTATATATTGGTCATCCTCAAAATATGAATGAATGTATTAGAATGAATGTTGATGGAAACATATAAACAATTTTGTCATTAAGCATCTTCTCCATTTGAAGAGAAGCAGAGGTGTTCACTGAATGTAGACGCTGGGCTGTTCTTTAGAAACAGCATGAAACAATGAAACAATCAACAGATAGTAGATGATAAAGCTTGGGAAGGGAAGGAGGGAAAAGAGAGTGAATGTCATTTTTGAGAGTTAAATTATTATTCTCCTTCTACCTGTGAAGGCTGGGTGAAATAGTGTTTGAGTGTGCACGGGTGGAGGTGCTAGCTCTGACAATAGTCAGGTATATCAACTGCACAGCCATAATCCTTCTCAGACTGCTGGGGAGCCTGCAGTTGTCAGGGTGCCACTCCATACAAATACACTGGATTACCTAGAGTTCCTGGCAACGACAAACAGATGTTACTGAACACCACACTGTCAATTTCTCAAGACAGGTGGGAATCGCTCTCCAATCTGTAGTAAATCAGGGGTGCAAGTGAATTACATTGAGACATGCCTGTAGGGGAAATCCACTGTCTTTTTATACTATCATGTTCAGTGGAGGGGTGAAAGTCATGTTACCATTAAATACCCTGAACAGACATGTGGTAATAGTGATTTCACTCTTCACATGTTTTAATTGGTCCCATCCATCAATATCAACTCTAAAAACATGTAAGTGATTTCATATCTTACTGCTTGTGTGGATTTCATAGGAACCCCAGAAATCTTTATCTCACCCATGGTTCAATCCTACAGCATCCCAGTGCCAAGTGCCCAGTAAGTCAAAGCGCTCAGTCAGGCCCAAGGCTTCATTGGCCAGAGTGATTATTGAGCAAGGTCTCTATCAGACACTCACTAGCTGGTGTAGCATAGTCATGTCTCAGTGACAGAGAACTTAGCTATCCATGTGTAGCTCATGAGGCAATGGATAGGCTAGGACATCTTGCCCCAAAATGACACCAATGAAGCTCTGAGATCTAACATCTGTAGCTCTTTGCATGAGTCAGGAGGTAACATTTCTGAGGTCACTCAGGGGTAAGAAGAGGTATGTGCAATGAAATTGCTGAACTGCTTGACTCAGCTAGCAAAAAAATAAATAAATAAAAATGGTTGGTTGTTTGTAAAGTCTTGGCTTAGAACAGAAGAGGAACCTCTACAATGACAACACTATCAGCCGCTCACCAGAATCTCATGAGTCCATCACAATCTGTGACAATGAGTTCTGGCCAAGAATGTCAGGCATTTTTTTCAATGCCTTTTTTCTTTTTTCGTTTGGCTTGGCATGCCATGAAGTAAAGGCTAATTAAACAATCAAGCCCACAGAGTCCCATTCCCCCTCTGTCCTATTGACTTTGTCACAGCACTCATCCTCTCCCCAGTATAAAGTCCCATGTCTGATGCCAGCCTGGGAGAAGGGTTGTTGTCACACACTGTTTGTCCCCCTATCTCTCTTCGTCTCTGTGAGCACAGAGTCAGCATCAAAGCAGCAGGCACACTGTGAGCTCAGAGAGCAACCAAAGCTCTGAGTGTTGAGTGTAAGCTAAATTGCTGAGTGTAAATATGTCTGAGGCTCTAAAAATGTCTTAAAATTATTTTCACTTGATGTAGTTGATGCAATAAAGTAACAGTTTGACACAGCACTAACTGAAATACTTGGTGCAAGGATATAGTATAGGACCTTGCATATAGTGCAGTAAAAGATACGTATTGTTACTGAACTGTGTAGTCTTGTTACATTAGCTTAGAGTCAGTCTAGGTATTGGCCGATGGATACCAGCCTGTTTGTCTGTGTGAATATGGAAATAGCATGTGTCTGCTAGCGTGTGTAATCAGTGTTGAGTGGGGTTTTATGTGTGTGCTGGCTGTATGTCTTCCCTCCTCCATTCAGGACCCTGGATAGCTGATCTGCAACGTGGGTGGTGGCCCCTGGTGATATGGAGTGCTGATGCCGGCCAGGTCAAAGTGGGATGTGGTGCCAGACCCGGCTGGTGTGAGACGCAGGATGTTATTACCGGATCCATCTACACCAGTCTATTCAGCCCCTGTTCGATTGAGGACATTGACCTATATGGCCTGCATAACATTCGCCGGACCATAGGGCCCTGACTGCCTATGCATTCTGAATTAGTCCATTGAACTAGATAGACTATATATATAGCTATATTGTCATCTAATGCATGCCCAACTGTCCGGGTTGGGATGCCTCTTTGAATTGCCGCGCCCAAGGTTTCTTCCATTTTTTCTACCATAGGGTCACCTGTCTCAGGTAAATGGACTCCCCATTTTTAAGGCCCCAAGTGTGCTGTCTTTGGTAAATTCAGCAATTTGACAAAGGGGTCAAATTCGTTTGATGGTGTACAAGGAGTAGAGAAAGGGGTAGCATGTAGCCCTGCAGTGTACCAATGCTCACAGATAGGGAAAGATAAGCGCCCAATTGTACATGCCTCCTGTCTATCAGGAAGTCACAGATTCAATGGCAGATTAAAGGGGTTACTTTTAAGCTTTTTGTTTTGCAGTCCAGCAACTCTGGAATGATTTTGTTGATCAAAGTCCACAAGCAAAATCCTGACATAAGAGCCAGGGGTGTCAAGGTATTTCAAGATATAGCATATACCATGGTGACTGCGACATCGACTGAATGTTTTACCCTGTAGCCAAACTGTAAGGGTCAAGAAAAGCCAAACCATATGTCCAGACATGTGTACTACGAATTTTACATTCTATCAGGATGTTTTATACACGTACCGATATAATAAAGCTTTAGCATGTCTGATTAGATTCAAAACATCTAAAAGCATAGCTACAAAAACACATGTATCATAGTGATGAAAAAATAAAAATATATAATTCAGAGGAACGCATTTAATTAGAATACTAAAGGACAATATTACCCAGCTCATACGCTTATTTGGCTTAGTTCTAATCTATGCATGGTCTTATACTTGGGTACAGCAGTCACCATTAGTACAAGACATGTTGTCCAGATGTGTTTATTTTGTTTATTTTGTTTGTGTGACCACAATTACTACATCTCCCTATCAACTGTCATGGTTACTGCTGCAACACACAGTGGTCGGGGACCACACCCTGTCTTTCTCAGCAGTGGCAGTGAGTATGCGCACATGCCAGGGCTGGGCGTCAGCAGAGAGGTGGGGGTGGAGGGGTGGCTGAGAACGCTCAGTCGTACCACTCAGGATGGATGTTTCCCATCATGCAGCTCAATCAGCCGCCCAATGATTCATTTCACAGACACTTGGGTAATTATAGGAGTCTGCTCTTCACCTCTGGGGATGAAACTGCTTGAGTGGAGCCAGGGTGTGGGGTGCGGGGTGGGGGGGTTGGTGGCAGGAGTAGAGACAGAGTGAGAAGTGAGTGAGTGAAAACAAAGAGACAGGAGTGAGGAGAGAGAAGATGGAGTAGGAGATGTAGTGAGATTCATTTAACTGGTGTCAATGGTCTTGTTCAGGAAAAACATTTTCAGTGACTGAAATGAAGCAAAGCAATTGCGAGTGTGTGACCTCTGCAGAGCAGTTACAACAATTAATGTGGCAAAATAAACAAAACAATGAAAATAGACTACATATAAACCTTTGAGATGGAGACTAAGACAAAGACTATAAAAAGGACTGTATGGGGGGCATGAAGGAAGATGCATGATGAAAAAAGACTAGAAAAGACCTTGTGGAGAGCTCAGGTAATAGCAAGTGTGCAAGCTCCCCCTATTGATGAAACTGAAAAAGCATATTTTTCAGCATGTACCTCATTACAACTCAAAGATAGACAAAGCATTTTAGGCTCAAACATCCATTCAGTGAAACAGCATAGTATGCTTTGCATAAGAAGAATGTTTTCTGAGGGTTTCACACCAACTGAATCAAGGAACAAAAAAGAGAAAAATGTGGAAAAAAGAAATTCCCAAGATTTTCATGAACTCAATAGTCTTTAGTGAGTTCAACGGAGTGAACAGAATATTGATTTGGATGACAAAAAATAATTGTGTGGTATGGCTGCTGGGAGACTGGGTGAATAAATCTGGGTGTAGGAGCTGTTTCAATCTTTGAGCAGGGCAAAGAATCTACAGAGAGCCCATTGATTTTTTTGTATTTGTTTCCAAATGTGAAATATTCATAGCGGATGCTTGTTTAAGCGCATCAGATTGAGCTGGCTGGCTAATTCTGCTCGGTAGACTGTTTGTGGCCATGGATTTCACTTGCATGGTGAAACATATAGAGCCAAAGTTTGCAAGGAATGTGTATGAGTCTGTATAGCAAGTGTAAAATTATACCAAGAACATGATAAGCTTGTCAGAGTGGGTGGGCAGTAGAGGTCTTGTGTCCATCCAAAGCCCAATGTCCTGTTGAAGTGTCTTTGAGCAAGACACTGAAATCCAACCTGCTCATTCATTGTAAGACACTCTGGATAAGAATGTCAGCTAAATACCTAATTTGTAATAAATTCATTATCTAGAGCTCAGAGGCAGACATATAATCTCAAAGTTACAGATTCAATTTTCATGGCTGGTGCTCATATTTAGTAATCATATTACAGTGGTTCCTTTTTAATGAGACAGCAAGAGCTAATTTTAGAAGCCAAATATGGGTATGGGGGCTGTTAGTGTTAATTTTTTTTAACGGGCATGCAATCAGTTTTGAAAAAAATTAGATTACATTAGTCATTTAGCAGACGCTTTTATCCAAAGCGACTTACAATAAGTGCACTCAACGTAGGTAGGCAAGAGAACTACTAGTCACCGAAAATCGTAAGTGCATCTCCTCCCCAAACAAGCATTTAAGAACATAATCAGTGCTAGATGTTTTGACAAAGATGGAAAAGAGGGCACACTCTTGGGTCTTTTTCAAAAAACTCTACTTTTGATTTGAGTGTTGATTTCTGAAAATGTGGGCAAATATCTTGGCCTTGGCAGGTTCCTGAGTGAGATATTTATGATGCCACTACTTGCTATTTGAGAGTACACATGTTTGTGCTTGCCATTAGCCACCGCCAGTGTGCTTTTAATTCCCTAATAAAATTAGGCACTTATTTCTGATGTGTTTAGCCATAATAGTGTAGACAGTAACTTGTGTTTGGACAAATTTGGACTTTTCTGTTTTCTCTTAAAGCACAAATAAGCAGTAACTCCCCTCCCCTCCCCCTACCTACTCCACTCCTCCCAGCTTCCTCAAGCACTTTCTATCTATGTTGTGACTCTATTTTTGCTGTCCCTGAGTGCTGTGTGCAGAAATGTGACGCTTTGTTAGAAATTCCAAGGCTATGGAGAGCAGGTGCAGGGCCATTGTGACAAGCAGAATTTATCGGCTGCTCCCAAGCAAGAGAACACATTCAATAATGTGCTGGGAAGATTAATCCGTCCCCCACACGAGGCTGGGCTCATAGGGTGCGGCGACAGAGGTAATTTACACATGCAGGTAACCCAACTCAGCAGTTAAGGCCTTTGGAGCTGTAAAATACCTGTATATTAGCAGTTCCAATCCATTTAATTACACTTTAAACTTTCCAATCTGACACTGTCATAAATTAAAACCACAAGGCTGCCATGTAGACCATACATTATGACTTTCTACACATTATCTAGCATTGTGTTTGGTCTGAGACATTCCACAGATGGTTCCCAAAACATTCTCTACTTGTGCACTGTGTCTCAGCATGGTTCATTAGCAAGTGATTTGTTTGTTTGTGTGTGTGTGTGTACAGGACCTATTTATACTACGGATCCCAGAGCAATATTCCCTACCCATATACCCGCTTATTATCATTATTACTCTACTACTGACTTCCATAGCTTAGTCCAGTATAGTCCTGTTTCTAACATTTATAGTTTTTATATACTTTTTATACTTCTATATCAGAGCAAACCATCAAGGCATATTCCTTGTATATGCAAACTTACTTGGCCAATAAAATGTTTTTGAAAAAAATGGATGCCCTTGCAAGATATTATGTACTTTCATTGTATGATACACAATATACAGTATGTGTACTTTATCCAGAGATAAATGTAAAACTGTTCAACCACGTCTTACTGTATACGTCTGGAGTTTAACAGTAGGAGTCTTTTTTGCTGAAGGCAACAGTTCCATTTTCTATTTTATTTTTTTTAAGGATAGGATATGGGAGGATGGAACATTGACAGGCAGGGAGAGCAGCAGGCAGCCAGACAGACATGATGTACAGCCCTGCATAATCAGCTCTCAGCCCCATTAATCTAAGCAGACTGCAACACTTGATGAGACCGTGATGCATTTGGTGAAAGGTTCCTCCCTCAAATGTCATCCTGAAGAACAGTGTCAATGCTACTGCAGGAGCCCAGTCACGCAGCCACACCCCTTTCCACAACACCATTACACTCACTCAGAGGACAATGTGCTGAGGACATCTGGAGCTCTCCCACTCAGGCAGCACAGCTAGATTCATAATCTTCAACATCAGCCAGCACAAACAAACGCACAGTCAGCATCACCTGGTGCAAGTATGGGGTCTGGATCTCATTTCCAAGGCTGGGTAATGTTGTTCCTAAATCCTGAGTCCACAGCCATCATAGCACGAGAGAGAATGTGATATGGGATCCTCTCAAGGGAGACAGGGCATCACACCAGAGTACACAAAGCAGAGGTCATGCTGTAGGGTGACAAGGCATGCTGAAGAATTTCTTGTGTAAGTCTTCCCTCAGGGCAGGCCACATCACAGTAACACGTTCCATTATAGCTTTATGTGTTTTGTTGTAAAGGAAATTAAATCTCAGTTGCGACCCATTCACCTTGTTTTCCATAGTTGGGGATCTTTTTTTAGAGAATGCTAAACTGACCTTTATTGGAAGCAGTGACACCTATAGCTTGACAAACCATGTCTTTGGTGTTTCATGCAAAATGTGGCCTCTACAACACAATATTTTATGCACACAATTAACAAACTTGCTGTGAAAGGAACTGAGCTGTGAAAAACATTCCCATGTTTTGGTTGGTTTGGTTGCTTGTAAAGTTGATGATCTAGGAACAAAAGCTTATTCTACTGTTGCACTCGCTGTAAGTTGCTTTGTATGAAGTGTCAGCTAAATGACTAAAATGTAAAATTCAAATGTAAAAACACTATAAAGCAAACAACCTCATAATACACACTTACCACGTGTCACATCTCAACCATTTTTAAATCGAAATGAAGATTATTATCAAGGGAATTCTAGTTTAAAAAGAGGTGTTGCTAGTGGGAATTGTAAAGTTAGACTAAATGGGCCTTGCTGTGTGTAGGGAGTCGGAGACTGTGACTGTGTCATACTCCACTGGGACGCCTTTCCCCTCTTCTTCTGTACCGGGCAATAGAAGTGTTATGGTCTTTACGGCCCTTATGGCCCTCTGTAATATTTCATGATCCTATACACGGGTAAATCAGAGTGACGCGGATGCATACTACAGCAGAGCAACCGTGGTCTTCTGAAATAAACACTACCACAAACGTATTTCGACTTGCATGATGTCTTTTGGCTCAGTGACAATAAGGTAATCTAAATGAGTAAGTGCAACCAGGCATCCTAAATGAACTCCCTAAATGTGGCTCTCATAAGATGGCTTGATGAAGTAATTTGTGTTGTAATGGAGCTGCACCCTGCTGTGTGGTGGGCTTTTTTTCAATTGACTACAACAGCCATGTTTGGGCTAATGAATCTTAGATGACTACACACTTTAGAAAAAGGAGACAGCCCCATAGGTCTAGAGGAACACAAGAAGCAACCCATTCTTAACAACTATGCTTTCTATATCTAATGGATATGTTTGGTTAAAGAGTCTTATCAAGATAATGGAAGTCATAGAAAAATGTCAAACACAGATAAAATTTGGAAAGCACCCCATGGCATGGATATAAACAAGAGCGATCATGGGCTGAACTAATGTGAATGCAAAGCAAATTATGGAGCAGACCTAAATAAATATGGCAATATTGTCAATTAATTCAGCATATTAAAACAGCCTATATTCTTTTGAAACTTCATTGTTGCAGCACTTAAAAAAGCAGGGTGAATTCTTGCAATTAAACAAAGCAATAGTGCCATCTAGTGTGATGTTATAAAAGGAAACCTTGTTTTACTGGCAAGACTATTTGTATCAACATAGACTTGAGGGGTTTAGGGTCATTCCATTAGATCAACAGAATCAAGATGTAAAACGTGAATTCACTATGTAAAAACTCACATATATAATTTCTATGACCGAAAACAATTCAGTCACACTGTGTAACTAGTTGTTTTATTCTTGTCATGTATGCTAGGCCTCACTTTTGTACCCTATCATGCCTACCTGTTGTGTACTGCCTACATTTCTTGTGCCCATTTAGGGGTAACTAGTTTTTGCGTTTTTTTCTTGTATGCCTTTGCCTCACCCGCGTATCTTGTCCTGCCTGTGTCCTCGCTTGTCGACTGCTGCTTGTTTGTCTGTTGCTTTTGTTGTCTATGTTCATATGCTGTTTTTGATGTATCTTTGCTTTTATCTTTTAGCCCCTCTCCCCTTTCCCCTCAAGTGGCTCTTGACGTTTGCCAGGTCGCCATTTTAAATAAGAATCTGTTCTGAACGACTTGCCTGGTAAAATAAAGGTTACATTTAAAAATTTAAAAATTACCAACACAAACAATTCTCTAAAAACCAGAGGGCCAAGGCTCTACTCTGTGATGTTGTCAAGAGACAGAACTTGAAGCTGGTTCAATAACAACAATTTGAAGCTAGCTTTGTGAGTGTTTGTTTGTCGAAGATTTTTATATAAGGGTGAGTTGTATTTCATTTTAGCGTTGCAAGTTATGAACAAGAAAATATATCCATTTCCCCATAAAATCACTGTCTACAAAGCCACTCTCCTGTCTGATATTGGTTAAAGAGACTGTCCTGTATCTGGAAGTTCCCAGGTTCGGTCCCTGCAACAGCCGGTGATGTGGCCATCAATAGCCATGTGTTCTTGGGTAAGACACTGAATAAGTGTCATCCAAACTGTAAGAATAGAGAGGCCCTACAATTTGTCTCTTGATGACAGTCAAACAAAAGGTTTGAGTGAAACTTGATTATGTACCCAAATCTACACTGAGCTGACCAATTATTATGAATAAAGGCAACAATTTGCTTTAGAGTGGCTTTTTCTTTCAACACATTTTAGTTAATTGAGAAGTGAGTTATTTATTTAGTTAGTTATAAAGTTTAATGACTTTTCTTCACGAAAAAAGTAATACTTTTCTGTTTTTCTGCAAATACCCAGGCTGAATGTTCCAACAGTTTATGTTATCAGTTGTTTGAATTATTTTAAAACAAAAATAGTGCATGACAAGTCCTAAAATACGTACAAAAGGGGTTGAAAAAGTATGTCTATTGCCAATGTAATGAGTCTGTCAATGTCCTTACTAGTCGGTTTTGGCATTTTTCATTGCATAAATGTAAAACACTACACCTAATAGAATCAGCTTGGCTGTCAAACTGTACTTTCCCACACTAGACTTAAATACATTAGTGTCTTCATTGCCAGGTCGCACCGTTACTCACAGATTCAATATCAATTTATTCTTAGTAATAAAAAAATCAATCTGCATCGTGGTTGGCAGGCTTCCATAGCTGCTGATAAGGCAGAGTTGGCTCTTGGCACATTACAAGGAGCTGGATGTGCCTCCAGTGCTGTATCTAGTGTTTTCCAGTGAATGAGAGAAATTACTTGCATATCGTTTGCCTTGATTGTTTAATCAGAGACACTGAACATTGGCAGAATTACTGTAAGCAGATGTATGACACTTGTATGACTTGTAAGATACCATGAGAATCATTTACATTTGAGGCATTTAGATGATGCTCTTGTCCAGAATGATTTACAATGAGTGCAGAAGCACAATCACGATTTATTTCAACCAATAGTAAGGAGTGCAAGAGTCAGGGCCACAGTCCTCTGACAACATTCCCATGACCATATAATTGCCATGTAAGAGAGAAGTAATAGGAAAACAAATAAACTAAAAGCTAAGGAGAGAGATAGAAGGGACTTTTGAGAGTAACTATAGTAGAGGACAGAAGATATGATCTAGTGGAGAGAAGGTGACAGGAGGTCACAACAGGGTCAGGTCGAAATTAAGCCTTGCGTTACTTCAGGCAGGACGCGTAGTCATATGTGCCCCATCAGCTGATGGTCAGCTGATGCAAACAAACTCCAGTCATGTTTTGACACTTCAACAAGACGCCCTATGCCTCCACCACCCCAGCCTCCTCCTATTAATCACATCCAAACGTCTGAGTCTACTATCAAGAACTGTTTGTTTTCATTATTTAATAAAAAATAAAAAAAAGAATAAAATGTTCTTACTCAGTTGATACTTATCATTCAAGAATACATTATTTAGAACTGATACAAATCAAAATGTTCAGATCTTTCAGAAATGCTGATTATCTTGTTCGCACACCATTTCATAAGGTTTTCCCAAATTGTTGTCACAACATATATTTGATTCAAATATTAACACATTTATGCTCCTAATACAGAGTGTGAATACACAGTGTGTTTTGATCCTTTAACAACTAATACCAGATATTGACTAAATTGACTAAATTCAATCTATGCATTATTGCCACTACTGCTAGTGAAAATGAAAGAAAGTGAAAGGGATGGAGGTGGGAGGACAGGGTTGAGGGGAGTGTATTCTCTTGATTTTCCATTTCTTTACATTGCTTCTAGTCTTGTGTACCTTGATGTAGAACTTTGGCACAACTATAACATGAGAAAAAGCTGTGTTTCCACTATTAGCTTTGATTAAAAAAATATATTTTAATCAACCCAAATGGTTTATATAGGTTATTGGGATGCATACACTATATGTAGATAAGTTACTGCTATTTCTTGTGTATTTATGATACCTACTTACCTAAATATTTAACAATCTGAACAATCTGAGTATGGTCTCTGAGAACTGCTTGGTAGGATTACTAACTGCTGAATTAGCACAATTAAAACTGTAGAACACAGTGTATGTTGTGATAAATACCTTTCCATGCATTCCTTGCAGTTGCCAGACAAGATGCATCCATTCAGTTTGTTATCCAATTGTAAAATGGATAACAGAGCATCACACATGGCCCATGGCTCGAATGGTGAATTGAAAACATGGGTGAATAATGCTACTGTTCATTATCACATAGTATATAGTCTTGAATCTTTATCCTTTTAAGAGAAAAACAAGTTAACGGTGAGATGTATGGATTCTATAAAGCCACCGGGATAAATAATTTGAAAATGTCCGACAGTCATTTCTCAAAAGCACTACTCTTAACATCAACTGGATGTTGGTCTTGCATTTTCACTTGTTTTGAAATGCCATTGCTCAGCAGTTCAACTCTCTTGAATTGCAATAAGCCATCAATTTAGTTCAAGAAGACAAGCAAGGGGGCTTCTAATGGCCAAACCTGTGCAATTCCCATGATGAATTCCTGAAATTTAGAAGATGAGTTACTGCTTGGATAGAAATTGTGTTCTGTCAACCAACAATGCCAATGAAAAGAACTGAATCTGTTTGCCGGATTAGATTTACAATCCTGAGGACCACCATTTTTGGTGTACATATCAAATTAAAAACCTCTTATAACATTCTGAAATACATGTAATGTTTCTCTTACACTTCCATTTTTTAGCTCATATTGACACTGACTACGGAACCATGAAGTAATTTATCTCTGCCATCAATGTGACTTGTCATTATTCACATCTGGCATGGCAAACTGTCAGTGTACGAGACAAGCTCACTCTCCTGCCTGTGTCTCTGCAGCAGACAGTTCACCTTGACAAGAATGCCACATCCTCAGCAGAAGGCATAGGTGCATAAGGGAAGCAGAAAAACTAATAATCAGATGTCACCCACAAAGAAGGTGTACCATTTCCATAAACCGTACTTTTGCACTCAGCATATCCATGGCTTTGGCATGTGCAGTATAACCTTAGTACAGTATAATATTAATAGCAAGCAGATGGGAGAAGATGTTGCGAAATAGTATTGTATCTGAGTGAATTATAGGTACCACTTAAAATCTCAGAAAGAAATCACGCTTCAGGCAGGTTTCAAGAAGAAGCTGCTCACCTTTAATAATAAAGTACAACATAAGACACAACTTAAACTTATCTTCAATAGTCAAATGTTAATCAGCCCCAGATGGCCAACTGGCTGTTGTCTGCTGGGAAATGTAGTGTAGACTACCGCGCACGTCACTCCCTCTCATATTTACATCTTTTAAAAATGACTGAGATTGAAATGAGATTAGATATAAGATAACTCACTTGCATAAGGAAGTTAAAAGTAAAAGGAAAATATGTGAAAAAACAGGAGTTTCCAAAACTGGAGTTCAAAAAATTATTGCAAGATATAGAGAAAATGTGACTCCTAAACAACCATGCAATACCTGGTAGACCACCGAAAGTATCACCATCAGTACTTAAAGCTTTCATCGGCTTTTCATCACTGTCAGAAGACAACTCAATGCTATGGGTCTGAAAGGATGTGTAGCTGTCAAAAAGCCACAACTTAGAAAAGGAAATAGACAACAGAGAAGAAAATTTGAAACCGAAACTGGACACCTGAGATGTGGAGTAAGGTTCTATGGATTTAGATTAGTAACAGATGGCAGTATGTATGCCGTCAAAGCAATGAAAGACTCTCAAAACCATGTCTACAACTTACCAAGCATGGTGGAGGATCAGTCCAAGTTTGGCGATGTATAACAACATCTGGAGTTGGTAATTTGTTTTTGATTCATGATCATGAATGCTGATAAATACAAAGAACTCTTAATACATCATGCAATAGCCTCTGGAAGACGTTTGATTGGGAACAAATTCATTCTACAGCAAGATAACATAGTTATAGCAAGATAACATAATTATCAAACAAAGAAGCTGCTGGTGTTCTCAGAACAATCGACTGGCCACCCCACAGGCCAGACCTCAACATCATTGAATGTGTTTTGGATTACTTGCATCGTGAGAACTTTAGAGATGTTTACAAGAAGCATGGACAAATATCCCTGCAGATTTCTTTGAAAAACTCAAAGCAAGTCTCCCAAAAAGAATGGAAGCTGCAATGAAGGCAAAGAGTGTGTTCTTACACCAGCCTAAAACAAGATGCTACTATATGACATGGAAAAAGATCAGACAAATATTAATGAATTCGAGCCATGGGCCATTGTATGTTCACGTATAGTAAAGTACCTTTGCATTTTGGGCCTTTTGCCCAACAAAGTCCACTGCTTTCCATTGAAATTTACTGCTCTTGACAAACTTCAGAAGTGATTCACTCACATTTTATGGCCTTGTCTCTGTCTCCCAGACTTCTACCCTTACAGCAATGAATCTTCATTTCTCAATGCAAGACAGCCACATAAAATAAAGTGATCACCTCTCTCAAGAAGTTTCACACTTGAAGGTTGAAGCTTTTTAAGAGACCTTCTTTCTTTATCTGTTAAAATATATATATTTTTCAAATTTAACTGTACATACAAGTGTCAATAGTCTCAATATTCAGCCTATGCAGGTTAAAAAGGAGAAGACTATTTTACAATTTCCATGCAAAATAAAAGAAAGTTCAGGAATCAGGAATGCACAATTCATTCCTGATTCCAAATGTCATGTAAATGTTTTATATTTGTGTCTCAGGATGCATCTAATGTCTCTTAGTCTGGCACTTTAATTAGAATATAAGGGTTGTGTAAGGGCTGAATATTAAGCTGTTCACTACTCCCAATAGAGCTGAAACTTCAGGTTCCGCGATTGGCAATCAGGAGTGACTAAGAGAACGTATTCGCCGTCTGCTAGCTAGCAACGTACTCCACCATGGTTTCTCTGTCAGAAGTGCTTTTTTAGGGTGAAAAAACCCTACAAATCGTTGAGAAATCGGTTGAAAGAAATTGGTTGAAAGAAATCGGTTGAAAAAGAGTATTTATTTATTTTTTTAACTTTTCTCTGAATCAATTGATACAAGGTCATGATTCATCTCGTAGCTGCTTGATTCGGTTCATGACTTAAAATTCTTTATATAGGGATTTTCTGAAATGTCTATGTTGAAAATGAATGTGAAATTTACTTCCAGAACCAGGGCCACTAAAAAAGTGGGCAGTTACGTTTCAGCTCTATTCCCGTGCATTAACCTTATTGTTGCCCCCTACCACCCATTAAATTTGGCAGTCATGTGGTGCATGTGTGTGTTTGTGTTTTTGTATTTTGAGCCCTTGTCACTTGTTTGTGTGGCAATTCCCGCCATTCTATAAATAAAATCAGCCACAGGGAGGGATGGAAGCCAGTGGAGCGCTTTGACAGCAGAGGGCACCTTGTCTCCCTAGGACATGAGGATTAAATCTGGTCTCAAAAGTAGCAACCAGCCTACGTGGCATCCAGGTAGAAAAACACAATCATTGCATGGCAAATTTTATTATTACCCCTGGAGGGTGGCTGGATGATGAATGGACAAAATTCTGAAAACTGAAAACCACAATCACCGTCCCAAGAAGATACATACAAATCTACAAAGAAACGCAAGGCTCTAGCCCCATAGAATCCCAAGAACATGAAGACATAACATAATGGAAAAATGTGTAGCCCTATGGGGAAAGTGGCAACACTTAGTGTCCCTCAGATAGGTGTGTTCTTACTCTCCAACAACCATGCCATGAAGAAGCACAGTAGAAAACATTTGATTCATACCTTGACCCTGGGCATCAAGTAAGCAACCACAGACAATTAGAAGTTGGAAGATGGGGAGAGGCACACCCACTGCCAGAGATTTACGTCCCACACTGGTCTGGCCCCTTGTGGACATGGCACCATTGGATGCTGAGGAAAAAAGGTAATTTAAAAGTCTTTTAAAGTCCCATGAAATCATTAAGTGAAAAGGCCCATTGAATATAAAATATGAAAAAAATATTAAAATATGAGATTTATCATATTAGTCCCCAAGTGAAACAGCCATTAAAACAAAAAAGCTTTTATTGACCAACAATTCATCAAATCTTAACAATACATTTGTAAACATGAATTCAAGAGGAAATTCATTGTGTTACCATTACAGTTAATCAAGTAGTATTTCTTTATGGTCATTGTGAATAAAATATTCAAGGAAATAAACTGTAAAACAAAACTTGGCAGGGCAAGTAAACATCTTGGCAGATTGGATTGTTCTGAGTAATTACCGTCCACAAATAAAAATGTGATCAGAAATTAGTTTCTACTCAATAACAGCTCAAATTTCCCAGAGATGTGCATTATTTTCCAGGTTAGCCTAATAGCTAATAGCCTAAAATACCCTAATAAAATAAGTAATCTACCATCAGAGAAATTAAGGGCCAATTTATCAACACAGATCCATTCTTGTTCCTGTGTGTTGATGTTGGAATTGGAACTGCCTGACATCTAGACATTTAGACATCTATCTCTGTCAAGGTCTGACTAGAAAACAAAATGGGAAGAGCTTTGATGGCGGAGCTTTGATGGTGTGATAAAGACAAGGTTTCCACTATCTAGTTAATGATTAGGATAACGGGTCAGATTTATACAATTTATATTGGAAAGTAGTGTGCTACTACTTTGACTATAAATGCCTTTAATCCATTTTGGGACAATCAAATACTGATAGCACAGTATAGCACAGAAAGGTTCTGTCTGTAACGTCACTACTGCTTTAGCAGCAGAGAGAAAGCATTTTACACAGGTTGTGAGCAAAGCTCCATTGAGTCAGACTGATAACAATGTACACCTCCATGGCAGAGTTTGTTAAGTGCTATCACTCACCCTAGCATTTCACAACAAGCCTCCAAAGAATGAGTGAAATCAATAGCTCCACACTTCTAACAGACTAATTTATATTCACATATACACACCAGAGAGAAAGGAATACAAATTTGCACCATTTGACACCTTAATAAAACCAGATTGCTCTGCTACCAAATAGCATAGCATAGCAATAGCATAAAATGGTTTTGCACATTGCGACTCATTTCAAAGAGGTAAAAAAAAACAGCGTCGTACAACTAATGGAACTAAACAATAATCAATGGTCAGACACAAATCTAAGATCTGAACATCTAAACCTGTATGAAGTTAAATCTGCTATGGATTATGGCAGCTTCTTGTGGTAAAAGTGGTAGTTTCTTACACTGGGCCTGAGCTTGACAGAAATTAACTAGAAACAATGAGGACTCCTCTGAGATAAATGCGTTGCTACATAGTTTTTAACTATTGAGGTTTTCTTTTTTGCTTTAACTTATTCCTTTGTAAAGTGCCTTGAAACTGTGCATATGAAAAAAAAGCCATTATTATTAAATGAGCTTAATTAGACTTCAAAGCATAGTGCAATACTGTAAATCTTCAGTATCATGCTTGATATAATGAATTGTATCTTTAATAGTGTCATTAATAAAGTCATATCGTTCTGAAACTCTGACTTTTTGATAAAAATTACAAAACATTGGTATTTCAGTGGTAGAAATGGCTATTTTAAAGCATGTCCCATACTGCCACTCCTCCTCTGTGTACTCAAACCTCCAGTGAAGAAATTAGATTTAAAGATGTTTACTAAGACTGCATGATGGTCAGTCCCACCCCCCACACATCACATACATGTGTACACACACACACACACACACACACACACACACTTCCATGCATTTCTCTCTCTCTCTTCCACACACAGACACGCATATGTGGAGTACCTTTATCTGTGGGCTCCGCTGCTCCAGTGTTGTCTTTGTCTTGTATATCCCACAAGCAAGTCCAGCTCCTCTTGCTATCTGACTGAGCTTGGAGTTTCTTCTCTTTGCCTCCGCTGTACACTCACAACTGGCACAATATTCTTCCCACTCACTGTCCAAACAGCCCATCTGGAGACAGAGGGAGGGAAAAGAGAGAGAGAGTAAAGAAAAAAGGTTGATGGGGAAAGAGAAGAAAAGGAGAAGAGGAAAGGAGACAGATTGCCTTCATAATGCAGATGGTCATGGGCATTCTTGTTAAGCCAATAAAAGTAAAAATCTCAAAGTTAAACTAATTTGATTCCACAATTCCTCTGTGCAACTGCTTCCTGTCCATTAATTTGTTCCCATTTGAGCTTCCTAGCCCCAAATCACAAGCCCGGATGATGTGCACTTATAACCACAATCTACACAGGATCTCGTTGGAGCACTAGATAGTGGAATCTATAGTCGGTCATGCAGGATTGTGAAAATCACAATAATATAAAGGAAAAACAGAAATAGTAGGAACAACCATTCCTCCAGAACATATCTGACAGATGTCAGATACCACAGCCTTTAACTGAATGTGTGATGCTCTCCCCTCCCTCAACAACTTCTGTCAAGGTGTCCTTATACTAGTGTTGCACGCTATACAGGTACTGAAAAAGTACCGCAGTACTAGAATTTTGAAAACGGTATTATACCAGCATTTTGAAAAAAACAATGCAAATGACATTATGTAAACTTGATCTGGCTAATA
Source organism: Hoplostethus atlanticus (assembly GCA_034670405.1). Taxonomy (NCBI): domain Eukaryota; kingdom Metazoa; phylum Chordata; class Actinopteri; order Trachichthyiformes; family Trachichthyidae; genus Hoplostethus; species Hoplostethus atlanticus. The sequence goes on along the minus strand of JAXDDX010000003.1, from coordinate 7,305,366 downwards.
GGCATCTGTCTCTTTAAGCACAACGCTGACAGCAGTGACGTTGCACAAGTCATGTGTGTGACGTTGCAGGAAACAACCCTGGCTGAGCCGCAGCAAGCGTGCAGAGTTGAGAGCATCAGTAGAGAGAGGGGACCGCTTTCTCATTTTGTTTAGAGATTAGACTTGAAGAGATGGCACCAGCAAAGCAACGTCTAAACTCATTGACAAAGAGGGGGTGAAATAAAAGTGAAAGTGAAATATGGAGATAGTGGACGAAAAAGGCGGGCCCCTAAACACAGAAGCACCGCTGTGCAAGCGGTTTTAAAGTGTCTCACAAAGAGAGACAACACATCAGACTAAGCAAAACAACTCAAATTCAGCCACAAGTGGTGATGGTTAATGTGTTTCATACTGGAACTTGTAGGGATCGCACAGCCTTACTGAAATGTACAAATGTACAAAAGAAAACTCAAAACTGTAATCCCTGCCAAAGATATACATTTTCAATAAATTTTAAAATTGATTTCACATTTTCACTTTGTCATCGTGGGGTATTTTGTGTAGATTGTTGAATACTTTCTGAAGGCACTGTTTAGCCGTTATTCTGATAGGACATTTGATCATAAAGTGTTTGAACGTTTCTACGAACAGTCTCATTTATCATTTTTGTTTGTATCTGAATTTGTTCGTTGGTACGATCAACCCTACGTGTTTGAAAACATGCAGGAAGGCACTTAGAATGCCTTATTCTTTATGCAAAATCAATTACAGTAGTGCCAAACCTCATTACCAACAAAACAGGACACTTGTGGAGTGGAGTTTTTCTGGAATTCCAGATAATCACAAATTTATACAATGAATGAAATTAACACCTGTGACAGGCTCATGTACAGTCCCTCATTTGAATTGCATAGTGCACTATCATGTACTCTCACTTCCAGTGAGGACTCGCAAAGTACCAGACTCCATCAGCATAATTAATAAAGCACACTTTGGAAGACACTGGGTGTACTTCTCAAAATTAGGCTGAGGAAAATGGGTGAGTGGCATGGTCATTTGATGAGCATTTATTTTCTGTTGTAAATATAAGTTCTTGAATTATAGTTTTTACCCAATATCAATTATGGTATGGTTTTATGGTCTATACAGTAGGTAAAGTGATTAATGACGTTTTATGGAAAAAGAAGTTAGTTTTTCTAACATTACCAGGGGATACAATCAGTTAATCAGTTACAATCAATTATATTTCACTCACTTTCAATAGATATTTTTTCCAAATGTGACAGCACATTATGTCATAAGAGATGTGATCAAAATGTACAATAAATAAAAGTAATAAAAGTAAGTGAGATTCTTAACAGTGGAGCCTTCTAAATTATCCCTTTGTTTTCTTGCAGAGGGGGTATGCTCTCTGTTGTCTGATGCTATATATAGACATATACAGCTAGGACTATACTTCACTACTCAAGGGGCCAGTCTGGAAAAGTGAATGCCATGCAGTCACTCAGCAAATTGAAACCCAGTGTAGGCATGTTCTATGAATGCACACTGAGTCATTTCATACTGATCAAATGGTTCCATCTGGACTTACTTAGTTAGTTACTTAGTAAATTGCAACTCACCTTTAGGAGTTATCTGATGGTCCTGGGGCCTCAATAGAGGCCTTTGGGCAAACGCCCACAGCATCGACTAGGGCATGTATTGATGCTTACAGAATGAATAATATTTCGTATAAATTCCATCTGACCAGTGGGGTAACGTTACTGTAAAGTGCAATTTACAGCGATGATGAGATAACTTGATTTTGAGTAGATTTTTTTGCCAAGGGCCATGGCGACCTTGTTTTTTTTTCACAAAAATATAACGGTCACCTTGGAATAACCGTCAGTCTAACTAATGTTACCATAACTACAGAATGGAGTTTAGCCAAGGTGGCTAAAAAAACGAAAAGGGGTTAACGTTACATTTTGTTCAATGCATTTACTCTGCTCTGACTACATAACTCACTCACTTGAACGCTAACTATCCAGAGATTCACCTACTTTTCAGTCTTTCTCCCCCTTGGCAGGACTAATATCTGAGCTCCCCAAGTTTGTTGTAAAAGTTAGCTTAATTGTTTAATTTACAACTTACGCCCCAACAGTCCAGTAACGCGCTCTCGTTGCGCACGCGATGCTGCCACATAGGAACATGTCAACAAATGACTGACAGCCCAGACAGGAGGTGGGGCTAAGAAAACCATCAACTGCACAAGCCATAAAACAGCATTTCTGCTTGGGAAAAATATGCTAGTTGTTTCTATTGGTGTGCGTAATTAATGAAATGGCCCGCATTTTGAGGAAGTATGGTATAAATATGTTTGTATCATCCAATATCATAAAAGTACAGGCCAACAAAGTGACATCCCTTTTCCTTCAGATTCTTTAATAAATCAAATTAATTTAGAATCTATTGAACCTTTTTTCAGAAGTACTTACTACAAGACATGACATAAAAGGATGGTCAATATTTGGTCTAGATTGTGTCTGTATTAAAATCTTATTAAAAATAAGCACTGCTTTCATCCCATCCTGTCCATCAATGCCCGACCTCCACCACCTATTCTGAATCATCCCTACACCAAGAAGCAAAGTAGTTAAACTTGTCCTCTAGTGTTAATGAGATGTTGTGTGTACTAATTGGTCATTTTAGTTAACTGGATATCAGGTGGAAATTCCCCACAGCGCAGGGTAACAGTGTACTGCGCTTCTGTATGAATGCTCACCCTGGATTATGGCACAAAGGAGTGCAACATCAAATCCTGTATACTGGTAAATGCAAAGGTAACAGGTCTGAGTAAAGCCTTCATGGGAGATGTTGACTTTTGGAGCAGCAGTGCGATGGAAACTAGATAAAGTAAGAATTCCAAAGAAAGGTGGGGATACATTTGTCCCTGTGAACAGTGAGAGCTCTGAATCCTTGAATTAGCATGGCTAGAGGCAGAGCACCTTCACAACAGTGGGTGACAACAGTGAACAAATAGGTATGTGAATGTTCATGCAAGATTTACGGCATACAAATGTATTATATAGATAAAGCTTGGTGTTCAGATGGGCTGATCGATAGTTGTTTAGTATGCACATACTGTTGCTGTCATTTGTATGATAAATTGGTGCACAGACAATAAGCAGTACAACCACTGATGTACAAAAGTAAGTATATGTCACGGTGTATCAATTCGAGGAGTGCAAAAGAGTACTTTCCAGATCCCGTTGTGTGTGAGTGCAGGTGCCAGCATGCTGTAACAATTATTCACCATTCATTACATCTTTAGTCTATCTATCATAGAACTAATTTTAAGTCAAATAGCAACAGTAATGGCATCATCAAAACATTCGGGTTGCTTTATTATTCTGTTGAATCAAGTTACAATGTTTTCAGGAAATGTCAATACATTCTTTTCAACAGTTAGGAACTTACAAACCAGACATTTTAAAAAAGGGTAAATTAATTTCTAAAACAGTCACACTGTCATTGTTTATAGATTGTGAGCCCTTGCACATAGGTTGTAACTTAAAATGTTGCTGTGCTGTTCCGGTGACAGGGCTGGTCAGTTGATATAGGTGGTGTTTTTTGTCATTCAGTTCACTGCACTGGTTCTCGGTTCTAGTGAAGAAACAAGCCACGCCTCCTAAGAACACTGAGGATGACTAAGAGTATTGGTGGAGCTGCAACTACTGCAACAGCACTGGAGAACTGTAGGAAATAAGATGACCAAAGTGTCAATAAAATATTACACCACAAGAAACTATATCTACAGGATACCAATGTAGCCAATGTAGGAGTCCCAATTTTTACTGTGCCTGCTGATCTGCTGCTGCACTTTGGTCCATCCCTGAGAAACATTGTTTGGAAAACGTTGTTTTATTTTAAGCTGTGAAAAGGTGTAACGGATAACCTGGTAATTTGTTAATTTAAGGACACTACTATTTTGTGTTAAAAAATACTTATTTGTTTCTACTCTATAACATTCAAGAAATAATTACCTGCAGTATTAATGCAGGACAGGTGCAGGATGGATGCATGAAGACAGACTTCTACAGTGGCTACAACTGTACCCATATACATTATACAAACCTTAATAACAGCACTGTAATCCTTTTGGAATGATTGTAGGTAAACACTGAAGAGGGCAAGGCTGCAAGGTAAGTAGGAATCTGCACCTTCTGAGTCTCTGCATCTTCAGAAAGAAAAATGTATAATGAATGCTTCATCCAGTTTACCAGTATCTGTTGAAAAGGGCAGGTATACGCTAACAGTAGGCATGGATACACAATCACTACACACCTTTTGTAAAGAGTAGTTCGAAGCAAAGTGTTGTCTGCCAGGTATAGCTCGGGAAGGCCCAGTTCAATCAAAAGTGACAATGGCAGCCTATAACCCTCTTCAGCTAGGAGCCCAAGGTTGTACCATCCCTGTGGAAGAAGAGTATAGCTTGCATGCACATGTATGTATACACTCAATCACGAATACATACAAACATATAATCTTAGAAACCTACACACCAAGAAATCCATTTAAAGATGCATACCTGTGGCTCGCTCCTTAGTGCTGCCAGTTTGTACATCTGTGCTGCAGAAAACATGTCTTTCTGCCTCTCATCATGGCCCTCATACAACAAGTCACCCATTCTAATTAGGGCTGGAAAGGCAATAGAAATAGAAGTGTAAATAAAATAAAAAATAATAAAAGATTGTTTGTTGGTACACGTGTTTCCAAATGGTAAAGTTCCAATGACTATTTATTCACCATAGGTGTCAGGATTTTGACTCTTGATTGTAAAGTTGTAGTATCTCCTCATGCAATTTGATGCAAAAGCAGGATTCAGAAAACCTCCCTATTGACATACAGAATAAAACATTTTTTAGCATTTCTAAAAATGAATGAAGACTGAATAAAATAGTAATAATACCCCAACAGTATACCTCATACAGAGGAATTTCAGATGTACATTTCTCTAACTCACCATATTTTGTTCACATAGATATGCCACATTGAATTGGGCTGCCGCATACCCTGACTCAGCAGCCATCATGTAATACAACAATGACCTCAATCTGTTGAAAATCAAGAACATTAATTAGCTGCAATTGCAATCCTGTGGTGTGATCAGGATCATAGCAAGTATAAATAAATGAAATTATTACATGTCGCTTTTGAGATAGAAATCCAACGCTTTCCGTAAGATGCTGCCCAGGTATCCATTGTGCTCAGCTGCCCACTTAACCCACCTGCAGTCCATTACAGAAATGTTAGCATGCAGTAATGATGTAATGGCATACTGATATATGAAGTGACACACAAATGATAAGATAAGTGACTAACAATATGGCTTCTGTTGGACGCCTCTCCACATGTCCCATAATCCCGGAGGTCCACATTTCAGCTAGCTGAATTGCTCCACTGATGTGCCCTCTCTCTGCAGACTTCAGATAGTACTTATAGGCCATGAACTGTGAGAAAGACAGAAGTATTACCTCTTTATACAATACACTCAATTTGAGACTAGTGTGTAAGCATCCTAGTAGATGACCACAGAATGCATTCACAGTTGACCTAACCGGGTCTGCAGCTTTCCCAGGATACAGGCCTTGGGAGTACATGACACCAAGATTCATGGCAGCATCTGGGCTCCCATGGAGATCAGCCTGTTCCCACAGCTGCACTGCACGCTCATAGTCCCTTTCAAACTGCTCATAGTACCAGCCAAGGGCATTGATTGCAGGTGCAAATCCCTGTGGGAAAGAATATTATGAGAAGCAATGTAGGGTGTGTGTGTTTTTGCAACAGCCAATGGGCTTGTAATGACAGGTTACAGTATAGATCTGAACACATAGTAACACCATAATATTGAACAATACAATACTTGGTCCATTGCTTTCTTCAGGAAAGTGACAGCTCTTGGGATATCCTTTTCGACACCATGCCCCTACAGAGCACATAATAAATATTCAAGATTGACTAGACTACAGTAAGTGGTATTCTTCCAGCAGATCAATATAATGCTGCATCGTGTGTAAATCTGACCTGCATTAGGACTATGGCATAGTCGTACATTGACACTGGGTCCTCCAATCGGACAGCTCCCCTTTCATAGTGTCTCACAGCCTTCTGGATGTTTGGAGACACTCCTTGCTGACCCCAGAACAGCATGCGGCCAATAGCTTGCTACAAAATACTGGTTGAATTATTACCAAGGTCAACTATACAACATGCTCATTTTGCTCATGTGCCAATGGAGAACATTTTTTCCCCCCAATAGGTATACTTTCATACAAGACACAAAATGCCTGGTAAAATGCATTGGCCACATTTCACATTTCTTGGAGTTTGCAATGCACTTGTTTGAGCTCTCATCTTTATCATCTTTGTTTTTACCTATATTTGTGTGCTTTGATTTCTGTAAAGTACTTAGTGACAATCCTGTTTGTTAAACACACTATTTAAATACTCTTTAAATAAACCAGAACTAGTGATGATGGAATTGGGTACCTCGGCCTCGGCTGCTCCGTTGCCAGCCTGTAGTTTCAGCCACTGGAAGATATGATGGTTCTCATTGGTTTGGAGCTTCAACACCTCCTCGTTGTTCAGGTAAACAGAATCAACAAATGTCTAGAAAAAAGAAAGGGAAGACAAATGTAAAAGACAATGAATTTTACTGGTTTCCTAAAACTAGTTCTAAATAGTCCCAAAGTGCAGTTCTGTGCTTTAAATGAAAGGGGAACCACTTTTGGGTACTATACTACTATGTACTATACTGTACTATACCAAATGTACTATACAATTATTGCCATTAGTATGTAAAGCAGTGGCAGGCAGATTTGACGGTGATGGGAACCAAAAAACTATAGTAACTATAAGGGGACCAGAGGGTGTCAGTTTAATTTTTTTCAAATAGTGGGTTACAGATACAAATCATTCTGCATTTATTTGTGCAATGTGTTTTAAACATGTGTCTGACATATATTTCTGTATTGTGTGACATTGGTTTTTGCTTCCTTATGTTTGAGCTCTATAATTTAGCATAACTCTATAATTTATAACTGTTGTTCCCCTATGATAAAAAAATATTTTGGGACTATGTAGTACTATTTAGATTTTGCTTGATTAAAAAAGGAACACAAAAGCAGAGTCCCAAAGCTTTAATTTACAATTGTGTGCATTACCTGCTGGGGTGAGGGATTCTGGCGGTCTACAGATGTCTGTTTAGCAATGTTAGCATAATACGCATAAGCCAGGTCTGCGTCTGGGGGAATGCCCTGATCACCCTGGTGGTGCAGGTGCCCAAGATGCAGGAGGGACAATCTATAGTCCCTCTGGGCTGCCAGCAGGGCCAGTAGCCATGCCTGCACAGAAAACAGGGGCATGTGAGGAGAAGCAACAAATCAAATACTCCAGCAACTTCAAAAACTGGACTGACACACTTCATGGACATGCTTGGCTCAGGCTCCATCATTAACACACACCTCATTGGGCTGCTTGTTAACTCCCAGGCCAGTGCTGTAGAGCACGGATGACAAGTGCAGCGCTTGGTTGTCTCCTAAGCAGCCAGCTTGGAGCAGTAGTGGTATTATTCTGCTGACTACTCCAATGCTGCTTGCTTTGCCCAGCTTATGAAGTGATAAGGAGTGTAGGGCTCTGCCCACTGATGCCAGACCAACCTTTCTTCCCCCTGCGTGTGAAGGTGAATTTAATGAATTTCAGCTTTTAATACTTCATAGCACATGGATATTGTCAACCAGTCGTAGGCCACCTCATTTTGTTCAACGCATCTCTTACCATGTTTGAAAACTAATAACTTGGCCAGTTTTGCAGCATGTCTTCTCTGAGGGACAGTCGCTTCCCAGGGTTCACACTCCAACTTTAATGGTAGTGTATCCTTTCCCATCCAATTATGATAAGCAGCAATACAGCTCTCTGAAAAGCAACAAATCAAATTTTGTAGTGTATCTAACACTACAAGGGGCTCCTATAAATATTTATTTTTGTTTGCTTTAGTACCATCTAGTGGATAATACAAGTGTAAGCCTACCACCAGACTTTTCCCTCTGCTTGGCCTTGAGTGAATATCCACTGATTTTTTCCTTCAGCTCGAGATGAAGATCTTGACAGGTCTTAAACCACCCAGTCAGGTTCACATTCTTAATGACTTCTGGAACAACAACTTCAGACTACAGATGAGAGCAATTATAAGACCCAAATGCATTCAATGACAGAATATAGATGATGACTGTTGGGACATGTCTTACCTTGCTGGAAAGAGATATTCTATTGCGGTAGTACACCAACGGTCCATAATAACCTTCCACTCCTCTTATATATTTTCCTCCTCCAATCACAAAATATCCCTCAGTGTCATCCAACAGTACAGCATGTCTGAATCTGTAAGAGACCATTAATATAGTCACAAATTACTGCACCCAAGCACCTCAATCTTGAAAGGCAACAGTTTTGACGAACACACCAAGTACATAGTTTCTGTTAGTGCATAATTTAATTACTTACATGTGTTCTGTAGAATGAACCGTTTGTTGCTCATTGTCCAAGCACACCATGGAGACTGTAACCTGAGATGCAGTGAAGATTTATTTATTTACCTGTTTGGCTTTGGCTTTTGTCATATGATGTCCTCCCTTGACAGAGATTACTCACCGTCCTACCACGCAACACCACGTTGAGTTGACACCACTGACTTAGAGGCACTTTGAATGGGCAGAGGAATGCAGAGGATTCCCCAGGCTCTCCACTCATCTGGAGATGAAGCTGTCCTGTAGACACGAGGAAAGGGTGAGAGGCTGGTAGTGTTCATAGCTACATTACCAAAGCAATCAGAACATTTGAGAAGTGGGAGGAGGAATAAACTTTTATTCATACCTGAACTCTTGAGGAACAGTGCTGGTGTGACATAGTTATCATGCAAGTCTATATGATGAAAGACTCCACACAACTTTTCCTGGCAGTGTCTGATCACAAATATCCAGATGGAAAACATAGACCTGGCAACATTTAAAAGCACGCTTGGTGAAATGAGCCTGGGTGATAGAGATATTAACAGGATAAAAGGTTAAGTTATATACTGTGACTTGTTCCTACCATGGAAAAGAGATGGCCTTGAGACGCAAATACTCCAGATCCTGATTGCTGTGGGCATGCAATGTCTTTGTGATGCCAAAGTTCTCTCCAGTTGAAGCATATATTGAGGACAGCAAAAACACGGTCTCTAAATGACAAGGAGTTTTTGTTTATTTTAAGTTTGCAATACTACCAATATAAATATGTCATTAAACCAAACAAGTTCAAAACACATTTACAGAAACGGCCTGAGGGAGTTATTGCAGGGGAAGGGAGTCTTTCACACACACAATCTATAAGCTGCCCAGGACACCCAGTGCTTTAGTTATACTATTGGCTACCTTGCAGGTCCACTGGAGCCATTTGGGAACTAGGCGTCTTGCCCAAGAGGAGCAGTTTGAAAGTAGTTGTCCCCTGATTCCAGGTACTCAAACATAGAAACCTGGTCACAAGCTCACTTGTCTAACCTTACCTTTCTCCAATGGGCATTGTGTCTTTGAGGTTCGGTGAGTTTTCTGGAGCATTTGTGTGCTCCAGGCAAGGCAGAGTTGATGCTGCTTGATAGGGCGGCTAAGAGGGGGTTTAAGCTGCAAGGCTGCCACATCCTGAACCACGATAGACCTGTCACTGCCATCAAATCCATTGGACCTGACTGACACTCTGAGGATACTGCTCAGTACCCACTGAGAGTCTGGAACAATCTCATCTGCTTGGTACACCAACCAATCTGGCAAGCTCAACTTCAGAGTCCTTATTTTGGAGTTGCCAGGAACACAGCTCCAGTGTCTTAGCAGAAGTGTGGAAGTTGTGCCAGTGTCGAAAGATATAACACACTCCAGCTGCACTCCAGCAGGTTCATCACAAGAGTAAAGTACTTTCAAAAGATGGCCTGATACAGGCTCTTCTGGAGGATTCAGGAGTATCACCTCATTTAAACCCCAGACAAACTGTACAAAAGAAAATGCCGATAGTTATTAAGATCTTTTAACTTTTTCTTTGAGAAGTCACTAATTGTACAATAGATCTTGAAGGGAAACTTATTCCTACCTGTACACTGAAGCAAAACTGACAGATATATTTGTACAGTCCGCGGCAATCCATGGTCGAAATGAATATATCCATTAAAAATTATGCTTTTTCAGGAGAAATAAAGGGACAATGCAGCTGTGGAGTTGCATTGTACCACACAAAGAGAACAGTAACAGAAAGCCTCAAGACCCGGACCTAATCCTGCTTCGCCTTAGGGAAGTAAGTGCTTAGGTAAATATTGAACAGCACAATGCTCCACCTATTTACGCACCGTGCAGTTAGGGTGGTGCCATGTAATAAAACATACATGCAAATGTAAACTCATGTCACACACAGGGCATGTTCTACTGCTAGAATCAATTCTAATCACAGCTGACAAGACCAATATATGATTCTTTGTTTTAATGCATTGGGTACCCTCATAGCCTACACTGATGCCTTCAGGAAATGACGTTTAAGGGGAGATAACATATATCTGTAGAGATCCGAAAGCAATCACAACAGTGTAGTGCAACATGAATAACTTCATGACAAATCAGTTCATCTTTCATTCAAAATAGTTTATTGCTATCATGCAGGAGTGCCATAAAAGTCTAGAACATCACAGAAGATGCAAAATTATTATCTTCTCTGTACAAATATATGTATTCATAAATAGAAGCTCAAAATGAGAAATAAGAGAGAAAAGATAGGTTGGAGAGAGTCAAACGCTCCAGTTGATCAACTCCTCAAACCCAATATAGGTTTTGTTACAGCAGTTGACATGCATCAACATTACAGTGCATTATATAGGGAGCAGACAGACCGACACACGCAGACTCAATGACAGCTTGATCCATTTACAGCTTCATCGTGCAAAAGAGGTACAAATGACAGTTTAAAAAAGTACCAGTAGAAAATTCATGTTTTCAGCTGGCTTCTAAACAAAATATTTAGACACGTCTTACACATCCATACCATCTGTTACACTATGAGGCATCTGTTGGGGGGGGGGGGGGGGCTGACGGTGTCATTTGCAGCACTTTTTGGTTGTTTGATATAATCAGGAGCACTCTAGGTGTACTGGCGACCCTACTACTTTAGTACTTAAAATAAGTCCCTACAACTACTGATGCATAGTTCTGTGCTCATATTAAACCATCAATACAACTGGCCCAATATGGTTTGTTGTGGTAATCTGAAGAGAGAACTTCTCTGGGACATGGTAATGTGCTACCATTCCTGATTCTGTAATGCATGTAAACATACCGTGGATGGATAACTGTTGCACAAATAGCCCCACTGAGTAGACTGGTAGGTCTTAATAAGATACCAATAGACATTCAGCATTTCAAATTCTAATATATATATGCCCCCCCCCCCAACCCCATGATTGTTTGGGGTAGGTAGCTAAAGCCCTTCAAAGAGAGAAGTGAAGTGCTGGCTTTGTATTCTGTGTGAAAGGGGCTCGAGGAATCAAGCACACTAGAAATAATTATTGGAATTATTTTGTAATAACAGTGATTTGGCACTTGGACATGATTTGCCTTGGTCTTTAAAGTCTGCTTGCAGAATTTAAGGATATTTATTTATGGCAATTTTCATGACTAATTCAATCTTCCACAAAAGGAGAACTTTGTATTATGATAAGCAAATTATTTACTTAATTGCTATCTGTCATCTCCACTTGAACTTCATTGACTTTGTTCATTAAAATTATTTCTTAGTATATGTGACCAGGAGTTTCTGTGTTGCTGATATAAACAGTTCTGTCACTGTAGCTTTGCCAGGTTTCATATTACCATAACTCAAGGATTCTTCAGCCCTTTCCAGCCCCCCTTCCTCACTGACTAATACTGATTGCTGTGAAGTATTCAATGTCCACTTAAATAATTGTTAAAACAGAAGCAATACGGGGATAGCAGTAGCCCAGCAATCCAAGCTAAACTCACACCCAGTTTCACTGATTTTGTAACATTCAGTAGACAAATGTCCAGTTTTTTTTTTTTTTTTTAAAGGAGAAAATGAGGCGAGGCATTCTGAATGCAGGTTTTTGCAAAAAATATTTGGTTTTGTAGGTATACTGTTGTATATAGCTTGTACCTCAGGCAATTCACCTTTAAGAAGTATAATTTAATTCAAAACACCCAGGAAGAAGTTGATTAAAAAAAAAAAAAGGGGGAAAAAAAAGTCCCTGATTTGGGCTTATGAGCTTTGCAACATTTAAACATTTGGTAATGATACCTGTTTCTGATAACACCTAACACACCACTCCCATCCCATAATGCATGGGATCCTTACGTAACAGTGCTGTGAGGACAAAAGGATGTCTAAATCTGAAAATTGATCAGTGCATTAATTTACAATGGCACAAGTATTTTCAGCCAAGCACTTCAACTAACTCTCACAGTGTCTCTCTCTCGCTCACACTTCGTCTCAGAATCAAATATTTAGCAAATGTTCTAACACTGCATTTTGGTGCTGCTTGTAAATTTGTTGGGTGACTGATCTCATGTCCAACTCTCCACTGTATACAACATGGTATTCAGGTGCTTGGATGAAAAAGTAACACCCAATGTAGCAAATTCAATAATATTATTCAGCTGTTTTTCCTTCATGCATGTGGTTTAATCACTTTTGAGGAACCACAGTAAGCCACTACATCCCTAAAAACAGTCAGAGAGGAGTGTGGATTCAGTTTGGGTTTGTAGGCTAGGTGGTTAGGTATTAATGAAAGAAACATCAAGTTGTTGTCTAAGCAGATTAAGGACAAGAACCAAGCAAACACTAAGAGCATTCTAGTATCAGTCAAACAAAAGTGAAGACATGCAAACTGATATAGATTGAAGAACAAGAAACAAAACCAACCGGGAGACATATTTCCCTTTGAGAAACTGGCACCATTTCCTGCAGAATAAATAGTACTTTACATTCCAATGTACAAACCTACCCATTAACCACATATTCAACATTGACCAAATAAGGAGATAGAACTGAATAACTGGTCGCTCCCATAGTTCCTCAGAGTAGGTACCTACAAAATGATGTAACGGCAACAAATTGTGCCATCATTTCACCATTAATTGAACAAAAAAAGAAGACAAAAACAGAACAAAAAGACATACAGTCAAACAACTTTGATAGCTCATAGTTCATAACCCTTATTTCTTCTGTTTCTTGAAGATCTTAAAGGTGTGTTTCTTGCGGCTGGCAGCGGAATCTGTGTCTTCTCCTGTTGAGCCACTGTCCTCCTCCAGGGGGCTCTTCTTGGAGGAGAGCTGTGGGATGCGGCTGCTGCCTTTGGCCCCCATGGCCCCGGGCTGCCCTCCTGTAGGTGACGGTGTGTCGGGTTCAGTGGAGTTAGGGCTGAGGGAGCGGGAGGACTCTGACATAGACAGACTGTTGATCTCTCCCAGGCTGGCTGACTTCTCGATGCCATACGCCTTCTTCATGAGTATGGGGCTGTCGGGGACTGGCTCGGCCTGACCCCCTCCCTCATGAAGACGGTTCCCCCCGTTGGGGGTGTGGGCATGCAGTGAGGTCGCCTCATCTGCACGGGCGGATGGGCCATGCATGAGAGAGGTGGGCTTGTGTAGGTGGCATTTGGAGCTGTAGGCAGACAGCCGATCACCAACTTGGGACAGGGACAGGGAGGAGTCTGAATCAGAGCGATTTAGGTCCCTGTGGGGAAACAAAACAAGTTTGAAGAAATGAGAGAGAACAGTAGCAGGTGGATTTAACTTGACACACTGCATGCCAGGGATTATCTACGCTACGCCTGCAAAGCCATGGACACCCTGGGCACAGCCTAGACACTGGAACTCCACACTTGTTAGTAGTGCAGGCAAAGAATTATATCTGGAACACTAGGAGGGGTAGCAGAAGAGGGTAAAATAAATATAAGGATAGAAACGGCACCATAAGTTGCAAAGAAAAACATTTGAAAAAAGAAAAGGAAAGGCAAAAGAAAGCCTGCCAAAGTAATATGGAAACAAAGAAGAGCGCAGACACAATAGAATCATGATAAAGGCACTTGAAAGAAAGTACCTATAATAAATGGGTTAAAAAATGGGTTGACAGCAGGTGGGGAAAAACATCCACGCACATGCGATGTGTGTGGAGAATTGAGAGCAGAGGGGTACCCGAAGCTGCCGCTGTACAGGGAGTTCACTTTGGTGACATCTGAGGAGGTGACGTCAGGAATGGTGTCCATAGGCTGGAAAGAGGTGTGATGTATGAGGGAGGAATGAGGGGCTGTGGTGCCACCCACAGAGCTGGGCAAGCAGGATGAAGAGGAAGACAAGGAGGACATGGACTGAGGATTATGATTGGATGTGCAAATGATAGAGGGGTGCGAGACAGCTGAGGAAAGGGAGGGCAGAGTAGCAGTCTCAAACTGCCCAAAAGACTGGCTGCGCAACTGTCTCAAGGCAGCCTTAGACCTGGATGGATATGAGATGCCCTCTCCCTGCTGCCCTGCCAACAGGCAACTCTCTACCAACCTCTGGGAGCCCATGGCCAGCTGGGGGTCAATGTGGCGTTGGCGCAGGGACATCATACTGGGAGCTGTGGGCACAAAACAACAGTATCATCAACAGCCACTTGTAATTAATATGTAATCTGATGGACAAGAATATAAGGGGAAATAGACTGGGAGATTAGTGGAAAGATATTCAGGTGTTGGCATGAATTTGTCTCAGGTTAACAATCCTTAATTACAAATTAATTACAACCTCCTGGTACAATGTTAAGTCTCATAGACAAAGCCCATGTTATTATTTTGCTTTTGTCCTGCACATCATTATTGCACAAAGTTAAAATCCCAACACTTCTGTCTTATCCATCCCAATGCATTGTAGGGACAAAGTAAACAAAAGGAGAGAACAATAGCAATGGCACTACAAAGTCAAATAAACATAGCACCACAGACAAATCTTATGTCAAGTGCCTCTACAGGAAGAGATTCGATAAAGGACTGTCACATTATATAAAACATATCCCTTTTATAATGGGCAGTGCCAAACAACAGAACATTGTGTGACAAATCACTAATGGGGAAAGAAAAGCAGGAGTGCATTGGGTGGTGGGTAGATTAAGAACGGGGGTCAATCTGGAAAGCAAGCAGCTGAAGACAAGATCAGGGGTGTTTTGGATAAGCTCGGCATGGAGTTAGTTTTCCCTTTCAGCTGGGTACTGTCCAATTAACAACAATGTGTGTTTCTCTGTGTGTCTTTGACTCAAGGTGAGAGACAGGGATGTCAGACTGAGGACGGGACTGGGGCATGAATAAATGGCCAACCAGAATATTTCCACAGGGGCTGACAGTCTGAACCGACGGACCACAGGTCACTGGCTCGGCGTTCCAACAGCAAGGTGGCATCTGTAGTTGGGCCAATGACACAGCAGTGGGAGCCAAAGGCCAGAAAGGTAGTGCAGGGAGAGAGGGGAGTGAGATCGGGAGTGTAATTAATGTGGATTAAAAGACTTACTCTCTACTGCAGTCGCAAAGTGATTCAGCAGTACAACTTTCCTCTGCAGTTAGTCACAGCCTCTGTCTGCCATAATAAGAACCCAAATATTGCCCACAACAGCAAAGGCTACATAACATTATAGTCACCAGACATTTGATGATGTTCTTGCTAAGCCAAAGATATTACATTACAGACATTTAGCAGATGCTTTTATCCAAAGCAACTTACAAAAGGTGATAATTGACACTATGCGGGAATCAAACTTGCAACCCTGAGACTCAGAGTCTCACGCTCTACTGACTGAGCTGTCTGGGCCGAACCGGTGGAAGATGAGTTATTTGTTATTTGCCCAAGAATTCTGTGATAGAAATGACAAATCTAGTTGTTCTATAGAAACAAAGGGCAGCTTTTATGTATTGAATAGATGCATTATATTTCATCCCAAATATGGATTCAAATAAAAGAAATTCAGTTCCCGATGAGGGGGTAATTGAGTATTCTTTAAATAAACCATGTTCACTTCAGTTGCAGGGTCATATACCACATATCAAGACACAACAACTACAAATGTGTCAGCACAAAAACTTGGTCTCATTGACAAGTATATTTCTTCAAAGTTTCATTTCCAGAGCACAGTCATTTTGCACAGGATTATTCAATCTCCATCCTTGACTGAGAGTCCAGCAAACACGTTTAACCAGAATGGAAGAACATTAAACAAAAGACACTCAACTGGATATGTGTGTAAAAAAACGTTTTTGGAAATTACAAGTTATATACACACACACACATTTGTATAACAACATTCATTTAATTACAGACATGTGCCCCTCAATCCCTCCATCAACGGGGAGGGCACAATCGCAAATTCAGGTAATTGTAGCATGACAATTCTCATGTGGCCTGATTTTTGGACTTCCCCAGCAGGCCCTTGGTGTGTTTAGGGGTGTGTTTACTAAGCCCCACAGTATGGCCGACAGATTCGGACAAACTCTTACATTGCAGAGTTCCATGTGGCATGATATCCTCATCCATGTCGTCCATGTCGTCAGACATGATGAAATGCTGAGGTGTAGCTCTGCCACCCATGAAGCTGGGATCAAGATTCAGGGAAGAGGTCAGTGAAGGCAGACCTGGGTTGTTGACAATGGTGAAACCTGTGAGGATCTCTATCTGCTGCCAGCGATGCAGCCTCTCCCTAAGAGCAGCGGTCACCTCACCCAGGGCTTGTCTGCAGAAGAGAAAAGAGTAGGAGAAATACATGAAGAAGAATAGACACTTAAAGGCTTGGAAATTATTAGATAGATTATCCAAATGGGATTAAATAATGAGCCTCTTCTTGGAAAACTAAAGTAAATTCTGTAGGCTGTTCAGTTTATTTACAAGGGTATCAAAAACATGTCCATCTTACAAAGAATGATCTCTAAATGTAAGATATTGGTCCAAGTCTCAAAAAAATCTACTGGATTTTGAGAATTAGAGTGGGGACCACCCATATCAAGTAGCTGTAAGGAGGCAGGGATGTAGCCATGCTAGACTTTGGTGAGGCAAAAGTGTACTGTGATGTTTTACTTTATGTACTGTAGTATTCTGAATTAATGATCACAATATCTTATCTTAAAAATAGCCAGGTTCAGGTTCTCTGTACTTGTCATTGTCAAAGGAATTGTTCTGACAAGTAAGTAAAGCTGTTGTCCAGTTGGACAAAATTAGAGCACAAACAAGATCATTTTGCGCATTTTTCTTCCTTGAATTTACAGCAAAACATTAATGACATAATCCTGCACATAGGATCTTTAAGATATTATTGTTTGTGTATTTGTCTAACATTGCACTTTTTGAGAAATAAAAGCCACATGACACATGGAATGCAGCTGCCCAATTTCTCACCCTGATCCAATGGAGCATGCTGTAGCCTCAGAATACAATTCAGTTTTGTGCCAGTTTGGCCAGGTGGCAGCTTTTGACTGGCTGATAGAAGTGGCTTTCATGAAATAAAGTATTCCTTAATATACATGTTTGGAACTGGGATTATCATAAAAACAACCCATGCAATGGATACATCTAATTTTGGCATGTAATTTGGGTATGTTTGCCTTAAGATGCCAAAAACGTTTTGAAACTGTGTTTCCACAAAGTGAAAGATTTGTTTCCTAAGATGATTTGATCTATAAAACAGTTCTAACTGGTCAAGAGAGTGGGGAAGGGATAGCAAGAAATTAGGTAGCTACAATCTAAGATTTACTTTGCTGCCAGGATTTTGTGGTCCACATCATCAAGGGAGGAGCTGTGAGCCACATGGAAAGTCCCAAAGAGGGTGTTCCTCTTTTTCTTTATCTTCTCTGCCTGTAAAAACATAAGACTGAATATAAATTTCTGTTCTATTGGTTGGTTATTATCCACACACTATGTTAAGGCAGAATCTCACTCAAGTTAACAATCATCATCTTTTTCCAATGATCTACGACAGTCCATTCAATTTTATTAACAGCTCACTCGCAAGGCCAGAATCTCAGTACTAAAACTCAAACAATCAACTAAGACTTGAAACTTTGAAGTCATAAAAATGTAAAAAGCAGCCCACATAGCCTACAGTGAATGGAAAGATATTTTAGGAGACACACTGAATGTTTGAATTTTTCAATCTGAATGGGATCTATTTTATAGTATCGTTAACAGTTAAGAGCTGAAAAACGTACCCTCGTATCTGCAGAACATACCCCTAGATGCTCTCACATAAAACTTTACTACTTTTCCCAATTTAGTCTCTACAGAGCAGCTCCACATTTATGTTGTGCTGAAAACCTAGTTTAAAGTCTTAGTTCTGTTTTCTGGCTTAGTTGTTTTGAAATATCATTCACAAATATGAATTTGACTGTTCTACATCATGGGAGTGACAATTCTTAAACTGAGTGGTATTCCACTTTGGTTTTACAGGCTTACCCCTTCTTTGGCCACCAGTAGCTGCCGTTCAGCATTCTGCTTCTTGATGTTGTAGTACTGCACCTCCACCTCATGGGTGAGCTGCAGCCACTTCTGAAGCGACTCTCGGGGTGACCAGCTACTCCGAGACTCCAACTCCTTTTCTGCCTTCTTCAGAGCCATGCGCACCTATAACAAATGCCAAAAGATAGATAGATACACGTACAGACTCTGTACAGTCCCACAATGACGTATAACTCTTTCACAATATGTGAAGAAGAAGTAGTTATGTGAAGTTTTCCAGCTAAGGTGTGAAGATTCGTAGTTGTATAGCTTTACATTTTGACAACTATTGAGGGGGTCTAACAGTACTGAATAAATGTGCCATTTAACAGTGTCTATCAACTATCTGTGGATAGTCTCTTGCAGAAGACAAGAGATGAAATTAATGAAATTATTGCATTTGTTTTTATCAAGGAGTGACACAGGTGTCTGCATTAGATCATTGTGATAGTCCTTGAGAGCTAAGTAAACACTATGTGTGCCCCCTGCTTACTTGTGTGGGCTGTGCTCAGCTTTTTCTGCCAAGTCCCTAATGGACAAAGAGTTTAGTGGGTGTATTTATACCATAGCCAATCTGAAACTGACAAATCTAAACATACTGTACAGCTGCCTCCCTGGATATTGATACATACTACTCATTCACTCTAAGTGTTTATACTCTTCTCTAGATATGAACTATGGTAATGCTTCTCCTTTGTAATGAACTAAAAACATTTTCAACTACAGCCCCTCATGTTTCATTCATCTGCTTACTTATGGGAGAAGCACAAGTTTATATGTAACTCATATTTACCACTCTGCCATACAGTACCTGTTCTAGTTCTTCCTCTGCGTATGTCTGCCGACTCAGCTCATTCTCTGTGCCTTCACGCAGCTCCTTGAGTCGCTGGGCCTCCTGCTTGGCCGAGTTGATCTCATCCCTCAGCTTCTGCTCCAGGTTCACCTTCTCCACCTCTACTGTACGGTGCTCCTCCTGGGCTATCTGCAGCCTGAGGACATGGAGGACAACCATGGGCAACCATGACTCAACAGGAACCTTTGTAAGTGACTATAAGATTTGATTATAGTGCTACATGAGTTTTCACTGCCAGGCGTTAAGTGTGTTAATTCCATTATTTGAAAAGAACAAAGAAAATACACTCGGGGAAATGCTTCTTTTTCTATGGCCAAGCATGACATGTAAGCATGTGAATGCTATGTATGAGTGAGGAATGTAGGACTTGCATCAGCAGTGCATCACCGGAAACAATGGCTAATGTGTAGAACGCAAAGGGCCGTGGTCAGCTGCCAGGGAGCTCACAGTAAACTGACATCAGAATGAGCCAAGAATGAGGGCACAGTGACACCGTTGTCAGCATGCACTTTTAGAACAGTGCAGTGGAGTATCCGACGCTCCTGTAGTAACCCTGAACATATGTGTGGTGGCTTGTGTATGGGATATTCTTAGACTCGCCTATAAAAATAAAAAAGGTCTACTTTTAAGAGACTGGCTTTGAGCATAAATGATTATGTCATGCATGGCAGATACACTACATTGTAAGCTTGTCTGTCCACAAGACACACTGAGTAACTGAGCAATTTTGAATAGTAAAAGTATGTCATCATAAATGTATTCTAACATAAGAATCACCATCTTCAATCACCTCTTATGGTACTATTTTTCAGTTTTACCATATATGCACACTACAAGACTTCTTGAACTTAATAAGTGCCAAAGATGTTATGGATAATACATACAAAACATACATACAAAAACTGTGTGAGAAAACCACTGAGAAAAGCTCAACTGGAATTGGTTTCAAGTCCTGAAATCTAGTCAAAATCTTGTCTTTACAGCCTTATAAAATACAGATGCAATGTAATGAGATGTACTGAGATTGTATTTTTTAAATATTGAAGGGCAGCAGACAGGCAAAAAGAGTCAGAGCAATATTGTTTTTAGTCACTAGGGCGCAGTAGTCTTCTCCTGTCAGGCTGACAACAGTAGAGGTGGTAGAGAAGTGCAGAGGCCCAATGAAAGGTGATCCAGAAGGCTGGTTGTGGAAAATGTGGGCAGTGGACAACCCTGCTAATGCTTTCGACCCTGACCTCTACCATTCTCCGGCTAAAATTCGAAAGCACTGGCAGGGCTACGATCCCCAGCTCTGCAAAGAGGCCAAATGCTGTTTCAGTTGCTCTGCATTGCAGGGTCCGCAGGACTCGAACACAATGTCTCTGCAGATGTTTTTTTATACACTAATAATATGGCATTTGTATTTAAGTAACCTGCCTGAGTGACATACATTTTGTATAGGAAGACAATGCCTATTAAACATGCAATGTTACTGTCTAGGAGTTGACAGTCCTTGCCCTGGATGTCTGTATGCCACACCCCGTAGAAATAGAATATGTATTTACTGTATATGTGTGTATGTATATGTACTGATCTTTGTATGCCTGCTTTATCGTAATTTTAATTTGTTATTATTTATTAGGCTTTGTACAGCACTTTGGTCAACTTTGTTGTTTTTAAACGTGCTTTATAAATAAACCTGACTTGACTTGACTTGACTAGAACTAGAGCAGACATGTTAAGCAGTCATGCTTAACACCATCTTCCAACAGTAAGAAGGTGACTGGGCCAGGCCACGTTGTAAAAGGTACCCCAGAAATCTAGCTCCAGTCAAAACCTCCTCCCACTGTCTCTCACCAGGGAGGCCATGGCTGGGCCAGGCCATTTGATACTGCCACAGGATCTGCTTGAAGGTCTGGAAAGAGAGCAGCTGGCAGTAGGGATCAGGAGGAAAGGCATGGCAATAGACACAGAGGGCACCCCCCCAGTTCCCAAAACATACTGTAAGAGTACTGTTGCAGTCTCAGCCACAGTAACCTACTGTGTAATGTATGCTTTACAGTACCCCTACAGTTCCAGTGCAGAATGCAGCAAATATAGGGATCTGATTTAGAAAACTCAAATGAACCAAACGCATAAAGGAATCAGGCATTCCACTTAAAATGATAGTAGAATCACTGTCCACTACTCTTGGCAATGAATACATAGGTAAGCTTGATTAATTCCAGCTTTCGATTACTTCCAAACAATGTAAAACATTGCATACCAATTATGGATACACAAACTACAGCAGTTCTTCAGTAAAATTAAATAGCACTTCAAATTATTCTGCTTTATAAGACACAGTATTCTACTTTATGGGAAACAGGCTATAAATGCTTACACAAGGAATGCCACTTGCAGCTTTGCGGAAGGCACAGGGCAATTGGTTTTCCATTCCTTTCTCTGAACTTTTACCCACCAGAGGATATTGGATATAATGCAGCATCTGTCTGGGTTAAGGTACATCAATAATCTGCTCTAAGACTATACTCTAACACATTGCTATAATAACCAGACTAAAACAGTAATACAATGCACAAGCTATGTGCAGCCAGTTTAAATCAGTACGTTCCAGATACAGGAAGGGTCTACTGAATACTGCTTACAATGTTTGGCCTTTATTTAAGATGTGCGTCAAAGATATAGGAGAAAGGCTAGCTAGTCTATCCTGTGCCAGTGAATTAAGCAGGAGCCTAACAGCTTAGCTTTACAGGAAAGAAATGTCTGATGTCACGTCAAAGTTGACATTGGCAGGTGTGCATGTTCACAACTGATTGCAGTTTAAACCCACAGAACCACCAAATAGAGTGACCTGACAGGCTGATGGCCCTGGCTTGTTCCCATGGAGCTGTGAATGGGCCTTTTGGTCAACGGGCAAAACACAGACATACTTTCCACTCCCTGGTTACACTGCACCCACAAAGTTGTGGGCTCTGCACCCTGACGGTCACATGGTCTATGGAACCTATAATGTTTGGAAAGCCTGCAACAGGATGGAATCTGCCCTTGATTGAGCATTTTTGTGCAACAGTGTCTAGCCAGAGGTACAGATATTCCCATTCCCTATCCAGCTGATACAGCACCTGTTACCTGGAGTAACACACATCAGGCTGTGCAAATCATTATTCAAAAGATAGCACATCTCAATGATCTAGGCCCTATCCATGTGTAATGAGTCAGTATGGGTCAGAGGAATACGAGGAGACAGTGCATGCATAAAAGCACATTCCAAGCATTCCATGAGGGATTAAGTGGACCAAGATAGTCACAAGTGTTTTTTGACCTTTAATTTTAATGATACTGGTTATTGCATATAATTGTTTTGCCCTCACTATTGATTTTACACCATATGGCTTTTATCACATAGAGTCTATATTCCTGCAGTGGCCTGATGCCTCTTGGCCACAGAATGGGGTTCATAGGGCTGGCCCTTCGAGCATATAAATGACAGGACACATCTTAGTTGTGGACAGTCATGATATTGCATATCTATCTATCTATCTATCTATCTATCTATCTATCTATCTATCTATCTATCTATTCTGCATTTATTAATAGGCAGATGTCTTGTTTTACGTCATGAAACCGGCAGGAGTGCTCAACATACTGCAGGGTTTTTGGTGCGTAAAGAAAGGTGCATACTAATGGACTAACTGCCTGCTTACATACAGGATCGTATGCATGTGAGAGTTGTGTGTGTGTATGTCTCAGGGCAACGTGTGAAAAAGACATATTCCTTATTTCACTGTCTGTAATATGGCAATTGGGTGACAGGATTGCAATGAAGATTGTTTCAATTTGCAACTGATGGCGGAAGCTTGTCTATGTTTTGTGAATATGGAAGTTATTTTTTCCCACAAATTTAGCCTAAGAATGAGGAACTGGTGGAGCTACCTGTCAAGAGAGTGGACAATGAATTACAACTCAGTCTCTTTCACTTCCTGTTTCTGAAGAATGGTCCTCTGTACATGCAAGCACTACAGTTTTGCGAAACTTGCCACAAGAACACATGACTATATATTAAGGTTTGCACACTAAAGTTTCTTCGGGATAATATTTAATATTGCCAGTCTATGAGCATAAGGAAAATTCTTCTGGAACCTAAGTGGCAGGTGCGTCTGAGCTCTACATGCCGCATTAAGAATCACTAGTAGAATTGACACCGCTGCCAATTTCTACTACTGTAACTACTGAGTTTACTGACTTAGAAGGGTAGACCAGTGTATGATAGTGCATGAGATCTATCCCTAGACAAGAGGATGATGAGTATACAGTGTTAAATTTTCTAATGTGGAAAACTGTTCTATATTGAGTATTGTGTTCAATGTATAAATGCAAAACAAATCATGTGTGTGCATAATAACATTCTACAAGAAGCACGGCCAGCAGCAACTGCAGAACATAGTTTGTCCTGTGGGTGGTGGGAAAAATCCTCACTTCTGTTGTAGATCATGCAGACTCTGCTCAGCTCTCTGGAGGCCCTCCAGGTCTGTCATCATCTTCTTCATGTGGTCCTTAGAATAGCGGTTCTGGATGTAGGCAAACCAGCAGCCACCCATGCCAATGACTATCGACACTACCAGCATGAAATCCTTCAAGTGGTTATGTCTATTCACTGAGGGGAGACAGAAAGCAAAAAACGAAGAGATATGTTTTAGTATTGTGATATATTAACGATACTAAGGTGAGCCTGTCTAACCATGAACAAACTGGCAGCTTAAACATAGCCTACTCATTCTGTGACTGTTGTGAAGTGACAAATAGAAGAGAGTTTGTAGTACAAGCTCAGGGGTGAAGGGGCCCTTGTCCAAAGCCAGCTTAACACACAGGAGAGGTGATGAATCAAACCCTAGCTCTCGTCCTTCTTGTCCTCTGAGCAGTTGTGAGTGCGGTGTGAGTGTCCTCATGTTGTCATCCTAAGGGATTCATAGCTGTTTAATTCCTAACAGTCACAGTCAGCCAGGCAGCAACAGTCTCATTTATAATTAGCCACAAAGCCTCAGATGAGATTCAGATCATCTTTCAAACATGGACAGCTATTACAAAGGCCATTTTAAAAAGGAAAATTCAACCCAGAATCAACTTAGGACTTAAGTCTCATCATTTTGTCATTAGTCAAGTTTCACTACTATGTAGAAATTTCCAGAGCCTGGATTTAATAGCCTTGCGAGTCAGGTCATCTTGCGAGTTGATCTCCACACAAAATATGTGACTTCCTGTTGCTTCCAATACTAACTTGCTAACTTCTTCTCAGTTAATAATTCTTACTTGTGTGCTTGTGTTACTAAAAGAAGCACCCCCACTGTCAGCCTAAGAAGCTGATAGGACCAAAAGAGCATTCCTCATTATCTCCCAAGGTTAGGATTCTGCACCCTCAAATAAAAACATAGCACGTACAAAATCAGATCAATTTTTTTGGCTTTACTTGAAAATTTCTTCAATTAATTTCAATATCAAACAAAAATCCCATTCACTATTTTGGTTGATTTTTCTTTCAAACTTGCAATGGGTGTGTGAGGAAATAAGATTTCAACATACACTGCATACTTCCTGGAGTGAGACAAAAAGTAAAAGCAGGAAGTAAAAGAATGCCAGTCTGTGTGGGACTTTAGATTAGACCAAGGACTATGGATTTGACATGCCAACTAAAAAAAAAAAAAAAAAAAAAAAAAAAAAGAGCCTGAAAAACTAATTCCTGCCTATTATTTACAAGGAACCAAGTCCTGCCTCAGTCACATTCACCCCATAAACCAACATCACATCACCACCATGGCACACAGCTCCGTTTCCATAAGCCCAATGTAGCATAGGCACATCACTAGGCCTTAAATAGTTGTGCTCAGTGATCAGCCAGGAGGGCTATGTATATTCCTGTAGCCTTGCTTACACAGTCCAAAACAAACACAGGTCAGTCAGAGCCAAGTTAACTTGGACTGTCAGTACAGCTTTGGGCCTGTCTCTTATCAATCCTATAGAATCCAGAAGACCAGACAGTGGAGAGATAACTAGGCTTAGGCTATACTTACTAAAGTGCATCACAAGTGGACAATCCCTTCCCATCTGCAAGAGCACAACTCTCAAATATGTGGTCATGACATCTGCCTGAAAAGCATTCATTGACATTGGGTCTGCATTCAAAGGAAATATTGTGCATCCCTGAAGTCATATGAAATAGGTTCCTAATGCTAGACTATTCCTAGTGCTTGTCTAATTACTGCAGATACAACATTATCTGTTCAAAACAGGCTACACACTAGCTGGCCTTTTCTGTCATTGCCCAAGTCTAGTCTATGTAATTTGCTACTTCATAAATACTGCATCACTGCCTTTTAGGAATGTCACCATGCAGTCCAAAGTGACATTTAATTAACCATTACACTGGGAATGACTAGACTCAAATGTGTTCATTCTATTATGCCTGTGGTGAACAGTTCCATTTTATGGAAAATGAGTCACAAACAAAGCAGTAAGTGGGCCCAATTTGGTAAAACGGTGTTAACGATTACACAAGTGTCCACTTCTGAGGCAGATTAGGATCAATCCATTGTGAGATGTGTCTTAAAATGCTGCTGCTGCTATAGCCATTCAGTCTCTGTGTCCATTAGTAAGACCTCCCTGGCTTTGAAAGGCTGTCAAAGCCAGACAGCCCTCTTTAATGTCTTCCTTCAGGTGGAAATCTTTAACAAAACACATGCAGAATGACACATGCCAGAAACAGACCGTTACACACACTTCCGCTCAGCAGTTACTTTCCTTTGTAACTGCTCACTTTCTATGACGGTTCATTAATTTTCCTATTCCTGCGCGACAATGGTTTACATATCAGCTCTCCTCTTCAAAATATGCAACCTTCTTCTTTTTACCCATCTGCAAAGTAAACCCTACTCTTGCTCCAGTAAAGATAGTGGATAGAACTTCAAGGCTAGAGAAAGCCCTGGGCAACATTAATATTTTGTGTAATTACATAAGCCCTAGACTGCAATTCTCCCTACGTCTAGGCCTAACAGTGCAAAACACCAGGATAGACTTGTCATGCTTCAAGTTGTCCACAATAAATACATGAAAAAACTGAGCATTTTGGTCATTCTGGTGACAGGTTCTCTCATGTCGACATTGTTTAAGTATTAAAAAAAAAAGGTACTACAAAAACGGTCTCCAACAGCAATATAGTAGCTTGTTGCAGCATGCTATACGGCATCAGCCTAGGGCAAAACAGTTCAACTTTCATTGTATTTCTGCAATGCATGGAGCCATGTCTGCTGAGGCACACCCAGTCAAATGTGATAATGTTACGACATTAGGGCAAAGTTCCCATGATTTAGGACAAAACCTGAAGGAAAACCTGAAAGCTCACATTCTATAGCTGCAGACTGGAGTGGTGATGGTGGAGGAGGGTGAGAGGAGTGGTGTGTTTATTTGTCTCAGTGTGTGTGTGTGTGTGTCTAGAATACAGCCTGGTCCCACCTCAGCTCACTTCCTCATTCCCTCAAACTGGCAGAGCTGGTCTTGTGGCCTGGGCAATTGGCAATACTTGATGATGTGATAGATATTTTAGCTGGGGTGCAAACTAAAGTACAACTGGAATGCATGGTTTGGTTCTCTGTTATGAGTCAATGAACAACATGTACATTAGCCACCACTAGCACCAAATTAATGCATTGTCATGGGGCAACAATGACGTCTCTAATTTTATGCAAGATACTTATTTAGCCAAAAAATAAGTTTTGTTGCTCACTGGTGTTAAAGTGAATGACATGGCATGCATTTTAAAACAGGTCACCGTTACCCTTATGAAATTTAATTAAAAGCAGAGGGGAAATTTTGCTCATGGCCATATTGCTGTATGCAGCTAGTTTTGCTTGCAAAAAACATGCAGTGTGCAAAAACCTTGCAGCTCTTCTAACTCTCTCACCTAACTCCTTCCTCAATGTCTTGAAGCTAATAATCTGTAATGGTCTTGTTAACACATGAAAAAAAAATTCTCACATAAATCAATAGCACCCTGAGTCTCAGATTAGCATCATAGGTGTACACATTGTATAGGCTATTAACTAAAATAACCTGTTGTAACCGGTTTGTTGCCTGCTCACCAGCATAGCCCTTGTGATAAGATCTAGAGGAGTATTACACAAGCCACACTAGCCACACTTCACGCTCCACTGTGCATACTGTGAATCCTAACCGCTGATGCTCTATTTTTCTCAAAATAAAGACAACGATCTCCAGTATGAAACTATTTACAAGGCTCCTTAACTTACTCAGACATCACGTTCAGTTGAATCTCCCTTCTGATTAATTGTTTGGGTTTTTAGGCATCTGAAGCACTGTAGAACAGGTACTAAAAAAAAAACATCACTTACTCAGTGGGGCTCCAAACAGTACAGTGTCCAAAGATTTGAGCTGCAACTTCTGTACATGGCTGCGATCCAGCATCTTCAGAATAGACACTGTCAGAGTGGCATTCTTCAAAGCAAGCCTGAAAAAGAACAGGGACACGGTGGTTTTGCCAGAACCAGGAAGAGCTGAACTGCACACAGTTAATGTAATTCACAGCAATATGTGAATTATTTTTTTTACTCCCATCAGCCTGACACATTTACCATGGCATTTCTTGTGTTTAGGATTTTTTTTTGTGCCTCAGTAGAATCTCACCTTTGAAGGGCTGCAACTAGAGATGAGAATCAATAGGATGTTATCTATATAAATACCAATTTCGTTTCTCTTATCTCTTATCTCCCCCATGATCTTCAAATTTGGAAATGCAACTACAGCCCAATTTCAGATAGAAAAGCCAGCAAAAAGGGTAAGAAGAAAAAGCAATTTGTCTACATTCATGGTTTCACATAATAAACTCATACTGCTTTATATTGTCAATATGCAACTATAGGCCTAATCTATTATTTAAGTAAGTAATAGACACTGTCAGGTGAGAGACCTAGTTGTCACACAATATCATTATATCTGAGGTCATGTCCCTTCAGTGGGGGGCAGACAGAAAGCAAAAAAGGAAAATTGACTTGGTGGACTGCACAAATATTAACATTGTATAGGGAATACTACTTACCTTGGCATGACACTTCCGTTAAAATGCATCTTGCGAAAGGCTTCCACATACTGTGGCAGTTCCACATAGGTGATGAGCCACTCCACGACCTCATCCACCGTCCAATTATACACTGAAGGGGGAAAAAGAAACTTACACTTACAAAGTACTAATTGATTCTCATTCACCTGACAGCTACAATATTCTATAGAGTATAGACGATATTCAATACAGCTCCATCACAGAGTATGCAACTTGAGAGTTGAGACAGACATCTGAGATTCGAGTCAATGTTTTATGACCGTGTGCACACAAATCAGCTAAGAGGTATCTCCCATCATAGCATACATACACTGGCTTACTCTCAATAAAAATAGGGGAAGGGAAATCCGCTCCAAAACTGCTCCTGGGAGAGAGTCAGTGGGGGTTGCCTGTGATAATGTGCTGCATTCTGCTGGCCTGAACAAAGACCTAGTTTCCTGGCTAGGAACCTCCTTAGCACTGAACAGAAGGTGCAATGCAGGGTAAGTCAGACAGAACCATGAGCAGAAAAGGGAGAGAGAAGGGAGGCTTAAAAAAAAAAAAAAAAAGGGGTGTGAAAATGCCATGAAAACTGCTCTTACAGAGTGCATGATAGGCCAGCCAAACAGATAGGCAGAGGCAAGTGAGTGTGTGAATTTTGTGTTGACGGATTCAATGATGCCACTCTGCCAGAAGGCCGGTGCTGATAAGTGGTCTGCACTTTGCTTGACAATTCTGACATGCCAGCTGGTCAACTGCCTTGTTCCACTGTTAGGCAAGTGAGAAGGTTACGCAGGGTAAAATGTGACCCACCCTTGTCTTTCAGTCATGGGGAGAAAGCTTCAACTCCAATTTGATGGCTAACAGAAACACTGCAGTCCCCCGGGACTAGTAGGTAAACAAGGAGTGTCAACATAGTGTTTTATTAAAAGCACAACAAAAAACATCATGACAATTACCGAACATTAAACAATCAGGATGGGCAGAGCATACCAAAGCAGACCACAGTGTGCAGAGTGAAAGTCGCAGCCTGCAACGCAGACTCATTAATGAAAAAAAAGATGCAAAGAGCAAAATCTGCCTAGGAGAGGGAGGTTTGTCAAGTTGCGGTTTGGCCTTCAGTGGAAAAAGAGAGGCTTTCATGCAGTACCTTCAGAGCCTTTCCATGCGTTCCACAAGTCCTCCACACTGATGAACTGGTCATCCCCATGGAAACTGTTGTGCTTGGCCTTGGGATCATGGTAGTTCAGATCCTCCCTTAGGAACTGCAGGATGACAGGGATTTTTGATAGAGTGGTTACAAAGATGATCAATATTATACAAGCCTGAGGGACAGTTTCTGTATTTCTTTCTTTCTTCCATCTTCCAACAGATATTTGATGTTGATCTTTTTGACCTCAGACTCACAGTCTTCTGTGCCTGCTGCATAGTTGTGGTGAATGAGAGTGCACTACTCAGTGGAATGCTTTAGTTCTACTTTTTGATAAGGAATCAAACCATATCAGTCCAAAGTCAATGCACACATCCTAAACAACATAGCCAGTTCTGTTCAGTAGTGGCAGATTGAATAACAATGTGCAGCATGGTTGAAAGCCCAGGAGACTACATTTACAATCGATTTTGCAAGCTTGCTGTAGACTGGCTTGGATTTATTGTGAGCACAGAGCAGCATGAGCAGTTTTATGGCACAGAAACATGTAGGTTAATTATGGATCTAGCATACACGCCAATTCAGGTGGCCATGTATGCATTTGCCTCACTCACTGTGAAAGGACCATAAAACACTATGAATAACTTAACTATACAATACGTTAACGTCTGAGAATATGCATAACACTAATAATTTAATGGCCTGCAATAGCACAAAATTCCTTCTTCACACGTTATTCTACATGTAACATATGTGGAGGACAGTGACATTATTAAAACAAAAAAAGCCTGAGAAAACCAAGGTATAGGTTTTGTGACACTGAGCACTGGAGAGAGGTTGGACTGTCTTGAGAGTCTGTTTTGTTGACACGCTTGTACTGACATTATCCAGGCTTCCCTTTCCTTATTCAATATTTACCCACTACCTACTTCTTCCACATTTCTTGAGCACAAAAATCAAGATAGCACTACTGACAGCTAGTCTGTGCCATAGGTCCAAGAAAGGAGTCTTTGTTTCTAGAATCTAGACTCCATGTGTTTGTTCTGATACGTCACTGCAAGAATCAAACCTTCCAACAACAGCATGCAAATGATCCGTGGGAGTCACACCATCATGTGCCAACCAAAGGCAAAGGCAGCACTGTAACACTTTTGACCTGTGGTCATTCCTAGGTTCACTGAAATGATGTCTTAATCACTTTCAAATGTCTAAACCAACATTCAAGCAATTGTGTACCATCACAAGTCCGTTTTGGGACTGATTTTCACCATTTACCATGCACTTGTTCCTGCAGGAAAACACATTGCCATTGCGCTTTACAAACTAGCCACACATGCCAAATACAGGGCTGTATGGGCAGATAATTTGGAGCAATCATGACAAATGTTCACAGGTGCATTTATTCTTAGGCATCCTAGACTTTTATTTTAATATAAATTTGGTCTTAGATGTGTATTTTTTTGTTTACTGCATTATGTTTTACATACTTTTACATGTTTTACTGCTCTTAAAATGTTTTAATATTTAGAAACTTTTCATTTCATTGTTTTTGAAAGCATTTTCGCTTTATGGATTTTTTTATTTTTTTTTATTACATGTGCTTAAGACTTTTGCACAGTACTGTATATAAAGACACCAAGGGTTAAGAGGCAGAGACATATTGTATGCAATAACATGGCATATGACACATGGCACAGTGTATGCTAAATGAATGGTACTCTGGATTCCAATCTCACCTGCAATGTTTTTCCCAATTCACAACAATTTCATTTTCATTCAACAATTTCATTCACACATATTGTAATGTTTTATGTGTAACATTGTACTTGGTGGTCAAACCTTGGCCAATGGAAACCTCATTACTGGTTGCCCATTATGTTGTAGGCTAGCTTACGGAGGAAAGGAAAATCTTGGCTACATAACAACTTTCGCCCCCACATAAACCAACTCATGCAACATGGGTGGAGGACAGTCATAAGTCATGATGACGATGATGCCGTTCTTTCTTGATAGATTTGTGTGGGAGGGTATCACTACAGGGCTGAAAGATGGTCTGCACTGCAGGTGAAATATCATGCTCACATGAAATTAAATCTTTGTGTGAAATAGCCATGACCCCGGGCTTATCTTTTAAGATCCAGGTGCAGATTCTAACCTCAGTTGTACAGCGGTCACCTATCCTCATTATTCAATCACTGAAACACAACAGGAACCAGGAGCATTGTCTTGTAGTGCTCTTAACTGTTTTCAGCTTTCAATTTCTTGGCTTAAAGCCACTACTGATATCAGTGCTCACTGCACTGCACTTGATTCTTAGCTTCAGGGGTCTCAGCACACCAAGCGCCTCCTCCAAAAGAATAGAGATGAATGTGGTGAAGAGGCTGCTTGCTTTGCTCTGGCCTGAACCAAATACCACATACTGAACCAAACGGGCATGAGGCTTCACAGGAAGCCTCCTCAAGGCCCCACCACATATTCTAGACTAGAGCTCAGTCTGTAAACTAAGGACTGCAGGTTGTCTGCTGTAGGCCACATTGGTGTCAGTGTAGCACCAGACCTGACTTCTCCCAAGCATTGCAGAATTCCTCTCTATTGTGAACATACATAAGCTAAAGCTACGATTTTTAATAATGTGCTTGCGCTGTAGGTCACAATTGTTCACTATAAAGAAACAAATTCAGCAAACTGACTAATGCATTACAAACTACAACATACTAACTGATTACAAAAATGCAAACCACATAATCTGACCAAACATAAGCTTGTAACCTTTTTTTTTTTTTTTTTTAACAATGCGTAAAAAAAATACAAATGTAGGAATACCTACACCAATGTGTTGCTCATTTGTATGTATTTGTAAGGCTAAAGCCTACATGAAGGCTACAAACTGTGACTTAGTGTAAATTAGGTTAATTATTTGACAGAAAACAACAAGAAGAGTACTTCAGCGCAAATGTTAGGAACAAATCCTCCACTTACTCTGAGCAAGTTAAGGACATTACAGGGCTATCATTAACAAATCCTATTTACCATGACCATCTCAGCAAGGAATCCCTCAGATGACAAAAGGATTACAGTAATGATACCTGTAAGCCTCTTCAGACTGAGAAAAGCCCAATGATGACTATACAAACTAGGGTATGCCCTTCAACAGAGCACCTGTAGATGATAACATTCTAGGCTTGTACTTACCCCGTCTGTCTCTACCACGTCTACATTGCCGTTTGCGTCATCATCCATCTGCTTGTGGATACTACGGATAGCTTCAAAGCTGAGAATGGCATTCTCATCCTGGCATAGTGGTTTATCGATGCGACAGAGTTCTGGTGGAGAAACACAGTCATATCAAGATGGTATTGAGACACAACTTTGATTGGTCAAAACAGTGCTGTCAGTAGTATTCACATTTCTTTAAGGTTCTCTGGGAAAATAAAGTTTTTCCATTGGCCTACTGATTAGGAAACAAGTATGTCAAAGAAAATTGTGTTGCTAAAAAAGTGTAACGGCTAAAATATGTTGCTACTACTAGTACTACTACTACTACTACTAACAATAAGATGAGACATCTGTACAAGATGAGACACTGTAATCACAGTGCCATAGTGACAATAACTAGAACTAATGGTGTTCAGTAGCCTTACAAGCCACACAAGTCTCGCAAGTGTTTTGCAGCAACTGGAGAGACTCGCCTGGCTTCCTCAGACCAAACAACTCCTCCTCTGACAAGCCATGCTTGCTTTGAGTTTGTTTTTCGAGCGGGCAGATGGGGGAAGTATGTAGATGTATGTTGAGCATGGAGGGACAAAAATGTTATGTAAAATTAAAAGTGAACCAGGAAAAACAAGTGAATTGCAAAATTAACTCAAAATTACTCTATCAGCACCGTCGTTGCCCTCACCACCTTGGACTGGCACTACTTCAGTTGCCATGTAGGGTGTTCCTCTGCCTAGTTAGACCGCCGATCATCATCTGCATACGCTTCCTCATTAGATCTGATCCCCAGCTATTGTAGCTATCCGAAGAATCCTTCTGCCATGATCATTTTGGTGATCAGTTTTGCATATCTCTGGTGGTGCTGTTTGTACTCTGAAAGATCTTGTAAATGCATATCGGTAATAGGTCCTCTCTATCCCAAGCTAACCGGGGTATTAATGCTCATTTAGCTCACACCAGCTAATCTGATCATTCATCAGCCAGCTGGTCTAAGTAGTGTGCTGTCAACTAGACCTCTATCAGCTAGTTGATGCGCTGACCCCGCTACCAGTCATCATGTCCACGTCATACGTGTTGCCCACTAGCCTCTTTCGGCTAGTTGCTGTTGCTGACCCTCCATGGGTCAGTTTGTCTGCTGTCAACTAGCTCACTAGCGGCTAGTTGATGTGCTGACCCTTTCAGTCGGCTTGTCTACGTCTCATGTGGTGGTAAACTAGCCCATCTATCCAATTCTATACGTGTTGTCAACTAGCGAGTTGACGCCGCTGACCCCCACCAATCAGCGTGTTTGTCATGTATGTTGTCCACTAGCCCTCTTTCAGCTAGTTGTGTTGCTGACTCTACTCAGCGTGTCTAACGTCATGTGTGTCTCATGCGTTGTCCAGCCCTCCGCTGGCTAGTCGATCCATTTGTCAGCTGTCTGTTTTGTGTGTTGTGTAACTAGCCCCATCAGCGGTCTAGCATGCTGATTATTCGTGATCCTCCTTATTGCCTTAACTTCCTCAACAGGACGTTTTAAGTATTCTCTCATTACCTAAACTCTTAATCTAACTTCCTTTTGGAGGGAGTTTCCCGCTCATCCAAGATTCACAGGGTTCTCCTTTAACCCTTGAATATTGATTTCAACTGGAGCCACCGCCAATGTTCATTTGATTCATTAACCATTAAAGCTTGTATTCAAACTTACAAATCTAGTCTCTCCTGGCTTGAAATACTAAACGTAGTTAGACGTATCCACAGTATTGACGAAATTGTGGAAAGCGATATACATTGTATTATCCCGGTTTCGCGCCAGTCGCATGATAAATACGTCATCAACATGCCCACTCGCTCAAAGAGAATACTCCGGAGAATCTTCTGCTCCATTCACACTTGGGCTCACTCGTCAATAAAACGGATTTTAGACTAGGGTGCTGGGTGGGTAAAGTCTGTTTAATTTCCAGACCAACTGATTCAGACATTTGCGTTCACACATACAAACCCTCCGAGTAATGTCTAGATAATTCCGGATTTCACTGCATGTGTGAAAGAGGCTTAAACAAGCCACTCTCAGACCATGAACCAAGTGTGAAAACACCCTAAAAAGGCTGCTTGAAACAGCAGTAAGGCGAACAAAAAATAAAATGGGCTACATTCTGTAAACTGCTGTAACAATAAAGAACTAGCCTAGGCAGGAAACTGGCCCGATTCTCACTACTCTCATGAACCTATCACATGCCAAGGATAGTCAAGTCTGGCCTTGTCATGGTTATGAAACAGCCAGCTAGTGGAGCCTATCTGCCCTCTTTCCAGTCTTTCCTGAGGGATTAGAACCTCCCTGTCACAGATCAGAGATAACACTCGCACTAAGAGGAAACCTTGTTTGGCATGCACACCGGACACTCAGGGGTTATGTGAAAGAACATGACAAGTAAGATAACTGATTTTATTTTATGCAGAGCAGCTTGGTTGAACTGAATTCACAAGAATATTGCCGTTGAAATCTTCAGAAGCACACTACAAATACAGTATACTTTAGTATTAAAATGTATTGCCTAGTTACGCAGGAATCATCGCCACAAAGAGGGAGGGTGAAGGCAAAAGTTAAGGGCAAGGTTAGTCTTGCTCTCAAACATGTGCAAGTGGCTGCCACTTCTCAACTGATTAAAGGCTGTTTTTTGCCTGCTTTCCATCTTCTCCCAGAGACAGGATGTAAATTAGCAACCCTTTACAAAAAATATTTTATAACACTGGTATAGACAGTAAACTCACTAAATGGCTTATTTCAAGGTTCTGGCAGTAGCCTTGCAATAGCTTTCTGACAATCAGAATTACAAATAGTTACCCACTCCAATACGAAGAACTTGCAAACACAAAATCTGCCCCTGCACTGCAGCAAAAAATGGGATAGAGCATTTCTGATCACTGCACTACAGCTTTATTCAATAGAATACTTGATTCTAGTGTATTCTCATTGTCTAGGAGATGGGTGTTTTTTGGTGAATCACCTGGCCAAAACACCCAAAATGGAATTAGTGTTGACAAAATATCATCTACATTCTAAAATAATACACTGACCAATTTCAAGACATAGACACCGTTTTTAATGTTGCCTGCCTCACTATATGGGGTGTCAGGGAAGAGAATTAAACTCACTGCACCTTAATTGATGTACAAGCTTAGTGTTTTAGGTGCATATGTCTAAACTGATACTCCTTCATTGTTAATTATTGCCACCAACTCAAATAGGCTACTGTGTAATCAGTTGTTAGCACTGAGCACTGGGCCAGCATTTACAACACGATACCCCCTCCGCCACATGTCATGGGGCTGCAGGTTGGCCTTGTGGTTAGACAGACAAAACTGTGTGTGTCCATGAATGTCTATGTGTCCTGTTAAAGTGTCCTTTAAGCAACAGACAGAATCCCAACAGGCTAACTCACTGTAAGTCACTTTGGATGAGTGAGTCAGCTTAATATCTAAAATGCAAATTATCTACACTATGATTTGTGATACACAGTCTTTAGTGTGGCCACATTTTATACTGCTGCTCTACGTGAAGCCACAATATCAAAAATATCAAGGGAGGATGCACAATGTAGACAATCTGCCTGCTAAAAACAGAACCTTTGAGCCACAATGTGTAGGCATTCCAGAATACCAAGAGTGCTTGCAAACCCATATACCAAAAGGCATTTATTCCAACACACAAGCACACAAGCACACGCACACGCGCACACGCAGTAAAAAAAAAAGAATGACACTTACCCTACTACAAGCCTACTACCTGCAACTCTCTCATACACCCAACCAGTCTCTCTTCCTCATTTGGTTTGCAAACCCCCAACACAAGATAAGATATTTACATACCAGCTTGCCTGGTTAAGTTATGCTAGTCACTCTGTGAGCCTGCGTGTAGATGGAGAACACACACACTCTAAAACCTTCCTGCTCATAGCTGGAGTTGTTACCATTTTTTAATAATCAGTCAAAATGCCTGGCAAGCTACTGTCAAGAATAAATTCTTAATGGGCTGTGGCTCTTGTAGGACAGGTGACATGTTAGTAAAACTGTGCTTTAAGTGCACATAGGTTAGTGCACATAGTGATGTGTACATACTGCATAGACAATGTCTCAATAGTGTTCCATGTTTTACCACAATCTTCAGTGGTACTCACAAAGTATCACAACCAAGCTATCACAACCAAGGAATTGTATATTACTAAATTGCTACCCAGTTACCAGTGTTTGCCAAATTGCTATCTAATATCAAACCAAAGATCTGAAAATGTATATTTGATCAAGATGTTTTGTAAACAGATTCATATTATTACACTAGCAAATGCTAGAATTTCAGATAGTAAGCACTTTATACTTTTCAGGAATAGATTCAGGCTTCATTACCAACTGACCCTTTGGTGGTACAAGAAATGTGAAGTGACGAAATGCAGACAGTCTTGACACTGTAATCGCTTATATGAAATCACTACTCTGAGTGAGGCAATCACGAATGTGATAGCTCACTTAATTTAAAAAGATCTGCACCTTTACAATATAGTGAACCAGGACCTAACAACATAGCGTTTATGTTAAAGCATGTGTACACTTTTACAATGGTACATTTTAATAGTGACTACTTTAAATAAAAAGAATGCCTATACAATGTAGTGATTTAGTGCTTAACACCAACCACAGATTACATGTTATTGCATAACTATGCTGTTATGAGAGGCACACTTGCCTCATTTTTTATGCTGACTGTTTAAAAATGCAAGCCTACCGTGGGCTATTTAGTTAAGTATTTCTGGTGACAAACATTTTAAGTTTGTGAGTGCAGGCAGTGTAGCCCAGAGACTTGTTAGGCTGCTTTCGTATGATCATTTACACAATAAAAGTGTAGTGAAGGGTTGTGAAAAAATAGTCTAATGTAGTATTTTGAATAATTCCATGATCTATAGAGAACAGTTTTGTAACTGAATGGTAACCCTATGAATCAAAAGCTAATCAAATAATTCCCTCTATTAGCTACCAAGTTGAATTTGTTGGTCCCTCCTGTTTAGCCGGGTGCCTTGGTCCAAGTTAAAGGACAGGGCTTAATGGAGAATGCCTGCCCGACTATTCTCAGCGTGGCTACATTTAGAGCCTACACAATTTCACAGATATGTCACGATATGGTACTGCTTGTCTGTAGTCTGTCGGGTTTGGCTTCATAGGTGGATAAAAATACACTTAAATACTTACTTAAATACCTAAATACTATGGCGGATTACTGGATCACTGAGTACTCACCTGACACCCCAGTATCAATATGCTGATTGTCCGATATGGGTTTCTCAGTCCAACTTTCCCCAAAGAGACACAAGCAAAAAATCCATAAAGTCACCGATTTGCTGAACTCCATGACTGAAGTTTGCTGGAAAAGAAGAGACAGTAGATTTCCTTGAAATGTCTGAAACTGCTAGCTTTGTTTATAACGTCGATGACTAGCATAAATAATTAACGTTAATAGTAAAAATATAGCCACGATTCGTGCCGTACCCTATTTGTCTCTTAAACCGTGTAGTTAAGAGACGCCAAGAGAGAGAAGCGGCACGAATCGCAGCAGGTGTACACCAAGAAATATGATTCCTTGCAGCAAGCTCACAAATCGGTCAGGAAGAACAATCACACTTTTTGAGTAATGGCGTTAACGTTACGCTTCTACCAACGTTAGCTTGCTAACTAACAGGTGTCCAGGTAAAGCCTAACGTTTTCTTCGTAGCTAGCTATTTGTGGGTTCTTTCCATGATGTTTGCAAGCAATAGATATTTCTCTTAGATAAATAAGGTGATTATGAAAAGTGACAGCTGCCTGGTTACCACCGCCGCCTCTGCTGTGTGTGCCCGTTTACTGGTTCTGGATGACAAAGCCAGATAGCATTAGCTAACCGTGTTAGCTAGGTAGTTAGCTGAAATAACCAACGAATGGGAATATATTGACACTATAAATTGCCGACATTGCCGTACCACCGCAACAAAAATACCGCAGTGACGCTGCCGTGTTTTGAGTTTATGTCACCGTTTGCTGCCACTGCACTTTCTAGCTCTGACTTAACGTTACGTTAACGTAAACTAACCCAAAGACATCGTCAGACGCGGGATTTAAACACGGGGTTACTCTATTAGCAACAGCCACCGCAGTTGAGCTAACGTTAGACTAATACGTTTTGTGGTTAGTAACGCTTGGTGGCACAATACGTTTTTTAATTACAAAAAAACGTGTTACCTGCCATATACCCGAGCCAATAGATTCGTCGTTTCAGCTCTGTTTCAACATTGCAGCAGATGTCTGGTCCCCCGGAGTCGAAGCACAGCGGACTCCACCTCCCGTAAAAGGTCTCGGTCTTTCCTCCTACTGACAGAATAGAACAGTGGAACAGCAGAATGTGGAGAGATGTGGGCTTGTCTTCTTCTAGAATGTGGAGGCTCTGGTAGGTTAAGAAGTGCTGCCTCCTAATGACTGGAGTGTGTACTGCACATCCACGTGTACTATTTTATTTAAAGAAAAAGCTGAAGTCTGCCATCTGCAGGATTCAGCGGGTCACATTAACTTGATAGTGATGAACAACAAAGTGTGGTAGCTATCAGCCTGCCATGCATAGTCTTTCAGAAAAGTATTACTGTAATTCTATAATACATTGTAGACAGATGCTATGCAAATACCACAGTAAATTGATTTACACATCTAAATTTCCATTGAATTGTGAGCCATTTTACCACATTTCCTAGTAAGCATGCATGCAACGCTTCATACCAGTCCCTGGAATCCCTGGAATGCCTACTTTTGTTTGATACCTGTATTTTCATCCCTACCATCCCTACCACCCTTAACTTGTAGGTCACAGTTGGGTAAGAGGTGTGTGATCATCATAACTGGATTACCAAAAGGACATGCAGGGCACATCAATGTAATATAGAGAATAAAAAAATACTGGAGATCTGAAAACCTTTCTTTTCTTCTAAATTTCAACTTCAAAGTATCAAAATACTTATTTAATCTAGGTGTAACTAAGTCCAAAGTCAAGATGTTTTCTCACAAGCAGCAGATACCTTTTAGATACCTTTGTACCCGAACAGCCATGCACTTTGTACTCTACTGTGGGTTGCAGTGGAGTACAATAGAAATGTGTAGGCATCCTAGCTTCCACTGTAGTACTGCTCTGCTTCACATCAATTCCAGGCATTTTTTTAATTTAAGTTTTTCAAAGTATCAAGCATACTTGAAGAACCATAACTTTATTTTGACAAACATATGACTGCAAATTTGCTGCATATTGTACAAAAGTTCAAATTTCACATTATATTAACATTAGTAGGTGGAGGTGTCCATAAATGCAAAGGAATGCACTTACAGCTAATTGATAGGGTAGACTGTCAAAAGTAGGGTGGAGTCAGCTAAAATGGGCCACTTTTTGGTAAATGATTTATAAGACCATCAAATAAGCTATGCAGGAGATCTAATGATATTTTTATAAATTGGCATGGGTCTCTAAAATATTTATTTGTTAAAAAAATTTGAAAAAGTATAATTGTTTTGGATTTATGAGAGTTAGAGTATCAGCAGGTTCCCTCTTGAGCTACAACACAATGTTCAGGTAAAATGGGCCAGCTGTTCAGTTAAAATGGGCCAATATAAAGAGAGAACAACACAGTAATTTCAGCTGAAATCATTTTAATTTTAACAGTAAATTGACACTAACTATTGTCTTTGGTGTACCATAGTAACAACACCGTAAATACATTTCATGCAATAAAAAGTTGAACAAATATTTAATTGAAAAATTCATTTAAAAATTAACTGATCATGTTGTATGGGTGTGTGTTTCTGCGCATTAGTGTCTTTGTGTCTGTTTTGTGTGTGTGTGTGTGTGTGTGCGTCTTTCTGGGACTGTGTGTAGCTGTGTGTGTGTGTAGGTGCATGCTTGTGTCAACATTTGTCAAACATTATGTTAAAAAGTAGAACATCTTCAAACACAGTCTTTGCAGATGTAACCATCATCATCATAGATGCCATTATCCTCTCCACAGCTCTCGTGGTACCATGAGTTGCACTGACAAGAGCACACCCAGTCCTCCGTGGCCTTTGGGTCATTCACGTCACCATACACTCTCTGGCAGGCCGTGCAGGGGGGTTTGCCACTCTTGCTTTGTGCTATTTTCTTTTTTTTCTTTTTTCCCTTTGGTTGTTTTTTGTTAAGATTGTTAAGATTTTGCTTGGATACATCTAGACCAATGAACCTGTTTTGCGCCCTCAATTTCTGTGTAACTTCTGTGTAAGAGTGTGTGTGTATGTGGCCCATTTTAGCTGAAAATCGTGGCCCATTTTAGCTAGCTGGTTAAGCTAAAATGGGCCAATACCTAAAATTACTTTTTTACCAATGAACCTGTTTTGCGCCCTCAATTTCTGTGTAACTTCTGTGTAAGAGTGTGTGTGTATGTGGCCCATTTTAGCTGAAAATCGTGGCCCATTTTAGCTAGCTGGTTAAGCTAAAATGGGCCAATACCTAAAATTACTTTTTTACCAATGAACCTGTTTTGCGCCCTCAATTTCTGTGTAACTTCTGTGTAAGAGTGTGTGTGTATGTGGCCCATTTTAGCTGAAAATCGTGGCCCATTTTAGCTAGCTTTTAAATTTCAACTTTTTTATTTGAAAGAGCCTGTCAAAACATTGTTCATAAACATTTTGCTTTGTTGGTAAGCTTACTTATAAATGCTTTATCACCCTTATTAGTGATGAGTGAAATTTGCTATGTCATGCTCACTTACCATACAATTTCTCTGATGTACTTAATGTAACACTCTGCCCTGTCCACCTTAACAACCTCAGACTAATCAAAACTATTGTTACATGTCAACTAGTGTTGCAGCAACAATGCAAGATCAGTTATTGTGATTGGCTGTAAAATTTTAGAGGGCTATGAAGCTCCAACCTTATCTGGCCCATTTTACATGATGGCCCATTTTAGCTGAGTCCACCCTATGTTTTTGTGTCATACTCTCTTTAAGTTTGTCTGACTTTTGAGGACTTGATGTCATCATGGAAATATGTGGAAAAAGCCTTCTTTCCATTCTTCTTCATCTTGAAAATGATCAAGGCCATTATGATCAGGAGGTGTTGGTGGAGTGGTTGTACATTTGACACTTACTCCTTGATTTTCTAGTCAGAAGTCTTTATCCTCGGAGGAAGAAATGACCATGACCTCTCTGCTCTTAAAGTCCCATAATGCGGTTAGGTGAAAGGCCATATTGGAGAAGACCACCAAATACTCAAACAGGGCAAAAAATGTATAGCCTGTGAAAAGTAGGGGGGGAGAAAATAGTACAATGAATATGAATACCTCAGCAGTGTTTTGTTAGGTCTAAATCAGGACACTTTCACATATACATGATAAGTTTGCAGCTATTCTCACTTTTGAACAATATGTGCCTTGATGTGTCACAGAAAATAACAACAAACTTCTCCTTGTGGTCAAATTGAATCCTTGAAAAACATGACCATGAACAATGAAAGATAATATTACAAAGGGAGCACAGCCATTAAGGGGGGACAACTAAGATCCTACATTCCATTGTATCATTATTTTAAACAATATGCTAAAAATGAAAATATCTATAGCCATAATACCTTGGATAATGATAGAGATTAGCTTTTGATCTGCCTCACTAAATAGATGGCTGAGAATTGTCCATAAGTACAAAATATGTGCGCACAAGCATTTTATAAACGAGGTCCCAGAAGACTGACAGGTTCAATCAAAATGGTGTTGATTTTATACTTACTCCCTGATTCACAGTACATGTTGTGCTTCCAGTAAAAGTATGCAGCAAAAGCACAGAAGGATATGTTGAGAAGTAGGAAACGTACTTTCCAATGGTAAGACTTAGCATCCTGAGAGAAAAGAAGACAATATCTAAAAATGTTGAAAAATCCTACTGAAAATGACAAGAAAAAGTGCATCATGCATTTACACTGTTTCACATGGCATGAGAGATTTCAGTCTGCAGTGTGTGGTTTGAGGGTTCCTTACCTCAGGGCTTAGTGAATACTTCTTGATAACATTCCACAACCGGCAGGTTATCAACATGTAGATAAGGGAGCTCACAATGAACAGGACAAAGCCTTCCTTATGTACAACTAAGGAGCAAATGGATATCAAGAGAGAGGGAAAATATATTTTTGACAGAGATGTGTGACGGAGCCAAGTCTACTGAAAATGTATTTGTCTAAACTTGATAATTTGCTATTGCTCTCATTTTGCTGTAGTATTAATTGGTAAGTTGTTGGGAGTCCAGTAGGGCTTAACTTATACATAAAAAACTTTTTGCAACTTTGATAACCCATCATAACTCAAACCACAGGTCTTTCTCCCTTCAATAC
This sequence comes from Hoplostethus atlanticus, assembly GCA_034670405.1. Lineage (NCBI taxonomy): Eukaryota > Metazoa > Chordata > Actinopteri > Trachichthyiformes > Trachichthyidae > Hoplostethus > Hoplostethus atlanticus. The sequence continues at coordinate 7,262,116 of JAXDDX010000003.1, read as the reverse complement.
AAGCAGTACCAACAAAAATCTGAGCCAATTTTGGAGAGAAAAAAATTCTTCAATCAATTGAAAGCATAAATAATGCTTGCAGTGTTTGAAGAGTGCATTTTTTAAATTAAATATTAAAATAAAATAAAAAAAATCATTAAGAAATATGGATTACTCACAGTATGTCTCACTGGATGACACATAAGTTAGGAGCAAGAGGCCGAAGATTTCAGAAATGGAAAAAGCAAGATTCAAGCAGCTGAATGAACTCTCTGGGAACCTTGAGGCAAAGCGTGTCTTGTAAAATTTAAAGTAGGTAAATGCCACTATGAACCTTGGTGCTGAGTGCAGTCCAATGCAGAACCGCCAGATATGGCACTCAGGGTTTAGGCTTATTGAGGCACTAATAGATGGCAGATAATTAGGAACCTACAAACACACAGTAAAGATTAGAGTGAGGTGAGCAATACATTTGGTTGAACATTTTTCAAAGCAATGACATGTTACCTGACAATGTGTACCAGTGGAGTCCTCAAAATGGAAAACAGAGGATATGAAGACACAAGTTGTTAGACCAAGCAGTGGTAGGCAGACGGTACCCAAAACACAGGTGGGGAATGATAATCTGATGACCACGGGCCTCTCATGCCCCAAGACATTTGAACCTTGTAGCATCCTAGACTGGGTCTGCAACAATTAAATATTTTGATTTAAAAACATTTTCACCGTTTGTACATCATCAGCCTATCTTACAAAACATACATAGGCTAATATTACAATACATGAATAACTTTCTCCAAGTCAAAAAACAATTAAATATGAGCTAAATTTAAAGATAAGCGAAAAAGTCACACAAAACATGCCGCAAATCTGCAGTTTATCATCATCAAATTCCAGTTAGTTTGGAAGATGTTGATGCATTATATTAAATGTGAAAAAAAGGAATACACAAGCCTTACCTCAGCGGATAGATATATAAATATTACGCAAAAACAACAACGCACTTGGCTTGTCGATATGCTATTTCAGTGATTTTATTATAGCAGGCTGCACGATGGAGCTGCATATTCCAGCTACCAACGATGGGGTGCAGTGTCTTAGAGTGTGTTAATCAGCATCCACCCATCGAAGGATACTCTAAAGCCTATTTTTGCTTCCGAATCGATCATATCAAATCAAATCATATAGGCCTCTATGCATCCTCGTTGTGCGAACGATGACAGAAGGAAAACGCGTGCAGAACACCAGCACCCGGAAGAGAAAGTAAGCTGAGGGAAACAGGTTCGCATTGCCCTGTTATAGTTGAGTGCCGCAGCCTATCAAAATCATGCACAGATCAAGGACCGTATACTGCATTATGTATGAAAATGAGACGAAATAGACGAGATATTGTTACAGCAAACAGCTGTTATTAGAGGATGCCGCACAAGGCGACGGGAGCTCTCCTCGGTGCTGAACCTGTACAAACATGAGAAAACATAGATGCTATTTTCATTTTTCACCATAACACGTTCAGGCTTGTGTGCACATACGACTGTTTGTGGATCTATTACAAAGTGGAGACACACTGGTAGCCTGTGTGGGAGTGGACACGTGGTAGCACAATATTAAAATGTATCTGTCAATCCGCTGCCCCGCCTCTTTCTATCAAGCATTAACATTGCACTTGGTAGACTAGCGGGACGTCTCAGTGTGACTCATTTCAACAGGCCTGCTCAAATGGTCTTTGGATCGAGATAATCCGACTGAGCAAGATGAAACTCTGGGGAATTCAGACTTCATTTCGGTTACTTCTGTGTGTCAGTATTTTCCCAAGTAAGTTTCGATTTATTTCATTTTGATCTAAAATATTGACCTGATCTTTTTTTTCAAATTCTTCTCTTGTAATTACACTAAATCTAAGTCAATTAAAGAGAACGACTGAGAGAAAAAGAAGATTTCTGACATTATCAAAGTGACGATCCTGACGAGATATTTAGAAAATGTGCCTAGTCTATACTTTCTATCAAACAGACGGGATTTGATCCGCGTCAGCTGTAATTTATTATATTAAATTGCATAAACGACATTATTATTGTTACAATTTTCTATGGAAGATCCTAACGTTATTATTTCTCAGATAGATTTTCATTCCTCTCCCACGCAATCTGTTCCGCAAACTTCCAGCCTGTTGTTTAGGGATTGTGCTATCAACTATAATCCTCTGGTCCTTCTCTGTATCCAGCTCAAAAGGCTTTACTGAAACATCGATTCACGGCTAACATCTGGCTTGCCAAATCCACTGTGGACACTGGAAACAGACTTCTTTGAAAGTGTATTGAACTCAATAACCCTTTTAAAAGCCATTCATGCTCCTTTCAAATTTCCTCACGATTTTACTTATTTATCATTTGTGGGTGACATGGGATTCTAACATCACTGTGGTTACAGCCCATCGGTGTTTAATCTTGCTGTTTATGTTCACTTTGATATGATATGTGGCCCATGGATTAAGAGTTCAATCAACACATGTCTGATGAGCAGAGGAAGCCATAGCCTCTGCTGGTTCATAATGGCAGATTTGCCTGATCTCTTGCTACAGCTTTACAGAAGGGCAATCTATCCTGAAATCCCCTTTGTCCCCCTTTCACCATCTGCCAAGCATTCATATTTTCTCTTATGCTCTCATTTTCCCACCCCAGCATCCATATTATTGCCTTTGCACTGCATGTTAATAGACAAAATGCTTTATTATTGAACTCATCAGCTTCCAGTGGTCAGTTAGACAGTGATCTAATCAGATTATCCTCTTCAGCTAATATTATTTGTGTTGACTGAAAGAAAAGACTGCACTGTAAATTATTTCTCACCTCTCTCCCTTTCCTAGCATATTGGTGTGCTCATGGGAAATATGCACAGAAGCTCCTGAACGAATTATTCACCAACTACACCAGTGCACTGAGGCCTGTGGAGGACACAAACACTGTACTGAATGTTACACTGCAGATTACTCTGTCGCAAATCATCGACATGGTAAAACACTGCAGTATATACAAGTAACCACAATATTGTGCATTTCACTAATGCAAGTTATGTGCAAATACATGTCAAATACATCTTTCAGTGATACTCTGTTTTTGTACCTTGCCTGGTATATGTGGCAGTTATTAGTATTGTCAATCTTTTACAGGATGAACGTAACCAAATTCTGACTGCATATTTATGGATACGGCAGGTGTGGGTTGATGCACATCTCACATGGAATAAAGATGATTATGATGGACTCGATACCATCCGCATACCTAGTAGTTATGTATGGAGACCTGATATAGTCTTATATAACAAGTAGGTCGGACTGGTATTGTGTTAATCAATCAAATCTCTGCTCCCACGGTCCCACTGTAGCTCCTCTTGGTCAGTGTAAAGGCACAAGCTGAACATTCCTTGAAGCCGTTATTCATGGGAGTGTCCAGGCCTCTGTCTGCTTTTTATACCAGTTTACTGAAAATAAAGTAAAAACAAATAATTATCCAACTGGCAATAAAAAGAGTAACAAAGTGCTAAAATCAGAGGCATCAAGCGGGCCCTTCAGAAAGGCAAGATAACGCTGTCACCTAAGTCACCTAAATCAGGGACACCACCTAGTGGTGCAACTAATACCATGTAACCACACATGGACTAGCTAGTGGAGACAGACATTTATCATTATTGGAAGTTATAAAAAGCAGAAATAACTGAGGTATGAGTACAACTCTCAGGAAGGTTGTGACTCTTCCCTCAGTTGGTGTACTTGTGTCTTTGCGTCTTATTTAATCATTCTCAACCTAGTCTAGGAAATTAGACCTGCATATAGTGGCATTCATCAGTGACATATGGGATCTATCAAACCATCAGCTGTTATTGAATAATTAAAAAAGTATTCATCATATCAATTTGTTTTCGGTGTGAAAATCATTCATCTTTTTTTTCTAGAAGTGTTTTCTCTGTTTTTCAGTGCTGATGATCATTTCACTGGCCCCATGGACACCAATGTGGTGATTCAGCATGACGGACAGATCATGTGGGATTCCCCAGCTATTACCAAGAGCTCCTGCAAAGTAGACGTGTCATTCTTCCCCTTTGATGCTCAGCAGTGCAGGTTCACCTATGGCTCCTGGACCTACAATGGTAACCAGCTGGACATCCTCAATGTCATGGAGAGCGCTGACCTGGCTGACCTGGTGGACAATGTAGAATGGGAGGTGCTGGGTATGCCTGCTAAGAAGAACATTGTTCTGTATGGCTGCTGTGCTGACCCTTACGCTGACGTGACCTACACACTGAAACTGAAGAGGAGGGCTTCCTTCTATGTCTTCAACTTGCTCATCCCATGTGTGATGATCTCTTTCCTGGCCCCACTGGGCTTCTACCTTCCTGCTGACTCTGGGGAGAAGGTGTCTCTGGGCGTCACTGTGATGCTGGCCCTGACTGTCTTTCAGCTGCTAGTTGCAGAGATCATGCCACCCTCTGAGAATATACCACTTATTGGTAAGGGCAGTAAAATGGGTTCATATTGTGACTGTGGGAAAGAATGTGTGGCAATGAATTCCCCTTTATGTGCGATGAAATGAATTATGTGCATGTTGATGTTCATGTCTTTTTTCTTCCGCAGGAAAGTATTATATTGCAACCATGACCATGATAACAGCCTCCACTGCCCTAACCATCTTCATCATGAACATACATCACTGTGGCCCAGATGCCAAGCCTGTACCCAAGTGGGCCAAGAAAGTCATTCTACAGTATCTGGCTAGAATGTGCTTTGTTTATGAAGTAGGGGAGAACTGCATGTCACCACAGCCAGAGAAACAGGAATCTCCCCCTGTAAAGAACACCAACTGTATCATGAACGGACAAGCTGGACCTGGCAGAGAGGACGATGTACTCAAAGTGGATAAAGGACAAGAGGGAGTGGGCGCCAAGATCACAGAGGAGAGAGAGGATATGGAGCATAACATGAGTCCAGTAGGGTCACTGGAGAAGAACCCTACCAACCAATACAGCACTTGGAATAATGGCATTTTTATGAGCATGGACTGTGGAGACTCGCTGGGGGCTCCGAGGAGGTGCAGGAAGGGAGGTGTGAGCGATGGAGAGAATAAAGAGAAGGAGATTTCTTGCAACGCCCAAAGCCAGGAGAAGCATCTCCTGCGTAACATTGAGTATATTGCCAACTATTACAGAGATCAGAGGGCCACACAGAAAAGAACTGGGGAATGGAAAAAGGTGGCCAAGGTTTTAGATCGCTTCTTCATGTGGATATTTTTCATCATGGTGTTTTTCATGAGCCTTCTCATCATGGGTAAAGCCATCTAACTGCAGGACTTTTGAGAGGAATCAGACAAAATGACAGTGGTTTAGATATCACATAGGCTACAAATGTATTATATATACTACATTTTATCTAATCATTCAACTTGACATTCTAATGGCACAGTATTAGAAGTTCTTAGGTTTAAAGAAGCACGTGGAAGATAATCTTAAACCCTTTTCTCAGAGCATCGTACAGTGTGGTTCTTCTAAGTAGGAAAAGTAGAAACAGCAAAACATGTTAAATGTGTATTTGTTTAACACGATGTATGTAAGTATAGCTAACATGTATAAGAGAAACATTGCATTCTGAACTTGTTGCTCAGCCTACCCCTCCCACCCCCATTGCAGTGCTACTTCTACCCATGAGTATAATTTAATTGCATCTTTTGTAATTGTCTTGTGCTGGGTTTTGTTGTGACAACTTGCATTCCCTAACTTCCTTCTCCATGCAGTGTGAAGGTTAATTAGCTATACAAATAAACAACAAGTTTGCAGACACATCAATAAACTTGTACGACTTGAGTTAGTGATACTAGTCCACCTTTGGTGTGCTTTCCAATTGTCTTCAGGGTAGGTTTTAGTTTCCATCAAGCGAGTTTTATTTGTTTATTTCTGAACCTACAAATCTGGGGATTTATAAAAGGGATAAAATATGTGACAATAGATATAAAGATAATGACATCACTGTAAATATTTTAAACTTGAAATTTGGAAATAAACATAATTCTATAGTATGACTAAAGGGTCATAGCCAGGTCTGTTAAGGATATTGTTTCTCAGTAGAGAAGTGAAACAACAGGTGGATAGCTCCAAAACCAATATATTATTTTACTGACATGAAAGAACAATTATAATACAAAAAACACACAAAATGCACACAGCATCCTGGACCCCATATTGTCACAATATGGGGTCAATGTGGGGTCGAATATTAGGCTTTTGTGATGCAGAGGATTGCAGCTGACAACGTAATGGCCATATCCTTGACACACAGTTTGAAAAGAAATATACATATACAAGCACACAGATATGAACGTGGGGTAAACAATGGTGTTTCCTTCTAGTATCATGATATAAATCACCAACAGAAATAGAGTAATCTCTGTGTCAAAGTCTTTGGGACCCTGCTCAGCCCCAAATAGAAGAAATTCTCAAAAGACATACTGGGGTCTCGAGGATGAGAGTAGATAGGTCAGGAAATAAAATCAGGCAAGCTTGTGTACGTCAAATCAGAACAAGAAAAATGCAAATCCTACAGTAACTCACATGGATTTTCTGTTAAATCCCCTTGATCACCACCATTTACTTTGCTTTTTATCCCAGATCCTTATGCTGTACACTGGATTAGGAGTCCAATGGAAAGCAGAGTAAATAGTCACTGGAGCTCAGCAGAATTGTGTTATTAATTATAATTTGAATAATTAAAACAATTTCTTTCTTCAACTTATGCACTTTAGAGAGTACACATAAGATATTCAGTATTGATGAATGCACTCTCAAAGTTGGTTTAGAAAGATAAAAACTTGAATCTAATTATGACATCCAAATACTTCCTGAAAAAGTGTTAAAAAGCGTATGATCTTTCTCTTGTGCCTTCAATTTAGCCTTAGGTAATTAGTATAAGTCACAACACTAGAAACAACTAGAGAGCATGATCCAAAGGAAAATACTGCAAGCCCCTGACTTTGGAAATTACAGCAATATTTTCACTACTGTATGTTATATCAAAGATAACACTAAAGTAATCTTTGCATTGCTCCTAAAGTGGTAAAAAGTGTCTGAACAGGCGTTTTAATATGCTACTCAAGGGTTAAACAGGAAAGAAAGATAACTTGTATAAGGAATGTGCAGGGTAAAAGGTCAGGGGACTGTTGAATTTAATCAGTTGAGGCATGATCCAGCAATCCCCATGCAGTTGATTTTATATCTCTTTAATTTACAATAATTCCTTCTAACGCCGGGGACACACTGGACGCGGAAAGAAAAGGAAGCGCCGCGATCGGCGCCGAATGAGCAAGAAGGAGTTTGGTTGTTCACACCGGCACCGATCTCCGCTGGTTTTCTCAATGTAGGGGTTTGGTCTCTCTCTCTCTCTCTCTCTCTCTCTCTCTCTCTGCTTGTACGTGTGCCTGCTCGTCTCTCTCTCTCTCTCTCTCTCTCTCTCTCTCTCTCTCTCTCTGCGTGTGCGTGTGCCTGCTCGTCTCTCTCTCTCTCTCTCTCTCTGCTTGTGCGTGTGCCTGCTCGTCTCTCTCTCTCTCTCTCTCTCTCTCGCTCTCGCTCTCTCGCTCTCTCTCGCTCTCTCTCTAGACACAGACGGTAAAAGTTTAGACACAACTCAGAAATACCATCAATCAGGGTTGTTTATTTTGAAATTTGTTATATTTTGGAAATTGACCGGATGCTCTATGCCGTTCCTGTGTCTGACTTCCTGCCCAGCTTGACACATTCGCTCACGAATCGAGAAAATCTTAGACCTGACGCCGAAACGGTCGCTGCAGGCTGCGGCCATTCGGCGCCATTCGGCGCCCTTCCGCGTCCGGTGTGCACGGCCACATTGGTTAACATGGGCGCCGAAAGAATTTTCGTCGGCATTCGTCGCCATTCGGCGCCTTTCGTCGCCGTTCCGCGTCCAGTGTGTCCCAGGCGTGAGACTGCATTTAGGGGATTTATTGTTTTTGCATTACACACCAAGGGTATTCCCACTGTCTTCAACACAATCAAAGTTACTGTATATAAAAGATATTTTTCAAGAGCTAAAATTGCCAGTGAGTTGTCATTTGTTACCCCATTCTGAAACAAGACACTGACTGAGGTGAGTATCAGGTCTTCCAACTAAAATGTGCATGTTTATCAAAGTCCTGTTCTACATTTAGAGGCCAACAACTGGGTTTCAAATGGGGTTGGTCACCTCATCTCCCCCTCTGCCTACACATTTCGCAGGGCAGGGCTACACTTCCATTTTGGTTTGGCCCTGTTGCCAGAAGATACTTGCACTATGAAGAGAACTACCTGACTGACCCTATCACACTGATTGTATCGCAGAATGACTGTATTAGCCAAGTACAATAATGATAATAATTACCATCATGGTGTGTGAATCATTTTAATCAACAACAGCAATGACAACAACAAAAACACATTTATTTAAAACAGATAATAGATATCACTCATCCATAGTAACAAGCCAAAGATAGGGGATGTCAATGCATTTTTACAACAACAATAAAAAACAGCAACTACTGTTCAGTTTGTGCATTGTGTTATAACAGGTATATGTATACAGTTCTAAGAGTGTCAGGACAATTACAAATAATCTGTAAGTCATTACCACAGAACATATTTGACAGCTAATTTTGAGTTCATGAGTTACAATTGCAGTTACTATAAATACTATGAATCTGACTTAAAATAATTACAACAATACACTCCAATCATATGTTTATTTCCATGCATCGTCCATTTCAGTCATGTAAATTTGATATGTGAAAATCCTAACATTTAATTATGATGTTTCTATTCTCAGTCAAAAGAAGAAAAAATAAAAAAGAGAAAAGGAAAATCTGACAAATCTGCTGGATAAAGGAACTTTTTAAGTGATTTTCATGAACTGTGCAATGATCAAAGCTAAAGTAGTAGTACTGAACACTACTGAACTGATCTTCATGCTATTCTAGCATTCAGACACAAGAGGTCGGTAAAGAGCTTCAGCCTGATCGCTCTTACAGAGGTTTATACATTTGACAAGCCACTATAATAGAGAGAATGGGTACTGAAAGGTTGCAGACATCTATTGGTGTTTAAATGATAAAGGTTTAGTAGTGAAATGATTATTTACAGCTTAGAAGTTTGAAGAATATGTTTATATTTACTTTTGATATTTGGGCCAGTCAATGCCACTGGCTCTGGCACATTTAGAAAGCGGCAACTATATTTACTCAGAGTACTACACTGCTGCTTCTTCATTTACAGTTTACTGGCGAGCTGAACCTGATCATTACTCTCACTTAGTGGTAACAGTGATGGGTTTAAAAATCAGACTGACAGTTTTCCCAATAATACATTATTTCTCATGATTGTAGACTACAACACAATTTGATTGTGGTATGAAAGTAAAGTCACAAGAACCCAAATAATAATTGTCTTTTGGGCTATTCTGTACAGTACCTGAGAGAATGGAAAAGAAAGAATAGGCTGACAAAATCAGACATAAATGACTGAGGAATAAGGAGGAGACACTGATGTTGTAATAATATTCATTATTTGAATTTTATTTCACTTCACATTCAAAGCTGGCCACACTAACATTGCAGTCTTACAGCATGCAAACTTGGTTTGTGCGTCTTGCTATGTGCACATAAAAACAAACCTGCTTCAGATCGGTCACCCCACTACAGACAAACATAAAAGCCATTAGGTGGCAATAAATATTTTGTGGGAATAAAAAGAATAAAAAAAGAAAAGAATAGACTGACAAAATCAGGCATAAATGATGAATTATCTTCCTGAAGAAGGAGACACTGATGTTATAATAACATTTATTATTTAAATTGTATTTCACTTTACATTACATTTTACATTATAATCATTTAGCAGACACTTTTATCTAAAGCGACTTATAATTAGTGCAGTCAACATAGGTAGGCAAGAGTAATAGTATTGTAAAAGTGCAATAAGCTATCTACTTTTTTTTAAACAAATAAAATAAGCAAGTGCTAAGAGGAAGGGTCAGGGTAGTATATTTTGAAGAGGTGTTTTTTTTCAGCGTGCGGAGAAAGATGGGCAGCGACTGTGCTGTTCTGACCTCAATGGGGAGTTAATTTCACCACTGTGGGGTCAGGACAGAAAGGAGCTGTGACATTCAAAGCTGGCCACACTAACATTGCAGTCTTACAACATGCAAACTTGGTTTGCGCGTCTTGCTATGTGCACATAAAAACAAACCTGCTTCAGATCGGTCACCCCACTACAGACAAACATAAAAGCCATTAGGTTGCAATAAATATTTTGTGGGCAATCACTCCTCTATACACACTGTAGAAGAAGATGATCTGACTCATGGTCTGATGCAGTGAGGAATAGGAAACACCATGAGTTTCCTCACTCTCATATCTCTATGGGCTTCACTTTCAGAACGTGCTAGGACTGAGTCACTTTTCTGCTTAGTGTTTGCATAATTTTATGACGTAATGACCTTGTTTGCATTCCATAGATAATTGGGTTTAAATTAGCAGGAACAACATGAAATAAAATGTATGCAATCTTCCTTAAATCTGGGTAATTTGGATAACGATGCAATATGATGGTTAAAAACCCTGACCAGAGCATAATAAGATAAAGGACAAGGTGGCTTGCACAGGTTTGCAGTGCTTTGTTACTCAATTCTTTGTTCTTCTTGATCCAGCAGATAAGAGCTATTCTAAAATAGGTGACAGCTATGCTTCCCATTGAGGAACTAAATAACAGCACTGTGAAAAGGAGTCCATAGATGTTGTTGATTGACACATCCTCACAAGAAAGCTTGAATAATGATGCATTGTCACAATAAGCATTTTGTATAATTGATCTACAACGGGACAGTCTTACAGTGAGTCCTATCAGAATAGACACTAGCACTACTGACACTCCCCATGCAGATGTCGAGAGCCCAATCACAGTTCTGGTAGTCATAACTGAGCTGTACCTCAAGGGGTGACATATTGCCACATATCTGTCAACTGCCATAATGATCAGTATCATATGTGAGGCAGAACCAAACGTGTGGCTAAAAAATGCTTGAGCAACACATTGGTTGTATGTGATAAACCTTTCATTTGAAATGATGTCAGTCATTAGCCGTGGCAGTAAGACTGTGTTACCTATAAGATCATTAACAGACAGGTTACAAAAAAGAATATACATTGGCTGGTGCAAACACTTGTCAGTGATAATGAGCACAAGTACACCAATGTTGGAAATGAGAAGAGAAAAGTAAATAAACAGTAGTAAGAAGAATAGAGGGTATGTAAACTCTGGAGAGATGCTAAAACCCTGGATTTGTAGGACATTACTTCCAATTGAAGCGTTGCTTTCCATTCTGTTTTATTGTTAAGGTGAACAATAATAATATTTATAACAGGTTAAACCAGGAGAAATAATTCAAAAGTGGTAGTTGTTGCTAGTATAATTACACTCATCTGCAAGCTGTACCCCTGTACATATAAAGAGTATCACACCACAATGATGGTGGCCCACATGTTGCATATACAATACATGCTCAACAAAAACTAAAACCAAGCATAGTCACAGTTGTGTACATTAATAACATGAGAACCACTACTCCAAGAGATTACATTACCTTGCCTGTGAGGGTAGCAAAGCAGACTATGCAACTGGCTCTCACCCCTTTTATCCAGACCATGTCATCTTTCATCATCAGACACAGTATCAAATCCACAATGAGATTGGAGCAACATGTGGCATGTATGTACATGCACACGCACACACACACACACACACACCCATACACACACACACTCACACACTAACATTGATTTTAATGTTTAGCTTTGATACTAAGAGGGTATGGGGTAGATCTTAGGTTTTTGAAGTTGGAGCCTGTGCAGCCGTCAGCATTCCAGATGTCATTGTGATGATGTCAACTCTGGCTGCTGTATGGGCCTATGAGCCTAACTGGGAGACTGCAACGGTGAGATTGGCAACAAATTGGAAACCTGGAGGTGTGTGACTGGGAGGAACGGCCTTCCTCATCTGAACCTGAGTTGAGCAAAGTCAGTTGAGTATCTGTCAGTCCTATAGCTATCAGCAGGCTCCAGAAAGACTGAGCAGGGAATCCTCTGCATTCTACTTTTACCGGGAACAGCCATGTTTGTCAACCCTTGTCTCTGCAGTCTTCAAATCTTTGTACCTTGAGGTCTTCCTCTTGAATGCCTCCTCGCAATACTCCTCCCATGGCACTGTCAACTCCATCAGGATGATCTTTTTTTCCTTGCTGGACCACATGACTAAGTCAGGCCTCAGGGTTGTTTGGACAACATCAGAGAACTGGAGTTTCCTTCCCAGGTCTACTCTTACCTTTGAATTGGAGTGACGTTTCTTCTGCCTCTCCTGCTCCTGCTCATGGCACCATCTGTACCCCCTGTATAAGTGCTGTTTTGCAAGCTGTGTGTCCTGTCATCCCCCACCTGTGCAGATTTACTGGTGTTGGAAGGGTGTCATAGACAGACTGTAGCAGGAAGGAGATGCGGAAGGGCTCCAGCTTCCATAGGTCCGCCCATGTAATTCTCCTCTTGGGGAGGTCACACTTCATCCAGGCCCCTTGGGATCCTAGCTCAGCTGCTCTCAGCCTGGGCCACTGATGTGGAGGCTGCCCACTTACGCTCTGATCATGTGGTGACACCTGCATCTCAGACTTAGTTGTGCTTGGAGTTCTGGTGTGTCAAGATGACCCTGCACGTTGCCACCTTAAACTCCTCTACCAACGAAGACAGGGGTAGCTACAGCTGCCCTGATCTTATGTATAGGTCGACTGATGTAAATCTTGGAGGGATTCCCAGCCACCTTCGGAGGTGCTTGTTGATCTTTCTTTCAACTCCTTCCACAGTTGTCATTGGGACTTGGTACACTGTCAGTAGCCACAGGAGTCTTGGCAGCAGGCCATGTTGGAAAGCTATGACTTAAACTTCCACAGAAGACCTGATTTGTCAATTTCCCCCAGCCATTCCTCTGCTTGTTTCTCAGTGCTGGAGATGTTGTTTCTGTCTGTTAGGGACTTATCATACCATTTCCCGAGGCATTTGATGGAATTTTCCCCGATTGATGGTATGACCTCGCCTTGGACCAACAGCCTGAACCTGCTGGTAATCTTCCCCTTCCTGATCACCATGCTCCTTGATTTCTTGGGCTTGAACTTCATCCTGCCCCATGTGACCATGTGGTCGAGTGATTCCATTGCTGGACCTCAGGATTCTTTCCCGGCAGCTGTAATGATTAAGTTCATGCCCATACCCATTTCAAGGGAGGTGTCGAAGTACCCATTCTCAGTCATGTATGTGGTCATCCTTTTTGCCAGCACTGAGAAGATCTTGCCCTCTACACTAAGCAGAGAAATGGCTCTAAACTGAGAAGTCATTTTCCTTGGGGCCAAAACGCCCTTCTGCCTGTTTCCAGCTGGATGGAATGGTGCCCTTCTGCCAAATCCCTTCGGAGCAGCGTCCAAAGCCTTCAAAGAACTTTTTTGTATACTTTGTAAGGTATACCACTATGGCCTGGGGCTGAAGCTGATCTTGCCTTTTTGACTACCACCTGGACCTCCTTCCAGGTCAGTTTGATGGTGTTGAGTGGCCTTGTAGGCTTGGTGCTGATTTCAGGGTTAGCTCCTAGGGCTTGAGCTCTGGAGGGGTCACTGTGGGTCTCTCTCAGGAAGTCCTCCACATCCTTCTTAGGGCTAATCAGGCTCCCTGACCTTGCTTCACCAAGTAAGGATTTGGTGGTCCTTGATGAAATAAGCCCTCCACTTCTCCTTGTCTTTGCTCAGTCTTTGTGATCTCTCTGCCCTTCTCAGTCTGCTTAAACATTCCCGGAGACCACTTGTCCACCTCTCTTCCTTTGCTTTCATCAGCACTGCCCCTTTTGAACTGTCTGTTCAACGTTCTTATCTCCCTTCTCAGATGATTGACCTCCCTCTCCCTTCTATTTGGCTGCCTCACAGTTGAGGTGTTTCCTTTCTTGTCTTCTGTACCAAAGCGCTCTCTAGCCAGATTGTATGTAATGGCTGCGAGGGTGTCCACTTTCCACTCTACTGTTCCTGGCAGCTTGACTTCGAGTACCTTTTCAAGGTCTTCATCGAGTCTTTCCCTTTTCTTGGTGTCGCTCATCGTGGGCCATTTGACTCTTTCCCTTGTAGGTTGTGTTTCTGGGGTGGCATCAGCCTGGTCTGTCCTGTGAATATTTTCTCCTCCAGGGAAATGTTTTGTTCCTAACAGCCTTTAATTAGCCTATTAACTTGCTGAGCCACAGTAAAAAAAGATGCTCTTACTTTAACCATGGTGACGTGCCAGCCAGTCGTATGATTATTACTGATCATGGTTTTGACTCTCTACTCATGTTCCCTACATTTCAAAACGGGTATAAGCAATTTTACAAGATAAATCAATGGTTTGACAAATCAATCCGCCATCTGAGTTCGAGGAAAGGCGTTAGCTGGCAGTGTATTAATAGGCTCATAGGCTTAAGGATCACTCATTAAAATATCTTCTTGGCTTTTGTGTAATTTATAGGACATAATATGGTTCTTTTACAAAGTACTCAAAGGGTGCAAGATCTAGTACGCAGTGGTCAAACATGAAGTATCGGAACACTCAGCCAGTAACCATCTTTCTCCTGCCACTGTGCTTCATACTGATAATGAGTCATTCATCTGTAGCCTACTAATTTGCTGCACTTCCCCTTGAGTTGTGTTTTAAAATGTGGCTTGAATATTCGCTCATTAACAGCATGATGCATGTTTACAGAAGATGAGGATCGTGGGTCTTTGCTTGCTCGTGACGTGGAAACTTTGCAACAGTGCTGTGAAGCAAACTCTGGTCTGAGTGAATTTCTGTCAGTACACCATACCAGGCTTGTCTAGGTGCTTAGAGCACACCAGCATGATTTGGCACCAATTTCAGTCAGCTAGGCGTGAGAAAAGAGACCTGCATGTAATATTTTTGGATCTGGCAAATGCTTTCGGGTCAGTACCACATAGTCTGTTGTGGGAGGCTTTCGATTTCTTGCCGTGCCGGATAGTATAAAGATGTTAGTTAAAGCTTACTTCTTAGACATTCAACTTTGTTTTACCACAGCAGAATACACTACAGCTTGGCAGCATCTGGAGATAGGCATTATGGCAGGATGTACAATTTCCCCATTAGCTTTCACCATGGCAATATTCATGACAGGTAACACCAGGAAAAATAATTCAAAAGCATTTGTTTGCCAGTCAGACTTGTGACAGACTGGCAACTTCTCCAGGGTGTTTCCCTGCAGTTCGCCCAATGCATTCAGTGACCCTGTGTAAATATCTAAAGAGAGCATTCTCTGTCTACACAGTAAAGCCCACGTGGTCTCATAACAACAACACCAGTAGAGGCAGATTTAGAAAGCGCCACATATAGTTTACTCAGAGTACTACACTACGTCTTTTTCATTTACGTCTTATTTGTGGCTGGCGAGCTGAACCTGATGATTACTGCCACTTAGTGGTAACAGTGATGGGTTTAAAAATCACACTGACCAAAATATTTTTTTGTCAAAAATTGACAAAAGTTTTGATGACTTATTTTCATTGACAACCATTCTGTAGAGTGCCTGAGAGAATGCAAAATAAAGAATAGACTGACAAAATCAGGCATAAATGATGAATAATCTTCCTGAAGAAGGAGACACTGATGTTATAATAACATTTATTATTTAAATTGTATTTCACTTTACATTACATTTTACATTACAATCATTTAGCAGACACTTTTATCTAAAGCGACTTATAATTAGTGCAGTCAACGTAGGTAGGCAAGAGTAATAGTATTGTAAAAGTGCAACAAGCTATCTACTTTTTTTTAAACAAATAAAATAAGCAAGTGCTAAGAGGAAGGGTCAGGGTAGTATATTTTGAAGAGGTGTTTTTTTTCAGCGTGCGGAGAAAGATGGGCAGCGACTGTGCTGTCCTGACCTCAATGGGGAGTTAATTTCATCACTGTGGGGTCAGGACAGAAAGGAGCTGTGACATTCAAAGCTGGCCACACTAACATTGCAGTCTTACAATATGCAAACTTGGTTGCGCGTCTTGCTATGTGCACATAAAAACAAACCTGCTTCAGATCGGTCACCCCACTACAGACAAACATAAAAGCCATTAGGTTGCAATAAATATTTTGTGGGCAATCACTCCTCTATACACACTGTAGAAGAAGATGATCTGACTCATGGTCTGATGCAGTGAGGAATAGGAAACACCATGAGTTTCCTCACTCTCATATCTCTATGGGCTTCACTTTCAGAACGTGCTAGGACTGAGTCACTTTTCTGCTTAGTATTTGCATAATTTTATGACGTAATGACCTTGTTTGCATTCCATAGATAATTGGGTTTAAATTAGCAGGAACAACATGAAATAAAATGGATGCAATCTTCCTTAAATCTGGGTAATTTCGATAACGATGCAATATGATGGTTAAAAACCCTGACCAGAGCATAATAAGATAAAGGACAAGGTGGCTTGTACAGGTTTGCAGTGCTTTGTTACTCAATTCTTTGTTCTTCTTGATCCAGCAGATAAGAGCTATTCTAAAATAGGTGACAGCTATGCTTCCCATTGAGGAACTAAATAACAGCACTGTGAAAAAGAGTCCATAGATGTTGTTGATTGACACATCCTCACAAGAAAGCTTGAATAATGATGCATTGTCACAATAAGCATTTTGTATAATTGATCTACAACGGGACAGTCTTACAGTGAGTCCTATCAGAATAGACACTAGCACTACTGACACTCCCCATGCAGATGTCGAGAGCCCAATCACAGTTCTGGTAGTCATAACTGAGCTGTACCTCAAGGGGTGACATATTGCCACATATCTGTCAACTGCCATAATGATCAGTATCATATGTGAGGCAGAACCAAACGTGTGGCTAACAAATGCTTGAGCAACACATTGGTTGTATGTGATAAACCTTTCATTTGAAATGATGTCAGTCATTAGCCGTGGCAGTAAGACTGTGTTACCTATAAGATCATTAACAGACAGGTTACAAAAAAGAATATACATTGGCTGGTGCAAACTAGTGTCAGTGATAATGATCACAAGTACTCCAATGTTGGAAATGAGAAGGGAAAAGTAAACAAACAGTAGTAAGAAGAATAGAGGGTATGTAAACTCTGGAGAGATGCTAAAACCCTGGATTTGTAGGACATTACTTCCAATTGAAGTGTTGCTTTCCATTCTGTTTTATTGTTAAGGTGAACCTGTAAGAATTTGAGAATTTGAGAAATATTTATAACAGGTTAAACCAGGAGAAATAATTCAAAAGTGGTAGTTGTTGCTAGTATAATTACACTCATCTGCAAGCAGTACATATAAAGAGTATCACACCACAATGATGGTGGCCCACATGTTGCATATACAATACATGCTCAACAAAAACTAAAACCAAGCATAGTCACAGTTGTGTACATTAATAACATGAGAACCACTACTCCAAGAGATTACATTACCTTGCCTGTGAGGGTAGCAAAGCAGACTGTTCAACTGGCTCTCACCCCTTTTATCCAGACCATGTCATCTTTCATCATCAGACACAATATCAAATCCACAATGAAATTGGAGCAACATGTGGCATGTATGTACATGCACACGCACACGCACATGCACACACACACACACACACACACACACACACGTGTCAATGCTGACATTGGCAATGACTAGGAAACCTGGTGGGGTGTGACTGGGAGGAACGGCCTTCATGATCTGAACCTGAGTGGAGCAGGTTTGCAGGTTATTGGACTTCCGTGCTAGCCATCCTGGATAGTCCATAATAAAAAACATATTCAAACACACAGAGGCCCATAAGTACTGCTCCTGCTTGTTTTGCTCGAGGTATTACTTTCAGGTTGAAACACAGAGATATAGTTTCTAATGGGGCATCGCCTGAGGAGCTATAAGCTAAAAAAGGGCATATACAGTATAACCAATACATTTATACTGCAGAAGTTCCAGTATATGCATATTTTTACATTGTATTTATTGAGCACTAGCTATAACTTTGTAGGATAATAAACAATAATGTGCTTAAAAGGGGCAGCACAGCAAACTCATTTGCACCTGGGGAATGTGTGTACAGTATAAAGTAATGTTGGCATAGAAAGTAGACATACCTTACCTCTCTTCAAGAGCTTACATTAGTCAGCAGTGAGAATTTAAGGGCACATGAATGTTTTCATCCTCTCCATAAAATCGTAAGACACTTGCTTCCTGCTCTTAACCAGTGTGCAGATAAAATGTTGAATTCCTTGAATGATGAAATGATGAAAAAACTGCAACTATTAGGGCTGGCCTGTAAACATAATTTTAAACCTAGGCCTACATCTATTTCGCTCGTCTAATTTTCACACTATTAACTGTATGATGAGGCGGCTCATTGGTTAGCATTGGTGCAAGAAGGTATGTGGCTGAATATCAGCCTTGGGCCTTTCAGTGTGGAGGGCAAGTCAGGTGGCTTGGAGACTCTAAATTGCCCATAGTTCAGAATCTGAGTGTATTTAACTGTCTATATGTTCGCCCTGTGACAGACTGGCAACCGGTCCAGGGGTTTCCCCTGCAGTTCGCCCAATGCATGCTGTGACCACGTGACTTAGTGGGAATAAGCAGGTATGGAAAATAAATGAATAACTATATGATTACTTTTGGTCTGAATATTTGCCATATTTTTAAAATTGCAGGCCAGACTATGACTAAAATGTTTCACAAAATGAATTTTTCACTTTCAGCAGCACAGTTGCACTTGAAATTGTCAAGGAGTTGTCCCAAAAAGGAGTTGTGAGTTTTACTGATAAAACAGTGCAACTTGTAAATGAAAGTGGAAATTTCAATTGCAGAATACCAACACTAGGTATTTTGTGTAAACCGAGTGACATAATCCAGAAATATTAATACTTATTGAGTGCTTGCTTTTCTTCTATAGAAAGATATAATGTAAACTGTAATTTTTAGATTACTGCAGTTAGATACAGTGACATTTAGACATCTGAAATCCATAAACCAGACTTTTAACATGTTATTTTTTCCAGTCCACCATACAGTGAGTCACAGAAAGTAAAGTAAAGTAATTAGAGGCTCAAATCAATCATTAAAATAACCCAGGGTCCATCGCATCCATTTCTCCTGGGTGAAATTAGCCTGTCCTGACTGCCCTTTTTTGTTTATACCTAGTCCTTTGTTCACAATGCCCTGATGTGACCACTTCAGTCCCATGTTTCCTTTTGCTTTTGTTTCAATTACTATTCCTCCTTTTTTTCTTTAAATTTCTTTCCACTGGGACATTCTAACAAATATGAAAAGGTTGAGCAGTACAACTGTTATAATTTATGCATTTTTTTCATGTAAAGTCAAGCATTATTTAGGAATAACATGAGCACACTGGGTTTACTGCTAAATAAACTGTAGACTTGCAGTGCATGGAAGAAACACTTGTTTGGCACAAACTGAACCTAAGTTGTTTTACATAATGATATATTTAGTGTTGATAGTTGGAATGGAATCAAATGTGTTATGAGTTATAATGTGGTGACCTCACATGTTAGGGCCTCCCCGTGGGTATAATTAAACAACTCCCTTCATTAGTAAACAGCAACAAATCTTATTATCAACAAGAGGTTTCCGAATTGCACAGGGATTAATTACAATGTGAGACAGTTAATAACACACCATTTAATCATATCTCAAAAGGATTCATTAATAAATGTGTTTTTACACAATAACAATGTAGCTGGCTGTTGTAATCCTGCCAAATCAACATATTCTCTGGTCACAAAATATTGTTGCAGTAGCCCTATAGCTAACAAGCTCACTGAAAATAA
The DNA here is from genome assembly GCA_034670405.1 of Hoplostethus atlanticus. NCBI lineage: Eukaryota > Metazoa > Chordata > Actinopteri > Trachichthyiformes > Trachichthyidae > Hoplostethus > Hoplostethus atlanticus. The sequence continues at coordinate 7,242,195 of JAXDDX010000003.1, read as the reverse complement.
CATTATTCCCTAAAGGTACGGTCCCCCAAATAAATTGTAATGTTTTACATACATGTTTCACGTATGATCTAAAGCCTCAAGTCAAATTTGTATTATTATTATTATTATTATATATTAGTTACAAAATTACAATATTAGATTACAACAATATTACAATATAACAATATATTGTTGTTGCTGTTTGTTGTTGTCTCTTTGTTTACAATGTGCTGTGAACAAAACAAATAAGTGAAGACCTGAACTGCTGGTTCCAATAATGACCATTGAGCAGAACAGAAATCTGGTTATGTAACTGTGATATTTGGGCAGAGTGGGCGGTGATCTGTCTCTGCTGTTATGTCTCCCCTCCCATACAGATAGTAGTGGAATCGTTGACAGGCAAACACGATGCTCAGGCATTCCTTCTCAATCTGTGCATAGTTTTGCTCTGTCTGAGATAATGCACGGGAAGCGAATGCGACTGGCTGCCCTTCCTGTAGTAAGCAGCGGCCTAGGCCTGTCTGACTGGAGTCACTCTGTATGGTGACTGTCCTAGTGATGCCATAATACCTTAAGACGGGCACCGCCGTGACCAGCATCTTGAGCTCCGTCATGGACGTGTCATGCTTCGGTAGCCAGTGCCACGGCACATCTTTATCCAGCAGTCTCCTCAGTGGCCCACAGACCTCTGATAAGTGCAGCATGAATCTGGAAAGATAGTCCATGAAGCCAACAAACTGCTGCACCATGTCGAGGACCGTCCTGACCTTGTCAGGGTCAGCTTTGAGGCCTTCTGCTGACAGAACATGAAAACGGACCTCGGAACTGCAGCTTTTACAGGCTCAGCCTCAGTTTCACTTCTCTGCATCTATCCATCAAAGCGGTGAGGTTTGCGTTATGGTCACGGATGGCCTCCTCCTCCGGTGGGCATGAGGTAATGGGACCGCTTGAGAGCCTGGTTGAGGGGTTTGGGGTCAATGCAGAGTCTCAATTTATCTGGCTTTTTCACTATGACTAGATTACTTATCCAGTCTGTGGGATGTGTGACTGTGGTCAAGTGTCCATCTTTCTCATACTGATCCAACTGCACTTTAACGGCTGCCTTGAGAGCCACCGGGACATTTCTGGGAGCGCACTGCACAGAGATCAATGGGGCTACTGAAGACATCATGGTAAGTGCTGATGAGGCGCTCTTTGGTTAGCATGCCCACATTGCCATGCTCTACTCTATTTAGCTCCTCGGGGATGGTGAAGTGCAACAGGCCAAGTCTTTCACACGTGGAACCTCGAAGTCAAGTTTGTGTGTTTTGCCTCTCACAACACACTGTGTGCTGAACAGGCCCATTGAGTCTATCATCTCGCCTGAATAGAGCTTCAGTTTGGTATGACTGGGTGCCAGCCTCATTTTGTCTTTGACGCTCATTACGTTGCATGTTGCTCCAGTCGAGCTGACATCTCTGGTGCCCCTCTTGCAGTTGCAGGTCGACGAACCACTTTCTCCCCTGTGTGTTCACTGCTCCCATGCTCATTGACGTGTAGATCTGGCCCTGATTGTAGTCGTCGTCATCTTGGTCCTCCGGAGCTTTAGCTGACGTGCATTTTGGCCTCTTTTCATGCACACTTTAGCGAAGTGATTGGCCGTGCTGCATGACTTTCCGAAAGCAGGGCACTGGTCTCACCCACGTTTGTGTTGAGTGCCACAGTATTTACATTCGCCTGTGCCCCTCATGCTTTGAGCAGGTTTGCTCGTTGACTCAAATGGCCTGCTGGTAGGCCGCCGACCTTGCTGCTGTCCCTCCGCCACATTAAGGCTTTCTCCAGGCCTAGAGCTGTCCAGAGCTTTTAATTTAATGTCCATAATCTCGGCTGCACAGGCAAATGCGAGATGCCAATGTCAAATCTTTTTCCCTAAGCAGGCGGCGTCTCGCACCCTCATCAGTTATGCCAAGCACAAGTTTGTGTCTCTTAAGAGTTCATCTTTTAGGGCCCCGTATTCACATGAGGCTGTTTTTTTCTCTCAGTCTTGTGACAAACACATAAATTGTCTCTCCCTCTAAGGTTGCTGAAAATGTACCTTTCGATTATTACATTCTTAGCGGGCGTGAAGTATCCGTTGAATGCCTTCAGTATGGCTGTATGGCTTTTGTGTTCATCTGCAGTGAGACCTAGGTTATGCTTGTAAATGGGGCCTCCTGAACGTCGCTGCTTGCACATCTGCTGCTTTCTCACTCAGTCCAGTCGCCAACATGTAATCATCAAACTCTGCTCAAAAACTTGCCCAGTTGCTGCTCAAATCACCAGTCATCTTCATAGGCTCCGGTGGCAGAATAGTTGAGGCCATGATGCTAGCTAGCTAGCTAGCTGTATGGTTTCCCCCGGGAGCAGGGGCCAACTCTTCTGCGGACCACCGCTCCTGGACGCGGACTGCTCAGTGGTGGTGAAGGTAGCTCGGTCACAGTTTTATATATATGCTATATATGCTGCATCCTCCGGGATGCTCCGCCGCTGCTGCCCCCGCGCCATCATCTACGACCGCAGACGGTGACATAAGCTTCCACCAGGTCACGGCAGACGATGACGCCAAGCTAACCTCACCACCACTGAGCTGTCCACGTCCAGGAGCGGGTGGCCTGCGGAAGACCCTTGTACTTCACTTCACATAGGTTCAAAACCTACAATTGAGCACTGCTGTGAGCACTTAGCGGAAAGGGAGCGGAGCTGCTCTAGGTTGCTTTTGCGTAGGTTAGCAAAGGCTTGTGATGCCTTATAAGCTCCTTTGCCCTCATCCAAGTAGTGCAGCTTGTTGGGGGGAAAAAAGAGGTTTATGGCACCCTTGGCTACCTCTGGTGTGGCAGCTCTGAGCTCCCTACTATTGGTTGCTTTTAAGGTTGGAGATCAAGGAATACCTAATGTTAGGCCAGTATGCTTCATTTGGAATTAAAATACTCAGAGGACTTTAAGGTTTGTAATACTGTAAGTCCCTCTTGTGACTCAAACCTCCTTTTTATGATCTACAAGATTGGCTATAATTTTCTTATCCCTCAGCTATAATTGAGATTTAAAGTACCCAGGATACGTGTGGAGTAGCCTATTTGATCATTTACACAGACATTTTTATTTGTGAGCAATAACTGTACATAATGCTAATAGAATGCAGCACATTTACTATATACTATTTTCTGAATTAGACAGAACCCACTCTACAATGTTATTTAAGTCCATAAAACTATCAAGAGCCAATAAATAATATTCAGACCAATACTTAGTTCCTTTATTTTACATATACTACCACTAAAATGTGTCATTACATGCTTCGCAAGGCCAGCAGCCATACATGATGATCATGTGATACATAGTATATCTCTCAACCCGTCAACCAGCAGCCTGAGTAACGATTACTGATAGTCCCAGAGGAGGCAAAAGATGATGTAAGCAAGAATAATTTGCTGTATATAATATCAGCAAGATAGTCAGGACAGTTCTCAACATTTCATGTAGTAACACTTTCAAAGTTAAATCTCATATTTTATCCAGGAGATGTAGCCTAACTCTTAACTGCTTCAGACATTTACTTGATTTACTGTATTGTAATTTCATGATTGTTTTCCTCTGTTGTTGATTATGTTTGAGAAACGCAGCTAAGCAGATATGGAAAATCAGTCCTTTGGCATCAGCTCTGAGTTAAGACTGGATGCATTTATTATTCCACCACGAGGAAAGTATCCTATATTTTTTCTTGGTATTGTTATTTATTTGTTTGGCATATTCTGCAACCTGACCTTGTTGGCTTTAATTATTCTACAGCGTAATCTTCACAAGCCCATGTATTTCATCCTGTTTAGTCTTCCCCTCAATGATCTGATAGGCATAACTGCAATGCTACCAAAGGTGCTTTCAGACATTGTGATGGGGACAAACAAGGTTTACTATCCTCTCTGTGTTTTGCAAGGGTTCTTGCTCCACATGTATGGTGGTGGAGTTCTATTTATTCTAGCAGCAATGTCTTTTGACCGTTATGTGGCCATCTGTTTGCCGTTGCGCTATAGCTCAGTTATGACACCCAGAGTTGTTATGTATATTATCTCTCTAATTTGGGGTCTTGATTTTGTCTTGATTGTATCATTGTTCTCTTTGCAGACAAGGCTTCCCAGGTGTAAATCTACTATTATGAATGTTTTCTGTGATAACCCATCCCTTCTGAAGCTCACATGTGGCAACACCACAATCAATAATATCATAGGGCTATTTAACACAACTGTCATGCAACTTGTAAGTGTGTCTGTTCAGACATTTTCCTATGTGAAGATTTTGATCACTTGCTTAGTTACAAGGAAGTCTGAGGCAAAGACCAAAGCTGTGAACACATGTGTTGCACAGTTGGTTATATTCATCATGTTTGAGATTGTGGGAACTTTCACTATCTTATCACACAGGTTCAAAAATGTCTCAGCTGACTTACAAAAGATAATGGGCATGCTAATATTTATTTTACCTCCACTTCTGAATCCGATTGTATATGGGCTGAATGCAAGTGAAATACGAAGCACTCTCCTGAGAGTCTTTAAAAATAAAATATCAGTCTAAATTATTGCCATCATACACTCTTAAGAGGATAAGGTGCTTAACAGCATCAAATGTGGCCTTTTGACTCTTGACGACTTTACCACTGTAACACTTATTTTAAGTTCTATATGGAAATACTGATTAAATATCAAATGGCACTGATCCATAAAAAGATAAAGAACCATTTAGAAACCATTTAGAGAGAACCTATAGGCATACAGTGTGTCATTTTGAATTGTATTACAGTCTCATAATATCTTTAATAATGTGTTTTTTTATATTTATAAAATGTTATCTTTTGTAGAGGAAAGTCCTTCTTCCCTAAGTAGTGATACTGATGTAGCCATTTACTTTATTCAACACTGGGGGCCCAGGATATGTGGAATGTAGAATGCAAGGAACTCTACATCCATACATCACACATGGAAATAATCAGAAAATAACTCGTTATATATATAAAAGGTATGCTGATGTTTTCCCCAGTCTTCACAAATTAAGTGTGCCATAGAATCCAACTGAAAATCACCTTTGCACCAAGAGAGAGTGGTGCTGAGAATTAACCTGTTTGGCACCATGCCAGGCAAAATGTGGCATGGTGGTAAAATAATTCTTCCATCGAACTTCATCACACTACAGCCCTCACACCAATGTGCTTGGCTACTTACTTATCAGCACAAAGTTTAAAGCTGCAATATGCAACTTACAATAACAATAAATAAATAGGATATATTACTGTGGCAGACTGGGGGGGGGGGCTTAGGCTGGATCCAGGAGAGAGTTGAGTGAGTGGACTGACTCTGCCTGGATCCAGCACGGCTGCGGCCAAAAAAACCCTGATTGCAGCCGAGCCTTTTTAACCTGTGTGGGCATGTGTGAGAGGGTGGTGAATGACACAGTCAGTCGGGGTTGGAGCTGGTATGTTCCTGGAAGCCTGGCAGACTGGCCGGCTTTGGGTGCTCCACGGCTGGCCCATCGGGACAGAGGGAGGGGTGCCAGTCGATCGAGACGGCGCTGTGAAGCGGCCGTCAATATCGGGCCGAATTATATTGCTGTCTGCAAATAAAGTGGCCTGCTGGCCCGTTGACTCTGCCCTCCTGCCTTTGTCTCTGTCTGTCACAGCCCCGGTAGTAGCGCGCATTGCTACAATTACACATTACACACAGCCACAGCACAGGGAAGTCATAGCAACAACAATTGCGGAAAGGGGTAAGCAATGAAAGAACAGCAAAGCTAACATGCGCTAGTTAAGGCCTGTTAAAAGACATGGGGGTAAAGACATTGCTGTTTACTGCAAATTGCCTGTGTTTGCTGTCTTCCTCTTAAAAGCCTGTGCTGGCTTTACGGATGGCAGTTTCCTCAAGCTCAGGTTAGATACTTTTTCAAGTGTTGGGGTGTTAACTTGACCAACTGAAGGGGGAGGGTAGGACTAAAAATATACTTTACTAAGTAGCATAGTGTAGCATGAACTTCCTGTATAAAAAACCTTTACCACCATATATATTTTAACATAGCCTGATCTCATGAGATAACATACATTTTATTGATCACTGAGGGACAATTTGATAATTCATAGGGTTTTTGAGCTCAAGGAGGGCTCATTATTTGGGCCGTTGAGAGTGGCCACACGAAATGTGCCGAAGCCTGTGTCCTGTCTGTCCACCAAATTTCATGGAAATCCATTCAATCCATTCAAGTCAGAATTCTGAGAATAAAGTCAGAGTTCTGAGATTAAAGTCAGAGTTCTGAGATTAAAGTCAGAATTCTGAGAATAAAGTCGGAGTTCTGAGATTAAAGTTAGAGTTCTGAGATTAAAGTCAGAATTCTGATATGCTTTTCACACTACACTTAACCCCGGGCTAACGTCTTTCTTAACCCTGGGTTAAGGATGCATTTAACCCCGGGCTAAGCAGCGTTTCACACTTGCATTTTTGAAAGAGGGTTAACACCGCTTTTAACCCTGGGTTAACAAACCCTGCTACGAAGCAGGGTTAGCACCGCTTTTGTGGTGCTATCCCCAAAATGCGGTGCTAAGAACAATAGTGTGAAACGTTGTGGGGTTAGAATGTAACAGCGAGTTAAACATTAGCATTAAATGTTAACCCGGGGTCTACAAGCTTACAGTGTGAAATCCTGAACACTGAATACCAGGGGTCAATTGTTAGCCCAGGGTTAAAGAAAACTAGTGTGAAACGTGAGATAAATTAACCCAGGGCTATTATAACCCGGGGTTAAAGTTAACCCTGGGCTAACATATTCAAGTGTGAAAAGCCTATGAGAATTCTGACTTTAAACTCAGAACTCAAATATATTTGAGATATCTTGCTGGCAAACTGAAAAAATAACTAAAAGGGGCAAAAACAAATCTGGCAAAGGTAAAAGTAAGAAATCTATTTAATATTATGGATAGTTCTACAGCCAGTAACCCATCAGATAATCACTCTCAAAACACCTCTTTAGATGGCAATATAAAATATCAGAAATAAGTGGATTTGAGTGACAAATGTTAAAGACAACAATTTATGCCAATAGCCAGGAGACAGATGCCTGTCATGTCTGTCATGTTTCTGTTTATAAAGTTTGTCTTGCATAACTGTGCCATTATTGGCAACAATTTTGAAACAGCATAATACATTTTTTTTCACCCAATAGTTCATTATGTCTCGTTAAAGGAAAACGTTCTGTGTTGGGAGATGTACTCTTGGGCAATCTGATGGGTAGTCCTTGTGCTAAACTGCCAATAAAAGAGCATGTCTCTTACAATGCATCTCATGATATGGTTCCATAGTTGAAGACTAATATACCATACAAAAGGTGAGATAACTTTTAATAACATTTATTCTTAATTTTCATAATTGTGTTCATTGCCAATTGTTTTGAGGTATATAACCAGGTATAGATAACTTCAACAGGAGGAATACATTCAGCGACCAGCAACAACAGCATCATAGTATAATAACTATGCATACAAATGTGTCTCTTACTGGGACATTACTGACAATGGAACCATTAGCCTTACATCCTGCAAGTGTTTACCCAGCTTTCCTTCTTGGGACCCTTACATATGTATTCATCCTCTTTTGCAATTTGCTGGTATTAGCAACTATTTCCATCAATAGGAGGCTGCATAAGCCTATGTATATCCTACTCTTGAACTTGTCCATAAGTGACATGATAGGTGCTACGGCTTTTTTCCCTCAGCTCTCACTCAGCATTGTGCTACACAACAGATCTATTTCCTATCTTGCGTGTTATATTCAGGCTCTGCTGATTCACATTTATGGTTCAGGAAATTTACTAATCTTGACTGCCATGGCATATGACAGATATATTGCTATATGTTGTCCCTTGAGGTATAACTCTATCATGACTCAAAACAACTTGGTAAGAATTATTATTTTTATATGGCTCATAGATTTGACATTGATGTTATTACTGTTTGGTCTGGTCGCACGTTTCAAAATTTGCAGGACAAATATTGTGGATATTGTCTGTACCAATCCGTCTGTAGTGAAAATGGTCTGTGAAGACACTACTGTGAACAACTACTATGGGTTGTTTATTTCAGCCTTCCTTCAAGGAGGATCACTAGTTGTGGTTGTGTACACATACATCCAGATCTTGTTTACATGTGTAATGAATAAGCAATCAGATGCACGGCGGAAAGCCATCCAGACATGTGGCACACATCTAGTAGTTTTTTTGTTCTTAGAAATAAATGCTGCCTTTGCGTTGCTTGCTCATCGGTTTAAGAATGCATCCCCTTACGTGAGAAGGGCTCTTGGTGTGTCAGTTCTAGTTTTCCCCCCTGTTTTGGATCCACTTGTATATGGGCTGAAAACAAAAGAACTTAGGCAAAGTTTGATGATCTTCTTCAAAAGAAATGTGTGTTCAAACCAGTGATTATAAGAAGCACTGTATCTATTACCTTTCCCACATATGTGAAGTAATCAAACCTTTATGTTCTTATGGCAACATTATGAATGCAGGTGTCATGCTCAGGGAAGTTCCATAGTGTGTCATATGGACATAGCCTACAGTCATTTTTAACACCAAAATCTAGCATAATTAAACACATGGAGCAGAGATAGAGCCTTGTTGTAAAGGAAAATAATGCTGGGATACCTGACTTATAATCCTGCATTGTAAACAATCTAAAAATAAAAACAATGTGTGTAAATAAGGTATACATTTGTGTATCTGGTGTTCATATAACCTGTACATAACAAATACAAATACAGTACCTTTTCTTAATACTGCCCTTTTGTTCTGTATATAACCTATATATTCCTTATATTCTTGATTTTCTGAAGCTTGTATATTGTAGTGCTGTGTGCTTCTTTTCTTGTTATTTTGTATAACTGCAATTTCCCCTCGGGGATAATAAAGAGCCATCTTATCTTATCATCTTATCTTATCTCATGAGCATAGCCATAACCTATATGGTATAATATATATTAAGGATCATGTGCAACAGCTGAGGCCATTTCTTTTCCAGACGGTTCTATCTTATCTGAAGATATGATGAGGAATATGATGACAGGCACTGATGTGAAGGAAAGAGTGGGAAAATGAATCACATTAATGACAGATCCAGACATAATTGAAACCGAGATGTATGAGGAAAATGATAGACATTGATATAAAAGAAAGACATTTGCAAATGTAGGAGAATCTCACTGGAGATGTATGCATGCATATTGAACTAACCCATGAACTAAAAATGTAGAAATGAAAAAATAAAAATTCTCCTTAAAGTGTGCAACTTTTGTAATTTCCTTGCTAATACATGCAATTAAAATGATTGAATAGCAAACTGAATGTCTATGCATATTTGACATTTTGTTTCAGTAAAAATACTGATTTAGAATGATACAAGCAGATTTTTAGTATAAATCTTTAGATGCCTATAACTATGTCCTGAATGGTCATGTACAAGACTTAAAATACAAAGATTTACCAGATGAGTTTTGTGTCGTGCGATCCGAACACACACACACACACCTGACACACATAACGTTACAACTAAAAGTTAGCTAATGCGCTAAGTGAGTTACAAGAGAAATCACCTAACGTTATTCCTCCTAGTTCCCCAATTTGTGATTAGGTGGGCATGACAAATCTTTAGACACACATCCATACCTAAAACAGACAATACTTTATTTAACCTATGAAGTGTGCGCTGCAAACACGAGCATTTTTGATGATCGCCTTAGTCCAATCCTTTCGTTTTATCGCGTTTAACCATAGTTGTCTTCGATTTTTTTTACTGGCAGTGGCAGCTGGTATACGATAAAATTTCAAGTTGGAGCCTCTCCTTCGATTCTGGCATCCAACAACACAGCAAGATGACATTTTCGGTGAACGGTAGCCTCTTACTCTGCTGCTCTGAGGTGAGGTGATGCCTCCAATTTTGCTTTGTTTTGCCTCCAGCTAACACCGTGACGTAATCGTGACGTAGGCACTAAAAGGGTCTATAGCTTCAATTGAAAATATAGCCGCAAGCGGCAATTTGCGGGTTCAAACCCTTTTGCGGTTTAACAAATCTGAAACTGTGTTTTAAAGAATCTTTAGCCTCTCTGGGATAATCTAGTCCAGATTTGACCAGTGTAAGTATAATGGTTTTTGATCTGGACCTGGTCTAATGTGGTCTGGATGGAGAAAAATCAGTGAAATCGGCCCTTTTTCAGTTTTCACAAATATAATAAACGTCACCCCCTAATGGTCAATTTCGAAAACATTTTGGGGACATGTTTCAACAGCTTTTAGAGCGCAACAGTGACCGCCCACTCTGGTTCCGGAAGTAAATTTCCCATTTATTTACTCCATAGACATTTCAGAAAATCCTTATATAAAGAGTTTTAAGGCTGGAACCAAGCCAACCAGCTAGACGATGAATCGTGACCATAAAACATTTGATTCTGAGCAAAAAAAAGATAGGAAAATGGAAGAAAAGGCAAAGGTACAAGACTGTGTACATAATTATTTTATGAAGTGAAGGAACTACTCATCCCATAAACCATTGCGAATGATACTTTTCCAAAAACTTCCAAACTAATGATAGTTTAGCGCGCTTCTTCTTGAATTTAACATTTGGCAATAGTATAGTGTTGATATTGTTGTTGTTTTGTGAGCGTATATATAGTGTTTCATATAGTATAGTGTAAAGTGTTGTCATCGACATGGTACAGTGATTCGTTCCAGCTGCATAGGATAAGCAGCGAGCTAGGTTACGTTAGTAGCTAACGTTAACGTTAGCTGACAAGACGTTCGCGGGTGCGGTAAACATTTCCATGGTAACAGCGAGCTCCACCAATCAGAGACGTCGCTGTTACACTTTAGGATTGTGGGTAGTGTAGTACTTCTCCATGACATCGCGAATAAAACATGTTTTTCTCAAAACAAGGTTGATATCATACGGACTTGTGGCTTCTACAGGAGCATACACTATCGTTTCACAATCTACTAGCTTGTGGTGAGTCTACATTGGATGGTTACGACATCATGGCTAATAATCAAAATCCCTATGCAGAATATGAATGGGATTTTCACTTCCGGAACCACACTGTTGAGCTCTATTGTCTGATCATGTGCTGTTCAATAAACAGATGCACGTTGTCTCAATTTCCAATGACTTTTTACGGTTCCGTGGATATCCTGTTGTTAATACAAATGTTGGCTCTGTCATTTAATTTACTTTGGTAAATCTATCTCTTTGCAAAGCCAGGCTTCCTAATCCAGGTAAAAATGTAAAAAAGTGTTTACTTTTCTCAACCTATTCATCCTCACCATTTCTTTCTCTCTCTCAAACACACACATGCACACACACACATGTGCTCTGTTTCAGGGATTTTTTAAAATTAAAATTGTATGAAGTAGTTGCTTTAACATCTTTGTGTGTGTGTGTGTGTGTGTGTGTGTGTGTGTTTGGGGGGTTGGGGGGGATTTGTTGTTGAATTTCAAATTTTCCAAAACACGGCTCCTTGTGAGATTGCAATTAAGTCATTTCCATAACAATCTGAAGTTCAATTGTACGATACCCCATAGGACTCAACTCAAGAGAGTTGTCAGTGGTTGAGCCATAATTACGCCTATAAAGCCACAAATCCTTCTAAACAGTTGTAGGTTAGTTACTGTCAGTTATGATACAGTGATGTCTCTTATTACAATGTTCATGCAGCTTGAAATTGAACTATATTACTTTTTTTTGTACATCTCTGCTGTGTCTTTTTTTCTGGAGCTTTGATGAAAAACTACCCACAATCACCATAATTTACTAATTTAAGGAATGGACTGTCATGTTTAACTAAGTTGTATGTACTGTTGGAGACACAGGACACAAAGTAAAGTGGTGTGGGCTTATGCTGGCTGGTAAGATTTTTCTCCACTGCTTTAGCAGAATATATTCCTATAGACAATTGATGACTAATCACAATCTACATCGTATTGCAAGTTGGCTAGAGTTTCTTTACTCTTGCATTATTATCTGTCTATATGAATCTTTCCATATTATTGTCGATTATTATTGTTTATCTTGAATAATTACCATGCTACTAAATTCTGATAATATTGATCATTTCCTTAGGTTTAAGAGGAAGAGAATGAAAATGGGCGGCGTCTACAACATATCATCCATCTTGATGCTGCAAGGCTTTAACCTCCCCCCTCAAAGTGTCTTTCCTGCATTTCTTTTTGCAACTCTAAGCTACATGATCATACTTTTCTGCAACCTTGTTTTAATCCTCACCATTATCCTGAACAAGTGTCTGCACCAGCCCATGTATCTAATTCTGCTGAACCTTCCCATCAATGACCTCATAGGCTCCACTGCACTCTTTCCACAGGTCATAAAAGAAATACTGACGAACACCAAGACCATGTATTACTCAGCTTGTGTTGCCCAGGCTTTTTTTATTCATATCTACGGGCTGGGTGCTGTGTTCATTCTGACTGCAATGGCATACGATAGGTATATTGCCATATGTTACCCGTTGAAATACAACACTGTTATGACCAATGCCCACATTATGAAAATCATCACAATAGTGTGGCTGTTAAATTTGCTTTTAATGGGTGTGCTATTTTTCCTGCTGTTGCGTTTACCTCGCTGTAGGTCTCTAATGTCACACACCTACTGTGATAATCCCTCTTTGTTGACTCTGGTCTGTGCAAACACAGCCATCAATAATATTTATGGTCTTTTTACAGTCGCTGTTACACAGGTGGCAAGTAATGGAATGATTCTCTATACGTATCTTCAGATCCTTATTGCATGTTTCAAAACCAACAGAGCTGACACGAGAGCTAAAGCCCTGCAGACGTGTGCAACACATCTAACTGTTTTCATCCTGTTGGAATGTCTAGGTCTTTTCACCATCACATCATACAGACTGAGGAACCTTTCACCACACTTACGGAGATTCATAGGGGTTTCGACATTAATTTTCCCCCCAACACTGAACCCAATCATCTATGGACTGAGAACGAAAGAAATCCGGGAAAAAATAGTACACTTTTTCAGCAAAAAAATCTTTCCACTCTAGTGTATTATCAGTACATTTATTTATTTATTTATTGAACATGAACTTTTCACAGACTTTCTTTACCCACCTCTATTTTGCTTAAGTGACAATGATTTTATTTTGGGTTGTTTTATCATTTGCAACTACTAGCCAGTTTATAAATTGATCTTTAAATGACAGAATCCTTGTCTCCTTTATAACGCACTTGGAGTTTAACATTCTGATTACTAACATAAAAACTATATCCCAGGTATTTCCTGTATATGGCTGAGATGAGTTTTCACTTTCTTATTAAACAACATGTGTGACAAGAGTTCATTTTTAAATAATGCATATGCAAAATAAGTACTTTTTGGGGAACACAGTGTATTTTTGTGCTATAAAAGGGACATACTTTTCTCTCTAGATAACCATCAGTGGCAAATAATCTATTTTTGAGCATATTATTATTTTTTATTATTCAAGAAAAGCATTTGAAAATGTTAAATCATACTTGTCCCATCATGTCTTTTTCTCCACAGCAGTTACAGTCAATACAAACATAAGCAATGATGTCAAAATAAATCAGCAATGTTTGACAATTTACATAACTTAGGACTTGTATGAAGAGCTTTGAGAATGAAACATGTCACTTATCCAATGTCACGGTCCCTGCCGTGCCACCAGTTCCCTATGTTCTCTCTCCCCCTTGTGTTCCTAGTGTGTCTATGTCTGTCCTGTGTGTGTGTATGTGTTGGTGGGCGTGACCCCAGACTCCGGCACCTCCCCGGCTCCATCATCCTCTCTCCCACCTGCTGTACCCTACACACCTGCGGTCCATCTTCATCAACTCCTGTATTTAAACCCCGGCTTTGCACCCACTCTTCGCCAGATCGTTGATTCAGCCCATGTGGTATATCTCGTTCCCGGCCTCCTATGAATTGTGGATTCAAGCCTGTCTCTTGTGTTTCACGCCTTGTTAACCCTGCTCTCCCTCTGCCCAGGATCTCTACTCATTACCAGCCATTCTGCGCATCTCCCCGTCTGCCAGCCTGCCAGCCTGTCTACCTGCTCATCCACCACCTGCCTGCCTTGCCTGCCGCTTCCTCTGTCTGCTCCCTCTGTCTGCTCCCCGGCTTCGCCCTGCTCCTACCCTACCCCCCGGTTTCCCTTAATAAACTCCCATTGTTTGTTCAACCTCCGAGTCTGAGTTTGCGTTTGGGTCCGACCAGTGAAACCGTTACATCCAATGATTTAGTTGTCATTGCCATGGCTAGAATTTGATTCCTGATTGTGCTTTTACTTATTTAGCTGCAATGTATATTTCAATATTAATTCCCTAAAAGATGGATCAACAAAGAAGACAGTGACAAAAGCTAATTTAATACCATTTCACAGGTAAATCCATGAGCCCAGTGTCTCATCAAAGCATCCAAAAAGCATCCATCCAAACCAATGGTTTGTTGTTCTTACATTATTTACATTATAGTTATTGGTGCTACCTTATGTTGTTACTTTGATATGACACACTGAAAAGAAAACATCATGGTATGACATGTTATGTAAATAATATGAGCACATCTTTTGCCACTGAGGCATTTCAAACAATATGAAATAAAGGAGAATGAATACTTCCTTAAACCTGAATTTGAGTTATTTGAAATTTGAGACTTTCCCATTTTGTGTGCTGGGTGAAAAGGATAGAGAGAAAAGCCAGTTATTTCACCCAGGAGCTTTAACCTACTGTAAGAGTTTCATATAGGTGTATTAGCCATTCCGACTCTTGATGTGTAGATTTATAAAACTATGTAATATGCCATGGATCAAGATCAGACTGACATCATCATACAATTTTACAAACAAAATGTGTCATGGCGCAGATATGAAGCATGTATTAAGGCATTATGGATGTGTTTTGAATCACATGTACAGTTTTACAGAGAACTGCACATTCTTAGATTTGAATGATTCTTATTTATACCAACCTGCAACAGTGCTGTATTAAAAACCAAGCAGAAAATAATTTCTCAAAATCTCAGGGATTTTAAACTTCAGAAGTCATCTGGATCTCATCTGGTGAATTGAAAAGGAGCCAGTGGGACTCAGATGGCTCACAAGGTTGAAGGATCTTAAAAACAGCCTATAATTGAGTTTTTAAGATCCTTCAACCTTGTGAGCCATCTGAGTCCCACTGGCTCCATTATGACCAACAATTCAAGTAAAATGTTACCTAAACGTTCACAACACATTACAATCACATCCTTAATATTACATAGTCACATAACTTCAGTCTAGCAATACAGGATCCATTTAGAATTACCCAGTGTGCTGGGTAATAAGAGCACTGAATTATCAAATACAACAGAGGGCGCCATCACTACACAGTACAGTAGTAACACCAACAAATAAATGGGAAGACTGTATCTTTCTCCGGCCTTGCCCCCCATCAAATCTCCTGCTGACCCACAATAAATTACAGCAACCTAATTGAAGTTAGACCCACGCATACTGCCATAAACATTGACAAAAATGATGGCAGTACTGAACGCCTCACTGTGGGCTTCATCAATATAAGATCATTATCAGCAAAAGCGCTGCTGATCAATGATCTGATTATTGAACATAATCTAGACATGATGGTTCTCTGTGAAACCTGGCTAAAGCCAAACAATTTTCTCCCTCTAATTGAAGCCTCTCCCCCAAACTCTTCAGGTTGCCTGGTCGATGAAAAAAAGGGGGGGGGGGTGTTGCCTTGATATTTAACCCTATCTTTAATCTTAATCCCAACACTAACAACAAATTTACATATTTCGAAGGTGAAGAGAATAAATAGGTTTTTAGCCTTGACTTTAGTTTACTTAGATACTCTAACCAAGTTAGTTCTGTCGTCTAAACCCACGACCTGCATGCTTGACCCTCTGCCTGCTAAACTACTCCCTATCCTAGGACCCTCAATTCTCTATATGATTAATCGGTTGCTGTCCACTGGCACTCTGCCCTCCCCCTTTAAAACGGCCGTAATCAAGCCACTATTGAAAAAAACAAACCTTGATTGTTAAGTATTTCAAAACTACAGACCAATCTCAAAACTGCCGTTCCTCTCCAAAATACTTGAACGAACTGTAGCCAGCCAATTTATGGATTTCTTGTCAAAAAACAACTTATTTGATCCCTTTCAATCTGGCTTTAGATCTTTCCACTACACCGAAACTGCACTCACAAGAGTGGTCAATGATTGCTACTTGACCTGAGTGCAGCCTTCGAAACAATTGATCATACTATAGTCTTGAATCGTCTTGAAAATGATATTGGTATCCGGGGATCAGCACATTCTTGGTTTACGTCTTATATACTCGATAGATCACATTGCGTCTTTTACAACAATATGACCTCAGAGTGTTGCAATATGGACTTTGGTGTGCCACAGGGCTCTGTCCTAAGCCCACTACTATTCTCTACCTATATAGCTGCTTTCACACATGCAGTGCAACCCTGAACCTATCTAGACATTACTCGGAGGAGTTGTATGCGTGAACGCAAATGTCTGAATCAGTTGGTCTGGAAATTAGAAGAAGATTCTCGGGGGTATTCTCTACGAGTGAGTGGGCGTGTTGATGGCGTATTTATCATGCGACTGGCGCAAAACCGGGATAATACAAACATCCAAGGGTGAGGAAGAAGGCAAGAGATCTGCTTGCCTGTATATCGCTTTCCACCCTTTCGTCAATACTGCGGATCCGTCTAACTACATTTAGTATTTACATCAACGCAAAAACGGCCACTGAGAGTGCGTCAGTCACTTCGTCCACCATCTTCGTGATGTAAACAAAACACTGCAATGTCCTGTCTCAAACACACTCTACCCAGGCCCCACCCCTTGCCTAAACTAACCGGAGTATTTTCTGTTGTTGTGAACGCATCCGAAACGGACATTCTCCGGTGGTGTGCTATGTGTGGAAGGCCAACTCCGGTTAAAGTGCGCACCTGATTCTCTGGAAAATATCCGAAGTGTATATCTGAAAGAGACACATTGAATTTATCTTGAATTTGAAATAATTACCATGTGTGACGACCCTCTCTGCCCAGTCTGCCTGTTATTTGGCTTGTATGGCTGCTGTCTTTGCAAGTATTGGAGGTGGGCGTGGAGCAGTGGCGGCTGGCCAATAGAGGGCGCTAGGGCGCCGCCCCACTAACTCCCCACATCCTAGACTTCATTGAATAAGACTTAAAAATTTTCTTTGAATTTTTTTTTCTTTAAATGAGCGAGGTATATATAATATAGTTAGTGAGTAAAATGTATAATCCTCAATAAAATGTAGATTAAAATTGTTCTACGTTGTCTAAAGTTACTACTAGGTCACGTATTTCCGGCCTGAGGTGCAATAATCTTTGCCCATTGACTCTCGTTATAAATTGTACATGCGCAGTTCGCTCCTCTTCAATACAAGAGATAGGAGCTTGGTGGGGCGCAGGAAAGCTGCGCCCCAACAGCATTTATCTGAATGCTGCTGATTTACACACCACCAACCACTGGTTGGCAGCAGAGAGCGAGTGGCTCGTGGTACATCTGACATAAAATGCGCCAGAATGACACAATATACTCGGCCGTTTTCAAGGAGCTGGTTTAGTAGGAAGGCTTGGCTAACTGCATGTAGTGACACCAATGCTTTATTTTGCTTTCCCTGCATCCTTTTTCAAACAACAGGTCTCAGACCCAGCATGGATTCAGACAGGTTTGAATGATTTAAACCACATATCAGAAAAAACAAAAGCAAATGTTTGGGAAAGTAAACATAGCTGCTCAGCTTGATGAAGGCTACAGGACAGGGATCTGTAAGCATAATGAAGAGGTTGACAAAAACAGGCACATCCTGTCTAAAATAATAAACTGTGTCAAGTTCTGTGGTGCCATAGAGTCATTGAGAAATTTGCATCTCTCAAGGAGAGAAGAGCAAAATTTATGTACAAAAAGTTTAAGCCACAAGGTGGCAAAGTCATATGGCTTTGAGCCAGTTCACTCAGCTTTTTGATGGCACTGGGTATTTCAAATGTAATACCATATTCATTTATTTTTTTTCTTAAATGTTATTTTCTATTAGGTCTCACTGTGTTCATAATTTTCTGCCATTGTCTCAGGGTTTTGTGTTATCAGATTTATTTTGCACTTATCGAGGCACTTTTCGCTTACTTTAGTCTTTCACCATTACATATTGTAGTATAAAAGATAATTATTATAAAGAATTTGCACTAATTGAAGTACCTTAACTTACCTTAAGCACGTTTCATTACAGCAAATGTTCATTCAGCTCAGCAAATACAAATAAAGGGCTTTTCATTTATTTAAATACACTGATGATACCTTAGTACATGTTTGCTTGATTTTTGGTATAGCCCCCCCTGGAGAAAAAAGCACCAGCCGCCACTGGCGTGGAGTGTCATCAGCGACATTGGAAACACCTGGGCTTTGTGTGCCAGTGCTCCTTTAAAAACCCTCTTGGAGCCCAGTTGCTGGTGTGCTCTCCTCCCTGACACACCCTTTGGTTTTTGTTTGGTATGTGTTGCTGCACCATACAACATTGCACCTATAGTTTGTTAATTGGCTTGGTTGTGTGCGTCTCCCTGTTTTGTCATGCCCGTGCGGCCCAGTTTGTGACACATGCTACTAAATTCTGATAATATTGATCATTTCCTTAGGTTTACGAGGAAGGGAATAAAAATGGGCGGCGTCTACAACATATCATCCGTCTTGGCGCTGCAAGGCTTTAATCTCCCCCCTCAAAGTGTCTTTCCTGCATGTCTTTTTGCAACTCTAAACTACATGATCATACTTTTCTGCAACCTTATTTTAATCCTCACCATTATCCTGAACAAGTGTCTGCACCAGCCCATGTATCTAATTCTGCTGAACCTTCCCATCAATGACCTCATAGGCTCCACTGCACTCTTTCCACGGGTAATAAAATAAATACTGACGAACACCAAGACCATGTATTACTCAGCTTGTGTTGCCCAGGCTTTTTTTATTCATATCTACGGGCTGGGTGCTGCGTTCACTCTGACTGCAATGGCGTACGATAGGTATATTGCCATATGTTACCCGTTGAAATACAACACTGTTATGACCAATGCCCACATTATGAAAATCATCACAATAATGTGGCTCTTTAATTTGCTTTTAATGGGTGTGCTATTTTTCCTGCTGTTGCGTTTACCTCGCTGTAGGTCTCTAATGTCACACACCTACTGTGATAATCCCTCTTTGTTGACTCTGGTCTGTGCAAACACAGCCATCAATAATATTTATGGTCTTTTTACAGTCGCTGTTGCACAGGTGACAAGTAATGGAATGATTCTGTATACGTATCTTCAGATCCTTATTGCATGTTTCAAAACCAACAGAGCTGACACGAGAGCTAAATCCCTGCAGACGTGTGCAACACATCTAACTGTTTTCATCCTGTTGGAATGTCTAGGTCTTTTCACCATCACATCATACAGACTGAGGAACCTTTCACCACACTTACGGAGATTCATAGGGGTTTCGACATTAATTTTTCCCCCAACACTGAACCCAATCATCTATGGACTGAAAACGAAAGAAATACGGGAAAAAATAGTACACTTTTTCAGCAAAAAAATCTTTCCACTCTAGTGTATTATCAGTACATTTATTTATTTATTTATTGAACATGAACTTTTCACAGATTTTCTTTACCCACCTCTATTTTGCTTAAGTGACAATGACAGTGACATGTCTTTTTCTCCACAGCAGTTACAGTCAATACAAACATAAGCAATGATGTCAAAATAAATCAACAATGTTTGACAATTTACATAACTTAGGACTTGTATGAAGAGCTTTGAGAATGAAACATGTCACTTATCCAATGTCACGGTCCCTGCCGTGCCACCAGTTCCCTATGTTCTCTCGCCCCCTTGTGTTCCTAGTGTGTCTATGTCTGCCCTGTGTGTGCGTATGTGTTGAAGGGCGTGACCCCAGACTCCGGCACCTCCCCGGCTCCATCATCCACCTCTCTCCCACCTGCTGTACCCTACACACCTGCGGTCCATCTTCATCAACTCCTGTATTTAAAACAGGGCCTCCCTTCTCCTGTGCCCCCCATGGCAACTGAAGAGACTGTCAGTGCTACACAAGCTAGCAGTTGCTTCCACATAAGCCTAGAGCGCCCGCACCAGGCACCGTGGCTCCAATATCTCATCCTTCCCCCTCAGTGCGTCTGGGGGGTTAAACCGACCAGGCGGCGGTTCCCTTGGCACCTGAAACGTTGGCCGTGCAGGGGCATATTGGCCCCTTGCTGTACCTAGGCAAGCAGGTGACTGAGCATGGCTGGGATTTGGCACCAGAGACGGTCTCTGCCTCTGAACTGGCATAGGCCCTCTATGTAATCCAGCAAACTGCTGCCTAGCTTGGCTCGCTTGCACACTGCGCTCCAGGGCCTGCTGCGCTGCTGGGCCAGACATCTCACCCTGGACCCCCGGGAGAGAGCAAAGGGTCCTCCGACATGCCTCCGACAGGGGAGACTGGGCCAGCCAGACCTGGCACCTTGCCAGGGTCACTGTCGACATCAACCTACCAAGCTCCCTAGACATGAAGGCAAAGGCCTGCAGAGATGCATCACTGAGGGTCTGAGCTGAGGAGTCTGCACCTGACTGCTGCAGGGTCTGCGACAAGGCCAGTATGAGGTGTGAAAGCGAATTCCCAATGCGGCCCTGTAATATGGCTGAATTCTCCGTAGACCTCCACTAAAAGTCGCTGTTCAGTGGCCGTGAACATTGCAGCTCTGTCTTTATCGTCATTTTGATGAATCGATCAGATCCATGATCGACCTCTTGGGCTGTTTAAATAAACTGTGTACAACTGTGCACACGCAATTATCTGGATTGCTTGAGACTGGCTTGGATTAGCCAGATCACGGTAGCTTGACTTCGGATTCGTGGAACCGCTTCAGCCCCGATTGACTTGTTAGGTTAACCGCTTTTCTAAACCTGCTTTGTGGAACAGCCCCCAGATCTGGATTTCCCACCCAAATAAACTTCTATGCATTGTGTATACGCTGCTTGCCCAAACTCAGCATCTCTTGCACGCCCAACCGTCCTGGTAGAGGGAACCCTCTCTGAGTAGTCCCTCCCGAGGTTTCTTCCAATTTTTCCCTAAATTTTTTTTTGGGGATTTTTGTCCTTGTCCTCTGTGAGGGTCCAAGGCTGGGGATGTTGTGTACTAACCATTTATTGTTTTCGCACATTGAGCACTGTGAAGCCCCTTTGAGACTGTAACGGTGATTAAGGGCTATACAAATAAATGTGATTTGATTTGATGTACAGTATCTCTTCAGCACAGTACTTGGATCCCTTGTATTTGGTGTATTTTGCTGCCCTCTTGTGTCATTAATGGTTGGTAAAAGACAAAGGCCAGCCATGTACACCATGAGGTTGGGAACTGTTCTTTCTTGAGAACACATCACAGTTATAGTTAACTAAAACTAAGACTAAACTAAGCATGAAAAATCACATTTCGTTTTATAAATTTAATAGAATTCTTTCAATTTGAATCTCTTCACCATTGCTATAGTGTGAGCGAAGTAGAAAGAGAAGCTTCTTGTAACGAATTGGCCCAGATCAATCAATATATTGGTACCTATTATACTCATCCAAAGACATGTTTCTGTCAGAGCGCACACAAACCAGGTAATAGCATTGCTGGAAATGGACCGAACATACCGGAACACTCTTCCCCTCGTTTTCTGGCTAAGACTGAAGATGAACTGGTTCAATTGGTCAAATCAAATGCTGAAAGGTTAGGGTTTGGCATACGATCTCAAGACAACTTAAGGTGAGGGTAAGACTTACATTTATGGTAAAATTCTGACAAGTTCCGGTGTACTGCACAAGAAAAAGAGCCTGCACACAGATGTTTCCCGCCTTAAATTCTGGTGTTTTCTTCCAAATTACATAATTTCCAAGAGTTTATACCCAGAGTGAGCAGCTGAAATAAAGTTACATACAACTCTATTGTCATCTACTATTGACTTTTGACATTGATACTGTGACCATTGACAAAAGCAAAACAATGCCACACTGTTCATTGTGTATTGAGCATTCTTGCAGATCTGAAAAATGCTAAATTAATTGAGATTTACCTGTAGTATGTTGTGATATGATAATGATTTTAAGGCATTTTCAATCCATGTTCACATAGTAGAAAGATTCATGTTGATATTGTGTCAAGGATTTAAATCAATTTTAATGTAGTCCATGAGAGTATCAAACCTGCCCACTTAACTCACGGGTCCCCCGCTAACATGGACTCCAACCCCCCTGCCCCATGGACACTACACGTTATATTAACGTAAATCATCCTCACCTGCTTATATGCGTTACATTACCGCACAAATTTGCACATACACTTGCACATGTTTATGGCACAATATTATTTTTATTCTATTATTATTTTCTTATTTCGTATATCTTTTCATATATTTTAGCGTGAATTTCTCTATTTTATATTGTATTCCTGACCTTTACCTCTACAGTACTTGCTTTTATTCTTGTTTTGTTCTTATTCTTCTATGTTTATTGTTTATTGTTATGCACCAATCACCAAGACAAATTCCTTGTATGTGAAAACATATTTGGCAATAAACCTGTTTCTAATTCTGATTCTGATATGTTTTGCACAGTCATGAACAGCACACATATTAAAATAAATTTTTATAGTGAATATTTGACCAGCTGATAATACTTTCCAGTATTTTTTCAGAATCATCCGTGCAGTGCTTTGGTGACAATCATAGATTTTGTCACCACACTATGGTGATATTTGGTATAGCACACATCCATTTGTGACTGTTGAGCTCCCTCCTATTCTCTGCTAGTCTACATATTATACTGTTTTTTACAAATGCATGCATGTTTTTTCAAATGTATTTCATTGTCTAACAGATGTTATAATAGTTATAAGCCTTATATAGATTTTATATCATTAGATATGACTATGCAGAGAGAAAAGCAAATAACTACATCTAGATCTCTAAATTATTACTGGCTGTGCTGTATACTGATATGTTGATATATCAATATATCATGTTCTGCAAAAGACAATTAAATAATGGCCTGTATCCAAACATATTCATTCATTCATCCATTCATTCACACAAAAGTGTGGTTTTGAGAAAAAGGCCTTTAAAAAACCTTTCCATTATGACTCTGAACATTCCATTTCTGGGGGGCTGCCGCTTTGACATCTCACAAACAAATGCTGCTTGAGTGATTATTTTAAATAACAGATATAACATTTAGGCATCTATGTAATGAGAAATTGCTCTTTAAGGTTATATTACACACAGTACACTATTTATCCACTATTAATGAATCTTTCAAAAGCACCTTGAAGACGTTGTGAAAAATCTGTGACTCCCCTCCCCAACCCCCCACAATTATGGTTACACATAATTCAATTGCGTAAAAAGAAAGACAAACATACTGATATACATTGAAGTGTTTATGTAAGCACATTCTTTATTTGTAAATATATGCTTAGTGTATACAGTAGCCTATACAGTGTAGAAGATTTATACCAATCTATAGCAATGTATAGGTCAAAGTGTCCCTTTGACCTATACATTGCTATAGATTGGTATAAATCTATAGATTGGTATAAATGCCAAGTGCCAAAATATTAAACACATCAGATCCGGATGTCCCACCATAATAAACTTTATGCATTGTGTATACGCTGCTTACCCAAACTCTATCAAATCTCAAATCTATTGCACGCCCAACCGTCCTGGTAGGGGGATCCCTCTCTGAGTAGCCCCTCCCAAGGTTTCTTACAATTTTCTCTAAAAGGTTGTTTTGGGGAGTTTGTCCTTGTCCTCTGTTGAGGGTCTAAGGCTGGGGGATGTCGTGTACTAACCATTTATTGTTTTCACACGTTGGGCGCTGTGAAGCCCTTAGAGACTGTAACAGGTGATTAAGGGCTATACAAATAAATGTGATTTGATTTTATTTAAACCCCAAAGTAATATTGCAAGAAAAGATATAATCATATTACACATATCACTAATTCAATCCTTAAATTATTCAATAATTCATCTAGACAGTCATCATCTCTGCATATGTGATCACCATCAATAAAGTAAGAGGTCCTCTGGTGCATCCTTTCTTTTTGCTGCTTCCTTTGGAACAAGCCGTTTCTTTGGATCAGTTGATAGTGCTGCTGACAGGAACATGTGTTTCTCACCTAGGAAACAAAAAAACATCTTAGGCCTACATTCAATGTGTGACAATTAAAATAAATTAACAGAACTAATTTTGTCATTTCAGTGTGAGACCACTCATCTGTAGTTAAATACAACTACAGGGTCCTGTTGACCAGCTAGCTAGCTAGAACTACTCAAAACATTACCTACAGTGTTCATTATTACTGAGAACAAGGTTTAAATAAGATAAGA
This sequence comes from Hoplostethus atlanticus, assembly GCA_034670405.1. Taxonomy (NCBI): domain Eukaryota; kingdom Metazoa; phylum Chordata; class Actinopteri; order Trachichthyiformes; family Trachichthyidae; genus Hoplostethus; species Hoplostethus atlanticus. Next base: position 7,217,684 of record JAXDDX010000003.1, on the reverse strand, counting down.
TAAACACACTTGTGTTTACTAATGTCACATCTCATCGCTCTCGTTTTTTCACCATAGAGAAGAGGATGTAGCAAGGCTTTCCCTGATGACATTTGCAGCCACACTTGAAGCTACGAGCCTTCTCGATATCCCCTCCAGATCCGTAGCTCACATATTCATCCCATTCATCCGACTCAAGGACGGCAGATATTGGGTCTGTTCAAAAAAGTGGCTCCATGTCAAAATCTTCATCGTTGTCGGTGTCTGAAATGGGCCTGTCAGAGTCCGACGTGTCGCCGGAGGTTTCACTGTTCCCGTGTCGTCCGAGCCGCTCTCCTCAGCCGTCTCTCGGTCAGATCTCGGTGCCAAAAGTAGTCGTCAATAAGCTCTCGCCACCGATCGCCGGAATCCACAGACAACACTGGATTGCCGAGCGATTTCTTCTTCTTTCTGAGACGCCATTGAAAGTCTTGATGATTACGACACTAGCTTGCTAACTTGACAACCAACAGGTGCGGATGCAGCTGGCTAGATATCGCTAAATGCCGCTGCCGCGATCAACTTCGCCAAATACCATATCTTGCTTTTATGCTTCAAAGTTATATTTCCACTCCAAAATAGGAAATAATTCATACAGATTATGAAAGCCAAGATTTTGTTTTATTAAAATTAGTCAAAATACCAAATTGGTCAAAAATAGACGTTTCTACGTAAATCAGCCATTGCGACTTCCGACTGATTCTGTGAGAGCACGTCACATATTAAATACATTTTAGAATGCAAACTGTTTAGAAAGCTATTAAGGTAGATTGTTTAGACTGTGATAGTGATTGTGAGATCAAAATGAAACAAAGAGACAGGCTCAGTGGTCTGCTGATACATCATATCATAAACACAAGAATGTGATCCCACATTAACAAATTGCATATTAACAGGGCAGTGATTGACCAGCCAATTGGTTAATCCAAATATGAAAATATCCAAACCAAGTGAAAATGAAAAAAGTGAAAAGAAATTCTTTACTTGTTTAATTATCAAATGATATAACATTTACATATTTTTAGCCACTAGCTGGCACTATGGCTACAGGCAACAAAATGGGCAACTACAGCTCTGTGAAGGAACAGAAGGAAACAGGAACTGAAAATCCTCACCACAACACTCAGACCCCATAATATAGGCTTTACCAAAGTTGACTGCACACCAAAAGGGCACGCTTGGCCTCTAACTACTAAAATATATCAGTATTAGAATAATTAAAGAGAAAAGATTAAAGTTGACCAAGTTGAATTATCATATCTAATTTTTCATCACATATAAACATCTGTAAATGTTAAAGAAATTGTAGCAGCATCCTCTGGTGGGGCAAGTCCTAGCTGGCCCTAGTTTGAAGACAACTGATAATTGCAAATGAAATCAGCGAGACTTTACAGAGTTACTCCCCATGATTTGATAAGGCAGTTTGTGTCAAGCACCCCAGGGCTGACTGTAGTCTGTCTGGACCCCACAATTCATATTTCAGTTTAGGCCCCCAAAAGCTAGGACTTGCCCTTGGATTCTTAGTGGTACAATTCTGCACAGAACTGTTTTCATATGGAGAAGGCTTGTTGAAAAAGAAAGGGTTCAGAGAGGATTCTTGAGGTCCTGAAATAAATCCCTTCCAATTCCCTGTGTTTGATTTTATTCTTGAGATTCAAAATGATTCAGATGTCTGATGCTTGGACCTCGGCCCAAAGGGTCATACTTGTAAGACATATATCTCATGTTGATGCAACCCAGGTAATATCATTTAGTTGTTTTCTGAGTCAGACTTTTCAAAAGGTATGACAAAAACCCTCAAGGATCTATTGAGTTGAAATCCAACAATCAATGAGTGGTTTATAAATATCTTGTCTTGTGACATAAAGACATATTTTGAGTACAGTGGAGTGCTTTGAAATACATGGATTTTGTTTTGTACTCTACAGTGTTGGCAACAAAGGAACAAACTTCCCATTGTTTTTAAAAGGTAGTTTTACTTGTTTGGACTTACCAGTACTGACAGTAATAATACTAATATTAATAATAACTTTAATTTAAGAGCACGTTTCAAAGTACCCAAGGCATTTAACAACAAGGAGAGAGAGAAAGAGAAAAACTAGGCCAAATGACAAAATAGAACAACTAGGAAAAAGGTTTGGCAAACAATAAAAAACAGGGCCACAGTTCAGCAACTGAGTCCAAAGGCCTGGCTGAAGAGAAAGGTCTTTTTGAAAATTTCAATGGACCTGACATTGCGGATCTCCACAGGGAGGGAGTTCCAGAGGGTGGGGGCCATCACACTGAAGCCTCTGTCCTCAAGAGTCCCCAAGAGTCTGCAACCTGGTGTGGGGGGTGTTGAGCAGTCCCGTGTCAGAGGAACGGAGATTTCGGGAGGGGGTGTAGGTCTGATAGGTACTGGGGGGCAGGGTGTGAAGGGACTTGAAGGTGAGGAGCAGGATTTTGAAGGCAATACGGGACTTGGCTGGGAGCCAGTGGAGGTGGGTGAGGGTGGGGGTGATGTGCTGCCAGGCTTTGGTGCGGGTCAGAACCTTGGCAGCAGAGTTCTGAACATACTGGCGCCATTCCAGGGCTTTGCTAGGGACCCCAGATAGGACTCCATTACAATAGTTCAGGGTCTCCGTCACAGAGTCAATGAGTGAAGGCCGGAGTCTGGAAATGTTCTTGAGGTAGCAGAAGGCAGATTTGGTGACAGACTTGATGTGGGCCTCAAATGAAAGAGTGGAGTCCAATACACAATATAGAGAACACTAAGAGGCTACAGATTATTGGGGCAGCTAATTTAAGAATTGATATCAAAGTAAACATGTTTAAAAAAAAAAAAAATGAAATGTTCAACTAAAGGGAAATATCACATTAAGAAAAGACTAAAACCCTCATCCAAGTTACATGATATACCAATTTTGTACAATTATCTAAGCTGGAGTTGTTTGTCACACACATTGTGTTATATGTTGTGTGTTATAAAGACACTGTTACTAACAGCTAAAGGTTATAAAAAAATATATTAACTGTCTTTTGTGTTTTGATGCCAATGAGCTTAGAGAAACACAGCACCCATCCAAATCAACATATTGTCACATTTACCTGCCTCATGTCAGAGAATCTCTTTTCACATTAAAGTTTGTTATTGAAGGCACTCAAGTGAACCATTTGATTTACTGTACTTTCTTTCAACTTTGCTCATTAAGTTAATGACTTATTTGTTTACAGAGGCGTTGACAGGGAGGCTGCGCCACACACAGCCCTCCTCAGTGATTTGCCCTCTATACTTAACTCTGGTAATGAACCTCAAAGGGTTTGGTGACGCACAATACGGTAATCAGCCACTGCAGTGTTTTGCGACAGCTCCCACAGTGAAAAACAGGTGAACTTGTGGAAGTTGAATGAAACAATGCTTTTCCTGTGAGTTGCATTGTATTGAGAAAGCCATACAATGTACATTTTATTAATACTACAATTAAAGTATCACTATCACTGAAATGATTTATTGCTTAGAATTTGCAGAGAATACTTTTTATTGAAGGATCCTTTTCTAAAAAAGCGGCTCAGACAGTTCTTGTGAGGAATTGAAAAAGTTCTAAAAGAAACTGCTTTGTGTGGAAATAGGATTCTACCAAATGAACACCATAGCAGACATCAGGCTACACAGTCATAGTCATTCGTCAGATGGCACCATTTGCCAGTTAACTACCTTAGCCAACAGTGGTATCCGGCATGTCATTGGGGTTATCAAGTGGGCACCTTCCTTCACCGATGTTTTGTTGAGTTGGGCCCACGACACCTCAGGAAGGCTCAATGGTGTATTCCAGCATCCTGGAACCACCCCCCTCTATGCCACCACCTCACAACTCCCCCTTACCCTTGCCATCAAAAGCTAATTAACAAGCTAGCTAACTAGGCCTTTGATTAATGAAAGAAAATATGAGAAGTGCTTTCGACCGACCGACCGACCGACCGACAGACAGATAGATACTTTATTGATCCCCAGGGGACTACAATAAGTGCATTCAACATAAGTAGGCAAGACAACTACTAGTCACCAAAAATCATAAGTGCATCCTCTCCCCAAACAAGATTAATTTGAACTGAACACTGACCTTCTTAACAGTGTAAAAGCCTGAGAGAGAAAGCCTCGGACTCAGGTTATAACAGGATTTTGGCCCCATGCACTCTCCTTTCCACTCCCGACCAAGGCTAGGTGATTTCTGGGCCGTTCTGGTGTATGGTTAACTGGACTAGGTTTTTTCTTATTCTTACAGCAGACATAGTTTAGCTACTGCACTTATGTAGTGGGAAATGCTACACAGAACATTTGAAATCAATGGGAGAGAAATAAGATTGCATAAGAAAAACCTCACATATATGTTTGCGTGTTCAGAAGACTTGACACAAACATACATGTACTATTAAATATATTTTATAATCTAATTTAAATATGACTGAAGCAAGTTGTTGCTGTTTAAATAACATCAGTTGGACATTAAGCATTTTAATTTCTATGAAAGTACTCATGAAAGTTAAGCAGCTCAAGTTTATATGTGTCACAACTGGCAATATGTTTTAATCAAGTATTAAAACATAAATATAGGTACTTTAGTCAAAATTGACTAATCTTAATGACTGTAATAATTGTGTCTTTTACCAATATTGATCAGGCCCATGGATTGGAACCCGATGGCTTGGCAAAAACGGCTTTACCCTGAACTGTAAAACAGTAATTTCTTTGAATGGAATGTGTATTCTATAGGCCAGGCTTCCCACAATGGTAAGACTTTACATTTGTAACCTTCAAAGAAAAAGATTAAAAACAATGGAGTGATTTCTAGATAGTAGATTTTTTTTCAATCTGAGTAAAGATTAAGAATTATAAGGCTGCTAGCTATTGTATTGGTTGTAACATGATATAGAGATATAGTTAGATAATAGGTTGTCATTCATGTATGTACAGTAACAGTGTCAAGGCAATAATACTATATTAATCCATATTATGTATCAGGAGAATATTATTTTATTAAAGGTGTAAAATGTAGTGAGCTAAATTCATCTGAGCCTTTTGCTCCAAAAATGCATATTAACAGAAGGAATAATTATGTCCGTTGACATGTGATGCATTTCGTAAGATTTTCCACAATTAAAGTATTAGTGATATGTAGCAGAACAGGTGTTCTGTACTTACCAAACAAAGCATGTTGCTCATTAAATATCAATATAATTAAACAAATGGTGTAATACTAGTCATATCACTGACATTTGGTTAAACATGGTGTTACTCAAAATGTCACAGTGCCTCAAACCAAAAAATGTATGTGTTTTTTCCCTTACTATAATACTAACAATGTGTTCAAAAAAATCATCAATCAAATTCAGAAAATATATAAAATAGCTGGCAGATCACTTTTCATATAATCTTTCATGTAGTAGAGGATCTTATTTCTCTTGGGATTTCACAACTTGAGATTGCTTTTTTCTTTATTTTAATGCATTCAAGGAAGAGGCAATACCTAAGAAGCAAAATGGAGGAACAGCTATACTGCCTAATGTTTTTGATATTAGTTTATAATTTACAGACATCCCATAGAGAGACTTGTGCTGACACCCGATATGACAGTAAAAATGGGAAAAAAATGTGAGAAAATGACAATGAACTTTCAATGAACCCTCATTCACCAACACGTGACCACGGTTACTGTCACAAAATCCTTTGTGAGTTTGCGTCTCACCAACATCAGCTGTCAGACTGAGCTTGGTATCTGAGACATGCACCTAAGTGTATCTTGCATCTAAGACACAGCAGTGAGCCTCTTCCCTTCTTTTCAAGCCATTGAAAGGCTGTTTATTTATTGGCACAAGTAATGCTATTTGAAGAACAGTGACAAATTAGAGCAACATTTTTACAAACATTTTATGCAAAATAATACAGTATGCCTAAATAAGGGTATATAGACTTGGCTTGCTTTTCACCACACATCTTTGTGATGTACTGAAAAGCATTTTACCAAAACACTCAGATCATGAATTCTTGCATGCAACTCCCACAAGAAAACATAGGCCTGATGTAATACATGTACTTACAGAAACTCTTAATCTATTTAATGGGCTCAGGTTTTTTGAATATCTTAAATATCCTATTTTTTATTTCTTTAGTTCTAAGACAGTACACAAAGGGATTTACAAGAGATGGACCAAGAATGGTCCCAATCATCAAGCCATGGCGTTCCTCAAGAGTTAACACCACACCTAACCTGGTCAAGACAATGCGAATAAATAATGGACAGTAATAACATGCTACCACAATCAAATGACTCAGGCATTTGCTAAACATTTTGATTCTGTCATTCACGGAGGATGATTTCACGGCTACAAGTACGATCCACAAGTATGACAAGCAAATGAAGCCGAATGTGAAAAATAATAGAAAGAATGATATGATGGCTTATCAGAGTGAAATAGTAACTGGGGTTGACACAAGAAGCTCGCACTATGGCAGCATAGTCACAAAAAGTGTACTTCAGTCTTGAGTGACAGTAAGGGAGAGTAAGCACAGTAGCAGGCATAACAGCCACAAAGCCACAGGCAACAATCCATAGTAGATATGCCAGGGCAACAGCGCGCATATTTGTTAAAAAACTATGATATTGTAAAGGATAACAAATAGCAATCAATCGATCAAATGCCATAACAGATAAAGCAAACATCTCCATTACCCCTGCAATGTGGAAAACACACATTTGAGTCAAGCATGGCACAAAGGATATGGTCTTTACGCCAACAACCAGAACCCCAATCATTGTTGGACTGGCACTGGAGCTGTACAATATGTCAACAACAGCCAAGTTGCAAATCAAAACATACATTGGTTTGTGTAATCGCTTGTCATAAATAATAAAGAGTATATTCAACACATTGGCTAACATGACTAAAATGTAGATAATTAATATCACCATCCCTAGTACCATAGGTCTTTCAGTTGTATCAAAACCACCTATAACAAATTCTGTTACTTTGGTGGAAACATTCCGTAAGGGCATATTCAGCAATATCAAGGTGAAAACACTGCCAAAAAGAAGAGAGCGATGTAAAATGTAAGATGCAATCTACAAAAAAATAGCTATAACCAGTTGTAGTCACTCCAGTCATTCCATAACAGAGCAGTAACTTTCGTTACAAACAACAATGGAGTAACCTGAACAGCCTCTGGATTCTCTTGTGCAGTGTTAGGGGATGTTTAAGGCTGATCAGGAATCATTCATTGGACAGACCCGTTATCCAATCCTGATGACAGAGCTCGTCTTCCTGACCAGCTTGTTCAGCCTGCAGGCATCCCCTGAGTTGCTATTGCCAGACCAGTACAGACTGGTACAGTATTTTATGTTTAAAAATAACTGAACTATCCATCATTATCCACCAGGGGGCCTTTAAACACCTTAAACACCTACTCAAAACTACACGAACAAGCACACACACACACACCCTTGTATCCTATTGGGACAAACCTACCCTGGCCCCCCACCCCTTACCCTAAACAGGGTTCGTACATGGGACCCCCTGTGAATGATGCAAGCACTCCTTGGGCCAATCAGTAACAAGCATCATGGTTTGGGTCTTTTCTGCCTCAGGGCCTGGATGGCTTCAACCAACAAAGAATAACAATAGAATTCTTTACCTTTTAATTATAGCGCCCAATCAGACCAATAACTTTATATAATTATTTTTTGAATTTGTTTGTAATTTTTTTGCCAAAGTGCCTCATCCCTCCAAGACCGGTGGGGTCTGAGATATCAGCTCCCATATGAAAGCAAAAAAAGAAGAGATCTCATATATATATATACACCTTTAATTTCTCCTAGACACAAATGAGCTCTTATTAACACTGTTAGTTATTTTCTCCTATTTCTCAAATTCAACTCAAGAGAACCAACCACAAAAAAAGCTCATGTTTATCTCACTCTGATCAAAACAAGAGATTATCATTTAACTCTCCTTCAAATTTATCTCATAAAGTCTCAAGAATTGATTCTCTCTGTTATCTCCTCCTGAGATCTTCCTTGTTTAAGAGATGAAGAAAAGACAACTCTGAACAAAGGATTTTTGCTCTGGGCTGAGATATCATGGAAACGGCTGATTTTTAATGGAATATCTACATAGGTGTACAGAGGCCCATTTTCAGCAACCATCACTCCTGTGTTCCAATGGCACATTGTGTTAGCTAATCCAAGTTTATCGTGTTAAAAGGCTAATTGATCACTGAAAACTGTTGTGCTGATTAAAGAAGCAATAGAATTGGCATTTGTGGGAGCATCAGCATTTGTGGGTTCGATTATGGTCTCAAAATGGCCAGAAAAAAAAACCTTTCTTCTGAAACTCGTCAGTCTATTCTTGTTCTGAGAAATGAAAGGCTATTCCATGGGAGAAATTGCCAAGAAACTGGAGATCTCATACAACGGTGTGTACTACTCCCTTCACAGAACAGCGCAAACTGGCTCTAACCAGAATAGAAAGAGAAGGCAGGCCCTGGTGCACAACTGAGCAAGAGGACAAGTACATCAGAGTCTATAGGTTGAGAAACAGACGCCTCACAGGTCCTCAGGTCCTGGCAGCTTCATTAAATGGTACCCGCAAAACACCAGTCCCAACGTCAACAGTGAAGCAGCGACTCCAGGATGCTGGCCTTCTAGGCAGAGTAGCAAAGAAAAAGCCATATCTGAGACTGGCCAATAAAAGGACAATATGAAGATGGGCAAAGAACTATTTAGAGAAGAAGCAGTCAGCTGGTATTCTAAAATGTCTAAAATGGAGTGGCCAGTGCAGTCACCAGATCTCAACCCTATTAAGCTGTTGTGGGAGCAGCTTGACTGTATGGTATGTAAGAAGTGCCCATAAAGTCAATCCAACTTGTGGGAGGTGCTTCAGGAAGCATGGGGTGAAATTTCTTCAGATTACCTCAACAATTTGACAGCTAGAATGCCAAAGGTCTGCAAGCTGTAATTGCTGCATATGGAGGATTCTTTGACGAAAGCAAAGTTTGAAGGACAAAATTATTATTTCAAGTAAAAATCATTATTTCTAACCTTGTCAATGTCTTGACTATATTTTCTATTCATTTTGCAACTCATTTGATGAATAAAAGTGTGAGTTTTGAAATTTTCTGGGTGACCCCAAACTTTTGAGCGGTAGTGTATATATTTGGGAAAGCAAACAATGGCTAGAATGTAGAATGAGTCATTTTCATCCATTCCTGCAGTTTTACCACAAGATAAATATCTATATATTTATCTATATATATATATTTTTTTTTGATAGAAGCCGTTGCAAATCATTATGCGCTGCAATACAGTCGCTAACACCCGTTTGTCCAATCTGTACTCACATTTTCAAAACTCTAAACACAATTAGCACAACATCCGTCAGTTGTGGACCATACCATTAACACAATTCATGTTGTTTTCACACAATAAGCAGTCAATTAACACGTTTCTAAAATGCTTAGATTTTCTTTACATACTAGCTACCAATACCAAAATTATGGATCTTTCTTGTCTTATTTACAAATGCTTGCACACAGCATGCCAGAAATGAAAACCTAATGTTCAAAACCTTAAATATAGTATAAAGCCTCTACTTCTGCAACAACAGCAGCTCAAAAGCTTTATTGAAAAAGCATTTCTGAATGAACAGATCAGTGAAACATTGAGAAATAGCTGATTTAAGTTGTGTAAAATAGACCAAACACAGAGTTCGAATGAAACAGTTGTACACAGTTCCTTTTGAAAGGAACAGTGAGCGGGTCACCAGCACCGGCACCAATACGTCCAGGTATGTCTTGTTCTATAGTGAGTTTTACACATACACGACTGAGTTTTAGGACATACTGAAAAGCATTTACACATACTGTGTTTGCACATACAGTGTTTGCACATACTGTGTTTACACATATTGTGCATGCCAAGCATTTCTATCCAAGGTGCATAGCAAGAGACGACATAAGATGTGATGTGGACGAGAACATGTGGCCAAATGCTGAAGATCGTATAGATTACAGTTTGGTCCACAAAAGACGGATGTTGTGCTAATTGTGTTTAGAGTTTTGAAAATGTTACTACAGATTGGACAAAAGGATGTTAGCGACTGTAAAAAAAACTGTAGAACAGGACTGTGCATTTTGGTGTTTTTTCCCTTCCGTGCCATTTTTACACATTTGGAACCAAAGGCCATGTATGTTGGATTTTTTGTTCATCACTGGCAGCAATTTCATGTTGCTAATAAAGCTTTTACTGCAGCAATTCTGTCACTTACTATTTTTTTTTCTACTGTACATTCAATAAAGTAAAGATGACTCATTCACTTGTAGATAGTATGTTGCCAAAAATGCACACATTCAGCACTCAACCAAAACAGTGGTTTACAGTAAAAGGAAACTGAATTATAAAAAACAATGGATTTCATATTGTCTATTGTATGCAGGTAGAACTGAAACATGAAATGTAAACACATGCTAGTGTTTTGAAAGAATGATTTGATATTGAGTCGGATTTGTCGTGTTTTGATAGAGTTAGTGTATGTAGAGAAAGTTTTTTTGCATTTTGAAATGTAGAGTTGGTGTTTAATTAACAAAATGTGGTTTTGAGCAGAAAATTAACTATTTGGCTAATTGTGTGATGTAGGTGTATTGCTGTTAGGAGTTTAGAAAAAGTATCTTAAGTATAGCTAAATGCGTGTTAGTGATCGTAAAAAACTGTAATCAGAAAAAAACTCTGGTGGGACTAATTAGTGTGGCCCATGAAGGCCAGTTGAGGGCTTGTTAGGGATACATTGAGGATAAGAAAAGGATGGATACCTTGTCACGGTATAGGACAATAACACATAAAGAGGTGAATTAGCAGAGTACAGTACCACAGTAGTGACAGTTGTATGGGAGCAGTAAGCACAAACTCTCAGGTCCTAGAAACTGCAATAGCCACAAATATAATAATCATTCAAATCTTTCTCACTATTAGTTATTTTTATATGTAATATTACATACACTAATACAGTGCTGAGAAATATAAGTAGAATAGAATCACTATTGTTTCATTTGTGAACTAATATTTACATTACTAATATGCTTTATGTGCTTGTAAATGATATGTGATTTTCCTATTTGTTGTGTCTAACTCCTCTTATTTCCTTTTCATTGTGTTTAGGAAATTCCTGCTCCATAATGCTAGAAGGAAATCAAAGCTTTTTGACTGAATTTGTCATAAGTGGATTCCCTGGACTTCAACCAGAGTACCAAGGTCTTGCCTCAGCTGTATTATTCTCAGTTTATTTCTTCACTTTGTTAGGAAATGCTTCAATTATTGTTTTATTTGCAACTGATCGGGGCCTTCATAAGCCCATGTATTATATAATTCTAAATCTGAGTGCATGTGATATTCTCTTTAGCACAACCACTTTACCAAAGATCATCGCTAAGTATTGGTTTCATTCAGAAAGCATTTCATTCACCGCTTGTTTTATCCAAATGTACTTTGTGCACTATCTTGGCACAGTGAATTCCTTCATTCTATTCTTAATGGCTTTAGATAGATATTTGGCTATCTGCCACCCTCTCAGATACCCAGTTTTCATGAAAAAATCCACTGTTTACATTCTCAGTATTACTGTATGGGTTATTGCAAAAGCAACCCCTTTAATGTTAGTAATTAGGGCCTACCCTCTTAATTACTGTGCCTCAAACACAATCATTCACTGCTACTGTGATCATATTAGTATAACAAAGCTTGCATGCACTAACAGGGCCCTTTATAGCATTCCTGCCTTAATTTTAGCAATGGGTGCACTACTTGCACCTCTAGCATTTATAATTTTTTCCTATAGCTCTATAATTTTAGTAGTGCTTAAGATAGCAAATTCACAAGGCCGCTACAAAACTCTGTCAACCTGTAGTGCTCAAATGATAATAATCACACTCTATTATCTACCCAGGTGTTTTGTGTATTTGGCTAGCAATACTGGCCTTAAACTCAGTACAGATTTGCGTGTAGTAATTGTCATGCTGTATAGCCTTCTCCCCCCCATGATTAATCCACTCATATACTGCTTAAGAGCTAAAGACATGAGAGAAAGCTTGACCAAACGATTCAAGAAGACTACTGTTCCACAAAACGCAAAGGTTACTGCTATTTGTACCTGATACATTATTGTATTGGCCAACACTGTTCCTTTCTTCTCTTCTCACTTTTCTCTTTTTTGCTGCCCAAACTTTGAAACATCCACATTCAAACATTCACATTTATATTAATGAAGTTGGCAATGAATGTGACTGATCAGGCTACTTTTGTGATTAGGCTACTTTGGTACTGTATCTCTTGTCCAAAGCTGTTTAATAATGTTTTCTATGCCATTTTAAATCATGTAATTTGCACCACTGGTTGCTACCTCCCCTCATTGGTGGGCAACCATAGTGCAAATAGTGCAAATATAACCTGATATTGGCAGAATAATGATTATTCATTTTTATGGTTTTGTAAATGAATTATCTTCATGTATTCTCCTGGGATGTTGCTTGATTTTTCTGAACAAAATGATATGCTGTAGGATGCTTGAAAGATTTCTACTGGAATATATGGAAGTCATGGAGTTGATTTGGTGGTTTTTCATGAAAACCATTTGAGTTTCAATAATAATGTTGCTAAACCTTAATCTAGTGGCATATGCCAGGGATATAACTTTGTAATCAATATTTCGACAACCAGGAACACCTGAAGACAGTTTTGAGCGAAAGAAAAAAGATTAACTAATGACTTCTACAGGTACATATAACAATAATGTAGGGGGGTGTCTCTGTCTATCGCGACCATGGGGGTAGCGAGTATGCTACAGTGGCTGCAGTCCCCCATGTGATGAATTTGGGGGTGGGGGGGTTGGACAATGAATCAGACTGTGTCGATCTGTCTGTTCGCCCATCAAACATGATATCTCACTTGATATTTCAGACACGACTGGTCTGATTTTCATGAAACTTGGAGGGATGATGCATCTTCACATTTAAAAAATATATTTATATTTTTGGCCTAATAACTATAATTAAAGTTCAAAATTTTAAACTGAAACACGTTATCTGAGACACCACTGGTCCACTGTTGATGAAACATCACAAGTTTTCCAAGTGACACCATCAATCAGCATTTTAAAATCATCCTCATTCTGCACTTTTCCATTCACTCCTGTCTAAAATGTAAAATGAAAAAAAATGGCAATGATCTGAGATGTGAACCAGAGGTCGTTACGCAAGAGAAGACACATTTGAAAAGTCAATAAATAAATTAAATAAACTCACATTTAACTACTAACGTTTTCCAGTTATAGTAGTATTGTGAATTTGTTTGTTGGGAGGCAGTGTACACAGAATAATTCACCTTTAAACACTCATCTTTAATCACTACGGTTTGTCACCATTACACTGGAGTCATAAAAATACACTTCAAACAGAGTGACGAGCTTAATAAATATTAAGATCTAGTGCATCACATCTAGGGCTTAGATGGGATCCTGTGGTTGCAGGTGAATACGCCTTGATTTTCAGAATGGTGCATGAAGAATGCTTTCTTTAACAGTTCTTAACCAATAAAATGTTTAAGTAATACTTATCAAATATGTTTGAAAGGCACTCAAATAGATCATACAGACTAACTAGAGATGATGCTTTAATAGAGAGGTGATAGATGACGAACTAGATTAATAATGATCTACACAAACATAACTATCAAAGTACTGGCAGTAGGCTATTAATTGGATGATTATCAGTTTGCGTTCTCTCTCTCTGTCAGATCATTGCTATACTTCACCCCCTAATAGTTTGTTTTATATTTATCTTTATTTGCTCTCTATGTGTCCCCATCGGAACAAATAAATATCTATTTTATTCTATTCTGTTGGCTCACCCTCACCACTAACAGCCGACTGGCCCTGTCTAACATCTACTAGGGAGGGTGGATAATGGGTCTATACACTGGCCTACTCAAACTTTCAGTATTGAAGCAAAGAAAGCAAGCAAGAAAGAAAGAAAGAAACACCCCCATTTGATAAATTATTGCCACGAGTGTTGCCCTGTACTCTTGTTTTATCTATTTTTTTTAATTCCTTGTTGGAAATGGAACAACATTGCAAGAAAGAAGTATATGACCAATCTACTTAACTGTTTATCTGTTAGCTCACAGTTGGGCTCTTTGAGAATTTGATCCGATGAGGATATGCCTGGTCCAACTTGATAAGAAGCAGATATTAACTAGCACCCAAACATTGTAATGAGCTTTTTGATGCTGACCTAAGATTTGGAAGGTAAGACCCACACTCAAGACTTTCAATAGAAAACACTGGAAAGCATTCTAACAGTCATTCTCTTTTGTACACTAAATAATTGCTGGCTATAGTTTGAAACCTTAATTAACTGCATTTTGGACAGATTTTGAAGTATATTGTGAAGTATAGTAGTATATATTCTGCAAAGTAAGCATATTGATAAATATATAGAAAAGGTATAATCAGTGATTTTATCTTCCAGGGATTTCTTTGCTTTGGTTCTGACAGGTTCTTATTTTGAAGTTATGATCTACACCAACGTAACAAGGATAAAAAACTTCTTTATCCTTGGATTCCCTGGACTTCTACCACAGTATTATGGACCTGTCTCAGTCCTTCTTTTTTTCACCTACCTAGCTATAGCTTTAGGAAATATTTTCATTTTAGCGTTTGTTATCTATGAGAAGTCACTTCAAAAACCAACATATCTGGTCTTTTGCCACCTGGCCCTGACTGACTTAGCATTTGGCACTACGACTCTACCAAAGATTATATCTAAATATTGGTGGGATGATAGCAATATTTCATTTCATGGGTGCTTTACACATATGTTTTTTGTTCATTATTTAGGCTCAGCACATTCCTTCATTTTGTTGGTAATGGCTATTGATAGATTTATTGCAATATGCATTCCATTGCGTTACCCTGTTTTAATCACAAACAACACCATATCTGTGCTTTGTGGGTTGGCTTGGTTTATACCAATATCTTTGATGGTGAGTGTTGTACTACATACCTTGACTTTACCTTACTGTAAAACAAATGTCATTACTCAGTGCTACTGTGACCACATTTCTATTACAAGACAGGGATGTGGTGAAGATGTTAAAATTGTTGAAGTCACTACTCTGTGTATGGCCATGTTTTGTCTCTTGCTTCCTCTTGCATTCATCTTATTTTCCTACATTTCCATCATTGCAGTTATCTTGAAAATGTCTAATCCTGAAGGGCGCTACAAAACCTTATCAACTTGCACTCCACAGATATTCATCACATGCCTTTTTTACCTACCCAGATGTTTTGTTTATGTGGCTAATACTGTAGGATTTTCTTTCAGTTTAGATGTCCGCATTTTATTGATATTGTTGTATAGTCTTTTTCCTGCTGCTGTTAATCCAATTATATATTGTTTCAAGACTAAGGATATCAAAGAGACTCTAATGAAGAGATTTAAAAAAACTAAAATTGGAATAGAGATAAAAGTTTCATACTAAACAGAGGACTGATGCTTAGAATGTCAGAATAATGTATATTAAGTTACATGCTTCATATTTTGAGCAATGCTCAGTCAGGAATTTCAATCAATTTGAGTCAATATAAAAATTTGTATCTGTCGTAAACTACATCCATTCTAGAATAATTCAGATTTACAAGCTTTTGCTATAAAAATGGTTAAATATATATGGTGCTGTGGATTAATTGTTTTATAATGTAAAACACCAGGTGTAATTCGTCACTGGGTGTACCTTGTGTTTCATCATGGCACTCCAGAAGCCTTGTTTTATTTAATTGTACTACTTTACTTTGGAGATTTTGTTGTTCTAAAAAATAAATTAAAATATAATTATTTGTGATCTGATGTCTGAGAAGTTTCGTATTCCACCAAAGTGAAAAGAAAATTCTCAGTCTGATATAGGTTTTAATTATGTGTTGTGATTAATAACAATAAAGTACACCAAAGCTAAATAAATACCACCTGCCCTAGTCAGATGATATATTGAGACTGACCCGATAATTCAGTCTCGTGTAGCTCTATACCTTCCTGATTATTTAAAGATAGCAAGTGTCAGGTTCCTTAGAACTAGGACTATACTTAGTAAGGACTATGTTATCTGCTATCCCCAAAATTTCAGGTAATGTGCAGATTGTAGTGGTGGAACTAATATTTTTTAAATTTTCAATAGGCTAGGACTGAAATTGTCCTGCAGTTCGATCTCCTGATAAATGAAGATTCCTGTGAATGCTCAGTTAGTGCCGCTTGACCTGAGTGAAGCCTTCGACATGTATGATCATGCTATTCTAATTAATAGACAAACTGTGTTGTGTCCTCTCTGGGCTGGCCAACATCTTTGTAGGAGAAGTGTGTTAGGGTTAAGCATTTGTTGGGAGGCGGCGAGCCAGTTTGTTATTTTGTTTAATATACTCCAGAATAGACACCAGAACATAATCTCTACTAGGACAGATCATACCACTTTTGCATTCAGGAGGAGTCACCACATCAGGCTTTAAGAAATAACATGCATTCCTTTAGCACAATAAACAGTACTCACAACTAAAACCCTCCACTTATATATAGGATCCAATAGGCTACCTACCTTCTTAAAAATAGTTTTTGATAGCCTCATTGATAGTGTTCTGGATATTGTAAACTGTTCATTAGAAACTGACATTTTTGCTCTTAAAACTGCAGCTGTCAGACCCCTTATAAGAAAAGCATAACCTAGATCCTACTAAATTAAACAATTTTAGACCAATTTCAAATCTTCAAATCAGAATATTAAAAAAAGTAGTTTAGTTTTTAACCAGCTCAATGATTTTTTAAATATGAACAATATTCATGAGAAGTTTCTGTCGGGTTCTAGAACCGGCCACAGTACTGAAACAGCACTGCTGAAGGTAGTCAATGATGAGACTTAATGCTGATAAGAATGATGTTTCTGCTCTTGTATTAGTGGATTTAAGTGCAGCATTCAACACTACTGATCACAATCTACTGCTAGGTCGACTTGAAAAATGGATTGGGCTCTCTGGAAATATACTGAAGTGGTTTATCACTTATTTATGTGGTAGACAGTATGTTGTTAGTCTTGGTGAACATGTTTCTATTAAGCACAATATTTATTATGGTGTTCCACAGGGTTCGACACTTGGCCTTCTTCTTTTTTCTTTGTACATGCTTCCACTGGATCAAATTATTAGGGAATTTGGGGTCAATTTCCATAGTTATGCGGATGATACCCATCTTTACATATCTGTAGCACCAGATGACGCTAGCGCTGCCGGTTCTATTGATACTGGAATTGCCTATTAGGCATTGTTAGCTGGATGAATAATAATTTTCTTAAATTAAATGAAGACAAGACTGAGGTATTAGTTATTGGTAAAGACACACAAAGAGAGAAAATATTAGCTAGACTGGGAAATCTGACTCTACTGATTAAACCAGAGATGAGGAATCTTGGTGTTGTTCTGGACTCTGAGTTGAGTTTCAAACCACACATTAATAATGTCACTAAGACTGCCTTTTTTCACCTCAGGAATATCGCTAAAGTTAGGGTCTTTCTTACTCTGCAGGATGTCAAATAAATTTACACATGCTTTTGTGTTTTCCCACATTGACTACTGTAATGCATTTTTCACCGATCTTCCAAAAAAACATGAGGCTTCAGCTTATACAAAATGTAGCTGCTAGATATCTTTCTCGTCTTGTCATTTCCTCCTCCTTGCCTTGTCACTTAAGTTCTCAGGCGTACACAGGGTTTGCCCCCTTTGAATTGTTATATAGCTCCAAACTCTGAGGTTATGTCTTGGATCAGAGAGGAAAACTCAATCAACTCAGTTATCACATAAGTATTTGCTCAAGGCTCTGGAATCGCAATAACAGTTCTATAGCAGAGGAACCCAATTGACAGCATGGCCCCTGTTTCTCTGGCCAGCATGGAGACCAACCGGATGTGTTTGGACCAGAGGTGCCAAAATCTTCTAAATAGCCAAATTTTCAAACAAACACTGGGAAATCCCCAGACATAGTAGTTCACAGCCAGCCCTATTGCTTACCTGAACACTAGAAAAAGATGGTGAAGCATTTAAAGATTTGAAGTCATTGCTGGAAATGGAAGGTACTACTGTAGAAGAGTTGCACAGCAAGTCAAACTTTATTTATAAGTGGTGTTGTTATTATGGTAGGCGATTTTACCACCCAAATAAAAAAATAACCCAGCCAGTGTTGTTATTGAATCTTTAAATCTATTGACTCTTCAAATGTATAACATGTGTCTGGTTCAACTGACAACTATGGCCACACCTGAATTTAATATGCAAAGCAAAAAACAAAAGAAAGAAAGGACTTCCATTTGATTATTTATGGCCACGAGAGTGCTGTTCTTGCTTTATGTTTTTTTTATGTGGCTAATACTGTAGGATTTTCTTTCAGTTTAGATGTCCGCATTTTATTGATATTGTTGTATAGTCTTTTTCCTGCTGCTGTTAATCCCATCATATATTGCTTCAAGACTAAGGATATCAAAGAAACTTTGATTAAGAGATTGAAAAAAACTAAAATTGGAATAGAGATAAACATTTCATATAAACAGAGGATTATTGTTTAACTTGTCAGAATAAACATTAAACATTAAATCTTCACCATACCTCAGCAATCTAAACTGATCACTTACCTTACAGTTTTTCTCCATTGTATACACACAAAAAATGGAACTATGCACACAATTCTGAAAACTTGAAGCTCATGTATCAACAACATTCAAGTTCAAGTTCAAGTAGTTTATTTGTCACATACACACACGAGGTGTGCAGTGAAATGTAAAAGTCATGACTCCAAACTGCTAAACTCTAAGCACAATTCCATTGTTCTCACTCAAATATCATTCTAAATCACATATTTGCAAAACTCTAAACACAAATTGCATCATTTAGCACACTTTCTTCACCTGGAAAACACTGGCCTTCAAAATGCAACACCCTGATTACCAATTGGTCTCACTCACGTCTCACCTGTTCAAACTCAATTGGCAAAACACTCCAATCATGTGTCAGAGCATAAAACAGGCCTCAGGTGACCTCTACTGTGTTGGGGAAAATTGAGATGCATGGAGAACAGAGAGGAAGAGGAAGAGTGAGAGGAGGAGGAGGAGGAGCCAATATTTCTAATGAAATCCGCACAACTTTGGTTGACCATGTACTCAATCATGGCCTAACAATGACCGAAGCTGGGCAGCGAGTCCAGCCGATGTAGTTGAGGTCCTCTGGCCTAATCAGGATCGAGGCGGGATGCGGACTGATTTACATGTAGATCTGTTTCACCACGTTTTATATTTTTATTTGTTGTGGGCCTACGAAAAACTTTTTTTTTTGCAGTCAGTTCAGTCAGCTGAACATTTTACTGTATTACAGTAACAAATAAATATTTGCTTTGTTATCTTTTTGTATTTGTATATCCCCAGAGAGACAGTCTAAACATTTTCTTACTGTAGTGTTTCTCACTTTACTTATCAGTGCAGTTACTGTGAGTTTTGTCAAAATGGGTAACGTGTATTCTCTGAACTCAATGTCGCAGTATCAACTATGAGTTTACAGTATGACTCTGGGAAGCTAGGTTGTGAGTTTAGCCCAATTGGAGCTCATTGGATAGACAAAGGTGCATTGTATCCTATGCTGATACAATGATTGTGTCAATGCAATATTTATGATATATTCACAGTATCGTTTTACAATGTGGCAACAGTCTTTATACTGTATGTTCCATAACATTGCAATTAAAATTGTCCCTATTTTGCGACAAAAAACCCCCTAAACTTTAAAAAAGGAAACAATTTCTACACAATTATACATTTGAATATGAAACATGGCCTCATGAAGCCAAAACATATAGAAACAGTATTTTGATGGTAGTGTTCAATTTATCACACCAGTGTTTAATTGATGCTCTGTAAGAGATATTCATATGACAGCTGTGTGTATTGTTTTGGTGGAAAGAATCAGTTTTGAGAAGAGAGAACATGGTTTTGAGTGCTGTGTTTCATTTTGCAAGAGATTTGTGGAGTTTTGACAAAGTGGTTAACTCTTTTCAGTTTTGTGTTTAGAGTTTTGAGAAATTGAGCCACAGTTTCTGGAAATGTGTTTAAACGTTTGGGAAAAACTGTAATGGTCAAAATATGTGCAAATACAAAAATAAAATGTATTCATTGACTTAAGTTTTATTTTATTATTAGGTTATCAACATTGTTTCATCAGTCTTAACAACATGTTATGGCGGGTTCAGACTACACGATATCAGGCCGATTATAGCCCGATTCGGCAGACGTAGGGTGTCGGGTCGATTCGGGAACGACAGGGTGCGACAATCGATCGTTTTATGTTGTGTAGTGTGACATAGTGGACGACAACCGACGCCGCATCTGGGACGCCTCACGACGTCCCGACAAAAGACTAGCATGTTAGATTTTTTTTTGCTGTCCACGACGTGTTCTGTCTCGTCCGTGACGTTTACCAATAGGAGCAGGGAGTGCTATAAACAAACATGGCGAAGCGGAAAAGAAATAAAGTTGTTGGTGCCGCTAGGTGGAACTATGAAACAGAGGAAAGGTTTGTCGAGCTGTGGAGGCTAGCCAGCTAGCTACATTTAGGTTTCATTACAGGCTAAAACATTGTTATTTTTACCTCAAGTTCTCTTTGAAGGATTGACAACCCATACTGTTCTCTTCATGCGACCCAAGAACGGTTCCACAGTCGTTTTTTCTTTTTTTTTTGCCTTTTCGGAACACAAGACAGCTAATATCATGCATACCGCTTCGGACGCCATTGTTTGTTTACATTCTCGTTGCCTAGCACCTGCTTTCCGATGACATCACACACGTCAGCAAGTGATTATTGGTGTAGTCTGTCATGTCTGTCGGCCAAGACACGGCACAAATGTATCACTCTATATCGCCTAATCTGACACAGTGACCATCGTAACAGACACAAATATCGTGTAGTCTGATCCCGGCATTACGATTTCACTGGTCCGACCCAAATGCAAACTCAGACTCGAAGGTAGGACAAACAATGGATGTTTATTGAGGGAAACCGGGGGGGTAAGGCAGAAGCGGGGAGAAGCCGGGGAAACAGACAGAGGGCGCGGCTGGCAAGGCAGGCAGGTGGTGGACGGGCAGGTAGACAGGCTGGCAGGCTAGCAGACGGGGAGATGAGCAGAATGGCTGGTAACAAGTCGTGATCCTGGGGCAGAGGAAAAGCGGGGTTAGCAAGGC
The DNA here is from genome assembly GCA_034670405.1 of Hoplostethus atlanticus. NCBI lineage: Eukaryota > Metazoa > Chordata > Actinopteri > Trachichthyiformes > Trachichthyidae > Hoplostethus > Hoplostethus atlanticus. Next base: position 7,196,337 of record JAXDDX010000003.1, on the reverse strand, counting down.
GTGAAACAACAGGAGACAGGCTAGAATCCACAATTCAAAGGAGGCTGGGAACGAGAAATACCACATTGGTTGAATCAACGATCTGGCGAAGAGTGGGTGGAAAGCCAGGGTTCTTGTACAGGAGCTGATGATGATGGACCACAGGTGTGTAAGGTAGAGCAGGTGGGAGAGAGGTGGATGATGGAGCCGGGGAGGTGCTGGAGTCTGGGGTCACGCCCACCAACACATACACACACACACAGGACAGACATAGACACACTAGGAACACAAGGGGGAGAGAGAACATAGTGAAACTGGTGATCAGCTACTGGACACAATTTGTGTACATTGTGTTACAGTTTTTTACGATCACTAACAAGCATTTAGCTATACTTAAGATACTTTTTCTAAACTCCTAACACAGCAATACACCTACATCACACAATTAGCCAAATAGTTAATTTTCTGCTCAAAACCACATTTTGTTAATTAAATACTAACTCTACATTTCAAAATGCAAAAAAACGTTCTCTACATACACTAACTCTAACAAAACAAGGCAAACCCGACTCAAAATCAAATCATTCTTTCAAAACACTAGCACGTGTTTTCTATCCAAGAGGAACATATAGTCAATCATAGCATAACGACTTTCAAAATACTAACAGTTGATGGCATTACATTCTACCTGCATACAATAGACAATATGAAATCCATTATTTTTTATAATTCAGTTTCCTTTTAGTGTAAACCACTGTTTTGGTTGAGTGTTGAATGTGTGCATTTTTGGCAACATACTATCTACAAGTGAATGAGTCATCTTTACTTTATAGAATGTACAGTAGAAAAAAAATTGTAAGTGACAGAATTGCTGCAGTAAAAGCTTTATTAGCAACATGAAATTGCTGCCAGTGATGAACAAAAAATCCAACATACATGGCCTTTGGTTCCAAATGTGTAAAAATAAAATACACAAATACAGTAAAAAAGGCACAGAAGGGAAAAAACACTAACATTTTCTACAGTTTTTTACAGTCGCTAACATCCTTTTGTCCAATCTGTAGTAACATTTTCAAAAATCTAAACACAATTAGCACAACATCCGCCTGTTGTGGACCAAACTGTAATCTATACGATCTTCAGCATTTGGCCACATGTTCTCGTCCACATCACATCTTATGTCGTCTCTCGCTATGCACCTTGGATAGAAACACAGTAAAACACAGTATGTGTAAATGCTTTTCAGTATGTCCTACTGTATGTCCTGTAACCCATGTTTACATGTAGAGTAGCATAGTGTAAAACTCACTATAGAACAAGACATATTGGATAGACACCATACCTGGACGTATTGGTGCCGGTGCTGGTCACCCGCTCACTGTTCCTTTCAAAAGGAACTGTGTACAACTGTTTCATTCGAACTCTGTGTTTGGTCTATTTTACACAACTTACATCAGCTATTTCTCAATGTTTCAGTGATCTGTTCATTCAAAAATGCTTATCAGCTGTTTCAATAAAGCTTTTGAGCTGCTGTTGTTGCAGACGTAGAGGCTTTATACTGTATTTAAGGTTTTGAACATTAGGTTTTCATTTCTGGCATGCTGTGTGCAAGCATTTGTAAATAAGACAAGAAAGATCCATCATTTTGGTATTGGGTGAGCTTGTATGTAAAGAAAATCTAAGCATTTTAGAAACGTGTTAATTGACTGCTTATTGTGTGAAAACAACATGAATTGTGTTAATGGTATGGTCCACAACTGACGGATGTTGTGCTAATTGTGTTTAAGGTTTTGAAAATGTGACTACAGATTGGACAAACGGGTGTTAGCGACTGTAAAAAACTGTATATCATGATACTTGAGAGAGTCCACTAACAGTAAAGTAAGCTTTGTTTGAGCCTATTACTTCTACCTGCTCTAAACCTTGGATATTTTGGGAGAGCTGCATATGATTCTGCACTGTATCAAAGCAAAAAGAGAGATTTATTCATTCCAGACTCTACTGATTATTAGGCCCCACAGCCCGTTATTTATAAGTGTTGTTATTATGGTAGGTGATTTTACCACCCAAATAAAAAAATAACCCACCAGCCAGTGTTGTTATTGAATCTTTAAATCTATTGAATCTTTAAATGTATAACATGTGTTCAAATGACAACCATGGCCACACCTGAATTTAATTAATTCAATTCTTAATTTTCACCCTTGGTTTGAGTGTAGTTGATATTGTTCTAGAAGACATTTCTCACTCTAGTCACAAATGGATTATTTTTAATATTAATTTCAAAGTGACCATTTTAAATAATAAGTAACCAAGTATATTCATGGTTAATGTTTATTCATGTTTAACATTTTTTTCCTTTACTTTACCTATCCAAGTGTAAGTTTTCCCAAACAAACTATTTATTTAATTGTTTTAATTAACTGTGGTCATACACATTATTAGATATTACTGCCCCTAATCTAAAAATCTTAATCTAAAATCTCAAAATCTACAGCTAAATCAACCCATGGATAAACTGCAACACCCATAGCCTAAAAAATGATGGTATGAAAGTAGAAGAACTGAGTGAAGGTGGAAAAGCACCCAGTTTCATGTCCAGTAATTGCAGATTTAGTTCTTATTAACTTTCTTGTTAATTGTTGCTCCTTGTGATTTCAAAGAGAATAAATGAATCCTAGATGCAGACTGGCAACCGCTACAGTATGTCCGGTTAGAACACTAGGAGACAAAGTCCACTGTCAAAGGAACTTTCACTCCTCTGTTTCCAAGTGTTAGTGAATATGTTAGTTATGTGGTTTCTACAAAGAAATAAGAAATTAAGTTTACACAGATCAGTCAATATCTTATTCAAAGAATGCAAATGACTAAACAAGAGATAGTGAGACAATAAATGAAACTGTTATAGCCAGTACCAAGATGATTTACAACTTAAATAACAAAATTAAAGTTAACAAATAAACTATAAATGCAATACAAATTAATGAATAACCTAAGTCATTACAGTATAGAAAGTATAGAAACAGCCTTCAATATGTTGACAATTGAGGTAAGTAGTAAATAAGTAGGGGCTAGCTAGCTTGTGAGTCAAGGTGATGCTATGCTAACCATTTAAGTTAAATTACTGATGAAAGATCCAAATATATTTCTGAACGCATTATTACAGGCAGGTTGCCAAGAGGTATGTTGCTCTTTGTAATTATGGAATATTTTATGAATATTTCGGATATTATAAATAATTAAAAATAGTGTAATGTGACAATAAATAAATAATAATAAAAGGAAATGTGAGCATAAATAATTAAATGTGGCACAAAATGTATATATGTATTTATTTATTTATGTAATTATTTAATCATTTATTTATTCATTTATTTGTTTCAATGACACTACGTGCGACATGAAATAAGGCTTGAAATTTCACCCATCAAAACACTTGGAGCTTAGAGATCGGTTGAGTATTTCTCAGAGACCCGCCTCTAGTGTCTAGAACTAGTCTAGAACAATCGTAATCGGATCGGAACAAAAGGTAAGATAAGCAAAGTGCAGTATCATCCAGTGGCGGACCGGAAGAAGCCCCTGGTAAACCGATAGGTAAACACCTGTCATGTCTTCACTTCACATCTATGGATCATTAGTACTGGTGGAATTCATTTGGGAGCATGACCCTTAGAGTTTATGCCTGTTTACATGAATCACTCCAAACAAGATGCAAAGTACATATTAGGTAGCAGACAAAAAGATGTTACAGTTGGCTCATGGGTGCAGAGAATTTTAGAAGGTAAGATCTATACTGTACCGAAAACATAGGAATGCATTGTAATAGCTTTTGTTCTCTTTATATGTTATTGTGAAGTCATGTTAGTAAGTATTACTCTCAATATGTCATCTGTCTTATCTTTCAGGGATATCTACGTAAATGTCTTGGTTCTGAAAGGTTGTTATTGTGAATTCAAGTGATTATGATCTACACCAACGTAACAAGGATAAAAAACTTTTTTATCTTTGGATTCCCTGGACTTCTACCACAGTATTATGGACCTGTCTCAGCCCTTCTTTTTTTCACCTACCTAGCTATTGCTGCAGGAAATATTTTCATTTTAGCATTTGTTATAAACGAGAGGTCTCTTCACAAACCCACATATCTGATCTTTTGCCATTTGGCATTAACTGACTTAGCATTCGGGACTTCTACTCTACCAAAGATTATATATAAATATTGGTTTGATGATAGCATTATTTCTTTTTATGGGTGCTTTGCGCAGATGTATTTTGTTCATTTTTTAGGAGCTACCCATTCTTTTATCCTGATGGTAATGGCCCTTGATCGTTTTATTGCAATATGTGCTCCATTGCGTTATCCTGCACTTATCACAAATAACACTATTTCTGTACTTTGTGGAATATCTTGGTTTATGCCAATATCTTGGATGATGGGTATTGTATTTGATGCTCTTTCTTTGCCTTTCTGTAATTCAAACATAATTGCACAATGCTATTGTGACCATATTGCAATAACAAGACTTTCATGTGAGTACATAGAACCAGTTCAGTTAGTTGCATTAGGTCTTGCCATGTTCAGTTTGTTGGTCCCCCTGGCTTTTATTATCTTCTCTTATTTCTTCATCATTGTAGCTGTTACGAGAATTTCTAGCTCTAAGGGGCGCATTAGAACTTTCTCTACCTGTACTCCACAACTGTTTATCACATGCCTGTATTATATGCCAAGATGCTTTGTGTACCTGGCAAATAACGTGGGATACAATTTCAGTGTTCCAATTCGCACTGTTGTAGTAATGCTGTACAGTCTTTTACCTGCTGCAGTTAATCCAATAATATACTGCTTAAAAACCAAGGATATCAAAGATGCTTTTAAAAAGAGGTTGATTAACAGAAAAATTTACACTGATACAAAACCTTGCTGAGCTATAGTACAGCAATGTACAATTAAAATTATATTTTTTGCTTTTTTGTGTGTCAAATCTGAGTTACATATTGAAGAATGTGGGTAATGTGTGTTTAGTCTAGCATGGCCACACTGCCACATATATGGGAATATCACTCGTTTTAAGAATTAATGTATTAGCATTAGTCTCCTAGAACAGTCCAATGTTTTTCTCTTCCACAGCCAGACACCATTACACTAAATCATTTGTAAATGCTTTACAAAACAAGACGAGCTGTCCCTAGTGATTGCTGGGCCATTCTGGGGCCAAATGTATAAACTATACACCCAAAATGTGCATCAGCCACGTGCCTACCGGTACACATACTTCACATCATGTGTATGCAGTCTTATGGGTCCGATTAGTACGATATTGCCAGTTGGCAAAAAGAGGATATCAAACTGTGAATTTGGGTGACTTTTTATTGGTTAACAACCTTTTTCAAACAAGCCTTAATTTTGTTTGTCCAGTAAATAGGTTAGTCACCAATATCGCACATTATTGGGGAGTGAGAATAAGCCTATACCTTCACGTATAACCAAGTAATAGGTTTAAACGTCAATACATAAAGGCTATAGAAGTACATAATGGCTGTGGCTGTTGGCTGGAGGCACCAGGGTCTTCATAGTCAGAATCTGTTAATAAAAGTAGGCTACGAGTCCACTTTATTGCATATCTGATTACATATCCAAATTCCTTACAATGAGATCCAAACAGGGCGAAATGCCAAGTTCCATCTGGGCAGATGGCTCTGTGTCTCCCAAGTCGTCGGCCCATTTGCTCTATGCGTAGTAATAAAGTCATGTAATGCAAGTTAGTAAGTAATGAAGCTTCTTGAAGTCACACCACTTCTTCTTAACCTTGTCTAGGGTCCAGGGCTCTGAACAAACAACATTTATTGCTGCAGTTACATTGTAACGGCAGAGGTAAGGTACGGAAGCCGAGAGTGGCCGTGGTTGCTAAAATGTTTAAATAATTTTCTGGAAATCTCGAGTTAAGTATTTTATCTCTTGCCTAGCCTTCTTCTTCGCCTGTGTCAGATCTTCATTAAAATAAAATCTGATGTGTTGATCAATTGTCTCACCTTCTGATGTTGTCAACAATACATTTACGAATAGAAAAGTTTTGTGAATGAAGCCCATTGTTTGAAAATGATGTGCCCCATTCACACATGGTGCAATGATATTACTTATGCTTTTGTTGCTGCTAGTACTAAAACAGTAAGTTAATATTTGTAACACTACAATTATTATAACTGTTGATACATTTAATATTTCTATAAGCAAGCAAGCCTTTTATACTTTTACTACTACTACTACTACTACTACTACTACTACTACTACCACCTGATCATTTTTTGTTGGCCAGTTGGTGGAGCATTAGCCTCTTAGTCTGAGCATTAAACAATTGCTGTAGTTTTTACAGTAAAACCACACAATAATTTCCTGTTTTATCAGTTAACAATATAATATTGTAGACGGCAATGCATCTTGGGCCAACGAACGATTACAGTTTAAATATTGTGAATTTTACAGTAAATTTAAGCAAACAATATACAAGATTGCGATTTACAGCTAATAACGGTGTATTGTGGATTATGGGATTGCGTGGTCTGCAGGTGGATTCTTGTACAAGCTGTGCACTGTGACAGAAGCAGCATCAGGTACATGGTACTAGGTAATATTTCTGTTTCATTCCATTCCATTCCAGGTTATTTTTGGGATTTGAATTTTAAAAGAGTAAGTTATTAGAAATCATTATTTTACAAGGTACTGCAGCTTGAACTGTGGCAGCCAACTGCAAGCTTTTGTTTTAAAAGAAAGTCCCAAATCAACCACAGTTAAAATGTTTCACTGCAAATTGTGTGACCATGTCTAATTCAGTATTATCATTCACACAGCACATGAAACTTCATAGAAATGCACCTAATTGCTCTTTTACTTGTGGTGTGCCAAATTGTTAGTGCGCATTTATGAAGTCATAAGTCTCATTTATAGAGACCACAAGCAATATCAAAGGTCTGTGAAAAGTGCTCATTATCAACCAACAGACAAAACATTGACTCGCCAAATAGACCTCTGTCAGTTCAGATGTTTACATTTGTTCATTTCTCATTTGAAGGGCCATTTGCAAGAGGGCAGAGAAATCTGTTGCCCTTTTATGGGATGTGAGAAAACATTCGCTGTTAAAGCCACATTTTCGTCTCATATATCCAGAACACACAAAAACAGCTCTGTCAAATGTAGATTAAAAATAAGAGGTGAAAATTAAAAAGAGGTGATCAGGCCTTATGTAATGACCTTTTATCATTGTTTTTGCCTTACCTTACTTTACATTTCTTGCCTTGCCTTTTTTTCTTGCTGTTGATTTTTCTAACTGTGGTTTGAAAAGTGCTGTGTAAATGAAGATGTTTGTCTCTACAGGCGCACAGTGTTCTAGTCCTGCCAATGATAATGTACAAAACTACTCAAAAACCCACAAATTCACCAAATCAAATGAAAATATAATCCCGAATATTCAGATGTCACTTTTTTCTTGAAAGGGAACCCAATTAACTCGTATTGAATTGAAGAAACAGTCAGCTTCAAGTAAGGCAGGGCATTTACAATACGTTGACATACAAATGTAGCATTACATTTTCAACAAATGTGGTGATCTTTGTCGGTTTTATGCATTTAAAGGGCATTATCAGATACTTTGGAAGCCTATGGCAGCACTGGAATACTGTAAGTCTACTGTATGAACCACAGTTCAAGAAAGATGGCATAAATGAACTTTAATCAGATCAGAATTTGCAGTGACGATTAGCAAGAGATGACAAAAAGGTGATCAGTGATCAACAGTGACAAATTAATAAATGCTTTTCAATGAGGTATAAAGGTAACAATAATTAAATCACAACATCAAAATTAATTTAATTTCAATAGCTGTAGTGAAAGTAACCGACTCTGCATAAATATTTGTTATTTTCTCACATATGTAACTTATTAGCCAAAATGACATATTTGCAATCATCAAATAATTTCCTCCAAGTCACTCTGCATATCACAACCAAGATTGACCTCATTGGGCAAACATGCAATATCCTCAAACACCTCAGCAAAGGTACTAAAGCGTAGATGCATATTCAAAATATTTTCCCATTGCTCAGTGGTACCAGAGGCAGCGTTCTCAGTTTTGTACTGACCTTCAGTGGTATGACCGCTGTGTTTGAATACTGAGGGGGCAGGCAGCATAACTTGTCTGAAGTTGCATGCAGAGAGTGATTGGTCATATATAGGTTTCCTGTCCCTGATGACAGAAAACTGTCCATACCCAGACTCTGAGCAGGTGAATGTGCTATCCGTTTCACTATCAGATGAGACATCAATCATTTTGGAGGACTTGACTGGCCCAGGCCTCAAGGATGCCTGACGTGACTGATAGTCGCAGCACGCTATTTGCTCTAGCGGAGTGTTTAACTTCCTAACCTCATCAAAAGAGAGGCACTGTACTGGTTCCAGGAGCTCTGGTTTCAGGAATTTCTTCATGTAACAGGACTGTATATGCTGGGATTCCTTATTCTGCCTCTGATCAGAATCAAACTTTGTCGACAAGTGCTTGTTTGGGGAAGCAAATGTTTTGGGATTCACAGTGCACTTTTTCCTCTCTTGGCTTGAGGGGTCTTTCTTCAGATCCGCTAACAGCATTTGAAAATCTCCCCATTCCTTAGGATCAGCTCTCACACACTTTGTGCCATACAAATGCTTGTGCCAACTGAGCTTCAGGGAGGCCGCGTCTGAATGGAATGCACTACAGATACTACCTATTTCATAGTACTCCAGTTCACTGTTTGGGTCAACAGTGGACAGATTGGCATCACAGTAAAGCTCCACACTTGACCTCTGCTTGGCAGCCATGATAACGTCACGCTGTTTGCCTCCCTCGGCAGCGTCTGTCAGTGTTCTGCTGTCATCAAAGCAAAACACAGCATTGTCTGTCCCTTGCTCTGTTTTCTGCGGTGAGTTATTACTCTGACATTTATGGCCATGACCCTTTGCACTCTGTTTCCTCACTCTACTGAGGGCAATAAGCAAGCATATAATAATCACAATAGAAGAAACAGGAAGAATCACAGCTATGAGCCACAGAGGCGTGGTGCCCTGCGTCTCAGAGCATCCGTCAGGGTTCTCTGTTGTGGAGGTACAAAGATCACAGGCCTGGTCAGTGACATTATGTAAACAGATGCATGACCCGTTCTGCCTGCCAGGTCCACACCTCCATCCATTTTGACAGTGTGCAGAGAGACAAGTCATCATGGCTGTGTTGTCCTCAGAGCAGGGTGAGGGAACGCAGAAACCTGGAGAGCGGCAGCTTGATTGGAGTAGAGTCGAGCTAGGCCAGACCTCGACTATCTCACTGTGTCCACTGAGAGACAGAGTGTAACCTGTCACTTTGAAATACGCCACACACCCAGAGAGCCCTGTCATTTAAAAAAAAAAAATGGTTGTCAGTGTTTCTCATAGTGTTACCCTCAAGAACAGATGTCATATAACAATGAGTTCAGTGATGTCAGTCTAAAATTGTTACTAGCAGCCGACCATCAAAGTGCCTCAGCTGCATAAACGTTTTCACCAACCGCTTAGACATAAATCTAAAAAGTGTATCTAATTGTTTTTGCTACCCCCTGCCAAGGGAAGCATGTAAATGATTTTGCTCAGGAACCTAAAAGGTCTGCTTCAATCAGCTTTTATGTATTGTACTGGTGGATGAAGTTTATTCCTTGCACAGAGATTAATAATTATAGTGAGGTATGTGCGCAGGAAAAGCAGATTCATTCATCACCAACACCAAAACTTGACTTGCTAATACATTGTAACTCAATAACTATCTAGTTAAACCAAAAATATTAATTATCCTGAGTAAAATACAATAATATGACTAAAATAATTCTGTAAATTCGCTGGCCTTTGTTTTATATCTGATCCACACATTAAAACACCAAAATCATAACTAATTTGTCAGTGACATATATAACCCACCCGGCTGCTGGAAGTTTGAATCCCCTGGTGGAGCTGCCCCAAGAACAATCTTGTCCACAACAACAGGAGTGAGATCAAGACCTCTGGTGGTGTTTATAACCGGTTTTGTATCCAGAAGGAGCAGAGTGTGCTGCCCATGGCTGAACAAGGAGAGAACATGCCAGACACCATCTGCCACTGGGGTGTCCACAATGAACTCTGACAGGTGTCCTGATGTGGTGTCTTTGGAAACGTACAGAGGTTTTCTATCCTTTATCTGAATTGGACAGACAAAACAAAGGCTTACTGTTCCACCCTAACAAAAATGAGACTGAGACGAGCACCAATCAACCAAAGTCCATTTCATGCCTACCGTAAGCATGGTATATCCTTTCCCTCTGAGAATAAACACCAACACTCCATTATCTAGGGTCTTGAACTTTATCTCAATCACTGTTAAATCTTTTGTGTTTGCTTCTTTATTAATTCCATGATCCAGCAAGTCTCTTAGCAGGTAGTCTCTCTTGAATCGCTCCTTAACGACATATTCAACGTAATCATTCCCACTCAGTCGCAATACAAGCTCCTCTGACAGTTCTGTTAAAAAAGAAACACATTCAAGTGGGTAATGCTGAGTCATATTTCTGAAAAAAAAAAAATCTGAATATTAAAAGCTATTTTACAGTACCTGTGTCACAGTTGCTACCACTAAACAGACTTTTGCACTCGCAAAGATAGTGAGACCAAAGATCACGGCACACGCCATCATTCTTACATGGACTGCTGTGACACGGTGAAACTGTTGCCCGAGGACACCTGAAACAAAAATGAGATACCCAGAGAGGTTGATTGTGGAAATGCAAGAAGAAACATACAAAAGCAATACATGGATAACTTATATGTTAAATAGAATAAAATATAATGTTCTGGAAATCCTTTACCCAAAATCTGGAAGCCCACTATTTGTTTACCTACAGCATTCACATGCTTACCTCTCAAGGATGTTATATGCTGCAAGTGCCATTGAAGGCCTCAATAGTATGCCATTCACGTTAATGTTTCGAATACACCCAACAAAGTCATGAGTTTTTATCTGAGCAGGATGCAGCAAAATAGATTCAATAGACCTTAATCCTCCACATGTCATATTACTGCTGCCAACATCTAGTGTCCTAAGAGGAGGCAAAGACAGAGAAAAAGACAATTGTGAGTCATGTTGATACAAGGCTAACGGCACAGAAATGGTGACAGTAATTAGTAATTTTTTGATACCTTTCTGAGCTACTGCCATCATTCTGAGAAAAACAAAATCCATCGTTGTCAACATCTGTACAACTGTCCACAAGAAGAGAACCCATCTGTTAAATGCAAAGAATTTGTAACGTGAATCTCATTGGGAAACGAACTCACTTCTCCCATTGCTCATTGAGAACTATCATTAACCAACAATATGGTATGTTGTGTGCGTGTGTGTGTGTGTGCACATGTTTAAAACTCACATTTCCAATCCTCCTGGCAGTGATACTGTGAAAATGTCCATCTGCCACTTGCTTCTTTGTCTCCAGCCTCACAGGTCCTGACCCCAGGTCATAAGAGAGGTGTACGGTCCCGTTCAGTATTGCTAGTGCAAAGAATTCCTGGCTAGATGGTCCCCCTGGGTTGTACATGAGCAGGGAGTCCCTTTGCACTGTTGCAAGTTCTAGAGAGATTAAATTACTCCTCCGATCCAATGGGGGAAATTCCATGAAGGACAGCTCCTCAAAGCCATAACTGTACTCCTCACAATGGACTCCACTGACTCCTTACAGGAAGATGAACCAAGTGATATTATGTTTTAACACAGAAATTCAGTTGAATTGTAGCTTGGTATGATAATGTGACAATTCAAGAAACTTAAGGATAATTCCTGTTTTGTCTTTTGGTTTTGCTCTGTTTTGTATTGGTCCTGTGATTAAACAAAAGATAAAGTGTTTAAAGGGCAGTAGTCAAGCAGGATCAGGGGCCAAACCTAAATACTTCTTCTTCAAAGCATACACAGCTCCTTATTGAGTCTGCTTCAAAATCCTACATAATCTTTTAGCTCCCCTCGTCCCCTCAGCTCGTTCTGTTTAAAATCATGTTGTAGTGAGTTCCAAGTACAGTAGGGGGAGCAGAGTACATGAAAATGTAACTTCTCTCAAAGATTAAAGCCCAATTTCAGCTTCAGTTTCCTCACAAGCTGATAGGTGACCTGAAGAAAAGGCAGCAATCAACTAAGTTCTTTTAAGATTTTGACAATTGCATGAAACAAACAGGAATTATCCTTTAAGCCAGATCACTATCGCCGGTCAGACAGCATTATTCTTACCAAAAGGGCAATGACAAGAGAATCCTGTCTGGGAATTGATGCAGTTGCCCTCGACACAGGGGGATGATCTACAGTGGTCTACGACCTGCTCACAGATTTCCCCTGAAAATAACAAATAAAGCCTGGAGGTCAAAATTATTGTGGCCTGTGCAAAACAACATGACTTTTAACAATGACAATGTTTACCTTCATAACCAGGAACACAATTACAGTGAAAACCATCCTGTGTGGTTACACAATTTCCACCATTTTGGCACTTCGCCTTCAGGCATTCATCTACATCAGCAGAACAGAAAGAGCCAGAGAAACCACTCTGGCAATGACAGTAGAATCCCCCTGGATTATTCACACAAGTGCCTTCATTTTCACAGGGATTCCCCTCGCATTCATCAATGTCTGCTTCACACGTCGCTCCAGTGAATCCAGCTGAACAGGTACAATTGAAGATCTCCTTATGTGGTGACACAAAGATAAGTGCCACACTTTCCAGGACAGCAGAATCCTGACTGATGTAAATATTTTTGTTGCATGTTGCCCCATTTCGACAAGAGTTGGCGAGACATGGATCACTGGTGATGTGAGATATTGTCACATTGCTCTGAGACTCCAGTAATTTCTTATGGCCTATAGAGATACCACTAGCAACCTCTCTACTAAGATATTGACCGTTGTAATTTTTGACAGCAGCAAACAAAAGGATTTCAGTGCCAATGAGCTTGATTCCAAACACATGTGTCTTAGAGGCCTGTAGGTTAAAAAGACTGTCCAGAGCTTTTACAAACCTCAAATACTTGTGAGATAAGAACTCTTCAATTGAGGATGATGACACATAGAATAGTATACAGTTGTTCATGGAGGCATTTGTGAAACCTTTGTAGCTTATGTAGACACTGTTGTTGACTGGGACGTGAAGGTGGTCTGTTGCTTCAATAGTGATGTTGTATGTAGCCTCACCTTGAAAAGCAGATGACCATAACTCACATGTGCCATTACGGATAGTGAACATATTAAGAGGCCCGCTTTTGATGCTGCAGTTAAATCTGTCAGACTTGTCCTGATCCACAGGATGGACATTACCGATCTTGCCTCCTTGAAAAGAACTGCCAAAATATTTCACCTCAATGTAGATATGTCTAGACAATGAAGGATTATCGTTTTCATCCAGAACACTGATATGAAACATTGTTGTGGATGACAGTGGAGGGATCCCTGCATCCCTAACAGCCACCAGGACACGATATACAGAGTTTTGTTCCCGATCAACAGGCCCTGTGGTGAATAAAACTCCATCAGCGGTCAATGAAAACCTACTCCACATTGAAGGCTTCACAAACCAGTAGGTAAAAGGTCCCTGGTTTGGTGGCAGATCAGAATCAGATGCATTCAACCTGGCCACTATGGTACCTTGAGGCTGATTTTCCTTCACCTGAGCCTCAGTCAATGTCAATTTGGGGGCATTGTCGTTAATGTCACCAATAGTCACAACAACATTAGTGGTCCCAGTGGCTGGTGGAGAGCCATTATCACTGGCTGTAACAATCAAATTGTAAAGAGGCCACTCTTCTCTGTCCAGTGGTGCATTTACTGAAATAATTCCACTGGATGGATCAATAGCAAAAGAGGAATTTTCATTTCCATTTTCAATGCTAAAGGAGAAACGATTCCAGTCCATGATGGAGTCTTGATCCAGAGCGCTCACTGTTATTACAGATGTCCCGACCATGCTGTCTTCGGTAACATTCGTCAAATAGAGAGCAGAGCTGAACTTTGGTGCATCATTCATGTCTATAACACTGATCTGGACCAACGCCTCATCTACATCCATGCCAGTAATAACACCCAAGTTCTTTGCAAGAACTTTTAGAACGGCATTGCGGTTGCCTTGCTTTCTTAAACTGCCAGTTGTGTATATTTCTCCAGAATGCCCATCAATTTCAAAGTCTATATATTTGTTTTGGCTGAACATTAGGTAAAACACCCGTCCCTCAGAACCTTGGTCAAAATCTGTAGCTGTTACTTTTCCAAATCTTGTTCCAATAGGCACATTTGTGAACACTGAAAAGTTAAATTCTTTTGCCTTGAATACGGGGATGAACTCATTGACATCTGAGATATGGATGATAACATGTGCAACACTGAATAAAGGATGACCGCCCATGTTTGATGCTTTGATTGTTATATCAAAGATCTGCTCTTGTTCATAATCGAAGACATCCATAGTGGTGATTGTGCCATTTCTTGAGTCAATTGAGAACTTATCAACATGTCCAGCGATGAGAGAGTAGGTTATTTGTGCATTTGTTCCTGAATCGGCATCAGTGGCCTTCACATGGAGGACAGTTGTTCCACTTCCAGAGTTTTCCGCCACTGAAGTGATGTACTCTGAGGTTGAAAAGACTGGCGGATTGTCATTCACATCCATAACTATCACAGTAACGTTTAACATACTTGTTCTAGATATCCAACCTCCATCCGTGGCTTTGATTTCTAGATGATGAATGCCTTGCATTTCAAAGTTAAGTTCTCTGATCAATGTCAGCAGCCCAGAGCCTTTTCCTACGGAGAATGGTAAATATAGATTTTCTGGCATTATACAGTATGTGAGCACACCATTGGCACCATAATCTCCATCCTCTGCGTGGATTTTTCCAATAACCGAACCTACTGGCAAGTCCTCAGGAACAGAAAAAGTGACATCTGACTCTGAAAAGCTTGGGGAAAATTGATTCCTCCCAGTAATTTCAAAAGTAATTTCAGCCTGTGATGACAAAGGCGGGTAGCCCTGATCCTTTGCCATAACTAATAATGTAAAAAATAAATTGAGGCTTTCCTTCAAACTTTGATTTAACATTACTTTGCCATTGTCAGCCTGAATCCAAAAGAAATCAGATGCATTCCCTCCATTCAAAACATACTCAACATAATCAAGGCTGCTGTTACTGAAATCCTGATCTATTGCTGAAAACTGGACCACCTCGGTTCCTACAACCATATAATAGGGGATAGTCATTAGCGGCTGTAAAGGCAAAAACATTGGTGGGTAATGGTTATATGGTACTAATCTCACTATGACGGTGGTATTACTGTGCAGGGCAACGCTACCACAATCAAACGCAAAAACTGTAAAGCTAAAAATTTCAGAAGCAGAATTATGTAAAGTCATCTGCTGCTTGGTATAGATATCACCAGAGGAGGCATTCACCCAAAACTCCTCATTTGGGGGGTTAATAACATACAAAATTTGACTGTTTTGTCCCATGTCTGCATCTGTTGCAAGAACTTGCATAACAAACACCTCTTCATCTTTGGTTTCAGGGAGGACAGCGGTGTAGAAGTGATCAAAAAATACCGGGCTATTGTCATTGACGTCTGCAATGACTATAGTGACATCTGTGCTTATGCTCCACGCTGAATCATTTGCATTCACTTTCACGATATAATGATCTTGCTTCTCTCTGTCCAGAGGTTTCACAACAGTTATGTAACCATTGGTGATATCAATACTGAATGGCATATCATCACTTTGGTCAGTTATTGAATACAAAATCACATCATTGACATCAGTGTCATCATCAGTTGAGATGATTTGTATAACAGTGTGTCCAGTAGGGGTATCCTCCGGTATCTCTGTGAGAACAATCTGTGAAAAACGAGGTGCGTTGTCATTTCTGTCTAAAACAACGATGATGACAGTTGCTCTATCTTTATGAACAGGGTTGTCTGGCTCTGTAGATTCAACTGTTAAATTGTACTCAGGGATATACTCTCTATCTAAACTTAAGGTGGTGCTCAATACACCATTTTCAGGGTCAATTGTGAAAACACTATCAATGTTTCCCTCTGTAATTTCATACTGCACCATGCCATAACTTCCAGAATCAGCATCAATGGCAAGAACATCACAAACCCAAGTTGGCGGGGAATTCTCAAAAACCTCACACCTGTACTCCACTTGAGTGAACTGTGGAAAATTATCATTTACATCACTGATGTTTATGTGAATTTCCACAAATGATGAGAAAGGGGGAGAGCCAGAGTCTCTGGCTTCTATCAGCAATGTAAAGTCCTTGTTGTTCTCATGATCCAGGGGATTCTCCACTGTTAACTCACCATGTGATTGGTGTATATGAAACGTCTCCTCAAAGTTTCCAGAGGCTAGATAAAAATAAATTGGGTCCGCTCTGGGACTTGTTGCAGAGAACACAGCCACTAATGTTCCCACTGGCTCATCCTCAGACAGAGAATATATAAGAACATCCACATGTATCACCGGAAAGTCTGAGGTGTTCTGAAACCTGATACTAACGGTAGTGGTGTCAAATTTAGGAATTTCTCCACCATCTTCCACATGTAGATTGATTGTGACGCCCTCTATTATCCTGAGAGCACTTGAAGTGAATACAGTGCCACTATGTGGATTGATGGAAAACAGATCTGCACGTTGTCCATATATCGAAAACTGAAGTTCTGCATTCATCTCAGTGTCTCCATCTGTTGCTCTCACTGCACAAACAACTGAGCCTGTGAAGCAAACCAAACGAAATCTGATCACAATCCTATTTTTCAAGACCATGTTATTCAGGATGAAATCTATAGTCAAGTGGAAGTGAACACCCTCACCTGGAGCCATGTCAGTGGGCACATAGGCCACATAAGGACTGTTAAGAAACTGGGGCCGGTGGTCATTAATATCTCCAACCAGCACAGTAACAAGCACTGAGCTTGATAGAGGATGGGTAGGATGCGTATCACTGCCAATCACTATCAACCTGTAAATGGCCACTGTCTCTCTGTCCAGAACATCAGTTGTAAACAGCTCTCCAGATGTTTCTTCAATGGAAAAAGGTGCATCAAGATCTTCAATGAAATACCTGAAGTAGAGTCAAATAACAATATCAGTGCAGAACAAAATTTAAGGAAATATATCTAGCATGGTAGAATAATTCCTATTGTACTTCAAGACTATGGTATTTTTCTCAGAGTACCTTATCTTTCAGACATATTGGTATCAAAGAGACAGAGAGAGGCTTTGGTATCTAATTTTGATTTCCCCACCCACCTGTCAAACATTGTTCTAATGCTTTTAAATGACTTTGGGACGTGACATCTTTACCTTATTTCTCCACTGACACCCTCATCAATGTCAGATGCTGTTATCATGGCAAACACAGTGCCTACGGGGCTGTCTTCAGATACTATGGTGTTGTAGACATCCTCAGTAAACTCTGGCCTGTTATCGTTCATATCATCCACTATGACATGTATGCTTACAGCACCTGTTAGAGGTGGTAATCCTTAAAGTGACAAAATAACATTAATTATCCATCTATTCCAGTATTTTTATAAAATAAAAGAATATAATAGTACAGTTTATCTCACTGTAACATAAATCAAAATTACCTGCATCAACAGCCATAATGGTTATGCTGTACAATGATTCCCTCTCCCTGTCCAGGCTGTGTAAAATGTGAAACGTGCCGTTAAGAGTGACGGAGAACAAACCCTCTCCATTTCCTTTCTGTATAAAATAGGTAAGCTGACTGTTGACACCTAAATCTTCATCCAAAGCTGAAACCTAGTCAAAGACAAAAACAACCCACAACCGAATATCAAAACTGTGTATCATCGGCGGTTCAGTTAATTCTTCGGTGCACCGGCAGTACCTGATGTGTAAGCTGAGCGAGGTCCCCCTCATTCTCCATTACATGTATCGTCAGTGTTGCTGGAGAAAAGAGGGGTGCGAAGTCATTGACGTCCAAGACAGTGACACTGATAGCAGCAGTGGCAGATCTGGGTATGACGCCCCGATCTACAGCCGTTATGATTAACGTGTAATTGGAATCCCTCTCCCTGTCCAGTTTATCCATGATCATGACAATGCCTCGAACTGTGTCCACCACAAACGGACTCCTAGGGGACAGCAGATATCGCACTTGTCCATTCGCCCCAATGTCTAGATCGTGAGCCTGAACCTGCAACAGGCTGGTTCCTCGGGGGAGGTCCTCTATTACTGTCAGGCTGTAGGTACTTTGTGAGAACTTGGGGTCATGGTCATTCGCATCCTCAACATGCACCATCAGATTCATAGAGGTTGCCATCCAGGGTGATCCTTTATCAGTGGCTGTTACAATGATAGTAAGCCTATCGACCCGCTCCCTGTCTAATGTCTCCTGCAGGTATAGGCTTCCACTTTTATTGTCAATGCTGAACACACCACCAGAAGTGTCATTTAAATAATATAAAACCTCCCCATTGGATCCAAAGTCTGCATCCTCAGCATGTATGGTCATTACAACAGATTGAAGTGCAGTGTCCTCCGGTATACTGACAACCCCGGCTGACACAAAGGACGGAGCATTGTCATTGACATCATCAACCAAAACGATAACATGTGCTGTGCTGTTGAACTGTAAAGACAAAGGCTGGGCACAGTCATTGGCTGTCACAGTCAGATTGTAGGATGACCTTCTCTCTCTGTCCAACTCTGTGTTCAGGCATAAAAAACCAGTGGGGTTTATGAAGAATATATTCTTTTCATCTGCAGTGACCACTCTCAGGTCCAAGTCGCCATTCTCACCTACCAGAAAAGAAAAGACAACGCTTGCCTTAGATTATGACACACGATGAAATATTGTACTTATAATCAATAGGTGCACTATATATCAACCAAGGAAATAAAGCTTCTGCACATTACAAAACAGTCATTTAGCAGACGCTTTTATCCAAAGCGACTTAGAAGGGTAATAGTTAACATTATTTGAGGATCGAACCCACCACCCTCAGACTGAGAGTCTCATGCTCTACTGACTGAGCTGTGTGGGCCAGTCTGTCACTGTCAGTTAGTCACATCACTGATCCTGAGACCTATTGGCTGTCATTGGCATGTCTTAATAATGTACTTTAAGCATTCGATCAAGTGCAGAAAGCAACAAACAAAAAGGGACAAGGATAGGACTATAACAGCACCTCAACTGGCAGCCTCACCTTTTCTCTCAAAAAATGTCTGTCCAATACATCCAATACATCTTCAAGACAATTATATCAAAATAGCTTGTTGAAGTACAAAATGAAATGAGTATAGAAAAAAGAACAATAAGACAAACAATAATAATAATTAAAAAAGTGTTAAGTGTCTTAGGCTGCTTCCCTGAAGCCTTGGGCCTCCTACTCATATAAATAAATAAATAAATAAATAAATAAATCTGAGTGAATTAACATGACATGTGGAGTTCCCCAAGGATCAAAACATCTATTCAATCTTTACATGGGCACGTTTTGCAAAATACCAAAATAGGCTACCATAATTATGCAGACGACACCCAAATATACATGTGACATCTATACAATGTTGTAAGATTATATTATATTATATTATAAGATGATATAATATTTAAAATCTATATCGTTCACTTACCATCATCTTTATCTGAGACATTCAAGGAAAGGAAACAAGTGCCAACACGTGTGTTTTCCGGCAGTGACGCAGAATAGGTCTCCTGACTGAAAATGGGGGGGTTGTCGTTCACATCCAACACATTAAAGTACACCCGGACACTGGATACCTGCGAATCCCCCTGCTGCACCGCCACTGTGAGAATGTAGAATCTTTGTGTTTCAAAGTCCAGGCTGCGGGACAATAGGAACTCCCCAGAGTGTGTGTTGAGGAGGAATAGGTTTTCTCCGCCATCCTCCAGCACTGAGTATATGATAGGCGTGAGACTCTCATACATTGTCTCCACCTTTCCCACCACTGTTCCTGTCAACACATGGGATAAGGCATATTTATTGGGTGATCTAATGACAACAAAAGTGAAAACAAAACCTTCGGCAACATGATTGTCTTGAGGTGCCATACATATAAGAAGCTTAGTATTAATCACAAATCACAGGTTGAATAATAATATAATTTAAGAAACTTTCATAAATTATTCCAATTAACTGACTTATGTTAGACAGGAGATACATTAAAACCTAATTTGCACGCCTTGGTACACACTTGACTAACCTGGTACTGTGTCTTCTTTTACTTGAAATGAATAGACAGATTTGGAGAAAGCCATCTGTGTTCTCCATCTGTTATGAGAGTGCAAGCTGGCTGTGTCATACTTGGGCACAGCATCACCAGGTGTATAATACCAGGAGGGAAGCGTATGCTGCCCCAGGGCACTGTCAGCATGCTGCCTCTTGCTGCTTGCATTTACTCTACTTGCAGATGCAGATTTATGAGTGGATGCAATGTTAAGTGCCTGTGGAATCATACAATACATTTAAATCAAATGTATGCTGCGAGCGGAAATATCCCTTCTGAGGATAAAATAATGAATGTTTGTTTGTACAAATAAAAATGTTAACTTCTTTCTTTGAGAGAAAATGTTTTGTCAAACTGGAACTTAACATAAATAGGCAAAGGTCCAAAACCAACATATAGAGAATGTATCTATTATTTTTTGTCTAGAATTGCTGAAGTTGGATTTCCACACCTCATTCATCAATCTAGCTCTTAAATATGTTAAAAGTTTAAATATCACTTCTGCTTAATTTAGGGTGCAAAATTCAAGCAATGACTGATAAATTTAAACATACATTTTGATAGATTATATCATAAATCTATCCCCACTTCTACTAAACATCAGCTAAAATGAAACAGACCAACTTACCAGAAAATGAAACAGTAAAATTGCATATTTCCTCCATTTTCCAGAAGAGTCCATTATCAAGTTTACTTGCTAAGTCCACCTTCTACTTGGTCATAATTACACACTCAAGTATGGGAATCATATCCTGTCCAAGGCCCGGCATTAGAGTGAAGTCCTGGGGACTGCATGGCGCTACCTCCACACAACACTAGCAAATGGAAAACTATAAAAGCTGTATCCATAGTGATTACTCAATCTTCTCAGCCTGTAATCCTGAGTGGCACGCCCCTTTGACATATCCTTTGCAGATCCTGTGTCAGAGAAGTTCCTTCGGTGGTCCAAAGTGCAACAGATTGAAGTTTTGTTACCATTCTAGTCAAAGTTTTGTTACCATTTCAGAATGATGTGTTTCAGTCACAAGAAAACAGGCCACATAACCTAGAAATTGGATTTTTCTACATATTCTTGTTTTCTTCAGAAAGTGAAACCAAGTTCTGAGAACTAAAAAAATAGCCATAATAAATAGCCTTTGTTTTGGTGAATCGTTCCATTTTAAATTCTCTCCATGGATTTGCTAGTGTAATTCAGAGGTTCCTTAATGTACAATGGACTACTTTAATAGTTGCTTCCAGTAAGGTAGCCTAGGGTGATCCTTTCTTTGGCGCATGTCAGATGGGGGATTCATTCAGAATGCAGGGCATTCATTCAGTGGGTGAAAGGAGAGAAAAGAAGAAAAAACTGCCAGACTGAAGCACAGACTTCAAAAGGGAGCAGGGTCGAATAACATTATAGCGCAGAATGTTAAAATTGGTCTAAATTAAGATTAACAGATTCAGTGTCCCAACATAATTGAAATCTATTTAACAAGCTTAGTTTCTAGTTTATTGGAGCAACTGGAAAAACCTAATTGAGCGATGCAACTTGTATCAACAAGATATTCTAATGAACCAACCTCTCTGTTTATTTGTGTTATTTAAAAGAAATTGCATTTATGGATTGCTAAGAAAAGGCTGAGAGGGTGCTAACATGTAATTGTTATTATTTTAAAACATGATGTAACTGGTAAACACCAGGGCAGGACAACCATTACTGCAATACTTTGTATAACAATAACTAGTGTACTCCAAATGTTGAGTATACAAGAACATTCTCTGGATAAAAAGGCTGTTGGACTCATTGAAAGGAGACCACTGAGGTTTCGGTCATATTTGCAAACACCTTTGAGAGGGAGACAGTTCTTTGTATGGCAAAGGGCAAAGCTGCTGAGAAAAGTCTGATAAATGGATATGAATGGATATGTGAGCCCCCTTTAAGTGACTTGTGAGGCCACTGTGACTGTGAGACTATCTCCAATTACAGGCAGAGGGAACTCTATCCCAGCATTGGCTCACAAAATATCCCTGCTGTGGGCTCACTGGGGAAGCACACACACAACGCACAAACAGTACTTTGCTCCGTGTTGGAGCCAGATTGTGCTACTCTTATTTATGGTGATATGAGATGATATGAAATAATAAGGATATACAATATTTAGTTTAGCTTTTGCATTTATGGTGATAAATTTAGTAACATCTTATTGTTTATTGTGATTTTGGATAGTCATTGTCTCCACCTAGCAACATGGAAGTGTGTGCGTGGACCCTCCCACTGCAGACAGGTGACTGCAGCACCTGATCTGCTGGGCCCAATTTAGCTTTGGATTCTTTTCTCTCTAGTTAGTACACTCTCTGGTATCAAGGTATGCAGCCATACGGTTTTGACCGCAGCAAGCGTTACGTAGGCTACAGAAAATAAGAACAAGAAATTGGATGGATTTATACCTTCACTCACACCTCCATGTTGCACAGTTGGACAATTCATCAAGGAATCAAGGTACAATCAATCAATCTTCATTCTGAAAGCCAATAAACATCACTTCAATCAAACACAAATCCACCTCCACTGTTTTCGACAGGAAAAGCGCTTGAGCGCGTCAACCTAGGCTGATCGCAAGAACAATTGTCAAAACCGTATGGCTGCATACCTTGATACCAGAGAGTGTACTAACTAGAGAGAAAATAATCCAAAGCTAAATTGGGCCCAGCAGATCAGGTGCTGCAGTCACCTGTCTGCAGATGTGCTATCAGTCCAAGAGACTGATGGCTTTAAAGCTCGCTTGGGATGATCAGATACCTGAACACCTGCACAGGAGATGGTTGACTTGGTTGACTGGCCTGTCCCAACTGGAGAATGTCAAAGTTAGGAGATGCTTCACTCCTGAGGATTTTGGAAGCGTCATTTCAGCTCAGCTCCATCACTTCTCGGATGCGAGTGAAAGCGGTTATGGCACAGTCTCCTACCTAAGGCTGCTGGATGACAAGTACAAAGTTCACTGCGCATTCGTTATGGGCAAAGCAAGGGTGGTGCCATTGAAACCCATTACTATCCCCAGGCTTGAGCTCACAGCATCTACAATGGCTGTAAGAATGGATAGAATTCTGCGGCCTGCAAGGAAAAAAAGGAAATGAAAGGTGCGCTTAAAAAGGGAAAAGGAAATGGCAAAGGTCTGCTATCTGCGGATGACTTGCAGGAGGCCGAAAATGCCATTATCCAATTTTGTCAGTCAACAGAGTATAAAACTGAACTGGAGTGTCTGAGGAAAGGAATGCCTGCGAAGAAGAGCAGTCACATCCATAAACTTACCCCAGTTCTTCATGATGAACTAATAAGAGTTGGTGGAAGGTTGGTCAGGTCTGCAATGCCACCTGACGCTAAGCACCCAGCCATTCTGCCAAGAAACAATCATGTGACAACACTAATCATCAGGCATGTTCATGAAACCATTGGACACAGTGGTCGAAACCATACACTCTCACGCCTGAGACAGAAGTATTGGATACCAAAGGCCAACTCTGCAGTGAGGGCAGTGATTGCAAAATGTGTCCACTGTAGAAGACTGAGTGGTGTCAGAGGTACACAATTCATGTCAGACTTACCACAGGACAGATTGCTACCAGATGAACCACCTTTCACAAATGTGGGTGTAGACTTTTTTGGCCCATTTGAAATAAAGAGGGGGAGAACAACTTTGAAGCGGTATGGTGTAATCTTCACATGCATGAACATCAGAGCAGTGCACTTAGAGGTTGCTCATACACTGAATACAGACTTGTGCATTAATGCAATAAGGAGATTTATAGCCAGACGAGGCACAGTCAAGATTATGAGATCCGATAACGGAACCAATCTCGTAAGAGCAGAACGAGAATTGCGAGAGTCTATTCAAGATCTGGGCAATCTCAAGATTCATTCCACCTTGCTTGAGAAAGGCATATCATGGAAGTTCAACCCACCCGCTGGATCGCACCATGGTGGAATATGGGAGAGGCAAATAAGAACAGTCCGACGCATTCTTGGAGCTTTAGTTCAGGAACAGACTCTGGACGAGGAAGGATTGGCCACACTGCTATGTGAGGTTGAAGCCATTATCAACGATAGGCCCATCTCTAAAGCTTCCAATGACCCTCTGGATCTGGAGCCTCTCACCCCAAATCACCTCCTTCTCCTCAAAGGAAAGCCTTCCCTGCCACCAGGAGTATTCAGTCTAGAGGACTGTTACGCCAAAAGAAGATGGCGCAGTGCAGTATATGGCCGACCTCTTTTGGAAAAGATGGACAAGAGAGTACTTGCCAGAGCTGCAAGAAAGACAAAAGTGGACAAAGAAAAGGAGAAACTTGGTTGCCGGTGATATTGTCCTAATAATAGACAACTCTGCTCCTAGAAACTCATGGGTCATGGGCCGAATCACACAAACCCTGCCAGACAAAAGAGGATTTGTGAGGCAAGTAGAGGTGCAGACCAAGACCGGCACCTTGATCAGGCCCATCACAAAGCTTGCCTTACTCCTTGAAGCCACAGAATGAGGAGACCCCCCTCTCTCTCTTCCTTTCTCCTTTTTCTCTCTCTCACATATACTGACTTACATTTGCACACATTGCACACATCATGGACTGCGTGAACTATTTTTTCGTATTTTTTTGGCTGATCGCAAGAACACTCCGGATACTTTGGCTACACTGAAGATGGATGCACACTTAATTTCATGTTAGGGCTCATCCCTTGAAACAAAAAATATAAATCGTGATGTATGGATCATTTGTCTTTTGTCTGCATGGTGTATCCTTATACTGGAGTAAGTACACATTTGTTTCATTTCATCATGGCGCCACCTTCTGGATTCAGATTGCTCAAACCCCAATCATCAACCAACATACACATTGCCTCTCATCTGTCAAATGGGCAGGAGACAGAACTATGAAATCATAGCATGAGCTGGGATGTGAACCTGTGCAGTTATACACAGATATCAGACTTTGGGGCACTCAGTTGCATTAAATTCTTTTCAAAGAACATCCTATATTATTGTTTGAAACTAAATAGTGCAAAAGATGAGCATATTTCCCAATAAGGTAAAATAAGGTTTGAATTTGTGTTCATTATAAATCATGCTGTGGAAAATTGCTCTTCTGCTGGCAAAATATAACTCCGTGAAGATAAACTATGCAGCATGTAGTGTCATTACAGAGCCAAATGATACTACAGAAAGTAAACCTAAAAACACAAAGTAGAGGTTAAAAGTGTGCTCATCGTCTTTTCATCATTTTATGTATAATTCAACAGTGCAAACAAGAATCCACTGGTGCAGGTCAGCTAGGTTTTTTTTATTTTATTAAATGAAAAGCCTCAAACTCAATCAAGATTATATGCATTATTTAAACATAAATCTGAAAGGCTCAAGATTCTGAAAGTTGGGCTGGTGGTGGTATATTGGTAGCCTAGCTTTAGTCATGGTGATAACTGATGTTGCAGAGGAGAAAAAAACAAAACAAATGTAATTTCTTTAAAAAAAAACAACAACCTTTATTGAAGACAGTCTTGAATGTCAACAGCTGGATCTGATATTAGAGTGGTATTCAAAGAATAAAAAGACATTGCGACAACACATGAAAAAATATTCTTCAAAACAAGGAAAAATACACTACCAACTCAGAAATTAAATTTTTGAGTTGCACACCTAAAGACTACTTCCATATTGATTTAGTCGTCCTAAATTGTTACGTAATATGGCAGGGATAAAGAACTACCACTAGAAAAATCCGAACTTAAGATATGTAGTGTTAACTTTACAAAAAAGGATAACACTGTACATCTTAAAAACATTAAATATACACATGTTCTTGTTCAGTCTGACTTTTGTTTCAAGACAGTGAATTGAGTATAGTAGGATTATATGGCATAAACAAAAAATCAGGTCCCATCACTAGGCAATCTACTCATCATCGTCATCATCATCATCATCATCCTCCTCATCTTCATCATCCTCATCCTGAGCTGCAGCAGCTGATGCTGAATCCACTTTCCCCTTTGTACGGTAAGCATTGATATCCTGTGGAATGTAAGAGGAAGTTGTTCGGTACACAGAAGCCTGTTATTTTAGTAAAGAAACCAAATACACTAATCAAGTTTTGAACTTCTTAAATAAAATGTGTTGAAATGAAAAACACAAGCTCTAGCTTTAATTCTCTGATCACTATTTACCTTGTCATATTTCTCCTTCAACTTGGCAGCCCTCTTCTCATATGGCTGCTTGTCTTCTGCAGCTAAGCCGTTCCACATCTCTCCCAACTTCTTTGCCATGTCTCCAATGGTGAGCCCAGGATGCTCACTCTTCACCTTGGGGCGGAAGTCTGCGCAGAATAAGAAGAATGCAGACCTACGGAACAAATGATTTGTCATTGGCCAATTAACCTAACCCATTCAGCGTCTGTCAGCAAATGCATATTAGTCTGTAAAAAGGTAATTATGGTACATACGGTGGTCTCTTAGGAGCATTGGGATCCTTGAATCGCTTCTTCTTCTGGCCCTTGGGTGGAATGTAGTCCTTCATTTCCCTCTCATAGCGGACCTTGTCTTGTTTTGCCATATCCTCAAACTTGCCCTTCTCTTTAGGCGTCATTGGCTTAGGACACGCACAAACACTATTAACACCCATTCATCATGTAACAATGATAAAATCAATTTTAAAATAAAAATAGAATAAACAAAACAAATGCCATCACATGATGAAAGTAGTATTGAATCTACCCTCCATCGCTCAGAGCATTTCTTGGAGAACTCTGCAAAGTTGACACTTGCTCCAGGATGTTTCTTCTTATGCTCCTCCCGACATGTTTGCACAAAGTAGGCATATGAGGACATTTTGCCTCTTGGCTTCGTTGGATCTTTCCCCATCTTGGATTACTTAATGGGAGGAAAGAGGTTGTGAGTGAAATGTATCCAAGTCTACTACACAACAGCAGTGGCTATGTCTAAATATCCCTGTGCTCAATTGTCTGTCTCTGCTTTGTCAGTTCCCTCTATTGTTTAGATGGGTGGAGGGAGGGAGGGGGGCGTGGGGGTTGACTGATGATCTATTGTATGTAGAGACCAACATGCTGCTTCTTAAAATACTGCATTTAACTCCAATTGAGCTAAATAGTGCTTGTTTTACAACATCTATTTAATGTTACATGGCTATACCTAAAGCAAGCAAGAAAAAGCTGTACAGTATGCACCATTATCTAGCAGCATCTTATTGTGATAACGTCTGTAGCATTGTAGATGCATATATTAGCGTTAGCATTAGCTTCCATCTGTCCTACCGTCTTTGCTCGTTCACTAGCATTAGCCATTATGGCGGCTCTCTTGCTTTGTGTCCTCTCGCCGTTAGCGTCGCCATTGACTTAGCCACATAGCTAGCTGGCTAATGTTAGCAAGCACTGATTTTCATGATGACTCTCAAAATATCTGATTAGATAGCATCGGCTAGGATGCTGCTACAATAACTTTTACAAGCTTTAACTTCTTATTCAGCTAACGTTAGTCCCCCAGGTTAACATTAGTTATTTATTGAGTGTTTCAATTAAAGTAGCGGGCGACTTCGGAGAAAGAAGCTCGTGCATCGGCTCCAGCCAGTTTTGTTAACGTACGTTAATTTACTAGCTAGCGTTAGCTTTTGTGATATGGATGCGGCCAGATCTTACCAGCTACCATTGTCGGCTCGTAGCCACCCGTTACATATTAGCGGACGTTGCCCTAGCCAAACGCAGTAACTTAGTCTTTGGGTGAGTTAACCGTAAAAACGTAAAAATCTCACTTGCTTGGTAGGATTCTTTATTGGCCTAACTAACCAAAGCTAAAGTGTTGGTACCATTAGCAAGCGATTTATACCGTGCTAGCAATCTAACTACTAACCATCTCAGTCATTCAGCTACAAATGTATACTGCCAAAAAATTACAAAATGCATTACTGTACACAGTTGCAGTCATAAAATGTACGAACTATTCACTTTGTTAACCAGTTGTCATGTGTGATGCTGCTTACCCCAATAATGCTATGAGGCCAGCTGAACGTCGCAAACAATGGGAAGAAAAACACCGTCAGTGCGCGGTCTTTTGGTTGTGAAGTGCTCTCTGTTCATTGTGGGTGTTGGGCTCCGGCTACTGGGCATTGGCTGCCGCCAATGTTTGGAGTATCTTATTGGACACTTGCTCTCCAAGCCCTGCATGTTGTATGATTGGTTGTCTGACAAAGGGGTTGATGGCGCTAAAATTGAATAACAAAGACACAGTAGCAGCAGACGGATTTCACCAGTGAAAAGATGCACAGCAGAATCTAATTTTACACAACCTGCGAGACAAAAAAATGCACTGTCGAAATGTGGAGAAATATAATTTCGCAGTAAGAACATTCTTGTCAGTGTCCGTCCTCATTATTTGTAGCCAATTTTAAATTGTGCATGTTGCTATTGAGCGTCGCTTTTCGGGGTTTCACAACCACGGAGCTGTTTACTGTCACTGAAGTATGTATATATGACTACGAGAAGCAACACCGACCCGCCGTCTAGCTTGACAAGGTCTTAAGATTTTAACCATTTTACTTCCAGGCGGTTGAATCTGTAATGCAACACGCCCTGCTGTGGTGGCCATTCAAATGTTGCAGACTGCGTCTCCATAACGACAGCGCACATAACACAGCATCTGCCTGGGACCATCTCTGCCTCCGTGGCATAGATACAGGCAACGTAGCCCAACGCAAAAGATTTCAGCGAATTACTGCGGCCACCCATGGAGCGGACCTTTCATGCAGGAATTGGAAATGTTTGCGTCAAACCGACTGTCCAGCACCAAAACAGCGATGGTAGCCAATGGTCATGTTAAAGCAGGAAAGGCAATGCTGCAGAATTATTGAGCTTTCTTATTTTTCAATGCTGATACATCATTTCTAATTAAAACATGTTTTGTAGATGAGAAACAATGGTGGGACCCATATGAAACATCTCATCCCAGCTACAGAGGCTCTATGGTAGCACTGTTGTCCTGGCTTTTAGGCTTGCCATAAATTATCAAAATGTTTCAGTATTTATGCATCATTTGTGTGTGTGCCTGTATGTTTGCCTCTCTGCCTTTCTGTCTGTCTGTTTGTGTATGTCTTTGCACAGGTCCCCAACAAAATCATCAAAATTATTTATTTAGAGATTCATATTCACTGTCACAGCACCTATGGGTTCAACTTTATACAATGATGATTTTTGCTGGAATCCAGCCCCTAAACCTGAATGCACTTGCACAGGAACAGCTTCAGGACAGAGGAGAAACAACCCACATCCAAATCAGGTTGCTATTTAGGCTGGATTTCCCTAAGCTTAAAGATTTATTTTTATTTATTGCCATGCATGGCCCCTCACAGTGAACAGTAACCTTTATCCAATCTATTCTCCCCCAAGTATTTCATGATGTGGAGGCTGACGAAGGATACTACACAAAGCTCTGCTGATGTCAGATTCCCTTGGAAATGTCCACCATGTGAGGAGGACATCGGTAAGGCTATGACAGCTCAGTACCGCAGCACCTACAGAACTGACTTCATGGGCATACCTCACACCTACCTTGTCTGGGTTATATGCAAACATCACACACAATAAGTAATGACATTCAGGTGCCCAAGCATGTCTAAATTAAACCATTAATATGTTGGTCTCATATTTGTACAACGATTTATATGAATGGATTCTCCTCTGTGTTGCAGTTCATGTGTTTTTGCAAGTCACATCCGCAAGCAACAGAAAGGGTCAGACTTGACAACCTACAACAGGTTCTTTGGAAGGAGAACCACTAATCTCACATCTGCACTAAAGTCTATACAGCCCTGGGAGCTGCAGCAGCTTTTAAAAATTGTACCTGAAAAGGGTTAGGATCAAATGATGGCTTTGAACTGTCGAACATTTTAACAGACTGACTGGTGATTCCTGATGAAACTTTGAACAGACAACTAACTCATGTTGTGTTTTGGCTTTGCAGAAAAGGAGGATGTAAACACATTTTTCAGTAGGCGTGCTCATCCTAACCATGGGGAGAAAGTGAAGCAACTTCCTGCTGTCACACTTACTTCCGACGCCCCAGAGTGGATATCAAGTTGGCTGGGACCTCACTGAGCTCACCTCCCTTCAGCACCAATACAGCAGTCATTGCTGTGTCATCATTGTGCTGTAACTTGTGTTTACTGATAATTCAACTTCTCTGGCTCATGACAAGATAAATACGTCTGCCTACATGTTTCATCAGTATCCAGCGTGTTTCCAGCTTCATATCTTGATGAAGTTAGAATCAAACTCAGTGTTTGGTACATTAATGCACTCTAGCTGCACAGTGTATCACCAACTCACCAAGTGTGTTATGTTAGTTGTTCATCAGAGTACCGTATGCTCTTGTAAGGCTTTGTGAAAGGGATAATAATGATCACGTTTAATTCGCTCATGGGTGCATAGTGCAAAATAGTAATCATCAGCATTAAGGAGATGCACCTGCAAATCGATACTTTAATAGATAAATTGGGGTTTCACTGAAGATATTCTACCAGTTACAAACTAGATTCAACGGTGAAGTTATTTACTGATAAAAAATGTTTTTCTTTTTGTTCTCTTGTGTGTAGTTGTTTCACATGTTCATGTTGTTACGCTGGGTTTCTTAGTTACCAGAGCCACCCATCTTGCCCAGGTGTAACATTAGAGTGAGTGTCAGGTAGACTAACGTGAGACCTGGCTGATCAACGTCTATTTGGAGGTCTGACCAAGGGAATGTGCAGCATTAAACTTTGCTTTTTGCTTTTTACTACATCCCAACGTTGAAGGTACCGACACAGACAACAAGGATGCCATTGGGGAAAACAATTCGTCCTTCCTCAGCTTCAGGAAAATTAGAAACTCTGCATGTCCCCAGGTAATCGACTGCTCTGACGCTCTCCTCTGAAGTTGCCTCACTGGCATTGTAGATCATTTTGTTAAGCAGTGTTCCAACTTAATCTCCAAGTTTATGTTCATTTTTTTTTTACACTGGGAGCGTTAATCTCAGCATGGAGAGGGGATGGTGATGCCTCTCTACAGTGGGAGATCTCTGTTGTTCAGGAAGTGTTTACTGTTGTCACGGTGCTGTGGAGTTGCCATGAGTGGCAGCACTGAGTAGTTATCGTGTAATACTGTTAGTCTAGGTACCTGGAACTCATAATCACATTCCCAAAGTTAAATATATTTCAGTGCAGTTTTCCCTGCCCTCCTATTTCTATGTTTGTTGCGATCTTGGCTAAATTGCATCAGTTGTCTCAAGTTTATTGATAACCTCACAGATACAGTAAGTTAATTCACATTTACTTCCGTTGAGGGAGCAAACAATTGATATTTAACCATAATTATGTAATATGAGAACAATGTAAACGGTTCCTACAGTCATGGAAAACCTAGAAAAGTTGTGGAATTAAATTTTTTTTTAAATATTTATAGCCAGAAATGAGATCTGGGATATTCAGATCAGCTATTATAAAAAAATATGACATTTGAAACATACACTCTAACAAATACTGGTACTGGACATTTTGCTATATGTTATAGTTAATAGTCTTGGGAAAGTACTGGAATTTGATTAGCAAAAAGGTGTAGGAACCATGAGTTTAACAACAAATGCATATATTTCATCAAAATAACCTCCTAATCCTCCAGCATCCTGTCTGAACTGGGGAGTACAGGAGAGAGGACAATAAATACTTCTGGGCCGCGAGGTCGGGCTGAGAAAGCAACAGATGAGTTCCTGGCACCAACAAGAGTAGTGGGAAACTCTGAGGACAGAAAACAGCCACCTGAATGGTTGGTGCGAGAACTGCTGAAACAGAACAGGCGGAGGCACTCTGTTACGCTTGGAGATAAGGCTCAGTCTAGGACACGACTCCACCACAATGCTGATTCAACTCGCAGCCTCTGCAGCTTTAAGGTACGGTTTTTAAAAGGTCTATCCGGATATGAAGTCAGATGTCAGCCCAATCCATTTAAGTGTCAACCAACCTATCTTTACATTTAAAACTGTCTGTCTCATTCTGGACTAATACCAGAATTAGATTCTTGGCCTTACCCAGTCAACCTAGCACTGTAACCTCAAGGTGTCACTAGAGTGTCAGATGTGCTTGTGTCTTATCAGAGGTCTAAAAATAAACTACAGTTGAAGTAAACCTCACAAGCGGCATCAATGTAAGGTAATGCCAAAAATGCCATTTTAAATTAAGTTCATGGTCAATTTACTCATCGCATGACAGCACATTGGGCCTGACAATCTATCACGACGGCCAAGATGGCCATGTTTTGGGCCAAAGTAAAACAAACACAATTGCTGTGCCATCTACTTAAAAGGATTCCAAAAGATTCAAATTCAATCTTTCAAGCTGACAGAAATGATGGAATGACCCAGGAGGGTAGTACAAATACATTGGCTGAAGTTTGTGGGGTTTAGTTGCAAAAGTCAGTTGCCCTCTCCTGCTTAATGTGATGAGAAATTTGCCATAACAGATTAAGCAGAACAGCCGCAGGAATTCAAAGTTATGCAGTTCAAATAAAGGGATTTAGAAAGCAGATGGGGTTATATGAACACTCTCAGTATATCCATCATGCTACACTAGACACTGACTGATTAAGCAATTAATCTCTACAATTCAGGAGATACCGTGGGGAAACATGATTCGAGTTGCATCCTTGAGGAATTAGGCTGTTTATCCCTGTTATTTATTAATGATAGATCAAAGGGTGTCATGGATGAAGGACCCGTTGCTAGGAAACCATGGCAAATTGAAGAGAGGCCATTAACACAGAGAGCATGGCCTGTCATCTGCCCTTCCGCTAGCTTCTCAGGGACGTTTGCACAGGGTCCCTTTGTCCCTGGTGGCCTTACATATTGCCATTAATACTCAAAGGTGGCCAGCTAATTATGTGTGTTGTTAATGATGTGGTGAACACTGTTGAAATCCACTCATAACATCATCTCTCTAACTTTGTGTTGCATTTTTAGCACTCAGAATTAATTAACTGGCTGGTGAGTGGTCTTGCATGGGCTGAAAAAAATTGAGAACGTTTGTCTGTTAATTTTGTTTGATTGGTTTAATTGTTCAAGCTTATCGCTCCTTTTTGTTCCTAAAGGGTCTTGTTGTAATATCCATTATGCATGGAAGTTCTTTGGTGTGTTATGGGCTACGGCATGCATATAATGACATCAGTTTTTCTCTTTGTAATAAGATTGATCAGAAGGTATCTCTTGACAACCTGCAGAAGCTGAAACTGGCATTTGAGGTATGAATTGTATCTTTTCCAATATTGACAGTCTGCTCATTCATTTCTTGGAGATATTTTGTTCTTTTATTGTGTTTTCTTTCATAAAGGAATTTGAAATGCGTGGCTTGAGATCCGTTGATGAGAAGGATTTTGGGCGCATTGTGAAGAAGTGTCTGGGTGTGCCTAACACAGTAAGAGAGCATGACAGAATTCTCTCTCTCTCGCTCTCACCCATTCTCATCCACTTGTTCTCTCTGTTTTTAAATAATAACTCTCTTAGTTATATTATTCTTTTTTTCTTTGAATTTCACAGAGCCATGACCAAATTCAAGGGTTATTCATGAAGATCGATTATTCAGGCCAGGGAAGGATTGCATGGGTGAGATAGACTTAATATATGTCTCTTATAACATACATGTCTTTTTTCAATGAAGGGAATTGCCTTAGCTGAAGCACTTTTCCATGCATGCTAACACCAAGAATCTACAAGTGAAAAAAATATCATGAAATGTGACAGGGCTTATTTCATGGCAACTGTAATTCAGATTGGATCAAATGTAACTGTAATTGGACTGAACACAATGATACGGTCTAATTATATATTTTTAGTGCCAACCTAATTGTTAAAAATTGCTAAAGTTTTATTTGTTTACTATGGCTTTTTGGCTTAACACAATTTATATGACCATAACAATAATTGGGTAATACTGACTGTAACAATGACTTGCTCCAACACTATTCTGGATGTAGGACTTTAATTGGTCATGCATAATATAATGCACGATGCAGGGAGAGGACACGCATGCAGCTGGAGTCCTCTGCAGCAACATAAATCTTGTAAAACGTATTCCTCCCCATAATCTTCTGGTAGTAACCTGACCCACTGCTTTGCTGCTTGCAGCTAAATTCTAATTATTATTTCTACATTTATTTTAGCTGATCTTGATAAAAGGTCCCAATGATTATGGAGGACACTTTAACTGTAAGAAAATTTGAATTATGACCATGCAGGATGGACAACTTTAACTTTAATGGTTACCACATAATATGCTGCAGGATGATCTCTGCACATACATGCAGCTGGAATACAGAGAGAAGGAGGAATCTGTAATACGCAGTAAGCAGGTGGCCTTCATTCTGCCAGCCACTGTCAAGGCGTTGTGTCATGGAGTTCCCATCCTAAAAATCCACTCCACTCCTGATGGCGCCATTGTAACGGTGCGAGAAGATGGGACTGTTAGCTACTGGAGCACTGAACTTCAACTACAGAAGACCAAAAGCGTGTTTGTATGTTTTAACTTATGTGTTTACCTGCACCATTATATTTCCTATAGTATGCATTGCATTCATAATTCATAAAAATGCAAAATATAACAATGCCTTTTCCTTATACTGTAAAAATATTTGTCAAATCAGTCTAGCTAATGTTGTCCAGTCAGCATAATGCAGTGATTTATGATACGATACAATACAATACGATACGATACGATACGGTATAATGAGAAGCGATGCGATGCAATACCATCGCATGGATTTGTCATAAATCAGTGCTTCATGCTGACTAGATAACATTAGCTGGATATATTTGACAAATATTTATACAGTGTAAGAATTAGAATTCATAATTCCTATTTCCTATATTCTAACAACTTTATTAGTAAAAGTAGTACTTTTACTGAACTAAACAAGTCGCAAATCAAGGTGAAATTTCCAGAGATTGTAGTAATGCTGCATTCAGGTTGGGCCAGTAGAAATAATTAGAAATTATTAGTTTTGAACTCTCTTTGTTCACTTCTTACAGCATGAAAGACCTGCAAATAGGAGTTCAAAGTGGACAAGTGATTTTACTCCCATGACACAGTACAACAAGTTGATCATCGGAACAGGGTAATATTATTATTATTATTATTATTATTATTATTAGGATTATTTGTTCAGTTGTCCACTTCACTTATCTACTGCAGGTCCTGTACTATGCTCTGTTGGTTTATGCTCCTCTCTTTTCGGTCTTTCAGAGACAGAGAGATCCAACTTTATGAGCTCTCCTCTCTGGAGCCTTACTGCCAGATTAGTGCCCTAGAGACAGTGCCTCTGACATTAGACTACTGGTGAGCAACACAACTGTACATATATACAATATAATTTTCCAAACATCCTTAAAAGTCTCATTAGATCTGACACTTTTTTTTCCATAGCTACACTGGCCCCGATGAATGTTCTATTCTGTATGGAGATGGTCAGGTAGAGTTTCTCTTGTCGACACCAGATCCAACTAGCAGACAAAAAGCATTCATTATATACAGTACCACTTGATTAATACTGTGAAAGGTTAATTTTCTGTTTGCGATCCAGGGATGTGTGAACATCATAATAATTTCCTCGGTGGCTGAAACCCTGAGGTAATTTTGCTTTTCTAAGAACATGACATATGCACTGCTGTTCCAGTTATTCATTTAACCCTCCTACACAATTTGGTTCAATATGATCCAAACATGAATTTGATGGTTAACTTAAAGTGTGTGAGGTAACATTAACACATTATACGAGTATATGCACTATTATTATATTATAACCATTATAATCACATTTGAAAATTCCATGCATTATAATGCATTATGACATGCATTAAAATAATTATAAATCTTGTATAGTTTTACTGTATTATGAGATTATTATCAGTTTTTCAGATCAGAAAGCACTTTTTGCACATTGATGCATATACCATGTTCTGATTATACCAAAAATTCCAGTTATTCATTGTTTCTAATTTTGAACTTGTGTTGTTTCGATGCAACAGAATTAGTGATATCCATGAACAGCAACTCAAGTCATTGATTGAACTATTGATTTTCCACATAGCTGAGTCACCAAAGGAAGCTCAGCTGAACCTTATTGTTTCCCTCCTGCCATGAAACAGTTCTGTGAAGTGATAAAAAGCATTGCCCTTGGCTGATCAAAATTAATTAGTGACTCACCACAAATTACCATTTACAACTTGTTCAATGTTTCCTGACCAAAATTACACCTCTGGTGGTGTCTCTCACGATGAAAAGGTTTGGGAACCTCTAAAAAGTACACATGGACAGACTCTCACTCTCTCCCTATGAGTAAAGCATATATCAATGTATTCTGAATGAATGTGCGTATATGCTATATTTTAGAGTCATATTCATTACTGCGTTGCAGTAATTATTTTTCTTTATTCAGTAATATGAAGTAATGATAGTAATTATCAGGTTATACTGACCTGGAGTAAATGGATTCTATAAAGTCTTGAGGAAATAGTAGGGCTGAGAGACAGCATGGCCATAATATCAGCATGGAGAATTACATCTTTACCTTCTTAGGTTTCCATGACGATCAGAGAAATTATATAGTATATAACTTATGGAGACTGAATATGAGGCTATGTCATAGAAATGTGAAAAGCATGATAATACATCTCATCTTGATTTTTTTTTACAGATTATGGAATAAATTACCAAAGATTGAAAATATACCCAACATAGGAATTGACAATGCAGTGCTTTCTCCAAATGTGACTTTTATCCGATGGAAGGTCCATCGAGACTGGGTGACACAGGTGACATTTTACCTTTCAAAGTGTACATTTCAAATCTGTTGAAGAGATATTTCAAAGGTTGTGCTTACAATAGACTTAAAAATGTTATTGCATTGGTGTGGCATTTTCCTTGTTTGATGCACAGATAATACTAACTTTGAAAATACACTAAGCTAATAGTGCTCTACTTTCAATTTAGGCAAAATACTTTCAAAATATCCGTGCCATTGTCTCCACCTCAAATGAAGAGGCATCTGCTCTAGTTATGGGTAATTTCTGTCCTACTTTTTTTGTGTGGCTTCTGTTACTGAATTGTTTCTATGGCACTTATGCAATGTGGAGCACAAGCTCAAAACTGAATAATCTGAACATTTCTTGAGACATAAAACATATGCCTTCATCCTCTCTCTGATCAAAGATAGGAGCCAAATAAGAAATGCTGCATAGTGAAAATGAATATAGAAATGACAGTTAGGTACAGTTAATTACATTAAGTCCATTCACTGTGATTTGTGGTCAGTCAAATGTTGTTTTGAACATTAGGCAGCCCAGTAGGAGAGTTGTTAGGGATGACTCATGATGACTCATCAATCACAAGTTCAGCAGTCAATGCCAGTATGTGTGTGTGTATGTGTGTGCGTGTGCACGTACATGCTTACTCTAGTCTGACTGTGTGCCTGAGCTGTGTCATTTATTCTGTTACTATGACTTCCCCTTCCCCAAGGGCACCAAAAACATGCTGTGATTGATGTAATCTTTAATTCATATGGCATTCATATGAAATCAAATGAAATTCTTGTTTTTCTTCGTAAGGCTGTGTGCTCCCTTCAACAAACATTGAGCAGCAGTTGAGGGAGATTAGAGAGGTGTGCCATGAGGGTAAGGCCAAGAAGGTCCAAATGAACTGGACTCCGCAATCCCGGGCGTCCTGTGACCAGACGGTCTTCACCATCTACAAAGGTGTGAAGACCTTTGACCTTTGTAAGAAGCACAACTTGCTGGTGACTGGAGGCCTGGACAGATTCATACGCATGTGGAACCCTTATGTTCCCGGGTAAGAAACCAGATTTTACTGGGTCCTGTTTAAGACGATGAATACTGGGATATTTCATGTTCCTACTTTTATTGGTTCTGTTGGCGTTTGTCAGGAAACCAACCGGGATTTTGAAGGGCCACTCTGCTCCCATCTTCTACCTGTGCATTTCCTCGGAGGACAATCAGATCTTCTCTGTCTCCACGGACAGCACTGTTAAAGTGGGGCATGTCCCATTCTATCATGTCTTACGAATCATTGCACACTGTCCTAAACAATGCAGTATGGATACAGTATCATATTCATTAACCACTGAAGATATTTTACTGGCCCCCATTTCAGATCTGGGATATTCAAGATCAATGTTGTCTATTTACGGCGCACCCTAAAGCCAGCCGGATCCGTGGTGACATATCTGCATGCTTGTATTCGCCTTCTATGCAATCCCTTTATATTGCAGCGGAATCTATGGCTTTGCTCTCTCTTAAGATAAGGTTGGTACCATTTTTCATTTCTTTGTGGTTTATACATCATTGAATCGAATGCGCACTGAAGACATTGTGAACATTTAGCTGAATTGTGTAGATCATTTTAATAAGACTAATTCCTGGGCACATTGGGCGATGTCATTCTAAGAAAGACAGCATGGATTTAAAATATTTCCTGATAAGGGATTAAGTGTCCCAGATTTAACCAGAAGATAAACAATATGAGCTCTTTTCAGAATTTCAGAGAGATGACTTGACTTACATGTCCCTGCTCTTCATTTATTTCCTTATCTTTTTCTCTTTTAAGGCCACAGCTTCACAGCCATCTGATTCTTTCACATAATGAGCCTGTAACATGCTGTGGCTACAGTGAGGAGTTTTGTCAAGTTGTCAGCTGCACTGAGGGATCTGTGAGTAAAATATTATTTTACAACATGGACTAAAGTGACCAACTTGACATATAATATAGCACTAGGTTTAAATAATATCTGGGGACCATTAAATCCATTTAATCTGCTACATATCAGCTGTATCTGCAAAAAGTATTATTTTGTCATACAATTCACTCATAATATAATTGGCCTTAGGTGGTGAAAATCTGGGATTTCGACACTGGGAGTCAAGTTTTTGAGTTTGGTGGCGCACATGGTGTGTCTGCCATTACATGCCTGACTTTTGACCCCAAAAGGAGGAGGTACTGTACAGGAGGCAGGTTGTAATATTTTCTCTTTATTAAATATGTTTACCAACTACATTATTGCGCACATCATCTTGTGTTTACAGACTTATCACAGGGGGAAGAGATGGCTGCCTCAAGATCTGGAACTTCAACAATGGTCAGTGCCTAAAGATCCTGAAGAGAGGTGTGTACTGCCCATTTTCATTCCTTCCTCACACGAAAATGCCTGAAACATTATATGTTCCAATTACTGTGAAATAACAGAATATGCTTCCTTTAGATGGTGAATGTCACGAGGTGTGCGACTGCGCCTATCTGAAAGTACACAGGAATCCGTAAGTAATGATGTGGTATTTGGCAGGGGCTGGCTCGATATGAATTGTAATTCATGTTGATTGCACCCAATTCCTGTTTGAAGCTATGTGATGTCTGTTGGCTGGGACCGGAAGATTGACATTTACTCGGTGAGTACAAAAGAAAAGACAGACTTCTCTGGAGCATGCAGGTATTATTTCTCTCTTATATTTCATAAATTTACTGTCTTCCATTCCAAATTTTACTCCAATTCTTCTTATCCCCCAATTTATTGTATCCGACTTCAAGCCACATAGCCTTTGCCATTGTTTGAATTAGATTAGAAGAGGTGAGTGACATTTGAGAAAGAATTTATCACATTTTTTTCATGGTGATTTTTAAGAGGTGAATAAGATTTCCTAGCCTTCTCCAGTTTATAAGATTACTATGTGCCAGTATGTGCCAGTACATAGGATGCTCTATTGACTACCACTTTAGTGATCAAACAAAATAAAATGTTTTCATGTTAGATGCAAAATGTCTGCAGTTTGTTGACTGTGTGGCTTTATTTTGTCAGGACACACCTGAGGACCCTCGTCATGTCCAGGGGCCGCAGCCTTCATGGCGGGATGATCTGGTGATTAATGAACACCAAACTGTTTTGACAATACATTTCAGATAAAATGTTGGGGCAGGCCACTTTAATTAGTAGTTCAATGGGCACCGACTGGGATTTTGTATTCTCCCCCCTGTGACACTCCTTTCAGGCAGACTAGATGACGGGGGTGGAAATGTGGAATCGATTCAATCATTAATCCTCCATTTCTGGACATACGGCTATTGAAAGCGTCAAAAAGGGCATTTCAGTGACAAAGAATATTGGTCGTTTTTGCTGGGAGCTGATTATGTGTGGTCAAAAAACGCACAAGGCAAGATTACAAGGTCTGTCAGCAACGTATTAATAATCTACATATTTATTTATCTATACTTTCATTCATCGTAACCACACATGGTACAATAGTATAGTACAGTAGTAGTATCTTCTTAAAACGTCTTGCTTTTGAGTCTAGAAAAAAACTGGTTTCTGCTGCATTTTTACCTGTACTAGGTGAGCTATTGTATCTGTTATGTATCAACTGAGTGTCTGTGCATGTAGAATAGTGTTTATCATGGAGCAATGACCTCTGTCACAGACTGGAAAGCCCTCAGTCATCATTGTGCATAATATGCTAGGGCTGGTTGGCCATTTCTGTCCATGAATAGCCTCAGTAATTGGTATGCCTTTAAGGCCGTAGTGGTAAAGCTCTCCTACTGTATTATGTATCCATATTACAGAGACACATGGAGGACACCATAGTCTTAGGTCCCAGGAATCATTTTGCTGACTTGGGTTGGGTAAGACCCCCTGATCTCTGCACCCATTGTGCAGTAATATATTTTGCATCTGTATGACAGGCTCTGCCCCACTGCGTCTCAGCACAGTTTGAAATGCATGGATGGTTCTATGACTGACGTATACAGTATGTACCATATAGCCTTTACCCTTTCACCACCATGCCTCATAGGGTTACTTCAGTAGTGAGGCTCTTCCAAGTTAATTCCACATTTCTTACACATGAAAATCTTCCAAGAGCTTTGATCCCACGACTAAGATGAGCGGTTATAAATTCTGGATTCATCTTGCGATGGCAAAGGTTTATGGCTCATACATAATTAGTCAGTCGATTGTATGACTGACTAACTGACCCTCTCAAATGTCACTGATTGTAAGCTGAGGTGTGTAACCTAGCTAATAACATCAATGATATTCCATTGGGAATTTTATTTTAAAGTCAGTGATTTTGTCAGAGTAGGTTTCACATTTTTCGAATGGTGGATATCTCATTTTTGAATGGACAATACAATCTATCTCGTAGCTAAAATTCACTGCATTGAAATGCATTGAAATGCAGTATTTCAGTATCCAGTATTCAGGACAAGCCATCTGCATGTATCGTATGTAGGGACTATGTGGCAAAAATCAACATTTTTCTAACAACTATCAACTATCAAGTACAGAGACACAGTCTGTACTTCTGCTTCACAGAAGCTTTTAAACAGGAATATAAACTTGATGAGCTTACTGCAGAAAGAACCAAATTCAGTCCACAATATAAGTGATAATATGATAATGATAATCTGGTCTTGTTATTTTGCCTTATTTCAAAATAATCTTTAATTCAAAATCAAAAACATCCTATAAATACAGTCCTCTAAAATAACAAACATTTAATACATCTTGCAAAACAGAACTAAATGAACCCTCACCATCAGCATGTTTCCTTTAAGGTTAATCAATCTCTCACAATAGGAGAATCAAACCTCACCCTACAGTCACCCTACAGAGCTGAGCACAATCCTTATCATGGGCTGTAAGAATCAAAACTAACTAAGAAACACTGTATTACAGTGGCCAGTAAGGAATGTGACCTCTTCTACAGAGCCGCATCTTGAAATTGTTTTTCATTAATGGTCTGCAGAAGGGAGATCAATGGGTTGTTGTATATATTGGTCTACTTCATCTGGTCTGTGAGCCTGGTGCTTCTTCTGGTGCTCCAGATGGCCAGTCTGTTATTGCATATCATTAGACTTTTTTTTTTAAATGTGGCCCAACTCAACCTAACAGTATTTTTGCTTTGGTGTGGAATACAATATAAGTTTACTGATTGATGTCAAAAATGCCACCTGCCTCGTTGATGTTGTGTCGGATCCTTGTTTTTGAGGTTCTGCCAAACAAATATTCACACTGTGTTCAGTGAGAAATGCTAGCGGTGATGAATCATTCATTACCAGTGTTAAGTCTGGCAGAAAAATACATTTTGCCGTATCAGTTTTCTCAGGGCCTCAACATCAAGATAGTCATTGATCCATGACACACTTGGCCACAGTACTGTAAGCAAAATCAAGTCTCATCAGTGTGTGCCATACATGTCTTTAATATAAGCTTAAAGCATCTCAGTTTCCTCTCAGCCATTGTATGAGAATGATTAACCCTTAAGGAATCATTTATCAGTCATTAATTTGTCATTTTATTTGTTTTTGGTTAAAGACGCTTTGGCCCTTTACTGAAATAGACTACTATTACTTTACTTTACTTTACTACTCATTACTTTATTATTCTGCTAGGGGTGCAAAGTGTTTGATGATATCAAATATGATTTATTTTTTAAAATAAGACATAAACAGATGACAAGCATCACATATCGTCACTGGTTGGTTAAAAACATACTCATGGAAACATGAAATAATAGATTAGAAAATTAGAGGCAATCTTTTCATGTGCAAACAAAGACTTCCACATAATGACTGTAAAAACAGAAATAAACATCATTTTGCAATTGTGAGTCATGGTGGCCCCATTGCGCTACAAATTAATTTTGAAATGGCAAACCTTTTATCCTCAGGTTGATTAGAAAGACCTCCTCTGTTTATGTCCCCAGAGAAATGGCCATAAGGACGATATCCTTTGTATAGCACAGTGTCCTCCATCTCTCTTGGCCACCAGCAGCTATGATGGAGAGATCCTAGTGTGGAACGTGGTGTCTGGACATATACTGTGTCGGTTTCTGAGTCCTCTTCCGCCTGAATACCAAAATGTTCAAGGTGATTTCTTACCGTTAAAGTGAATGGAGAAATTATACATTCAGCCTTCAATAAATCTCTACACCTGGTGATTATAAACTACTCTATGACAGCAAATGATCTACTGTTCTCGTTATATTTGTCTCGTGTGTCTGTTATGCAGGTCTGGATACAAGTGTTCCAAGCATCATTTTCCTGAGGAAGGGCACGTTAAATGTGGAGTTTTCCTCTGCTACATGTCTCTTGTCATCAGGGACCAGGGGTCAGTGTAATGGACAGCATTAATTAGAGCATGATTGCACTAAACAATCTATCACAACATCTTGCAATACAGTACTAATGATGTATTTTCTTTTTCTTAAGGTTATTTGCATTTCTGGAATGTGCTCAATGGAGGAAAATTTGTGAGCAGCTTTGAAGCTGTAAGAAACAGTATCTTCCAATTTCCCTTTTGAATATAAAGGGATAGGGCACCAGTTTTAGTTTTTTTCAATGGTTCTCTTATCTGCAAAATTGCTGATTAAACAAGTGCACTAGCGCTTTATAGGAGCTGGAAGATAGGTGAGCAGCCAGAATTTGGGGAAAGGTAGACTTGACTTCTCGTCTACTTTTTAATCAAATCGAAAATTCCAATCAAAGTGGCAAACACAGGCATTAACCAATAAAGTAAGTAGTGGGTATCTGCTCTAGGTTTGTTCATGTAACATCTAGTTCTGTCGTTTCCTCTCGAGACAAACACACCCACAAGGTGGCCAATATTTTCTGCACAGCCTAAATTTCCCTGTATTTCCCCTAAGCACTGCGCGTTACAAAAAGTGAAAGAACGAACCAACCCAGCTCTTACAGAGGATCCACCTTGCACTGTTCCATTGCTTTGCTCTGAACAGCTAGCAGTTATCTCTTTCCTGGAGCTAATCCATGAGCTGACATGTTCCCCTGCAGGGGAGACAAGGCCCCCTGATACTGGGAGATGCGTGAAATCATGCTTTTCTTTTAAATCTAGAAAAAGATTGATTGCTGCTGTATTTTTATGTATTCCTCCTCAAAATTTAAATTGAATCATTGTCTATGAAATGTAGTCCACTTAATGAAGAAAAACAACTGTGTTGGCTTTGCTATCATACCACTTGAATTTGGTAATGTAACACAGGTGCACCAGCCTGTAGCACTGAACAATTTTAAGGTACTTAGTTATTTTCTTCTAATTTAATTTCTTCATGATTAGTCTCTAAAATTTGCTATATGGCACATTTTCTATGATATACAGGTTTATTTTGAGACGACTAGTATCTGGGGGGATGTTTTAGGCCTAGCTGCAGGGAAGGTGACAGTTAGGTGATGTAGGGGAGACAACTGTGAGCTATTTGGTATTAGTGAAGCAAAGTGGAAGCAGAAAAAACATGGATTCTGTTCCTTCTATTCAAATAATTCCTTTGAGCGGAAGAAAACCATGGTAAAAAAATAAATAATAATAAGTAACCTCACCCTTTAATGTTAGACAAGAAATTGTAAGAAACTCAAATATTTTTTTATTTTCATTTTTCAGTCTAGATTCCAACAAAAGATAACAAAACTGGCTAAAACAGAGGGCGACACATTGCTGTATGCAGCTGACCAAATTGGTTACATCTATGTTTACAATGTGGAGAAATTTGCTCTTGGCCTCGAGCAAAAGCCACCAAGAGGTTAGCCTCATTTTCTCTTGCCACTACCTATGAACTGATGAAACATGTGAAAATAATAA
Source organism: Hoplostethus atlanticus (assembly GCA_034670405.1). Lineage (NCBI taxonomy): Eukaryota > Metazoa > Chordata > Actinopteri > Trachichthyiformes > Trachichthyidae > Hoplostethus > Hoplostethus atlanticus. Next base: position 7,151,346 of record JAXDDX010000003.1, on the reverse strand, counting down.
TAAGTAATAAGTCTTTCATCTCCATCTTTCTTTTTTCGTTTTACATTCAGCAGAAAACTATTGGCGTGCCCACACCAGCAGCATTACTGGGTATGTAGGCACAATTCATACACAACATACTGTATTGGGGTTTTAGGTTTCAGTCAGGAATCCCTCCCGTCATTAGTTTACGATTAAACAGCAACTGCAGCCGGATGGCAATTAGTCTTTGAGTTATGGCCCTAACTTTTAGTGCGCTGTGTCCTCCAAACAGCCCATGGGTACAACTTGAGTGGAACCAATCATTGTTAGGTAGGGGTGGCGTTGGCAGGAATAGCATAACTTGCTGCTGCAGCGGTAGACAAACAACACTGTGTGTGGGATGGTCTTATAGTCTTATAGACGACCAGATCAGTATAGGTGGGATGATGCCTGGGCTGTATCTGCCATCTGGCGACCCAACACAGTGGATGATTTAGAGTGTCCTGCCAGAAATGCCTTTGCCCATTTCATCTCATGTCTCTTTATTCTGGTCCAGTCTGCAGATTGTTGACAATGATCAAGTGGTGCTTACCTCATCCACTGACTGCACCGTGCGCCTTTGGAGTGCCCATGGAGAATTCATAGGTGGGTGTCATTTTACATTTGTCATTTGTCTTGTGGTTGACTTCATTAATGTTTATGCAAATAACATTCATCTCAAGCATGGTAAATACTGTTGTGTATGGGCTTGTTGGCTTCAGGGTGATGGTAGATCCATTGCAACAATCACTGACTCTTTGCAATGATATTTCATTAAATGCTAGTAGACGGTTGAGACTAGACTTTCAGCTATCCACCTACTGAAAAACTGAATACCTACTCTTACAAGATGATTGCTGTCTAGAAATTCACTAAGGAGTATCATTTATCAGCTATATTAAAACTTTTTCTGACCTTTCTTTCAAAATAGTGACATTTGAGAGAATGTCATTATCTATTTTTTTTAAATATTTAGTAGCAAACATCTGGCAATATATACTGTATACAGTACCAGTCAAAGGTTTGGACACACTTACTCATAGAAGGGTTTTTCTTTATTTTTAAAATTTTTGCACTATTTTAGAATAATAGTAAAGTCATCAAAACTGTGAAATAACACAAAAGGAATTATGCAGTGACCAAAAAATGTTTAAAAAATCAAAACTATCTTATGTTTTAGATTCTTCAAAGTAGCCACCCTTTGGCATTAACCAGCAAAGAAATTCCACAAATTAACTTTTAAAGGCCACAATCACTATGTGTGTCTTTAACATGATGATTTAATCATTGTGGTTCAACATTCTCCACCTCTAAAGTCTAAATGAAAACTACTTGTTGGGGGTGCATTTCAAAAAAAAAAATCTTCTAGATTAAAATGTAAGTTTTGAAAATAAATTCATACACAGGCATTAACTTCTCTATTTATTTGTCTAAGAAACGAATTTCAAGAATTTAAGCATCAAGCCTTTATATCAAAATGTCTTTAAGATCATGAGAAACAGAAACAGGTGTGTCCAAACTTTTGACTGGTACTGTATATCATTGAATCATTTTGGAATTAAAGCCTTCATTTTCTTTTCTCTCTGTGACTGTAGGAAGGATGTTGCACAGTACGGCACCACTAAGGAGAAAAGATTGCAAATGCATTCAGACAGTTTGACATTTTAGGAAGTTAGGGTTTTGACCATGTCACATTCCACAGGGACCTTTGGGCAATCTGAGAACTGGAGCATCCATATCCCCTCTTCCTGGAAGCATCCTGCTGTTCCATATGAGGTTTTGATTGATCCTCTGAGTATGCCAGTTCACGAAATTCTGAATGGAAAAACATGTATCCCTGATGCCCTGGATCCCGACAAGACTGAGGCTGATAGTGAGGAACTAAAGGTGGGTATGACATGTTAATGGGGGATGTTTCTGCATTACTTCACAAATGATTGCCTATAAGCTGTACAGGACATATTTCTCTCTCTCCTCTCCGAATGCTGAACTGAACTGAACTTGCCTGTTCTTCTCGAGGCATAATTGCAGTCAGAATCACATAGCAAGCTACGACATCCTCTACCATCCATCAGTGACACAGACATTGAGGAAGAGATTAAAACTATGTTCTGCCCAGGAGAACATGTGAAACGGTGAGCCAAGAAAGTTACAACAGAAAAGACTGTATATCAGGCAATACAAGACTTACTCAATTGTGTGAGGAAATTAATATCTGCAAAGTGAGTGTGGCATCTTTTGCATTTCAGGCGCCGTCATGAAATATTCAAGCATAGTAACAAGCTACCAAACAACGGCGGTCCGAAGTGCTTTGATATAGTAGATCCACCAAGCACCTGTGTAAGACCTGACCTCTCCCTTGCTGGTATCGATCCTTTCATACCCAGCACTGAGGAACTGGAGTCAACTGGAAAAGATGAGATAAAATGAAACATTTCTGATCTACATGGGGAAATTGGACTGCGGCAAGAGCTAATGGTAAAATGATACAGCAGAGAAAATAGAATATAATGAAATGAATAGAGCAAATAGGAGTTATGGAATCATACTCAACTGACAATTTCAGAATTGTATGGGTGAGAAGTGGGGAAAAGTATAGGTTCCAGCATTAAATGGGTGTACAAAAGGGCAGCAGTAGTAGCAGTATAACTTATTAGAATAAATGGAATGTGAAATATATGCAGTATGAAATATGTGAAAATGATTAAAAAAAAATCATAAAATATGAAGGAAAACAATATATGACATGAATTACAAGATGTGCTATTCAAACTAATGGATCTACAGAGCCCACACATGTAGGCATGTAGACGTTGTAAAATACTATCCACTATTTTTGCAGCTGAAGATAACATGTACAAAAGAAATGCAGATTAGATATGTGCATTACTGGCTGTCAATTTGAGTGAAACTCCAGCTGGAGGTACCATAATGCCACGAATCCAAGTAAGCCTTTGCAAGTCATCCTCTGGAGGTTTCTGCATGTTTGCAGCTAGTGTGGGTCCTCTGGTTCGAACTGGAAGGAAAAGAGATTTTTGAACCCACCATGAACAACATGAACTCAAAATGCTTTCCAGCATAATGTTACACTGCTGGCTGCTCTCTTTTGCATTTTGAAAGATGCAGCTCTCCAGGTTTGGCAGCTGGCACAAAGAGAACTGGAAAGAAGTTAGGGGCTTGTTACCATTAGACTAGAACAGCAGTGATGACTTTCACATTTATGATTGCAGACTGTGCAGAGGTGCACATTTTCCTCAGTTTTCCCGAGGCATGAATAAGCCAAAAGAGGGAGTGATTTTCTATAAAAATACCTAACTAATGTGTAAGTAATAGCAGTAATAGCAGTAATAGCAGTAATAGCAGTAATAAAGTAATAGCAGGACCAAGACTCTTTGTCTAGGCACAGTCCCTTACCATTACAACCCCCTACCCTCCAACCCCTCAATCACTCATTAATCACCTTATATTACAATTGAATCACACTTGATTTCCCCCTTTTCAGTATCCACATTGAAGTCTAATGTAATGCCCTAGTTTTAGTCTTTCCCAACCTGCTGCACAATTATTGGGGATGCGGCGAAGTGGGTGGTCTATCTAATACTGGGGTATGCCCCATTACATTCCCCCAGGCCAGGGTAAAATGGAGAATGACAGCGAGAGTCTCATGGTACTTTATTGGACCACCTCTCTCTGATATAAATAGTGGGGACAGTAACATTTTACAATGTGTGACATGTATTAGGACAGAAGTCCCAGCAAACACATGCACTCAGCTCTGCACACTGGGTGCAACATTCAAACAGCAGGAGGAGAATGTGCCAGGTTCACTGCATGGCACTGTCATGTTTTACACAAATCAAATTGTGACATACAAAGTTATATATACATAACTACATATAAATTGTAGCCATGATATTTGTATTTTGCTGGGCCACTGTGGGATTCCATAGAATCTTCCCCCATTGAGATCATGAAAAACAACCATTTATCAGCCGTGATGTACCCTCCCACACACTCCCCCAACACACACAAACACATTGAGAAGGCATTGCATGTTTGTTTGTTTTTTTTTGGGGGGGGGGGGGGGTGTCAATTTACTGGTAACAAAAAATAATTATAATAGCATCCCTAGGGAGGGATTACACAGTGCATTTATTTCTTGATTAAAATTACAAATAGGACTTGGCCAATATATCTCAATTGTCCACATACGTTCAAAGCAGTGCTTGCTATATAAATTATTCAGCCAAGATTAGTGAATATACCTACCCTTCAGCAAAAGGATAAGTTTTTCAGAAATTAATATTGTATATTCATGTACAGTTCTGGCCAAGGTAATTGGCACCCTTGCATTTTAGGCAGACAATATCATCTGAAATAATTGGAAATTAAAACAACGTTCGGTCTTCACACGTTCATCTGTTTTATTTAACATCACATGATCAAACAAACTAGATTACAAATATGAAAAACAAATCTTTTCAAAATGTAAAAGTGACTATGGCGATGATTATTGCCACTGTTTTCTAATACGTAGTTGCACAGCCTTTGGCAATGATGACTGCTTCCAAACGTTTCTTTTAATCATCAATAAGCTTTCTGCACCTTTCTGCCGGCCGGTTCTCCCACTCTTCAATTGCAATCTGCTCCAGTTCTTCAATGTTTGCAGGATTCCTTTGACCAACTGCACATTTCAGGTCTCACCATAGGTTCTCAATGGGATTGAGATCAAGACTCATCGCTGGCCACTCCAGAGCAGTCCAACATTTTCTTTTGAACCATTCCTTGGTGGTTTTGGATGATGACCTTCAATTGACACCCAGTTTTCTGACACTGGCACGTTTCGCTCCAAAAGCCTTGGTAATCTTTTGATTTCATGATGGCCTTAATACGTTCAAGATGTCGAGTACCCGAGGCAGGAAAGCAGCCCCACAGCATTATGTAACCTTCACCATATTTGACTGTAGGTAGGGTGCTCTTTTCTTTAAAAGCTTCATTTCATCATCTGTGAACAAGGTGCTGATCTGCATTGCCAGAGAGGTCTAATTTGGTTTCATTTGGTTTCAATGCGAGGTGTTTTTTAAATGGCTTGCACCAACCTTCGATAGATAATGTTGACAAACTAACTGACTTTGTTTGTTGAGAATTTAACTTGTGGATATGAGATAAAATGTTTTGGGTCTTTCATTATCTCCTAAACAGCCACTTATAGCCTATTTAGGAACTGAAACAAAATCCCAATCCCATCATAATAGTATTAAAGATTGATTTCAGTTAGGATGGTAGTTTAGCAGAGGAGCTAACTGTTTTCTAGCAATATCTGAGTTGCTTCATAACTTTTTGGGTAACTTGATATGTGAGCCAGAAATAGCCTATTCTGGGTAGAAAATGTCTTAATTATAGGTCACAGCTATCATCAAATCCATGTGATTCAGTTGCACATTTGCTCTTACACATCATTTGCTCTTTCATTTACTGTCACTGGTGAAAAATCCAGGATGACTTTGACTTGGTTTTCTTGTTTCTAGCTCTGGGAGAGACTTCATGGTCATGGTCACAAATATGGACTGAACTGTCAAAGATCATCTGAATGAGTGTTGCCTTCATAGTCATGTTGGAAATATCGTAATTATGAGCTGAGAGCACATGAAACAAACTGGTAAATAGGATTGGGAAAGTGGGAATTTTTGTAGCAGAGATGTGACGCTAAGGACATGGAAGCCATGTCAACAACTGATACTAAAGTGACTAAAGTGAAGTATTTTATTATTATATGTTGTGGTTTGGCAATTTCCCATTTTCCCAATTTCCCTCTTTGTCACACATTTTTGTTTTGAATACATTTATTATAACATCTTTACGTGCCTGAGCTGCATTTGGTCACTAAAAAGAGGTCAGAGTTGAGACACTCATCTATACGTGTGCACTCTTAACATCATCGCAGTGTACAGAAAATGAAATGTCCTACAAATCATGTATGTTCTTTATTTAGCAGTATCTCATTAATAAAGGAAGGAACAGTTGTATTAATGTGGAAATGTAACTTTACACCTTTCTTTACACCTTGGCTGCAAATTTTCACACTCCCAAAATCATCCTCTTCATGTGACATCACACGACACCCAAACTTACTTCCTGGTTCTTTGCTGATTACTTTGCATGGACTCCTGTGATACAGTGATGCATGGCCATATATAAAGCTATTATTTATGATTGTAACACAACACATACTGCTTAAAATGAAGGACGCTGTTCTGTAAGCAGTGCTTCTGTGTATGTATGTAATGTATTATAAGCCATGTTTGCAGACAGTTCAGTTGATACCATTAATTAGCAAGCCAAGTTGACTAATGTTACTGTATTCTCCCTCAGAAAGAGATTAAGGCAGCTGTTAACTAGGGAGCTAGAGAGCTGATATCACATTCACATTAACTGATAATTAATTAGGTCTCCATTGCCTTGCCACAGATATGCCATGGGACTGTACAGGATCCGCATGTTTCCTCTTCATTCTGCTGCTGCAGCAGAAAGTACCTCTGTGCTGCCAAGAAAGAAAAAAATATTTTTTCTATAGGGCCATTTTGCTATTATTCCCGACCAAAACACATTAAAGGCGCGACAAGTTCGTATTTACGAAGGCGACGCTTGGAAGTAGGAGTTTACCAGGAGCACTTGAACGCAGCAGTAAAACCTATGGGGTTTGCCCTTTATTTGCTCTGCCTGACTACCGGGCTCAGTGAATTCATTCGGCCAGTAGAGCGCGTCCCTGCGCCTTGTAGAGAAAGTGGGGATGCCACCTAGCAGAACACACTCCCCGTTTTCCGTGAAATTGCGAAAAGGAAAAGCCTTTTCTCAAACACTGTGAAAAAGCCCAGGCACTGCGAGCTTTCTTTATCACCACACAACATACAGGAGTCTCTCAGGATGCTCTCGAACAGTCCTTCCGTCGGACAGAAAGTGGCAGGATATTTGATTTTCCTCTCATTCTGTAAGTACTCACTTACTTTCTAATCCTCATGTTGGGAGGCTAGACAGCTGTAAGAAAATATGACACACATATGAGAGACAGTCTTATTGCCTTGCCTACGATAAACTGTTTTTTTTTGTAGTAAAAGGTGAAGCTAATGTTTGAAAAACGGCTGTACTGCTGGTGACAATGTTGAGAGCGAAGCCAGCAAACAGCGTTGTCTATTTCCATAACTGTTTCAGAAGTGTGGAGCCATGATTCTTCTTAACTTCCTGACGAGTTGAAAGGCGAATTACATGTACGGGTGGCCATGTGCGTTAAGCGAAGCAACGGTTGTAATTTTACGTGGGAATTAAACATAAAGAAGGTTTGAAACAACACTTGAATCGCAATGATCTTTTATCCCCCCGGTCCTTCTTTCTGTTACCACTCGCGACAAGTGGCGCTAGTAGCCCCCTACTGACTTAGACGTTGCAATAGTGGGAGTCAAGCCTGAGGATGAATATGATATGACTGTAATCTTTACAAATTCTATTTTCAGTCGTTTTATAAATGTACTCGTAGTTTGTTGCAACAAAAGTAAAAATGAAATGACTACTATCACTATCATTAATCCGTGCAGCAATTCATTTGTTTGTTGTCTTACAAAAAAATCCTAATGTCCAAAGTCTCACCAGAGCTTAAATAAAGGCACGATAAAGACCATGGTATTGTATTTTCATCTCACAATTTCTATAGAAATATGTTTATTTTATGGACAAATTGCATTACCTCCCTTCGAGCTTAGTGCTTTAAATACTTAATTAGAGCAATGCTTAATTGCCACAATTGCAATTTTTAAGGTTTTTACTGAACTTGACAGGACATATTAACACAGGTTCCAAGCACAACAGCACCTCAAAGGCAAAGGTGCGGTGCAAGGCATACCAAGGACAGAAGACTATACATGTATTGTATGTACAGTATATACTCAGTATTGTGTCAGGGTGGCAGACTGTGGTTGCAGCTGTAAAGAGAATTGCAGTGAGTCACCAGTAATGCATTGGTCCAGGGTACCATGAGGGTGTTATCTTGAATAGAATGAGATGTGTCAAATAAATGCTGGCGAGCCTCCGTTTCTGTGGCTGAAATATGTCATATAGTGTAAAAGGCCTGAAATACACAGGGGTTTGCAAACATTGTAGAAGTGCAAGAAAGGGCAAAAACCTCTTGGGTTGATAGGCTAGGGGGAGATAAAATGCTGTAAAAGACCACAAACAAACCATTTGCAAGTTAACAGTCCAGGTTAATAGTATCTATAAATTCTAATGTAATGACGAATTGGTACAGATGATACCGAATATTATTGATTTATTGTTAACTACATTCTGCTTATGATAATCATTTGTAATTAATTTAGCCTACACCTCATGTCACCCTCTCCCCTACCTCCCTCCTCTACTTGGCATCTGATCATGTTCCTGCCTTGTAAAAAAAAAAAAATCTGCCTGCCTTTTATGTATTTGCCTAGTGCTTTGCTATCATTCATAAATACTCTGGGAAAGCAGGAATATTTGTTGCATATATTGTCTGGGTGCTGTAGCTTTGACCCTTGCACTCCTTACTGCTGGCTGTGGATCAAAACATTGAAGCTTTTTCTACTGTTGTACTCATTTCAATCCACTCCTGGATAAGTGTGTTGCCTAAATGCCTGAATGCATCCTTTAAGCTCGCCTGAAAATGTTGTGCACCGAACAAAAATGTGTAGTTCAGCACAGCTATTGAAGGATATGAGTATGTACAAATATATTTAAAATGTAGTCTGTTGACACACCTGAGCCAGTGTTGCTGTAGCATGTGTCGATTATCTGCTGAATTGCATTCACTCAAAATCACAGCTGTAGTCATAATATGAAAATTAGTCTCTTCATTTTACAAATTTCACTGATACTTACTGAAGAAAACACTGCAGACAAGTAAAGAAGTGCATTGCGTTGCCGTATGAAGATGCATTGTTGCCAAGCAGAGTCTTAAGGGCCAGCAACAAGGTGACATATAACACCATGGTTTGCTGTCTCCACTGTCAAAAGACTGTAAAATGGTAGGAATTAATAACTTTGTAGTTCTAAAAGTCTGAAAAAGAGATGTAAACATTAGGTAGTAAGCTGTACCTCAAGTACCCATTTGGCTTCTGAATACTGGAGTCAAAGTTGTGGTAAAAGATGAAATGACTACTATCACTATCATTTCATCCGTGCAGCAATTAATTTCGTTTGTTGTCTTACAAAAAAAACCTCAATGTCCAAAGTCTCACCAGAGCTTAAATAAAGGCACGATAAAGACCATGGTATTGTATTCTCATCTCACAATTTCAGTCAGAGTAGAGAGCATTATTGGGTCTTGGTTTCCATTTGACACTTTATTTATTCCAAATCATGCGGTTATGAGCATATTTGACATATGAAATCTAATCGGGGGAAAACCAAGATAAATTGATTTATGATGTATGTGTCTGTGTCACCGTGTGTCACTGTGTTTACTTATTGTGCTAGGATTTTATCAGTCCAGTTGACTTTGAATAGTGGCTGTGTAAATTCAACAATATATGAAATAAACACGCTATGCAAGTTCTCAAATGGTGAGACAGGCATGCACACTCCCAAATGTAGCCATACCCCAGGGGTCAACTTCAGTGCTAAGCCTTCTCTTCTTCTCAAACCAGTAAAAAGTTACTTTAGCCCTTTAACATATTTTATTATTTTTTTTCCAAGTGCAGTTACAGCTAAAAAAAGTATTTTCTGTGACTACTGGTTTTCCCAGCATGCCAATTTGAGAATGAGAATGAAAATGATGAAAAATGGATACACACTTGAAATATCAAGCAGTCAAATTACTTCCAGCTTATAAGTACTAGTCCATTATTTTCTCCACTGGAATGCTAAGCCATTATGTGTTCGATGTTGGACAGTAATCAGTATGTTTGACTGTCTTTTGTTATGACTTTCTGGCAGAGAGTGAACTAATCTACACGCTAATTTTATCCCACCAAAGCTACACCATCACAATGTCAGATGAAGCTCCTGTCCTATCTGCGCTAATATTTTGGAGAGCAGTTTTCAAATATATATATCAGGTGCTATTATTACACTTGTGCAATATGTGCAGTGCGAATTGCACCCCATCTGTGCCAATCTTCTGTGAGCTATTTTTATAAGAACGTAGCCTTTCTTGCCTCTGTGCGCACAAATTACAAAACAAGGCAGTATTCAAATGAGTAGCAATTCATGGAACAATGCGATAGAGTGACAAATAAGGATTTCACTAATAAACAGACATATTTATTATTAGACTAGATCATCTAAAAAACATACTTTTCTGTCTGAAGATACATTTTCCTGTGAAAGAAGTAGAAGAGAAAGAAATATTGACTTCTTGTGATTCACTCTCCACAAACAATGGAAAATGACAAAAAATATATAAAAACTGTGATGCAGTTGAAAGTTTTTGTACAATGGACTTGTGATGGAAGAACTGCACATGAGAATTTTCAACCCCAATCCATTAAATTTGTAAATTTGACCACTTAAGTTAACCCGCGTTCCCCAGTGTAACAACATGGCCTTTTGCCATCGGAATAGCTTCAGTCCTCCCTGGTTTGCTCTCATACAAGTATGTAGTGGGATATTGGACCAGTTATTTGAGGGATGAAGCAGGTGGAAATCTACTGGTGCTGGTGATTGAGGAGGTCATGGAAGGTGATTGACTTCATCCTAACTGGAATAGTATGGGAACATCAGGCAACAGTGGCTAAATATCAAATCCAAGAATGCCAAGTCAATTGGCTCTGCACTATAGACTGTTGCGCCGTCTGGACATGATCCTGAATCGTGGGGCTTCCCATTTGTGCTCATTGGCCAAGTCGGTTGGCAAGCAAACTTCCCGGATTTTTATCTGTTATCAGTCCTTGCATTCGTTTGTTTTGGACTCTCACTTCAGTCTCACTTAGATATTACGCCAAACGCGTCATGAAGAACACACAAGAACATTGAGAAAGGGTCAGTGTTTGCACCGAGTCCTGTTAAGTGACCTCAAATTCCTTGGCCGTTAAACAATCATCCAGAGCAATCATTGGACCTAAAGACTCCCATGAGACTGCTGCCCAAACCATCCACCATTATATTTAAGAGGACATTGTGGATTGAAAATATCAGATAACTCATCAGACAACACGTCAGTTTTTTCCATTGCTTAAGGGTCCAGCTTTCATGCTCCTAACACAGCTTGTCCATCTCTGTTCGATGGCCTTGGATACAAGTGGTTTCCGAATGGCAGCCCTTCCATAAGTACCTGCTTCATGAAGCTCATCACATACAGTTTTTGCTGAGACTGTGTCATATTGATGTTGAGTCAGTTTTGTGTTATTTAGCAACTATCCTGCTAAGTGTCCATCTATCCCTGTTGGTGAGCTTTGACTTGCGTTGACATGCATTGTTCCTCCGCTGCAGTTTGTCATGTTTGGCATATGTTGTCATGATTTTCGAGATTGTTCCCTTTGTCACGGTAAATAATTTAATTTACGCTTTTGGTTGCCTCATGTTGCTTTGAAAGCTTTCATATTAAAGTGGTGATTGTCAGACCTCTTTTTAAAACACATACTTTACAACACATACTGCATCCAACATAATATATCTCACCTGTGTAGCTGTCTTTGTAAATGGGATTTAGTTACTTCAAAGTTAGTCCTTTTTCATGTGGGTTTTTAATTTTTTTGTCCACCCCCTGTATACTCAGAAGAGAGCGTTTAAATCCTGGATTAAATTATTTGAGCATATGTCTACAGTTGCATTTGTGTATTTTCTTTTTGTTAGAGTCTTTAAACTTTGCCAATATACAGTCAGGACAACACGTTCCCCTTCCACTGTTGTTGAACAAATTTGATTGGATTGATGCATTTATCACAATGACAATATATCATGATGAAAAGCTTTCAACTAAAATTTTCTGAGCTTTCATCACATAGAGTAATTTCCAGAGTTGCTAAAATCAAAGCAAGTGAGCTCCTTCGGTGCCACTCGATTGAAAACATGATTGGAAACAACACAGTTGATTATGCAGGTATGGAGGGTGGTGAGTATGAGGTTCTCCCATCAGTGCTTGTGACATGATGTAGGGTGTACCCCTCCCACCCCCTCTCCACATGTCTCTGTCTCTCCCTCTCCTGGGCGTGCCATGAAAAGCTGGGAAGTTTGTGGCAGATGTAGCAGAATGTATTGTATAACTTGGATGTATTCCTGTAGGAAGCTTTGTTTCAAGCCAAATGTTGCATTTTTAATCCTGACAGAAACTGGGATGCCAGTCACACTCTGTAAGTGTTTTAGTGCAGAGCCCATGATTTGGTGGTGAACTATACATTGCAATTTGGATTCACTCACTTTTGAATATAATGGGCTCAGTTTGAACGGATGGTTTAGTTGGCTTCTCATCGCTTTGATGAAAAAAGTGGCAGTGTAATGTGCGAATTTTGAAATAATTATATTGCATCGCATTACAGTAGACGCTTTTATCCACAGTGACTTACAAAGGTGATAGTTAACACTATGTGGGGATCAAACCCATGACCCTGAGACTGAGAGTCTCATGCTCTACCGACTGAGCTGTCTGGGCCATTTAGTAGCTTTAGTGGCTCCTTCTATCACCAGGCATCAGCTCTTCTTCAAGAACCATATATTCTGTTAGATGCCGCACACATAGATGCTGGTTTTTACCCACTAAGCAATTTTAAGTTGATTAGCCGTTTAAAAGACTTCTAAAGGGTCTTTAGGCATTTAGGCTAAAAGTAGGCTACATAGAGTTTAAAAGTGAAAGTTTAGTAGACATCTACCAAAATTAAAGCATTGGACTTCGGTGCAAATTGATATTTACAGCTATTTATGCATCGTTTAAATGTGTAATAATGTATTTACTGCATGGTCTAAAACAATACACAACCGACAAATACACAGCCGAAATCATCCTGGGTGACATGAGAGCTAAAGCATAGACATGGCGCTGAAATCACGCCTAGTGCCCAGTGCGAATGTGGGGGGTTGATTAGAAACAAGGTGATAGGCGTTTGAGACTTTCTCTGTATGAATTGGGTACTTTCTGCTCTTCTAAACCTAACCATAGATTCACTAGGTTATTTTGATCTCATAGACCTCTGTTGTTGTGTCTTCTGCCTTGTGTTCATGAAACCACTGAATGAGCCAATGAACTGAATTTGTTAATGAACATCAGGGAATAGTCTTTGCACTATAGGGTGCATATAGTCCTGTTTAGTGGCCTAAAGTTCATTGGCCCTTAAACAACTACCCACAGCAATCATTAGACCTAATGACTCCCAGGAGATGGCTGCCCAAAGTTTCTGAATGGCAGCCCTGCCATAAATACCGGCTTTATGAAGCTCATAACTCACTAGATTCACTGGGTTATTTTGATCTCATAGACATCCAGGCCTGTTATTCTCTCTTCGTTTTGAGAGGAGCGTGGACAAATATTATTGCCACGTAATTTTGGACAATGTGAGAAAACTGGCATGTGTCCCTGTTGTTTTGCTGGTGCTTTTTGTTACTGAAATAATGAGGTTCATTACATTGTTCGAGTTTGTTCCGAAATTGTGGTTTTACTCCAGGCTTTACACATAGAAGTGTTTTGAAGTTAACTGAGCTCTTTGAATAATTTAAGAAGAGAGTTTCCGTGCAGCGAATGGCGTTCATTTCTGACCAGTTTATTGCAGATTGGCTGATAAAAGGATAGTCGTGGACGGTTTATTCATTTCATAAAATATTTACATTTATATTAGACTTTTTTTCATCACAATATTGTATGTATCTTAGATAGTAGATATTTATCCATAGAAGCAACTTCTATCAAGATGTTGGCCTATTCTGTTTTCTGCCTTTAATCAACCGTTGCTCTCTGATGGCTACTTTAGAGAGACAGAAAAGAAATTCGTCTGCTGGACAAATTCATTCTCCGTGATGCTGGCTTTCTGATGTATTGATTTGAAATCCTGTGAATCTTCCTGCTAAGATTTTTTTTTTCTCAGAATCGATGGCAATGTAATTGGATAGAAGCTCTCTGGGCTCTAATTACAAACTCGAATAGATGTATGCTGCACAAAGTTCTCAGAAATTCAACGCTGAGAATGAAGGGATTAGGCTCCAAGGTATCTTTTTCATCTCCCGCAACTAACCTTTTTCCAAAAAATGATATCATGAAGCAGGTTGTGTTTTGAGCCTCTCCTTTTAAAAATCAGCTTTTATTTAGCGGAGTGAACGAGCCCCAAGGCAGAAGGAGACTGCATGTGCTGCTTCACACCTCCATCACCAGTCTATGGTTCAATTTAAGAGGATTCATTGCTGTTTGTATCAGTGTCTAAGAGATATGCTTTTCTGTTTTCCTTCTTTACAGTTCACATCAACCTCGCCACTGGCAGCTCAGGAAAAGGCTCACAGGTAAGGATCGCCTCGGACATTGTGTGACCTTTCCTGTATGCAAAATGGGCTGAAACTGTGTCGGGCGCTTTCAATTTCTTGCTAATTCCTATGCTTCTCATTCATTTATTGTTTCCCTTTCCTCTAGCGCCCTGTGTTTTTTCGAATGGCCTTTAGATCAAAAGTTTAATTTGCACTGCTACACAAATCCATACCCTCTTTTCTCTCCCTCAAGTGTCAGATGATTTTCTTGCTGTTGCATTTCTAAGTCTGCAGTTGCTGCTCAATAAATAATTAACATGTTCAGTTGCTCTACTTCTTATTGGTGTGAGAAAATCTTGACACTAAGGCTCTTGGCAGAGGTGCTTAGCATCACAGAAATGTGAAATTACTCTCTTGCTTTTACTGATTGTCAGCTGTTTCCGTACACTCAATGGAGGTTTCAACCTTTCACTTTGTCACTTTTTCATCTTGCTCAAATCTTTGCACAATGATGTTGGGCAGAAATTGTTGTCAACCAAAAGCTTTAATGTGATCTAAAGATGAGCAAGACATTGAGACAGTTGATTCTCTCTTTGCATTGCATTCCTGAGAATTATACACAATTATACACTAATTTAACTTTTTGTTTTTGCTCAGTTTTTGTTCAAGTCATTCAAGTTCTACATCATTATTGTCCTCTTAAGAAAACATACATGCTCAGTAAAAGCCCATTCTCATAAAGTTTTTTTTTTTTCATAAAAGGAGGATTAGGAACAGCTGGTGTTCTTGTTTTGTCTTGATGGTTATTATAGCTTTAGATGTCTGAGAAATGCATTAGAAAAGCAAACCCAAATAAACATTTCAAAGTTTATTTCTGTCTCGTGCCTTCTCCTCCATTCTTGACCCTGACGTCTTCTTACCAGTGCTTTTGTGAGCTAGCCAAGGGGGGCGTTGCCTAGTTACCACGGGACCACGATGGTAGCTTGTCTCCCTTGCTCTGCCTTGCAGAACAAATGCATCAACAGTCCAGGGTTCCCACTCCATTTTACAGCTTGTTTAACACATTTATTGTGTTAGTTGTTTTCTCTACACCAAGACCAACTGTAATGGAAATCAGATCAGACTGTTCACCCCTTATTAGACATTTTGAGCTGAAAAACAACATAAAAAAATAGGAAGGAATACAATTTTTAAGTCATGGAAGTGCTGACTTGAGTTATGGAATGTCATGGAAAAGTCAGGGGATTTTACTTCAGGGCTACGGTGGTAACCCTGGCAATGATCATGCTTATAAATTTGCAGACTGAAACAGAGTGAAATTATTAGCTAAGTAAGACGTTCTTTTTTTTCTTCAGCTCATTCACTCATTGTTATAATCATACCATTTTGTTTAGTCTTGTTCAAAACAGTTTTGAAGCAATAAATAAGGAACATTATAGAAAGTTATAGAAAATATAGATTGGAACTTTTGATGCACAGAGCAAACAAATAGCAAAATCATTTCAGTTTTGGTTCCTGAGAACTTTCATTCACAACATTCAATACTAAGCTGATGAACATGCAGCACGGTTCATAATCCTCCCACAATGTAGCTCAATCCAGATTACAGAACAACAAACATCTCAGTGGGACATAGAGAAAGTCGGCAAAATAATAGGGTATGAAGACATCCCGCTGAACTTAACCTTGGCACACCCTACATGGGTTTTAGCCCAATTTAAGCTACAGTTCTGTCATCCTGACAGATCAGGGCTGATTTCAGCAGATTTGTAGGAAGTCAGCAGAAATAATCTTGCATTGCAAAAGAGAGGACTCCACTCTAGCTACAGTTGGGCCCATCATGATTCGTTAATTATGTTTTTCTTAGGAAACTCTGACGTTCAAAACATGTCTACTAGCCTACATACTTTATGAATACCTCTCTTTTTGCCTTTTTTATTGCACAAACGGAAATACATACATTCTTAACTCGGTATGCACAGACAAGCTTCATGCAGATTATATTATATTACATCATACAGCTATCCCTCTATATTGCAGTTAGTTTATTATTGGCTATGTAGTTCTTGTTGTCAGGTGAAATTTTGTAGTGGCATCCCCAATCCTTCCCTCTTTGCCTAGTGTGCTCCCTTCCAGTGAAAAGATGAGATATTATGAAAAGACCATGTTGAAATTGCCTTTTTGCATTTCTGGGGAGGATTTGAAATGTCATGTACTCATGTTCTCAGCTTTGATCAATATTGTTATATATGATGTGGCTCCAAAAATGTTTATAGTATGCAGAGCAGGCAGTATGGTAGCATCACTAGTCATCACACTGTAATTTTCAATAGTTTACTTTGAACACAGACCATGGCTTGCATATGCAACAAGCCTTTTCCAATTCTATCCCCTGCATTGAAGACTGCCCCGAGCCTCTGATGACTGGCATCAATTTTAACATACAGCGACATAGAGAAGTTAGCATAAGCAAGCACAGGTGCTGAGATGATCTTCTGCTTCAGGGCTTGATAAGTCTAAAGTAAGTAAGTCTAAATAAGTGTGCCACAACTTTGCGAAGGTAAGCGTAGGGGCCTTGATCTTCAACACTTTAAGATAACTCAGAAGAGTGAGGGGATGCAAGAGGACTGCACGCTGTGAGAAATTATTTACTAACTTCCTGTAGAGTGTCCTGCAAAGCCCATGAATAACTTTAATGTGTTAATGTTCCTGCCACTCTGCTACCACCCGAGACTTCCATAGGGTCCATAGGGACACCCTCAGAGGAGGTGGCATGGTCCAAGTAGGAAGCTTTGCACATCACTAGCTCTGCTTCATTTTCAGGCTGTGTTCCCAGAAGCAGGAAAGGCCAGCAAGGTTGAACAAGATTTACTCCATGCACAAGAACATAACCACATCATCCAAGTACAGTAGAAGCAATTGAAAGTGCTGATCTATTATCCTTTTTGTAGGTCACTGTATTATTCCAAGTGTTTTCCAGGGGCTAAATGGTGGCCTCCATATAGTTATACAATCCAAACACTTTTTCGGCTTCATATTCAACAGAATAAGACAAGATTTGCTACAGACAAGATGAACACAATTTGAATTATTTCAAGGGTATTTTAGGGTATTTTATCTTACACTGTACATAAACTGTTCTGCTTGTTCTTATCTGCTAACATGTCCTAATTGTAAAGCTGACAAAATCATTGACAACCACAGAGTCCTCACTTGAAGGATTGATCAATTCCACAGTCGTTTCGGGGATAAGTGTCTTTGTTGTCTTCCTGTTCAGCTACTTGTAGACCACCCACAATCTCGGAGTGACATTTTTACATAATCAGTCATTAAGAATTGGGGCTGCATCACTCCCTAAGAACACACTCTTCAACTCATCGTTTGACAGGACAGCAACCCTGTTTTGCTTGTAAATGATTTCTGTGTTTTCTGCCCGATGTCATTTAGCAAAGAATTGTGTGTAAAGTCACATTTGCACAACCTAAATCATTGTCACTGCATGCGGAGAGAAGGTTAGGTTTGGTTAGGACAATCAATCTCAGAAAGGAAATGATTGAGTCTGATGTATAGTCATATCTTACTGATTGAAAAGTCACTGCTCTACCTCCCCATGCAATGACCTCAGCTGGGTAGAAACAAGCATTCTATGTCTGAGATTGCAAACATGTATCAGTTCTGCCAGTGTTAACCACAGGAACCATGGACTCGCCTTCTGCAACCGACATAAACTGTGGATACCAATGGTTTGCCAGCAGTACACACTCATCTTCCTCCATTAATGCCTGCAGAAATAGTCTGTGGCTCCTCAGAGTGGTGGAACCGATTTTCTGGTGAACACACTACCTCACATCCCTTCTTGTGCTATAAACAACTCATCCAAGGTGGACCAATTTGAAGAGAACTTAGCGGAGCAACTTCGCCAGCACCAGCACTTATACGACCCATCTTCTAGCAATTACAAAAAATGTAACCTTATATTCCTGGTGAGATATTGTCAAAACTTTGCAATCCGATACTGAAGAATGCACCAGAAAGTTGAAAAACCTTTGGGGCAGATTTATCAAACAAATCAAAAAGCTAGCTAAAACAAAAGCAGTACATAGTCTGCAAACCTAGGTGCTATCATAGGGTGCAATATTGTAGATGATTGGTGCATGTGCAAGATGCAGATGGGAGTGTGCATGTGCCAGGTTGTGATACTGTGAATCAGTCAGCTCCCACAGTGGTGCACGTATATCTGTGCACCTTTGTGTCAGAGTAGAAAAAATATCCCTACCCAATTGTATAAATTGGGGTAGGGAGGTGAATCGCTGGCATGTTGTGAGAGTTTGAAATTTTCAAAATCTCACAGTAGTAGTTTACTATCTTTTGCTGCACACTAAGCTGATGTTGAGCAGGAAAGGTCACCTGTTTGGCATTAGCATTATATTTGAGTTGCCTGTTGTCTACATAATCTACCAGTGTGTCAAAATGTGTGATACTTTATTGATCCTTGGAGGGAAATTCTCTTTAGGCATTTCCTACTCCAGGGAGGTCAGAGCGCAGGGTCAGCTCCATAACAGTGCCCGTGGAAATGGTAGGCATTCAATGACTTACTCAAGGACAATTCAGCTGCACAGACACCCCTGTATATATTTGAAACATTGGCTAATCTGGTTTTCTAGGCTCCTGCCTTGGCCTATGCAGACACCTGCTTTCCTGTGCCTGAAGCTGTGCTAGCATCTCTGTGTTAGTCTCTCCAGCCCTTTCCTCTTGCCTTCCTTTATGCATATAAGATTTGTTTCCAATCTTTCCTCCGAAGAATTTTAAATCTTCTGCTGCGCATTGCCTTGATAATGGCCAGGTACAAAAAGAGTTTTAGTTCTTCAAATGTTCCTCCCATAAGGCTGAAAGCATCCTCAAAATAACGCTCTCATCATGTCATTTTATTTCCTAAACAATAAAAGTATGGAGTGAAACCATTACATAGTATGTAGTCCCGCAGGTATTTATGGAGCTCAAGGTGCATCTAGATTGTGTCTAGACAACACACCAAGCCTCATATTAACATTCAGTTTTTCCTGTTCACATACAGTCAAGTATTGGGACCATGTTTTTTATTATTTTCTATTTTATGTGCTGACATGGTTTATAATATTCTAGCGTGTTTTACCATAATGGCAATAAAGAGTCAGAATTCACAGAATCTTTAATGAAATTCAATGTGACTAATAGAAAAAATAATTTTTATCCACTATCTCAATGCTTTTTACCAACTTCTATATATGACTCACATCTTCCACTCACATCCAAAAATTCTAAAAATTATGCAACCTTTAATAATTCCTGCCATCACAACAGAAAGCTAATGTGACATGATGGGTCACTCATATCAGTGGAGCGTCTGTGCCCTCAGGGAGTGAGAGATGTAGCAGGGGGCAGGAAGCCAGCCTACCCTTGTATGTGAAGGGCTGCCAAATCAAAGGCAGGGATCAAAGTGTTGCCTTAGCAGGTGTCCTTGATTACATACCAATTATTAAGTGGGCTCAGCATCAGTCTTGACAGGTTTACGCATGTCTACACTGCAGATGGGCAGACTTTTACCATGGGCTGCCCTCGTGTGGGTACATGAAAACACTGGCAAAGGTATTGACAGATGCAATCTCTCTGTCTGTCTGCATCAGTATTGTGGCGCCTCACTCGTGCTCAGATCCAAAACACTTAAGGGATGGTGAGATTAAACCTTTCAAACAGACAGTGTGGACTCAATGCGATTCCTTTTTTAACACCTATGGGTTTCTGGACCCCACTGCAAATGGCTGACAGCCTGCTGTCAAATGGGATTAGGGAGAGCACTACCTGGGTGCAGAAACATATAAAGGCCAAAAAGAGCCAGCTCTGAGCTAAGAACAGTTCATCTCTCAGTAATAGTGAAAATGATGCTATACCTGATCTGAGTGCTCTCTGCCACTGACCATAAAATAATTTACAAGGGAATGATTTGTGGCCTGCCATGATGTCATCCAACTACGGGGATAGTCAGCTACTTGGTTTACAAGTACAATTGGAAGTGCAACTGAAAACTCTTTTGTGAAAGGAAAAATCCTCCCTAAAACATTTTAAAACTTCAACAAAACAAACAAAACACCTATTTGCAATGTACCTTGCATTTCTGGGCCCATTTTGTGGTTTGGTGGCGTATTTTTTTAACCGGCCAAACACAGATGACATGATGTCACTTTTGAGATATTTCCAGCACAGCTACAATGGAGTTTGATTACAGAAACATTTCCAGTTCTGTACAATATAAACAATATTAGGTTTTGGTGTCAGCCCCTCAGAATCAAAGACCAGGGATACCAATTTCTCCACCCACAGTAGCCTCAATAGGTTATAATGCATGTTGCATTTTGAGTAAGAGGCGTGGCCGTGATCAATATGCCGCAATGTTCACAAACTTGTTGCCTAGCTATCTATATTTGTATATTTATATATATATTTCTGTTTATATTTATATCCATACACCCACCTTTGATTGAAAGCAACACGCCCCTTCTCTGGTTGTCAAAGATCACTCTGGGAAATGTAGATGGAGAAGGAAAGCGGGTGCAGCAAAAAAGTAAATTACAAAACCTCATCACAAAATGACTCCTGGAATGCATTGAATATCACAAATTGATGATATCTAACAGTGTAAGTGAGTATCTGAGGGTTTTCCTTTAAGCCTTTTGAAAGCATGTTGAGTTTTAAATCCATTTAAATTGGCAACATTTCACAAACCAGTCAATTCACCGCAGTGGCCATCTTAATTAATTCTCTATGACAGTGACAGTGCAGTAATTCACTATTTCTCTTCTGCCTGAGAGTCGAGTTCTACTAGAAGAGACAGAGTGAAAGACTGTCATCCCTTGAGCGCTGCTGATAAGTCCTGTTGCTGCCACTCCTCTGTCACTCTTCTGTCACAACTACCATCTTCATCTCGACAAACTCTCAGACATATGGCTTTAATTTCAGGGTTGTTTCAGTTATTTGCTTCCTCTTTTTTTTTTTTACTTAAATGAGGGTTAAATGAGGATTTAAAATGAGTAATTGTCCAATAATTCTGTCAGATTCTCCAGACTTTGAGATGTCAGTTTTCCTTGAGGTGTCATCCCTCTCTTCAGTTAAGGAAATGGTTTCAGTGGATTGGTGTATGATAAGAGGAGACAGAAACCTTGTGGGCATGACTAATGCTACTGAGTCCAATTAAACTGATGTCTTGTACTCACTGAATTCAATCAGCCTGATATGATCTAGTCTGTCTATGCATGTATTTGCCTCTAACTCTGATCACCTGAAAAATAAGACAACATGGAGAGCCTGAAACATGCACAGCTCATCGCCGTGCGTATCATTCTAGTCGGTGAACTTTTTTCTATTTTGCCCTACATTTCGTTATTCCAATTCTTCACAAGATACCCGTCAGAGGATTTGATGAATATCAGAGGAAAGGGGCACATGACTACATAAATAATGTGTTGCTATGACAGGTGCCAGGGACCCAGTCAGTGGCAGGACATGAGCTAAATGAATAGGTGACTCTCTTGTTTAAATTGGTAGCCCTCTGAATGTGCTGAGATAGGTGGTTACACTGGCTCACTCACACAACCGCCACCAAACTACCGTGATTCCCTGTAACCGCTGCACCACACCCAACCCGGTGTGAAACTTGGTTAAGCTGTGCTCTCCGAAGGCTAGTTAGGTTAGTCTAGAGGAAATCATAAATCAAAACAGGCTTCGGTCTGTCATTATCTATTAATACTTCTCTGCTTTTGTTCTATAGAGTTCTGGAAACAGCAAGAACTTCTCTCTCTCCCTTAAGACCAAGAAAGATTTCCTCTGAAAGATGGAGGTGAAAAGACAGCTCTTCAAAGTTTTCTTGGGTTGTGATTGATTTACTCATCCCTCCATGGTCTGCTGCATGCGCTGACAGCTCTGGAGGTGTAACCGTGTTCAATGCCTTAATTGAGCCGAATGCTCAGAGCTTAAATGCTGCAGGCACAAAACCCACACAATTAGGAAGAACTAATGACGTGGAGTATCACCCATTATTTCTCCAACTAACCCGAAGGGGTTCCCACATTTAGCATCACTAAGTCTTAATGAGTGATTAGGAAGAGGATATATATAGTCTGAATGTGTGTATCTTTGCACAAGTCCATTTTAGACAGTTCTTACATTTTCTATTGACAAAAAAGTGGATGTATGTAGGTCGTTATTTGAAGACATGTTTGAACTGCTTGTTTGTTCCTGTAATTATTAAAAAGTCTCTCTGTCTTTTCAGAGCCAAGATGATATGCACGTCATCTATAACAGTCAACTGGGTAAGTTTTATTTTTGCTCATTTAGAAGTCTTATTTTTTCCAATTTTTGAATGAAAGAAACAACAAAAACATCACTACTTATATTTATTATGGTTATTCATATCAAATAACAGTGCTGCTATCCTTTTGTTAAGCCCTGTTCTTAGATAACACTTGTATTCAAGGACATTGTTAATTTCATTGGGTAATATTTTGGAGTCTGTTACTGTGTTTGATATTTTGATGCAAATGAGTGTTATCCTGGATGACATTCAAAGGGATGAACTACCACTGAGGGTTTTTTTTTCAGTTGTGGGAGAATCGAATCCTCAGAGGAGGGAAATACCTTACCATGTTATATGATCATAAATGTGGCATCTGTTGGAGATGTTGGAGAGTGTGAAATTAAACACAAAACGCAAAAGTGCTTTCTGTTCTGATGCCTGTCTTGAAGAATTCATCTTTTTCATCTTGGAAATCTGAGTCCTTTCGATTTATTCATTGATATAGCCCCCCTCTCTTTATCAATTTGACAACAGACAGAAATTTCATAACTAGCGCAAATAAAAAGATCTCATGCTTGCCTTTTAATGCTTGAGAGGCCTCATACAGTTACAGAGTGCTCCATCTGAGAAGTGATTTTCAGGAGCCTGCAGAGAAGTTGGGAGCCAACATTCTGGACCTCTGCCTGTTGTTCTTTCAACTGGGTCACCACAGAAGCGGAAGCACACAAAAGGAAGTTCATAATGTGCTTATTTGGCACCTCAGCACAGAGGGGAAATACAAACAGACAGCTATCTGAAAAATGGAGCTAGACTATCTGGCATGGCCATAGTAATTCCCTTTGTCACGGCAGAAAAGCTACGGTCGCCTTCAGAGAATATTGTTTGTGGGCAGGAATTATAAAGATGAATAAATGAAAGCTGTACATCGAGGCAGGACTTCTCTTTGTCTCTGGACATCAAAAGGCAGAACTGAATGTTTTATTTTCAACTAAGTTGTCGTATCCTTTTACAAAGCATTGGAAATTATCAAAATGTGTGTGGCTCAAATCATGTTTCTTCAGAGGAGATAGAAGGTGTCGAAACAGAGGGAACCTTCAATTGTTCTTTTTTTGTGATCAAATGTTTTTATTTTCAATTTACGATCAAATATGAAGCGCAGGTATACAATGCACATTTGTCATCCCCCCCCATCCCACCCTATCCCCCTATCTTCCCTCACAGCTCACTAGTTGCCATAATAAAATATTTTCTACCTTAGCATTGTGAATAGGGGCTGTGGACATTTCTAAATAAATCACATTAAGGAATGTAAGACACCAACTAACCAACAAACACCGAGTGAGTGTGGTGGTTTCCATCTTGCTGCTATCAGTTTCTTTGCTGTTGTCAGGCCTGCAAGAAGAATACGCTTCTATGTAGTGTCCTTATTAAAACAAGTGCGGATGCTGTTCAGTCCCATGGCTCCTAGGCTGTTGTAGTTGAAGTTCCTACAGTGCTGGAATAATCAGGACAACCACATCATTCATATTGTCAAGAAGAATACATCCACTCCACTGTTTCTGTTTCAGTAGCATTGCCCAAACTTAATAATTAAACACTTGTTACGCAAAAATGCTTTGCTAGCTCAATCTAGTTGTAACTAAAATATTTTTTTAGAAAAAAATATTTTTTGTCAAGCATAGATTAGACTGTTAACACTGGGCAAGCGCGCAATACGAGGTGAGAGAGCATTGTTTGGTGTTACCTTGGAACAAACTATGAAGGGAATACTATCAGGCTCTGACTAGCAGCTACTGGAACCCAGAAAATGCATCATTTCCACAGTTAATTGGATCGGTGATTGGATCGTTGATCAGCCGATCACACTGTTAAACAAAGTCACAGATTGACTAGTCTCATCAGCATCGATATTGCCAACTGAAATGTGGGAGAAGGCGGGGCATGCACATAAATGTGTGAGTGTGCAGTAGGGGGAGACAGCCAATCAGATGAACTCAATCAGATGAACTCAATCAGATTAACGCAATTCTTGTTTTCTTAAGTACAAGGAATGATTGGGGGATGTTAACAAAAAATCCATTAAGGATGTGTTAAAATTCATGTTGAGTGTTCACAATAAGTGAACTGTTACTTAACTTCATCTTAATTAGATACTACTCAATAAACACAATCAAACAAAAAACATTATTTGGGGTACATAGGGGTATGATGACTGACTGACTGACCTGAATTTGGCTCCTGAAAAATTACACAGTGCACAGATGTATTTCCTTCCTTATCAGTAAAAATCAACTCCACAGCTTAAAAACCTGTTCCATCCTCTCCTCTGGCTCGATGGTATTGCATGTAATTCATAAATATGTAACATGCCAACCTTCAACTACAGATTGTCAGCAGAAACACAGTAGAACCTCAACCTATCTAAAACCCTCAGGAATAGACAACTTTCAACTTTCAAACAAAATGTTCAGATGACCGAGCAATTCCTACTCAAAAAGTGCATGCACACATATTCCAAAAGTGCCCAGGGCCCCGTGTTCCTAATTCAGTATGCCATAACCTTCTACAATACAAAAGCAATTCATTGTCTGTGAGTGTTTCAGAGACAAACAAGTAGTGTTTTCCAAAGTACCATGGGTGCCTTTGCTGGAGATTCATACCACCAAATTGGCTGCTTTGAGACAGGAGCGCTCCTCTCCTCTTTTTTTTAATATTTTATTTTCAAGTTTTAAGATTTATGAGAAGTGAAGCACATTCATACAAACAATCCACAAAATAATAATAATATAAAAAAAAAACCACAATGTCTGCCAGACAACACAAATTAAGCCATTACACATATATTAAACATTTACAGTTGTATTTTCTTTTAGAGAGTTTATGAATGGACCCCCTATTTTAGTAAACGTATTGGCCAACTTAGACCTACAAAAGCGTATTCTCTCCATCTGTATTGTTATAGTCATTTCATTGAGCTATTTCTGAAAGCAGGGAGGAGTGGATGATCTCCAGTCCAGGCTGCAACCATTCCAAGCGTCAAAATCACTTGCTCTTCTGGAGTGTTCTCAGAGCATCCAAAGAGCGCAAGTTGAGGATCAGGCGCTTAGAAAACATTTCTTTGACCAGAAATCATACAAGAGAGGACAGAGCCAAAACAGATGTGTCAAGTTGCCCTCTGCTGCCTGACATCTATCACAGAAATTGTAGGGTAAATTCTGCTCAGTTTAGTCTTCGAGTAGCGCAGTCTATGCATGACCTTTTATATTGTATCAATTTATATCTTGCATTAATTGAACAGGTATGTATTCTGGATAAGCCCTCCTCCCAAGTTTTATCTGACAGCTCCATGCCTAGCTCACTGGCCCAAGCCTCCTTCAAGTGGTTGGTGGATACAGAGTTAGCAAAAAGAGAAGCAAAATGGGAAACCAAATCTTTGGAGTCAGGAGGAAGTTGCAGGAGTTCATTAAGTGAGTGGTTCTTTGGTATATTTTCAAATTGTGGAATGTTCTCCTTGACATAGTGTCTAATTTGTAGGTATTGAAAAAAGTGGTCAAACTTCAGTCTCAACTCGTCTGTGACGGTAAAAATGAAAGGTTTTTACAGATAGGGGTGTAAATGGAGACATCTGGCAACTTGTGGACACTTTTTATTTGAAGAATTCTTAAGGAATGTCCCAAAATAAAGTTGCTACCTGCCAGTTTATTTGGGGATTCTGTTTTACAAAAGAGCATGGCGGAGAGGGAGGATTTAGTTGCTGCTGACAGTTCTATGTCCAACCATTTGTTTTCTCCAGGGAGTCCCCATTGCCAATAGATTAGGGCTCTGGCATTGGCTGCCCAGTAATAGTGTCTGAATATAGGTAAGCCTGGACCTCCCACGTTTGTGGGCTTCTGTAAATGGGCTTTAGATATGTGATGGGTTTTATATCCCCAGACAAATGGTAAAATAATTTAGTCTAATTTCTTAAAGAAAGCAGCAGTGAGGAACATTGGTAAGTTTTGAAATAGATACAAGAACCTAGGAAGGGCAACCATCTTGATGGCATTAATGCGTCCTATCATGGATAAGGGCAGAACCTTCCAGTCCTCAATGTTTAATTTCAGTTTATCTACTATATCTACTACTACTAAATTTAAATGACTCGATAAAATCTAAGAAATGGGGAACAGAGGCTTCTGGGTCCGAAAGACAGAGTCGCATATCATCAGCGTACAGGCTCAAGCAACTCACCACATCCCTCCATCTTAATACCTTTAATATTGAGGTGACTCCTTATTCCTATCGCTAGGGGCTCCATGGTGATGTCGAAGAGCAAAGGGGTAGAGCGGATCTCCCTGTCTGACCCCATGCTGAAGGTCGAAAGGGTCTGACTTGTCATTATTGGTTAATATGGAGGATGTTGGACAGCAGTACATTTTGACCAATGTGATAAAGGAGTCTCCAAATCCAAATCTAAGAAGTGCCTCGAACATATATGGCCATTCTGTTTGGTCAAAGGCCTTCTGAGCTTCGAGGGATAAGACGGCCGCTCCAGAGTCTCTGCCATGGTCAGTATCCATGATGTTAAGGAGCTGACGTACGTTACAAAAAGAAAATCGTCCTGGAATAAAACCTGATTGATCAGCGTGTATAATAGATGAAATATATCTACCTAGCCTATTCGCTAATACTTTTGTGACTGTTTTTTCATCAAAATTTAAAAGGGCGATGGGTCTATAATTAGCGGGGTCTGCATCATCTTTGCCCTTTTTCAGCAATACACAAATGTTTGCCTCATACAGGGATTTTGGGAACCTGTTGTTTTCAATAGAGTCATCTATCATTCTAAGCATGATTAGTACAAGGGCTTTGTGGAATGCCATATAAAATTCACCGCCAAATCCGTCAAGGCCGGCCGTTTTGCCAGAGGGAGAGGCTTTGATTGCCTTAGTAAGCTCACTGTGAGAAAATTGAGTATTAAGTGCTACGCTAGATGCTAGTTTAGGCATGTTAAGGGAATCAAAAAAATTGGCATAGTCAGAATTAGTGGCCTCAGACTTGGTGGCATTTAATTCAGAATAAAATTCTCTAAAGCGGTTGTTTATCTCCATTGGATTTGTTAGTGGAACACCTCTTTTAGAGTTGATTTTATGAATTGCACGCTTTGCTTGTGCTCCTTTTAATTGTCTGGCTAAAAGCCTCTCTGGCTTATCTCCCAGCTCAAAGTTTTTCTGCTTAAGTTTTAGTAGAAGGTTGCTAATCTTATTTAAACCATTATGTTTAAGGAGAAACACAATATGGATGTATTCCATTAACACTGGATCTGTTCTTAGATCTGTTTATATTAAATGGAATGCTGATATCAAAGCAACATTATATCCTGCAGCATCACTAGCCGCAATTGATGAATGATACAAATTGCGTGAGACTATTGTCTGCCAAGCCCTAGTAATTTAGATAAAATGTTGATTTATGGGGAAGGAGTCAAGATAGATGAGTCGCAATAATGAATAATGATGCATGTTTTTTAGGAAGATTGGCGAAAATAATGTATACTAAGACCAAACATTTTGACCTTGTGCTTGCCAACCCCAGCGTTTTAAGTTAGTAGAACAGAGGCAATAATGTTGTGATCTATAATGCACTGATAAGATGAGGCAGATGAAAAACCAGTTGGCTATTCACCCAGGCCACACAATCAGCAACGTTAAATTGCATTTACAGAAAGTGTAACAGAAAGTAACTTACTTTATTATTAGACTATTCAATATACTTGGCAGCCGGCTCAATTTATTTACTTCACAGATGTTGTTGATCAGTAAATTGTTTTTACTGTTCTGTATGACACGACAGCTGTCCTCCTTTGGATTGAATTATTTCTGGATTTAAATTCTACAAAGATTTCATAATGAAACTGGTTCCCAGTGGGGTTTGCATTGAGACTCACTGAAACCTGGTTATGAAATCACATCCCAATATATTAGATGACACAAGTTTTCTTTATCTGCAATCCTGTCAGATTGATTCCTGAGCCACGTTTGAGTTGTGACCCACTAATTGAGAGACAGTGATTTGAGGAACATGAATAAAATGTAAGAATTGCAAAACATACTGTTTCTTATTTTGCATCATTTAGGGAGTCCATGCAAGGGGGTGATGCAAACTTTCGACACATGTCCAAAGTCGTAAGTTTAACTAGTTACTTAGAAAAAAATGAACAGTACAAAAATGCACAGTCAAAAAACTGTATTGCTCCATAGGCTCTCATGCTCATGCACACCTGAGGAGATGAGGTCACTATATTAACTCTGGGTTAGACGAATGGAGCCTAAACAAAGGGGGTGTTAATACAAATATGCATACTACTACTACTACTACTACTACTACTAATAGAATAAAGTATTGTTTTCTTAATATGCAAATCCCAAATATGGCTCTTACAACATGCACTTGATGTAGAGTGTTTGATAGGTCAGGGTCTAGGGGAAACATGGACTGAAACAGTGAACAGCACTGCTACAGAGGAAAGAAACTGCCAGAATTTAAATCAGATTATCTCTATAACAATAATTAGGCCTAGGACAGCAGCGCTACTGTCCCCTCTGCAACAGCACTATATTCATGCTATGGCTGCCAGCCAGGCCCTTCAGGCCATGGGAAATCAGCACCGAAGCTCCTAGAAAGTATGTTCTCAAGATGTTGATAGAACTCTTCCTGCCTACCAACTAGCATTCCCTGTCTCTTTCTCTATCTCTCTCGTGCATATTTGCCAAGTGTGCTTGTCTGCATGCCTCTCTCTGGAGACAGAAATCCATTGTCTCTGCATTTTTTCTGAGCATGGCTGATGACTTTATTGTCCTGATTAAGACAGCACCACTCATTCAGCCTGAAATGTCAGTGGCAAATAAAAAAATAAAAAACACGTACGTCCGAAAAATTCAGCTTTTCGGGAATTTTGAAAATCCGACTTATTTTCAAATGGGCATCCATGCATTTTTGAAATTCTATTATGGATATCAAATGGGTTTCATAGGGGAAACTTGGAATCTGTTCAAAGTTAATTGCCTCAAGGTCCTGAATTATTGATGCAAAGTGGGATTTAAGGCTGACTTCAACACTCATTAGTCTTTACCAGAGTTGTCCATGGAGTCGTGAACTCATGAGCACCTATAATGAGTGTGATTATTACAGGTTGCAGACTGTCTTTTCAAACTTCCTGTGTGATTTTGTGTGTGTCTGCTTTCCTACTTGGAGGGAATTGTAATGAGCTAATTTTTACAGGAGAGCAACTCTCTCTCTCTCTCTCTCTCTCTCTCTTCTTCATTTCACTCCCTTTCTTTCCTGACCCCCCCTTTCTATTTTTCTCTCCTCCATTTTACTGAGAGATATTTATGACACTGACCTTTCCAGTGGTAAGCTGAAAGTTAAATACACCATGCTCTCTATTGATCCTTGAGCTGGGTAATTAAAAATCTGTATTAATATGAGAAGAAGGCTGATAGGAAATCGTTTCACTTGCTGCATGACACATAGGCCGGTGCTGAACTGGATGATTGCCTGTAGAGAATATAAATAATTTTTATATGGCTAAATCAAACTCTCTACAGACCTAAAAGTTGGTTACATTGAATTTGTGCTTTGAGATTGAATATCACCGCATGTATGTGGATTGGCTATTAAATTCTGGTGCTCTCCGCTGTGACGGTCATGGTTAGTTTGGTCAGGAAACTGCTACCCAATTCTCTCCGGTGCACTCTGTCTCTCGGATGCACCATTTGGGTACGAGAAAGGGAGAGATGGAGGGGATTTTTTTTAAGGAGAAGGATGATTCCAGGCCATCTTGTTACGGGGAGTCCAATGATGTGAGTCATCGGAGTGTAGCAGGTAGCACAATCAGCTTCTGGATGGGGGATTCAGGCCTGCCGCCTATGAAAATGAGCTGTTGACATCTCTGATGGTGTGCTGGCGATGAAGAGCTCTGGATATGTCATGGCGGTCCTCACTTGCAGTGTTCCAGCTTTTTAGACATTCGCAGATGTTTGTCATTGAAATCGCACTATTGATCTGCTTCCCGTCCTCTGCGTTTTCTTCTCTTCGTAGCCAGAATTTTCCACTAAGCGTGACATTCCGCTGCCCCACAGTTAATCATACTTTCATTTGCGTGCGTGTTCTCTCCGTTGTGTTGCCTTGTAAGTCCGTTTACTGAACTGGGGGCATCGATTCTCAAGGCCAAAATTTAAAGTTACTGTGACAGTTCTGGTGACTACACACACCTGCTCTGTGACACTGATGGAGATGACAGAGCTGCAGGAGTGCCCAGAGGTTAGTGTGCTCTCAGCTCCTCTGCCACTTGGCACCGTCTGCCACCCTGCTCTAAGGAAATGTCACCATTGATTTGTGTCAATGAGGTGACAACACTGCAGGGAAAGGCCACCACGTGAACACACAAGCTACATTTATGTGCACATATTTACAACCACGTGGACACACATGCACAAATACAAGCATTTCTTCCCGGGCCTTGGTTGTTTTATCAGTCTGTGCCTCTACCCTTTCATATGTAGAGTTGCAGAGGTAATGAATGCACACTAAATAACACTCAAAACCATTACGCAGAGTTTGCCTTAGACCAGTGATGGTCTTGAAAGGGTGAATCCTTGCATTGAGCAAACCATCAGATCAGAGTGAACGAGGCAGAATTCTCCTGCGTCTCATTTCATCCAATATATTTCAAGGCTGATACAGTCTTTTATCTATGGAGTGGTCTCTTCAGAATACCGAATGAGTGAGGGGAGATAAATGAAGACTAGACTCATGCTTTATAGTTCCAGTGGCCTGGCAAAATAAATCATCTGTACTGAGGTGACCAGAACCAGGACTCTGGCTCTATCTCCCCAGCCACCTTCTACCTCTTAACTTTCATTTTAGTCATATTCCACTCAGCCAAGAGGGATCATGGGAAAATCACAGTTTGTAAATGAAAAGTGCTTTGCACCATCTTTGGCACCGAATGTACTGTTTCAAATCTGCTCCCGGTATCTCAATAGATTTATTGATTGCATACCTGCAATCTGAAATGGCCGACATTGACTGGCAATGGAATGTACAGCTGTGGCTGTGACCGCAAAGGAGAAGGACACAGGAATGATGGAGATGAGAGAAGAAGGGGACTGTAACACGATTTTTCCTTTTCCCTTTTTCCCCCGTTGTTTGATGATTAATCGAAACCCATTAGTGTGGAGCCGAGGCCAGTGAATTCACTCTTAATTAGTTTCTTTTTTTACCCCTCATTCTCCTTTGCTTTGACATAGGGTACACATTATCTACACAATGAAGGATTGGCAAACTGCTTATCTGATTCTACTTGCAGCTGGTATTATTGCTGTACCTTGCAGTATCAGGGGGCTGATACCTCACCTGGGGCTTTAAAATACACTGCTTTATGTGAAATATAATGCGCAGACACGTATATATACACACACACACACACACACGCACGCACCTACACACAGTCATTCATTCAGCAGACTCAGCAGAAGGACATTTAGAGGTGGTGTAGAGGTATGAGAGACATATTTGCTCTCTAAGCTCAGCTCTCGGCGGAGGTTAGATCTGTTGGAGATGGACATGCTGAGATTTAGCAAGTAAATCCCCCCCCCTCCCCTCACCAGAGCTTGAGGATCAATGGGATCTTTGTTATGTGGGGAGCAGGGCAGAGACACACCCACCAACACTAAATTAAAAAGATCTGACACAGATACAGTGATCCGACACATTTGCTACGCCTGACCCCGGTACTAATATCCCAGCCCAGGGTGGGAATAGGTTCAAGTGGTGTAATTGAAGAGGAGGCAATCCATCTACTCCTGCCATTGTCAGCACTCCCCCTTCTTCTCTCCTCTCCTTGTATTGCTTCTGCGACACTATTCCACAGGGACGATAATGGACCCGACGGCAGCTGCTCTTACTTGTTTATGTTTTTGAAACACTAAAATATTCTTACTCAGCAAATTTTTAAAAGCTTCATAGAAAACCCCCTTCTGATAATCATAATTTATGACACACGATATATCCTTTATGACTACATTCTGTACAAATACTTAAGTAGCCAATTAAAACGTCTCGAGCTTGCAAGAATGATTTGGCACCAAGCCGTTTATGTTTGTTTGAGCCCATTAATTGCAAAGACGAAGAAGTCCTGCACATCTTCTTACCAGGAGTATCTGAGCCACCCATCTTAGCAGGAAAACGCCAACATCTTTTCCATTATTCTACTTACTTCATACCTGGATGTGAGCTGCCTCCTCTTGGCTCTAAATCCCAGCTTGAAAAGGCTTTCCTGTTGTCACACTCATTTGAGCCAGGTGCTTCAAACTTCATTTTGATGTGGAGGACAGCTTAAAGGATTTAAAAGAGTTGCCAAATATAATTCCACAGAGCAAAAGACAAACCTGCAATTTATTTTTTTCTTTCACTTCCCACAGATCCTTTGGTGTAGGTTTGATCGTATTGGCTGTGAGAAGCACAGGGCTTATGTGGACTTGTTTGTGCAGCCTATGTCATTCTTCATTGAGGTCTGTCACTATTACTACCCTGTAAATGGATTTCACACGAGGCACAAACTGCTTCATGAAACTGCATCAGCAGGGCCTATGACAAAGACGGTATCTAAAGATGTCATCGACACTGAGGCAGTCTACATTAGCAGTAGTTAAACTAACATTGTACGGCACTAAACTAACAAGTGGCTCCCTGTTAACCTTGGCCTTAACATGCAGTAAGGCTACTGAATAATATTGACAATGCAGTTCTGTCGCTCAGCCAGAAGTGGACACCTGGGCTGTGTAAACCTTTCGGGTGTTATGGCACTACATACCGAAACCCATCTGACTGCTAATCATTTTATTAAGTAACACAGGCTGGGCTGTGACATTTACATACCCTCTCCCCAAGCCAATTAAGCTCTTGATGTGGTGGTTATTATCACCAAGCCAATAATGGAGATTAGCAAAAGGAATCTGTTCACGCTGCCCTCCGTTGCAGAAGTCGCCTCACTCGTACAGACTGTCTCTTATCTTGTCTTGCTCTCAGAAGGTCATCGATTGCCATGATCCTTTTTCACAGTATGTGAGCAGTCTCTGATCTCTGTCCTTTGTGTTCCACCAGACCTGCGGGAGATAGTGTTTGTCATCCAGAGTCAGAGCAACTCCTTCCATGTGAGCCAGGCAGAAAGCCGGAGAGCTGATTTACTCAAGCAGGCACAAAGTCTCACAGTGGTAAGAACCTAGTGACCCTTCACTCATTCCCACACACAAACATAAAGTCACGCTCTCTTACTTTCACATGCAATGAATCTGCTTAAAATGACACACCTGCAGTTCAAGAGAAAGTTTCAAGTGGCTCTAATCCAGTACATATCATTACCACCAGCAACCAAAAGTCACATCTGAATGTGAGCTGGTGTAAACTATGTATTGCCACATGGTGTCAGCACTGATTTTGAAAACAGATGCAAATACTTGTTAGAAATCCATCTGGGAAGAATGTAAACACGACTCGTATTGTCTACACAGAAAAGATATGCTGTTTTGCTTGTTGTTTGCCATTTAGTGTGCTGTTAGCATTATTATCTTTGAGTTCTTATTGATGGTAATCTTCAGATTAACTCTCTACTCTCTACTCTCTTTGCTCTTAGTTAAGGACATGCATGTAATTTCATGTATCAACAAGGAAATTCCACTTTTGTGTATATTTAATAGAATGTTTTTTTGACATTTCCACCTATCCATTTGGTTGTCACCTCAGATCTCTGATGTTCGGATATGTATGGCTCCACTCAACAATTTCCATTACCGCCTGTCCAGGGTACTTGTGGGTAAATTCTTGGTGAAAACTGGTTATCCTTCATCTTGATGAATTTTGTAAAGCCTGCATTTAATGTAATTTCTAAAATTTCAGTAAGCACATCAGCATCATGTCATAGTAAGACAAAGCGCACATTTGTAGGTCAAGATGCCCTCTATCTCTATTCATTAAATCCCTTCAATGTCAGATGAAATATATCGTAATACATTATTATATTCCATGTGGTTGAATAGTGAATGCAGCATCACTAATTGTGATATTATAGGACATTAGATGAAGAAACGGCTCCCTGTATCTAGAGACCAGTTTAGATTATTATGTATTTATTTTTGTTTAGATTTCTGTGGTCTCAGATTTGTCTCAGATATATTTTGACCTGGTCTTGTCTCAGTCTCAGTCACTGCTTGGTGTTACTTAGCCATGATTTCTCTATCTAGTGTGTTAGTATGAATGGATTGTAATCGCAAAATATTTACTGTTTCCCACCAATTAAATGTCATGGTCTTGGAAAAAAGAGTGAACACCCTGTGGTCTTGGCCTGGTTTTGGTCTTGTTCCCCACACCCAGTCTTGGCCTTGACTCAGACTTGTCTAAGGTGATAACAGTCCCAAAAACCTTCACTCCACCTCAGTGCTGAAACAATATGAATGTCTTGTTTTTGAAGAAGAAGTTATTAAATGGCCAGATCATAGTTGTTGAACTATGTTGAACTAAAATGACACCCCAGCCCTTCTCTTACTTACACAGTGAAGGAAATCAAATCAACTGTTGAGACACCAACTTTGATTGTTGGTTGTTCGGAGTTTTGAAAAATGTAGAGGAAATTTGTAATGTTTCAATAGTGATGTCAATTTGTCCCGATATAATTGATTTATTATGAAAAGATCTCATCATCTCCAGAGTTTTGGTATCTGTTGCATACAATTACACAAACTGAAGCCCAGAGAATTTAATTGAGCAGCTTTCCAAAGAGGGCACAGTAAAGGCTTGCCAACTTTTCAAATGAATATACCATGAGACTAATGATCAGTTATCTTGATGCAGTTATAATGAAAATAACTTTTGCCGTAAACACAGCTTGTAAAATAGCTTGGAAACTTCAGAAGCAGCTGTGCGACTTTATACTGTGTACACTGCACACCAGTGAGGAAGCCCTTGTATTATCTATGTGACTGCTCGCACTTTTTGTTCCTCCAGTTTGAGATGCTGCCTTCTGGGAGGAATTTACATTACATTTATATTTCAGGCGTTTAGATGATGCTCATACCCAGAGCTACTTACAAGTGCAACAGTAGAATGAGCTTAAATTCCTAAATCTCCAACACTACAACCTAAGCTGCTCTGTGGTACCAAGGGCGACTAAGAATATCTCTAAAATGCTGTTCAGTTCAAGTCCAAACAGCCTCCTGAAGTCAAAATGAAATGTAGGCCTGAACATGCCACACTCGCAATGCCTCCAGTAGATATATGTCCATACATGTGTTTTTTGAGATTTTTAAAATGTTATGTTATTTTCCACACAGATGGCCAGTAATTTTTATTTTTATCATAAACACACACTGGAAATAAATATTTTTCTCAACTGCTTTTACATGTATGTCTTATCTTAGGAATTTATGTATGTGATTAAGTCAGTCAACACTGAATCATGTATGTAAAAAAAAGTCAATAGGGTTTTAGCAGGGGATGCTGTACTGCAAGAGTGGGACTTTATTGACTTTGGCTGTGGATAACACATGCCATTTTTTACTCCAGCTCATTATTGTTGTGGCTTGGACAGGTGGCTGCTGTATCTGCAGTCTCCTCTATGATTAAAAGCACATTTTCCTGTCTCTCCATAACGGCAGGGTCTCAGTGACCCCATCTTCTCCCAAGTCACCAAGCAATCAGTGTCTTATTCGTTGCTAGCATGTCCACACAAGGACAGGCTCTTATCTCTTTGAGTCTCCGGCTTGCACACAATGGCCATGAAAAGAATCAGTCACTTTTTCTCAGATGCCTCTCTCATCAAAGAAATGTGGATAGCTCTTTGAAGCAAAAGTTCTGTGTTTGAGGTTGCATTATTATCTGAAGACTGCAGATTTTCTCTTTTTGTGTTTTCTTTTCCAGGTTTTTAATGTAATAGAGGTAATGTGAATATCAAGTTAAGACAAATTGAATAAAACATGGTAGGTGTCATTATGCCATTAGCGTCAAGATAAAGCTCATCTTAGATGATTGCTAACAAACCCCAACGGACTAATAGGGTTTAATAACTGTAAACAGTGTCACACTCATTGCTTAAATCACACAGGCTGCAGCCAGACCGAGTGGCTCAGAGGAGAATGTTCCCCCTGACTTCCTGCATGATGAGTGGACCATGCAGTAATGAACCACAGGGTCTTACGCTCTGCTGCTTTGGTTTCCTCACAGTGTGAAACATTCCCTCTTATGGCTCTCACTGACAGTCCTCACACGCCTTCTCCAGTACAGAAAAACTTGACTGGGATAGATTTTATTTTTGGAACAGTTGGGAAATGTTAGGTACTTTCCATGACTGTCCTTGTCTTGACAAGTCATAGGCTGCACTTTTTTATTCAATGATGTTTCTGAGGAGTTTGTTTCCTGCTTGTTCTGCACCCCTGACACAAGATGTGGGCTTAAGTGTCTTATTCATGAGCCTGGGACAGGGAAGGGCACTGGATCCGGCTCATTGGCTATTCCAGGGATCAAACCTGCGACCTTCAGGTTAAGGGACAGTCTCTCTAACCACCAGGCCGCCCTGCTGTCCTTCGCTGTACTGTATACTTTATTCTTTATACACAGATGCTCTCTGGTCTGCTTGTCTCTTTCAGAAACCACCTGCCGTATTGCTTCTTCACAGTCTTTCAGATAATGAGGGAGACTGGAGTATCCTTCCTCTGCTGCCTTAGTAAGTCTTCCAGAGCTCTCGCGTTTAAGTGAGCACCTGTTAGCCAGATTAACAAACATTTGAGGCTAAATGTCGGGGAGTTTTGGTTGGGTATTGGTTAGCCATGGTTAGTTTATTTAGTTGGTTGTTGAATAAAATGTTTAACTAAAGATTCAGAGTCAAGTCGTGATTTACTTAAGTATGTTTAATAAAAAAAAGCTGAGCTCAGGAGAGAGGTACACACACAAGATAAGGTATGCAGATCTCTGCCAGAGAAACGTCTGAACAGAGATTATAAAGCAAAGGGAGGACAAGGGAGCAGTTTCTAAACATCTACAAGGTCATGCTAATCGTTAGTCTGAAAAATCTGTTCTGTGTGAGAATGCTTCTCATCAGGAGCATCACAAGACAGGCCTTCCTATTACCTAAACACAATCCATACAGTCATATAGGAACATAAAGAAGCGTGCATCCTGTTCATCATGTCATACTAACAAGAATCATAAAGGGTACATAGAAATACAAGATACAATAGAATCACGAGATACAATAAATTCTCCCACAATGGTTTAGATCCCTATGTCAATCACTACTAACACAATGACTGTGATTGATTCCTTCATATCATGGTACATGTTTATCCCTGATGGGTCTGTAAGGATGAAAATAAGCCTATTGGCAAAGTGATAGCAGTCATCCAGTGGTCCGCAGCATGATAACGATGGTCACCGTATGCTTGGGACTTCTCACCAACTAAAATATATATTCAATAATTATTTTTGGGAGATTCAAAACGGCATCTGAAACTGTATGTTTGACCTGCCATCATATAGATTGAGGACCCAGTTGATCAAAACCACCCCAAATGATTATACAGCCACTCTCCCCCCAAAAAAGTCTGTATGGTTGTGTTTCTTTTATCGCCTTTCTGCCCTCTAAGGTGTACAGAGTGTGGCTGCCTTGATCTGACTGGGTGAGGAGCCTCAGTTAGTCATTCAGAGTGGGCTGGAATAAAAAGACAGATTTTGTAGATTTTCTCTGTGCATGGCTCATATAATTTATCCTTGTTATAACCCTGTTTGAGTTATTCAAGGATGTGTTACCATTTGGCCACTTTGTTGATACCTATTTTTTGTGTCTCCTAAGTTTATCTCACTCCTTTGGGAAAAACTCATCCTGGATTGTATTTCTTGAGGAGGAAACCAATGTGAGGATGACTAAACTTGTTCAGGTCCTCACAAAGTTTGACCAGAGTAAAGTGAGTATGTGCTCTCTGACCTTGCACCCCTCTCTCTATGCCAAATTCATCGACAAGATGAAAGATTTCTGTTTCGAGCTCCAACTTAATCATTGGCTCAATTAGAGGTATCAGGTTGGCTCAGGTTCCAGGGCAGCTGCTGTGCTTCACTACTCAGTCAATTTATGTGGAACCTGTCAGACACACAAGTCTCTCCGACCTCTACTGGATACCCATTTTAAGCCCTCTCTTTCCAGTAATAAAATTGCTTTTGTGTGTGTTTTGATGTAGAATTTTGCTTTATATCTGTAGGTCAGTATAAATATTGCATAAATGTTACAGTCAGAAAATGATGGATTGTTTGAAAAGAATCATTCGTTGTTTTATAATCAAGCATAGCAAAATAGCTTTCCCCATCAATAAATAATACGTTTCTTTAATGACTTTTAAAAACCATCTGACTTAAATCCAAGAATGTGATTTCTTTTCATCTGGAGATTTCACATTTTTGTGGCTAATTGTACTTGTTGACAAGCCTTGTCAACACACTCACAAGCCCGATAAGGCTTTCAGCTGAAACAGCACCCAAAAGTGATGCTAATTACACTTGGATGTAAGGCAGCAGGAAAAAAAAAAAGGCTGAAGTTTTCTTTGGTCTCCCTCAGAAAAGCTGTGTATAATAATTAATAGAAACTCTTTCCTATTCATGGTGGGGAACCTGCATGCTATTTTAATTCCAAGTCAGAGATGGAATTCATTATTGTGCCTATCCGTGACCTTACCCTAGGGAGGCAGAGACAATGAATACAGCATCTTCATGATTTGATTCATTACAACAAGCCCTAAAGCACAGACTTGTGAGTCCTTTCTCATAGGTGTTCCAATTCGATATCACCAGTCCCAGATTGTTCTGAGCAAGACAAAAACTTCTCTTCAGAATATCAAGGAGGCAAGGCTTATCTTATTTCAGAAAAGTTTGAGCCACCACTTTCTAATTGGCTTACATTGAGACATCGATGACACGACGATTAATTAGACATGCACATGTTGACACATGTATTGATTAGTTTGATTGACAGGCATAACAGGGAAGGGCACGGAATGGAAATTTCATGTTTGTGCAAATTCTTTGGTCATGAGAGTATATAGCTTGGTAGTTAAAAAAAAAAAAAAGCCAATAGCAATATGAATTATACATAAACCGACTAATACAAATATAATTTTGTAGTAAATTCTACCAATTCCTGCATGAGCTCAAATACTAATGTATCATACTTTTAATCTAACTGCTGTAGGATTTTCTCTAAATATAAAATTAATTTTACTCAAAATATGCCAAGAAATGTGATGAGAAGCAGTGGGGCTACGCTCTCTGCTTTCTATAACCATATCTCCCCACCCAGTTACTTGTAATGCAGAACATATATCACTATAGAAAGAATTTCAAAGATTTTGTGGCAAGTGGAGTGTGACAACTCCCAAATTGGGCCAAAAGCACAAATGTGTCATCACAATAAATTTCACATTGCATCTTAACGAAAAAAATCCTACATGTAACATCTCACGGTAAGAGAGCTAACATGCATTGGTAATGACACTGTGTCCATTTATCAGGAATGGTTTCTTGGTAAGCCCCTCCAGGATGAGGAGTCAACCATCATCCATCACTATGCCTTTGCAGAGAATCCCTCCATCTTCAAATACCCAGACTTTGCTGCTGCTTGGGCCTTAAGTATCCCCCTTGTTGCACGGTTAGTGTGTATACCTGTACACTCGAACCTGTTATCCAGTTCATGTCACAATGATGTACTGTATTCTCTACTGAAAAGCTTTACTTTACTACATATTGCATAATTCTACTCTACTACTTTAGAATTGCTCAATATCAGATATTTGTTATTCCAGGCTTGCAAACAAAGTGAGAGACGAGCCGCTTAAATCTGACTTTACTATTGACCTGAAACATGAGGTAAGACGACACGGACATCATCACCTTTAGGCCTGTTTTGCGTTGAACGTCTCAAGGTTCCTCTCTTTTCAGCCATTTTCTCTTACTATTTTATTCTCTCTCACACTGAAGCCAACACCAGCCTACTGTAATTTAGGTGTGCATCGAGCAAGGCATGAAATTCATCTAACCTTGAAACAAATTCTCATTACTTCCCACAATTGTCATGGTGCAGCATTGAGGTTCTTATTTCTTCTCAAGGGAATACCACTGAATTTCAGTCAGGGAGCGAACTAGGGATTTTGCTGGGTAGACTCTGCATCAGACTAGTCAAGCGCAGGCTGGAATAGGTGGTTCACTCATAGATGGCATGGAATCCATTCCTCAAGATTTTACAAAAATATTGTATATTTTTTACATGCAAAAAACAGAGGGTACATTTGTGATTTTTTTTGTCTAGCTTTACCATAGAAAATAAATGGATGTGCTGAGACATTAGGTACCTAGAAAAGGACATTAAAGTTACAGCTTGTAGTGCAGACAAACATTGTATGAGTCCAAATCATTGTCAACAGAGCAGCTCCAGGCTGCAAAGAAGCATCACAATTTACAGTTTCTCTAGCCTCTAGTTTGGGAGACAGTCAATGTTATACACAAATACAGATTGGGCTCTTTTATAGAATATTTACCAAATGCTGGATCTTCTTTTGTACTCTGTCACAAAAGAGTACTCCCTCATCCCTCTATCTCTTTTGTTAGCCCACTCTCACATAAAGTACACTCTCCAGCCTTTTTTCCTTAACTGTTGGGATTGCCTGAACATAACTGTCGTATTTACCACTTTCCTGTTGAATTTAAAAGAAGGCATTTCTGTCTACAAGACGTCTGCTGTAATCATGATGAAATCCATCTCTGTTATTACAGGTTGCATTGTACATCTGGGAGAATGGGAAAGGTCTACATCTTACTGCTGTCCCCGAGCTGTGCACCAAGCCAGAGGACTCTCCTCAAGCCCAGAACTGTGCTACCACTCTCAGCAGCCTGCCTCCTCTGTGTGTGGGTACCTGCTCTGTGCCTAACACTTAAATGATAATTTTGTTTGTTCTTACCTGCCAGGAAAGGGATTGATGGTCTTATTACAAAAACATGTATTCTATATCGGCCATTAAATAATTGTTTATGATTAGCTTCCTTTTCATCAGCTGACAGGAAGGAAGTTATTACAGTTGGTTATGTCTCTGAGGGAGAAAAGACTAGTATTATTAGTAGTAAGTATTTCTGAGCATGCATATTGTAGGATAACCAAAGGGTGGGCTGAGATTGGCAAAGGCAGTAGATTTAGCGAAATAGCCAATAATCCCATGAGAATTAGTGAGCACTACCTTAAGTACAGACTTTGCTTTGAGGTCAGAGGTGCAGTGGTCAGTATATTTTGTGGAGCTCACTGTGCCATGGGAGGAAAAAAGGAAAAAGCTTGGATTTACTGAGTGGGCAGCAGAGGTGGGGCAGCAGGGTTCAAAAGCTAGAGTGCGCCCCATGAATGTTGTATGCCGAGGGTTTGTAGCAAAGTTAGTAGTATTTTTGCTGGTATATATGATTTGTTGTCATGTTGATTTGTTGGATTGTTAGTATTTGTTTGTCTGTAGCATGTTAGTAGTGTGGATGCTCTGGCTGAAAAGAAAGGATATCAGCTGGTGTCCAAAATATGGAAACCTATCTTATGACTCAGACAGGAGTTATATATCTTATGATAGTATAGCCAGAGTGAGAAGTCCATTACGCTCTATTATGTTCTCAGCTCTCAATATAATGTCTTACATAAAAGCTTACTGTTTGCTGATATAATTTGTTGTTGATGACACCAACAGCACCAGCAAAATAAATTGTTGTGTAATGTTGGGAACTAGGGATCAGCGTAGGTTCAGGTTAGTTAGTGTAGGTGTGTTTGCTATTGAGAGCAGACGAGGAAAGAGGTGGTTCTGGGATGCCTGAACTTAATGTTGATCCTTCTGGAGGTGTCGCGGGTCTAATTCAACAAAATGTTGAATCATCTGTCATGGGAGGTGCCCACTTGATAACCCTAATCACACACCCTAAAACATGTATATTAGGTGGGTAGTGAATGGCGCTGCCTGTCTGATGGTCCAGTAGATTTATGACGCTGTATGTTCTCTATGGTCAGTTTGTGGGTTAGTGCATCATTCTTCTGTATGAATGCTCACCCTGGATTATGGCACAAAGCC
This sequence comes from Hoplostethus atlanticus, assembly GCA_034670405.1. Classification (NCBI taxonomy): domain Eukaryota; kingdom Metazoa; phylum Chordata; class Actinopteri; order Trachichthyiformes; family Trachichthyidae; genus Hoplostethus; species Hoplostethus atlanticus. The sequence continues at coordinate 7,108,455 of JAXDDX010000003.1, read as the reverse complement.
ATTGTTACATCTCATCCTGTGTATTAGAAAATTCACCTGTACGGGTCCAAGCTGAACATTGTAATGTAGTGCATTTTCTTTAATGCATTCTGGCTGTTGTTGATTTAGTGAATTATTTTCTGTGATTTTCGGAGCACAAGCAAAGCAATTCCAGCATCCCTGCAAGTATACTTCCATTTTAGGCTGTATGTAGCAAAGAAGGACACAGAGATGCACACAGAGATGCTCCAATTCAGATTTCACTCTCTCACTGTCTCTCCTTTTTTGTACTCTACATGCCATCATTCCCGTTCTCATCTGTTGCTGACCTCCCTATTTCCAAGCTTTTTCTATGCAGGAAATGTACACCTAATTCAGCATAAAGCCCTGAAATGTCTAGATAGTGTTGTAGTGTTATCAGCAAGGTGCATTGCCTCCCTTTAGCTTCAGAGGGAGAGCCAAAGCCAGAGGCCCTGAGACCATGTACAGTGACATCCAAATCGAATTTCATCCTCAAACAGATAGCAACTACCACTGATTACTACCACACTTTCCATGAGCACAAATAAGTTTGGAAGTTCTGTGACCTTAAGTTGCAACCAAGTGGCTGCATAGTAATATATAGTTCAATTTGATTTGTGCAGTATATACATGTGAACATTTCTTTGATTCTTGTCTCCTGCTTTCCCCAAAGGGGGAGCCAGTAAATAACGAAGATATATTTGTTGCTGTGAAAACGTGTGGGAAGTTTCATAGTGACAGAGGTGAGTCAGACACCCACTCTTAGAGGATCCACCAAAGGCATGACATTTCCCTGAAGTGGCACACATTTTTGCTCCTGTTTGCTTTTAATGGATTTGCTGTACCTTTGACTTAAGTGATTGCGTAAGTGTTTGTGCTGATTATCATGATAGTGCTAAATGATTTCACTGTCATGTCGTGTAAGGATGGCAGTGAAATAAAAAATAAAAAATGAAAATAGTCTTATGTACTTAGTTGCAAGCCCCTCTTGATGTCGAAAACACTACATTACATGATCCTCCAACAATCTAGAAAATCTTAAAACATCACTAATTATCTTTTGATGAGCTATGTTAGCCTATCTACTTGATAGACGTGTAGCAGGTTCAATTAATACATTATATTGCTGATTGAGTTCAGAGGGATCAGAAAAATTCCACGGCACATACAAATTATTTCACACAAAAGTAATTGCACTGATTACCTTAGTTACCATATCCTCTGCCAAGCTGTCTTGATAAGCCATAAAGATAACAGGAATAAAATTAATATTAGATTGAGATCTCATAAGGGAAAATACATTGCCCCATAAGGGAAAGACGTGAAAGTGTTATACCTAATATTGCTTTGACAATATTAAGCACTAACTTGATTCTTGTCTTTAGGAATGTAAATATGCTGCACAATCAGACTTGGTGGCACTTTTTTCTGTCGCTTTATCTTTTCCAGCAGCTCTGGGGAGCTTTTAAGTACCACATATCATTTTCCATTGACTGAGATCAAGTGTTTGAGTTGAAAGAAATCGGAAAATCACAATGGCCAGTTCAGGTCATATCTGCTGTACTTATTACCTAATTTTGATGTCTTGGTGGGAGGATGAAAGGAAACAAAAAAATAATAATTCTTATAAATTTTCATCTATCATCTATTACCACCTATCCTTACTAATGCAATATTGACATCTTTGTAAAAGTGTAAAAAAAGGTCTATAGCAATTTATGAAAAAACTTTTGGTTTTGATTGACTGATATTCCATTCATCATTTTCAACAACAAACAAGTCCACAGAGTCTGTTGTGGGACTTTTGACCACCCTATTGATTCGTTTTTTCCCCTTTACTTTGACATAGTTCCAGTGGTAAAGAAGACGTGGGAGAAAGATGCCTTATTTTTAGAGTACTACAGTGACCATGCCGACCCTTCAATACCAACCATCAATTTAGGAGTACCTAACACTGAAAGAGGTAAGTGCTCCAATTTGAACTTTAACCCAAGATTATTGGCACCCTTGCATTTTATCCAGATAATGTACAATATCTTCTGAAATAATGGGAAATTGAAACTTTCGGTCTTCAGACATGCATATGTTTTATTTAACAGCACATGATCAAACAAAAAGAATACAAATATTTAAAAAAAAACTTTTATGGCTTCAAAATTGAAAAATGTCTATGGCCATGATTATTTTCCAACTCCCTCCAGTTCTTCAATGTTTGCAGGATTCCTTTGACCAGCTGCACATTTCAGGTCTCACCATAGGCTCTCAATGGGATTGAGATCAGGGGTCATCGCTGACCACTCCAGATGTTTTCTCTTTAACCATTCCTGGATGCTTCTGGATGTGTGTTTTGGGTCATTGTCCTGCTGGAAGACCTTTGATTGACACGCAGTTTTTTGACACTGGCACATTTCACTCCAAAAGCCTTGGTAATCTTTTGATTTCATGATGCCCTTAATATGCTCAAGACGTCTAGTACCCGACACTTCAAAGCAGCCACAGCATTATGGAACCTCCACCATATTTGACTGTAGGTAGGGTGCTCTTTTCTTAAAAAGCGCTGATCTGCATTGCCAGAGAGCTCTAATTTGGTTTCATCGGTCCACAGAACATTTTCTCAGAAGAATTTAGGTTCGTCCAGGTGGGTCTTGGACCTTCTTGTGTTTCTCTTTCAGCACTGGGGTCTGGCCACCAATTGTAAAGCCCTTCTTGGTTCAGTGTCTATCCTATGGTACAGGCTGAAACCATTACCCCACACCTCTCCAGGTCAGCCTTGAGATCTTTAGCTGTCATGCAAGGTTTTTTTTCAATGGCCTGTACCAACCTTCAACGACATCTGAGATCAATTTTCCTCTTACCACCACATCCTGGGAGATTGTTAACAATTCAATGAGCAGAAACGTTGTGAACAGTGGAAACAGAAATACCAACGTCCCTAGAGATGGCTTTATAGTCTTTTGAATGCTTATTTTTGGTGATAATAGCTTTTCTGACATCCTCAGACAGCTCTTTTCTCTTAACCATTTTCACAGACAACCAGGGAAGCAGAACAGTGTTTATCACTTAAAAATGGAGAATTGGTTCATTTCTACCCGCAAATGAGAATCTACTTCCTCCAACAAAACTGATTTGAATTGTTCTACAGGGTGCCAGTAATCATGGCCATGGACCCTTTTCAATTTTGAAACCATCAAATATATATATTTTTTTTACATTTTTATTCTTATTGCTTAATCATGTGCTGTTATAAATACATAGATGAATGTGTGAAGACCAAAAGTTGTTGTCAATTTCCAGTTTTCAAAAGATATTGTACATTAGCTGCATAAAATGCAAGGGTGCCAATAATCTTGGCCACAACTCTAGATGCTGTTACATCCTGGGTAATAATTCACCCATGTACATGATGTGTTTTATTCAAAAACAATTTAAATGATTGCATTTTTGTATGAGATTAGATCTATGGGAAATATATACATTGCATGTAATGTTAGTCAAGTTATGTTGTTTGTTTTTTTTCAACTATCACTTGCTTTATCTTTTTCCCAGAATAATTTTGTGCCTCTGTCTTTCTGTTTATTCATGAGTTTGAGGAGCTTGTCTCCGACTGAGAGCTGCAAAATGGACATTTACTTATCAAAAGCCTGGCTCATATCCTGTTCTGACTTTAGAGTCCCAAGACCAGAGGACTGTTAGTATTTAATACGATGTTTGCTCCATATCTTCTTTGTTTAACAGGTAGTGATAAGCTGACATCAGTTTAGCATTTCACCATTAGCAGGCATATTGTCAATCATAGGGTCTTCATTACCAATGCATTGAGGGGAGCCAGTTCAGGTGGTTCCCGAGTGCCTTCAGTTGGAAGTATACTGGGCATGGTTGACTGGGAGGAGAGCCCAGGACAGACCTGCATCTCCCAGCACCCTGGGATTTTCCAGGAAGAGGTGGAGGAAGTTGTTGGGTTAAAGGATGCAGGCTGGTCTGAATGCCCTGTTGCCACTGCGGCCTTGGCCCAGATAAGTGGCACGAAAATGGATGGATGGCTAGATATATTGTGGCTCCACCATTGCTCCTAGCTGAAATCTATTTTACTGTGCCCTCAAGTGCAGAGTACGTACCTTACTATTTATCACACGTAACTTATATGAGTTTGTCAGGTCTGACTCCAGTTTTGGGGGGCCTGAAGCAAGATTGTGGCTGTAGCTCCCATCATTTGGAATTGCACCCATATCAAAAGGCCCATTCTTGCGCAGTCATGGAATTGTAGCACAACTTCAATGTCCAGATGTCTTGAACATTATACAGCCCTCTTGAAAAAATGTTGAGGTCATTCAGATACCTCAATCCTAGAAGACCTATTTCAAATCTAGGGTCATTGTTCAATTTTAACATGAATTTACACATTTAAATGATTCCCCCTGTTCTCAATATCACTGTCATTATCATAACAAGGAAGTAGGTAACACACATACAGAAAATGTCATATTTGTCAACTCATTTACAGAAAATGTAGGTCAGAAAACAGTGCAAGCACATTGTATACAAGCCCAAGTGCGAAATGGCGTTACAATTTACACTGGCCAGTAACTTCTTGAGGTAATAATTCCTCAATGGGAAAACGATGCTACCGTTTTGTGACAGGCTAGCCAGAATGGCAATACTCGCCAGTGAATCAAACAAGGCTGCCATCCGGTCTGTGACAGAAATGTGTTGTCTGGTTGCTAGCAGGAGGCCAAGGTACAGTGGTAGCCAGCAAGATGCTGCACTTTTTCTGTTTGCCTTGCTGGAAGACGGCAAAGGAAAAATTTTAACCGAATCTTCCGTCTCTCTCCTGGGAGACATGGTTTCTGACTTCGGCCAGTGCATGTGAAAGGTAAAGTCTTTGTATCATTTGTTGGTGATATGTAGGCTCATAGAACGTGAAAACTATATCAAGAAAAACTTGTGCTGTCACTTAAATCTACTGCAATCATGCATACCCCCCCATACACTCTTCTACCTGAGCACCAATAAAGTGCAAGTGCATTTGTTTTCGTTTATCCACCCTTGGCAGGTGAGCCAAAAGGTGAGCCAAAAGGTTAATTGGTTCATTTTGGACACTGGCAATCGAGGGCAGTTTGTATAGAGAGTGCAGGCACACTGCTTCAGCAACCTCCTAGTTGCCTGAGGTGGGGTCCATTTGGCCAGGAAGTATATTACAGTCTGATGGCTGTCTGCACCAAAGAGCACCTAAGACATTCCACGTTACAGAAGCTGAAGGTGCTCCATAGTTGTATCAGCTCAGCATAGAGGTGGTGGGATGTGTTGTCTAGGATGAAGTTAATTTTAGTTTTTCATCCTCCCGTCTGCTACTGCCTCCAGGCTGTCCAAGGCTCAGTCCTACAACAGAGCCAGCTTTTTAAGCAATTTGTTGATTCTGCATCAGGGCAGGGGATGCAGGCTACAACTGAATGACAGAACATGTGGAGTAGTCTGTTACATGCATGAAAGACCTGAGCCTTCTCAACAACAGCAGTCTACTATGCCCTTTCTTATAAGGTGCCTCTGTGTTATCGGTCCATTTCTGTTTGTCGTTGATATGCATCCCCAGGTACTGGGGAATTGCATCATCTCCACCTCCTCACCCTGGATGGTGACAGGTGTCAGTGGCTTTTTGCTCTGTCAGAAATCCAGTACCGGCTCCTTCGTCTTACTGATGTAAATGTTTCTCCTTGCACCACCCAACAAAGCTCTCCACCAGACTCCTATACTCCTCCTCCTTGCTCTCCTCTCCTCCTGCCCACAATAGAGGAGTCATCAGAAAACTTATGGAGATGTCATAAACCAGAGTGTGTAAAGAGTGAACAAGAAGAGTGACCGTACAGTCCCCTGGGCTGTCCCTGTGCCACTCTGCAGGATGTAATGTACAGCTAATGTACAATCATGTATTTGGATGACATTTGACTTGAGAATGTCTCCTATAATTTACTGAAATAAAGCTAAAACATCATGAGGTTAAGAACATTAATGCCCCCAAAAACACTCTCCAAACTCTTTCACTACCTGGGTGTATCATCCTGTGAGGGACTGCTTAGGGTTAACTGTTGAAACAAGAACACCTCAAGGGAGGCTGATGTTGTCAGAAGAGATCAGTCATTTAGATACATGTGCAGGTCTCTGAATATTTTTGAGAAGGCTTGTTGAATTTACACTTTAGACACAACAGAGCCCTTTGGTTTAAATAATGAAATGTATTAAACTCTGATTGCTTTTTTGTTTGCCTATTCTATTTTTCTTATGGTGTGAGATTAACGTATTGGCTATTAATTGCACACCTCCCATCCCATTTTAACCTGTGAGTGAAGTCATGCCCCAGTGATGGATCGTATTAAAAACCGTTGTGCTTTTTCCATTCCCTTTTAACTGATTGAGATGCAGCATTTGTACATAATGACAAACTGTAAGAAGATTTTGCTATGATTTTCTGACATTAGAGGTATAATTTTTTCAGTTTTTTGATGGTACATATAATTTGTTATAACTGCTTTAGTGCCCCTTTCTCTATGCTCAGCCCATTCTCAGTACGTTGAGGCGGTGTGGCCTGTCGACATGCTTAGCAACGGCCATTTTGTGTCGGCCATCGTGTCCTAAGAGGAAGCATCTAGTTAACATTCATGGTACGATCGGTGCCAAAATGAAAACCGTGAAATATTTTACTGTAAATGTCACATTAAATGTCTTGCCAAATAGAACATACAAGCCAAGGGTTTTCAAAACTGAGATCTCTCTCTCCCTACTGTCTCATTCTCTACCTTACCTGCACACACACACACCAGGTCCCTTGCTTATCGGCCATCTCGTCCACTTAACTTTATTAGTCTGATGAAAAATAATACATAACAATACACTGCTACAGGATTTGTAAAAGGTCTTTGGCGATAAGCAAGGCAACATTAAATTGCCAGATTTTTAAATAGAGTCTGGCATGACATTATTTCCATACACGAGAGAGCAGCATAGCAGGGCCAGTGCAAGCAATGCTGCCTTGCTCACATTCACAGTTTGCATGGTGCCGAGCTAACAAGCTGGCTGTTAGCTGTGTACCAAAATAGTCCAGATGATTGTCTGGCTTCTCAAACATGCTTATTTGTCTAACGAGACAAATTACCTAACCTGGCATTAGTGTAATTTACCTCTGAGTTTGTGACTTCCTGCTCTATAATCACCATGATACTGCCTAAGTGTTTTCTTAATGCAGTTGTTGAAGTCCTCCTTCCAAAAGAACAAGTTTGAAGGACAGAGTGAGTGTCTAATTTTTCCCTATAATTGTGCCAACCACTGCAAACCAATATTATATATATTTCTTTATATATTTTTTCTCCACGGAACAAATATGAAGTACTGAAACTTCATGAGCATCATGATTTTGTGTAGTTCGGCAAGCAGCCAGCCTGCTTCTTTCTGACAGTCTACGGGGCGCCTCATACTGTCACCAGATCAGAGCATTCATTCAAATCTGGGGTGTATGTGATGTCATCTAAACTGGGAAGTAGATTAGATATCTAAAACGATTTGATGCTGTTGACCTCCAGAGGGAGATTTTGTCAAAGGGCTTTTGACAAATTTCCCGAACACTGACAGTTACAATATTTACATTAACAGCCCCTTGGTAAAACAATACTATGAGAAGGATGAAATATGCAATGGACTGTCACTCATGGCAGTAGAGCCACTGTGTTCTTCTGATAAGCATGTACTGAAATGATTTATGATTGAGGTCAAAGCAGACACTACCAAATACCTACAATATATGGGTGAGTCTACGTAAACGGTGCAAATTGGGGGGTGTAAAAATCTTCAAATTTGTATTCTGTTTACCCCATTTCTAAACCATATATGTGTTAGTCCAAGTGCATAGTACATATTTTAGTACATATTTTCAGAATTGACCTAACTCCTAGTTAAGACTACTTAAAATTTACTTTATTAATGAATATAACCAACCATAACAACCACATCACTACCAAAGCAATGCAGTGCTCTATTATCTCACTACATGATGGTATATCGCCCATATACTGACACGATTTTAGGTAAAAAATAAAAAATGAGGACATTATATTTTTGTTTGCTTGTTGTTGTTGTTTTTGTTTACTTCTATATTTCCCATTCCCAAGGCCAATTGAGGGCTCTAAATGTGGGCTGTGCATTGCATTGTCTAGCCCTGGAGTTCATCAACAGTCAACAGACGTCAGGACCCCAGGAATCTGTAGTCACCACCATTATTCCTGGTTTTTCACCTTCCATTGTCTTGCAGAAGAAAGTCTAAAAACCAAACCATTGATGCATCTGTGGACTACAATGCAGTAAATGTTTTTTGAAATAATTGGATTACCCATACTGATTAAACAATTATGATAGCCTAACTTTCATCTAAAAGAGTTGAATGTTAAGTGAAGTTATAATTTAAGGCAACAAAGTAATGACCTTCAGCAATTTAAAATTGAAGTATGAGATAGATAGATAGATAGATAGATAGATAGATAGATAGATAGATAGATAGATAGATAGATAGATAGATAGATAGATAGATAGATAGATAGATCGATCGATCGATCTTTAACCAACCAATAACAATTATGAATGTGTATGACGGTTGGAAAACTCCCAAGGGCATAACTGCAAATTAAAAAATGATTAAATATTAGCTGATTAGCAGATTAAGCTCATTATAATAGAGATAAAATAAAATCACTGAAAAAGAAATGCGTGTAAAATGTCATATATTGAAACATTAAGACTCAGTTGTTCATTTGTCCTGGAAATAAATAAAAACATCAGGAAAACTGTCTTAGAGAAAATTTTAACTTAAAAATAAACTTCACTCAGTCTCTGTTTGCTTCCAGAAATGAGCTTTGACCCCATTTGGAGCTGTCTGTGTTATCGTGCTGCCATCTGCAGTCACACCAAAATAATAAATCTGTTGAAAACACACAAACTTATATTTGGAAAATGGAAAAACAAACTTTGAAGTTGAAGGTTAAAAATTCTAGGTAGTCTGAGCAAGTGAGGAAATCATGATGCAAGAGCTTGAAATGGGATCATGGCAAAGGAACTTCATAGGGTAAATGCTTCAACTATTATTGGTCAAGTTTATGATAGGCCTTGGGGAGAAGAGACCTGAGGAACAGATGTCACCTTAGAGGCCATATTGGAGGAAGTTCCTATTGCACTAGTTGGTGTGAATGTGCTGTGGCCCTGTCTAGTGACGTTTTGCTTGTATCCTATCAAATGAATGAAGGTTTCTTCTGCAATGTCTGGTGTGGTGTCTGTTGCAAATATGTGTAAAATTCCAGTTATGGACTAAAATAATCCACACCACTGTAATTTATACTAATGTGTCAGAAGTATGATTTTTGGACTCGGCTTGTAAAATAAGTGCTAGCATATATAATTTGATCCACTGTTGTGCATCACATCGGGACCCCCTCTTATATTACCTATTATTTAGTAAATTGTACTGCATGAGAGTTGAATGAATGAATGAATCTGCATTATTTTGCACCACATTTGTGTTTTGAAATTAGAAATCACTGAAATCAACAACTGCATCTCCCCACCCCATGAACATCACCCAGTAACCTCTCGCAACAGGAAATAACACCAGGATAGTCTGGAGACCAGCCTCTAAAAGTGTGTTTTTGGATTTTATTCCTGTCAGCAGTTCAAGGTGTCCTTTTTTATTCTATATTCGGGTACTAAGAAAAAACACCTTGGGTGCCTTATAAATAAAACAGTAGGGCCTCAGCATTCTTTCTGATGCTTGCAACCAGGGATTTCCATGTCTCAGCTCTCAGCCCTGATGGTGTGTAGATATTTGAATTCTGATGGGTATATTTCTTTGGGTTCATTGTATTTGTTGTGAAGTATCCCCCTACTGCTGTTGTTTTCAGTGGCAGAACATTTTGTCCTGTCTGTTTGTTTTGTTCTGTCTGGTGGTCATACCAGAGTAGTTGTTTGCTCTTTCTGGCCCATCGTGCCAAACGTACCTCTTTCAGCTCACAAAGCTCCACAGTACATGTCTGCCTGTTGAAACACGTTAATGCTTCACATTACAAATCTTGAAAACATGGCTTAGTAGTTCGCGAGACAGTCCCATAACTTTAAGGTTACTCCTTTTGATCCCCACAACAGCCAGTGTGTCCAGCAACAGCCATGCGTGCTGTTAAAGAGCACTTCTTGAGTAAGACGCAGAACCGCTACCTGCTCACTCATTGTCCGTCGCTCTGCTTAAGAGTGTCGGGTAATTGCTTAAAATATAAATGTGAAATGTAAATGCAAAATAGGACTATTCACCTGAGAACAACTACTGTGGTAAAAGCCAGATCCTTTTTTCTCAAGTAGTTCCAATGATTTTCTGTCTCCTCAAGGGCTCTCCTATGAGCAGAATGTGAAAGTCTTATTAGTAAATTGTTAGTGCCAGTGGGTCCACGTTGTAGAAATGAAATAATATAGGCTGCATTTAGTGGTTTTGCAGCTTAACGCGTAGAGCATGGTACTTGCTACTGACATTAACATTGCCAGGGTTACAGGTTTGATTCCCACTGGGACCCACACATGCTAAAAAATGTATTCACTAATGGTACTATGAAATATATAAGTTCCTTAAAGCTGTGGGTTTCAAATAACATCCTCTTCCAACTGATGTATCGTTGTCTCTGCAAATACTGATTGTGATTCTTGGTCAGCCTGTATCCTTTCACATTATTTGACCTTATCATGATGATGTCTGCGGCTTCATGTGACTGTGTTTTGGTATGTCTGTGCTTGCGTGTGCTTGTGTGTATGTCTGCAGGCATGCATGGTTATGTCAAGCCCGTCTGTATTTCAGTAGCAGGGTAATTTATCTCTGTAAAACACAATGTATAACCTGGTCAATATGTGGTTAAGTCCCACAGGCCAATCTATTGATAGCATGTCTCTATTTGCAGGCCACTGTGGGAAAACCTTTGCAATCCTCAAGAGATTTCTAAGCAATGCTGTCCCAAAGACCAACTGGCTCCTCGTTGTGGACGACGACACACTTATCAGGTATATTTTCATGACATGATCTGGGACTGGTTTCCCAAGACACTCAGAGCTAATGGTGGTGCTTCACTCCCTTTTAACCAGGTACTAAGTGTACCATTCAACAAATATCCTACTTTTTTTGTTCTCAAAATATGACTGACATTTAATCAGACATTTTCTAATAGTTTCTATCGCACAGTCAAGATTTGTAGAATGAAAGAAAGAATCGCTTTGACCACAATCATTTTGGGAAACCTGGTTTCAATGATATCACTGTTCTGTCGAATATCTAAGATGCTCAGTACATAAATTCAATTCCGACTGGCATCACTTTACATCTGTCGGATTGCCTCTTCATGTGGAAGTTACTGGATGTGTAATAGTGCCTTAGGTAGAGCGCCTAAAAGGAAAGTTAGTATGTGTGTGTATCTGCAGGTGTCAGTGTACGTGATGAGTGTGTGATGAGTTTGATCTGTGCTTTCTCCAGCCTCCCCAGACTGCAAGTCTTGCTGAGCTGTTATGACCCCTCTGAACCAGTGTGTCTAGGGGAGAGGTACGGCTACGGCCTGAGCCAAGGTGGCTACAGTTACATCACAGGGGGTGGAGGGTGAGTAACATGGCTCAGACGCTCAGGGAATACTTCTGAAAGATACAGACTCTCAGCAGAGGGGCTATAAAACTTTTAATGAAAAATCTATGATTGGTAGTTTATGGACAAACCTTTTCAATTCAATTCTAAACTGTATTGTCCCCTGAGGAAAATTTGGTTTACAGAAAAACACTCAATAAAACAGAACAAGTCACAACAATGTGCACCTCACAGACAGGCATCAGCTGATGAGAGCAGACAGGGAGTCAATACTTACTTACACCTACAGATACACAAACTCTGCTGTTGGTCACTGCAAGAAAATCATCCCCTTTATTATATATAAACTATTGTCAGTACATAAGATGAAAACCTGAAAATGTAATCTGTAATTTGTCACCCCTCTTCATAAGTAAATGTCAAAATGAAATTGGTACAGATTTTTAAAAGTCCACAAGAAGTGACTGTTGAATGTCAGCTGTCATTGCTGGAGGTGCTGGAGGTGCAACAAGAGGTTATTGTTGCGCTGTGGGCGAACCGCAGGAGGAACTCTATTTAGGGAGGCTTTAGTTACTGTGACATTTTACAACACTGCAACTGCCAGTTTTCTCAAAAGCGTTATCATCTAAACTCTAGTTTGAGTGGCAATGAGTTATTTTCGGGCAGCCTAAGATTTGGCTTTTGTAGAGTGATTACCTCCCTTTTCAGAGAGATGTCACATTGTAGTGCAGAGCCACACAAAACGATTCAAAGCAAACAACATGTTCCTCTCAGCGAGATTTGTATAGCTTGACTCCATACTTTGTCTCTCTCATTGTTTCTCCCTGAATAAATAAAAGCAATACAACGAACCTTGCAAAACAATTGGACCTGAAGTAGATATTGTTTTCAGGTAATTTCAAAATGCTGTTCTAATAATGACACTGTATAGTGCAGCTGAGTCTGCTGTCTCTCTATTCTCTATTTGTTATCTAATGATTAAAGGACTACACCAACTTTTTGGGAGTTTGGCCATTGGCCACCTTACCCAATATGTGATGAGAGGATTGACACCAAAAGATAGTTAGGTACATCTCTGTCTGATGTGCATGCTAACACTTACTAGCTAACACTTACTATCCACACTTGAGGCTGGATAGTTTGTTAATTTTAATGACACGTGTCTAAACCTGCCAGGTTTGTTTATGGGATTGGTAAAATAGACGTACAATTCAACAAAAAGAATGCACTTCCAATGGAAGAAGAGCTCTCTTCCTGCGAGCATAACTTGTTTTGTTTACACAGGAAGTGAGTGAAGTGAGCCTGACAGCTAAAGATTTTACACTTTTGATTTCTTGACTTCACTAATGATGAAGATCAAAATTTTGTTTTTAATCTACAGTCCAGAGAATAAAAAACAATATGGATTTTGGATTACTAAGAGGTATCTTCATACTTTGGATAATGCTATTCGCCTTACTATTACTTGACATAGTGTAAAGCGTGCCAGACACAGTTATCTACCATAGACCCAGAGATGATCTCGGTGCCAATCCTCTTGTCAGAAATTCGGCAAGGTGACCAAGGGGCCAAACTCCCAAAAGGTCAGTGTAGCCCTTTATTAAATCTTTGATGTTCATCTCTGTTTTGCTGCAGCATGGTGTTCAGCAGGGAGTCCGTGGTTCGACTTCTTAAGAGTGGCTGCAAGTGCTATAGTAATGATGCGCCCGATGACATGGTGTTGGGAATGTGCCTCAATGCTCTTGGACTTCCTGTCACACACAGCCCCCTTTTCCACCAGGTTATACTCCCACGTTACACTGCATTTGACTCACTGTATGATTTAATTTATGTATATATATATACGGTGCCTTGCAAAAGTAGTCAAACCCCTTGACTTTTTGCATATTTTGTTGTACTATGAAGTTATTTCACATTTATTCTGTCCTATGTTCTATGCAAAGAGCTCAGTATGTATCAGATTACCATTACTCGGATGTCATATTTAGATTGTATTCAGAAATTCTGAACATTGGTTTCCTTTCAAAAAAATGTTTTAAAGTTGTCTTTCTTGCTAACAAAGCTGAAACCCTTCACTAGATCTTAATGGGACTTCACATAACCGGAGATCACTGAATACTTCCTGTTCCGGTTTAGGTCGCATCAGGAAAAATAAACGCATCTAAGATTAAAATGTTGACATTTGAGCAAAAATCACCTGATTCCCCATGCATCCTTTCAAAACTCTCCAAAAATAAACCATTTTTACTAGCAAGATTCTGTAAAAAAACAGGAAAATCTGCACTCTTCAGCGCAACAGTGGAACCCTGAATGCTTCCGCTGCCATTGTAGGGGACGTCGCAACAATTCCTAGAATTTCGACACGGGGCAGGAGTACGTGGGTTTGTGTGCACACACCAGGCACACACAGAGAATGCGACAAGAGGAGTCAAAAGAATAGAAAGAAAAACATATTTGAGCTATAAAGCATCTAATATGGCTCAAAGGCGCTATACCTTTCAGCAAGTGGTTGCTATGTTTGCTGAAGATAAATTCAGCAGTGGCTGAGTCGACTGAGACTCTCTCAATTTTTTTTCCAACATTTATGAGACATGTGGGCACTGGGAAAACTATTCTGTTTTACTTTTTTGTAAAATATATTTCAAAGAAATTCTGTTTTTGTTTTTCTTTCTTTATTATTTATAGCAATGTAGCTGTTTTATACACAAAATACATGGTTGAGTGGCATACTTCTTGTTGCAATGCTTTTGCTGATTCCATTGGTATGCAGGACTTATATACTGCATTGAAAAATGAGCCCACATGAGTAAAAAGTTGAAAGGAACAAAAATCTCCCAGAAACTGCTTGAGGTTCAGAGGGTCAGTGGGGTCGTAGGGTGTAATGTGGTCTCCATCAGAATACCTAAACACAGTATGGGATATATGGTTCATTTATGAATGACATAGAGTCCAGTTCTTAAAGTTTAAAAGAAAATATGAATCATCCATTGAAAGTACAGAAGGTGCAGTTTCAGTGGGTTCCAGTCCATTTTTACTACAGAAATCAATTGAGAAATTGGACAAGAAAAACTGAGTAACTATTTCACCTTCTGTATTTTCACAAAAAACGATGGCAGGATGATTTATCTTTTCTCTGAAACTTCAAGACCTGGACTGTAAATGTCATCCATAAATGAACCATACCAACAATTTTGTTTTCACTTTGATAGAATAGAGTGCTTTGCATAGAACTCCCAAATAAATGTGTTTTGAAATAACTTCAATAAAAGTCAAGGGGTTTGAATACTTTTGCAAGGCACTGTGCGTATGTGTTTGTTGTTGCTGGCTGCTGGCTGTGTATCAATCAAATTGTCAAGATGGTTAACGATATCTGGGTAAAAAGTATCCTCAGTGTTAGATGTACAGAATCTGTGAGAACATAATCTTGCACTTTTTCCTGCTTGCACTGTATAACATTTTCATACAGTCTCTTGTGACTCTTTCCCAAATATAAATTACTGAAATTTATCTTACCTTCCAGGCACGCCCAGAGGACTACGCTCGAGACTTCTTAGCTCACCAGGTGCCCATCTCTTTCCATAAACACTGGAACATTGACCCCATTGCTGTTTTCAATAAATGGCTGAAAGATGACTTGAGGGCAACAGCTTCAGGATTCAAGAGCACGAAGACAGAGTTGTAATCATTCAAGCACAGTGTGTGCGTGTGTGTGTGTGTGTGTGTGTGTGTGTGTGTGCGTGTGCGTGTGTGTGCGCGTGCGTGTGTGTGCGTGCGTGCGTGCATGCATGTTGATGTATTATGGAGTCATGGACTGAAATATTGTCAGGGTGTATCCTTCATAGATGTAAATGTTTTTGTATTGTGAATCTTGGAGAAGTATTAAGAGGGACCATGCAAGCCTGTGTCCATGACTTAACATTTGAGTACTTTCATGACTGTGAGGTTTCATTGAGTTGCATGTTGAGGTTATTGGTATGTTGGAAATATGAATATAATATGTGTATATTTATATCATGTGGTTAATCTGAACCTTGCCATGTACAAAGTAGGATCTCCTTTTCTGGGGGATCTATATATCTTTCAGATCATTAATGCTGTATAATGTGCTCTATTTTGACATAAAAGTATTAATATTTGAATGTGTTGTCTTTCAGTTTCATTCCAGAGCCTATTATTACATTTTGTTCATACCAATAATGTTCTAGAAAATGTGCAGTGGTTAAAGATTAATTGAATCTAAGACCAAGACATTGATTGGTGCTAAATTTCCGAGATACATTCACCGCTTGGAGGTTAACGACGGCATTACAGCTCTTAACATTACTCAGCATGTTGAAGGGTTGTGATTACTCGAGACATGTATCTATCGAGGTCCAACTCATGCAGATAAATATCTTACTGTACTTTCTAGGCTTACTCTGATCTCAAGGAATGGACCAAAAACTTCCACGGGCATGCTTTAATACAGGAGAACCATACTGATATAGTAATGAAGTGTTTGGGGGACTTGGATTTTATCAAGTAAATTACCAATTTTTCATTTTCACTTTTCTTCTCTCCTCACAAAGGCACCGTCACAAATGATAAATTGGCAGACTCAATGATTTACAGACCAGTATTAAAGGTGTTTTTAAGAACTTGAGGTTCACTGAAGGATTTAAACCTGCTCTTGGCTTTTTGCCTTCTTAAAAAAAGTTCATTTCAGCTGCATTTCTTCACTCACTCCAAACGGGGGAAAATGGGAAATAATAGGGGAGATATCCAGTATCCTCTGTGAATCAGACACACTGTAATACAGAAGATGTTCTGACACTCCCAGATTTTGTGAATATTGTGGTGCTAAATTTACACTGTCCTAATATTAGGTTGACCTGAGTTCATGAAAAGTCTATCAGCCCCAGGCATTTGAAACCATGCAATAAGTCAAGTAGACATCTCGCAACACACCTATGAATTGTAACCTATTTGCAGGGAACTGGAGTCAAATTCCTGCAGGGACTGGCTACTGCCACCCGCAGATGGTGTGATGAGCATTGGCAAGACAGAGTACATTGCACTGGGAGAAATCCTCTGTGTAATTCAATGTAGGTCTACACAACATTCTTTCACCACCAGTTTTTATTTTATTGTGTCAAACAACGTTTTCATCAACTCGATCTTCGTCAGGTGTCACGTTTTTAATTTTTCAGTTTAATCCTAGTCCAGCACAGCAGCAGAGGTGGATGTGTATAGCACTTTAATTTATCTGGAAATCCTCTGTGTCCCTTTCAGCTCAGAGTCACGATGGTCTCCTAGAGCCCCACATTAAAAGTCTGCTATGGATATGGCTTTTATGATCATTTAAATCACTAAAGGGATTTTGCTGCATCATGCACCACTGTGCTTCAAGAAACACCACCTCCACCTATCCAAACTTATGATCATTTGTGCCATGTTGTACCTGACTGATTTTAATTTTGGAAACACATACCTCATTCAGTTAATTCAGGGAAGGGGTCTGTGATACACTGGTCCTCAAGGCAAAAACCATTATTTTATGTGGGGGTGTCCTGGTTCAGTGGTCTAAAGTGTGTACCATGGAACCACAAAGTCTTGGGTTCGAATGTGGCCTGGGACCTTTATCATCCCTCCTCTCTCTCCTAGTCTTTCCTGTCTCTCTCTACTATCAACTGTCCAATAAAGGCAAAAATGGCCCCCCCAAAAAAATCTATATTTATGTGGTGGTTGTGTCATGGCTTTTGGGGCGGTTTAAATGTTTAAGGGCCGCAGAGGGCGAGGGAGCCTAGGCCAGTGTTTTTGAGTAGGTTTCCTACTCAGGTCTGCTCTCCTTCTGAACCCCTTTCTCTTTAAGCTCCTTCGAACCAGTTTGCCAAATAACAAATTAACTGTAAAGCAGCCAGTGACATTCAAGCGAGGGAGGTGAAATATGTACGATAGACCTGTATTTTTAATATGGAATTATGACCAATATATCACCAGAGGAAATTTTTACCTTTACCTCATATTAAAAGCATCTAAAAGTGATGTGTCTTCACATTTGGAAGTAATTATTTGACTTCAGATGGCTGGTTTATTATTCATGAACATTTATTTGAAAAAAAAAAATGGCTAAACTGCAGAGATGGCTGGCTTGTGGAGAGATTTTGCAGGATTTTCAATCTTCAGTTGGGGCTGTTAGAACATGAATGTTTTCCTCAGACATTTCTCTGTGACCAGCTGGGCTCCCAAAATGGAGCAGATGAGAAGAACTGCAGTCAGTGCCATCTCGTATCTCTGTCACAGTAGGCTCAATTGAAGTTTTGCCGTTTCATCATCACTCCGTTATCTCACTTGTTGCCAATCTGCTTTCCATCCCTTCGGGGGGACAACAGTGACTGGAAAGATCTCTTTGGCAAAACAATTATGAGACTTCAGCTACCAAAACTCCCCCCAGTTACTGCTCTAACGATCTTATTAAGCTTGTTCATAAATGCGACCTGGTGATATAACTGGA
The DNA here is from genome assembly GCA_034670405.1 of Hoplostethus atlanticus. Lineage (NCBI taxonomy): Eukaryota > Metazoa > Chordata > Actinopteri > Trachichthyiformes > Trachichthyidae > Hoplostethus > Hoplostethus atlanticus. The sequence goes on along the minus strand of JAXDDX010000003.1, from coordinate 7,090,327 downwards.
GTATACTGCTCATGTGCTGTTGTAGCAATTTTCATCTCTTTTTTTTTATTAAGTTGCAACAGCAATAAAAAACATTTTAGACATTTAGTTATTGAAGTGACATCTTGGGATGCATTATTTTGTAGATTAACAACTGTTCCCAGAAAGGTGCCAGTGCTTAAAAGCTCCAATGTGAAAATATGCATTGGCAATCAGTCCCACAGATCCCAGCTGACATTAAGTAAGAACATCACTTTTTTCTTCATTTTGGATTATCTTGTAATCATCTTTCCTTGTCATTGAATAATGTATGTCAATAACATAATTGAAGTAATTTGTGTCTTCGATGCCAAACCAATCCTTTATGAGTATTGAAGACCAAGGAATCACTTAAGAGGCTTATTTTCTCATATTCCAGCAACTTTAAGTGCAATTTTGAGAGGCAGGTAAAAAACCCAATGGCCACCCATTGGCAATGGCTCTACCACCACTTGGTCTCACACAGGGCTTGGATTTCTCCAGGCTATGTTTGATGAGTCAAGTCTAATGAAAATGAAAGTGTTCATAGGATAAGTAATGAACAGTTTGATAACGACACCACACAGAGCAGGCTTGGAGGTGTCCGAAGTGTTCCTGTTAAATTGAAATTTGTTTTACCTGAGGGAAACGTCCCTGTGATGACTCACTAGAACCAGCTTGTATTGATTGTGAAAATTATGTATTCGAAAGGTGTTCCTCAGCTGGGGTCAGCTCTTTCCCTGTCTATTAGTAATAAGAAAATCACTACCATAATGAATACAGTCTAGATTGGAAAATTAATTACTTATATATATGTTTAACTCAGCAGGAGCCTATAAGTATAATGTGATTGTGGCCACGTAATATAGCCCCTTGTTACAAAGTGTAAAGTTGTATAAGTTAAAATACTGTTTTTGAGAAGAATGTATTTCAAGTGGCATAATGGATAATAAAGTAGGAATTCAACTTTTGATTTGTGCTGGTGAATGGGAGGTCTGCAGTTTAAGCGAGACCAAGAGCAAGTGGTAGAAAGACAAACTGAATGCTTGGTATTTGCTAGTAACTATTGGTTACACAAGATTAGTTTAATACCTCAATATTCAAACTACAAAGCTACATTTCCCAGACAAAATGTGTTGGCTAGCTGTAAGGTACTGGAGAAGAAACAGTAGTAGTTGTACCAGTAGTAGTAGTTGCAGCAGTGGTAGCTGTAGTAGTAGCAATTGCTAGGGTGTTACGTGGTGGTTGCTAGGGCGTTACTAGGTGGTTGCTAGGTGATTACTGATGGTTGCTATGGTGTTCCTATGTGACTGCTATGTGACTGGATGTGGTTGTTATATGATTACAAGTGGTTGCTAGTGTGTTACTATGTAGTTGCTAGGGCGTTCTTAGGTGGTTGCTAAGTGATTAATAGATGAGAAATGTGTCTTGGACATAAAAATCGCAGCACGAAGGACATTGAAACAGTCAAAGAACAGCAGTAAGGACAGAGACATGATCCATCATACACCACACACCCGTGGCGGGAAAAACATCATACAGTCACTCCTTTAGATTTACAGGAGAAATAAACAGAATCAGTATAAATAAATAGAAAGCGAAGTACTGTGTTGGTGTAGGGAATGAGGGAGAGGAGAGATGTTTTGTGTTCATCAGTATTATTGACAGGGAAACATGCTGCACTGTGGGGCACTGTGTCGTCTACCTGATGGGACGAGATGGTATTCGCTGTTCAGGATGTGAGTGGGGTCTGCCGTGTTTTTCATGGTCTGTCTGTTCAAATACTTCCTGGAGAGAGAGAGCTCGGGTGTTGTCACCAATGATCTTTGTGGCGGTGTGGACAAGGCTGCTGGGTCCCATAGCATATACGCTCTCTGAAGGCCCTGTAGAACAGACGCAGTATTTGTCCGTTCACCCCAAAAGCTCTGGGTCGATGTTGGAAATACAGCCTCTGGTGTATCAGAGAGCACAGGCTTTCTACGTGTATATGCCAACACAGTTTCATATCTGTGTATAAGCCAAGGTATTTTGTATTTTGACTACCTGCTCTATGGCTGTATTGTGCATTACCTCTGGCTGTTCTGTTGCTGTTGAATTGAAAATCATCTCCTTTGTTTTGCTTACATTTAGCAGGGGGAAAATGGGCGTCACATCACTGTCAATGGCAAATGTATATGCTGCCATGCGGGATTTTGTTTTTATCGGGCCGAGGATGGCTGTGTCATCTGAAAATTGCTTTAACAGGAATTATTGTAGAGGATAAAGAGAATGGGGGAGCTGAGGGGCGCCTGTGCTGATTGTCATGGGCTCAGAGAAAGTGTCATTAACTTTAACAAAAGCTGGGTTTGTAAGTGAGAACAGAGTGATACCACTTGATAATATGAGAGTGCACTTCCAATTACTGCAACTGCCTGAGTAGCGTGTATGGAGGTGTGACACAGATGCAGGATTAGCGGTGGGTTTTGTATGAATAACATAGCAGAAAATTTACAAAGAGAGATGACTTTTCCTCTTTTGGATTCTGCACCAGCAGTAACCTTACAGGTAACAGCTAGCATTGTCCATGCCAGCATGGGGAGAGTAGAAAGAGAGAGGACACTGTGCCTTTGTCACCACATGATCTACTTTTATCGCAGTCCAAGGACAACAATATGTGTTTATACGTGTACCCTGCCCTACCCATACTGCCACAGTATAGTATGTTTTTGGTTTGTCTGCACTGGTACGCTAGATGCAGCTGGTCAGCACTGGTACATTTTCAAATGGTGCAAGTAGGGTTATCATCATTATGTTGGTAACAAACAACAGATGTACATACGGACTCAATAACCAATCAAAAACTAAAGATACTGCACCATATCCAAGGCTCAGTGTGTGTGCAGATCGGTAGCTGCAATGGAAAAACTACAACATGGCTTCATAAGTGTGATGAAACTAGTCAAAATTCCTCCCACACATGCTAATCCTGCTTAATCTCTGAGGCACAGAAAGCAGAGGAAGATGGCCACCTGTTCAATTTCATCTCAGAGTGAAATGTAATTATTCTGAGAGTTGTGAGTAACTTTGAGAAGCTTAAATTCCATAAGTTAAAGCTTCATTCTCTAATGTGAAATTAAAATTATGAGAATACTTAATTTACTGGATTTATAAATAAAATAAATGAAATGTTTCAGCATTACATTAATGAAAACACATTTTAATATACTGTATGTCATGTATAACATACTATGTAAGATATGGTATGTACACTATTGACTGTTAATGTTTTGTTTTGTGACTGCTTTTAAAAAGATCAGTTTGTTATTTTAAGGTAGTGATTATGATAGATGTATTTCCTGCAGAATTGTCATTGGTAACTGCAAAAATATTATATCTCTTTCTGCGTTCAGTGTTATCAAGCTTGTAAGAGTTGGGCACAATTAATATTTAGTCATGACATGGTTGAAACACCAGTAAGTAATTAGATTTTTTGATGCAATGCATATCCATTCATGCGTTTCCTGTTTTAATATACCTTATTTGATAACACATCATTTTAGAGTTGACATGTACTGTAGATTGAATTGCTCTCTCACTTCAGTGAGGTTTGACATAAGGGATTATGCTCAAGTTAACTTGGACAAAAAAAGTAAACACATTTATCAAGCATGAAATGACGCCGGAGCTTAATATCTCTGTATAAACCCTTCAGAGCTTTTGGGTTTTATTTGGGGAATACTCTGTGGAAATGTTCACAATTCATGATTGGTCTTTTTTTACAGTAAATATTAGATGCTTTAAGTTTGTCTTATGTAATAGTGCTTAAACATTTTGTATTTTTAGGTCTAGTGAAATCAAAGCACAACACTTTGCATTGAGTACTGATTCAATGCAATGGTTTTTTTTGTTTGCTTACTATATTACAGCTATCTCATCCACAACTGCATTGAGTTGTTAAAGGGTGGTGTATTTATGGATCTCCACAAATAACAATGGCTGTAAGTACAAGTACTGCTGATTGAAGCAACATTGTATGTATTTTGTCTCCTAATGGCACAGTGTTAGAATAGTCAAAGTCAAATTTATTTGTAGAGCACTTTCAAACAACAAAGAGTTTGCACCAAAGTGCTTTACAGAGCAGGTGAGATTTAAAGAGAATAAAGCGTAATTAACTGTGTCTAAAAATGTTAAAAGATTTAAAAACAATAATGGAATTAGATAATAATGGAATTATTTCATTTTGGAATTAGAAGTACACTAATTATTTAGTGTCTACCTTAATCTTGCTTAATTTAATTCTGCACATGTCAAGGCAAGCAGTTGTGACTCTACAAAACATCATGCAAATTGTCTTCCTTTGATGTTTGAGGTGTACTGGGTGAAAAATGAAACTAGAATGAATTCAGAAAAGCAGATAATCCTCTCATGGGAATAGTATTTGGTTGTTAGCCAATTGTTAAATAAAGCTGTCAACTGTCAAGATGAGAATTATGAGAGAAGTGGGCAGGCCACCAGCCTCAAATCTTTCTTATGAAGTATCTCTGTAACAGTACAAAGGGTGGAGAGACAAAGGGAGCAGAGAGATGTGACAGCTTTGTGTTATGGACATGGTGTTTTTTCTCTGTTGCAAGCCTAGTGGTGCATTGCATAGGCTAAGCTTAATATGAAATATTATTCATTAGATTTTTTTATGTGCATAATTGAATGGATCGGTAGGACAGGACAACTGTGATCGCATAAGTATAATCTCACCAGTTGGAACCGGTTGACTCATCCTCATTGCTCTCTTTATCTGCCTCGTCTCCTGACATGGTCTGTGTCATGATGCAACTCAGAAGCTTAGTACAGTAGGTCCTTTGCACACGTCACCATTGTTGGTGATGGAGCTATAGGAGACTTAGTAGCATACAAAATGTGCAATCTAAACACAGGTTTCAGTCTTTTTCCTCAGATAAAATGTTGTAAACAATGGAAGATCATCCTCTAAAGCTGCCCACGGGAAACCAAACACCTATACACATTTAATGACAATCATTCCATTTGGTTCCACTTATTTCCTTTAGATTACGCAATCTGACACACATACATATCTCTCATGTACACAGTATATATGCTGACAATATACTGACTAGTGTTAGGCACTGATTAGATACTGACATTGTCATTATCAATTACCAATATCAATATGAAAATGCGAATTCAAAAGTGTACAACGGTGGTCTTGCTAATGGTAATAAACGGTAGGTAGTAAACAGTGTTCGTTACCTGCCTTGCTGCCCATGCCCATGCTGCACACTGTGTACCTCAGTACCTCAGTACCTCAGTACACGCTACCTCCTCTATTCATTGCATACACACATCATACATTGTTACCTTCTGCTTCATTGCAGAGTTAAGTGTATTGTCTGCTGTCCATTGCACTATCGTGAGTCCTGTGTCCATGTCGGCAGTCCTGTGGTTTAATGTTTAATGTTGGTTATTGTTGCTGCTTGTGTTCAACACCACACAAGTGCCAAAGCAAATTCTTTGCAACCACACTTAAACATAAGAAATTAGTAAAATCTCTCCTTTCATTCCTTCCCTTCAGTCTAAACAGACCTATAGAGGACCTGTGGGCACTTGTTAGGATGTTTGGAGTGGATGTGGAAGAGCACTTGAATAACAATACTGTGAACTTATGACCTGTAGCCCTTTAGCCAGAATGCTATGGTGTGGAAGAGGAGAGAGCAGTTTTGAACCAAGGTGCAGCAAGCATTTTAATGAAGAGCAGAATGAGCCATGTACAAAGTGGGTAAACAAAAGAACTTCCAAGATATAATCTAAAAAATTTCATTGTTCTTTTAAAGATTGTTTCATGTACTTTCTGTATTTTGCGATTGTACAGATGTGAAAGAGATGGATGATGTACAATAAAGTTTGTGAGCTAGTTTCAAATCCATGTCACCATGAGTAGATGGTATAGTCTTTTAACATATGCCAGGAAGCAGATGTTTTTATTCACAGTGCCCATGAGTGTATTTTTTTTAGCACGGGTTGCCCCAGTGGGAATTAAACCCCTAACTCTAGCACTGCTGGTGCCATGTTCTGTCCGCACAGCTACAAGACCACTGAGCCAATTAGGATGTCCCAAGAATGTTGTACTGTAAAAATAAAGGAAGTAAAACATATTAACAGTCAGCTATAATAAAAGGATAACATTCACTGCTGGGTCCATTAACACCCAATCTGCAGAGCCAAAATAGCACAAGGCTATGTAGCAGTGATAATATCATACAATATACACAACAAATTGCACAAGGGTGGTCCAGGGATTGATTAAAAATAGCTTCAAAATTCTTGCTTTTGATGACTTTTGAAAGATGAAACCTTGTAATTTTCCAGAATCAGGCACCCAGAGATGTCCTTTCTATTGATTTTCTCATGATGTAAAGATCACACATGTAAAAATTTCTATTCAAAGGAGTTGAGTTTACCCTCTGGCAACTCTGGTGCTCAATCAATCAACAAAGAGATGCTTGGACTCATCCTGGCTTTTATGTGCTTTAAGGCTAGGTCAGTTTGTAGCTCATGATTGTTCACAAGACCACAATCCTCTCTTCATACTACAAAAAGTTTGTACTAATGAACACCAAGTCTGTGATAGAAACAGGAGGTAAACTGGCGCATGAGCCTGCTTTGCTCGAAAGCTTGTTTAGTTGCAGTAGACGTTATTTGGGTTGAAATCCTTATTTGACTCGCGCATTTGCATCTCCAATTTCACTATATGATGAATGTAAAACAATAAACATGATGAATCCTGGAGCATGTTTGAAATTTTAAGCGCAATAAACTGACAGTGGTTGCGGTGGTTTAAAGCATCTGTATAATTTTGCAGTTCACACCAATGGAAAAGCACTGATGATGTTCACATACACAGTTTCTGTTCTTTGTCCGTGTTAAAATGAGTCAGGATGTGGTTTGATCCAGTTAAACCCGCACAGCGTCCCATTGGTCATTATTCATTTTCATTGCAGCAATGATGAAGACAGTGTGTAGAATCGTTAAACATACCCGTACAAAAAAAAAGGAAAGACAAAATCAAACATGACATTTAAAGTTGAGCTCTGTTGTTTCATCTCTCCTCTCTGTGCAGGAGCTTTGATGGAAGCAGGATGCAGACTGTCTCCACTTGCACTTCTCACAATGCTGTCTAAGCACTCAAGAGTTCATTTACTTGCATGTTTCAAGTCAAAGATGCGTTTGTGATTTATGATTCTTGAGCCCAAGCACAATGAAAGACGATTGTTTTTTTCTTTTTTAGTCATACCAGGTTCCCATTCATGACAGAACGCATTTGAGTTACTCACTTCATAGAGTGCTTTTCAGAGTGAAAAGAAAGTTCAGAAGCAAGTAAGCTTGTCCTTATTGCTTGTGTTAACCTTCTCACCCAGACGTGATTGCTTCGCCATGTTGGGAATGTTTTTTTTATTGTAATGCTTTCATCTCTGGACGGAAAGTCTTCATGGTCTGCTACATTAGTTGCCAGTTACGATGCACCTAAAGCATTATTGAAAAACATCACAGCTTTAATTAGCATGGAGCGAAGCATTTTATATTCGTAATGGCACAGGAAGTGGCTATGCTCTATAATAAACTGAAATACAATTTTGTAAAAGGACTGTGAGTGATGGTGGCATTATCAGCAGTATCAGAGCTGCAGAAAACACTGCCTGTGATCTGGTGGTATTTGTCTGCACTTGCTTCTCCATAAATCCATTCTGTGTGACTGAACGTCTCTTAATTTTCTTAATTTGTATTGAATTTGCCATCTCTGAGAGATTTAATGTCACTCATAAGAGCTTTGTTCGAGTTCAGTTATGTGAGGCAAATTGGTGTAAAACACAAAGGGCTGTTACATATTCCCGCAGTTAATGGTTTGATTTCACTGTCCTTCATCTTTAGTTCCCCGTGTGCTAATCAAATTAGGAGACTGCCAGAGGACAAATTCCACCCCCATATGGAGAGACCTGTAATACACAGACCACAGTTTACTAGCACAACAATTTAATGAGAGGTTTTTGAGTCATCCATTCAGTAACCTGTCACGCCATAGAATGAGAGATTCCATTTACTGTCATCAGAGGCCTCTCTGTAGCGTTGTTCAACTGTTAATGTATTTTTATTAACAATTCATATCGCTCTGATTTGTTTTTCCAATTGTCTTCCACTGTCAGCCTCATATAATCTTGAGGTGTAGGTGCACCCGGGCCAATGCGATCACCTGGCTGCACCCTAAGCCTCTGTGGGTGCATTAGAAGTCTCCGTCATTGTCAGTTATTCCATGCCCAAGAATAACCTCCTTCCAAAGTCGATTTGATAAGCCCATCTGGGCACCCTTTTTTTGTTCTTACAATTCTAAGTATCATTCTTTACACCAGCCTTGTAACTTGAAGTAGTGTCGTCTTGTGGTGTGTAATAGGTCCAGGGAAGCAGCTTGTTGATAAAATCAAAGATAAACAAGCGACCGTCCTGCGTGCTTCTGTGCCAGGTCCAGCCTGCTATCCCTCGAGGGGGAGATTAGCAGGTAGAAGATGGATTGAAACCAGACAGAGAGGAGATGATGAATTGGAGCATCAGTTCCAGGAAAATGATACACAGTACTCAGCTCTGCTTTCCCATAGGGTCCTGGCACCGAGACTCAAATATTCAAACACAGATGTTCTAGCCGCTTTCCAGGTTTCATTCTCCTGTCTATGCATTCCTCTATGACCTTGTGTTAGAGCCTCATATTCATTCAGTATAATTAATTTTTTTGTTGTCCCACAAGGGGAACAGTCATTAAGAATTACAGGCCCGTCATAACAACAACAACAAAAACCTCAAGAGCAAAAAAGATATCAGATTCAATAATTTTGAATACTGCAAATTCCCTTTTTTTATTATTAAATTAAGCTAGTTGGCCACTGCGAATTCGAAGTCGTTAGATGTCCTAGATTTTATTTTTGGTACCTTAAAACAGCAGTTAGAAGGCAATGCTTCAAACTCCATGGAGGCATGCTCAGGGCAATCCAGGATAGAACAGGAAATCCTGACTTGCCTTTGGACAATGTTGGTGCCCTCGCCTCAGTGACCGCACCTGCCTGATCTGTTCCTGTTAAACAAATTGAGATTTCCACTCTAGCCACCGATGCAAAACGTTAAAAAAACAAAAAGGGTATTTACCAATGGGAGATGAGACAGTGTCGTTCCCTTTTAGCAATGTCAGCTTGTTATGCCTATGTACTTCAGGTTACAAACTTGCCTTATATGTCTTTTTAGGGCTTGGCTGTAAATGTGGAAGGTAGAATCTGCACGTCAGATAATCACTTGAAAGCGAATGAGCTGCTAGTTTCTTGCTGTCCACTCCATCTTTGCGTGTAAAACGCTGACCAAAACAGGTGACAGGTGACTCAACTGAACAGCAAGTGGTATTAAGATCAGTCGCTCAGCCTAAGGTAGTTAGCGTCCTGGTTGCAGCAGTATATGTTGGGTTGGGCAAGAACCACTTTTTAAGGTCCTCTTAGATGGGCAGCCCATTGTGGCTGCAGCGTGCCGTGCACAGTGTGCCAAGTGGCCAGTTATGCATAAAAGGAAATCATTACTGTGGCTGAAGCTGCCAGCCTCTGTTTTGCACTTTAGTCAATTGTAAGTGGGTTATTGTAATTGTGTAATACATTGTCTTTGTATCTTATAAGTTGCACTGGTTCCTCCTTGACTCTTCCCTTGTTTTGTTTCCAGGGCTCTCACTGGAGGGGAATGCATCTCTGTCTGTCCACTGGTGTGTGGGAGATGACATTTGTATATCCTTGGGTTTCAGGTTTGGTCGCTCACAGGCTAAATATTAATTTTCACCTACAGATTACAACATAATTTCACCAGTTGGATAGGTCACTTTTGGGTAGATTGTTTTGCTGGGCACACTAACTCTGTGTACAGGCCACTTATCAGCTCTGGAAACAGAGCTCATAACTAAGGTGGCACAATAGTATTAAAGATTTTAATGGAAAAATACACCTGTTTTATCAGCCTAAATCACAAAAGCAATGTAGATTCACCCTATTTGACCAAATTAAATTCTGGTGTTGGGTATGGTCACTTCTTCACCCACAGAAAGTGATGAATCGAACTGAAGAGCAAAATACAAACCCTCTCCTAAGCAGCAGCGAGTGAACGCTCTTGTCCAGAGAGAGGTGGACTCACCAACATTAAATCCTCTCCTTTGATATAAAGCATCACACACCAGCCGGGTTTGTAAACATGATTTCAGTTCCCTGTTAACTCTCACTAACATTTCGAGCCTTTAAAGTTGCCTTTAAAGAGGGTTTCAAGACAGGAGAAAAGTCATTGATTAAAAGCTTAGAGTATTTGGCCCTTTAAGATGCTGGTCTCAAAAGATCAGTGATGTGAAGTGGCATCTGTACTCCACCCCTGGTCCTGTATGCAAATTGTAAAGGATTTAATACACTTTCCATCTGTCTGAAAACCATTAGGTGCATCGACCAGCTGTTTATTCGAGTTTAAACCAGACATAAATCCTGTTCTGAGTAGCCTTGACGCTCCTGCTTGGTCTTTATACATATCCCTCACCTCGTTTCTAGTTTTCCACACTGCAGTAAACTAAAGAAAACAATAATATCATAGACCATCCATTATAATATCATACATCCACTATAATGAGTATGGAACCAAAACATGAAACGGTGTGTCCTTGTTCAATTATTTTGCCGCGCTTGCTGCAGTTCATCAATATTGTGTGTGGAATCGTGCAACACAGACCAATCTGTGCAGTCAAAGGATCCCTGCAAGACGTGAGAGCAGGCATTGATCCACACTCTGACCTGCCGCTTCAGTGCCTTCTCCCTCTGGAGCCCTGTCTGTGTGGGTAGCCGATCTATTGTGTTATGATTCAAAGGTTTTAAAGGTCCAGGCTTGGGTCCCTCAACAGACCCAGGTACTCCATTAATAGAGCCAAAGCATAAATCCACGTTTGACTTGGACTCGGCTTTTTTCCAGATACAGGCCAAACCCTGCTCAGTGATTGTTTCAAATTATAGTGATAAGAAATCTCCCAATATGAAGTTTGGAGTATCAGCAGAGATAGGCTTCAGCCTCAGAACACCCCTATCTGGTAAAAAATGTCTGCACAGAATTGCTCCAATACCTCTTATGTGGAAATTTCTGGAATTTATTCCTTTGAGGATGATCCGGCTAACGTGATTTTACGCGTGTCTGTTTGGGTCATGGCTTTCAAAATCAGCTTTGGGAATCTCTCTTTAATCTGTTTTCAGAGTTTCATCCAAGCTGAAAACTACCTGCATGTGCATCAAGGTACTGTGTTATGTCAATCACCCGCGTCCTTTCAGCTGCGCTTCCTTTTTTGATGCATTTCCCGTATTCCTTTTAGAAACCAGAAAGGAGTGCTTGATCAGGTCAGAGCTGCGGTGCTGAGTTGTGTTGAGTAGTAACAGAATTATCACCACGGCTAACGTCAACGTATAACGTTATAACCAAGCACAGCTGACTTCAACAAAACCATTCTGTTCCATAGACTCGTTAGAAATCAGATTTATTTTAAATCTTTCACATGTATGTTTTTTCTATTTTTCTTTTACTGAACACTTTTACTACACTAACTAAATCACTGGCACTGTACGGCTCTTCTGTCACCGTGACAAGCCTTGGTGTGTGCATACAGTTGACAAAGCAATTTTTTTTGCTTTGAGATCTGGAGAGAGCTCCTGGCTGTGCTATCATCTTGAATCAGTACTATGCCCGCCCTGAGTGGTAAAATGGTGATGTTTGAGAAGTCGAAGGCCAGGCCATTGAACTCTGTCAACCCTAGTCAGGATATCTGCTCTCATCGATAGCTGCATCTATCTAATGCTGGGGGTTCATATAAGGATCACTTTCCAAAATCAATCCAGGCTTGGGATCCAAACCTCTGCCACCCCTTGCTGTATCTGTCATATCAAAGACATACCAACACTAATGGGTTCATGCAAGATGTCCCCCCCCCCAATAAGGTACATTTGAGAGAAATTTGTGACATATTTTGGGTCTCTAAGGTACTCAGAGTGTCATGGTGTGTGTAGGTGTTTGCTTGGTGGTCTTGATAACCACCCTACAGTACTCAAGCACCTTCTATTCCAACTACATGTCAGTGCTGCTGCTCTTCACCCCTGCTTGTTCAAAGACATTTTCATTGCCAGTCATTTATTCTTTATCATGTTCTCTGATGCCATCTGCTGGATCCTCATACTCCTGATTAAATTCATATCAAGTGGCAGCCCCACTCACAGAAAACCATACTACTATTTCTGCATTTACTTATGCTGGATAGCTGGAAGTGATGATTGCCCTTTCCGAGGGTTGGGACGCCGAGGCCAAGTTTCGCTTTTTGATTTTGCCGTGTGACCTCTGATAACCAAATAGAGAGATGCAAAGAAAAAAGCGGAGAGGTGAAATGGTGGCCGAAGCCTCAAAGCTAGAAGCCTGCTAGCCTAAAAGCCTCAATGTTTGCCAGTCCCACTTACAACAAGTAGTACCAACATCAAAAAAGCCATTCAGACGTTTGATTTATGGTGGACTACCTTTCACTAAAATAATTGCAAAGCACACATTCATAATGAAAAAATAACTACAATAATTCCTATAATATTCCTATAGGATCTTATAATGTGTCTGTTGTACTCAAGAGATGAGCTTATATTGACTCAGTGGTATTATTTTAGCCCCTATAGTATTACTATAGACTTTTCTGTGGCATCATTTTTGCCCCCATAGCAGCTGCATGACATTTCAAAGTTTTGCTGTGATATTTGTATTCTTCTTCTAAAATGTATCATAGGACAATAGCTCTTTTTCAGAAGGCTTGGCGTGGCACAGAGCCAGGTCATCAGGCAGAGCAAAGAAAGGCAATGCTTGGCATGCTTTTCATTATTCAAGAAGGCATCAGGCTGAGTGTCGTTGCTGGGGGTGGAGTTTGTTTCTTCCCTGGAGAGCGCAGTTGATGGAGAGAGAGAGAGAGAGCGAGAGAGAGAGAAAGACCAAGTGCAAAAGTGCATCTGAACAAGTGGAGGCAGCAACTTGGCCGCCATTCACAAGAAGAGATGGAGTAACCAAAATAAACGTCCTGCAGTAGTCTAAGGTATTTATCATCCGTTTAAATGTGTATAAGAAGTCACTAGCTTTTCCAGGAGTTGGTCTGTCGGCGGGGTAGCAGTAGTAGCCTTGTTTACTCTTCCTGCCAGGGAAAAAAATCTATTTCTCAGTGGTCTGTTTACTATGTCTTTGAGTGTTTTTTTCCTATTTGCTGCACAGTGACATTATCCTAAACTTGAAAGGAAAATACTATAATTGCCATAGAGTTTGGCCATTAAATTCTTCTTACATCCTGTTTCCCCCCCTTTTAGGGATGTTTGTGTTGATGTACTAACTTCTAACTAAGTAGTCCTTAGTGCAATGATATTATTACAACACATTTGTGGCCAGGTATCCCCATAAAGTTGTTTTAATAATTATTTCAGAGGAAAAATCTCATTTTATTTAATCCTAAACCAGATAGATCCAAAGTCCATCCGTGTGACATAACTTTGTTCTCAAACCGAAAGCTACAGTGAGGTTAATCTTTAAGTATATTTTGTAAATGTAATACATTGGCCAATTGAACTGCCTCTAGAGGGCGCTCTGTTGTGCTCAGCAGCAAAAGAATAGTGTATAATAAGAATAATTTTAGAATAATGTAACACACAAAATGTAATGTAAGCAGTGCCCAACCTTGTTTCACTAAACCTATTTCATTGGTCAGTCAAAAATAACTTTTTTGGGTACCATTAAAGATTCATGGCTTCAAGAACATCCTTCAAGCCCCAAGCTGTGGGTTGTCAGTATGTCAATTCTGTTTATATACCAAGAGGTTCTCAAACAATGACTTGCAGATGGAAAACTAAGGATTTACCAACTTTTTTATTCCACTATTACCCATCAGACAGATTCAGTTTGCACCGTTATTGTCACTTCACTTCAATAGAACTTGATCTTGAAGGGCAATTCTTATACATGTCAATGCAAACAGAATATTTATTTGACATAAAAAAATACCTGCAAAATCTTCCACATTTAATTAAAACTAATAATAAGCCTACTGTTATCACTTGTATCAACACATATATCTTGTAAGTTGAGAGTGAAAAATGTCTTCCATACCATGATTATGATTTCCATGGCAAGACAGACTTTTGTTTGCATTTAGATTGAGATGTTGTTTTCTTTAAGGGTAGTTATTTGTAGGGTAGTCATTTAATAACATACTCATACCATGAAAGGTTTCTCAAGACAACTCCAACTAAACCTCCTCCAGGAAGAGCTCGCCCCAGGATCACCCTAACATTTTTGGAAGAATAGAGCCCTTTTAAATGTTTTCATCCCGCCCACGCGAGAGAGTCTGTGCCATGGCTGTAGGCAATGGATAAAACAGAAGCTTTAACAAGTGAACCAACTGTTTAACTTATTCAAGAGTGTGTCTTTACTTTTTTAAATGCATTATTGAGTTATTTAGGTAAAAAACTGAAAATATAATGACCATTCACTTCAGTTAACGTGCGTGTTGTGCTTTATATTATGTTGACAAATAACTATTATCCATCAAGAGCCATCAATAGGGGATTTTTTCAGTGACAATGAGAGGTTGTTAACCTTGTTGATGCATAAGAACATAATCACCTCGCTGTAACTGGATATGCACGGTGTTCACCTCATTAGGTCTCCTATTTTCCAGGGCCACAGTGGGTGCAAGTGTTCAGCATGAAGCCCCACCCACCCCAGCTAGATAATAGGCAGGTAGCGGAGGGAACAGGTGCAGTTTGCGGGCTTGTTTGCAGCCGGTGAATGGTCCTATTGTGTGTTAACTCTAGTCAGACAGCTTGGTGAGGAGAATAGGCAACCCGTTTAATAATTACTCACTGTGGCTGCTGTCTTTGTGTTGGGTGTTCTCTTACCTGTCATGTGATGGAGTTATATTTAGTCTAATAAGTAAAATGTGGAGATGGATGATGAATCATAATGGCATGAGGGTTCAGGAGGTTATGGCATGCCTGGCCTGTAAGGGGAGGTGAAGAGACACTCTTGATCCCATGCGGCATTAGGTTGTCATCATGGAATGCCCTTCCAGGGATTAGTAAATGTTTCACAGCACTCTGTGCAGTAGATCTACTTTACTACTTCTCTGTAAAGTCTAGAGGAAAACGTAATTGAAATGTACTGTAATTGTACATTACTCGTGTACATTGACATTGAAGTCGATGAGCGTGTTCCGTGCCAATTTTCTGCATCCACTGTCAACGCTATCAACAGTACAGTGTCCCATGTGTTGGCCAACTTGTTGCACGTGTGCTGTTGGAAGAGTCCATCACCATAGCTGGAATTAACCTTTGAGGGGTATGTACTAACATTAGGGCTTGATATCTATCAATTATTCATCATGTTCTGCTCTGCCTGTGCAAATCCAAATACTTCTCACCATGGTAACAGCCTTCAGTGTCTGCTGCAGGGTATTGGTTTTCCCGGCCCTGCTGACTCTGGCTCTGTTTCTCAGACCAGGCAGCCCTGCTGTGCTCCACATTCTGACACAGATACAGCCGATGTACCAAACCTATCAGAGGTTTGCAGTTATTATTAGATTTTATTTGAGCAATTATTCAATCTAGAGTTGGATTTATGCATTTCAGTTAGTTTTCAGACTTTCGGGCGACCAGAGTTGATTTCAATGTATTGATAGTTAGTGTAGTTAGTGCAGTGATAGATAGTGATAGCCTATTTGTTATTATTATTATTATTATTATTATTATTTTATTCTATTACCTATTTTTTTCACTTCACCCACAGTATTGCAATGTAGACTGAAAACTGAAAGTGAATGCTTGGATGCATAGAATAAAGTTTCAGTTTAGTAGTATTTTTTTCATTTACTTTTTGTTTTTATTTTTTGTTTTACTACAAGGTATTTTTGTGGCTAATTTACTCTTTAGTTGTTTTGCTTTTCTATTACCTTGTAGGGTGCACCAATAAAATAAACCATTGTCACATTAGAAAGAGCTAAATCCTTTAGCCAGTGATACTATTCACAGTTGGTTGGATACTGTACAAAAGTTAGTTTGTGTATCAAGAATCATTACACTAGAAATGTCCACCTCACCACTGAAACTAGACAAACACCAATTACAAACTGTCAAATGGCTAAATTCTACAGATTTTGGGTAATGCTATGTATGTTTTCTCAAGGTTAGTCATATCTGCATCATGCAAGATGATATTTTTTAGGGTTAAATATTAACCCTGTAACACCTGCACGCTTTTACGAGGCCTGCCGAGTGATGACCATGTCTTGTGATCCTGTGATGACAGGATTGCAACCAAATTTGAGGAAAAGCTTCAGCGTAAGGGAAATAATGTGCACCCCCTCACTGGAATAGTTATGATTGGTTTTCAATGTTCACACGTTCATCCAGTAAACAAAGAACAATAACTATACACATGTTGTATGTACTGTAAATAGCATGACTGGTTTCTGTTGTTCCAGGCCAGCAAGAATGCAATCAATATTTGCAAGCATGAACAACTCTCTCCCAAATCTAGATAAAAAGAGCCCAAAGTCTTCTAATCTGTGATTTGACTGCAGGAGTTAACTGTGAACACTTATTCCTCAATACAACAGTAGAGGGTGCACTATTACCACAACATCTTCTGTCAGTTCATGTCATTTCATTTTACGTTACAGTATAGTGTGTCTCTCTAGTGTGAATTGATATCTTACAATACTTTTTCTGTTTGTCACTGTTTTAGTTTCTGGACATGGGGAGAAATAAACACAATGTTAGAAAATATTTCTGTGAGATGTTATGAGATAATTTCTTATGGGAAGAGAGAAAACAAAACTTTAAAATTAGAGTTACATTGGAGCTTGTTTTTAAAAACTCGAAGAAAATAGGAGTAGTGGGAAGTTTTCATATGAGAATGTGATTTTTTCATACTTTTTCATACTGCTAACTTGAAATCAAGTCCTTGGACCTAAAACAGAAAGCACGACTTAAGATGCTGTGGGAAAATGTTCTTTAGTTTCTTTGTTTTGCCTCTCTTCATTTAGTCTGACAATATGACCCTTGTTTTTAAGTTGTTAAGTAGGTCAGGAGCAGGCTGAAAAGTAATTGTGATTTAGACACCATTATTACACAGGGGTGGCAGAGGCACGATGAATGTCTAGTGTAGTGTCGGGCATTTTTCTCAGGTGTGCTCCACAAGCATTCCATTGAAACAGTTTTCTTTAGGCTACCTTCTTCTTTGACAGGTGGATGAATAGTGAAATTGCTTCTGGATTCATAAGAAACCTGTTGCCAGGGGCCCCTGATGAATGTTGTGCAAGTATTCTCCCCATGGTATGTTCAGTAGTGAAGGTAGTAATATGTTTAGGTGTTTAGACGTTTTAATTGTGGTGGCGTTTTTCTATGCCGTGACACTAATTCTTGGAAAACATATCAGCCGCCTGAGAACAAGAGAGTGTTGGCTAGATGTTCCATGTACTAACTGTGGCTTCTTTCTAAAACAGAAAACGCCTTCACGTGCACACACAGGGTGTTTGTATTACTGATGTAGGTCAGCCTAGGAAAAACTGGTTCATGTAGTGGGCGTGTCCAGTTTATGCTCACTTGAGTGTGTGAAAAAGACTTATTTGATAGAGAATAAGCTACAAGTCTTGTGAACATTTCTTTTGCTTTTCTCAGCGGGCCTCAGAGGACAAATACAAAAGAGTGCTGTGTGCAGAATCCGTGGAAGCTGTATGGACTTTTGCAGTGCATGTGGAGGATGTATTTTTCTATCAGACAAAACAAAACATGAGGAAAACTGTTGTCACACATGCTTTAAAGGAGTGCATCTTATTATGAAATGAAAACTGCCAGGGGCATGACACGTCTGTTAGACTTGTCTTACAGACAAATAGAGGATATTTATTTAGTAATTTATTTAGTAAAATACCTTGCGGGCATACAATAGGCGATAGTGTTGTAGCTGTCAGAGCTCCGCTTGGTCCTGCTGCCTCTCTCTCTCTCTCTCTTTCTCGTTCTAGTTATTCCTTTCCCCTTCTCTTCTCTGCCTCTTGCCTTATTGCTGAAAAGAGGAGGGGCCGTCTAGTAATCCAACACCTGCCCAATTCATGAATGTTACTGTAACTTGCTGAACTGCCCTGACAAGTGCAGGGGTTAAAACACATTAACAGACCGAAGCTGGCAGCCCTGACTGCATCCATACACAGGAGACATTCGCTGCCCGACGGAGAGAGAAAACTAGGCTGGTGAGGAAGAAGAGGAAGGGAAAAATTAGATTACACTAAAAGATCCCCAACACAGCTTCAAATGACTCCTTTGGAAGAATGATTGAACTTGCTGTGGGCTCCCCGCCATCCAACATGTCTTCAGAAGCGAGTGCTGTGAGAGACATGGCTGAGAGTGAGGCGGATTGCTCTGAGGGACTGGATGAGGTTGTCCTGGGGCGCATTGCCAGCTTACCTCTGGATCTGTTCCCACCCAGGGACTTCAGAGGGAAGTTTAAAAAGATGCGCCATAAGAAGAGGCCAACCATTCTTGAAAGTAGGTACCTTAACTCTGTGGGAGCCGTGGTGAGTGCCTCGGGAATTCTTAATTTAATTTAATATTTTTGAGAAATGGGAGTTTGAAAAATGCTGTGCAGGCTGAATACCAGCAGACTGATATTGGACGCATTTCAGCTACTACTGCCATCACTTTGTGAAATACCTCACCTCCCAGTTGTGTTTGTCATAGTCAGCTAGGAATCTTGTACTTGGTAATAATGGACTCAGATGGGAGAAAGGTACATCACACATAAGTATGATAAGAGTATTTAGTTGTCAGGTTATAATTTTGACATCATATAGTTTGTCACAAATTAGCTATGTCACTGGCTTCACTTTCCAAAACCCGCTATCCTCCTTGCGTCCTCTGGAAAACAGAAATATCACGGAAAACGAAGAAATGACCTTAAATAACTGATTTGGGAAGTTGAAGAGTAGAATATGTGAGGGAGAGAAAGAGGAAGAACCGAGAGGCGCCAGGGGCAGAGCGAGTAAGTAGGAGTCAAGAGTTTGAGCTGATACCACAAGGATGGCTGAACTGGACAGACATGCCTCACATTCCTCACTTTCATCAGAGCTTGAACATGCTTTTAATAAGTGCTTAATGTGACAGAGCCCTCATCCACCTAAAGCCTAATTAAGGAAAATGTTTACAACCGTTTTTGAAATGAGCGATGCCTTTCTGATCCATGCAGCTTGTCTACATGTGACTTTTAGACTCGACTATTGGGGATGCACCCCATATCCTAAGCAGTGACACTGCTCATCTCCACTGCTCCAACAAACTGTCAATCAAAGTCCTCGCCTAACATCTAAATGGGTGATAGCAGTCTTACCCTTGACAAGTTTAGAGACATTAAGACAAGGTGTTATGCCATGAACACTGTATTAAAAGTTTTTCAAGAGTGGCAGTAGGCCTCATATTTCCATGATACCCATTCAGAGCCAGGCTGTTATGATGTGGTGTAGATAGATAGATAGATAGATAGATAGATAGATAGATAGATAGATAGATACTTTATTGATCCCCAGGGGGAGATTCTGGGGTTACAGCAGCATAACAGTATCAACAAGAAACAGAATATACAAAATACAAAGGCCTAAATACTAAATACTAAATACTAAAAAACTACGGTACTAGGTGACATAGAAGCAGGATGTACAGCGGATGGATGGCATGTTTACATATATACATGTAGGGAAGAGCAGCTTGTGAATGAATGAATGGACATACAGTATAAACAGAGTTAAAGAATGGTCATGGGTGAATGAAGGTGAAAGGGAGAGTGGCTAAAGAGTCTAAAGACACTTGGTATGATACCAACCTTGAGGTCTCTTCTCTGGCATGTTCATCAGACAACCCTCTGATACACTATGACAGCAGGGACATCTGTAAATATGTGTGTTTCACTGCTTGCAAGCTCGATAAACTCCGGTCTCTCTGAAAGAAAGATCCATAAGACCAACCTTTACTGCTCCTCAAATAGCTGAAGTTATAAAGAGGGAGCACAGCCTGTCAGGACAGGCTCGTAAAACTCATACCGTCAGCGTTTAGGGTATGCAATATTTTTCTAGCAGGATGAGTGCCTCGTATATTTACTATGTTACTACTTCATATAGGCAGCTACAGTATATCAAAATGATTTGTGATCCCATATTTTAGTTTAGTTTTTTAGTTTTTTTTAATGCTTGGTGTAGTGTGGTTTAGTTATTTTTAAATCTAGAAGTGGTTGAATTTACCTCTCCATCCTTCTCACCATTTCACTCAAGACACAGGGAAGTCTGTCTCCATCCGTCCACCTCCACTTTAACTTTTTAGCAGCCTTATTGAAAAACTCTGTATATATTTTTCAACGAAGGAATTACATAATCATTTATCCTTGGGAAGGCCTCTTACTGGGCAGGTCAAGCTGACCAGATTATAACTGATGGCTAAAGCAGGGAAGTGAGCTTTTAAAGGCTCCACAAGGGCCAGTTGCTGTTTTCAGTTATACTTTAATAAAGGTTAAACAATTGCCCACATTTAGAACTACAAATTTGTAGTTCTTTGAATGTGACATGTCAGGTCAAAGATTCCTTTCTGATGCTTTGCTGAATCCACCGCAACTTTCACTGTGTGGGAAAACATTATCATATCACTGATAATGTGCAAAGAAGGAGCTGATTGAGTGTATGGTATGTGCTGTAATAACCAACAGAGTTCTCCCAGCACAATGTTGTTCTTGGTACATTGCTTTATGCTTAGTCAGAGTACATTGTGATTACTTTAGACTTAGAGCGTGTGGCTGAGAGGGCAATGCTGCAGACACTGACTATAACAAGATTCACGTCTAGACAAAAAAAGATTTTAGCAAGAAGTGAAGAAGCTGCAAAATTCATCAGTCGCTACACGACTTACCTTCTGTAACCTCTAAGAGCTGCTTTCTTTTTTTGAGCTTCATAGTTTCAGTAGCAGCTTCAAATCTTGGGCACATAATGCTTTTCCACTGTGTATATACCACCTATGATGTTGGTAGTTCAATGTGTGACTAATGTCAGTTATTAGTTGAGCTCAGTACCTCTAAAGAACCTTTAAAGTACCTCTAAATTGTACTGTGAATAACTAAATCCTGTATTGATCAAGGTTTCTCCCCCAAAACCGTGAAATGAATCCTGAAAATATGGATCTATTTATCCCGCAGTTGCCCTAATCTTTAGCTGTTTCATGTAAATATGAAATATGTTTTTTCTGGCAGCAAGCTGCTCTGCATTTAGCATTCTCAAGTAATAATGAAACCTAACGGCACTTTCACTCTTCGTCAGCACAGCACAAAACAAACACTTCAAATACAGGAACAAACAGGAAACTATAACAAAGGGAAAGAGTGAGAAAGAGAAAGAAAAAGAAAGAAGACAAAAGCACTGTGCAATTTTTATTATTGTTTTAATTTTTTAAGAATTTGTATTATTTTTTATATGAAATACATGGGATTTGACAGGAGGGTTGGGTTCAGGGTGGAGATTAACACTGTGATTCTTCAATTGGGAAAATTGGAGGAGGCAGAGCATTTCAGAAGCCAGCCTGTTAAAACATCAGAGATATCATAGGCTAAAGTGTTGGAAAATTGATAATGCACATATCTTCAGCTAACATTTCATCTTGAATTAGTGTTGAAGCAGGTGGACAGGGTTGAATTAGAAGAGACAGGAAACGCTTACTGTGGCTGAACAGAATTACTAGTCAGAAGGATTTATTGGTGATTGACATCCAGATGGAGTTTTTTTTCATTTTGTATTTATATATCATTGGGTTGGATATAATCCCATCTATATAAGAACCATAATGTTTACCCTACTTTAAGTTTTATTATTTTTTGTGTGATTTTTTTTCCTACACAAAAATGTCCTATTGTGTGACATGACAATAAAAGAGAGAAAACAATTTCCCAAAGTATTGTTGCCACAGTAACCGAAACAGCAATTAAGACCATTGAATTAGTATTAATGTTGAAATGACTGAATATCATTAAGTTAAATTTTTTTCCAGCCTTTTGCTGATGTCCCAAGTCTTTCCACACAAAAGATTCCATATACTAACAGGTCAATTTTGATGAATTCTCATAGAACGAATGAATAGAAAAGGCTTTTTTTGTCTTGTGTTTTTTTAACTGTTACATGATTGCGAAATGTCGCACCATGGGACAAATGGAGAAAAAAGTGATATGACTGATATTAAATCTGATTCATTCAGTTCAGTTATCAATCAATATTAAATTATTCAGACCAGTTTCACATTTTACATCTTGATGACATCACAGGTTTGAATCATCTCTGGTTTCTGGCTTTGGGAGGGAGTTGTACATGATCACAAATACCGATCGGACTGGCCCACACCGTAGGATATAGATGAATTCTTTAACTTCCCTTAGTGTGAAATTCTCATATGTAGCGTCTTTATGAGCAGAACCAGTGGAGCTGCTTCACAAAGTATACAGTGTCACTAGTCATAATTTTAACATGTTTGATAATGAAAGCTGCCTGGCGCCATTCCCTGGAGTACAAACCGGTTATGGCCTGATAAACGTGTGAGTGCATTATGCAATGAAGGTCAAGTGGTTATCACTTGACGGACGGACAGAGTTCTGATAGGATTAGACTAAGAGTGCTGAGAGGCAGCAGAGGAAGAGGGATTGGAAGATATATTTCAAAACCCACATGGTTGAATTCATGTATCTGCCCTAGAATATGGCAAAATGTGGTCAGTATTAAAAGTTTGCATTGAATTGTGGGAATTGTAGCAGAAAAGTTGATTTCATGTTTACATAGAATTGGAGTATGGCAAGAACACAATGGCGTCCATATGAAGACAGCCAGGGAATGTTATTGGTTTGCCGTGCCTGTTTCGTGTTATTCACCATGGCGATGAATGAGTAGTGTCCAGTAATAAGGAGACTTGCCTGCTCCCGCCCACTTAGGAACAGATTGATCATCTCTTCTAGCGCTGTT
Organism: Hoplostethus atlanticus; assembly: GCA_034670405.1. Taxonomy (NCBI): domain Eukaryota; kingdom Metazoa; phylum Chordata; class Actinopteri; order Trachichthyiformes; family Trachichthyidae; genus Hoplostethus; species Hoplostethus atlanticus. The sequence goes on along the minus strand of JAXDDX010000003.1, from coordinate 7,067,208 downwards.
ATTTCAGCCTTGTAGACCAATATAGTGTTTGTCATCAGATTTGCAGCACGCCTTTCTGTTTCCCTCTCTTTCTGTAAAAAGTAATTTCCTCAATGATTTTCTTTAAAGCAAACAGCAGTTATCAGGGGATTTTCTGATGCATGAACTAAGGATAAACAATAGAGCAATAGAGCGATAAACAAAGGAAATGCACAGCTAATATTTAATAGCTTTTGCTTATTTTTGTCAAGTTGCTGTGACAAAGACAACAGTCAACCCCGTCTTCCAGATCCCTTGTGTACAGTCAAGGAAAGCTCTTTAATCCCAGCGGCTTGCTGATCACGTGAGTGTCTTCTTCTTTCCTCTGGTCTCTCAGATGCTCCCTGTACTGTGCCACAGCTCCTGCATCCTCCATCTTCTCCATCAGTGGCAGCTGCTGGTCAGATGTTCCCAGGCATGAGACGCACAAGCCCTGCGCTATCGTTATTATGAGCCTCTGCACGCAGACAAACAGTAGTTATTATTAACTGCGCACTGCTAAGAGGATGCTTCCTGCACTCTCAGCCTCCGCGCAGTTATTTAAAGGGAGCTTGCATTGCCGCCCACTGCCTGCCACAGCTTTAGAGAAACAGAGAGAGAAGGATAGACAGAGAGAGAGAGAAAGAGAGAGAGAGTGGGAGAGTGTGGTGGGGGCAGAGGGAGGGAGATAGAGAGAGAGGGCTGACAGCCAAGGACAGGACACAGGAGGAGGAGGGGTAGAGCAGTGGTAGTGTGTTTTCTCTGGGTCTCGTCAGCGCCACAGCATTGTGCGTGTCATAGTGAGGTGACAGCAGGCTCTACCTGCTGGTCCCAGCTCAGCTGCTGCTGCTGCTACTGGAGGACACCACAGCTAGAGGGGGGATACTCAACAGTAAGCTGCAGCCATGGCCAGCCAGCAGGACTCTGGCTTCTTTGAAATTAGCATCAAATCTCTGCTGAAATCATGGAGCGGCAGTGAGTAGTAGTTTACTTGTTTCTTGCTGTTGTGGTGGTGGTTGTTGTTGTTGTTGTTGTTGTCGTTGTTGTCGTTGTTGTTGTTGTTGTTGTTATCATCTTGCGGTGCTAACGCAGGCTGCTTTTCCTCTGGGGACCTGACTTTATAGCCTCTTTTTCCTGTTGTGTTCAGTGGAGAGGACGCACTGTTGCGGCGTTGATCGAGCTGAGCGTGATTTTATTGTTCAGCGCGCCAATTGCTGAGCATTTCACTTTTAGCACAAGGGCACCACACTTCAAATAGGTTTTAAATTGTCTCATAGCAACAGTGCAGCCATGACTAGGACTCCCACCAAGCATCTACTGAGACCTGCTGGCTAAGAAAGAGGTGCTCATTGGACACAGGCCTTTAGCGTGCCAGTCACCGGCATGAGGGTACTCTCTTAGAGAAGTGCCACTGTGTTCATTTAGTTGGATGAGTTAACATGTTAGTTCAAGTTTTCATTTCTGTTGCCATTTTGTTTTCGCTCCCAGCTTTATTTTGCTTTAGGTGAGTCTGTCACAGAGTCTAAATAGCTCCTCTTATGTGCCAGGACACTGTAATAGGATTAGGGGAGGTTCAGCTTGGTTGCATGTCCTGTCCAGAGCTCACAGCTCCAATGGCTTCCATGCCCATGAGGATGATATGGATGCCTTTTGTGCCCTTGATCATGCCATAATTCTGTTTTATGTAAGTTATGAGAGCTTCATTTGGAAGTATACTGTTGATACAGAAATGTTGAAAATAACAGAAGGCAATAACATGACCAGGAAATCCTAGCAGGTTACACACTGATAGATTCCCATCTAAACAATATTTTTAGATTGTCAGTAAATCAGATCTAACTATCTTTTAGTACCACCTTTTAAACTATGTTTTTGTAAACAGACTGCTAGCAAGTCAGCTGTACCACTCAAGTACCGGCATGGCCTGTGTGTATCTAATGACACATGTAAAGGGATCTCATACAACATGCTGTCTACGCGCTGAATGTTGTGCCATCTCCTGATGATATTGTATAATCCCCGGAGTACGTCCCTTTGCTGATAAAGGCACAGACAGACATTGTATCACCACAGACCCACGGCTATGCCTTTTTTATTTATAACTTTTTTATTAAATATGTCTTAATCTTCAGCAAACATTGCCTCCATTTATACGAGCCATTATGTAATGAATCACAAGATTGCAACAGATTCAGGGTACCAAAGGAAAAAGAATCTAAAAACAGTACTTTTGTGTAGGATGTCAGAAATCCCATCTGCTGAATATGATGTCTAGATTAGTGATCTCTTAATTTTAACGTCAGGAATGATCCTCAGTTGATCATGCATTGAACAGTGCGTGGAACTAAGAGCACATGTTTCTCTGCTGCTCACCGGTTGCTGTTTGTACTATAACTGTTAGGTACATAAAGAGAAGGCCCTTGGGGGCTGGTCTCTCATTACTCAATGTATCCAACTGTAATAAAAGAGAGGCGACCGGCAGCACAGAACTAGCATTGTGAAGCAGAGGCGTCAGGTCTTGTGTTAAAAATGTTTTATTTCTCAATGCCTCACTCCACCACCCGTTCCCCTCAGGATGGTCCACCGTCAGCCAATCAGAGCAGGAGCAGAGGGGGGCCAAGCACAGCGGTGAACTCTAATGAACGGTCAAGCATGTTGTGTTCTGTTGGCATTTAGCTTATCCAATTCCCTTGTGTCTGCCGTTTTTTTTTACCTAACCTGTGCATTTTGGTTGTTTTTTTTCTGTTTGATTTTGTTTTATCATTTCACTTTTCACATTTCACTTCCATGTTGCATCACTCTGCAAGCACGGAAACATGACTAAACCTCTATGTGAGGTGGTATGACCTGAAACAATAAACAGCATAGTTTCACTGTATTACTCAGCTCTCTCTCTGAAGAGTCGAAAACAGGATTTTATGACAGTGACTAAAATTGCAGAAGGTACAGATGAATTCCTTCTATACAGCTGTAAGGAACAGCTTACATAAATGGCCATTAAATATATGGCTGCAAATGCTCTCTCACAGCAGGCAGCAGTTTCCAGCATGATGTCAGCCTGCTAAAACAGGACTGATGGTCAATAGTTTGAGACCAGCATTTTAATCTGCATTACACAGAGGTCTGTAATCTCTCCCCCTCCACTCTCTTCATTCATTTTCTTGTCCAATTTTGTTTTGAGACACTCAAACTGCGAACTTGAAACATGATAATGTATTAATATAGGAATGTTGTCGCTCTATTGGCTACAGCTTTTTCTATACCTCCACCTTTGACAAATATCTCAGCAAGCAAAAGCCCTACATTTGGTGAATCCTCAATAACATGCCACAAACACTTGGAGGAAATTGTAGCTTTTGGGTTTTATATTTATTATAGAAGCCACAGTCTTCTCTCTGAAATCAAGGTCAGCTGTTAATGACTGAAGTAATAAATTGGACGTAAGCCCTGGTCATTTATTCACTTTAATTTTTAATACAGAAATACATCCAGTGTTGGGACATCTGGCTGTTAACAGGGACTGGTTGTTTCCTTTAACGACCTAAACCACAGAAAATGTTCCCCTTGATTACGTGACATGATGCGAACCTTTTTATGAACAGTTACCTTCACTGGAGCACCTAAGCACAATATCCCTTTATTCCCAGGCTGGAAGAAAAGTTAATACAGGGGTGGAGGAAAGGATTAAATAATAATGTTTTGCCATTACAGAGCTTACAGGGCCCACTACCCATTCACAGAAATGCAGCGTCAATATTTCTCACAGCAACTGGGGCTCAGTGCTCCCAAGTGTCTTTGTTGACATTGGAATGCCGGCTCCAGTTAAGGAGGTCAGTGGTGTCTAAATATCCACCCACACTGTTCACAAAGGACGTCTAAACTGGTTGTTTACTCAGTCAGACAGTCCCTCTGGATGTGGACGTGGAGATGCATTCTTTGTATGCATGCATGTGTGTGTGTGTGCATGTGTATGTGTGTGCATGTTTGAGTGTGTAAAAGAGAGATGCTTGTTATCCTGTTTGCATTGTCCTCCAGGGCGCACCACCATGCTCAGGGAGTTTTCAGCATGGCGATGATGTAATGCACACTGTGCCCAAGCCCCTTGTTTGCCGAGTCACATGTAGTGTCTCAGTCTTATTGCAGCACCCAGTTTCCAGAGCAAGAGACGGGGCTTGATAGGCACACTGGTTGCTTTCTTCTCCTCCCATCTCCAGCTGAATTCATGTAACATGAGACCGGTTCATTCAAATGGGATAAATGTGGAGCCATAGTCTCAGCTTCCTTGTTTTTCATTTAACACATGTTGTGTTACATAGTCGTTGGGCTTTAAATAAAAGTGTGTTTGCAGACACTCTGTTGCTGGGAGGTTATATCTTAATCTCCAGCTATGTAGAATGGTTTCTCTTTATGACCTTAGTACTTGAAAAAGTTAATTTTCTGTTTGAATTCCATAAAAACGTCTAAAGTCCTGTTGCAGCCTGTCTTGACTTTAAGGGACGTGTGCTGTGGCGCAGGCTGATAGAGAATGGTGTTTACACTCTGGTGGTCTGTGCCTCGTGCTTTAGGAGCACAGAGGTGAGGGAAAGGGGAGGGCTGCTCTGTCAGTATAGTGTGTACCCCAGGATAAATATAGTCACACAACTATGCCACCATAGCATGTTAGACCTCATCACTGTGCTTTGCGTCAGCTAAAAATTCCTGCCTGACCTTCACTCTTGGAAGGCACTGGTTGGTCACAAGGCTAGAGCAAGCCATAGCAGAAGGCAGCACTGACAGGGATCGGGATCTAGAGACTGCGTGGTCTACCGTAGCAAATACTACTCCCACTTTTTAAACACACCCAGTCGGTGCAACATGGAAACTATTCCCAGGAGGACAGAGCCAGCTGACACAGAAGACATGGATGTTGGTGGATTGTACTAGCGTGCATTTGTGTTGACGCGGAACAACCCTGGATACTATACCCTCCTTCCCCACTATGGATGGAACGGCTGTGTGCTGGAGTAAGGCCAGCGTTATCAGCTTCATCAAGGGCCTGGGTACGTGCTGAGCTGCCATGGGTGAGGGAAGTATGTTCTGAAAGCCATGCCAGATAGGCGCACATGCTGGGCATTCCTTGAAAGGGATATCAAAATCCTCTGTGTGCTGGATGGACCTGGCGAGGAAGACCTGTCTACCGATGCCAGCCCCTTTTCCCTGACCCCCCTTGTGCAGCTTTGCCAGGACTACACACGCTTAACAGCCTCTGCTTAAAAATGCGATCCAAAGTTTGCTTAACTCATGTCACTTTTTCTGCTTTGTATAATAGATGCTGATCAAATCAAATTCCACGTTCACCTGCCTGCCCTACTGTAATATGTGTATACATTGCCCCCAACCAAGAAAAGTAATTATTTTGAGTAAAGCTGGTTAAGCAATTCATTAGAGCCGTTGTCATCCCATCCAACTTTGACCTATGAGTTAATTGATGTTGCTGCTGCTGGTCCCTCTTTTGCAGAGGACAGAAGTCATTAAATTGAATTAGCACTTATCCGATTCCTCTCTTCGATACACGCTGTAGGTCTTTGTCTTGTGACAGCTTGGCTTCATGAACACAGAGGATTCAACTTTCATCACTCTTCCTGGTGTAAAGACTGTATGACTATACCCTGATTAACAAAATCAGCCAAACACGAAAGCTCTGCTCAGTATGATAAACAAGATAAATTGCCGCCATTCAAAACTGTGTCTTCACAGCTGTGATATGCACTGTGCTATGGAACTAGACCAAGATGCTTTATTTGGATTTACTGTACAAAACTTTTAGGGACTTTTAGGGAAAATCTACTAAAAAAACTCCCCCAAAGTCTGTTTGATATGTGACATTGAAAGATGCAATGGTTCCTGACACTTTGCAGGCTGTACTTCAACTTTGCTGCTGCTGAGCTGCTTGTTGTCCAGTCTCATACACACACACACACACACACACACACACACACACACACACACACAGAATGCAGTAGCTGAAGAAAATGTGGCTCTCGTTCTGAGGTAATGAGTCTGGTTTGGCTGTCCAAAAGCCTCTCTGAATATTTTACACATCAGATTTACGAGAGTTCACGAGCTAGAAGTGCAGTTATGGGATGTAATTATTCCGGCTAAATGAACATTTCACACTTCTAATTAGATGTTTGTACACTGTTCGCTACTATTTATAGCACTTTTTTGTCTCGAGGCATCAGAGTGTAACGCTGAGGTAAATTTTAACTTGTGAGCTGGTTTGTGGGGTTTTACGGGCCGAGCCAAGCCATCAACGTAGGCCACATCATAGCACTGGCTGAAAGACGGTCACATGCAGGAGATTCTTTGCTTCCCTCAAAGGGCAATGACATCTTTGGTGCAAAACGAAAACACCAGCTGCTGGACATGGTGTTTTCATTTCCATATGCACTTTGAGCACTGTAGCATTAGGACAGAAAGAACAGACTGAGGGCAAGCTGGTGCCCTTTGGACAATCTCCCTCAGGAATGTTCAACATGTTGGGGAACTTTATGTCCATGTTTGGAAACTTCACAGTAATACCCTATTCGGTGATCTGTCTTTGTAAAACAGATCAGTGACTGAATCCGCCCCACACACATTTGTGTTTGAATTGGCAAAGTTTTAAGTTAACAAAGTGCTTTTTGTGTTGTTTCCTCAGCCTCACCCGTGGGGAACGGATACAGTAAACCCCCCATACCTCCAGTCTGCTGTCCTCAGGGAGAGAAGGGACCCCCAACCATGATGCCCATCAGCATTGATCCAGAAAGCAAACCAGGAGAATATGTCCTCAAGAGCCTGTTCGCCAACTTCACAACACTGTCTGAGCGTAAGATCCGCATCATTATGGCTGAGCCGCTGGTGAGTCAGCAGACTATATCTGCTCTTTAGGTCTTGTGGTGTTTGTTGTGGTTGCTCTGTTTATCTTTATGAGGAAGTATTCATGGTAGTATTTGACTGTTGAATTTTTTGCTGTAGAAGATGATACAACAGTTTAGTACTGTCAGGGGGGAAGTGAGGTCATGACATTGGTTCTTCATAGGGAGGTCAGGTTTACAAGTCTGCAGGAGCTGGTCTGATGGTAATGAATTAGGCATTGTTAAAGCACAACCACAGGGTTAAATATAACCACTCACATACAGAATAAAACCTGCATGATTATCACAAGGTCCTTAACTGTACTTGAGTTGCCCAAGGAGGCTCCTGTCTTAGAGTCTCCACCAGGGTCTATCGACCTATCAACCTCTGTGAGCAGAAGGCAGCAGTCATCTGTGTCCTGCCAATGAAACCTTTAACGGTTGAAACTCCACTGTGATACATTACTATCAGGGCCCTGGGCGTACAAGTGACATTCAGTCATAAAAGGGGAGGTGTTAAATAAGTTGTAACGTTTAATTGCTGCCAGCTGAAGGGCCTGGTAGTTCTGCCTGAAACAGCAGACCCATTAGCGTATCTACAAGGAAGCAGTCTGGGCATGAACTGTGGAAGTTTTTGTCAATGTCATAATGTTCCATAGTTACAGGATTCATTAATAGTACAGCTCTAAAAAGATGGGCTCTGGGTGAAGCTACAGCATTACAGCATGATGGCCATAGCGAGAGACACTCCTGGTCGCTATGAAACTTTATTATCCTTTATTGGGCAGTAGCTAATAAATGAAAGGAAGTAAAAGTTATTGTATTGTGATAATTTACAGAATAATATCTGTGTTTTTTTTAAATTTGTGCCAATGGTCTTCAGAGACCTCTCATTGGACCAGAGAATACTTCAGGCTCTTTGAGTGGATGAGTGAGGCCGGATGGCTTGCATGTCACAATGTAAATATAGGATGTAGACAAAACTTTTCACTAGTCGCTGACTTCGTTTGTGATTACGTCACACTCTGCTTACTGTCACCTGACACCCACAGGAAAAGGAAATAATCCCAGGAAATAATCCCTCAAAACCATGTCGCTTTACAAACTTTATTGTCACATCCATGTCTTCTTATTTGGGGGGGTCTTTGTTACCCGGGATATCATTTAATTTGACACCGTCAAGTTTGGATTTTAAAAACTGTGAAAAACAGGAAATGGGTGGAAGTAAAAATAGGAAATTACATACATGCATTACAAATGATTGGGGGGAATGTAAACTACATGTAGACAGTAGTAAATGGGCTATAACTCTAAATTACATCTCATTTATCTGTAGCGCTTCAAATTTTAGCTGAACTTTTTCACACAGACAAATCCATTATTCCTGTGAAGTGGAAATTTGAGTGTAGATTTGTGAACATTAACAAGCCAGTCCAGTAGTTATGCCTACTTATGTATTGTTTTTAACCCTTTTGTCAACATTGTGACGGAAGAGATTGACTGTTGAGCAATAGGCCTGCTGACCAATTAGATGAAGAGAAAAGCTGACCTGTCCGGTGGGGGTTGAACCGGTCGGCAGGGTCACAAACAGCTGTCATAAATAATTCTGTTGGCAGACAGTAGGGGAAGAGCCTGGGTTAATGTGGGCACCACTCACCACCTGCTCCCCGTCCCTCATTAGTATCTTGCCAAGTCCTGAAAGTCAACTAAAAATGACCAACTAATCCATATTACCAAGAAAAAAAACCTCCCAACTAAAATGCATTCAGCAGTAGTTGCTGGTCATATACGTTGTCCCCATGCAGTCCAGTTCTAGGGAAGGTGATTCGTAGGAAGCTGTTAGTCACTGGCCGTAGTCTGCAGGGAAGTGTTGATTACCATAGGGAAAGTGTGCTCCTTTCCTGTCAGTCTGCAGGGAGGACGTCTCTCCCTTTGTTTTTCCTCACAGAGTACATTTTTAAGCCCTGCCTTGTAGTTATTGGCATGCAATTGTCCCTCCTGCCCATCCTCATCATTTTAGCTGAATTTATTTGTCTAAATCCAGTATGCTCAATAGTGTAGACAGTATTAATTAGACACTGAACAAAAGAAGTCTGTGTTATAACCATATAACCAAGAGGACCATTTAAGAGCAGCTTTGTTACTGACATGAAATCAAAGCTGCAGAAAATGGATTTTACCCAAAAAATGTTTTAACCTGTGGAGTGATTAAAAATAAACAATGGTGCTGTATCAGCCTTCCGTCAAGGGCAGTGAAATCCTTTAAACCTGAACAGTGCATGAAGCATTGGCGCTTCTGTCATTCTAGCACAGATGGCCTTTCTCGGATGCGATTTGTCAAAAAAACTAAAAGGTTCATTAGATCGGAGGCTTAACTGGCATTACAGCTGAAACAGAGACAGTGCCATTACCATCAGCCCACGCAATGTCAGTGTCAGACATGCTGGACATTTTGCAGTCTGGTTTGAATCATCAGTTAAGTGATGTGCTGCGTTTTCTGGCCAACAAGACAGCTGAGGGATGTACCTGGAAGCAGAGAGTAAGCATGACGTTGAGGAAAAGCAGATGCTTTGATTTTTGCAAGGGTTGATTATGGGCTAATTGCTAGTTGTTGCATTATATGAACACTCATCATCCTCTCTTGACGCACCTGGATGCAAGCAAAGATGATAAGCATGCTCCTAAATTCTTTGACAGGATTGTTTGTCTCAACTAGGGTTAACGGTTTGCCAATATATTGGGTCGATATTGGCCTTTTATTAAATATCAGATATCGGCCAGTCAGTATGGATGTGATGGTGGCTCTTCCCTGACCTACATTAAAACTGTAAAACCTCCATTTTATTTATTCATTTAATTGTTCAATAATGTTTTAGTAAATTATTTCTTCAATTAAAGTTAGTAAGATATCCCAGAGTTTCCCCAACCATTGAATAGGTGCCGTTAAGGAGCTGTTAACCCTAAAATAATTTAATGAGTCTGGGTTTCAATGGAGAGTTTTAGTGTCACATGATGGTCTGAATGCTGTATTAGAGGCTTTCCACTCTGACAAAAATAAAACACTGACTCATCTAAGTATTTTTTGGGCAATTGAAAATGGTCAAATTTAAAGATACTGAATATTGGTATTGGCCTTCAAAAACCCATATCAGTTGAACCCTAGTCTCAACCCAAGGTTCATATTATGTTATTGTAAACATGGTTCAGAAGAATGAAATATACTAGACTGAAATAATATCTAAACATTTAGGTAAGTTGACATTAAGACATGGATCAATGGTCAAGAGTGTGCTATGCTTTTATGAACTTTATATTCAGGTGTTGTTAACCAGGTTTCAAGTGTTAACCAGACTGGGTGTCTGTTAAAACCGTCTAGCTTTGAACCTGACCTCTATCAAGCTCAGGAAGGTGCAGTGTGTATTAGGCAGCACCACATTGTCATTAAACTCCCCATCCTCAATAACAGCTCTTACAAGCAACAAGCAACCTTCATTCGCTTGGAAATAGGACGTGCCACTATAACCTGGTGGGGCACAGAAACCATCGGGGGTGTTCCTTACTGCAGGAGAGGAGTGTGCTGAGCCTACAACCCTAATGAAGGGCATTATCCCAGATGATAGAAGACCGCAATAATGGGAGTCGTCATTATTAATGTCCCATTTCTAATATCTGACCCGGCCTGCTTACGCCTGGCACCAGACTGATTGATGGCACTCTCATTACTGCTGGGCTATAAGTTACTTTAAAAAATACTCCACACTCTTCAGACAGGGCACATAGAGTTATGAGCCCAACTTCAGAAAACTTTGGTCATGCACATTTGTGTGGATACGAATATCTACACAATTTGTAACACCCCCCCCCCCTTTCTGTGTTTTCAGGAAAAGCCATTAACCAAGTCACTGCAGAGGGGCGAAGATCCTCAGTTTGACCAAGTAAGTACTGTGAAATGCAATAGACTGGGATTAACAGTAACAAATGATGTGTTGAGTTCAGCATCACTGTATTTATTTCACCACTGGATAAATACCTGAGATGACATTTGATGAAGGACAAAGATGAGGTCACACACATCTTTCAAATGAACAAAGAAGCTTTGAGCTTTTCCAACGTGGTACATCAGTGTTTTATTTCATAATCTGCAAGTGATACCGGCCTGTCAGCGGAGATATGATTATTTTTAAAAAAACACATTGTACCTCTGTTTCACTGATCCTTCATACGAGCAACTGCACAAGTTAATTTTCACATCTTGAATACTGCCCTAGTATGATGCACCGTAACATGAAAGGGCTGATGGGTGAAAGCCCTGCTCACATCCCGAAAGGTCTTTCAGAGCCCGTCAAGGGCAGGAGTGTTTACCTAGAGAGCTGGCGTTGGTTCTGCGCTAGGTGTGTCCAGCAGGTCTGTGGCTCTGCAGAGAAGGCCCTTTCACAGCCACAGGGGTGTGTTTGTGCTGCTGCTTGAGGCCATTCAGCAGCCACACAGAGCCAGGATTCTTCTCTAGCCCTGTGCTGAATGAAGGGCTTGCTGTGTTCCCTGGTCTGACCAGACTCTCCTCCCTTCCTGTGTGCCTCGCCTGTCCCGCCTTTCCTTCCTTCCCTCTCCCTCCCCACGACAGAGAGAGGCCACCCTATGGCACCTTGTCTCTCTTCACAGTCCCAGAGATGACTGGGACCGTCTCCCTTCTCCCTCTGTTTCTCCCCTCTCATTTTAGCCAAATGAATCCTGCTACTCCTGTAACAAATTCTTCAAAAGTTGTGGACAAATAACCATAATAAACTCTGGACCGTATCTGTTATTTTGGTACAGTACGTACAAACACAAACATGCATTTACGTTGTTTATTTCTTACTCTTTCAGTTGATAACCACCATGAGCTCTTTGGCTGAGTACTGTCTCCCCTCCATCCTGCGCACTTTGTTTGACTGGTACAAGCGACAGAATGGACTAGAGGAAGAGTACCACGAGTACCGGCCGAGAGCCAACACCAAGTCCAAAAAGTGAGATCCATTCAATGAATTTACTGTATGTCGCAATATATCAGCGATAGAAAAACAAACAGTGAAGATGCTCGGGAAATATTTTAAATGTGACCACAAATGCTGTCAACTAGTATTTATGATTGTTGCAAACCTGTTCTTGTTTTTCTCTCTCCCAACAGCGACGAGCAGCAGAGGGATTATCTACTTGAAAGGAGGGATTTGGCTATTGACTTCATCTTCTCTCTTGTACTTATAGAAGTTTTAAAACAGGTGACTACTGTAGGCTGCGCTCAGTGCTTACTTAATCCTCTGATAGACAAAGGGGTGATTCACAGTACTTTAAATGGCAAGCTTAGGTTACTGTATAAACAGACTTCTGACTGGTTGTTTAACTGCAGAAATACATCAGTGTTATCTTTTTCATCATTAGATACAACTCACCGAAGCAGAGCTGCTCTGTTTAACCACTGTTGAAACATAAACTCATCATGGCTGGTATTTCCTGAATATACATGGCCATTTGTTCTCATCACGTTGTCTCTCTCTGTGACTAGATGCCGCTCCACCCTGTCCTTGACAGCTTGGTCAATGAAGTTATTAACCTAGCCTTTAAGCACTTTAGATACAAAGAGGGGTAAGCTTTGGCTTTTTGCAAGATATTTATATATATATTTTTTTTTTTTTTTTTTTTTTTTGTTCTGTAACGTGTTTCTTTCCCTTATGTTGTGTTTCCTACAGATGTCATGGTCCTAACACTGGCAACATGCACACTGTAGCAGACCTCTATGCAGAAGTCATAGGAGTGTTAGCCCAGGCCAAGTAAGTCACCAGGTTTTAATACAAATACTGTACCAATGCACAGTTATTACTGAAGAATGAACAACATTAGATTGAACATTATCAAATATTATCATTGAACATTTCTGACTCTGCCAATGTGAACATCTTTCTCCTTTACATCCACTTTCATTGACTATTACGTTTTATTCACTGGTCTGTTGTGGTTTGGTGTCACGCCTTACCATTCCTCGTGCCTTTCTTTAAAACATTGCCTGGTTCAAGAGACTGGAACATACTGTAGGGACACACTTTTGGACAAGTCCCCTTCACACCAAACTAGGACTGGAAATTGATGTCTGTTTATTTGAAGTTTTCAGATCATTGCAGCAAGGAACAAACCCTTAAAATAGAGATATGGTTGGTGAGCCGTATGCATACCTCCTTTCCAAAGTGTTCTCTGCTTAATTTCGTGCAGGAGATGCTTCACTGAGAGGCTTAGAGGACATTGCGACATTGTTTAGATTCAGAGGTTAACAGTGGCACCATAAACTAACCGCACTTTAAAATGATTCTGATAAAATTCCCTTATAATATTTGGAATTTTTTCAAAGATATTGATGCTATTTTAATTAAGTTTAACAAATGTGGCATCTCAACTGCCGTCCGTATCTGTGGACACGGTAATAATTGCTCCTCGCATGACCCAAGTGCAACTCATCCAAGATGCAGTAACATCCGTATTCAATTGCTTACAAGTACAATACTAGCCACCAGGGAAGAGGTTAAGGGATGCTCGTATGAGCTGCCATGATAAATTACCCTCTAAATTTAGAGCAACAGAAGAATCCCATCTCTGGTTCAATTTGGGCAAGGGATCAGGTGCTAGACGAGGAGTTTATCTCTGGGCACAGACTTGCAGTCTCCATGCAGAGGGCAAGATGAGGATGATATTCTTGGGAGGCGTGCTCCTAGAATGTGTTGTCGCTTTATCTTCCCCGCATCACAGCCCTCTGAGCCTGCCATTTTAGATTCATATTGTGTGAGTGGAGGCACTTTGGAAGGAGTTGTGCAGGCACCTCTTAATATAACATCTCATCATTTAGTGTTTTTTTTTTTCCTCAGGTTTCCTGCTGTGAAGAAGAAGTTCATGACTGAGCTAAAGGAGCTGCGTCAGAAAGAGCAGAGTCCCTATGTGATCCAGAGTACCATTAGTCTCATCATGGGGGTCAAGTTCTTCCGAATTAAGATGTATCCTGTCGAGGATTTTGAAGCCTCTTTTCAGTTCATGCAGGTACAATGGGCCTCAATAACTCAATGACATTTCAATCCTTTGGATGTATTCCAAATGATTATCAATTTCAATGGTAATTTATACTTTCCTACCGTCCCTTATTGCATCTACCACCCAGTTTGTGTGATTATAGATAACTGAGAGATTCACATGCCTCCTTTCTTTACCCATTTGTTGGCTTTCTTTTGTAGTTTGTTGATAACAAGCCTGTGTACCTCATGGGTTAATCTTTCCCTCAACACTCTGCATGTATAGATTTACAGTGTGTTATTAAGTAGTTGTTGTGTGTTAAGTCATGTGCTACCCTCTTCTTTGCAGGAGTGTGCGCAATATTTCCTGGAAGTCAAGGACAAGGACATTAAACATGCCTTGGCTGGCCTCTTTGTAGAAATCTTAGTTCCTGTTGCAGCAGTAAGTTTTCCTGCAATACAGACAAATGTGGCATGTATTACAGTGTTTATGGTTTTGATGGGAAAAGAGTACTACTCAGGAAAGGATGCCATCCTGTCATGTGACTGTGAGTGTGATGTTTTCCCAGGCTGTGAAGAATGAGGTGAACGTACCCTGCCTGAGGAACTTTGTGGAGAGCTTGTACGACACAACCCTGGACCTATCCTCCAGGAAGAAGCACTCACTGGTTAGTCACCCAGCAGAAAAACGATACCGAATGTTTGGCCTATTTGTTTTTGCAGTCACTCTGACAGCCTCTGCTACACGCTTAGATTGCTTGAATGCCTGTGGTCTCTGTGAATCCTCAGGCATTTCAAGGTCACTCTTATGTAATGTTGCCTTTCAACGTCGGTGTCCACGCTAGAGACCATTTACACTGGAAGCCAAGCAACCTTTTCAAAGCAGAGAAAGAGGATGATAGCTGAAATCTATGTAATGTATTTTACAGTTCAGACTTCCCCCTGCAGTGTCTTCATTAAACACTCCACTATAGCAGTTGGAAAGACAATAACCGTTATGGAACAGCAGCTTGCTCTTACAGAAGGCCTACATTCCCCTGAGGGGGTGATTATGGCTGCACACCACATTTTATGAGTTGCATTGCCAGTGAAAACAAAAAATGAAGAGGACGTCATTATGCCATAAAAGAAACCTGGTTGTATCTTATATTTCCCTCATGCAGATACAATGCAGGTGAAGGCTTTGCAGAGTTCATGTATAATTCCCCAAATTATCAAAATCTACATATATATAAATATATAAATATAATATGTATACAATGCAAAGGTTCAATCTCAACTAGGCCTGTGTGTCACTATTGTAAATAATATACCATAGGATAAATACTAAACACTCACTGTCCTTTACGCAGGCTTTTTACCCATTGGTGACATGCCTGCTGTGTGTCAGCCAGAAGCAATTGTTCCTCAACAGATGGCATGTTTTCCTCAACAACTGCCTCTCGAATCTCAAGGTAATGTAACCCGGAAATCAACGGCCATTAACTCAGATTTCAGTGGTGTTGGTTGAGGATGGAGGCGTATCTGAATGCATAAGGGTATTGTAACTGCGGATCCTCGTCGGAAGTCATATTTGTCAACATGATAGCTGTCAAACAGAATCGGGCTTGCTAACCTACTTTGTCATTGTGGTATTTATTGTCTACATGGCATGACAATTGTCTGACTGCTCCAGGCAAAAATTATTCTGACTGTCATTGTTGGAATTAAATATCTTAATGTAGTGTAATATAATAATCTCTTTTAATACTGTAATCATGTTATATAATACTAGAAACTGTAATTTGTTCAATTATTGCTTTTTGTTGTCAAATGCCTTTATCATTGATTTTATGACTGGAATTCATTACAGAGTAAAGACCCTAAAATGGCCCGTGTTGCACTGGAGTCCCTGTATCGTCTTTTATGGGTCTACATGATCAGAATCAAGTGTGAAAGCAACACGGCAACACAAGGGTAAATATCTTAACTCCTTACATAACTTTGTTATCTGCCATCCTGATGGTTTCTCAACTGATTTGAAGTCAAAACCATTTACAAGACCTTTGTCAAGACCCACAGGAAGCGGCACCAAGATTTATCTGAATTCAATCGGACAGCAAAAAAAATGTTATTTAATTTAGCAGTTTTTCACCAAACACTCCCTCCTTGTTGCCTTTATTTCGAACTACTAACCTGCACACATGATGTCACTAGACAAAGGGAAATGCGCTGTTCTGTATGTACCTGCACAGGAGTACAGGCCTGGGGTCAAGCCACACCAGATTAGCTGTGCTGGTGGCCTAGAGGTTTACTAGGCAGCTCACAGACATGATTAGGAGCCTTGAGCCCACATGAGGAATCAAGGCTCCTAATCATGTCTGTGATGAGCCCACATGAGGAATCACAAACAGGTCAAGCCAGACTTTTCACATGTGTTAATTAGGCCCAAAATAAACCTGCTTTAAAATAAATCTCTTTTCAAAAGGATGGCCTTTGCAGAACAGGCCAAATTCATACAGAATCCTATGTGATTTATGTGTGTATGCCTTGGTGTTATATTGCAAGATATTTGCAATGTATTGTATTGGTGTTAAATTTTACAAAATATTTTAATTCTCTATTTTTTGTTTTTTCTCCCTTTCCACAGTCGCCTCAACACCATTGTTACAACCCTTTTCCCCAAAGGATCACGCAGTGTGGTACCAAGAGACATGCCCCTCAATATCTTTGTCAAAATCATCCAGTTTATTGCACAGGTAAACAGGAAGACGTGCTATATTCTCTACAAAAGTCATACAAACAACTCTCATTCAGAACTCTCCATCAATATGTGGTACTCTCGATAGATGATGGCGTTGTAACATTCATAACATTTATCTTTTTTCTCTTCTTTCATTACAGGAAAGACTTGATTTTGCCATGAAAGAGATTATCTTTGACCTTCTTTGTGTTGGGAAACCAGCAAAAGCCTTTAGTCTTAATCCAGAGGTACACATTTTACGTTTACTTATCATCGTCATTTTGTGTGTTTACAAGTGCAAATGCAAAAAAAGACTTGCGGTTTATGGACAGAGGCCAACTGGGTTTCCCCCTTCATGGGGAAATAAAGCCGTCTGTGTCTGAATTTGTGTTTACATTCTTCCTTGATCAGTGGTCAGACTGTTTTTTGCTCTAATATAATGATACTATTGAGAAGTGAAAACTCATCATTATTATTATTATTTTTCAGTCATACGTATCTAGGCCAATTTAAAATCTCTCTTAATGTCATTTACAAAGATAAACTGATATTTCTATCGCCTCCCAAAAATCGCTTACCATCCTAATTAGCTTGCAGAGCTTATAAAATAGCTTTTCTCAAAGAGTGGCAGTACAGCAATGTACCAGCTATCACATTTAATAATAATCATTTAAAATTTAATCCCATAACAGTGAGATAGATAGCTTGTTTTTTTCTGAAGAAATGTTTTGAGCTCACCAGATTCAATCACAATATAGAAAGCAAATAGAGATTATATGGAGAATATAGGTGATAGTTGAGATTTAAAGACTGTTGAGTGTTAAGAGTGTAATTCTCGTGTGAAATACAACCACTTGTAATTTGAATTATACTTCAGGGTCCATCAGTCACTCAAAGGTAAATATGTCCAAGTAGCTACTAGGCATTCAACTGTATGCACAGGATCTAGCTCTTCCAAGCCTCACAGCAACAAACTGAGTTTGAAGATACTCTGCTTAAAACTTCCCACTGTGGCTGTGTAACTTTATCTCATGTAACTGCAGAAACTCTAGGTACAATTGATTTTCTCTGCTGAAGATATATTAAGTTTCATAATTATGCTTTCAGAATAAAGATAACAACTTCATAATAGAAAAATTCATTTTAAAGGGAAGGTTAAATTGAATCTTCAAAGGCAGAAAATGGAGTTAATCACTACGAACTTAGGCCTGTTCCTTCAAGAACACAGCTTTGCGGGTTGTCGTTAAAGATTTGTGGATCTGAGTGAGTGCGTGTATCTGTGTATTTCTACCTGTAAATGTGTAGTAGTGTAATAGAAGCGTTTGTCCTCTGTTCAGAGAATGAATATTGGTCTGAGAGCATTCCTGGTCATAGCTGATAAACTACAGCAGAAGGATGGCGAGCCTCCCATGCCTAACACTGGTTGCACCTTGCCCTCTGGGAACACGCTCAGAGTGAAGAAGACCTACCTAAGCAAAACGCTGACTGATGACGAGGCCAAGGTCATTGGTGAGTGAGGCGTGTTGTGTTCAGGAATTGTTCTGAAAATGTCAGGCAGGTTCGTTATGACAACTTTAGCATCAAATTTGGTATTAGATGGAAATATGTAGATGAATGACAGTGATGCCTTTGTATCCTGTCATCCGCTCTAGGTATGTCACAGTATTATTTTCATGTCCGGAAAGCTATTGACAACATCCTAAGACACCTGGATAAGGAAGTGGGGCGCTGCATGATGATGACTAATGTTCAGATGTTGAACAAGGAGCCCGAGGATATGATCACGTAAGTGTATAACTCACCTGTCATCCTGACAGCCTAAAACTCCCGAGTGACTCGTAAGGACGGCATTTGTTGTTGTTGAATGCGCTCCAAGGCTACGCTGGGAATTTATTCAGTATGGCAACGATGATGATTTATCACAATGCTTGTTCTGCAGAACAATTTAACAGTTTAACCTGTGTATTTAAAAATGAAGGCAAACATTTGCACTTGAACTTGAAATGTGACCCTTGCAGAGGTGAAAGGAAGCCCAAGATTGACTTGTTCAGGACATGTGTTGCTGCCATCCCTCGCATCCTGCCTGATGGCATGTCAAAGCCGGAGCTGATAGACCTGCTCTCTCGGTGAGTATTTTGGGAAACCCACTTTGTTAAATAGATCCTTCCGTATGTTTCCCAAACACTCTTTTAAAATGACACCTCTCATTTCGCACAAACTAAAGCCCTGACAACACACATTAGATATCTTGTAAATCGTATTTAGTTAGTTATTTAGTCATTTAGATATTTAGTTGTTAATTGTACGGTAGACTCAGAATTAGGCATGTTCTTAGAAAGTCAGGCGAATAAGCCCACTGCCTAACACAAAATAACACATTTATTAAAATGTACCTATGCAATAGCCCTGTATTTTCCACTGGCACATAGTGAATTGCTTGCTTCCTTTAGGTCAATAGGGAATTCTTAAAATACATACAGCCGTTATTCCAGGCACTAGGCGACTAGGGACTAGGGACTTGGCAAGATATCTTATCCTAATGTGAGTTAAATGGATACCTTTATACTTTAGGAATTTCACTTGGCATCCCTCATTGAAACCAATAGCCACAGTTAGCTGCAAGCTAGGTATCCTCATATCCTTACGGTATCCCTTTAATTGATGTTGATCACAACATAGACACACTGTGTGGTTTGAGTCAATACAAAGTCACCGCTCCTCCACCATGCAAACCTCCTCTTTAGTCTCTTGTTTTGTCTTGGTGTTCAGTGTGCATGAGGGCACACGTTTTGGGATGCCTTGTTCCCTTAAAAACATTTTAACTAATCATGACACCTATTTATTGCTTCTCACCTATCATCAGTCAACATTAATAATGCATCAGTGCATTACATGAATAGCCTGATTGTTCTGAAAGCTGTCTATTCTAAGTGTAGTCTGGCTTGCTCCTCTCCAGAGATATATGAGTGTGTCTATCACACAAAGTAGATGTGTGTGTGAAATGTATTTACATTGACACTATTACCTATTACAGTCTATCTTAATAGTCAGCAGTATCATTTAGGTAAAATAAAGTGCATCAGTGGGGCTTGGATCTCCATGTTGTTATCAGATTTGTGCCACTGCAGTGGTGGATATAATTTTTCCCGCTGTGAAAATCCTGCTCTCCTATTGAGTAATCTTCAGGCTAAATTTATCTGACATAAAATCTACTTGCTGGTTGCTAGAGGAGCGACTAAAATGGGCGCCTTAAATTTCTATCCCTGGTGGTAGGAACAAGATTACTCTAAATCTCACCACAAAGCTTATAATTTCCTCATTTTTGTTGCTGATACTGTGTGTGTTGGTGTTTAAGTTAATATGTCTAAAAGCTTGCACTTATCAAGGATCTCTGTTGTGTTTTTATTTGTCCTATTTGCCAGGTTGACAATCCACATGGACGATGAGCTACGACTCATAGCCCAGAACTCCTTGCAAAGTCTATTGGTAGATTTCTCTGACTGGCGTGACGATGTCCTGTTCGGCTTCACTAACTTCCTGTTGCGTGAGGTCCAAGACACCCACCAGGGCATGCTGGACACATCCCTCAAACTGCTGCTCCAGCTGCTCACACAGTGGAAATTAACCCTGGCCGTACCAGGGAAGAGCTACGTCACTACTAAGATACACACCGCTGAGGTACACTCTTTCATCAGTCTTAAATAAGGCAGATTAAGTGTGAAAAGTTCATGTGATACACTCATAACTGTTAACTTCCAAATCCATTGAAGGGATGCCTTGGTATTTTTAATTTATTTTTCTTTGCCATTGAAAAGCTTCAGTTGTTTTTCAATGAACTGAAATACCAATCCAGAAACTTTTCATTGTGACTTTTCAACATTGTGACAAGAAAAACAAAGTAAAATTCAAAATATCAAGATATCTGGATGTCCCACCGATCTGGATGTCCCATCCAAATAAACTTTTATGCACTCTGTAAACGCTGCTTGCCCAAACTCGGCATCTATTGCACCCCCGACCTCTCTGAGTAGCCCCTCCCGAGATTTCTTCCAATTTCCTAAAAGTTTTTTTGGGAGTTTTTGTCCTTGTCCTCTGTGAGGGTCCAAGGCTGGGGGATGTTGTGTACTAACCATTTATTGTTTTCACATTTTGGACACTGTGAAGCCCTTTGAGACTATAACAGTGATTAAGGGCTATACAAATAAATGTGATTTGATTTGATTTAACCATATAACCAGATGACCAGCCCTGCAACAAATACAATGAATGAGCTAATATTAGATTGCGATATGTGTGTTACAGCTGCTGCAGACGAGTTCAAGTCACAGGATACCTGCGGAGCGTGGCCCTCACTCCACAGTGCTGCATGCTGTAGAGGGACTGGCTCTGGTGCTGCTCTGCTCTTGCCAGCTGAGCACCCGCAGGCTTGCCATCGCCATACTCAAGGAGATACGCAGTCTCTTTATGACCATTGGACAGTCTGAGGTAAAAGTGAGAGAAAAACACAACATAAAATAGAAGACAAAAATAGGTGAATTTGATAAGTGAGTTCACACTGCAGCACAGAATGTTTCACCTGATTTTATATTTTGTCAACTGCAGGATGATGATAAACCAATGATTGAGATTATGGACCAGCTCAGCCCTGTAATCCTGGAGAGTTTTGTCAATGTGGCAGTTTCTGACACAGTAAGTTGTTTTCAGTTTGACTGAGACAAACAGTTTGACAAACTAAGAGACTTAATGAATATATAAATTGCAGCCGACATGGAGATGTATCTGCATTTTATTTGCCTATGTCTTCCATTTTCTTGGATTTTATTTACGCTGTATAATTTAATTTGACTCAATTTCCAGATAGGGACATGAGATGCTGATTAGTTGTGTCTACTTTGTCCAAAAGCCCTTGGCAGCTTTCATTGACTGTGTGTGGTAAAATTTGCTTCACCAAACAGGAAGTGTTTGTTACATTGGGCAACAGAAGACCTACTTATCTAAATTGGAAAACTGAATTAACATCTGGAACTGAACAGCTGCTGGCCCTTTGATTTCCCCCATTTATGTAATAAACAAGCTTCCAACGTGACTCTGAGAAGAAAAAAAAATATGTGAACAGGTTAATGCAGTGCTGTCTCCTCAAAATATACACTAATCTGATCTGTGGTTTCCCTTCACAGCTGATAAAATTATTCTTATTAGAGGTTGGACTCAGACATGACCCCTGACCCTGCTGTGTGACTTTACGTTCTCCCCAGGCCACCATGCCAACGGGCCACCACGTGGACCTTCAGTGGCTAGTGGAGTGGAATGCAGTGTTAGTCAACAGTCACTATGACATTAGGAGTCCCTCGCACGTATGGATCTTTGCCCAGTCCGTGAAGGACCCCTGGGTGCTGTGTGTATACAGCCTCCTCCGACAGGATCACCTGCCCAAGCACTGCCCCACGGCACTCAGCTACGCCTGGCCCTACGCCTTCACGCGCATGCAGTTGCTCATGCCCTTGGTAGACCCAAAGTAAGTGTCCCTCAGTCCTCCGGCACTGCAGTAAGACCAGAAGGGACCCATCATCACTTACACATCGTCACATCCCTGCCTATCATTCCTATTTCAAGTATCACCACCTGATGCCATTTTTATTTTTCCCAGAGATCCAATGTGAGTTATAGAGCAGCTAACGCCAAAGATCTCATAATCCATGCCATACTTCTTTTGTTTTTCCCTAATTCACCAGTAACCCAGTGTATGCGAAGAAGACCAGCACCTCTGGCAGTGGGGATAATTATGTGACCCTGTGGAGAAACTATCTGATCCTTTGCTTCGGGGTGGCCAAGCCCAGTATCATGAGCCCTGGCCATCTGAGAGCATCGACACCTGAGATCATGGCCGCTACGCCTGACAGTGGTGTCAGCTACGATAACAAGGTAGCTGCCTCCCTGTCCTCCAGCTTTATTAATTCCCCACAGTGCTTTGTCTCTCCAGGATCAGGTGTTCATACGGAGCTTGTTGACATTCAAGCTCAAAGCATCAAATTACATGGCAGCTAGCTGAAAGGAAAGGAATATGAAGCTCATACACAGTATTTGCAACTGTATAGAAACCTATTTACTTTCAATCCTACGTAGTTAGTGGTGTTAATGCAGTGTGGGAGATTTGTCTGTCTGACTAAACTGATGCTTTTTGATGTTTCAGGTCATTGGGAGCCCATCTGTGGCTTGGCTCCTGAAGCAGTTGGTCCCACTGATGAGGGCAGACAGCATTGAGTTGACAGAATCATTAGTTCTGGGCTTTGGTCGTACCAATTCCCTTGTATTCAGGTATATCAGAGAGTGATATCATAGCTCTTTGAGCCATTTTGGTAGCTGGAACCAACCAATTTGAATTAGAAAGAGAGCAGACTTCTTTTTAAACTTTCTTATTACACCATTCACACATTGCTGTTACAACTGGATGAAGTTGAGTAGTTATGACTTACTCTTTCTCTCCCTCTGTCTTTGACAAAAGCATTGAAATGGAAATTATTGCACAATGTATTCCTTTCTCTGTAATTAAAGCCCATTCTGACCTGTATTTCTGTGGATTTAAATGAGAGATGAACAGGGGATTATAGTTGAGTGGTGCATTTCTGCCATTTCCAGTCACATCTATTTATTTCCTGGAAATCTGGCTCAAAAACTGTTTTCTTGGAAAAATAATGGTAGATTTACTGCAGGGTTGCCCTATAACTGCTTCTCCTTTATTAAATATTTAATCTAGCTGCTTGATGAAGCAATTTTGGTTTGTATCTCATGACTCCTAGTTCATATTTTCATTATCTCTGCACAGGGAACTTGTGGAGGAGCTCCATCCCTTAATGAAAGAGGCGTTAGAAAGAAGACCTGAGGTTGGTGAATCTTATTTAAAACAAAATGCAACATGAGAGCAAAAGAAGTACAATTAGAGGTAGTTCTTTATTAACTTAATTAAATAGGGGCTTGTAACACTATTAGAGAGCTTGCATGTAACAGCAATTCTGTCATGAGGGAACTTTCTTTTTGATTGTCACAGAATAAGAAGCGGCGTGAGCGGCGAGACCTCCTAAGACTGCAGCTGCTGCGGATCTTTGAGCTGCTGGCTGACGCAGGTGTCATCAGTGACAGGTCAGTATGGCACCAGTATGCACACATTGCAGCCCCCACACTGGTCAGTATGACACTATCTGACACTGGTGGAGTACAGGTCAGACTACACAGGAATCATACAGGGTTACCAGGAGTCATAGAAATCAACTCTAGCTGCAAAATTGTTACATAATGACTTCAATTTCAATATTACAAGCTGAATTTTGATAAAAGTTGAAAACATAACTGTTGCATTCGGTTCTGTTTGGTTGTGCATTCCTTTCATTGGGTGTTTCCCTGTTTCTCTGTGTTCCTGGACTCCTATCATTTCCCACAGTACAAATGGAGCTCTGGAACGTGACACCCTGGCCCTGGGCGCTCTGTTCCTGGAGTATGTGGATCTAACTCGGATGCTGCTGGAAGCTGAGAATGACAAAGATGCAGAAATCCTCAAGGACATCCGAGCTCACTTCAGCGCCATGGTGGCCAACCTTATCCAATGTGTCCCAGGTAAACAGATTCCTTTAACTGGCCAATCTTGTGTCTGCAGATTTTCAAAACTGTACATGCACATGTTTTGCTTTTCTTTTATATGGATGTCTAATACAATCCGTCAGAGGATGTCCCTTTCCGGCCGTTTGGGGTTTGTGAATTATGAAACAGGCATCAATGTGGCCACGTTTGGCACTGCACATGGAGCTCAAGACTCCTGACATTGATTTTGATTTGGACATATCCCAAGGGGAGTAGCTCCAAAAATAGTGCAGCTTAAGGACAGAGGAGGCAAGGACAGGTGATGACTCACGGGTTGCCAGGAGCCAAGCTTTCACGATGAATGGCAAATTATCTGTCAAGGGGGAATAAGACCTTATTATCGCACTCTCAGAAAATGTACTTTTAGTAGTTTGTTAAATATTTAAGATACTTGAATGATTTTGCTGAGTCTTTACTCTTTCAATGAAGGGCTCTATAACTGGCCTATTTGTTTCCCTCCCCCAGTGCACCATAGGCGCTTTCTGTTCCCACAGCAGAGCCTTCGGCATCACCTCTTCATCCTCTTCAGCCAATGGGCCGGTCCTTTCAGCATTATGTTCACCCCTCTGGACCGCTACAGTGACAGGAATCACCAGATCACTAGATATCAATATTGTGCCCTCAAGGTAAACATACTCTCTTTTGACCTTTTGAATCTTTGAATCTTTTGACCTCCATCAACTCTTATTCATATGAACAGTACCCTCTCTGTACTTAGGGGGAGAGATTAATGTTTCTTGGCATGGGACTTTGGGCTGGTCAAAATATAAAGCCTATGTATAGGAAATAATCCATACATTTTTCTCTTCTGTCTATTGCAGAGTGAAGCAGTAATATTTGCTTTGTGTATTAAATTTGAGCTCCTCCAGATTTTGACTCCACATGACATGTAGACCACTCTAATTCTATCTATTGCAATATATAGCCCTAGCTGGAATCGAGTCAGGGCCCTCTGATCTCATAAAATTTGAGTTTTTTAAGAAGTCAAAGTTTGTAAATTTGATGCAACTGACTGGACACAAAGGCTTGACACACACAAGATTTCTTGAAATGATAAAAGCTACAAGGCAAGATTTGTATGTTTGTGAAAACAAACCCATCTTATCAGACTTAATCACAAAGTGGGGCTGCAGTAGAGACAAGTGTCTCATCCACTTACCCTAGTTGAGACATTGTAGATTTGCCAAATTGCCCAAATGAAATTCTCTTGTCACTTGTCCACTGGTATATATCACGTCACATGATTTCTGAGGTTCTGTGATGAGTTTTTCTTGGCAGTTGAAACCTGTAAGATGTCAGCATTGTTGACTAACCAGTCCAAACAAAAATGCATTGCTAAAGAGTCACTGCAATTAGTATTTTCATAAACGTCATAAATGACTCCACCCCTATGATAATACAGCTGCTTGAAATAATTGTCTGCCTATCTGAGAGGGATTCGTGTCGTGTTGTTTGTTCTTCCAGGCCATGTCTGCTGTGCTGTGCTGCGGGCCTGTGTTTGATAATGTTGGCCTTTCTCCAGATGGATACCTCTATAAGTGGCTGGATAATATACTGGCCTGCCAGGATCAGCGGGTACGTGGCCAATCATTTACCACCGTGGTGCATTTAAACAAAGAACTGACCCAAAAAGCCCCTCTGATAGTTTGCTTAGACTCGCTTTATAAAATAAAACCAAGGCCGGCCCCTGCCAACTGCTCAGCGTTATCCTGCTGGAGTGCTGGCAAGTAGTGAAAGATGGCTTCTGTTTCTAAATATTTTTTTTTACTATGATACAAGATGAGGCACCTGTCTTTGTATATATATGTTTATTTTACTCATTCTTTCTCCAGGACAAAGTTGACTTTCAGCTTGTGCCCTCATGTCGATATTATATGGCCTTGGGATAAATATCATTAACTGGGCAGGTTGCCAGGAAAATGTAATTTATGACCTTTTTGGTATGGCAGAACTAGAGCTTCCAGGATCCATTAAAGTTATTCCTCCCAGCCATTTAAAAAAAAAACATTTTACCCCTAAATAGTTTCATCTTTCAAAGTAGATATAGCCTCAGACAATCTTTAGTGTGAAATCGGGAATAAAAGGAATCCTTATATCAGAGCGAAACCCAGGAGAGACTGGTTTTTGTTGGTATCTCCTCCTGGCTCAGGTCCACCAGCTTGGCTGTGAAGTAGTCATCCTGCTCCTGGAGCTCAATGCTGACCAGGTCAACCTTTTCAACTGGGCCGTGGACCGCTGCTACACAGGCTCCTACCAGCTCGCCTCAGGCTGCTTCAAAGCTATCGCTACTGTCTGTGGCAGCAGGTACAAAACCTCACAAGCTCTCTCTGTCATCTGTTCACTTACGTCAGCTGTGTAAAGTCTGTGTATGTATTTTGTATCACGGCTAGTTACATTCTCATCTGTTATAGTATAAGCAGTATTTTTTGTGAAGTTTGTATTGTGCACTCTGCTGTCTGTTTGTCGTCTATTTGGATGCAGCTAAGCAAATGATTTGCCTAATGAGGTTAGAAATGCTGTAGATCTTCCAGATTTCTTCTCCAAGTGTGGAAAGCACTGGCAAATTAGCTTAGTCTTCAAAGTGTCACCTCAGCTAATCCTCTTAAGAGCTCACTCTTCATCTGAGATTGCGCTTCCTCTCTTGTTCACTCTCAAAAACATTAGACCCCTTAATATTGAAACATTACTTCATAGAGCTTTTCTTTCTTTTTCCTTACTTGCAGAAACTACCCCTGCGATATAGTGACATTGCTAAATCTGGTGCTCTTTAAGGCATCGGACACCAACAGAGAAATCTATGAGATTTCAATGCAGCTAATGCAGGTGAGAAATATGGTCACAGTCGTCATTCGCTGTGCAGTTTTGTTTATTAATACAGTGGAAATAACACATTCCTCCTCTTTGTTTTAACAGATTCTTGAAGCTAAGCTGTTTGTGTACTCTAAGAGGATTGCAGAGCAGAAGCCAAGCAGTATCCTCTATGGCACCCACGGTCCACTGCCACCTCTATACAGTGTCTCCTTGCCTCAGCTCTCCAGCCAGCTGGCAAGAATGTACCCTGAACTCACTCTGCCTCTATTCTCAGGTAACCGTGTGTGTGTGTGTGTGTGTGTGTGTGTGTGTGTGTGTGTGTGTCTAGAGTAGAATTGGTCATGGTATTTTACTCTACAGTCAGTGATGTTATTCTGATGTTATTATTGTCTTCCCAGAGGTTAGCCAGCGGTTCCCCACCACCCATCCCAATGGGAGACAGATCATGCTAACCTACCTCCTGCCCTGGCTCAGTAACATAGAGATGGTGGATAGCGGCCTGCTGCTCCCAGTCTTCACCCCGTGCACCACAGATTATGACGCTGCTGGTCGGGCAAACAGCATGGGGTCATCCCACCAACTAAAGGGCACCGGCTGGGGCTCCCTGCAAGCAACATCTATGGTTCTCAACAACCTCATGTTCATGACTGCGAAGGTACGTCATGGTGGGACACCAAATCTATTTTCAAGTCATGCTGAATCTGTAAGATTCAGGTAGGTCAAATGAATTACACAGCTAACGTGATACTATCTGCCATGTTCTTTTTGCTCCACTTGTCAGTACGGGGATGATGTCCCTGGACCAGAGATGGAAAATGCCTGGAATGCCTTAGTCAGCAATGATAAGTGGAGCAACAATCTGAGAACCACACTTCAATTTCTCATCAGTCTGTGTGGCGTTAGCAGTGATACCACCCTTTTGCCCTACGTAAGTGTAAGACTTATTATTCTGGAAGTCTTGAAGCCATTCTCAGCTAATCATTTTGTTTACGCCCATTTTTTTTTCAATGCAGATCAAGAAGGTGGTAATCTACCTGTGTCGGAACAACACCATCCAAACCATGGAGGAATTGATATTTGAGCTACAACAAACTGATCCAGTCAACCCTGTGGTGCAGCACTGTGATAGCCCTCCCTTCTATCGGTTCACTGCCACTAGCAAAGCCTCCACAGCGGCTTCAGGTACACCGGAAGTATATATTATACCCTATATATGTCTGACTGAGTGAGGTAAGCGGGCTGTAGCCTAGCAGCTGGACAAGAGGCCTTGTTTGAATTCTTGATTTTTTCCTTGTGGAATAAGTGAACTAGAAGCAATATCATTTCCCTCAAGAACTACCTTCCAGGTTCCCCTCGCAAGGCATTTAACCCCCAACTGCTCCAGTGGAGCTGCTCAGTGGCCAGCAGTAGAAGACTGTGGTTGTTCTGGGCAGCTCCCAGGTGTGAAAGTAGAGCAGGGCATTGGTGGAAAAGAGCATATTCAGTTGACTTTCATTGGACAGAGGTATTGTACTCCTTTTTCTGTCTCATTTCTAGGCACCACGTCCAGCAGCAATACTGTTGTTCCCGGCCAGGAGAGCTTTCCTGACACAGATGATACTAAGGCCGCAAAGGAGAATGAGGAGAGGTAGGCAAGGAGACCTCACACTGAAAAATGTCATTCCATTAATTATTAGCAACAGCCATCAAGAATTATTTTCTGACCCCAGGCTCAGCCACATAATGCGGGCCCACAACCGTCTGGAATCCCGCTACAGCAACAGCTCAGGAGGATCCTATGATGAGGAGAAGAGTGAGTATCTTCATGCACAAATCACCCTATGAAATATTGCTACTATGGTCTGGTGAGTGTGGACTGACTGCGTTGGAAGATAAGTAAGATGGTGGACAGGATGGTGTCATTGATAATGCATGAGCAGTGCAGAGTAGCCTGGAGCTCTTAGAGCCTTCTGTGAGAACTGGCACTGAAATAAAAGCAGTCAAGGCCAGGGCTTCTTCACTGCTGCCAGTGACCCGAAAACAGCTTTGTAATACTCTCTTAGTCCGAATTAGTGCTGCAGTTCAATGTGAGTAACACTGACTTGAACAGCATTCTTAAATAGCCTTGTGCACACTAAGCCTAAAGATTTTAACTGTCTCTCCTCCTTTAAAAAGTATTTGAATTGAGTGTGCCTACACAGAATGTAATTCATGTTTCCTTTGGAGAGAGACATGCTATTCTCTTCTGCCATTCATGTCCAGCCTGGAGACTCAAAATGTTGATCTAGATTTGCCATGTTTTGGTAGTTGACAGTAGTATAATGTTCTGTAACCATTTAGGTGAACCTCTGCCCCCATACGCTGGTTGGCTGATGTCTGTTGCTGAGACCAATCAGCCTCAGCCTCTGCCAATGCCTCTGAATGGAGGATGTTGGGCTCCACTGGTGGACTTTTTACCGGAGACCATCACTCCAAGAGGACCACTGCACAGGTTAGACTGTTACACACAATTATCCAGAAGGAAGTGATTCAAACCTCTAGAGTTTAGTTTGAAATGCTTAGACAATCTGTCAGATAATAGGTCAAACTCATCTTTGACCTATGATAGCCTGTGACACTTTATCTCTTGAGCTCTGATTGATCAATTATAAATGGCTACAGTTGGAGACAGCACCACACAGCTTTTCCATGGGGATACAATGCGCTCAAAGGTCATCTTTTGTAGTTCAGATTGGCTTTTCAACTCTGTTTCAAGAAATTTCCTATGAGATCTAAAATATCAGATGCTTCATGTGTTTTTTTCAGGTGTAACATAGCAGTCATCTTCATGACAGAGATGGTAGTGGACCACAGTGTGAGAGAGGACTGGGCACTGCACCTGCCCTTACTACTACATGCCCTGTTTTTGGGTGAGTTCACATCATAGTCAGTCAGCCGTAAAACAGGGTTGCAAAATAATCAAATGGGCAAATCTGTAAAACAAGTTCAAAAACGTGTCTATAAAATGTGTTTTAAGAAGGAATTTAAAATATGAGATTCATATGTTCAGCCTACTCTGTCTATCTATCTATCTATCTATCTATCTATCTATCTATCTATCTGTCTATCTATCTATCTATCTATCTATCTATCTATCTATCTATCTATCTATCTATCTATCTAGCTATAATCGATAGGCTACAGTCAAGTGCAGCACAGACTGGTAGGTACAATAGCTACTGATGCTAGCTGACTGAAATACCAATTTGTCAAATATTTAGAGTGTAATATGATGACATTAATTACATTTCTAAGCACACCTACGTATAACAGTGTTGGATAAGTGAATTAATCTTAACTCTTCTGGTAGAAATACTATTCGTCATCCAAGTCAAGAGCACTCTTGAAATGGCTTGAATGGTATAGCACGGATATTTCTTGTGGAAGCCACAGGGCTTCAAAGGTGTGAAACTGGGAAGTGAACTAAACCTGAAAAGTTCACAGTGTGCTTAAAGATACTGACCGGTGCTGTATCCTGACTGTGTTTCCCTCTCCAGGTATGGACCACTACCGTCCAGAGGTGTTTGAGCACAGTAAGCGTCTCCTCCTCCACCTGCTCATCACGTTATCCTGTAACAACAACTTCCAGGTCATTGCCTCTGTGTTGCTGCAGACACGTGAGATCAATGGCAGCAAGACCCTGACCAGCAAACCAAGCCTTCAACCAGAGTATTTAACTTCAGGTAATAAAAATATGGCTGTATTCTATTCTATTGTATTCCATTTAATAATTGCTTTTCATAATACTCGTTTCTGTGAGTTTTTCATCTACGATTATATTCCCACTTTCCTAGACGGTTCAGATACCCAGGGGTTAAGTTCACATGGCAGCTTGACATTTGACACATTGCTCCTCTCTCGCTAATATAAACTCGAACATCAGGAGGGAATGGCTTACATTCCTTTTAGAGGATGGATAAGTTTCTTATCTGGGGAGAAAATATTTGGACACTGTGCCAAAAGCAATATTATGTACAGAGGACATCAAAGGTCTTGATTAAAGCATTCCATTCTGCTATTTTTATCCTCTTGCCCAAAATGGGGCCATCTGCACAGGCTGGGATTGGTTGGTTTGTTGTTGTTTTACTCCCTTAATTTGTTTTACAAATGTCTAGACATTTTGAAATGTTAAGAGGATTCTGTATCCATTTGTTTGATTGAACACAACTTGTGTTCCAAGTCAAGTTTATTTATATAGCCCTTTATCATAAAGTGTCAAAGGACTTTACAGGCCTATCTAAGTCAGGCTGATAGACAGTCAAATGTATGACACACAGTTGATGCAGAATGTAGACAACTGAATGCATAATGCTGAAATAGAAGGCTGTAGCGTCATTACAGGAATGCCTCAGGTGACTTTTAAGGCCTAACTAAGTCAGCTGAAAATCAATCAATTATGATGTTACAGAATATGATCAGAAAAATCACATAAAAACTGAGTAACACGTAGAAGAGGACTGAAAGGATCTAACAGAGTGGATGACGTAGAAAGCTTACATAATCTGCCTAAGGTAGCGTAACCTAGCCGGCACCACTAGTGTAAGGCGCTCTATGAAGGCCAAGAAAAAAAAAACAGAAAACCATTTAGGGGGAAAAATGGTAGAACCCATGGGCGGGGCAATTTTTACACTTTTACTCCCATTTGGTTATGGTGGGACTGCTTGTTTGCCAAAAGTACCATACTGACCGGCTAAGAGGACAGTTTGGAAAGTAGCTAATGTTAAATACTGCAGCATTATAGCTATCCTTGCAAAAATTACCTGTTTGTAAATAAAATAAGAATATCATGTGCTATGGTTGGGCAGCGCATTATTAGTGTCTCACCTCACAATCCCATCACAAAAAATGAGTACCATCAGTAGACAGCACTAATTGGATTCAAATTCCAGAGATGCCAAAACACAGGTCATGCTGCTCACCACAACTTCTCTCCTTAGAGGGAGTAACTCCTCCTATTCCCCAGAATACTTCTCAGCATTACAGTTAGGGAAATGAAATCAAACATCCAAATTAACTACTGTAACCTTTTTATTACCTTTTTTGTCCCCCTATTGTGTCTAGGAGGAGGCTTTGACTTCCTGCGGGAGTGCCAGATGTCTCCTGTGCCGGACTCTGGTCTGAGTTCCTCTTCTACATCATCCAGTCTAAGTCTCGGGGGCAGCAGCAACAACCTGCCTGAGATATCCCAGGAAGTGGAGGAGCTGGTGACCTCCAATGAATTGGATGGGAAGACTAACAAGCTCATTGAATTCCTAACCACAAGGTAGAGCAGTTACTAGAAAGTGGCTGAGCAGTGGGAACATAGTTTTAACCAAGCAAAAGGAAGAAAAAAAAACAGGGCTTAAGGGATGTCGGAACCATTATTATAGTACTGATATTACTTATTATATAGCTTAAAGCGTGCAAAGGATGTGTTCAGCATATCCTCTCCCTGCTGACATACTCTCTTTCTCATATTGTTTGATATAAAATGCCATCTAGTGGTTTGGTATGCATAGTGCAATAGATTCTCACAGGGCACAGGATTATCAGAGTTGATAGCCTGATCAAGAAAATGAGACAGGCTTTGATCAAGATAATTTTAAACCTAGTGTAAATTTTAGCTTAAATTGCTTATTTAAGCTTATTGCTTATTGTTTGGATTTTATTAAATATACTGAACAAGTGAAGTACGACAACCGGTGAATTTGGGCTTGATGCAGGAACAGTTCCGTAGATAATTTTCCCACTGTAAACATGATAGCACTCCATATAGATCAGTCCAGCCACATGTCATTTTATCACAAACTCTGAGGTTGTATGTATGTTGTTTTACAGAGTCTATGGACCCCTGTGGTGCCATGAAGACATCTCACCAAAGAACCAGAATTCTAAAAGCACTGAGCAGTTGACCAACTTTCTGCGACACGTGGTATCTGTGTTCAAAGAGACCAAGTCAGGTAAACCTCCAACCTCCAATCTATACCCAACCTTAGTAACCAATAACCTATAGAACACGACACTATATTTGCCACTCGGTAGTTCTGTATTCACTTGACATACACTATCTGTCCTTATCAGATTTCCACCTGGAGCAGCAGCTTAGTGACGTGGCCCTGCAGACAGGCTTGTGTAGTTCATCGCGACACTACGCTGGCCGTTCCTTCCAGGTGTTTCGAGCCCTCCGACAGCCCATCTCTGCCCATGCTGTGTCCGACCTGCTCTCAAGGCTGGTGGAAGTAGTGGGGGAGCATGGAGAAGAAGTGCAGGTTAGTGCTCTAGTGTCCCTGGATAGTTCCTGCGGTCGGAAAACAACACATAACACACAACGCCTGAGAACTCCCAAATTGGACAAAATCAAAGCACAAAGCAGATCATGAGGGCTGCGGTTTGTAAAGGCAATCGTATTTTTCCGGTGATTAAATGCTCTAATACAGCTAAATTCAAGATAACAAGAAAATTCTACACATACTTTCAGCTGCTTCTCTCTCTCTCAGGGATATGTCATGGAGGTATTACTTACACTTGAATCTGTGGTGGATAACTTGGCAGAATGTCTGAAGAACAATGATCTCATGGCTATCTTGACAAGGTTTGTGTCTCCCCCATATCTCCTTCATATCCAAATGCTCAGAGATCCAGGGACTTATGATGTGTTGTTTGTTGCATTCCAGAGCATCATCTCCAGATTTCCTCACCGATGGCAAGCTGATGTCCAACAGGAAGAGCACAGGGCAGCTCAACCTTAGAAGAGCTGAGAGGAGCCGACATCAGAGGAGCTCCTCGGTCCCCAAGAAGTTTGGGGAGGCAGACAGGGGCTCTGACCCACCTCGCAGCGCTACAATGGACCGTATCCAGGCTTGTGTTCAGCAGGGTGTGTTAGCCAAAACCCGTAGCCCCTCCTCATCTAAAGACAACATCACCGACCCAACCAGCATCAACCACCCCAGCAACCTGTTGGCCACCATCTTCTGGGTAGCAGTGTCACTGATGGAGTCAGACTTTGAGTTTGAGTATCAGATGTCTCTGAGGCTGTTGAATAAGCTGCTGGGCCATGTGTCACTAGACAAACCGGAGAACAGGGAGAAGCTGGAGACACTGCAGAGCCAGCTCCAATGGAGCAGCTTCACCGGGCTTCAGCAACTACTGCTAAAGGGCTTCACTTCTGTGTCCACCACCGACCTCACCCTCCAGCTCTTCTGCCAGCTCACACCTGTCTCACGAGTGCCCGTGGTGGACACTTCACAAGCCATAGGTACACTGTAGGGTTCGAACAATATGGCTTTTGTGCCTATATTCAATATCTGTAAATTTGACAATTTTCATGCCAAAACCTGTCTTTTGCATCCCATAGGTTTCCCCTTGAATGTCCTTTGCCTGCTCCCACATCTTGTGCAGAACTTTGATGGCCCTACACAGTTCTGTCAAGACGCTGCTGAAAGGATAGCCCAGGTTTGTCTCCATCCCCTTTATGTATATCCACTCATGATAACAGAAAAAAGATATCAACACATTTTACTGCATGTTTTAAACCATTTTGTTTTCTGTAGGTATGCCTCGAAGAGAAGAATGCCAAACTCTCCAACCTGGCTCATGTCATGACCTTGTATAAAACCCACTCCTACACACGAGACTGCTTCTCTTGGGTGAATGTGGTGTGCCGATATCTTCACGAAGCCTTCTCCGATATCACCCTCAGCCTGGTCACTTATATGGCAGAGGTTTGTACAGCTGTGTTATGGCTAAACGTTTTTTTATGCCGAACCACAGTGAAGAGTTTTAACTGTAATCATCAATATTGTAACTTTGAATGCTGCTAAATAGGTCATCATCATTTTCACTGTCATTCAATTCTGTTGTGACAGCTGTTGGAGAAAGGTCTCCCCAGTATGCAGCAGACCCTTCTGCAGATCATCTACAGCCTCCTGAGTCACATGGACCTGAGTGGTATTCAGGCCAAACCCTTCAACATAGAGGTGCTCAAGACAATGGAGAAATTTGTCCAGGTGAGTTAAAATAAAATGTGAACAGTCTATCATGTGTCCTGCATGATTCATTTAAACCTGTACTGACTGCATACCCCTCCCAATATTGGTTCATAGGTTCAATGATAGTTGACGTTTACAATATTTGTGTGGTAGCTTTCCCTGATACATATATGCTAGTAAACATAATATATACATTTGAATCACATAGACATGTTTATGATTTGATTAGTAGAATGCTTTTGGCATCAGATGTTGGAGGAAAAAAAGAAAAACACTGACTTTGTGTCAGAGTGGTAAATTTGTAGGCACACCCAAACTAACTATAAACAGTCAGGTCCTTTCGCAGCAAACTAGGCCTCTGCTCACTCTCACACTGAATCCATTTTACCTTGGCTTCTTACAGTACTTTCTTTATGGAACCTGCCAGACCTCTATCACACCCCTATCTCCAAAAATATGAATAGTTTGGATTTGTGACACGTACATTATAACATCCAGAAAGAAATTTGCAGTTGTTGCTTTCTAAACATGTGCTTGTGTTGGTTGTTCGTGTGTATGTGTGTGTTTGTGTCTGTTAACTATAGACTGTCCATTGGAGGGAAGCGCTAAATATTCTGAAGCTGGTGGTTTCTCGCTCAGCCAGTCTGGTGCAGCCTTCATCCCCGCACAGTGAACTCTCCTACGAGGACGTCAGCCGTGTCTGGGACAGGTCCTCCAAGGCCTTGCCTGGGAAAACGTTGGATTTCCACTTTGACATATCTGAGGTGAGAGACTGCTCCTCTGACTTTCATCCGACTGTGACATAACTGAAGTAGCAGGGGTTGAGGTAATTTCTCTTTAAGAAGCATCACGTGGAAGGTTGGTTTGAAAGTCGACTGTCTATATTTGGAGTGATATGTATAGTCTATTGTCTGTCTGTGAGGTCCTGCTGTCCCTGTGCCATGTGTTAGTTTGTACTGTGCTGCTATGTTAGTCTGTTAGAGGTCCTGTTGTCCCTGTGCAATGTAGAATGCTTTATCCAAGTGTTTTAGTGCCTGTATTTTTTCCTGTATTTTCCAGGGTGTGGTGCTTGGTGAGGTTGTGTGGACATGGAATATTTTTTTTCGGCTTTTTGGAAAGGAAACATTTCTTCCTTTTCCTTATTGCTGATATTTCTTTTTGACCAAACCCCATGAGATTAGCTTGAAAGCTTGAAAGGTAAACACAATTAGCCAAGTAGTGCAGAGCTGGAAAGTGATGGGAAAGATACAGGGTGGCGTATGTGTGGGAACTGAACAGGGAGCTATTTGTGTGGTTTATGAATGACAGGAAATGATGTCAGTTCTCGCTGCCGCCCTTTGTATGTGAAGCAGTGAGTTCAAACTAGTGGCTGGAGCCAGTGTATTAAAGCTTGAGACACACTGGAGAAACCACTGATTTTTCTTAAAATACCGTGTTATTTTTAGACTGAAGGAAAAATGAGGAAAAGCAGAAGAAATGTATGATTTTTTTCCTCAATTCTTTCATGCTTTTGGAATAAGAAATGGAATAAGAGCTGTGTCCACTGAGATGAAAAAGATCAATGCTGTCTTGCATTGAAACATTGATAAGCCACTTCTCAAGCACCCTGGAACTGTAAGAGGGCAGGGGAAGCAGGAGCTGCCATGACGCCTGGGCCATGGATCGGCTATGCAAAGAGGAACTTTCTCTCCTTCAAACCTCCCCTCCCCGTCTGACTCACCGTGGCTTCTGTCTATACGTTTGTTTGTTTGTGTCCGTGCTGGTAGACACCGGTGATTGGCCGGCGCTATGATGACCTGCAGGGTTCTCCAGGGAGAGATGGGAAAAACAGGGCCATAGCACTGACCCGCAGCACCTCCTCTACCTCATCTGGATCCACTTCAAACAACATCCTGGTGCCTGTCAGCTGGAAGAGGCCTCAGTCTTCACAGGTGAGCACTTGTTTCCATTTCTAGAAATTACATTAGAATGATGCTCACCATGTGACGAGGAGTGGGAAGCACCAATCACGTTATAACCAGTTTGAGAGTGAAGAGTCAATGTACAAAACATTCATCAAGTTGCTCTTAAACTGCGACAAGGTTCAAGTGAAATTGCATTTTCTTATCCAATATGAATGTAGTGATGTTTTCCAGAGATCCAGGTTTTGTTCAAACTGTTTCTGTTTTCATTTTTCCCTCTGTAGAAAAGAACACGAGAGAAGCTGGTGAATGTATTATCTTTGTGTGGACAAGAAGTGGGGCTGACAAAAAATCCTTCAGTAAGTTACAACACATTCAGCATTACTTCAAAACTCAGATGATCCATGATGATCCATTCAGAAATACTCTGTAAGAATTCTCTGATTTTGACATCAAGCAACTTAAAGGTCTTGTCTCTCTCTCCTAATAGGTGATCTTCTCCAGTTGTGGGGAGCTGGACCTCATGGATCATCAGCCTAGCCTGGTGTCCTCTGAGGACGGGACCCGGGAAGCAGATAACATGGACGACACCACCTCAGAGCAGCAATTCAGAGTCTTTAGGGACTTTGACTTCCTGGACGTGGAGCTGGAAGATGGAGAGGTGATTGTTGGGAATAGAGGTTTTAAAACATTGGAAAAGCAAGTCGTTCGTCCTCCTTCTGATTTGATCTCTCACATTTGATGGAGATTTTATGGAGAGCAGCATGGTCAAAAGCAACAACCATGAGAAAGTAATGACTAATGTCAGCATACAGATGTCAGAGCTTGCCTCGTTTAAACATTTTTCAACAGATCGATCTGATAATGTGTTGGGTCAGCTCTGCCTACTCTGTGTAATGGGGTTTCTTTTTTTCTGTTTTTTGTCTGTGCCATCTAGGAGCTACAGGTAAGTTCAGTCATGCTGCAGTGCTAATTGCTGTGCCCCTTAAACGAGTGTGGTGTTTGTTAGTACAGACTATACAGTGTACTGCTGTCCCGATGGCCAAGTGTGGCAATGTATGTGCATGCCATACAGTATACTATACATGTTTGAGTGTGGCTTCTAGTATCTTCATATAGTATTTGAGAGATATTCACTCAGTCTTAAGTCTTAGATGTGCAGTATATTCATGGTATTTCCCATATAGACCTGGGACTAATAGTCACCAGCGACATGCATGGCAACACAAGGCAACCTTCACAGGGATTACTACTTTTGTAGCTGCCTTATTATTTTCTCTGCAGTTCAGTTTATTCAAGTATCATTTAATCATTTTACCTGGGTATTAAAAACCGATTCATCATCACATTTTACACATAGCTCTCCTTTCACTTCTGGTTGTTATTATTGCTTCTAAGCACATTACTTACCAAATGACTTCAAACTGGCTTGATCATCTGATTTTCCATATTTTTGAAATAATACTGTAGTAGAAATAGAATTTTTACACAGTATTGATGTGTTATATTTCGCTTCAGAAACTGTTTACTATATCTCACTGAGAGAATTTACTGTGGTTGATTGTGGATTGAACATCTCAGAAGGGATATTAGCTCCACCCAGTGGCACAATTGAAGCAGGTGTCTTCAGTTTCTATTCTAATTCTAATGAAATCTGTGTACATACAATCCTAACAGTAAATAATATCAATCAAAAAAAATGATATAGCGTATTCAAAGTTTACTGGAGCCCAAATGCTGATGCATCACACTGTTTTTTTTACTTTTTTTGTTAAATTTAACATCACTAATGTTGCATTGTGGGTGTTTGTTTTTTTACTTTATTGCTATTTTCCAAATAGTATTTTCTTGATGTCTAGTCAGTCAAACCTGGAAATGTTAACATCATGGCATTGTAGTATACATATTTTGTAGGGGGAAAAAATGCCAGCAAAACATTTTCACTGTTTCAAATGTAGTGGACTACTGGGACAGGCTGAGCGCTACTGCTCCCCCTCATCTTTCTCTGTGCCTCAAAAGCCACAGACCTTGGATCCTGGAACACAGTGTCAGCTTCTCTCCCTGTGCCTGCTAGAATTTCAGATTGTCCAGAAACTAGAAAACTGCCAGGACCAACAATAGTACAATGCGGATAGTTTTATATTTTTAGTAATACTACACCAAGTATAATAGTCTGACAGGGTGTCAGGAAAGTTTTGAGGTTACACCTGGCCTTAAATCTAGTATGGTTTTCCTTGGATTTTAGTAAAGGTAATGCGGCTATTTTAATGCAGTACCATGGCAAACCAAACAAAACAGACAGTTAAACCCCTTGCTTTCCATCAATGGTATGTAACAAGCTCGTCACCACAGTAAGTCTCTCTTGTTTGATCTGTTGATCTGGAGCTTTGGTGGAATGTGGAAGTTGGCCGACATCTCCTGAGTCGTGTCCAGACGAAAAGTCACTCGGCATCGTAAAAACAGACTGAAGCCAGACTCGGGGGATTGAAACCTGTAAATATTTATGGAGGCTCACAATCTCATGATGTACTCAAACCTAACCTTTTGAGCTGTTTTCATCATACACACTATTTTGATCAGGTGACTTGAGGAAACTCTCCATGTTAGGATGCACTGTGAAGGGTTCTTGACACTGTGTCAAGGTCCACCACTCCCTCCATGCTTGGCTTGTGGGGGGAATAACTCACCCAAGGACTGGCCCCTCCTTTGACTCGCACTGCATGGGTGTATATGTGTGTGTGTGTGCGTGCATGTGTGTTAGAGAAGAGATTGCACTGTGCTGCCTGGTACCTGGTTACTCAAGGCTATTTTCTGTTGCAGGGAGAGACTATGGACAATTTCAACTGGGGTGTGCGGAGACGCTCCATGGACAGTCTGGACCAGAGTGACCTGCACCTGATCTCCCTGGAGGAGAGCCAGCTGTCCAGCAGCATGCCCAGCCTCAGCAAGATCACCCACGAAGACTCAGATGATTCGTCCGAGGAAGACTCCCTCACTGCCAGCCAGATCCTCTCCCACTCACAGCTTGTAAGTTCACCTCTTTTCATAGGTTCATATTATTTCGATTTCATAGTGAAGTTAAAACAACGTGATACTTGCAATCGTTTTCGCTTATAAACAGACTGCGCTATTGTAATTTGATACAATCTTTGTTGTTTTACTTTATGATTGTATTATTACATGACCAATGGTGCTTATACAGTATCAGTTAAAGTTTGTGGGAAGTGTAATAGCACATGGAAAGCCCATGTGTCCATTCAGCTGTCACCCCCCCCCCCCCCCCCCCCCCCCCTCTTGTTCCTGATTTGTCAGTCACTCTCTGTCAGTGTCTTGCTATGCTTGTTTCATACCACCTGCCACATAGTTTACTTCTAAAGTACTTTCAACTTTGTAACTGACAAATGACAATATGTAATATTTAGACTTTGTCTCTCTGCAGATTGTCAACCTTTCTCCAACTGCAGAAATCAATAGCATGGACTCTCTTTCTGCCTCCTTCGATACATCTTCAGCTGACCTGCCTCCTCTGAACACCAGAAATCCTGGTTTCGGGGTCCAACTGCCTGAGGACCCGAAGCACCGGGTGAATAAGGGATTCAGAGTGTCTGAGATACTGGGACCCACTAACCCCTATTCCTATCGCGCTTCCATACTCGAGTTCTTCACTAATTTTGCCAAATAGAACTATTCCCGTTACGTCTTTTTTCTTTTTAAGTGCATAAGTGATACGTGTTATGGGTTCACTCGGTGTTAAGTTTAATTTTGTGGTGCTGTGACTTTTCTACGTTTCTGCAGCTCTTCAGACTAGAGCATGACCCAGTCTTTTCTACACGTTTCAGTAGCTGCATGCTGTAGGAAAATGAACTAAAACCTGCATCGGGCATACCGTAACGCTTTGGGCTATGGGTTGGTTTGGGCCTTTCTTTAATTGTGGCATAGGTTGTCCTGTTGGGATTTGAGGGGTTGTAGACAGAAATAGAAAAAATGTCTCTATCACTCTGCGTCTGTTTAAGGCAATGTGTATACCTACTGCTTCTGTGTGGGTGGCTGTAAGCAACAACTAAAAAAACTCTCGGCATGTGGGAGGTCAAGAAAGGTTTACACATTGCCTGTCCCAAAGCGTGAGTGTGTAGGGCCACGGTGCTGGTCCTATGAAATCATTTCATTATCCATTTGATTGACACAATTTATTCAAACTAAATTCACCAAATTAAAGAAAAAACCACAAGGAGTGTCCGTAGTGTCCCGTGGAAAGGTTAGTGTATCCATTTTACTCCCAATATTGTTTTATGACCAAGTATATTAGAGGGAACATGTTTCATTTAATATTAACCACCATATTACTGCATGCTGCCTCAGTATTTGTATTTCATTACAATTGTTTTTTTCCTAGACACTGAGGAAGCATGTCTGTCACTGTTCCTCTGTTTCAGCCTGAGGTGCCACCAGAAGATGAGGACACCAATGGCCATGAGGATGCCCTCTCTCTCTCCATTAATGAACTGCCCCCTGAATTTCACTGCGGTGACAGTTTCACACTGGACATGTCTCATGGCGATGACAAAGGGGACCTGGACCTGGACAGCTATCTACCCAGGTATGAACCCACAACTTTTCCACTGCAAATTAGTTGGAAAGGTTTTTTACCTTGTTAGGTAAAGTAAAGTAAAGTAAAGTTGTGTGAGTTTTGTTTTATTAATGACATGGACTTCTCTGTCTCCGGTCCAGTCTTGCCGAGGAGGAGACGGATTACATGCTGGATTCCCGTTCTTCCCCACCACCGTCGCCATTCTTCTCCGCCATCCTCGCCGCTTTCCAGCCAGCGGTGTGCGATGATGCCGAAGAGGCTTGGCGAAGTCACATCAACCAGCTAGTGTCCGACTCAGATGGATCCTGTGCAGTCTACACGTTCCATGTGTTTTCCTCACTGTTTCAGGTATCATAATGTGGCCTTTTGTCCAGCATACACTCCACTGATTAGCGTTACAAAAAAGGGAGGCTGCCTTTCAGAAGAGGTCTTGTTAATTACCGTACAAAGAAGGCATTCTGTAGTTACCTTCGACTTGATAATAACCATAGAGTCATTAAACAGATGTTGTTCACTTCATTGACCAAAGCTGACAGGGGAAGACTTTTGAAATAAACCTGAAACAATGACAGACCTTAAGCACCTCTAATGGTTTGTGATTGACTTTGACAACATCACAGCTAGCTTGTTATTTTTGCTTTGCAGAGTATCCAGAGAAAATTCTGTTCCTTGACCGGTGACGCTGTGAGTTACCTTGGTGATGGACTTAGGGGAATAGGATCAAAGTTTTTGAGGTCATCTCAGATGCTGACATCGTGCTCAGAGTGTCCAACTCTGTTTATTGATGCCGACACGGTGAGTAACTTGACATTTTCCGATATGTTTATACTGTGTTATTACATATTAGCAACAGCATAACAAGTAAAAAAAACCTCTTTCCTTTCACAGATTATCTCGTACGGACTCCTTGAGAAAATGAAATTCAGCGTATTGGAACTTCAAGAGTATCTTGATACTTACAACACCAGAAAGGAGGCAGCTCTCTCTGTAAGGGATTACAATATTTTGCTTACTAGTCAAATGTCACCCATGTGTTGTTGTTGAGTTGTCTCTATAGTGATTATGCTGCCTCTCTTACCCACAGTGGTTGAGCAACTGCAAGGCCACCTTTCCCAGGAGTGCTGAGGGCACAGTGATAACATGCCAACCAGCGGAGCATGAGGAAAAGGTAAAACTTAAATTAGACAATAGCATATTCTTTGTTAGGAATGTAAAGACTGTCCTGCTGTCATATCAATTGAGGAATGATATGATGGTTTAACATTTTGTATGGCTTAACTAATGCTTTTAACGAGTGTGCCAATATACAAAACAAATGTACAATTTTAGAAATTTGTACATTTTAAAATGATGGTTATTTACAACATCTTCAAAAATGACATGACAGAGTACTACAGATTCCATTTCAACTGACCTTTCATACTGTACTTTCTGCCTTTCGATTACTGTGTGATACTGTAGTTCTGTGAGTGTTACCCTTTATTTTCTCATAATATCTAAATGTCAAGTTTCTGGACAACCTTGAGTTGCCACTTGTTGCCACTGATTCTCTCATTCCAATGTGCATTGTGATCATTTTCAACTCTGCTGGGCATGGGAGCAAGTTCTCTTAAGTTGCATTTATTCTAACAGGAAACAATTACACTCACTTGACAGCAAAGGGAAGGGAAGGATAAGCAAAGGGAAAACAAGCATTCACAGCATGGGAAGGTGACATAAGCTAAAACTTGGCACTTTAGAGAGCTGTTAGGACATGAAATGATAACATGGTAGGTCGTGAGACTCCCCCCCCCCCCTCCCCAAAGTGAGTGCATTTGTGCTAATGAAAAGGCAAAACATGTTGATTTGCTTGGCTTTTTAACTTGGCTTTTTGATGACTCATGGGGACCACCAGCCCTCCTTTCAGTTGTTATTGACACCTAAGCCAACCCTCTCCTTTCTACTTCTGCATGTCAATAAAATGCAAGCATTTTATGACCTATGTTAAAACCTTTCACCTACTCTAAATGGAACTGATAAGGAATGCATGCCCTTCCTTTGATTCTCTGTGTTTTCCTCTTACTTCTTTTCTGTCTTGTAACATGCTTGCTTTGTAGCAAATGGAATCTCTGGCAGTAAGTTTAACACAGCTTATTCCTCTTCATTGTTTTAAATTGCCCCTGCTATTCCTGCTAAGACAAAACAACTTCTTCTCCCTATAATGTCATGTTCGGCAGAGATTGTTATCAAGTCTTCTGTATAGTTTCTGCAGGTTTGACGTGTACAAAGAAGTGGTTGTACAGTAGTTACAGTAGTTGATTCTACGTTCATTATCCACCAAACGCAGAACTCTGAAATGGCTCAATAATGTAGTGCTTGAATGAAGATACCTCGCTCGGTACGTTGACCTATTG
Source organism: Hoplostethus atlanticus (assembly GCA_034670405.1). Taxonomy (NCBI): domain Eukaryota; kingdom Metazoa; phylum Chordata; class Actinopteri; order Trachichthyiformes; family Trachichthyidae; genus Hoplostethus; species Hoplostethus atlanticus. The sequence goes on along the minus strand of JAXDDX010000003.1, from coordinate 7,023,279 downwards.
CTAATAACGACCATTTCTCTCTCATTTTTCAGCAACTGGAGCTCTGTCAACGACTCTACAAACTCCACTTTCAACTGTTGCTGCTTTTTCAATCCTACTGTAAGCTGATTGGACAGGTCCATGCTATCAGCTCTATTCCCGAGGTAAGTGAATCAAGAGTTTTCATGTTTTTCCCAAGAGTTTTTGGAAAACTCAACATAGATGTGTGATAGACACTGTCTAATACATTTCTCTAGTTAACAATAATTATCCCTCTCAAACTTCAGCTGACAAATATGTCCAGAAAGCTAAATGAGTTGAACAGCAGCCTGAGGGTGGCGGCCATCTCTGTAACGAATGATGACCTTGCTGCCCATGAGACCTCCTACTCTCAGCCCACCTTCAGCTCCTCTGAGGCTGCTGTACAGGCCATCCTGGAGGGTCTGAAGAACGAGTTTCCAACAGCCATTCGCTACATTCGTGAGTGCAGGTAAGAAATCTGTACATTGTGAGTGTATGCTGTCAAATGTTTCAGTCAATCAAACAAACAAATATGACTAGAGCAATTTTTTCGTTGCAGAACAATGTGGCCCAATGACATCTTCGGCAGCCACTCTGAGGATGAGATCCAGACCTTACTGAACATCTACTTCAGACATCAAACCTTGGGTCAGACGGGAACTTTTGCTCTGGTGGGCTCAAAGCAGGACCTTACAGAGATCTGTGTCAGGTTGATGGAGCTCAATGGAGAAATTCGGGACATGATCCGACGAGCCCAGGGCTACAGAGCCATTACAACTTTCCTCCCAGATTCCAATGTTTCAGGCTCAAGTCTTTGATGGCAGGCTTGCACCTTTGACACCAGTCCCTGCACAGCGCCCTGTCCCATGCTCAACCTTTGGTCCTGTCTGGGGTTGCTGCTGTCATCTCAGTGGTTACCAAGCACTCTACTCTCCAGATATCCAAACTTCATTTTCTGTACTTGCTCAGAGCAAAGACAGATCAGAATGTCATATGTTCAGATCTTCAGATGTGCAGCAATACGGTTGGGTTGAGTGAGACGTGAGACTTTGCTATAGCAAAGAAACGTAGGCTTTTATTGCACTAATAATAGATAATGTCACAAAGCGACCACTTGCTACTGAGGTCAACAACTTTCATATTTAACAAATGGCATACCAAAGCTAAGTGATTCTCCTTCGGTGATGTTGTTTTAATTGTCAAGGGAAAATGTGCAATGCTTCACAGAAGTGGAAGACTTTTACTGTATCATGAAAGAATGTATTTGAATTTTAGAGCTTTTGGCTTACATGAAAATTCTTATTACAGGAAAAGGGAGGCTTCATTGCTTGGTTAAGTAGAGTGTGTGTGTGTGTGTGTGTGTGTGTGTGTGCGTGCGTGTGCGTGCGTGTGCGTGTGCGTGTGCGTGTGCGTGTGTGTGTGTGTGAACTTAAACCTGACGACCATTGTGGATGGAATTATGGATACTGTTCCACATAATATTGTACACATTCAACTACTTTGACATGCTGCAAATCTACTGTAATGTCATATAAACCTAGATGCCGCTGTGTGGGTTATCTGTTACTTAAAACATCTTACTGTACCTTTTTACTGTGTAGCTTTTAGCAAATAGACAAATTATTTATATTATTTGCAAAAGATAAACTTGCTTTTAACTGACAAGTTTTATAGATGTTTTGTTCCATCTGTTAAAACTGCCAAGCATGCAAATTCTATGTACTATAAAGTGTAATAGTAATATTTATGAACATAATAAACTATTTTAACTGAAAAGTTGTACATACTGCAATGGGGGCTTTGTTCAGACTTATAAGATTGTATTTTTATGAATTTAATTTACAATTTGAGTTGCATGTAGACTGAAAAATACATATTTGTAAAGCTTCCATAGGAACTGTTGATGTAGCCTTTCACCTTGTAAATACTACTGCCTTTGCAATGTACTGTACTTTGGTGTTCTGTACACTTCTGTAACAATAAAGAATAAAAACTACATTTGTTAACTATGGTTTCCTAGTGTGGTTTGTGCAACGAAGCAGGTGGTTGTTTATATTATTATTATTATTATTATTATTCACGTAATTATTACAATTACGTGAAGCTCTGCGAGCGAGGCTTTTATTTTGAAGTCGAGCTCCGGTGCGCGCGAGGTTTGTTTTCATGGGAAGTGCTGCTTGCTAGTAGGGAGACGCATAGAAAATCGTCTATCATCTTATTTCATACTTTATCGTAAACATATTGTCAGGAATTCACTGCAGCATGAAATACAACACCCCCGTATGCCACCATGGTGAGTCAAAGTTACTTCAAAGCCAAATCAGTTTATGCCGTCTTTGTAAATAGTCAGTGTAGCCGGTTATAAGATACAGTATCTCTATCTCTATGTTTTGCGATTGAGAAGCAGCTATTGGCAAGTTAATCGCCTGCCGCGAAAAAAAGAGGCTAGCGTTACCTTCTCGACCGTCTCCACTAACGAGTTAATATCAGTTTGCTAGTGTTATCTAACGTATTGATTAGCAGCTATAACTTGTGGTTAGAAGCAGTTATCAAAGTTTGGTTTGAATGCGAGAGCGTAACTGCCCACTGTGAGACGCCTGACGCTAGCTAACACCTGCTAAGCTAGATTAATTTCTGCTTTCAAAATGTATTTTAATGAAAACTTTGTCTTTGTAGGTGTGTCATTTAGCTAACTTTAGAGATCGGTCAAATCACGTGGCATGGATTCGCCCTCAAAAAGCATGTACGACACGTTCAAAGATCAAATATGGGAAGGTAAGATAGGTAACTTCTTCCATTGAGTCACTTAACTATATCTAACATTAGCTGCACCAAACCATACTTTACGGGCCAACAGAAAGGATGGTAAGGTAAATTCATTTGAAGTTAGTGTACATGCTTATGGTATATGCTGATGTTTAAACCTTGCCCATTTATTTATGTTTCAATGCAGAGTTGGGACCACTGGACCCTAACTGGTTTGATGCACTGACAGTCAAAGCTTTCACTGATGATGATGGAAATGTACCTGAGCAAGATACCTTGAACACTGTTAACCAAGATGGAGGTATCAAACCATCATTTGAAAAAAGGGCGGTGGACAGTCAGCTGTTTTCTACCCCAAAAATCTTTAGGCACAGTAGAGTGCTGTCACCTGAAACGGAGGATGAGCAAGGTAAGATTTCATAAAGTGTTAATGGGAACATCGCTAACTAGGTAGGACCTTTTTAAAGTTGACCCCACTGCCGAGTGAAATAACCTCCTGTATGTCTTTGCTCGAGGTTTCATCTGATTTGTTTTTCCTGTTTTTTCCTGTTGTGCTTCTCAGAAAAAGAAACATTGCCCTGGACCGTTGAAAGTCCATGTTTGTTTGAGACATCAAAAGAGGGGTGAGTGCATAAGTCTATGAGATTTTGCTGTCTTTGCTGTTTGTGAGAAAATCGATTCCTTTTTTTGTTGCAGTTTAATTTTGAATATTTTGATTTTAACAGTGCCATGTGATATTTCACTTGGCTACATTTCATGAGTCTCATGAAAAGAGAACCATGGCAAATAGCTGCTCCAAGGAACTGTATATGTATGTGTTGCAAGACATGGAATAATTATTTGTTTCTTGGGGGAGTCTGTCACCATTGTTATTTGTGTTAGAAGTATGATTTTTAAACAAAAACAATTGAAGTAATTGGAGCTTTGAAAAACACCCAATAGATCACTGAATACGTTTTTCTGTGGTACCAGGGTAGTTATAGTTTATTTGTCAATGATTATGTAAATCACTTGAAGGTAAGTATCCTATATATTACTTGTGTAGCTGTAGGCATTTCTTGGCGTCCTTACAATATCTCTTTCTTTTCAGTATATCAGTACCAACCAAGTCATACAGAAACATGCAACCTCAAGACAGTTTTGGTAAGTTAGGAGTTAATCTCTAGAGTTTTTCTCCTGTCAGTATTGAATTACATTTGATTAAATATTTCATTTGATTTGTTTGCTGTTGCTGTTTGTACAGAGCTGCTTAATACCCCCAAAACATCTACAGTGAGTGTATTTTTTTCTTATGTTGATGTAGTTTTTATTTCAGCATATACTGTGATTCTAGTACTTCAATGTAGAATATAGATTCACAATTAAGTTTACTCTGCTAATGTTACCCTTTATTGTATCTGAATGATAAAGGTTGACTTTGCCCAGCACATATCTGAAAGTCTTGGCGCACAGATTAATCCTAACATATCATGGACCAGTTCACTGAATACCCCGCCAGCCTTGCCATCCACCCTGATTTTGTGTAAGCATATACATATTACCTTGTTATAATAATTGGACAATTTAATTGGACATTCTTTATCATTTTATTAATCTCAAGGCATATTCTGTTAAATGATTGGTCTTCCTATTCACTGTTCAAGCTAAAACTGAGGACAGTCCCTGCCCAGTGAGCCTGTCTGCAGACAAAAATGTTATTGTGAGTACTCTGTCCAGTCCTTAAATTAACACACATTCATTTCTAGAACGCTACTGAACGTAGGTTACGTGCTGCTGTACATGCATCTCTGATTAATCAGTTTATTTTATTCTTTTTAAATAATTGTATCTTCTATGTTCTAATGTTTAAAAAAAGTTTGCAAAAGTTGCAACTTGCACATAATAATTGCAGTACTAGTTTTAACCCTGGAGTAAGTTTTAACACTGCAGTGCCACTTTGAATTGCACCTGGAGCTCACTGTTTTTATTTTTTATCTTTCGTAGTTTGTGCGGAAGCTGTTCCCATCTCTTTCAAATGTATCCAGAGTAACAGCGGTGTCACCTAAAAAGAGTGACATTCCCACTGTTGAACAAGGTAGTGTGTTGTTCCATTCCTTTTTGATTATGACTAAGATGGTCCAGTAGGTCTAAATATGACTGAATATGAAAAATATGTTTATGCATTGCAACAGTTGCACTGAGATTGCACAATGTGAAATAATATCGATTGTTGTTCTGAAATCAACAGCTATCGATTGCCCCGGGGTTCTTCAGGGTAGAAACACCCCCGACTCTCCAGAGTGTTCACTGAACCAGAGTGGCAGTGACTGGAGGCAGACGCTACCAGATGCTATTGAGGATGGAGAAATTCGTAGCACAGTGGCAAGTGTTCTTGATGGAGCTGAAAATGTCCTGTCCATATTTTTCACCAACAGTAATTCAGCATTGCGAAGAGTGAAAACTGACAGAATCAAAAGGAAGCAAAGCATCTCAACAAAAGAACATGGCTGCAGCTCAACAGATATCTTGACACTAAACAATCTGGAGTCCAGTGAAAAAACAGGCGATCAGAGAGCGGATGATAAAGAACTTGGCAGAGTTTCTTCATCCCCACACTTGAGAAACGAGGTGAAAACTGGAGCTATCAAGATCACGCAGTGGTCTCCAATGAGTTTATCTGATATTTCACACTGTGCCGTGGATACATCTTGCCATGTTAATGATTCTGCTAATCAGAGGGAATCTAACATTGTAAGAGACCAACTGGGAATTGACTCTGATCCTGGCCAACTAGTCAGGCCATCATTCAAAAATACAGACTCCAGCTTTACTATGAAAAAAAGGAAGTTTGTTTACACTGTTCAGAGATCCAAACCCCAAGTCCAAGGAAAAGACATGACAGCTCAGAAGATTGAATCATCACCAGGGAATCCAGTTTCTGGTAACATGTTCTGTTATTATTCTCTACACATGTAAACAAATTATACATTATTCTTCTATGCATGTAAGCATAATCATGCGAAAACACTATAATACAGTCATTTAATTGCCATGTGAACATGGAAAAAAAAACATTTTACTTACATTATCTGTGTTTATCATTATGCTTTATTTCAGGACAAGAGTTATGTGTGAAGCAGATGGAAAACGCTCCAGATGAAGCACAGTGTTATAATGTCAGCAAGAAAACGTGTGATGAGAAAAATGAGATGCTGAAACAGGGAAATGTGGCTGAAGAAAACCCAGCTCCCTTGGTGCCAGTAAAAGGCCAGGATCTCACAGCAAAGGATGTCTCACAGCTTTGCAGAGCTTTTGCACAAGACTTTACTCCAATGTCAGACCCTAGAAAACTGGGCAACGTAGAAGAGCATACACCTCGAAACGGGTTCTCCCCATCAGCCTGTCTGTCAGCCTTGAAGCAAAGGAACAAAAGGCTATTAACTAACCAAGAATCAAGTCAAAGGGGAACAAGCCATCACCATGACTGTAATGGCATCAGTAACAAAAGACATGTACCTACCACTCACCTCAAAAACTCTAAATTTGAGAGCACAATGAGTGACAGTGGGTTCCAATCTACTATGGCAGATGTCACACAAATGACTGCATCATCGTTTGCTCTTCCCAGCTCAGAGAAAGATGCTCAATGTCAACCATGGCCTAATTTTAAAACTGGTGACCGTCGGACTAGGACTACTCCTTTTCAACCTTTAACTAAAGAGAAGGGGAAACTACATTTGGATGATATTATGGAGGGAACTGTAACTGATGCCAAATTGTCCATCGCTCTAGTCAACCAGAGCCAGACATTGGACCCTAGCACAGAGGGCACATCCACACGACAACCTAGCAATGCGAAAGGAGTTGTCAATAAGAGAAACAATATTGAGCAGAATGGTCAGGTTCATCCCTGTAAACCACAGCAAACAACATTTTCTCTACCTTCTCTCAGTGTATTAGGATTCAAAACAGCTTCAAATAGGGGTATAAAGATTTCCTCAGTCAATCTGGAGAGAGCCAAGACTCTATTTAAAGAGATCGAGGGTGAAAGCCCTTTCAGCGATGAACCCACTAAGCGTAGCCTTAACACTGAGGATGAAATTGACATGACTCACAAATCAGTGGAAAACGCCCCTAACTCAAACCATCCACCTTCAAGTGAAAAGTGCGGGGATATTCACTGCCCCTTGACGACTTCACAAAAAGCTGATGTCACGGAGCTATGCAGTCTTTTGGAAGAAGCAGATAGTCAGTTTGAATTCACACAGTTCAAACCTGCAAAGCTAAAGCAAGATGAAGCCCCCCGTCCCCAAAGAGTTGACAAAGAAATGGACCCTGATTTTCTTAGAGGTATAGATTTTGATGACAGCTTTAGTTCAGATGCTGAAAACCACTTGGCAAAGATGATGACACCTGACAAAATGACCTCAATTCCTCATGGCAAAACAAATTGTAAGGCACCTATCATCAAAGGTACATCCACTGGTACATCATTCTGCAGTGCAATGAAAAAAGGCAATGCGTCAACTGTAGATGTATTTTCCATTTCCAAACGTACCTCTGAAGGCCTAGCCAGTATTGTGTCAACTGAAGTCATAAATAATTTTGACATGACTGGACACAGTGGATCAGACAAGCCCGAGAACAAAAATCCTCTGGTGTTTGGTGTGGGCTTTAAAACTGCTGGAGGGAATGTTTTGAGCGTTTCAAAAAAGTGTCTGAGCAAAGCTAGAGCTTTGTTTGCAGATTTAGAGGAGAATCTTGTAACAATCTCAGGCACTGGAAACAGCTCTGATATTGTGACGGCAAACTACAAACAAGCTCAGAAACCACCTGACCAGCAAAGTGGTGAAATTGATGTGAAAACCAAGCGCCAACCAAGTGTGGATCGTGATATCGTTCACAATGGTGACTTCTTGCATAGTAAAGAAGGTGACTCTAAGTCCACAGGTAACTATAATGTTAATACTGAGGAGAGAATCAAAGTGTGTTTTTCAAATGTGTCTTCGGAAGGACGGGTCCCAGGCCTTACAAGTGAAGAACACACTACAAAGAGTAATGAGCTTGAAAACAGGAAAATGGACACAACTATGTGCCACGGACAGAAAAGTGGGTTCCAGATGGCCAGCGGAAAAGGGATCACCATCTCGACAAAAGCTATTCAAGAGGCAAATGCTTTCTTCAAAGACTGCAATGTTATGGAAAGTGATGATTGCATGTCAATAAAGCACAAGAAAAGTATTATACCCATGACAGGTGGGGATAAGAAAAAACATTCCAAAGGGAACATTTTTGAAGAACCTGTCAATGGATGCACTGAATTTAAAAATGCGAATGTTGGACCAGTTGCAAACCAGAAGATGTTACATCATGATGATGAGCAGATACACAGTGGTGGTTTTAAGAGTCCAGTGGTTTTGAGAAATGCAGTTTCTTCCCATGGAAACCCATCTTTGACTGCAATGCCACTCTCTCCCCCCTTGTACACAACATCAAAGAGTGTTGGTTCCTCTGCCATCTGTGAATTGAGCAAAACCGGTGGTTTCTGTACAGCCAGTGGAAAGAAAGTATCTGTGTCTGATGATGCACTGACAAAAGCAAAGTCTCTTTTGAATGAATGTGATGCATTTGAAGAAGGAAACAAACAGCAGAAACAAAGAACAGACACTTTAAAAACAAGTAATGTAATCAGTCCAATTCAGGCTTTTCCACCACAAAATGGTGGGTTTCAAACAGCCAGTGGGAAAGGAGTAGCAATTTCAACTACAGCTCTCAGGAAAGCAAAAGCCCTGTTGAGTGAATATGATGGGGTTGAGGATAAAAAGGAAATGACACCAACACATCCCATCATTCCGATTCATGATCCACCACCAAGGAATAGTGGATTTTTTGCAGCCAGCGGTAAGCCGGTAGCATTTTCAGCTGAAGCCCTACAGAAGGCAAAAGCTATTTTCGGTGACATCAGTGCCAATACAGAGATCCCAGCTGTTTCAGACACAACAAAGACAGATGCAAACCATGAAGATGCCCAAAATAATACAGAGAAAATCAATTGTACTTTCACAACTGCAAGGGGAACAAAAGTCCATGTCTCGGAGAAAAATATTTTTAAAGCAAAGAAACTTTTGAATGAATTTGCTAATGGGGAGTGTTCAGATTCAATAACTACTCCCAGGTCTTACTCAACCAGCTCATTTGACACCTGTAAATCTGTAACGTTGTCAAAAGTGAATGCTTTGGAAGCATCCAATTCAGATGTCACCACAGTCAGTGAGAAAGAGGTGCCTATTAAAGAATTTGGCCCCTCAAGTAGTTACACCTTCTCTCTCTCCACACAAGACTGACAATGCAAAAGAAACCTTTAGAAATCCAGATGTAAGTGGTTACAGTTTTAGCACAACAGGTGACAAATGTGATTCTGTGTCAGAGAAGGTACTTAAAGAAGCATTTAAGTTGAAAGAAGGCACAACACAAGGGGAAGACAATCGCCATGGCATGCCTGGAGAAAAAAGGCCAGGACCGCTGAACCGTGGAATGAATCAGATCAGCAGCATTGAGACACATCAGTTCACAAGGACAGAGGGGTCTTCAATGCTAAATTTTCAATCACTTGATCCTCAGTGGCTGCACTGACACCCAGCAGAGGTACTTTGCACAGGAAGCTATGGACTGCACTAAGGCCTTGTTAGAGGACGAGGACCTGGATGGCCAGAGTGTTACCGTGACTTCAGAAAAGATGCCACTGCAAAATAATTCTGACTGCAGCAAAGGATCTGCAGAGACACGAAAAGGAATAAGGAAAAGATCAGTCGAGGATGCAGATTTAGCTGGTAAGTGGCTGCATTTGAGCTCAGTAATACGTATTAATTAAGTATTTAATGTATATTTATTAGGATTGCACAATGATGCCTAAAATAATAGTCAAGGTAGTATTATTACAGGTAATGTATCTTGAGGAACAAAATGACTGCACTTGTTACATCTTATATCAACATCTTCACTGTTTTCAACGTTCTGAATGAAATGCTTCAATATTTCACAATAGCAATAATCTATAGTTGCGGTGAAAACTAAAATCTTGATATATGATTAAAGACAATAGTGTGTAGCCCTAGTACTTCTGCATGATAAACATGGCCATTAAGCAATAGTTGTCTTATTCTTTCCCAATGTCCTAGATCAAGCTCCCCTGAAAAGACGATTATTGGAAGAATTTGACAGAATTGTGGATAGTCCAAGAGCACTCCATCCGGCAAAAAGTTGTCCAGATGGTAAATCAAAAGCAGTGTAACAAAATACCTGTAGCCTACATGTGTTCTCTAATAAATGAAATTACTTTTGAAATATATTTTTGCTTGATTTAAGGTGTAACAAAAGACAGGAGAGTTTTCAAGTATAGCATCTCTCTTCATCCAAACATCACTCGGCCACACAGGTAAGTCACCTGTGAAGTCTATTATGTGTGTCAAGCAGTTGGCAAAAAGGTTATCAACCCATTGGCATGTATCTTTTATATGTTTTTATTATATGGTACAGAGATGGAAAGAATTATGTGGAAACCAGATTGCAAAGGACAGAGCCACTGCTGGCAAAACCACATTCAACGCCTGGAGAAGGTAGACCTTCATATTCCAAGATGGCAGTGTTTGTTCTCCCCTTCCACAAGAATATGAAGCCAGAGACACTCAAGAGCTATGTGCCACAGGACAAGGCGAGAACACCTGCTGGGTTTGTCCCTCCATTCAAGAAACAAAGAACTACTGTCCAAGAGAGCTCACCTCAGCCACAGGTCAAGGAGGATAAACCCCAGCATCTCTATGTAACGCCTACTAAAACCAACTCTTATGTCCCACCTGCTAAAAAAACACAAAGCCCTACAAAAATAACTGATGGTAAGGGCAAAGAAAACAATCAGACTTTGGCCCTAGTTGAAACTGCAGATGGCAATGTCAAGAGTGGTCAGAACCTTCCTTTTGGCCATGGAACAGGGGATTCTGCTGCAGAGGCATCAGGTGTGGAGGACGGGTTATCTAAAAGCCAAGGTAATTTTTTTGGATAAGGTCAATATAATGTACTGTACAACATGATATATAAGAAAAATAATATGTTGGTGGTCTATTAACAGACATGGTTCAGAACTTACAGCTTGCACGGGACATACAGGACATGAGATTCAGAAAAAAGAAGCATCAGACCATTCGACCTCTACCAGGGAGCTTGTTTCTAGCGAAAAGCTCAGGGGTGGATAGGATCCCCTTAAAGGATGCAGTAAAAGGACGGCCCCCTGCCCAACACACCCAAAAACAGGTAACAGGCAGCATTGTAACTGTAACTTTCTATGTTTCTATCGATAATATGACGATAAGACTGATATTTCTCTTATTGTTGTACTTATTTTTGTTGTACTTGACCCGTTTCATGTAAACAATTCAGATTCTTGGCATCATTCTGGTTTTCTTCTTTCAGCTGTATGTATATGGAGTGCATCGGCATGTGTCTGAGATCACTAGTGAGACTGCAGAATCTTTTCGCTTCGATTGCCAGCAGTTCTTCAAACAGGAAGTATACATAGATGGAGGTGGTGTTCAGCTTGCTGATGGGGGATGGTTGATTCCCAGGAATAATGGGACTGCAGGGAAGGAAGAGTTCTATAGGTATTGTCTCTACTAATTACCAAAATTGAAATTTAGATAAAATTAAATCGGACTATAACATTGTTGAACTAATCGTAACGTGTAAGATTCCAGGTGTATCCCAGTATCTGCAAATGTCCTGAATCTCTGTCGTGCTGTCCTATGCCAATCCCAGAGCGTTATGTGACACCCCGGGTGTGGATCCTAAGCTGATCAGTGAGGATTGGCTGTACAATCACTACCGGTGGATAGTGTGGAAGCAGGCCTCCATGGAAAGGTCTTTTCCATCAACAATGGGTAGCCTTTGTCTCACCCCAGAGCAAGTTCTACTCCAACTCAAGTACAGGTATGTGTGATTACAGTTCACCGTGTTCCTGTACTTGTAGTATTAGCAGTCACAGTAGTAGTACTATTTAATCATGGGCTTACAAGACACCTCCATGTATCTTTTTACGTATTCCTAAACAAACTCTAGTATCACTCATAGTATATTGCCATTTTGCACAGGCTTTACAAAAAAAGTTTTCCACATAGACCTTTTCTGAAACATATCTCAAGTCTTGTGTAAGCATCTAACCAAAAGAAACCAATAAATAGAGGTAATTTTACTGTGAAGCACATGTCCTGGCAAATCATACTTAGGACAACTGAACAGTAGTAGTCATTGTCGGTCTTAGCATTAGATTTGTGTTTATTTTGCCAGATATGATGTAGAGGTGGACCACAGTTGCAGACCAGCTCTGAGAAAGATCATGGAAAAGGACGACACAGCAGCCAAAACCCTGGTTCTTTGTGTTTGTGGAGTCGTCTCCAGAGGTCACGACCCAACCAGACAGAGCCGAAATGATGTCAAGACCCCACAAGGTGCTGATTCCAAGGTCGAAAACCCAGTTGCAATTATTTGGCTAACAGATGGATGGTATGCCATTAAAGCCCAGCTGGATGTTCCGCTCACTGCCATGCTTCACAAGGGTCGACTGGCCATTGGTGGGAAGTTGATCATCCATGGGGCCCAGCTGGTGGGATCCCAAGATGCCTGCTCGCCTCTAGAGGCACCTGAATCTATCATGTTGAAGGTACGATAAGGAGTCCCAAACAAACCACAAGTTCTATCTATCAAATACCAAGCTAACGAGGTTGTGGTGATTTATGTTTTCAGATTTGTGCCAATAGCAGCAGACCAGCACGATGGGATACTAAACTGGGATTTTACCGGAATCCCCGGCCATTCCGGCTTCCTGTCTCCTGTCTGTACAGCAATGGAGGGCCGGTAGGATGTGTGGACATTGTCATATTGAGAAGCTACCCCACACAGGTGCATGTAGTGTTATTACAGCATTATACTCTGACTCCTGGCAGTTATATTTTATAATGTGTTTTGACAGTATGCTTGTTGGCAATTTTCCAGTGGATGGAGAGGAAACCAGATGGAGGCTTTGTGTTCCGTTGTGCCCGTGCAGAGGAGAAAGAGGCTAGATGCTACAACAGCAGCAAGCAGAAAGCTATTGAGATACTTTCTGCCAAGATTCAGGCTGAATTTGAAAAGGAGGAGAAAGGTAGGGTTGCATTTTAATTGTGTGTGTGTCAAGTATTGGGTAAAATGGAATGGGTTTTAACATGTAATGATCTTCCAGGTAACAAGAAACCTCGAGGTAGAAGACAGACCCTCAGTCGTCAGGATGTTGAGAGTCTGCAAGATGGAGAGGAGCTACATGAAGCAGTGGAGAATGACTCACTTTACCTGGAGGTAAGGAGAGACACTGTCCTGAGATGTTAGTAGGTTTACTTGTAAACACAGTTCATAGATTGCACCCTCATTTCTTCAAGGGACTTTTAACTTAATGCATGTTTTTCTTTGTTTGTCCAAGGCTCAGTTGAGTGAACAACAGTTGGGGACGCTACATACCTACAGGTGCTCTCTGGTAGAGAAAAGGCAGGCTGAACTGCAGGAACAGTACCGTCGTGCCCTAGAGAACGCACAGGAGGAGAACGGGAGCTTTCCCAAACGAGACGTGACTCCTGTATGGAAACTCTGCATTGCTGACTCCAGGGACCAACTCGGCAGCAATGGTATGTCTTAATATGTCTATTCAGCTGTATTAAGAATTGCTTTTTGTATTATTCTGTAGTGTGGGCCTTTCCATGTAAATAAGACGAGTAGTAGGATGGTAAGGGCGTTGAAATGCTCTACTGTCTCTACATATATTTATGACCCTTGGTTTGAAATCCTGTTGAAATCTCCTGCTTTCAGTTTACCTACTGAACCTTTGGCGACCTTCCATGGATCTGCAGTCTTTGCTGAAGGAAGGATGTCGACACAGGGTCTATAACCTCACCACTTCTGAAGGAAAGAAGCGAACTGGTAGCGCAACTCTTCAGCTCACGGTGACTAAGAAAACACAGTTTCAGGACCTACAGGTATTGTAAAAACTCTGTACCTTGTACCTCTGTACACGTTACAAAATAAAATGCTTACAGTACAAGTCAGTTTTTAAAAGCTTCTTAAAACCAGCAACTGACTCTGCATTTTTAATGACTAAGGGGAGACGGTTCCAAGGAGTGGAGTCTCTTTGTTTTCAGCCTGGTTTTAGGTACAGCCAGAAGGCCTTGGTCAGAAGACCTGAGAGATCTCACTGATGAAAGGGGACATAGCAGTTCTGAGATATAAAGTGGGGCCAGCCTGTGCAGTGCCTTTTATAAGTGATTTAAAATAATTTTAAAATCAATTCTGCATTCAATAGGCAATCAATGTAGAGTGGCCAGCACTGGTGTAATGTGTGATCTATGACATGTGTTGGTTAAAAGTCTGGCAGCATTTTGGACCAGCTGGAGCCACTCAGAGTGGTGAACAGTGCAGTAGTCCAAACGGGAAGAAACTAAATGAGATGGATGATGAAAACATTTTCTCTGACATATTATTTGTTTTATCATTCAGGCTTCCCAGGAATGGTTATCAGCACATTTCCAACCTAGGATATCTGCCAATTTTCATGAACTTCTAAATCCAGAATTCCACCCACTGTGTGGAGAGGTTGATCTTGTAGGATATGTCATCACTATCATAGAGGGACAGGGTAGGTGATTTATTTATTCTTTACTGTATTGTGTATTGAAAGGTTTACCATGTTGTTTATTGAAAAATTGCAACCACTTTTGACTACAGGTCCCTCTCCTGTGCTGTATCTGGTTGATGGGAAGCTGACCTTTGTTAAAGTGTGCTGTTCCAGCAGCTTGGCCCAGTCTGGCTTGGAAGACATGGTGAAGCCACTGGCACTGTTGGCTCTGAGCAACCTGCAGCTCAGGGCTCAGTCCTCATCTCCCGTTCCTGTCCTATATGCTGGAGATCTGGCCCTTTTCTCTACAAACCCCAAGGAAGTACATCTACAGGAAGCCGTCACCCAACTCAGAAACCTGGTCCAGGTAAAACATAGTCCAAGGCTTGTAAAGCTACTGTCACCCTTGTTAATGTCAACTAATGTGTTTTTAATCCTATTTCCAGTGGCAATATAAAAGGCTTCAGAAAGAAAGCCGACTTGATAGTTTTCATCCTGTGTTAGGGTCAGGAGAACTTTTTTACGAGTGCTGAGGAGAGGCTTTCACACTTCGTCCAGTCTGATGGTCCGAGTTCCATCTCTTCTCCTGCGTTGCAAGTGAGGACTCCTGTTTGCAGAACAGATAGAAGACAAGACACAAGGACCTGCGTGAGTTTTTTATGTATTCATTGTAGTACTTGCAACTTGTTCACCGCATTCGCTCTATATTATCTATTCATGTTGCTCAAAATTTGTGTTGTTCTGTCCTGCAGGTGACATCTCAGCAGCCAATCAGAAGCTTTGGATCATTCACGCCTTTGAGCAGGAACCCTCTTCCAGCAAACTCTTCAGCAGACAAAGATCCAAAAAGCCTGAAAAGAAGGAGAGCTCTGGACTACCTGTCTCATATCGCCTCTCCAACACCGCTCTGCCCTGTGGGCACAATGGCTTCTCCATGTGTAAATAAGACATTCAATCCCCCTCGGAGGTCTGGCACCCCTAGCACTTTAAAAACTGTACAGACTCCAGCTCGTAAATCTGTCATTTCACCAGTTGTGGATGAATGGGTGAAAGATGAGGAACTTGCTATGATTGATACTCAGGCATTACATGTTGGCAATTCAGGTACATGACACCATGGACTGTATGGTGATGAATGTGCCATGACTTGTAAAAATCTTGTTAGTGAGTGACTGTGAAGGCTTTGAGTTGCCAGATTCGGCGGTTGTTTTGTCGAAGTGTTACTGGACTTATTAAAGAGGTGAAGTCACTTCATCACAAAGTCGTTTCACCACTCCATACCTCTCTACATTCTGCCATTTGGTCTGCTTTTTTATCTGTAACATTCAATAAATGTATTACCAATGTCACAAAATATATTTATGCGACTAGGCTTTATGATCCCCCATACTTATAAAAGTTCTGTTCTATCGGGGGTACATTGTAATAAATTTGGGCAATACGCTCAGAGCTGTTGTAGACTGATCATGGTGAAAGATTCTTCTCTCATCTATCTTGCCTGAACACTTTCTTACCTGCCTGCTGTACATTTTCTGTGGTTCTGCTGCTTTTCATCAAGTACTTTCTTATCTCCATCTATCATCTGGAGAAACAGCTTTATTTGTAGGCTATCTATGTTACTTTTTGGCTATCAAGCAAGTTATAAAGCTAGTGAGTGTTGTAGCCGTGCCAGATCTGGTGGTGGTAGGTCTCTCTCTCCCTCTCCTTATGTGTTGCACTTCTCTCTAAATGCTTTGAAAATCACTATGGTTATTTGTTTATTTGAAATCAGTATGTATGCCTATGAGTTGGGTAACCTTAGCCTTTAATTACTTAGATTTTCTAGGGGGGGTGGAGATGTTGTAGGAGAGGCTGAAGCCCCCCAAAAAGGGGTCTAAAATCGCCCCTGGTTTGAGCACTGGGCGAGTTGTCTACTTGTATGAACCTTGGAAGGTGAACCAGAACGGCGTGCCGGTGACTGGCCAGTAGGTGGCGACAGCGTTAAGTTTGACCTGTTAGGTTACGAAGAAGAGTTACCTCATTTCCGTAAATATAAGGAACGTCAAATGTGGAAATTGTCCGCCGGCGTGTCGTTTGTTTCGTTTTGTTAGTTTTAATTTTTCACACTTCTCGTCGTACACAACTATCTGAAAGAATACGGTAAGCATACATGAATAGCGAAATGTATGGTTATTGGTTATGGTTATAGGTTATGTAACGTATTGTCACTGTCTTCGGTAACGTTATAACGTGATTATCTTAAGTTTACAGTCCGTGCTTTTATTATTTGGACCGGTAAAACTAACAATATCTAGCTGATTGCAATTAAAACAATGAACTAATCAGGATTTGCCTCCTGTAGATGTATCATGCTCATTTCTGCCGTACATCTTCTCATTCTGGAGAAAACCCTCGTGCGGAGGAGTTGAAGAACAGTCAAAGTCCAAAACATGGCAGAGACGAATCTGCCGACAAAGACACAAAACAGATTAGCAGCGAGTCTATCAAGCCAGCCAACACTGTCAGGCAGCGTGTTACTAAGGAAGTAGGATCCACCAGCACCACTTTCATTGGTCCAGCATGTCGTCCAGAACCAATCACAGTCAAGCATGACATTGAAGATACATTGAGTATGTTTTACAGAGAGCTGGGAAACATTGATTCATCTGATAGCACTCATGCTAGCCCGGAAGGAGATGCAGGTGTAGGTCAATCATGCGAGCATCTCAGAAGATCTACAAGAAAGGAGATGTTGGACACAAGCTTGGAGAACAATCATAACATGACCAGACCGTCAGGCACAAACGCTGACCAGAAAAGCATTGGACAGAAGCACCCATCTTGGTCACATTGGTATCAAAATGAGCCATACCACCCTAGAAGTCAGAGGTCAAGCATGGACCTGGCCTCTGCAGGGGCTTCTCCCACTCAGAATCAATGGCGACATCTTCCACCATTGAAGAGACCACCGCATCCTCGTTTTCACAGACCCCTGAACTGTCGCCCACCACCCCCGTCCTCATTCCCTAGACCACGAGGCCCCTTAACACACATGAATCATAATTGGAGCGGTTCTGGCGTGACAAACCAATATCAAGAGTTGCAAGAGGAATCGCATTTTCGACCAGTTTCTAGGTTCCCACCGCCTAACACAGGTAGTCCCCTCTCTCAGGACTTTGATGGACATGCTCCACACCACTTTGACAGGAACCAATGGGGCTCTGACTTTGACAGTGAGTCAAATAATGTAAATGTTGGCTGGTCTAGAAACGCAGAGGAAGGATGGCCTCAGCCTGACATAGATTCTGCCTGGAACCAGAGATTTAAGACAGAAAATGAACCACGTGAGCAAGAGGACCAGTGCCAACCACCTGATAAAATGTATGGCTATGATTCTTCCTTGGCACTGATCTTGATGAGGGGATTACCAGGGTCTGGGAAATCAACACTGGCCAAGTAAGTCCATGTACCATCTCAGTAGTAGTTATTTTATTATAGTAAGAATTGTTTTACGAACCTGGAGCCAGTAGACTTTTAAATTCTTAATCTCTTCCTTTGTTACTTCCTCTATAATCTTTTGTTTCTTATGGCTGATGTCTTTTGTATTTATGGTGTTTTAACCATGTTTCCTGTATAAATACATAAATAAATAAAATTAATAAGGTCTCGAAAATGAGTTTATTGTCAGTGTAAATGTGCTGTTATTTCTAATATAGAAATAATGTTTCTAATCCTATATGGTATACATTGTGTTTTCTTTGTACAAATTGCCCTTTATGATCACCTTTTTTTTCTCACAGGGAATTGCTCTCCACTGGTCCTAATGGGTTAATACTGAGCACAGATGACTACTTCGGTCACAAAAATGGCTACCTCTATGACCCAAGCCTGCTTGGAGTGGCACATGAATGGAACCAGAGCCGAGGTATTGTTTCCCGAGATCCCCATATTAGCTAAAAAAAAAAACGAATGAAAAAAAAAATAATGAAAAATCACAGCAGGCATTACAGAAGAGGATCGTGCCATTTTGCCCACTCTGTCACAACCAGTCGAGCTTCCACACTCAATTCTTGAGTTTTTTTATGATATTGGTTGTTTTATTTTTTGTTGACGCAGTGGTTTGCGTGGGGTCGGTATTTCCTTCCACTGCTGTGTGGTGGTGTAAACATTTTCCACTGCTTCAGGCTGCATACTATTTTGTTTTCTGATTTTAAAAAACAAAAAAAACATTTTTCTCACCCAGAAAGCATTGGAATTTGAATTGCCTACAGTGGCCCAAAAAATTAGATCATGGTGAAATGTAACAAATGATACTCCTAATTATCTGGATCATTTTTCCCCCTTCATTTTAGATTTCATTGGCATTTTATGCATTTTCAATTTCTGACTATGAACCATTAAAACAGGGCAATGCTAAAATCTGATCAGAAAAAAAACTGCTGGGTGGATAACTATTTTTTTAAATGTGGGTTGAAAACGTATATCATTTCTGTTGTCTTGCAAGAACTTGGTTCAACTTGTCTCATTCTTTATCCTCTTTCAGCTAATGAAGCTATGCATGAGGGACATTCTCCTATAATTATTGATAATACAAACATCCAAGCTTGGGAAATGAAGCCATACGTCAAAATGGTGGGTGTTGCCCTTATATACTGATGATTTAAGATGATGAGTATTTAGCTGCAGTATTATCTCGGATAAGGACCACACCACCTGCATAGAGCCCAATGAAAAATGTACAAATTGTTACAGGCATTGGAGCGAGGATACAGAATCTACTTTCATGAACCTGACACCAGCTGGAAATTTGATCCCTTTGAGTTGGAGAAGTATGTTGTTGTTTTTCATTGCTAATTACTGTCACATTACACTCCCATAATATGACAGCACATCACATCCTAACTGTAACCCCCATGTGTGCCCTGCAGGCGGAACAAGCACGGTGTGCCCCAGGAGAAAATCGCTCAGATGTTGGATCGCTTTTCATTTCCCATATCCATAGACGTTGTCATGAGTTGTCCAGATCCCCCTCATGTGAACTTGAGACATCAGCCACAGCATCAACATCAGAGTAACAACCAACAATATTTCCATTAATCTCTACAAGGTTTCAACCAGCCAAATAATTTGCCATGCATAACAACAGATTTGCAATGGTGTAAATCATTACCAGCAGTTTCTACTTGACTTTTAATGTATTATTTTTATACTGTAATTTTATGTAAGAGTAAAAAAAAGAGAATATGTTTTATCTATCAATTTTCATGCCCAAAATTTGGCCTTTTAAAATAGTTCAGGCATTACTATGTTTTTTTTTATTGAACTGATTCTAACTGTGTTCTGTACAGTATACAACAATAAACAAAACCAAGAGGTTATCCTTTTGTCCCGTTTGTCAGATTCCAGTCTCAATCAGTTAGCAACTGGCTGCTCACGTTGTTTACTCGTGATTTTGTGAAATGAGCAGCAGCAACTGCAAGGATTCACAGTTGTAGTGAACTTGTTTCACATCAAGTTTGGTTTGTTGTGTGCCAACATGTTTCCATTTTGAGGCAAGGGAAATATATGTTGTTTCTTCCTGATACCTGCAAGTGGCACCATAATGCAACATTATAGTTTCCTAGAATGTGTCTTGTAAAATTTACTTTTACTGCCACATTCAACCCTGGATTTGTGCATGTTACACTAATCCAAATTGCATAGCAGGTGAGCTCAGAGCTCAGTGGATTTGTTGTGGACTGTATCATCTATACAGCTGTGTGGTTACAGCCAGTGGGCAAATGTTTATATTCTCATTAGTACGTCCTTGAAAGTGCTTTCTGGCATACAGATTGAGGTTTATGTCTGTACTGTGATCCACTCTGGTGGCACCAATATGGTGGCATATTATTATCCTCCACAATATGTGATTCTCTGTGAGCCTCTAACAACTGAACTTCCATGCAGATAAGCCTGTTAAAAAGGTTTGTTTATTTTCCAATATTTCCAATAAATCCATGAAGAGATGTCCTTGGGTAATACTAAATTAGAGTAGAAAATGAAAGTAAGCTGTTTAGTTTTGGTAAATAGACTAAAGGTCTCATGATACACCGGAGAAAGAAGTATAGAGACCTATCAAAATAAAAAGCTGCTCAGAGGGGCCACGTCTGAGAACAGTCATTATTGTATCCCACAGGAAATTGCATTGTGTGCCAGCATATTCCCTCTAGTGTTCATTAAACCAGCACAGAAAGCGGCTGTTTTGTTGGCGTTATCAAAGTCTGTTTTTCCATTCGACAAAGCCTTCTCTTTGTTTACTGTTGAAAGGCCTGGAATTATTTTTTCCCTTAACTCATATTTTTTACACCCAAACAAATACACCTGTTTGGGCTGCAGGTTGTAATGTAGTGTATCTAGGATACAGTGAAAAGCTCATTCTGCAGAAAATGTCTGTAGGCCTACTTGGCTATGCTTGATGTGCACATAATAGCTGCATTAATGTGGTATTTCTGTAGGAAATCGGACCTTTTTAGACAGTGTTTCATTGCTTCCTTGGGCTTTTTGGTATTTTCATGTGATAGATGTGGGTTACCTTTCTCTGCTGAACTCCATCCCTGACATGATGCGGACGGCTCTGCTGCTGTTTATAAATAGCACAGAAGTGGATAACATCATAAATTAGATGCTTTTTTTAAGTCCTGATTCTAGGCAAAACATGATTACTGGTCACAAATGTTATACTTGATTTATGCAAAATGAACAGAGTACATGTATTACTGTAATCCCATACATGGATTGTATGGGATTACAGTAATACAATAATAATAATTCCATACAGCGACCTTGATGACAAAAATTACATTACAGTCGTTTAGCAGACGCTTTTATCCAAAGTGACTTACAATAAGTCCATTCAACATAGGTAGGCAAGAGAACCACTAGTCACCAGAAATCGTAAGCACATTTCCTTCCTAAACAAGCATCTAAGAGCATAACCAGTGCTACGGTAAAAAATCAATAAATTAGCTACCTACTTTTTATTTAAACAAATAAGTGAAATAAATAAGTGCTAAGACAAGAAAGTGAAACAAATAAGCAAGTGCTAAGAGGAAGGGTAGTGTTTCTTGAAGACGTGGGTTTTCAACGAAAGATGGGCAGCGACTCTGCTGTCCTGACATCAGTGGGGAGTTCATTCCACCACTGTGGGGCCAGGACAGAGAAAAGCTGTGACCGTGTAGATCGGCCGCAGGGGCCTCTGAGCGACGGGGCAACCAGTCGCCTCGAGGCAGCACAGGGAAGTGGTCAGGCGGGGGTGTAAAGCTTGACCAGGTTGAGCTTCAGGTGGTACATCGACATCTGCTCTAAGATGTCTGCCAGGCACGTAGATGTCTGCCTCCACTTGTGTGTCAGAGGGGGGAAATGACAAGATCAGCTGGGTGTCATCGGCATAACAATGGTAGGAGAAGTCATGGGAGTGGATAACAGAAACAAGAGACGTTGTGTAGAGGGAAAAAAGAAGAGGACCCAGAACCAAACCTTGTGGAACCCCAGTAGTCAGCCTGCGTGGTTCCGACACAGACCCTCTCAGCGTCACCGGGTAGTAGCGACCCGTCAGGTAGGATGCAAACAGGGAGAGTGCAGAGCCTGAGACACCCATCGCCTCAAGGCTGGAGAGGAGGATCTGGTGGTTCACCGTGTCGAACGCTGCAGACAGGTCCAGGAGTATCAGGACAGAGGAGAGAGAGTTCGCTCTAGCGGCGTGGAGCGACTGCCAGGAGGGCAGTCTCGGTCAAGTGACCCACCTTGAACCCAGACTGGTGGGGGTCCAAGAGGTTGTTCTGGTGGAGGTACAAGGACAGTTGACTGACAGCACGTTCAAGAGTTTTGGATAGGAAGGGTAGAAGAGAAACCGGTCTGTAGTTCTTGACCTCAGAGGGGTCAAGTGTTGGTTTCTTCAGAAGGGGGGTGACTCTGGCAGTCTTGAAAGCAGAGGGAAAGCATCCAGACACCAGGGATGTGTTGATGAGGTGGGTCAGGAAGGGAAGGAGTTCAGGTGCAGTAGACTGAAGGAGAGGGTTAAGGGAGCATGTGGTGGGTGCTCTAATCTGTTACTGTAAAAGTAATCAGAATATTTTTATAAAAATGTACCATCCTTGGATTACTCAAAAGGGTATTTGACAGGAAAGAAGCATTTTATATTTTGGCATTAGGTATACATACTATTTTAAACTGTTGACAGTTGTTAGATGATGTTAATGAGCCTGTCCAAACAACCCATTACATTCAGTAATAGCCTACAATTAAATTAGCAGTTATAATTCCAAGACAGTAATTAATCATCTCTAATTAATTTCCTTTCGATAAAAAAACAATTTCCACACTTTTCTGAGTTGTGATTACAGCTACACAGAAAAATGCATGAAAATCAACATTTGGATTTGTAACAGTCAATATTTCACATTCAGAGCAACATATTTTGTGCCATTGATTACTGTCTCTATTAAACTACTACTGTCTCTAATCGACTGCATTCGATTAGTATGTAAATACCAACCTGATCTCAAAGGAAGATCACCAGAACAGAGAGAGGTGAGTCATCCACCTCAGTGACATTTTATTAATTCCTCTGTCATCTGTTTGAAGGACAGTGAAAGCGAGTTGAAGACTGATTAAATCTTAAGACTCTGGCCTAGTCCAAAATCCTTGACTTTTTGTAGGTAAGGGGCTAATCTCTTTAAATGCACCTCACCAAGATAACCGCATTGATGTTGTGATAGAATCTGAGGGCAAGCCGTTGTAACAATCAAAGGAGCTTTCAGATGGGAAAATTTTCAGTCAGTCCTTCTACTATTGATTGGTTGATCATTTCTAATAAAGCAACAGCAATACGTGTCATCTTGAATAGTGAACATGTTATTAATTTGTTATTATTGTGCAAAGCGCTGGCCTTCAGAGATTTTCTCACAGCCAATGGTGAGAATCTGAAAAAGGGCACATGGGGCGTGAATCCCCCAAGGCAGATGGGGAACAAATAAACTAATTTGTTGTGACATTTATGAGAAGGATTATGATTTCCAGTCATAACAGTGAAGCAAAATTCGCCCTAAAGCAGGATTTATGTAAGATGTTCCTCTGATACGGTTTAGTCAAGGTTTTTCTTTTGTACTGGAAGTGATAATGTTAATGATTTCTCACTCAAGTGGTTTGAGTGTAAAAAAAGTTACTTTTTCAGAGGCAAGGCCGATTCATTCATCACCATTAGGATCTTTAGTGCAGAATGAACAACAACAATAATGTCATGTGGTATTATCATGAAAGAGAGAACACCGTGTTATATTCTCAGTAGGGAACAGCATAACAGCAGCCCGCATTATCACTGACATTAAAGCCTCTTTGAAATCCTTGAGCTGTTCAATATCCTGGACCTTGATGCAGCCAGGGCCATGTGTGAGTTAGGAGCATAACAAACCTACTCATCCAGGAGAGATATGAGCTGCTTTGTAACCGTTAAGGTTATTTCAATAGAGCAACAAGAATATCCTGTTTCAGAAGCCAACAGACAAGACATTTCAAATGTTTGACTTATTAGAGGCAAGCTTTAGTTAGCACAGCTGTTAAAACTGGTGATTCGCATGTGTGTGCTCTTATATCAAGCCTTGAAGGAAGCTATTTATAATCTGGTGGTTGGTGATGGATGACCAAATATTGATTTTAAATGAAGGTTTTGTTTAATCTGTCCCAGCACTTCTCACCTGAGATCAGGGTGACGGACCACAGAAAGTGGTATTTCATTAATCTGTTTTTACATGTAAGTAAATAAAGGGTCAGAATCAACAACTGTGCTTTTGCTGCACATTTTTCTTTTTATCTTTTTAATGAGAAAAGACCCATCTGTCCCGATGTAATGCTAGCTTGAACTCCTCTGGCATCTCTTACCACAGCAGCTATTATAAATTGTAACTTGATCAATTGTTGTACAGGGATACAAAATCCTGTTTTTGAGCAACAGGAAACAAGAAGGTCACAAGTTTGAGCCCTACATCCAGCACCTCTATTGCTGCCAAAGGGTCCTTGAGAACCCCATTCAAAATATAAAATAGCAATAAAATAGCAACGACTTCTTTTTTCACTCATTCATGACCATAGCAGTTGATGTTGGAAGGTCAGCAGGCTAGCTAACTAGCTTACCTGCTATAGGCAAGTATGGCTAGTGTGAACCTGGCAGGTCAGCCGGGCTAACTAGATAACGTAGATAACTTAACATGGCTAGATTGCATTTTTTTCTAGTTAGAGTGCTGGGCTTTATAATAGCAACTCTGCCTCTGAGGAAGGTTTGTACAACTAAAACATCAAGCTGCAGGTGGAGAGCTGCTTTGACTAAGAGACCTTGAAACATAAACATGATGTGGGATGGAGGGACTGTCTATCTTCTGTATTCTTGATCTAATAGAATGAACAGGGTGATGGAATAAAAACTGACAATAATGAAAACGATGTGGAGGTTTGAGAGTCACTGCTGTCGGCCACCTTGAGGGGATGTATAGTATATATATATAGTATATTTTGTATAGTGAATTCCCTTGGGGATCTTGTAACAGTTTAAGTTTAAGTTTAATAAGTTTAGTTGTACAGGGACAATGCACATCAATTAATATTTCTGTATATGTGCCAGTTTTAGCTGGGTAGCTAGTTTTCAACTGTAGTCCCTGGGCAAGGTGTTGATTGCCGAATAAAAGCACAATAAAAACACAATAAAACTAAAAACTACTTCAGTTATATGATTTATGTCAGACTGAAAAGGTGGGTAAACTGAGTTTAGGTGAGTTTACTCTCACTATACATCGAAGTGTAGCTTATAGTACTGGACAGGGATGTAATAGAGAGTAAAGCATAAATTAAATTAAGTAAAATTTAGTTTTGTTTATATCGGTGGTTGTTCGTTTTACGAAGACTGAGGTCATTTTCTCATCAGCTACAAGTCACGATTTGGTCACGTGAGGTTGGTAGCCAATGGCAATCGTGTTCTGCAGCTGCACAGCGTGTCATCCTCATAAAATAAACCAATCAACTGCGTCAAGTTAGCGAGACAACCACACTAGGACCGGAAATGGGGCGATATGTCCTCCGAAATAAATGCATAAAATGTGTCACTTGACAAAAAAAAGAATAATACAGTATTGTACTCTAGAGAACAAAAATAGTATTAAAATATTCAGTATAGTCAGTACATAAACTGTGGAGTTAACTAAAAATAGATACTAAAAAAAGTATATAGTATTATGGTCCAACGGTATTTTCTGATAAAAGAGTGCCTATAGAGAAGTAAAGGCAAAACAATAATATTTGATGACTTAGACACAAAATCAGAGAACTCCTGAATTGTATTCTGTATTTTCACTTGGGCGTATTACCTAAAAACGTGGCAACACATGGGCGTCAAGATGGGTTTTATTTTGAAATATATAACCGGAAAGTGCGTTTTATATTCCGTTAATTTGATACTGGTCTGTCAATTTCTGGCAACACTGATAGCTGCATCCATCTAGCCACAAATAGTGAGAATAAAACCGGGAGTAATACGATTTTGCCTTCAAAATATTAGCGTAAAAATTGTCACCTAAAATGTAATGGGTGTGTACAGAACAAACATACAAAACAAATACTATAAAAATACACATGGAATCATTACATTAATTTAAAATCACTCTAGCTGTTAAATATATACTAAAACAGCTATATTGTATTATGGTGCATGCAAGGAATTTCGTGAAGAAAGACTGCTTTTTAAGGATGGGTTTAAACTTAAAACAAAATACACCAGAAAACATGTAAGGATATTTTTTTATCGAAAAAATATATTTTAACCTGTGTTATTTTTGTTCGTAAATGCTATAGAATTGGGCCTTTCAGATCCTGGTGTCACTTGCCATTGGGCTGTGTGGCAAGCACACTATAGTGGAGGCTTATTCCGGTTTACATGACACCAGAGGGGTGTTCCACGAAGCGAGTTTACCACTTATCCAGGCTTATTTCGCTTAGTCTGGCTCATTTTCAGGTTTATTCGGTTCCACAAAGCAAGCTCAGCATAGTTCAAGCTAAGTTGCTCTGGCAATTTATGCTTCCAAACTGATATCTAGATGATATATCTATCAGGCTAAACCACAGTTGAAGCTTAATCGGTACTCCCGTAACACTGATCCGACTGAAACGCAATGATTTTCAAACAAGGTTCCGCCATCCTAATGTTCAACACTATTACCCTAGACTCGCGCTACTCAACACGCGGCCCGAGGTTAATATTATTGCGGCCCGCGGGCCACAGGTCAAAAATATAATATTCTCATTTCAATGAACACAAACCATTTCTAAACTAAATTCTTAATGACCACAAGATGGCGATCGTGCATACTGTGCTTATTTAGCAATCGTGGGATCAACAAAGAAGATAAACCAACACATGATCAGCAACAAAAACGCTCGGCGCTGGCACTGCCATTCATTTCCTATTTGGCAAGCGTTGCCGTCGATTCTAGCGTCGCTGCCGCCGTCGGCGTTGTGCACCTGGGCGCAGACGCTGGGAGAGTCACTGGCGCTGCGCTCAAAGTTCAACTATAATCAACTTTGACATTCGCGACGCTGATCTCTGCCACTCGCAACCAATCACAGCACAGTTTGATATCATAACCGCGAAATTAAAAAAAAACAATGGAGGAGAAACTTGTTTTATGTGTGTCGGAGCATCCCGAGTTATACAACATGACGCTTAAATCATACCACGATCTGACTAAAAAGTCTGGCATGGAATGATGTCGGTTTACAGACGGGACTACCAGGTTGGTTGACAGCTTAGTACAGGTTCGTATATGCAGCCAGTCTATACTCACTTCTATGGCTGTGCTAGTATGATCATTGGCGGTGTGGTTAGCTACGGCTGATGCGGGCTGTAGTCCGAAATTGAACTCCACTCTATTCTTTCCTGAATGCTGTCATTTTAAAAACTCGACAGTGTGAAAGTAATGAATGTAATGTAATTCTCCTGGCGCTGATCACGTGAAGGGGTCGCGCTCAACCTGGTGTTGACGCTGACGCTTTGCATAGATCATGTGAAAGCCCCAACTGTGCAGGGGGCTGTTCCACAAAGCGAGCTTAGAAAAGCGGCAAGCCTGGTTTGAATTAACCTAACAAATCAATCAGGGCTAAAGCGGTTCCACAAAGCCCAAGTGAAGCTACCGTGATCGGGCTAAACCGAGCCAGGCTGAAGCAATCCAGATAATTGCGTGTGCACAGTTGTACACGGGTTATTTAAGCAGCCGGAGTGGTCGATCATCATGGCGAAAAATGACGGTAAAGACAGAGCCGCAATGTTCACGGCCACTGAACAGCAACTTTTAGTGGTGGTCTATGGAGAATTCAGCCATATTACAATGAAAAGGGAAATACGATTGCCATAAATAAAGGGAGAGAGAAAGATTGGCAACAAATTGCTGCTAGATTGAATGCGTCAGTAATTGTTGAATTAAAAACGAACAAATTGTATAGACCTTATTAAATATCATGTGTTCCAACAATATTAAAGAACTGAAAAGCTAAAAATATTATAAATTAAACCATGCCATATATGAAACCTCAAGACTGTAAATGTACTATCTATCGCCATAAATGATGTAGTAAAGGCTATACGTAAGGTTTCATCTTACTACATTACAATCATCGTACTGTACTAGACCCTATACGGGGATCGAACTCACAACCTTAAGACTGAGAGTCTCATGCTCTACTGACTGAGCTGTTCGGGCTGGTTCTTACTTCTATTATATTTTTATGAAATCGGTTGTTTCCATCCTGGAAATTGATCGGTTGAAAGCGCGTTCTACAGTGACTGTAAATCCCATACAGAAACAGTGAATGCGTCTCCTAGCAACCGTGGAAACATCTTGACATATATTCAAGGTACTTTATTATTTCAATGAATTTGTTAAATAAAAATAATTTAGAAAATAAAATAATATTGTGTCATCAAATAATTTCTGTAAGTTGTAACCGTTTTCTAAAAGCAATACGGCACTTGAGGTCTCGCTGGACACTCATGGTTAAATGGGGTTGCCTAGCAACGCTCTGAACAGTGACTGTATCCCCGATACAGAGAGACTGAGACGGAGTTTCTTTCCTCAGGCCATCAGGACTGTGAACTCCGACCTCACCAGGGCCCCCACCAAGACACACACACTGCCCCTCTTATGCACACACACACTTAGGTAAAGACTACACATAATTTATAATTTATATTACACATACAATTTTCCCTTTTTTTACTATATTTTTTTATAAAGTGCTCTTATTGTAAATATTGTGTTGTTTTTTTTATATAGAGCTCTTAAATATTGTAAATATTGTGTTGGTCTATTGTAAATAGTGTGAACCTGTTATTTTGCACATTTCTGCTGAGCATTGCCACTTTGCATTTCACTACACACCTCGTGTGTGTATGTGACAATTAAACTCCTTGAATCTTGAATCTTGAACATCATTTTATATTTTTTATTTTCTATTAACGTTACATTTTATGTCTGATAGTGTAGGGTCTAGGGTAATAGTGTTGAACATTAGGATGGCGGAACCTTGTTTGAAAATCATTGCGTTTCAGTCGGATCAGTGTTACGGGAGTACCGATTCAGCTTCAACTGTTGTTTAGCCTGATATCTAGCCTGCCCCGAGGCAGGCTAGTTTCGAAGCATAAGTTGCCACAGCAACTTGGCTTGAACTATGCTGAGCTTGCTTTGTGGAACCGAATAAACCTGAAAATGAGCCAGACTAAGCGAAATAAGCCTGGATAAGTGGTAAGCTCGCTTTGTGGAACACCCCTCAGGAAGTCTAGCCTAGCCTACTCTCAAGTCATAGCAAAACCGGCAAAACGTAACATTTCTGATGAACACAGGGTATTTCAAAAAGCATGGGAGGAAGAATTCGCTTTTGTTGAGGTAAATAACAAACCAATGTGCCTTCTTTGCTAGAGAACAATAGCAGTACCAAAACGGGCAAACGTTCATGTCACCATGATGGCTATCACATTGACTTGGAATTACATCTGGGAATAATTGGATATACCTGATTTCAATTTAATATGCCTATATTTATTTTATTAAACATTCTTGTGATTTATTGCAACAGCAATCTAACACTTTTACATTTAATGAATAAAGCCTTATTGTCATTTAATCATTTTATATCCATGTGGCTTGAAGTAACACTACAAAATAGTTTTATATGACCAAAAAATTTGCGTTGCGGCCCTTTGACACAGCTGTATCTTGCTGTGTGGCCCTTGAGCTATGTAAAGTTGAGTAGCCCTGCCCTAGACCCTACACTATCAGACATAAAATGTAATGTTAATAGAAAATAAAAAATATAAAATGATGTAGGCTGTATCGGGGATACAGTCACGGTTCAGAGCGTTCTTAGGCAACCCCATTTAACCATGAGTGTCCAGCGAGACCTCAAGTGCCGTATTGCTTTTAGAAAACGGTTACAACTTACAGAAATAATTATTTGATGACACACAATATTATTTTATTTTCTAAATTATTTTTATTTAACAAATTCATTGAAATAATAAAGTATCTTGAATATCTTGAATATATGTCAAGATGTTTCCACGGTTGCTAGGAGACGCATTCACTGTTTCTGTATGGGATTTACAGTCACTGTAGAACGCGCTTTCAACCGATCAATTTCCAGGATGGAAACAACCGATTTCATAAAAATATAATAGAAGTAAGAACCAGCCCGAACAGCTCAGTCAGTAGAGCATGCGACTCTCAGTCTTAAGGTTGTGAGTTCGATCCCCATATAGGGTCCAGTACAGTACGATGATTGTAATGTAGTAAGATGAAACCTTACGTACAGCCTTTACTACATCATTTATGGCGATAGATAGTACATTTACAGTCTTGAGGTTTCATAAATGGCATGGTTTCATTTATAATATTTTTAGCACAGCTTTTCAGTTATTTAATATTGTTGGAACACATAATATTAATAAGGTCTATACAATTTGTTCATTTTTAATTCAACAATTACTTACGCATTCAATCTAGCAGCAATTCGTTGCCAATCTTTCTCTCTCCCTTTATTTATGGCAATCGTATTTCCCTTTTCATTGTAATATGGCTGAATTCTCCATAGACCTCCACTAA
This sequence comes from Hoplostethus atlanticus, assembly GCA_034670405.1. Classification (NCBI taxonomy): domain Eukaryota; kingdom Metazoa; phylum Chordata; class Actinopteri; order Trachichthyiformes; family Trachichthyidae; genus Hoplostethus; species Hoplostethus atlanticus. The sequence goes on along the minus strand of JAXDDX010000003.1, from coordinate 6,992,697 downwards.
AAGTCGCTGTTCAGTGGCCTGAACATTGCGGCTCTGTCTTTACCGTCATTTTTCACCATGATGAATCGATCAGATCCATGATCGACCTCTTGGGCTGCTTAAATAAACTGTGTATAAATGTGCACGCGCAATTATCTGGATTGCTTGAGTCTGGCTCGGTTTAGCCCGATCACGGTAGCTTGACTTGGGCTTCGTGGAACCGCTTTAGCCCCAATTGATTTGTTAGGTTAATTCAAACCAGACTTGCGAGGTTAATCGCCGCTTTTCTAAGCCTGCTTTGTGGAACAGCCCCCAGGATTCAAGTTGTCTGATATTAGGTTTTTTAATCTTGGAGCTTTGACAGCCTCATTTCTGTACTTTGTATTACTCTGGGGGAAGAAAACGTTTAAACACGTTCATCAATAAGGGCTTTATTTTGAAAATGTCTACCGGAAGTCTTATTTTTATTCCGTCTTCCTTGACAGTGGTATCGCTCATCACGCTACGGATTTGATACCGTCCTGTGGCACAGTACGCTGCTGGCGGACAGATGTAGCAGGTAATATCTCTCGATAGCTTACTTTATCGGTCGTTGTAATGTTTTTGATAATGTGCTCAGCGCGGCTGTGTGCAGCACACGTTTCTGGATTGTATGGCAGGTAGAATAGATGTAATGTATGAATAGAGAGGGAACTTTCCCCCAGCGACCCGACAGCCGGTGGATAATTGCATGGCGTTTTATACATTGGACGGTAAGTGATTTTCTATTTTCGGTGGATCATTACTGTGATTGAGAGGATGGGCAAGTAATGATATGATACTATTAGTTATGGCAGCACGCAAAATATATTCCAATTTATTAAACGCCTCTGTTAATTCAACCTTTCTCTTTGTGTCTTACAGTTTTGAATCCACCCATTAGAGAAACTTTAATGGAACACAAAGTGGTATGCGGCGCAAGTAGATAATGATTAGTAGATAATTGGTAGATAATTGGTAGATAATTAGCCTACCCATAATGCATAATACAGTTTACAAATACTTCTATGCTTTGAGATATGTTTTAAAACGCACAGAAATTGGCAAAAAAAAACGTACTTACACATATAGATGACATTGAGTTGAATTGTATTTTGACTGGCCAAAATCTATTTTTGATATACTTGCACTTGTATGTTCATCTAACTATTGTAACTAACAATTGTATTTCCATTGTCTAAAATGAATGAACACAATCTACATGCACAAATACATTTGTATTTGTATATATTTTGAATCATATCTCTAAACATATCTGAAGTATGTGTGTCTACATGGAGAGAAGTTCAGTACCTCTCACCACATGTTGATGTTGAATCATTAACTGGTGCACATGATGGACAAACCTGTTTTCTGAGGCTGCTTTTACTCACACAGTGGTTAGTGGCAATTGGCAGAATGACTGTAGAGGTCCCCTATTTACAGGAGCCTCTTCATAATAATGCTGCTATTCTCACAAGCGCTGTTGAGGTCTGACCTGTGGGTTCAGACGTTGTGGGCCATGAATATTTGTTGAAAGATGTATATATGCAGATGTATGCAGTGACGTCTCATCTGCCATAGACGACATGCTCAGGACCTTGACATTTACTAAAAGGGGATTTAACAGGGAATGAAAATGTAGCTGCAGTTGACTGTAAATGGTACCTAGTTTTGTCTGTCATATCAATCTATCGAAGACAAGTCTCAGTTTGCCAGACATCGCCTCCGTGATGTGATTTCATTTCCCCATTGTCAGTCAGAGGCAGTACTCTGAACTTCACAGCTGCTGGTTACGTAATGTCGGTTGAGTATCACAGTTTAGTGGATATAAGGGGAAACTCAGGCGGAATTGAGCACTGACAATAGGCCAAATTAAGATGTTACATAAGGGATGTTTTCCTTCCATTCTCTGGGGTGATAGTCCAGAAATGGGTCTGAGCGAAGATGAGGTGCTACATGCTGTATTTAACAACAGAGGACATAAAAAAGCTGTGTTGCTGAAATGGTACAACTCCGAGATCTGTACACCGTTTCAAGCATGAAATGTTTTCCAGCCAAACCTGGCAAGGGTTGTTCCAGATTGCAAATTTCCTGTGTTAAATGTTCCAAGTAATGCTCACTGTATACAGACTACAGACACTCGATCTGCAGTTGCATGAAAGGACAGAGCTCTGATGTCTTTCCAGAGAGGTGGGGAGACGTCTGATAGCTTGCCTTCTGGTTAATCTCTCCAGGAAAATGCACTGTGGCAATACATTATTTATCATATTGCATTATTCTCTGGAATTGTTAGTATGAATTTCTTTGGAAACAGCCACTCCACTATGAATCCTAGTAGATGTGGACGTCGACTGCATCTAAACATGCATCAGTTGACGTGGAAAGGCTAGTCGCACCACTTGAGCCTGTTTTACATCTCAATGGCCACACTCGGTTCCAATCTAAAAGAGAGAAAAAACAATCATGAGCTCAGCAGGGTTGTCACATTATACTGCTGACGTACCCAAGTACCATAATAACTCCACAGGGGGATAAACAAAAAAGGGCAATGACACATTATTTTGTACAAGATCAAGTAACTATTGGTGTATTTACCAATTTACCAGGACTATATCATGAAGGTTGAAGATACTCCAAACTGCATCTTTGTATTTGACAGCTTCCATCCGTCATAAGTGATTTAATATCAGAAGAGATTTAGTGTTTGATGCCACAGTGAAGTGACAGCTAGTGTCTCTGCTGGCCATATTCAGTCAGTCAGTTAGCCCTTATTTTTTCCCATTGACAAATAGAAAAAGAGTTTTTTTTAATAAATGATGGACTGAATGAACCCTTACCAAAACTTGACACGGTGGCTTCTTCTTGTTATTGTTACATACCAAAACAATAACATTTAGTAAAATGTGGATGCAGTTTATTAGCAGTTCTGGTAATAAACAATATTTTGGCTAAATACCTTTTACATGAATGTCGGTTATATCTATTTTTAGCCATATAATCCATTTCTGCACAGTTTAAGACAGACGCTGACATGCTGCGAGGAAACATGATGAAATGACCCTTAACAAAAGTATGTGAAATAGCTGCTCTGCAAATTTTGTTCGAATTAATTTGCTTGATCAAACCTTTTGTTTGTACACATTATCTGATTTGTAAGATCACCTTGTGGGCAATATGTGATGGAAATTTAGCAGTACATGATGTTTTAACAACAGATTTTAGATCATTAAGAAAAAAGAAAAAAATGAAAGGTACCACAGAGGTCAAATGATTCCTCCGCAGCAAGTGGCATTGCATGTCGATGTATAAATTCACCTAAAATGGTTTTGGTTTAGAATAACAATACCATCCTAGATGTCATTAACTATAACTGGAATAATAGAATAATATAATAGTAGAACTCCCTGTCCAAATAGAGCTGGACCACTGAGGAAGCCATAGCAGCACCACTGCAGGAAGTAGTGGGCAGCATGTTAATAAACTGAAACAGACTGCAGTAGGGGTGGGGAGAAACACCCTGCGATAACCATCACAATGACAGAATCCCCCAATTTAAAAATGATTTCTGGAGTTATAAAATTCAATATAAATGTATTTCTTAATGTTTCAATGATAAACTTCTTGCCTTTTTAATTTGATCAAACCAAATTGTCTGTTATGAACAACATAGTAAATAAACTACATAGTCTGCACCCTCTTGGACTGTCCCACAGCCTGATCAAAGAGTCATGGTGAGATACAACCAGGTACAAACATGTTGGGCAGTTTTTTGGGGACATTAATCATCTATTCCACTTTTTCAGTGAACAGGTCAGTTGTACAATGCTGTCGGATGATGAAAAATAATACAATCAAACAGAAAATCTAGCAAATTGTCTGTATGGGCCTTGATTTTCCAGGGAATTGAATTAAAGTTCATCTCATGTCAAAGTTGTACCCACAAGCTGATGCTGGAATTCTCCGTGGCTTGTTGCACCGCATTAAATGTTCTTCTTAGTTGCAGCTCAACAATTTACCCAGCAGGTTTCCTTTACAGGGTGTGAGTTTATTACAGTCTTTGTCAAGGAATTTTCACCTCAACATTGATGTTATTTCTTTTGCCTCTTGTTGCCAACAGAGATGATTTACTATGTGGCCTTTTTTGCTTCGATAGTACCATATAACCCTGCTGTGGAAAAGTGGCTACTGAGTGCTCTGTGAGGTGGGGACTACTTCCTTCCTGTTACCTTTTGGTAATTTACGGATCCTGTTGTGGTTTTACCCAGCGTACGCCATTATTATATGATGTGTTACACTGCAGTGCCACAAGATTGATGACAAATTGAACGTATTCACATGTATTCATAATACTTGACATTGGTTTGTCCTGCAGCGAAGATGAAACTGGATGAGGTCTGGCTGACCACAGAAGATGGTTGAGGTACTAGGTGAAGGGTCAAATGTGAAGTTACCCTTCCACCCTGACAGACATTTGAGTCTCTCTGCTGATTAAGAGAGGATTTCCTATTGACCTTGTTTGACCTTACCCAGCGTATTGATAGGGTTCACTGTGTTCCGTTCATTACCGTTTCAATTTCTTTACATGATGTGATTTATTACTATTGCATTTGATCGAATTTTACCTCAACATTGATTTATTTCTTTTGCCTCCTTGCATATGCTGGAGAGTGCTTTACTATGTGCTGACTATTTCTTCGAGTAGTACTCAACCTGCTGAAAGTGGACTGAGTGCTGTGTATGGGACAATTCCTCCTCGTTACCTGTTGGTAATTAGGATCCTGGTGGTTTTACCCAGGTTCCTTTACTATGATGTGTTACATCAGTGCCACAAGATTGATGACAAATTGTACGACACAATGCTTCCTCATACTTACAGTTTGTACCGCCAAGACATGACTGTACGGTTGCTGACGAAGAAGTGTTTGAGTTGATCTTGTATGTTTAAATTAAGTTACCCTTTCACTCTTGCTACATTTAGATCCTTCTTGATTAAGAAGGTTTCCTATACTCATTGTTGTAACTTTCTTCTCCTCTCGTCATTATTGAAGAGTTTAAACGTGAGTCTGTTCATTCCTTAGTTGATACCTTTAACCTATGATATTTGAATTTTTGTCATTTAGAAATTTTTCATTTGAAACTGGCCAGGTGAATTTTGTCCCATGGTCATGATGCTGTAGGCACATTTTATGAGCAGACCTTGGACATCAATGTAATTTCAAAGTCATAGAACATGTGTAAAGTACTCCCTCTTAAGTCATTAGGACATAAATTGCTTCCAAAAATGCAAATTGTACATATCAATTTCTGCCGCTACGAAAATCTCCTAAAGTTCAGCTCAGTCCTTCTGAGAACTGCAGCCAGGGCATTCATCACTTTGGGATAGTGTTCGCCCTCAAATTGACTTCTGCAGTCCTACTATCTTTTGAACCCCTAAACACAGAATGACAGTTGTCTCCAAGATATTTCAATAATTTGTTGTATCAAACTGGCTTTTAAGGTTTTTAAAATCTGAAATTATTCATATTATAGTTTGCTGATTAAGGACAAAAGGTCTTAACAGGAAAACAAGAAAAAATATGCTTGTAATAGCGTTTTTGTCTTTTTCCTTAATTGATCTTAAGATATTAAAAAACTATCTTCTTTCCTGGGCATTAAAATGCTGTTGTTTATTGTCGCCTCCATTGCAGGCTGTGGTAACGGCAAATACCTCCACATCAATAAGGAGGTGTTCAAGCTGGGGTGTGATGTTTGTCGCCCCCTGGTGGACTTTGCCTGGAGCCAAGGGCATGAGGTCCAGTTGTGCGATGGGCTGCATTTGCCTTACAGAGATGGTTGCTTCGATGCTGTGCTCTGTATTGCAGGTAATGGACACACAATAGGGGGGAATCATTCATCCCTCCCTCTCAGTCACAACCACTCCCTTCATGTGCGTGATGCTCAGCTCCTGTGTGTCATATGTCTCAAAGTAGATTAACTATAATAATGATAAACCTGAGCATGTGTTGTCTGGATATAATTTATTTAAGACTGTCTATTTATGAGCACGAGGACAGCAGCACACAATTAATTGACATTGTGTACCATTCCTAATGTAGATAATGTGATTTGGTGACTCAGACATGACCTTTAAATGTTAAATGCTGAACAGTAGTATAAAAAATAAATGTCTACTCACCGTCATACTCTGACCAATTATCATTTTCTGACCAATTAATTTTCTTTCATAGTCATCCATCATCTGTCCACCAAAGAGCGCCGTATTCGAGCAATAAAGGAGATGGCCCGCACTCTGCGGGTGGGAGGACGCATCATGATCTACGTGTGGGCCATGGAGCAGAAGCGTCGCAAATTTGAGAAGCAGGACATCTTTGTCCCCTGGAACCCCAACCCCCATTCCCCCTCCAGCTCCAACAGGGAGCACGCCAAGCCCAGGAGGAGGGGCACAGCACAGAGTGTGAGCGAAGCCATAGACAACACCGACAAGCACAGGAAGGTTAAAAGCACATCCTCCATGTTAGACGAGGAAGACATAACCTGCACCACACAACAGCAGAGAACCCAGAGACTATGGTTCTTCTCTAGGTCCCTGGATTCTGTGTTTGACTTTGGAAGCCTAGCCATGTCTTGGTCGTCCTCCAGAGACCTGAGCACTTTATCCTCGCCCACAGGAGAAACCGAGGGCACCAAGGCTGGCCAGGGTGGGAGAGGACGAGGGCTCATCAAGCAGGTGTCAAGCTTCTTTTCCCCCTCGTCCATGATCAGCTCAGAGGAGGACGTCTTTGACTCGGTCACAGACCTGCACAAGGAACAGAAGGATGCTGGAGGAAACACCACCACCAACAGCACAGAAAACGAGGGTGTCTCAGTAGCCATAGTCCAGGAGTGTGGCTCTCTGGCCCTACCGGATCTAGTCCCCTACCAGAAGGAGCATCTCAAGCAGTCTGGAGACAGAGAGAATGACAGAGGCCCGCAGGGAAAAGAGCAAGAGCAACAGGAGAGCACACAAAGCCCTCAGGAGAGTGAGGGGCAGGTGGCAAGCTCCTGCCTGAGGTACTACCATGTGTTTAGGGAGGGGGAACTGGCAGAGCTGATAGAGCATCATGTTGAGGAGCTCCATGTCACACACACCTACTTTGACCACGCTAACTGGTGTGTAGTGGCAGAGAAAATTCAGGTCTGGAAAATCTGATTTTAACAAGTTGAATTTTACTTTGCGTGGCACCTGCCTCAAGTTTTAGCATTGAATGACACATTCACTATTTTTAAATTGTCATCACTGTACAGTACCTATACAGACTGTAGAAGTTCCACATTTTAGGGCATGCAACAGTAAAGGACTCCACTGCACTGCTGCTACACCTAACTGGAAAATTACATTTCTTCTTCTCTTTTCACCTGTCAGTAGATACAAGGAATGGTCCGTCTGAGACACAGGCTTTGTGTTACAATATGCTTGTCCAGTTCTAGCATTGAGCTTTATTTTAGAAAGACTCGTGTCCACTGCAGGCATAACTGAGGATAAATGTTCTACAATGGCTACCACTATCTACTGTACTGTACCACATTTTTAACGTGTTACTCAAATTTCAAGAAACTAACGAGCAGTATCCAGATATCCCTCTAGGTGTCAAGGTTTTGAGTTGATCATACCATAGGAATTTCAATGCTGCTAATAATGACTTTAACCTTTTTTCTTAAATTCACATTTGTACCAGGGAGTCATGCGTTTTATTCTTCTTCTCTTTGGAGCCAAAGAGGACTTTGTGAGATTATACTCCACCTGCTCTTAATGTTTTCAAGCATTGATAGTGGAAAATTCTTATGTCATACTTTGTCTGTCTATTTTAAACCTGCACATCTGCCTGAACACGAGACACTAGTATCTGTTCCGCACCTTTCGGTAGGACTTTCTATAAACCACCTGTGTGTAATCTATCATAACGTTGGAAAAAAAGAAGCTCTTAGCTGTGCAGAAAACCATTAGCACATCTTCCAAAACATTTGTGGCATTTGATTCCTGTACTTTATTCTACCCGGGTGTTTCAAAGAAAGTGTTGCCAATGTTTCTGCTTCGATATTTGTAATTGCCGTGTTTTGTCTTGTGTTGAAGCGTCTAGATGAACTATACCAGTGATATGTTTCGGCCTCATATACTGTGAATAAACATTGCACTGTACCGCAAGTATGTCGCTGCTTGCTACTTGATGTCAGTGGATGACAAATAGGTAAAACTTGAACCGTACTGTTTATCTGTACTCGCTGTGCCAAGGAAGGTGCATAACCCCGTCAGTACAGCACGTCTGGACCAACTGTGTTTGTTCTTAGGTGAAAGTGGTACCTTTTTATTGTTTTATGTGACCTGATGTAACTACTTTCAGTTTGTTGTATTTGCTTTTATTTATTAAATATATTTGTTCATGAGGGTTGTCGTGTTGTATTTACTCTGATACAGGTACAGTTCATATCAATGTAGTGATTCGGTAGATTGGCTTTCAGTGAAAGCCACAAATTAGATATTTAATAGTGACACATTTGACAATTATTTTATAAATAAGGATACAGTAATCAGCAAGTTACACATCTTAAGACCATAACAGAAAAACACTTATTCTTTAAATGATCAACAATATTGCAAATGAAAATACATGATCCTTAGTTGCCTCCTGAGGGGATGAAAGTCTACAGTCCGCTTTCTCTCCAGACCTGAAACAAACATCATTACTATTTTCACTCGTGCTTTGTTACTCTTAATGCTAGTGCGATTAAGTTTGTAATGTAATTGTGCATAGGTCTGCATCCAAAGGGACAGGAAACCACATCTGGTCAAGCAATTCTCAGCATGCATTTCCTGTACCTGTGTTGCTGCTCTGTGGACAATGGAGTGCCTGATGGCCAGCTTGTCAACGTCGCTAGAGTAGCCTCCTCCGATAACAGTAGCTACAGGAACACCTCTGGCCACCGCCGTCTTCATCACATACAGGTCTCTCTGATATAGTCCTAGGAGATGTTCAAGTTGTTCAGAAATGTCTGAAGTATCTTGAGGCATTGAGGTCAAATCATATCACTCACCTTGGTCAGTCAGCCGGAGCCTCCCCAGTTCATCGTCCCTGTGAGGGTCGACACCAGCATCGTACAGAACCAGATCGGGGCGAAAGGTCTCCAGCAACGAGGGAAGATGGGCCTCAACTGTTGAAACATTTTTATAATCCTCATGAGAGCTTAGAAACAACAGTTAGTTCATAAATTACTTATTGTCATGCCTTGGGTTTCCTGATTGGGATGTGATAGCTTGCCTGTTGAAAGGTACTCCTTGTCTTCCATCCCATCCTCCACACTGACATCTAAGTCACTCTGTTGCTTACGGAGCGGGAAGTTTTTCCCACAATGCACCGAGAATGTGAAAACATGTGCCTCCTCTTTGAAAATGAAAGCAGTGCCATCCCCCTGTTGGATTCACAAGACTACAGGTTCACCAAAGACAACGCACAAGGTTCAGCCCATCCACTAGAAACAAAGACAAATGCCCATTGATGGTGTCGTGGTCAGGCCCTCTGGACCCACATGTTCTGCTGACCAGAGCCGTCTTCCTACATCTCCCCGACTCTTTGTCCCTCTCAGCTTTCTTTATGTCATTAAAGAGAGGATACTACTGGGAGTGGACTGCACTCTCCTTTAGGGTTCAACTGATGTGGGTTTTTGAAGACCAATAATGATATTTTTGTAAAGAAGCTGCCAATAGGTGATATTTTGTACAGATATTCAATATCTTCATATTTGACCATTTTTATGCCCAATTAATTACAAGTATCCAGGTTTTCCGCAGAACTTTATACTTTATTATTGGAAGGGTGGAAAAGCGACTGAAACAGCATTTAGACCATGGGACATTAAATCTCTCCACTGAAACCCTTACTAATGAAATTCTTTAGGGTTAGCAGCTCCTTAAGGCAGAGTGACCCACCCCACCTATTCAATGGTAGGGGAAACTATGGGATACAATTCTGCGTTTAAATGAATGAATTTACAAACAGTATTGAACAATTAAATGAAAGAAATGTGCAAAGAACAGCAAATTTGATTGCAGATTTTAAAGACTTTGTATGTAGCTGTGGTCAGGGAGGAAGGAGGTAGATGAAACTGACTGGCCGATATCCGATATTTAATAAAAGCCCAATATCAAAACTGGTTTATCGGTCTAACAATACTCTCCTTGACAACAACAAAAAATGTGCAGGGGCAAGTTAACTATACCTGATGCACATCTAGATCCACAATCAGAACCCTCCGCCTGGATGAAGAGTTGCCCATCAGGTATTTAGCTGCAACCGCTAAGTCATTGAGTAGACAAAACCCTGAGCCATAGCTTGGAAAAGCATGATGGGTTCCTCCTGCGGTACTGCAGGCGAGACCTCTCTGCAGTGCTATTTCTGCAGCTAGTACAGTCCCACCTGTAAACAAGAGGAAGAGGATCGGTTTGTGTGGTGTGGTGTTTTAGACCATGCCGCTCTTAAGTCACCCAGAACCTGGATGTTGTCACCTGTCTCATATCGACAGCGCCTCACGATGCCTTCGCTCCAGGCAAATCCTGTCCTCCTTTGCTCTTGCTCACTTGTTTTGCCATTTGTGAACTTGTGCAAATATTCATCAGTGTGCACACAGCTCAGCAATTCCTGAGAGGCAATTTCAGGGGCCCACACCTAAGTAAGGAAATTCACACAAAGAAAAATGCATGTGACTGAGAGGATACTAATACTACTAATACTAATAATAATAATAAACCACATGTGAAAATGACATGTGAAATTACAGATGTGAATTCAAAGCACATGTGCTTTTGGTTTTCACATGTGAACAATTTTTTTGAAAAAAAGTAGCATGTGTGCTTTGAATTAACAAATGTATTTTCATATGTGAGGGGGAAAAATATATATATATATATATATTTTATTATAATACAATAATAATAATGAATCACTCACCTGTTTATCTGTAATGACTTGGTCCTTGATTAGAAAATGTAACACGCGGGGAAACTTCCCCATAGGAAACCTATGGTTGGGTGGGAGGTCACAGACATACTTGCTATGATGAACTATAGGAAGTCCAGTGGATTCATGTCTCGTCTGCGGAGTGTGAATGTGTTGGAGTACACTGTAACTAGCAGTCAACACGGTTTCATGCAATGTACAAAACATAGTTTTAACAATGTCGTTAACAATGTAGTTAACGACAAAAGCCACATCAAAATCAGCACTCTTACTTGTTCAGCATGAAAACATCTGCAGAAGGTTAAAGCTGCACCAATCACCTGCCCGCACTTGAGCCTGGGTCTTGTAGAAAGTATTGGTTGTATAAAAGTCATTTCTCTGACTGAAAGACCAGTCCCGGTTGACATGAGACATGAGAGAGGGTCGGCTAGGCTTCACGTTATCAGTGAAATCAGCACGCGATCTGCACTGTGACTTATGTGGCTTGTAATATATAATATATAATATATAATATAATGTGCCAATAAAACCGGCGAGTGCTGGACGAGTTGTGCTTGTTGTTGACGGATCCGTGTGAGCCTATCCTTTCCTATAGAAGAGCTCTACTGCCACCTTCCGTCCTGGAGTGGGAATGATGCACAGACTCAAACAACTCGCAAACAATTTACTGCCACATACTGATTTGAAGTGTGGACTAATTAGTGATTAACAACAACAACAACAAAAATGCTATCTATCAGATTGTTATTAAATATTAGATTTTTATCTCCTGAATTCTGTTTTAAGTTAAGTTAAGTTCAGTGATTTAGTTGTAAATAAAAAGGTGGATTAACTATGACCACCAGTCAGTGATTATCACAAGGCAAACAGCCACAAATGTTAACAAAAAGCGATTATACTTCATCAATCAATTTATTAATCAATTTATCCCCTTAAATATATTTTGGTAAGGGTAGTAAATGTAGTAGTCCAGTAATACTACTAAACCAATGATTGCAAGATTGGTTATTACTTGTAATAGTTAAAATACAGGCAATAGATGGCATATGCTGAAGAAATCTAACCACAACGCCCTGTAGGTTTGTTTCAGTGGCGAATCATTTGGAACAAGTAAAAACAGAAAAGTGACTGGTGGGCTATAAAGTCCGTAACGAAAATGTATTATGTAATGTATTATGTAATATTTCGCTAGGGACTTATCACGTGTCTGTGGTATTGTAATATTCCTATAATATTCCTATAGGGATTTATAGTTGTGTTGTGATATTTGTATAGTATCCTTCTCAAAGTTATTATAGGGTTACTATATTTCATTTTTGGAAAATTGACACAAACTCCAAATATTAAAAAAATACCAATAAATAACTCTCTTATGTCTTATGAATAGGCTTGCCATTAGATTCTGAATATTATTTGGACAGGGTAAATGTTGGCCCACCTCATATAGATACCATTATAACAAAATGTAAGAAGATGAATATTATGAGATGCCTGGTTTGGATGCAATAGAAAGTGACTAGATATATATAGGATTTATAAGATCCGTTCTGGATTATGGGAGTGTTGTATTTGGGTCAACTTCAGAAAGATCATTATCAAACACTAAGGATTTATTGTGGGGTGAAGATCAATACCAGTCTTGCAAGTGAGGATGTGGGAAATGCTGTTAAAACTCAGAAGACAACAATGACATATTAGGTTGATTTTACATATACTTCAGATAAATATATATATATATATGTGTGTGTAATAGTAGTAGTAGTAGTAGTAGTAATAGTAGTAGTAGTAGTTATAAAGGTAATATCAGCTTTCATTATATTATTATCATCAGCGTTAAAACCTTTGTTTATGAAAGGGCCTAGATGTTCCCATGTCTTGCCTCGGGCTGTTTGTCTAATCCACATATCATTCTTCAGATACCTCTGGTATTATATCATCTCCACCATCGTGTGAGCTGCATCTGTTGAAGCAAGCTGCTGAGATTCCTCTGTCTCTGTCATCATGTCTCAGAGTTAGAGGGGCGTTGAACACAGTCATTTAGATGCAGGCCTATTGGTAAACTGGAGCACAAAAGATTGCAATTAATTAAATACAACCTAATGAACAGAAATGAAGTAGACAATTTCAGTTGGAGCACACACACACACACACACACACACACCCCTGAACACAATATAGGTTTTCCTGTCAATATTAACTCTTTCAAATGATTATAACATTTTACATGTCATAAATCATATCATATCATATCATATCATATCATATCATATCATATCATATCATATCATTTCACATTAAAACCCACAACTAGCTTTTATCCTATTAAACAAAAAGCAAATGGGCAGGCTAAACCTACTTTTTCTGCATTTAGTCTGGTTGCTTTGTGGGACAAAGACAGGATGAGCAGGGGCGCCATGTAAATGATATGAAGTTCATGGGATCATGGGAAACTCATTATTCTGAACCCAATCCCTTTTTTCTATTTTTTCCCCCCATGATTATCAAACCTCCTTTTGAGTTTTGTATATGCTCTCAGTTGTGTTCGCTAGATTTCCACTGAGCCATTTGTCTATACCCTCATCATCTTTATTTACTCCTCCCCTGGCCTCTCCAGCCGTCACAGTCAACACCCCTCCTATTAAGCTGAGGCATTCTGCTGCTGATTGAAAGAGGTGGTCCCTATTGCACAACTGACAAGACAGTGGCAGAGGTTCATTTTGGCGTCACACTGAAATCATGTCAAACTAAGAACTTGAGAGATTTACGACCTTCACACGCAGTTCAAAGTGACAGGATGCTGTAGAAGGGTAAGTGAAATGACCCAAATTATAAACCTATGATGAACGAATTGGGCTTTTTTAGTTTTAGAACATCCTTAACATCTTAATGTGTACATTTCAAAGTGTTTTTAGGATAAAAAAAAATGTTTCTTTAGCTTGTAGAAGTTTCTAAATGTACTGAAATGACCTGGCCCTTGTTTACTTTGTCTGTGGTACTGCCTCTCCATCTGTCCCTTTTTTACATTGCTGGCAGGCAGCTCAAGGTCACTGTCTGGTTTATACTGTGGGCCATGGGGTTCTCCCATGAGAAAACCTTGTGTGTGTGTGTATGTGTGTGTGTGTGTGTGTGTGTGTGTGTGTGTATGAAGGGGGTGGTGGATGAGGATTAGCACAACCCCCACTGGGAGGGGCTAATGTACTGGCGGGCAGATAAGAAAACAGGGCTAGCTTGGTCCCAGGTGCAGGGGAGAAATCTTCTCATAATAGAGAGTGGAGATTAGAGAGGTAAAATCAATTACTGACTTCACTGTTGTTAATGGGCCTTTCAGTTATAGGAAGATGGAGGAGGAGAGGGCCTCTCTTCTCACAGAAAAGACACCAATATATTCTGACAAAGATTGTTTTGTGTAATGTATATGTTTGGCTTTGTGCAGAGTTCAATTCATGCACGACATTTCCCGATGTTTCTATAAATTGTATTCATTCAATAGTCATTCAAATGTTTGGGCTTATTGAAAGAGACGACCACAGCTGACAATCAGCTGTACACGAGCAGCAGTCAGCTTCAAGGCAGCTGTTTTCAAGGCCTTGCCTCATTCATAGGAAAGACAATGGAGGAAACGGGTGTTGAGACAACTGCTCAGTTTTTTTCTCCCACTAGGCAAATAAAAAGCAGCCCGACTCACTATAAAGCTAATGATAGTCTAATTGTGTGGGAAACAGATTCAATTCATCTTTTCTCCTCTCACCAGGCGTTGTGATGTGGTCATAAGTCGCAGTCAAAATACAAATGGGGTCATTTCAAAGCATTACTTGCTTTGAACTTAGACATTAGCCAAAAAAAGCCACAAGTAGACTTGACTTACAGCGTTCACTGGACCATGCACAGGGGAAGGTTTTGCTTCATACATGGATGGGATCAATTTTATGCTGCATGCACTGTGTGTTTAACCAAATGAATAGCCCCGTCATCTCTGAATAGCCCTGTCATCTTGGCATGTTTTTTCACGTTCCTGGAAGCGAACGTGTTTGTTGTCCGACCCCAGTAGAGGAGGTGGAGGGGCGGTGTGTGTGTGAGGTTTGCATCAGACATTGCATTCAAGCATACCTGTCAATTACCCCACAATCACAACATCCAGCCCACAACCCCCAACTCAACCTCCACCTCAGAACTCAGAGCGGAAGGAATTCGCTGTTTGATTGCGAGTGCTGGCAGAGCGTGTCAGAGCAGGTGAGGATAGGGGTTGTTGTTCCAGTGAATTAATTTGCACTTGCTGTGTATGTAACGTCTCGCTGGTGAGAGCCTGCTGCAATCTCCAGGTCACATGAAAAGCCCAGCCACGCGTCCACTGCTATCTTACTATAATCACAGGCATGCTGAGGAGAGGGGCCTTTAAATAATAGCCCAGCGGTGTAATTTGCTATCATTCCAGTCGATATTTACACCTCTCCTCCTATGATGACTGGAAATGACACATTTACTCTCCAAGATCACACATAGTTCGGGGACGTCTCCATGGCTATTAACTAGTTGCAACATCTCGTGTGGCTTTAGTGTGGTAAACACTGGGTGTTGTCAGCAGGCATGGAACATGCCATGAGCCAATGAAATACCAAGACTTCATAAGCAGGAATGAGACAAAATAATACACTCTCCCAAATATTGGCCAAGCCCATAAGCATTTTAACATGAATCACATTTTGTCTTGACAGGCAGCTTAGGCATTTCCTCTCAATCCTGGGAATATATTTCCAGTTGTTCATAACTTGGATTGTTGTCAGCAATGCATTGAGTTTTAAATGGGAACGATGCAAGCACGGTACGGTACGTTTTTAAAACTTGTACAGTATTTATTGTATCTTTATTGTATCTGTATCTATCAGATATCAGAAGTTAAGTTTGGGGAATTCAGACACAGTATCTCTAAGACTAGATAGATAGATACATAGATAGCTTACGAAGCTAAATCATCTGTGTTTGAAATCAAAACACCCATACAACAATTCCTGAATTGAAATCAGCCACACGTGTCATTTATGCACCTCCTTCAAATATGCCAGTCTGAAGCCTTTGATATCAAATAATCTCACAAATAACAGACTACTTGCAAATAAAATGTATAACATGTAATATTTTTTATATCTATCTATTTTGCCATCAGAATATATTTTTTTCCTCAATGAATTATGAATCCAAGTTAACATCTGCTTGTTACCACAGATAAAGGGTCTCTTGGGTTATTATAGAAACAGTTTAATTCACCATACTGTCAGTGAGGGGGGGCATGGAGGGGCCTTAATCCTGCATCATCAAACACCATTCAAATGATAATCAAGGCTGCACTTTTTAGTTAAACAGCAGTAAACTGGCCTCTGGTGTGTGGTGTGGATTCAACATTCCTAAATTAATCAAAACTACTCTGACACGGCAGGTACATGTTGAGGTACATGTTCAATATCAACTGTATCAGGAAAAAGGGAGAGTTATATCCTGTATAAGTCTAAAGCCACCTATTTTATGTATTGCTTGAGGAAAATCGAGCTATTTATCTTTGTATACGATACTTGATGATGATTGATCAGGTTTCAGCGCACAAACAGAGTGAAGCTGCAGAGAGAGGAGATAATACAGAACATCTGCCCATGGTCTGTGGAATGCTGGGAATCTGTAGGGAGTTGAAAAGCAACGGAGATATTGAGTCAGACTGTGGTATTGCTGGAATGTTGACTAAGGATGTTTAAGTTTTGTATTGTGCTCGTCTGTTTTCTTTCTTCTTAGCATGTGATTTTTACGCTGTGGCACATACAATATGCTTTATATACTGTACATACAGTGTGTTGTAAATTTCAGCACAACGTTGCAGATGAGATTTAATCATTTCTAATCTAATTGATCGCTCAGGGGGGAAATCCTGTGGTGTAGTCCTTAGGTAAAGTGAGGGATGTCAGTCTTCTTCTCTCCTAACAGACTCACTCTTGTTGTGTGCAGCAATAACATGTTATGTTGCTGGCAGGCAAGCCCTCAACCATAGAGCCACATGTTTCAGCAACACAGCTGGCTCCATTCTCTTCCACCCACTTTAATCTCACTGTGCCATGTGAAGACCACAGGCACTTCAAAACTTCTGTCCTGTCTTGACAGCCATGTTGATACCGCTGATAAGGGAGGGAAAAAGAGGCAAAGCAAAAGTGAAATGACAATGGGGTATGTGTTTCTCCTTATACACTGTAAAACAATTCAAGGTGTAATAAGCCATAAACCATTAACGTGTTTGTTATTTGGCTACTATTTTAAATCGACGTGCCAATTTCAGTGAAATTAACATCCCAGCAATTAACTACTGTATGTAATACTGTAACCAGGAGACATTTCACACTATTTTAAGTGAATGAATCCAACACAGCAGACAAAGCTGAGTATCTCAGTCAAATTAACATTATAACTCTCTCTCTGAATCAATCAATCAATGGCTACAACATATTCTGTGTGTGATATATGATACAATACAACTGATGCAGTGAGGAGTAGAAACTGCAAATAACTTTATGCTTAACATATCCATGGGTTACATTGTTGTGTCTGTTGTGACATGTCTATCATGGCAGAGCTGTCACTCACTGACTGATTCAATATAGGTAGTTAATGGATTGGGTTAAAATAGATACAATTTTAATAAGTGGACATATTACTGTTAGCTAAATATTACACTCAAGACATTGTATTATTGTATTACATGTCTGTGGATTGCAACCTACTGAGATACAGAACTAAATACAGGGACCATTCATGAGTCAATCTGTGAGCAGTTATCATGTCAAATTTAGCAAATCCAAGTTAAAACAACTAAATCTGTTGACTAAAATACACTAACATACACTATAAGTTGTTTTGAGGAGTATTTTTACAGTGTATCATATGGCTGTTCTTGTTCTTGAGGGGTAAAATATCTTGCACAAGCTTGAGTCAGTATGTCGCGTGTATGGAACGAGAATAGAATGCAATGGAATCCTAAAGGGAATGGAATGTGCTGGAATAGAGTGTTCTGAAAAAGTAAATTCATCATTTATTTTGAGATTTATAATTAAGTGAATGGTGTAATGGTGCAATTCCTCTGTGATAATGAACGCTGCCAATCCGAAACTCCTACGCTCTTTCTGCTGAAACGGTGAATGGGGTGGGAAGTCATCGTTCTTAACGTTGTGTAAATCGGCCCAAAGCAAACAGTGATATCCTCCTAGGTTCACATTTGTTTCCTTCTGGAGGGGGTGGCATTGAATTACTCAGCCTGCTGAGGATCATCATCCAGGCCTTGGTATGCTTGCCATCTCTGGCAATTTGCTTTGGCAGCCTCGCCAAGTCCCCCCGGTCCTGTCTTGACATAGCTGTCATAGCAGGCTCTGCTTGAGGGAAGTTGCTCCACATTGCTCACAGCTCACCAGCAGAGCAATATTGCTGTTATTATAAAAGTTACATTCACTATCGATGAGTACATTTTTATTTCAACCACCTTGAATGAAGAACATATATGCTCAAAAAAAAAACAGGTTTTTATGTTTTGATGACACTTTTAGGACTGTGAGTTTAGCTTGCATTTGAGAACATGACGCAAGACTAAGGAGAGTTTGAAGACACAAGCTCTTTGAATGGGCGTAGCCTGCGCAGAATTGTAATGTCTTTACAACTCCAGGGAAATTGTCTTTCAACTGTGCTGGTGGTGAGGGTCTTTGTTTGTCCTGACAGTGGATCAAACTAGAATGAAACAACTGTGGCGCACACAGAGAGCTTGGTGTTTGGTCGGTTGTAAAATGCCCAACTTCTTTTCCTCCTTCCTAGTCCAAGTGTCGCTTCTCCCTCCTATCCCCCAGAGAGGCATAGTCAGTCTTGTTCTGCACCGACACAAACAAGGCTGTTGTTTTTTAATCCAGCAGGACCAGGGGCACAGAGGGCCTCCTTGGTTAGCTTGTCAGAACATCCAGCTGTGTTTGAGCAGAACTGTTCTCACTCCCACTGGCCTTGGACAGTTCACCTCCACAGCAAAAGATATGCTGGGCAGAAAAAGCAGCCATCGATTTACTGAAGCCAATTTTTCAATTTGCCCCCCCAAGTGTTTCCCAAATGTTTTTACCATAAGAGCTGACACATAGGAGAGACACATTCTCCTTTTCTCTCTCTCTCTCTCTTACACACACACACACACACACACACACACTCTCTCTTTTACACTCTCTTTCTCTCTTTCACACTCACATGCACATGCACGCCTGCACACTTTCATTGCGTTCCCCAGTCAGCGTCATTAAGACCACAGCTTTGTAGCACATTACTTGTCAGTTGCTCTGTCGACACACTCGGCCAATATCAAATGTGCATGCAGCCTGTAGTTTTCAGCGACGGTTCTATTCAAGTTGTCCTTCTCGGTTATGTGCAACTTTGTGTGACCTTTTCATATAACCATTCGGACAACAAGGGAAATGCAAACACAGATACCCACCAAGGACATCAGGAATGTCATTCAATTTGAACAAAGGCAACACGAAAACCTTGCAAACTAATGTACACATACACCTTATCTCGCTGGTCAAACAGTGGAATTCTTACTATTTCCATGTTGCATGGCTACTGTGTCAAGCAGAGAGAGTCTATGAAGGTTTTGGGCGTTCTCATTTTGTATAAATCCTCGTTTTACTAACGTAGTTTGTCATCCATTTTCAGAACATTAGCTTGAATCTTCTTCTACTGTTTATATATCAGTATGGCTGCTTTTTTGGGTGTGCTTAGCTTTGTCTAAGGCGTTATCACAGCAGGACACTAACTCATGTACTGCAAAATTTATTTTATAGAGTGCACATGGTGAAGGGTGGAGGCTGAAGAAGAGTTGTAAAAAGAGGTGTTTTTAAATCATTGTTGACAGAGAATGATTACCATCGGCAGATTTCAAAGTATTTTGTGAATGAGAGAAGTCATTCAGTGCTCATTTTCTCCCCCCTGGCTAGAGGTCAAACAGAGTCCACGTGTTGATTTGTGGCCGTGGCTTCACCGGGAGTGAGGTGGAGCGCCGAGTTTAAATGAATGAATGAACTGAATGAATGAATGAATCGCGCTATGGTGTAAAAAGTCAAGGACAATTTACAGAGTGTGAACCCAAGTGTTCCTTTTGCAACACTGCTCTCCTATCAGGGAGCCCAGGACCAACATAAACAACAAGGCCTCAGCCAATGAGCAAGCAACAGCTCTGGCATTCCCCTTTCATGTGCGAGTGTGGTTACTCTTCATGTTCAACTCTCACTTTCACTCCCCACAAGCCCTATAGGTAGCATACTTGGCTCTACCTACATGCATTCTTACCTCATACTGAACCATGAGAGGACTATTGTTTATTGAGCAATGCTTTGACTCCACTTTCCAAATTAAAAGGGAATTTGGTTCATGGTTTTGCTTTTGTTTATCATTCATCTCATATAGGAATCAGTAGTATTTTCTGTCTTTCGTAGTGCGTAGTATAGAGCAAAACACTAAAAGACTTAATAATGATGTTTTACATGCTGCAGCTTACCTTATTTTTGAAGTTCTACTGGAATTTACAAAGAATGTCTTTCATCTTTTGGTTATTCCTCGCTATCAGTTTGAGACTTTAACCACATGTTGATATATCAATAGTGAGAGCTATGCTTTCATAACAATGACACTTTCATAATGTGGCTGCTGCACTGCAGGTTGATTGATTTTGTGATGCAGACTCATATCAGGAAAACCTCAGGAAACATATTTTGGCTTCAGTTTTGCATTAAATACTCATAAAGATATCATCTTCAACTATGTGTAGTATTCTCCAGTATATCATCGTGCTTCATAGAATTCCTCTGGACTTGAAAGCATTCCTAACCCTGCAGTTATAAGTGATAGGTCATAGCTGGTGCCCAGTGAAGTCAGTCCTCACGCTGTATTTGTGAGGGCTGGAAACCCCATTCTACCTTGTTCCAATACAGTGCCAACTACTGCTCCTCTCTTTGCCACCCTCCCCACTTCCCTCCCTCTTCTCTCCCCCCTCTCTATCTCTTTTCTCCTCCCCTTTCCATCTCCCCACAAGCACACATTCTCCTTGCTGTTACGCATATTCTGAATGGTTTAGTCACTGCTAGCGGAGGACTCCAGCAACCCCCGGAGATACAGTGGAATACATGACAGCCTTGCCTTTTAGTGGAATAGCTGATGAACAGCGTGGGGGGGACATAAGTGTGGCTCTGCCCGGATCTGACCAAGCCACTCACCACCAGTGTTTTGCCATGATCTCAGTGACATTGTTTGGGAAACACAGGCGATTGTTTTCCACTCAGCAGGTGAGTCTTTGTTTAGGTTTTCTGTATTCTGTGATCTATGAGACAGTCTTTAAAGTCACTGTGACGACTTGCAGATGCTTCAGATGGAGAGACTAACATCAGCTCTAATATTTTCATTAGTTATTTATACTTGTTAACACAATATTGAGAGAGCAGATGTTATTGAGGCCATGTTGAGAAGTATTATACTATAGTTGTATGTACATAAGAGAAGTCATACTCTGCCTCACCGTTAAATTTGAAATCTGAAACTAAATTTCTCCAATCCTGGATGTTTTTCAAGGGTAAATAACTTCAACACTTGCAGCTGATTTTCACTCTGCAACTTTTTCCCCTCAATTTGAATCTACTCAGCGTTTGTCTGTGAATAGTGAGACCTTCTTTTCCTAGTGTTTTTAGAAAGAGGGGGTTCTTGGAAGGAGTCCTAATCGGCTGTACACTCAATTCACTTTCACCATGTAGGGGCAAGTTTTACAAGACGCACTGTATAGCATTTCCCTTACTTATAGATATACTATCATGCTGTCCTAATTGTTAATACATGTGCATGCCTTTCCATCATTGTGAATGACTTGGGGTTATTCTTTTCAGCATTAGACCTTGTTCTTCTCTGAGGTTGCTTTATCTGGTTGTGTCCTAAAGGCAAGAGTGTGTGTGTGTGTGTGTGTGTGTGTGTGTGTGTGTGTGTGTGTGTGTGTGTGTCTGTGTGTGCATATGTGGGTGTATGTCAAGTGTCTCAAGGCCATGATAAAAGCTTTGCCAACTGCAGCTCTGTCAAAGTAAAAGCATAGACCAAGGTGTGCAAGAATAACAAATATATATTTGACTTAGCTGAGTTGTGCATTTCATGAATAGACTGAAACAAGATAGATTATATAGATTATATAGATTATTATAGATTATATTATATTGTGTATATATATAGTAAAGTGTTTTGCTTTAGAAAGATGAAGAAAATCCATTGTGACTGGACTTAGCAGGTCCCATGAAAGTGACATTTACACGTTTCATGGTTAAACTGTATTGTTATCGTGTTTGGAAATGACTGCGGAGGGAAAATGCCAGTGTTTGTAGTTGGACAAAATTATAATCCTCTGTAGTGGCACCGTAATGCAGTTCCCTTTGTTTTTCCATGTGTAGTTCACATGCCTAGGACAGCCCAAGATGTGTTTTAAAGAAGGGCTTAATGAAGGGGTGAGTAGGATGTTAACCACAGTCGACCAGGGACAACTACTGCTCTGATGAATGGTGTAGCAGATAGTAAATCACCTACTGGGGAAGAGCAGTCAGATTCCTCTGTGCAGTGATGTCACCACAATCGTGTGTGAAACAGATCCAGACTTGAACAGCCCAGGTTGAGCCAGATGTTCAATTTCACAGCAAACTCCTTGCTGGATGGCATGTATTCGGAGGTGTTTTGCGTTGCTGGATTCAGGCTAGTCGCTTACTTCAAACTCTAGTAGTATACTGGTGCTTTGGTAGTCACGGGGCAGAGACAACCGGAAGCACTTGCAGAAGTATGTATAGTCCATCTTGTTGTACATTTACTTTGATCTTTGGAAATAAAACCTCGTCTCTCTAAGTGTGTCCAGGATGCATTCACATTGTCTTTCTCTTCATTTCAGGTAATCTGCTGTTTGGTTTAATTGATCAATGCCTTACCATTGCTCACCTGGGATAAAAATGGCCAACCGATACATCAAGCACAAGTACCTTTGGATATATGTTTTGAATTATGACAGACTGTGAAACGGAAAAACAATGGAGATTCCACCAATGGTGACTTCGAGAGAACGTCACTCTCTGTCAGTGTCAGGATCACCCACCATGGCCTTTTCAACACAGGAGTCTTCTTCAGAAAGCCCTGCTCTCACAGAGTCCTCTTCAACTAACAGCTCACCGGAGCACAGAGGGGTCGATTGTCTACCTGAAGCCCAAAGCTGTGAGCTGTTGGAGCCCGATCAAGACATACCCAAGCCAGAGAAGAATTCTGGTGGTGTCAATTACAACAACATTGAATTTACGGAGCCCGTGTGCTTTCAGGAGCCTGGCCGAGAGTCAGTCATTCCTAGGGAAGCCCCTCTGGATCCGGACCAGGAGCCAAGTCCACTGGCTCCAGATCACTTTCACGAGCCACTTATGACATCCACATCACCTAGGTCAGTTGAGGATCACTGTGGTAACTTTCCAGTTCCTGTCCATGTCACAGAAGGACAACCAGACCAGGTGGTTCAGGACAATTGTGCTGCTAACATATCTGTAGATGCTGTCAATGGCGCCAACCATTCTGGTCAGGCAGAAGATTTAAGCTGTGGATATGTACCTGCTAGGAAGACAGGGGTCAGGGATCACCATAAGTTAGGGCTAATGGCAAATGGTCATGCCATTAGGCCTCTGGCAGAGGACTCTGACTCCGTATTCACTCTGGCACCCACTGCAGACTCCACCCATACCCTCTCTCTCCCTGCGACTGTCCACGAGGCCGCTGATTCAGGCCAGAGACTCTTGGACCTGCCTCGCATCGTAAAGCATAAACCTAGCTCCATCACCTTCTCAGATTACACCTGTCCATCCGGTTCCGACCAGCAGGTTTTCATCAACGAGAGCTCTGATGATGCCGAGTCCTCACTTGAGGATGATAATGATGACGATGACGGTGATGACGACGACGATGTGTTCCCAGAGCTTCCCCAACACAGGGAAACCCTTGTCAATCACAGACGTAGAAGCACTGGCACGAGAGGCGCCATGAGTCCCCAAGCAGAGGCCACAGAAATCTCTCGCACCTCCAACAACTGTGGTTATGAAGCGGAAGGGGAAACCAGCAGCAGGGAGGTATGCTGCAGTTCATTTAATCAATCAATGAATGGATGACCTCTTTACATATCAATCATGCATGCCTAACTATTAATATTAGTAGAAATGAAAGTCTTGTTAGACAGAAACTCAGAGAGCTGCCTCTAAAGGAAAGCAAGCTGGCAGCACATTTCCTTTGCAATGCCCTTATTTAACTTCTGATGCTTTTGGGTTAGCACAAGGACAAGACTGTAATATAAATGTCTGCATTTGTCAACTACCCACAGCTGACATCATAACACTCTGAGATAATACATAGTTGGCATAAGCGTGTAGGAGTAAACTGACTTCACATTTTTTACTGGTGAAATGCAGCTCCAGAAGGAATGCAAACAGCTCCTGCTTTCTCTCCACTCCCTCAGCAGGCAGCACTGTTTTGACAGAGTCCATTGCAGGGCGTATTAGCACTGAACTTAGCCTTCCATTCCCAAACGGCTCCTTTTTCTTTAACAAGTTAAGGCAGATTTGTGTCTTCTTTTCTCACAACCTTTACCCTGACCTTGGTAGCATGACACTCTTTCTTTTCTCGTTCTTTTTATTGCCCTTTTAAAGTCTCAAATGGGCATTCATAAATATGTTCAAATGCGTTAGATATGTTGTCCATTACCACCGGAGGGAAGGGAGCACATCCAGTGGCACATAACTGTCATGCTTCTCTAAACAGCCTGCAGATAACAGCTTCTCAGAGTATAAGCTTCTCATGTGGTCACAAGCTATCTTATCATATGTTGGCCGACAATGTGGCCATCACTGTAACAAAGTCTTCAATGTAATTGCTGTAAAAAACAAACAGGGAGTGTACTGGCTTTGATGACATTGAAAAATGAAAAGTGAAAACAAACAAATCGCTTCCCTCATCTTGTTATTTATTGATGTTGATACCGAAATGAACAAATCTGAAGAAATGCAATGTAGTCTTTAAAATTAACCACATGAGGGCACTCTCAGCACAGCAATCCAATATGTAACAAGTCATTATTCTCCCCCTTCTTGCATCATTTGGTTCAGCTGTCATTAAATGTCTTTAAAAGATCCAGATTTCTTTGCCTGTCCTAACTACTGTGCAGTTATGTGACTTCAGTTGGTTGTTTTGCATCATAGACTGTCAGGAGAGTAATTTATTCCATGCAGTAGCCAGGTAGCCGTTGCCCTTTCGCATGACCGGCTGCTACATTCGGATACCTCCATGGTGATCTCTGGCTCTCTCTGTGGGTGGCGTAGACCAGGCACCGAGCCCAGAGCTCAGACACTTAACTCCTCATTTCCATGTCAAAGACGCAGTGTTGTGCTCCACAATGCGGCCAATTTGCGCTGATAAAGTTATAGTCAGCTCACATTTTTGTTGTCCCCAGAAGATAACATTAATGCATTTATCTAAAGGATTGACTCATACCATCCCAGTTGCCATGGTGTGAGGACTTCGCACAATTGCTGGGGCCGGACCCGGGGGGAAAGGAAATGAAGAGATGAATCAAGGGCACTGTCTCACTTCAGCGTCAAGCCTTCTCAGGAATTTGTCTCATTCTGTGTAGAAGTGCCCGCATTCCTACGCAGCACCTTGTGGGGATGTCACTGAAAAGAGACAGCGTGAATGTGTTCCAGATTTGGCTTGAACATGTGCCAGAATGGGGCATCTGTTTCCTGCATTTGTCTTTGCCTGACTCCGGGGTTAATTAGGATTGTAACTTGCAAGATCTTCAGCTTCTTTACTTTCCTTATACATAATACGCTTTTTCATTCATTTGGCTGCAGGGTGTGAAGAAGGTTTTTTTTTTTCTCAACTTACTAGACTGCTAGTACTAGAAGGGGAATGCCACTGAATCTCTGCTTTGAAATATATAATGTTTGTGATACCCTTTTGAAGGAGAAAGTCTCTTTTTACTTGCTCCCCTCCACAAGGAGCTCAGACAGGGTCAGCTGCAGAACAGGACAAATGAAGCTGGTCAGTGTCTTGCTTAGGGACACTTCAGCAGGGCAGATGCTTGCTGTCACAGGGGCTTGAATCCGGGCTTCCCACGGGCTTTTTAAATGAGACGCTAGCTTGTCCCTCCCCTAATCTGTGATCTCACCCTGATGTAAAGCTTCATAGAGGATGATCTAAACAGTAACTGCAACAGGGAATCTGGGAATCGGGGATAATTTTCTGCCTTGGCACAAATACCACTGCCATAATATAAAGCTCATGCGGATCGAAAAGTTCAGTCATTCTTCTATCACTTAGTACAAGGGGAGCTCTAGGCTGTAGATTAAAGTCTGTGATGTCTGTTTTCTGTTTTCTGGAGAGAGTTGTCCACATATTGAGATTGGACTGTCCTAAGCCATAACAACAGCATAGGCAAAATATCAAAGTGGGTGGTATTACCCTTTAAAGCTTTACCCTTTAAAGATGACATTTGGCATGTCTTAAGCAGACACATAGGATTGTGCTGTCTAAACACATTGATCCTATGTCGAGCATTATATGTTCACTGGTCAGCACCATGCCTGGAAGGCATAGCAGAGAAAGACAGCTCTATTTTTGCTCTCTGTGACCCCAGGCGACCCCTCAGGCCTCACACACCCTGAAAGGTCAGGAGGGGATTGGCCAGATTTCGGTCATTCCTTGGGGATTGAGTGAAAAAAGGCACTTTTCCCTTGTACTGGGTCAATCAGCTGACCCTGGGTGGTCGCCGGAGTGAATGGACTGTCTGGTGTCCATTCCATTAATTCCTCATGACTTAGTGGGGGAATGCAACTGAATTTCCATTTGACACTCCATTTGCCTTAGTCTGTGGTGTAATTGTGACAATATTTCCCTTTGTTTAACCAGACACTTTTGTGATGGTATGGTGTTTCTTTTAAATTGGTGTTGAAATCAAACAATCAATCTTCATTGCAAAACTCTTTTCAATTAAGGTCATACGGATGTCCTTTCCCCATCTGAATTTATAGCTCCATATTGTTATCCGGCCCATAGTAGCTCCTGAATTAGGAATAAAAACTCTTAGACAAGTTCCTCAAGTGTTTTAGCCACTATTCAACCAGGGGAGGCCCTCATACAAGGTTAAGTGGATCGGGGACCTCAGGATTTCCACATTCCAAAAGCTTGTAGGAGCCCTTCTGACAGGGACCACACCCTTCCCAAGACATCTGGTGGGTTACCCATCAGAACAATTGTTCCTCTTGTAGTGATGACACCGCCATTCAATGGAATGATTGTGTTTGGAGAGACTGCTTTAATGCTGTGTGCAGAAAGGACTTGTGACCAAGCCGTACTCAGTCAATGTTTTCAGATTTCATTCCAAGAAATGAATGAATAGTTTTCTTGTGTCTTTTTTTAATCCAGTAGTTGTGCCACAGAGCTCTTGATGCGCGTACACACACACACACACACACACACACACACTAGCTGATGATGGACCATTTGACTTTGATAGTGACTTCTACTGCTTCTGCAGTCAAGGCCTGTAAGGACTTTTGAAGCAGGTGGTCTTGGCATCCTGATGGTATGGCTGAGCCAGCAGAGATCACACTGGGATTCTGGAAGAGGGTCCGTGGTGACGCTGTTGATGAGTACACAAAGCATGCTCCTCACCAGGATTTTGCCAGCAACTGAGAGGAGTGATGCCACCGCCACACCCCCACCCACATACCCACATACAGATTGCTCCTGTCTCTGCCAGCACCTACTCCTGCTCAGATGGCAGAGCAACCAATTCATGCCTTGGTGACGATGGTGCATCCTGCTGATTTATGGGCCTGAACCTCCAGATCCTCAAACACAGCTCCTGTCTGTGTGTGGACGGTCTATTTATATTCACTGGGTGTCTGGGGAGTAGTGAAAGCCACTGGCAGGGAATTCCATCATACCCTGTATGGCACACATGACTGGAGTCCTCCTCATTTTCTCTTTCACCCTGGGAAGTGGCTGAGGAGATCACATTTCCATGTGGGGCAGCAGACACCGTTGTGGTGACTGCAATTTACAAGATGCTTTTTTGGGTTCGCTTGTAACTCTTGTTTGAGTTTAAGGCAGTGTGACGAATCGAAAGATGATCTCAACAAAAGCTCATAGGTGTTACATTTGCCTGGCAGGAATGACAATGGCAATTACACTTCATGACAATAATAACAATCCTGACTTTTGTTTATTTTGTTTAATTGAAATTTTGTAGAGGATTTCATGTCTCTGTATTTTTGGGACGAGATCAAGTTCAGCTGAAGCGTATGATTAAGATGATTAAGTGTCAGTGGCTCAACTTGACACTGACCTCATACTCAATAAGCCTGATCCCTGCTGTGTGTAGTACTGTGAGTATGTGTACACGTGGGCGTGTGAGTGTGTGTGTATCTACATGGCTCAGTGGGTAGTCAGTCAGTGGTTGACGTGAGTATAAATGAGTAAGTATGAATTTGAAATAGATCTTTGTTCATTCTTCTTGTGTGTTGCTTAGGCAGAACAGTGGATCATTGGTAAGCAGTGTCACAGCAAAAAGATCACAGGTTCAACTCCCGGCTCTGGCCCTTTCTGTCAGGTGGATTGGAGACTTTAATTTGCCCATAGGTGTGAGTTCTGTCTGTGATGGTCTGGCGACTTGTCCAGGATGTTTCCCTGCCTTCTGCCCAATAGGCTCCGCCTCCAGCCCTCTGTGATGGGTAAAGACATGAATGAATGTGTCCTGCTTCTATCTGTCCTTATCTATACACTTGACCTGCCAGGAAAACAAAGTTTATAGTGTAGCTTGCACCTTGTAAAAAAGTCAACTGTCAACTTTTTGACTTTTTCCTGAAAAATGATCTGTAACTTCATATTCTGATTGCAGAGGTACTTTATCTCAGTGCTTCCCTGTTTCCCCATAGGTGTCTCCCCAGGTCAAATCCCCCTGGTCAGAGTCTATGAGCCAGCTGATGAGGAAACTGGACCAGCTCAACCTGGATATAGAGGAGGCCCTGAGTGCTAGCTCCTCCCCCTCCGATACACCCTGCACCACCCGCAAGAAACAGGTGAGAGTACATTCACACAATCTGGTATCATGACTGTTGTCACTCAACGTGTAACATATAGTACTTTTTGATCAAACATTTCACAGGAGTTGGGTCCATTTCAACATATCTACACTGAATCTACTGTATGTACTCTGTTATTTACTGCTAATGTAGGGATGTGGATATCAATCGGTACATAATGTGTACTGTACACATTCCTATGAAGCCTTTGCTGCATACTTGGTCATGCTTTTTAACTTTCCAAAATCAATTCACTTTGCACTGTGGAAAGGAAATCCAAATGGATTACTAGGACCTTTAAACAACAGGTGTTCAACAGAATTTTATGTCCTTGTGGGTTTAAGAAGTGCTGCACATTAAACATAGATTCAAGTAAGGTCTACGGACTCAAGCAGAGACAACCCATAAACCAAGAGGTTCGAGGGGGGATATGTTGATCTCTCATGAGTCACAAGCATAACTGTGTCTGTGACTTTAAGTTGTGGGATATAGGGATACAGGCTGTCTGCAACACTGTGGGCTTTGTCAGTCTGTCTTTTAGTGTGTCTCTGACTGAAGTCCATTTTATGATGGAAGTCCGTTAGCTCTTAGATGTGATACTGGAGTCTGCCGTGCTTTAGCTGAGTCTGGTCAGAATGGTGTGGCAGAAACAGACAGCTATTGTGCTTTGAGGTTGCAGTTGAGACCATGCAACTCTGTTCCTAAAAAGGGCTCCTCTCATGGTAGCATGTATCATGAAATATCCCACTAGAGTTAGCATTTGGGAACAAAAGTGCTCTTTTGGTGTCCTTATGTATGTACTGCACAGAGGGGCTGTTGTATGGGAGTTTGTATGATTTGGTCCATTAGGAATGGTTGAGAGGGTTACATGCCTCCCAGGCATCTGCGTAACCATCCCAGGCATTCACTGTTACTTGCTTTAACTAATGACAGGCAACTGGGCAAGACAAGACATCTTTACTGGGATATTTGACAAGGTCATAATCTCTGTCCTCTCAAAGGACGAGCCACACATACAGGCTCCTTTGTCTGGCTCTGTCAAGCTGAATTGAGAGTGGAGATTTCACTTCCCCAGCCGTTGACCTCAGCCTCTTGTTTTCTTTTCCCTCGGCCACCATTGCGACCATCCTGTCCTAGTCTCTCCTGGCACACAGAGACGGATCCAGTGTTGATTGTTGTTATGATGTTGTTGCAGTGGGGTGCTGTTTCAAAGTCCACGTTAAACCAGTCCCCGAACAACCAAGCCCTCAAGAGACCAGACAGAGAAGAATGCCCGAGCCAGGATAGGTCCTCTGCTCCTCGCAGCACATCCACTGGAACAAGAGCAAGAACCAAAAAGACGGTAAGCTTCCCTGAGACTCAGGGTGTCCTGCCGGCCTTCTAACTGTCTGTCTGACTCAGTGTGAGCTGATACAGAGCATCACAACGTGCTACATATATGTAGAGCAGCTTAAGATGTCTTCCTTCAGGCTGTGAGCTGCTTCTTTGCAGTATAAACCAACTACTAGAGGCACATCCTTTTTTCAACTCGATTCTGGCTTTAGCATTTTTGGGTGACTGCCATGACCTGCCTGCTTCCTGCACTGCACAAACTAGTTTAAAGAATTTCTCCCCACTAATTCAAAGTTCCTGTCTGTCAGTGGCTGGGAATTTTTTGCCTGGCACTCATCCTAAATTAGCACTTCGCCTACGTAAGCCTGACATTTTGACATCCCCGGAGTAGTTTTCTGTGAAGCTTAAAGCGAGGGTATTGATCAAATGAAATTTAACAGTGATTGAACCTTTTTGCTTTCAATTGGAGGATCTTTGTTGTTGAACAATGCTGAACAGTCCTGCTGGTTTCTCTATCCATTGTTCCTGAAAGGATGCTGAATTGCTAATCACCATTAAGTCCCCCAGACGGAAGCAATGTCACCTGATTTGTCCAGATTTGTTTTTAAAAAGGCAGTGTGGTGAACAATGAAGCTGTTCAGGAGAATTAATCCAGACAGGGGAGATTTCAATGATAAAATAACAATGAAAGAGCACGGCTAAGCTGGTGATGCTAATATCCTCTTAGAAAATTATTACAAAATAAACAATTTTCATGAAAGATTTAATCAATTTCTATGATGAACTAATTCAAACTCAATCAAATAACTTATCTGGAATCAGTAAACTACCTTGTGTTGCTAACATATATGAGTTATGATCAGTGGCTGTCTGTGTTTATATAAGAAAAACAATGAAATTAAATGAAAACAGTAAAGGCTGGACTCTCTCTCCTGATGAATTCAATTCAATTTTGAGATTTCCTTCTGTCTAGCAGCTCACATGCCTCTTTATATTTTTAAACAAGGATGATGAATTTCTGCTGGGCAAAGTTTGTAAATCTCAGGAAGAATGCATGGCCAGTTCAAATTCCAAACCATTCAGCTTGTGCTTGGTGCTTTCCTGATGGCTCTGCTGCAGCATGATGCCAAACAGCCACCATACGAGAAGCAGCTTTAATTACCACCATCCAATTTAACTGTTGTATTCTGTCCATTCAGTGGATTCCTTTCATTTTATCTTGTGGTATTAGTTTTCTGATATATGACGTTGAGACCAATTTCTTCATCTTGTTTTGTGTAGCTGCAGAATTACACTTAAAGTTATTGGAAGGATTGGGATGAGACAGTGTCAAGCCTAATTGGATCCGAGGGTAAAGGGTTAGGGTTAGGGTTATTTTGTCTGTGGGTACTTCAATAAGTTTGGTTCTCAGGGTAGATGCCACCTGTCCCTTTGTGGAACCCATACTACCTCTCAAGAATGACAACAGCATAGGTTAAAACCTGACTGAGGAAGGCAGCTGGGAACCAAAGACAAGAGTATTTTGGCTGCAGGGTGCAGTTCATTTTAATTTGGCCAGAGAACACAACTTATTCAGTGGAAAGCTATGTAGAGAACATGGTTGAGATAGCCATGCGGTCCTGCACTGGCTGTGAATTGTCGCCCTATTTTGATCCCGTTAAGTGAAAGCTAGGCTCTTTTACGTTGACCCACAGGTCTAATGATAGGCCTGCTAATATTGACATTTCTGTGGTGGTGAAATAACACATGCTACAAAAGCAGTTTTCAAAGTGATATCTGGGCAAAGTGATCAGCCAACGAAAGGGTTAAGCTGCAGTGTGACCATGAAAACAGACGAGAGGTCAGCGGTATTGCATGGCTCTCCCTGTTTCCATGTGTGTCATTCCTTTTCAATCCTCTCTGCGTCTTACATAAGAGCTTTGGAGTCGATATGAAACTTCTGGCAGCAAGGAGCGAGAATGTGATGCAGATGGAATCACTGTCATGGAGTCTAAGAATAAACTAGCCAAATGTGTGAACCAGTGCTGCCTGCTTGGATGTGCAGTTATGACTTGAGTGAGAGATGTTTTGTGCAGTGTAGTATTTGGTGTAGGTTTTAGGCACCTGCCCCACAACCTTTGACTTACTCCTGCCTCTGTATAATCTCTAACAACTCTCCCTCAAGGTGCCTTGCACATCATGCAGGTCAGGCCAATCTGTCAGGCACTGAGTAAGATTTTGTCTTGCTAAGTATAGGGATATTATCTTTGTCATCACTCACCCACACAATGAGTATACATTAGAATCATTCAGTCAAGCAATCATTATCCTGAAAAACCTTGTTGTGATTTTCTCCTGTGGAAAACAAACTGTGGTAGATGTCTTTTGCGCCTGTCTAAAATGAAGGAGCGTTGTCTTAATCGGTTGCAAGCCACTGAGGACTAACCTAAATACAATGGCACATTTCCCTGCTGAAGAGTTTTGATAAAAGCAGGAGATAGACGAGGTGGAGCTCCTTGTGTTACATGTGGCCGTGTTCCCAGTCTTTGGGTCATTTCAACTAAATATAGAGTTATTTTTATATGAAAACATATTTTTATATGATTTCTTTCATTTTTTTCTGAAGGTCAAAGTGTGCCAGGAACCGCAGGAGTAAAAGACAGTCTTAGACTCAATTTTACAACCATGACAAACTGAACTCAGTGGGAAAAAGGCCTGTGAGTTCTTGTTATAGGCTATAGGGAATGGTGAAGGCCCATAGGAAGTCTCTGGGGTTCTCCTGCTAGCCAAACCACAGCAGATTAATCAGCACGGTGGCTCACATTCTCATTGTAAAGCCTGGACCGCTAATCCTTGTTATATAATATCTTGTGAAAAAAATGTGTGCCAAGTTAGTGAACGTTAAATAGTTGCTCTGTGGTTTTGAGGAGGTGTGTTGTTCTCTTGAGACCTAAATAAATGCTGAGTGAAGTAATCACATCAAAACATGTGTTAGTCCCGTACAGATTCTTAAAGCCAATCCAATATGACTTGTTGTAGTTATAACAAATGCGTTGTATTTATGTATAAATATATTACATATCTTGAAAAGAATATGTTGCCTTCAGTTTGACCTTGCTGTTCAACAAGTCTGGTTGGTGCCCTGTTTGCTGTGTTAAGTGGTGAATAGAGACTTATTTGGGTTGAGGATTCCTAGTTTCAAATGGCGTTGACAGAGACTGATGGAATAGAGGATGCGCCGCTCTGTCACTTGGACTGACCAGTCGTGTAAGTGTCCTGTTGACTCTCAGGGAGGGTGTCATTTGTGCTGGGAGAGCAGCTATCATTCACTAACACAGACCTGTCACTCCATATAAACATCCTTGTTGATGTAAGCAAGGGGAATTTTTCCCCAATGACAACAGCCCTGAAAGGGACTCTGTGCTCCTCCTGCATGGAGCATGTCACTTTCCCTGACCCGCAACCTTTGACATGTGTCCACCATCTGACTCGGACAGAAGTAGGGCAATGTGTGTTAAAAGCGGGGCAAGGCTCAAGACACGCTTGGAGGGAATAGTTTTTCTTGGCTGTCGAGAGAGAGAGAATGTGATGTTTTCAAGCCTTTGAAGCCCCGTCAAATAGGCACATCTCTACTGGGGCCCAGGATCTGGTTTCTGGAGTGCTCATTTTCATAATTTTATTTTTGAAACTGGGTTAAAAACGCTGGTCTTTGGAGACTGAGTTATAAGGTCTGTCATATTTACAGAGGAGTCGGTTTTAGGCAGCCCTATTTCCCTGTCTTGAAGACGTATGAAGTATGGGATGGTGAGAGCGAAGACATGATGACCTGCCCTACGTCTTTGAACCCTATGACAGAACAGAAGTGCTTAGATATGTGATGACATTCTAGCAGGCTGTGCCAGATCTCACAGTCAATAAGCAGGGATGCTTTGGTAAGAGCATCAGTGACTGCACCTCATAGTGATCAGAGGCCCCACACCTCCTCATCTCCTGGTCAGTTGGAAGGAGGAAAAAAATATATGGGGATACGAGTCATGCTTTTACAAACTGTATTTGACTTATTTCTCTGTTGTTTCTCTGTTTGTTCTCTCTTGCTGCTTCCCATCTCTCTGAAACAATAAAACATACTGAAGGTGACTGGCCTGCTCACTCTCCTTTTAAATAAAATTGTATTTTTTCTGTTGCAAACTGACTCTATTCCCGTGTACACCAACCTGATTTGCCACGTGCATGGCCTAATAATGTCAAAGCGCGTGCAACACAGAGAGGTAATGTACAAACAACACCACCTGTCCCTTCAAATCCAACCCATCAATTTGTTTTGTTATCGCAGCAAAGTGGCAGCCATATAGGTCACTCATCCAACCAAGTGCTGATTTATACTGAGTGTCTCTACTGCCATAACAACACTGTGGGGGCGCTGACTGAATAAAACATGCAATACGCAGCTAATCTGTTTCAAACACAAAACAACTGCAGATAATTTGACATTGTACAATGGAAGATTGAATCAACACCATGTGGACCACGTCTGTAATGGGTTAACAATATTGCAAACAGCTAGCCCATGGATGGAGGCTGGGAGAGTATGCACTGTTGTGTCTCTGTTGGGAGAGAAATGTGGAAACAGGGCAAACAAACAAAGAGTTTAAATCAGACCAGTGGGGTACAGATGGGGAAATTGGGTAGAAGGTTAAGGTTGAGAGAGGGGAAGTGATGCTGATTGGTCAAGATCAGGAAAGGAATTCCAGTCTTTTGGCCTCTGTAGTCACTTGCTTACCTATAAAGGTTTCTATCCTCTGTTTGAAGTAAGAAGAGCTACACCTTTCTGTTAATTCGAACAACAGAGTCATGGCTCCCATTCCTCTCTTTCATGGTTTCTGTTTTGTGGTTATCTACCCACCACCTCTCAAAATGATCAATAACTGTATAGATACAGCTACTGTGTGGCAGTTACTGATATTTTTTCTTTCTTTTGTCTTGTAGATGATCAGTAAGATGACCAATGCAGGGGCAGGTAAGACATTAATTGCATGTTTGTTTGTTTGCCTTGTACCATGGTGGTTCAGTGGTTAGCACTGAGGCCTCACAGTAAGAAGGGGTTCATCCCTGGCTCCGACTCTTTCGTCTCGGTGTAGGTTTCCTTCCACGTGCCACAGAGTCTAAATTGCCCAAAGGTGTGAATGTCTGTCTATCTGGGGTAGCCTTGTGATGGACCCGGCGACCTGTACAAGATGTTTCTCTTTTTTCAGTGTATGCTGGGACAGTTTGTGCTTGACATTATATTCATTCCTCTACAGATGTATCCCCTCTGTACTGTATTTGAGGCAGTGCTACCCTGGTGTCTGGCTCAACATGAAGGTCTCCCTGCAAGCTGATCCTGCAAAGCAGCAGAGTGTTCTGGCTTGCAGGGTGGCATTGCTCAGCCCTTAGACAATGTTAATGAGACTGATGGCCACAGGTGTCCATCAGTCCCCCCCCCCCGCCCCTCCAACCAGTGTCTCGAGAATATCTAAGTACACAGTCTCTTATTTTAAAGGCCTATTATATATTGGTCACTTGGCGGGATGCAGTTAAAATTAGGAAGCATGCCAGATCATTGTTTCTGTTTTGCTGAGGGGAAATATTTGGCCCGGTGTGATGTGGCCCTTGGGGGCAGCTGGGGGATTTAAGTAGATGCCATTTTAGGCTCAGGTTGCACTCTCACATGACCTTTGTTGTGCACGACGGTACCACACAAGTGTATGTTATGGTCTGGAAAAATTCCACGGCACTTTCATGCATTTGTTGACTAATGTGAGGTCCAGCGGTGTGTTATGTGTACTGTGATTGATTGCTGGTCATGCCTAATTGTATTTTTCGGACACCCCAAGTGGGAGCGTGTGAGGCCAGGGTGGGGCTAGGCTTCAACAAGTCTGTCAACACAACCACGAGGTTCTCTTCAAAGGCATTTGTCGTTATATTTTTCCACTGTGCGTGTTTACTATCTCTTTTTCATAGGATACTGTATATTTAGCCACATGGCTCTTGGTATGCCATTGCACTTTTAGCTGGTTATCTTGGCTGAAAGAAGGCAGACCAGAGTCAATGCCAGTGTCAACTTTATTTAGTCATCACTAAAACTGAAATCAGTTAGTCAACATATGTTTTGGATTGGAATTCTCTAATGATAATATCACCCTGAGGAGGATAATGTTGTAAAAAGGAGAAACCTGGCAGAGAGTCAGACACAATACTCCCTGTTCGTATTTTCCAGCTGGGCTAAGAAGACCTCATTTACCACACGGCTAAGGGGGCCAGATGGTCCGCAGTAGTGATCATAACAACAATGTTCACCTCATTATGATACAGATCTCAAATAGCAAGGCAGGGGTGAGTTAAGTCCTCGGCACTCCATGCTATAAATGTGCGGTGCCTTTTCAGTACCCTCAACTCTTCAACTCTTCAACTCTGAATCATTACACAGAGAAGACTTGTATATGGAGTAACCCCATATCAAATCATGTTTTTAAAAGATGAACAAACAGCATATGCACTGTAATCGCACTATATCGTAACTGTAATTTCTACATTTGTGCACACAAATAGATATTTACAACTTGTGATGTACCACGTTCATCTTTGCGGACAGCGAATGGATTGTGGATCTATTTGGATCAGACAATCAAATTATTATTCTTATATATTTCCATCAAATGATTGCAATTAAGTTATAACACTAGTGGAAATATAGCAAATGTGCAATATCTGCAGATATTCATGCATCTATGTAATATATTTTTTTGCATTGCCATGTTTTATGATTTGACATTGGTGACATTTTTAGTATACAAGTGAAACATCTCTTTATTCCTTTAGCAGCTTTGAATTCTATTCCCTGTTATGAACAATGGTCTGCTTGTATGTCTCACCATTATAGAAAACATTGAGAAAAAACACATCATCATGTGGGAATCAAATGGTGAGCAGAGATAGCAAAGAAAGTTTAGGGGATTTCAAAGCACTTCATATTTTTTGTTTACTTTATTATCAAAATAAGAAATTGCAAGGCTGTTATGGAAAGAACACTCGACCTTTAACCCCTCTTGACTTTTTGTTTTGGTTTATTTGTTCTTCCTCAGACAAAAACAAAACCCAGCACCCCATCCTGAAGCCACATATAGACAAGCTCCGGGAAAATGTGGTATTTCTTAAAAAAAAAAAAAATCTTTCCTCTCTAATGTTTATTTTTTTAGAACATTTCTCATGTCTTATGTCGATATGGGCCAAATGCGCCTTATTCACACAATGTGATTTGTATGAAAATCTATTCCCTACAGCCCCTGTAATGGTGGTGTGGAAATTAATGGCTTCCTCTGGTGAGAGGAGGCAGCCATGTTCATCTATATAAGCCCTGCTGCCTTAAGTAACATTAATCATGGAGCTTATGAAGCCACGGTGAGACTACTCCATGTGAATAAGTAGCCAGGTCCTTGTCAGAGATACAGATAAGGGAGTAGGAGATCCATTTATCTGTCTGGGTTGCTAATGTATTTGCTGACACTGAAGCATGTATTTGGTAATTGGTAGGCCAAAGCTGTTTTAATGAATATGTGTATAGGTGTGTTTGTATATAAGAGCGAGACGAGGAGAAAAAGCAAAGGGAGGGGGTAGACGAAGAGAGAACGACAGAGAGAAAAAGTGGCATCCTCAAACCCTGACTTTTGGTTACTGGTCATGTGCTTTGTTATGGTAGACATCACCTTACCAAAACCCTGTCTGAAGGGAAAATGACACAGCATGAAACAGCACGCTGGCCCAGAGCTGTCAGGCCCAAGCTGCCCACCCTGCCTCTGAGGTTTCAAACAGACAACGGGCATTTAAATCCTCTCTCTGAATTAATACGCTAATCTGCTTTCACTGCGGAAATCTCCTGGCGCTGATTCTAAGAAAAACAAAGAGGGAACTTTGTGAATCCCCGGGCCAGGAGACCCTCTTTCCTTCAGTAAGACCCTGTGGCCCTTACACATTGGTGTGAATGACTCCTGGGGAAGTGCTGTAGAAAAAAGGGGGGAAAAGATTTTTTTTTAGAGTTTTGGTTGAGCCAGATTTTTCGTCAATGTCAGTGATAAATGTCTCTTGGTGTTGGACTGCCGAAGGCGCCCTGCTGGTCCTATTGATTCTGATTTCAGAGTCCTCCAATCAAGCCCCCAGATTGTTTTGTCACTGAGAGGAGTGTCATTCACATGTGCTGTAGACAAAATAAACGGTGACTGTGTGGAATGTAAAGAAAGTAAATTGTGTTGAGGTTTTTTTCTAATGAAATTAAAATGTTAATCCGTGAGATTCTGTTTTTATTTTGGCAGCATCTGTGGTGCTAAGCGGCCGATGCTGTGTTGTTTCTTCACTTTTCCAGAGATCACTTGGCAATCCAACAGTGTGACCAGCACTGTAATGTCTTTTTCCTTGGATTTTCTGTTGATGAAGGTTGACTTTCTGTAGGTGGCGCTCTTTTCTTTATCTGTTCAGCCATGGTGGCTATGGTCAACTCATGCTTGACTACCCAGTTGTTTTTCTATTTATTCCAAACAAACCGCTGTTTTGCCACTTCCAGTAACTTAAAACACATCACTTCCTTTGTGCCAGATATTTTTTACCCTGGAAAAACCTACTTGACCCCGGGTGTTTATAACAGAAAATATAGAAAAACTTGAAAAGGCCCTGATGATTTGGAGTTATTGTGCAGTAGAGTTACAACTATTTGCCAACCTTTTTCCCTCGACTCCCACAATATGGGATTGGTCAACGTGAGCATTCGTCTTTGTGCGAAACGACTCCTCAGTGGCCCCTGTGAGTATACAGTCCTATATAAATCACCGGGCCAGTGGATATTATATAATGTCCAAGGCTGCTAATGTATCTCATCTTATGTTCCTCTATAGCGCTCTTCAGCTGTTCTCCCAAACCCCCCGGCCCCCCATCTCACCCAGGGTCACTGCCTCCCAGTGGATGCTGCCCGTGACCCCAGACAGCTGCGGTCTCTCTCTCCGCTGTCTGTGTCTCTGGAGGCTCGTCTCAGAAGGGAGCAGCCCCCGCATAACACACCCATCACAGGGCTTTTCATGGCACCGAATGAGGAAATAGCCTGTCACCTGCATAGCTGTAACCAGAACACGTACAACAGAGAAAGGGGGGCTGGGGGGGGGGGGGGGCATATTAGTGTCAGATGTTGCTTTGGATGTCTAGAATTATGAGACGGGCGGTTAGCTCTGTTATTCTCCCCCGGGTCTCGCTTGGATTCTTACCTCACTGGTGTTTTTGTTATGAAATCATTTTGTTGTGTCAGTCAAGGTCCAAACTTGGCCGAGTGTGACATGGCGTCCCGAGGAGAGGATTAAGACCCGGGAAAAACAGCTTGAGTGCACTGATGGCCCGACAGTGACCAGACACTGTGACCAGACACTGTGACCTCTGAGCGAGTGAGAAGAATAATACTGCGACGTCCCAAAATCTGATTCACATTCAGACGTGTGAATGTTTCTGTCTTACCTCAGTCTTGCATCAAAGAATATGCGTGATGTCTTACAGGTGAGATGAAAAGGCAATGGTACACTTGGTACACTAGGATATTTGACAATGACCAAGCATTTTTATCTACTTGGTGACTAGTTAAAGGCAGACCTGGACACGGTGAAATGTCTCGATCTGAAGCCGGTCTAAGGCAGCGGGAAAACACATTTTCACGTGAGCATACTGTTTAGCTTCACTCCCCTTCCACCCATTGGCTAACAGGTGCCAGATCAATGACATCATACGCTAAATTTATAAGCAAATCGTCATTTGTAGATCCAGCTTAGACTATAAAGGGTGCTGCTGGATGACTGGTGCATGAAAAATTCCACACATGGAAAGCTGGAAAATGACTTATGGTTTCCTGAGTGCAGAGGCCAGCTCGGCTGTTTGACAGGAAGAAAAAAAAAGGAGGCCTGGTATATACAGTAATTTGTCAAGGTTGTGAAAACATTTGCAAAACTATTTGGTTAACTGCTTTCTCAAAAACTTTTCATTGCAATTATTGTAGCTATCTGACATAAAATAGCACATAATGCCATTTAATAATGCCTTTAGGCCCCTATACTGGATGAGATCATCATAATGTTCAACAATCCACATCATGTTTGGACATAATTTATTGCCAAGTATAAATCATCTAATTTGATTGTGCCATAGTGCGTTGTGTGTTGGTGTAGCAGTTTGAACAGAAATTATATTCTTTGCCAGTTTTATATGTTTTCTCTAGTGAGGAAACAGGTTTATTGTCCCGAGTCCCAATTACATCCATGCTGCCTATTAAAAAAGGAGCAGTCAATAAATCCTTTGAGGAACAACTTCCTCAGGACAAGCAAGGTGAGAGTCTTTAAAGTGTGTGTGCGTGTGTGTGTGTGTGTGTGTGTGTGTGTGTGTGTGTGTGTGTGTCTCTTGAGGAATTTAGGCCTGGGTTTTGTAAACTAAGTGGAAGGAGCTGTGGGCAGCCCTGTCAGGATGCAGGCTAGTCACACGAGTACAGCACTGGGTGTGTGTGTGTGTGTGTGTGTGTGTGTGTGTGTGTGTGTGTGTGTGTGTGTGTGTGGCAACACAAAGGCTAACAGGTTGGTCCAGCACTCAACTGCCAACTGAGAAGAAAGGCAGAAACAAGATTTAGCAAGGACGTAATGATCCAGAAAGGGCCACACTACTTCAGGGCTCCGCACTCCGCACCAGCAGCTAAGTAGTCAACAGGCTGGCCTCATGTTATCTCCCTTTGTGTGTGTGTGTCCCATGAAAGTTCACCACTCTGCTGGAAATGAATTCAGACAATAAATCCTTTCTCATGTTAAGGTTTATCAAGTGTCATGCTCCAGTCCGCGATTCCTTTGTGCTCGTGTACTCTCTCTGCATTCAAA
This sequence comes from Hoplostethus atlanticus, assembly GCA_034670405.1. Taxonomy (NCBI): domain Eukaryota; kingdom Metazoa; phylum Chordata; class Actinopteri; order Trachichthyiformes; family Trachichthyidae; genus Hoplostethus; species Hoplostethus atlanticus. Next base: position 6,951,297 of record JAXDDX010000003.1, on the reverse strand, counting down.
CCGAGAGCATTTCCATGGGGTCGGTTTAGATAAAGTAACCACAGCAGCTCTCTCGCTGGCCTCCCTTCTTTCCCACAAAAACCACAGAGATTCCAGATGTTGCAGGGAGGCAAAACGTCTGTGCTTGCACAAGGCTTGCTCGTTGCCTGCAGCCCTCGCCTGCCCATCGTTTGGTTGAATGAGTGTGGCGCACGGTTCACACATCCACTGTGTCCTTCTGCACCGAAGCAAGGGCGCTAGTAGCCATGCTGCTGCAGATTTACATTGCTGCCCACTTCCACCTGTACCCAGATATAAAAAAAAACAGCCCACCATTAAAAAGAGGCTCTGTCCTGGGGCAGTGGACCACTGCGGCTTTCTTGTGGTTTTAGACCTGATTAAACAATTTGGCCCAGTAATCAAAGAGCAACAGAAGGCAGAGAGAGCAGACTTCCTGCGTACTCTCTGCTCTCTGGCTCTTGGCTCTCCGGCTTTAAAAGTTAAGGGCCAAGCAGGAGCTGTTTGTGTTTCAGTTTGGAGACAATACCTACACTGTACTTCCAGCAATCACCGCTGATTATTGGAGCAGCATTGTTGGCCACGGCGAGGGTAATTCCAGAAAAAAGTCCCAACACACATCCATTAATAACATTCCTGATTAATTTCACGTCTCTTTTTGGTTGTTGCGGCTTTTTTGAAAACTACAAATTAAAGTTATTTTTATCAAAGTGGAAGCATAAATAATGATTTTTCATCTTCAGCTTTTGAAATGTGTAAAACACGTTATGTGAGAATGCTTAAAGCGTTCACATAGGGACAACTATGGTTTGGTTTCTATTTTTTATACATGTTTTGTAATACAAATGTTTCAGACCTCCAGCAAGGACATCAGGGGCAGCTTGGGACCTTCGGGGTTCCTCTGCAGAGATAAAACCAGATTGATTATTTATAGGAGGGGGACGTTTCGAGTCCTAGGTTCAGATTTAGGCTTCCCTGATTTTCTCATTGATTAATGTTTGTCAGATTTAAGGCTGTTGGCTGCTGTTGCTCTCTTGGGTCAAGACTTATCTTAACATAAAAATATCAACGTCCTTTAAAATCTGTATCATGCAGCTTCTGTAATTCTCTGAACATACAAATGTAGCATCCACAGAGTTATTCTGTCAGAAAGGGGATCATATTCACCACATTTTTGCGTGAAATAGTCCCTGAATAAAATAATAGAAACCTAAACCTGCTTGACAATTACATAAAATCAATAAAACATGAGCACATTTTACATCTGCCCCCTCCTTCCTGCTTCCTCCACCTTTCAGTGTCTATGTGTGTGTGAAAGCGAGCGAGAGCGATCGAGAGAGAAATGTACTTCTGTGATTAAATCCTTATTGTTCTAATAGGAACCAGGTGGCGGAGACTGTAAATGTTTTCCCATGGATTTTTGTGGGCAACGGAGCCTTAACAGATTCAGACTTGACAGCATTACATGCTTTGTCATTCTCCTCATTTTCAACAATGAAACAATAGTCATGTACGCTTGTCATGCCAGTTTTACATTCTTCAAGCCTCTTTATACAAACCTTTAGCGCTTTGAGCACTCTCTTCTACAACTTTCTAACAGTTGAGTTTTTCTATTTTGATCTTGTTTATTGTCACGTTATATAACAAACACCATTGCAGTGGGAAAATGTGGATAACCATAATGGCTGTTATCCAAAGAACAATCTTTTTTTCTTTATGTATCGTGTCTGTTTTGAACACGAGCGATGACTTGATGTAATTGATTGTCAGTGGGGGATTAACGATTCTATAAACGACAATCTCCACTAAGAAGGAAACCATGACGTTACGACTGTCCTCTAAGCAAACTGAATTAGTGGCCAGTTTAATGGATTGGGACTGGACTCTCTGTGCACAGCTCCTCCTTCCCCAACCCCATAATCTAAACCCAGATATACACCACATGTGTGGCTCCTCTGGAAAAATGAACTCGGCTTGGGAATATATGGTCAGGAAATTTATAGCACATGCCTGGGACGAGCCTTTAGGGGCCGGGGGAGAGCTCCCCGAGCCTTGTTTCCATTAGGCTGGGAAGAGCAATCTCCCAGACTATTCAAGGGGCCTGGTGTAAGACCTCCTGGCCAACAACATGACCCAATCACAGAGGAGAAATCGGTTTCCTCACATCTGGGATTTTCCCATTACAGCTATGGGGCAGCATTCCACATCAGTCACCGGACACAGGCAGCACACACACAAACTCTGGAATTTGGACAACCAGTATACAAATAATGTGAGAGAGTGTGTGTGTGTGTGTGTGTGTGTGTGTGTGTGTGTGTGTGTGTGTGTGCGTGTGCATGTTTATCTGTATGTATTTATGAAAGACAAGGAGGGAGGAGTGAGCGAGAGAGAAAGACAGAGAGGGAGAGAGAGACAGAGAGGGCAGAAAATGTCACTGTCTCTGAAAATGTGCAATTTTTCAGGGAAACAAGAAAATGAGCGTTTTCTAAATTTGCCCGGCCAAAACAAACAAGCGGGTGAGTCAGCGGAGAGAAAACATTCTCAAGCTGATTGATGTTTCCTCTCTTTGCGTCTGCTATTACTTCCACCACCACCACCATCACAGTCTGGCCACCGTGATCTTCGGCGTGGTAACGGCAGTCTTTGGTGCGTGAAGTTTTTTGGTGGAGAGACACAACGGTGGGCTGTTGGCCTCTGTGATGATTCATGTCGAAAGAGGTCAGAACCTGCTGCCGCACTCCCTCCATCACTTTTACTCTCTGGGGCTGACAGAGATGGCATTGTTTGTCCTGTCCAACCCCAGACTCCATGCCTCGTCAGTCACCGGGACTGGAGATTGATACCTTGTTTACAACTGTGACATCTAATACGCTCATTCATTATCCCTTTCCCCCTCCCTGCCAACCTGTATCAATCAAAGATGATGGATAGAAAATGTTTTGATGATGCTTTTCAGGAAAACACTCTCCAAAAGTGTGTTGTTACTTTCTAATTCTGTTGTAAGTGAACATTTTCACTTTTGTGAGAAATGACACACACACACACACACACATACACACACGCCATAATAGCTTACTAACTTGCTCTTTTGAGCTTTTTTTTCTTTGGACTTCCTGGTTCACCAGTTTTTTTGCTGGTGCTTGACTCCCCTCACCCTGAAAAGTCATACGATCAAATGAAACAGGTTCTCCCGACAAATGTGTGTGTGTGTGTGCGTGTGTGTATGTGTGTGTGTGTGTGTGAGAGAGCAGAGTTTTCCTGTCCTGCAAGCTGCATTTTAGCCACTGGGGTCTGGTCAAGTGTGACTGAAAATAGCAACATGCTGGTCACCGGTGAAGAGGTCCCGCCCTCTGAGCCACGCTAACCCGAGCACCAGCACAGCCATGACAATCTATGTTTTCTCACGCATGTTTCGTTCCTGTGATCTATAAAACCTTGAAATGCTTGCAACAAACCCTTGAACGAGTCAAATGTAGATGAAAAAATATCTTAAGACGCCCATTATTTTGTGATGAACGTGTAGATTTGATGTTTTAATAAGGTTTCATCTTGTGAAAGTTCACTGGGCTTCTTGCAGGCAGATTCTAGGCTTATTACTCCTGACACGTCCATAATTTCACTTCAAGACAGAACAAATGAGAAACTGAGCTCTCCATAATTGTCTCCGCCCAGAGGCAATGGCCTTTTGGTACTCAGATATCTTACTATGTGACCTTGCAATATAAATCACCCATCCAGCGCTACGGCAAAGGGGCCAATCGCCTTGTTGAAATGAAGTAATGTTAGCTCAGCTTCAGCCATACTGAGAGGGCAAACCGAGGGCAGCAGAGGTTGATTCATTAAAGAAACTGTCAATCTTCAGCCAGTCACTCTATGTTAGGGCTGTGTTTTTATAATGGACTTATGCCTATTATTACAGTAATCCCAGCTGGTGACCATGACATTAATACAGCCGATATGATATCACAACTCTTAGGTCATGCACTGCCCCAATGGGTATGCAGTGATTGAAGGGAATTCCTAAAATAATGATGGCATGATGATTACTCAAGCTGCTGTCTGGCAGGCAACAGCAGCCCAGTCACAAAACTGGGTTATCAAAATAAATGATCATGACTTCTCTTCGGACATGAGCTGAGGTCTGCTTTTCTGTTCTGTCACTAGTTTTTACAATATCCGGTGCTGTGCACGTCAAGATATTGACACAGCAAGTAAATAAGGCTGAGCCTCTGTTTCTGTTCCAGGACAGCCTAGCCTGTATGGGGATTAATCATGTAACTCTAAATAAGCTTTAAGGTAATAGAATATGTCAGTGCCAGTAAATTTAGGATTAAGCCATAGTAACCCATACCCATAGTAGCCTATCATACATTTAGAATGATCCTGTACACATATCATAGTAACACTGTAAATCATGCTGCTACTGTAGGTTACAAAAATATATACTAATACCATAGGAGATAAAACATACCCCCAAGAACCATAAAGCACTATAAATCCACTATTGATCCCTATAAGTCCCTATAGGAATATTATAGGGACATTAAGTCATTTTTTATGATTTTTGTTTCACTTCAAACTTATAAACGAGCGGGTGGGGAAGGGGGAGGGCGCGAGTGGGAGCTTATGCTGCCTTCAACTGCTCCTCGTAAACTCCTACATCACAGATCGAAAGTCGTAAATACCACTTGTTGGTGCATTCAGGACTATTGGTCGGAAACAATAATAAAATGGACCATGTAACAAAGGACGTTTTTTGGCGGGGGGCATTTATTCGAGTAAACGGAGCTACTTTAGGATGCAGTGGCAGAATCAAGTTTGAGCTGAACGTTGTTGTGGGCTATATTACATTGTTATGCACAGACATGTGTGACAATTAATGCTGAACACTAGAAAGACCAAGTTGTTGTTTGGCCTTTGGTAGATGTTTTTAATTTTAGCAGTGAAAAATCTCACAGTTACAATTTTACCATTCTAGTGTTAATAAGAGTGAAAATAGAGGTACACAATATTAATTCATTACATTCTAAACAACAACAATAAAATACACTATTTTTCACCATAACTTATTTATACGGCTCCCATGCTCTTCGCTCCCTAAACGTTACATCTTGGCAATCCGGATATCAGAGAAATTTCCACTTTCCCTGTCATATTTAGCACTCTGTTGAGTCGTTTATAATTCCCAGACTTTCTGCCAGTGCCTGAAGGCAGCACGTCTGAGTCGCTGTGCGTGGAGCCACACACACACACACGCACACACATTCACATCTGGTCTGAACTGTGTGAACGTCTCACCGAGTGCTTGTCCTATCAAATTGTTACTTTGCCTGTTCTTGTTTTTAATATCAATTACTATTATTAAGAGAGAGGAATATTTAACTGGACATGTGAAGTCATTTTTCTTTTTTAAATGTTGACAACTTCGCTTGAAGACCAGGTACCAAAGGCACGTTTGCTGCAGTAAACCGGTGCCAGGAAAGGGAAAGGTGCTTCTTTCTTTCGGAGACAATAACATAACGGGGTTGTGGGAGAAGAGGATTTGTGTTATTATGACCGAGTCAAGGATTTGCGATGACTTCTAAAAGAAACTCCACAAAACTGAAGCTCAGGCGGTCTTTCAGCGAGCAGTTGCGGAGCTCCACATCCAAAGCTTGGGATTTACTTTGGAGAAATGTCAGAGAGCGACGACTCGCAGGTCAGTAGCCCATAGGTAGCCCAATTATCACACGAGTCACAACCAGGAGTGGAGTGGAATGTAAACCCAAATGAAAAGTCATTTTACCAAGCGTTTTATTGACGGAATCACAGTTTATCCGCCCTTTAAGCTGATATAAATCTTTAGGACATAAATGCATGATATACAATTTAGCAACTATTTATCAAACTGATGTCATTCATTCATTCATTCTTTTCTGAAAATATTATTGATTTTTGTTAATATTGGTGGTTGGAGGTCATAGTTTTCCCACCTTTTCCAGCACATCTCTGGTAACATACTACTAGTTTAGCTGAGTGAAAAAAGTAGAACTAAAATAAAAATGTCAATATGTTAATATATGCATGAGTATAATTCATAATTTTTTTAAATGAAAATGTGACACCTTTAAATTCTGATCAGGATTAAATGTCATGGGAAATGTTCATTCAACTAAAATTAACACTGTGGGTGATGCTCTGTAGCCAGGATCCCAGGGATTTAACACCACAGTAGTATATTCCCTCTGAACACCAACTCTATATAACTATGAATTAGTCACACCGCCGAGTGGCGCTGATGCGTAATTTTTGTTTTGAAGTAGAAATAGTGGCTATAGGATGACAGGACGAGTAAAAATATATTTACATTACTGCGTATGATTTATGTCCATCGGATTAGAAAGTGTTCAAATAAACGCGTCCTTTTGTTTGGCTATCAAACACATTTAACGGCTAAAATACGTGATTATAGTCAGTGAGTATTATAGGAAAGGATTACTTGTTCTGAAAAACACATTATTTCTATACGGATTTCTGCACATCGGGCATTTCCGCAACAAAAAACCTTGTCAAAGTGCACAATATCAAGCATTTGTGTGTGTGAGAGAGAGATAGAAAAAAATATGTTTCTGTATAATTTCTTAACTACCCGGGCATTTTATTTAATTTTTGCATTAGTGATATTCACTCCTCACCATGAGCTTGCATATGTATTAACCAACCAACTGTAGATGTCTGCCTTTTAAGCAGTATTTATCTTGCATGCAGATTAATTTCATTTCTGTTTTAAATCAAATCACATCATGAATTGTCAACTGCAATCAAGAAACTTGGTACTCAACACAGATGGGCCTATATTTTCGTTTTGTCACGGCGTAATATTTTTAGTTTCTGTAGCCTATTTTTGGTCAGTAAAGCCTAGTAAAAGCAACGTACTGTAAAAGCTGTCGCGCGACGACTTTGAATCAAAACTCATTTTTGCAGTAGCCAAAGTCTACCACTAGGTGCAGTGAAACGACCACTGAGGGAACAGACAGAACTTGTTTCACATGCCTTTTCAGATTGGTCTGTTCTCTTGTGTTTGGCAGCATTGATAGCTGCTGATCACCTGTCACGTGAGCCAGTTTATTTTGTGCACGAGGTTTGATACGTGCGTGCCTCAGCTGTGCAGCCTGCCTAGGCACTTCACTGATGTAGCAGCTGAGTCCTGCGTTGTTTGGATAGTTGACACATTAATCTTGCATTCTTTTCCATATATGTATCTCGGTGATGTGCCATGCATCTGGCAGTCTCTACAACCCTTCACTTGCTGTTGTTACATAGGCCTGGCTGAAGGCAATACAAAAAAGGGGAGACCACACATGGCAGACAATGTGTTTATTACAAAACAAGATTTAACAGATAAAGGTTTCAGTATAGATGGATGTCTGAAGCATAAGTGTAGCGCAACCTGGACTGTGCAATGGAAACCTATAACTAAAACAAAACAGCTGCTGGAGACCGAGAGAAGGGCACTCACTAGGCAGGCAACTCCTTTTATGCCCCAGGTCCTCACTGCTGAAGCCAATCAGCCCCACCTCACACACCTGTCAGCAATCCACCTGTGAGAGGGAGACAACGAGCACCGGCAGCCACCACACACAGGGGTGTAACACTGTTTATATGCACACTAAACAATGAGGGGCCAGACATAGACCTCTGACATGAGAGACAGACTAATAATTTGATATTGATCCTGCAGGCTCAGCTGCAGAACCACACCCAGAGAGTTGGTAGGGCTTCAGCGACCTCCTCACAGACACTGTAGCAGGGTGGATGCTTGCTGACACGGGGCTTGAACTCAACCCCCGCTGGGTTGAAGGATGGTCTCTTCAAGCCCACCCTGATGCCCCATCTTGGTCTCCTAATAGAGGCATATGCCCAAACCTGCAACCACGTCTTCTAAGAGTTGTATCTCAATGGAGTATTATTGTCATCACAGATATATATTGTCCCATTCTCCTGTGTACGTTTGGCAACCAACAAAGAACCCCCTCTCTTGTCACCAGATTATGAGGAAATCTGAAGGAGGAGCGTTGAATTTGTATGAAATTAGGTCAGGTATAGTAGACCCTCTGACAGTGATTTGTGGCTCATCAGTAATGGATCTGGCCGGTCACCAAGGAAATGGATGTGTCCCAGAAGGTGGCTTATTTGTAGCCAAACACTGATGGATGGTAGCTGTCAGAGAAATGCATGTTTCATTACCGAGAGATACTTCAAATCTTTTTACACATAAAGGCTGTGACTCAGAGTCGGCTGATTTAGGTGATTAGAGGAAATATGTGTGGAAAGGAATTATTGATAATAAGTCAAGTGAACTTGACTTACTCCCCGCTACTATGGTGACGGTCACTTTGTTATAAGCAAATATTTAAAAAGAAAATATGGTGAGCATCCTCTTCCCCTGGGTGATTAATAGGTGTTACTCAATTGCTTCAGGAAAGTAGTAGCCAAATATTGATGGATGCTAGCTGTCAGGGAAATTATCTTATAGACATTTTTCATTACAGAGAGAGATACATCACATTTTTTTACACATTGAGGCTGTGACTCAGAGTTGTCCTATAAGAGAGAATAGTCTCTCATTCGCGTTTAGACTTTGGGTATGCAGGGGCGTAACTCAGAACTTGGGCAGCAAGTCAAAAATATTTAAACTGACATTTTCGAGCACCTGCCAAATGAGTTGCCAGGTTTTAACACATGGAGGTTTTGGGTAAATGGGTTCTTCAATACATCCAATTTTTAAAAAAAGAAAAAGAAAGAAAGCACAAACCAGACTGAGGATAGTATGTAAGCCATAAAATATACTGCAACAGCTGAACTCTGGAGTGTGGAGGATCAACAAAATATAATTTATGGCTTTTGATAATATATTAATAGGGTGTGTGTGTGTGTGTGTGTGTGTGTGTGTGTGTGTGTGTGTGTGTGTGTGTGTGTGTGTGTGTGTTATTATAGCATTAATACTCAAGAAGGCATCCTTTACTGTGATTATGGGCGTGGTGGTAATGTGGCTGGGCGTGAGGTGCAGGGTGGTCTGGTGGTTGAAGAGACTTTCCTGTAGCTGAAGATCACAGGTTTTTATTCCCACCACAGCCAGCGTGTGTCCATCCCTGTGTCCTTGAGCCAGATACTGAAGCTTCCCCCCCGGCTTCCCCTGCTCCCCGACTCCTCTACCTGCATGTTCATGTCTCAGAAACAAATTCATAATCACACTGTGTAAAATCGCAATTTACAATTTCAAACTTGTCTCCAGTCTGAAAGGTATTACTCAAATCGTAATTAAATAAATATAAATAGCAATTAAAAAGAGAGAACACAGTGCAGACAGCTAATGGGCAAAGCAGCCAATTACTTTTTTTCATGAAGCAAGTTGTACTTTTTGTAAATTATCAGCACGACTCGAACATCAAGCAGACTGCTTGGTCAAAACCACCTGTCGTGTAATTGGAAGTGATAAAAATGGCAATATCACTTGAATGTAAGAAACATCTGCTGACATTTGAAATTATTTCTATTAATTATTATGAACCCACTAGTTAAAAAAAATCTATATCCATATGTGAGCAACTTATTTTAGTTTATTCTAACACAGCATGAACAAACGTGTGATTGTGTTTTACTTTAAAATATCATTAGATTTGCTAGACTTATTTTTACTTTTCCTCAAGAGCAGATGTCATAAACATCTCGGGACCCATGTCTATTTTGGGGAAAACACAGGAGTGCTAAATATGAGATTGAGGTCTGAATAGTTGTGCAGTTTTGCTGTAAGATATTTATCTCAAACCTGAATCACAGTTTCAGCGGGTTGAGAAGTGAACTGAAGTTTTGACTGCTTTGTGTCTGAAGTAGAGCGCCTGCTACTAGGTTTGGAGCTCACTGTGTTATACGCAAAGAAAGAAAATCTGCTGCGCTTCCTCTGCCACTGAGTCATTAACAGGCGCTACTCAAATGCTTGGCGTTACCTGGAAAGTAGCTCCAGCGGTCCGGCGGTATTAACGGGTGATTCCCCGCAGCCCAGACGTAGCGTAGCCAGCTCGACTCGGTGGAAATCATCAGTCACGTCGGGGCTATTCTTAAGCCTCCTCCCCTAACCACAGGAAACTTAGCCACGCCACAACCAGGACTGCCCAGTGCAGATTACACGTGTCTGCCTCTGAATCATACCACATCAAACTGGTGTCTAAACACCACCCAGCTGCCTCTGAGCTGATCAGCCCTGCGCCCCAAGTCTGACTCTGTGATGCTAACTCAGAATGAGGATCCCCTCTGATTACACCTGGATGAATGAAGGAGGGCTGGACACGGCTCCAAATTGTAACTTTAATGTGACTTAGTTTCGTCATTGTAGAGAACAATGCACTTCTTATCTTTGCCAAGTGGATCAGCATCTACCGTAGCCCTTTTGTGTTTTTTGTTTGTGTGTGTGATGCGAGTCTGGATTCCTTTTTCCATGCTGTATAGTAGTTAAGCTCTGAAACCTAGAGAGGGCAAGCTGGAACAAGTTTGATAAGGGCTCAAGTCACAGCGCCCGACACACAACACTCCCACTAAGGACACACACCGCAGCCGTTTCTTCACGGCATGCAGCTCAAAGTTAAACGCAAAGGACGTCCAATGAGCATAACTGGAGATCTTATTGCTCTTCCACAATCCTGCTGAGTTATTTGAGTGAGGACACTGACAAAAACACCTGGGGGGGGCGCATTAACCTCAGTCATTATTACGTTGCATAGCAGTGGTTGATTGATTCCGTAACGTGATACGTATGATGCACTCGGTGATTTTCTTCGTCTAGACAGGGTTGGAAAAAGAGTTTGGCGAGATCACGCCACTGTGAGCGCACCGTCTCTCATTTTCAGGATCTGACACTTTAGGTAATGTTGATCCTTCTGCAGTATATTCACCAGGAGGAATGGACGTAAGTGTGTGTGCACGCGTGTATTAGTGTGTGTGTAGAAGTCACCACATGAAATGATCTGCACAATGTCACACCACCACCTGCTACCTGAACAAACAGCAGTGACACATTGAAATAGCTGCTGCCCGGGGGTGTGGGGAGGACCATTAAACCCAGGAGAAGTTTATGAAAATCTTGCAGAGGGCTCTGAAGTGTGCTGCTGAATTGTGGTCTTTGTGTGCTTAAGCTAGGGTGGGTTTTACCAGCCAGGCAGCGGGACAGAGAGGGGCTGTGTTTGACTTGGTTGCCAGCCCATTTGTGCCCTATTCATATGTATGGCGCTGTGCTCGCAATACACAGGCGGCCTGTATGCAGAGACCAGCACTGTCACAAGTAGGGTGGGTGGGTCTGTTTGTGTGGATGTGGAGACTATTTCAGGTGTGAGGACCTTGTTGTTCCGTGCTGGAAACCGGCTGACACCAATGGATTTTTTTTAAAACAGAGGTGCCGGGGTTTTATTTTTGAAAATCACAAATGATAATAAGGTTATGATTCCTTTTAAACTGTTCCAGATTCGGCCCAAGGAATTGCTTAGTTCATGGCAGATTCAGCTTCGGGGGTTACTGCTAAGTCACGACAAAATCCAGAATTTCCCCCCGCGGATCAATAAAGTATCTATCTATCTATCTGTCTGTCTGTCTGTCTGTCTGTCCGTCTGTCCGTCTTTCCCAGCCTTCTGTTTGGTAGGGCGTAGGGGATCTAGGTCTCTCATTATATAGGTGTTCAGACTGCTTTTCTCCAAGGTGCTGACACTCTGCGGAGGCCTGTTGAGAGGCTTTGCTGCAGCTGGAAGTCAGCGGTTATGTGACGGGGGTGGGGGGGTGGGGGGGTGGGGGAACAGAAATTAGCATTCTACCACCGGGAAAAACAACTTCTCCCTCTCTCGCCCTCGGTAGATTTCTCTCCATGGCACAGACTCACTCTTACCCAGTAAACTTGGCACCTGCACCAACAGCAACAGCAGAGGAGTTGTTCTTGGGCAGGGCGGGCCTATATGCCACTATTTTTCTAAGCCCTCCCACACCCCCCACCCCCTTTTCTTCCACTCCTGCTCTCCTTACTCAGTTCATAGGCATTCCATTGGTATTTATATTTCCCTCCAGAGCAGGGGGAGGCTGACAGGCGCTCGCACAGACATTGGATTCAGCTCAGCAAGGTAGGCAGTACTCCCAGTTCTTCCCTGCCATTGGCCTCTCTGTGGTCACGTGACCCGCAGAGGTAGAGTGAAGTGTTGGCACTCCTCCCCCTAGGCTCTGCTCTCTTGTCCCTCTCAGCTCACTTTAAGCTTGTTGCGCCTGTCTGTGAAGTTTGCCGTCGGTAGGAGAGTGTGTGTGTGTGTGTGTGTGTGTGAGTGTGTTGCAGTCAGCGGCCTGGTTTCGGGGGGTACAGTGTTCTAGTTATGTTCAGGGAGCTCCCAGAGTCCCCGGGCAGCGAATGTCTGGGCAGCATGACCCCAGAGACTCAGGATATCTACCTGAGAATGGACCATCACCGGAGACGCTCTGGGTACAGGCTGGGCAGGATCATCGCCAGGCAGCAACTACTCAAGAAGATTGCTGGAGGTATGAAAGGTGTTTGGATATAAGTGACAGTTCAGGCTCAAAAGGTAGAACGAAGGTCTTTTTGGTTATGTAGCCTTTTCTTTGCTTTTACTTAAGAGCTTAAGTGTGTTGCGTAATTACACCTTTGCCTGTCTGCTCTCTTCAAAGCGCACTACAAATGATTACACAGCGTGCTGGTAGCCAAAACATGGAGGGAATCAGATATGAGAATACAGTAGTACAGTATTACAGAGTATGAATACAGGGTGCTCCGGTGGCTGATTGAGCATAAGGTATAAACCGTTGGAGTTTCGATTGTGTTTGTCATGTGTCATTTTATAGCTCTCTTGCTTTTCCTCATTCCAATAAAATAAATACAGTAGTTATAAAGTTCATATGCAATTGCAAACAATGCCAAACGCAAAGCCGGTAGGGAGTCAAAGGGTGCCCTTTTTATTGGTGAATAATGAAGTATTGAGTGACAATAACAAACGCTGCTATGTGATAAGCTATAGGGTCAGTTATGTAACTAGAAAACCCCACAGAGAGCAAACATATCAGTGAATGTCTGCCTGGCAGTTTTATGGGCTCTTAGTCTCGTTTGTGGACTGTAACCACTGCTGTGTTTCTAGGAATATAGAAGTGTTTTTACCACAGCGGGGCCTGCCCCTCCACTCAGCTTTGTCCAAGGCCATGTCCCTCAACCTGGAGATTTAAGGCCTGTCCCGAGAGGCTGGGGGGGGCTGGGCACGCATAACAACAGAAGGGATAAACCGCTACCACTCCCTTCCCTCCTGCAGGTGTGAGCACCCTAGAGCTGGATCAAAGGGTGGCCACATTTCACAACAGAACTTTCCATCAGTACAGATCCAGCATCAGCATAGTCACACCATACACAAACTAAGACGAGTCAGATAATGCACCTCGCTCTGGGGGCAAGACTCCCTGTATCATCGCAGAGGATTAAGCCACAGTAACACACTAAGCAGGTTTTGTGATCATGAAGAGATGATGGATGTCTGGTTTGACAGCAAAGCAACAATTTAGGTCACCTGTGACAAATACAGAAAAGATCTTTGAAATGTGTGTGGGAGTTAGAAATCTGTTTTTTCTCTCTTATGTGCATGATTTACTGTTTGTTGAGGTACTTCTAAATAGTTCCTCCATGACTTGGGTGAATATTAACTCCTGATTCACTGGAGGGTTTCCATTTTATTTTGATAACCAGAAGCCTCAAGAACGAACTGCCATTTCCCAGCTAGCACGGTTTGACTACTTTGTGGGATTTTAAACTGCCATCAGGATGACCAAAGTTACGATTAAGCCTTTGAAAACAGTTCTCAAAATGAACATCATTCAGTCTCAATGCTAAAATGTCATACCCTCTAACCTCAGCCAGTGAATACAACCAGGACCCACTTGCTCCATCAACTCAGAAAAGAAAACATTTGAATTTCAACTGTTTTAGCTACATTTTTGAAAAAAGAAATTGGTGAATAAGGTAAGGAAGGTAGAAAAGAAGCTTTGTGCTGAGATGTGCTGTATTCAGTGAGTTTGGGGATGTAGTATTTGGCTAGCAAAAATGTACCAGCATAAACTGGATGTAAGCAATACAATAAAGTTTGTAGCTGCAAACCACAGTAAATGTTAACTTGTGAACTAAGCACAAGTGACATTTTATTCTAGAAAAGATTGAATGAATAATCCATTTTAGAAATCTTTGGCAAATGGCTTTAATATAAACTGATAATATAATTATCAGAGGCGCCTGGTTGTATGAAATTAGCTGAATCTAGCTGTTGATTGAAGTGCTGTGACTGATTTTGGTGAATGTGTGGTAGTTATTAGAATCCCCTTTCTTCATTTTCTCTCTTGTATGAATCTTATTTCCCTTGAATCCTCTCGTCTCGCCTTATGTGACATATACCTGTTTGAAATGGCCCTGATAACAGAGAGAGAGAGGTAGTATTTTAAGGGTCTGACTGCAAAGGACCACTCTCCATGCTTTGCAGTGGCTCCTGCATTCCAGCTGGTCAGCTCTGTTGACATAGCAGGCTGAAAGTGAGTGGGGGCCATGGTGACTGGCAGAGTTATTCATGTATTGTTTCACCCCGAATTCCAGGGACGTTTGCGGGGTCTTAGTCATGTTTCCGATTTGATGGCATTTCAGTGCCACCAACGCTATGTGTGTGGGTCCTCACCAAGCCACCGACAATATGCTGAACCGAAGAACCCGAAAATGATATACTCAAATATCGCCTCGTATATTTCATCATCTTATAGAGTGTCTGGCCACACGGCTGTGGGGTTTATCCTTCTGTGAAGTATGATGGACTGAATTAGGTGTTTGACTGCTGTACGGTAGGATTGCTGCGCCAGGGAAAGGGTTTTTATTGTGGAGGAATGTGTCCCTTTTCCTGGGGGTTTGGAGCATTATTCTCTGCCTCATCAATCTGGAGTGGCTACTGTGCCTCTGCAGTGTTCTGGCCTGCCAGCTCTTATTCCTCCATGCTCAGCCCATCTGGAGCCCAGATTCTCAGGATTTCTGCATCTGCTGCTGCTACTCATGCATCAGAAAAAAGGAACGTTTCACGGCCATTTTAACTATATTTGGTCAATGTGTCCAATTCACCCACACCGCTTTAAAACCTACCCGCATATAATACATTCAAGCACTTTGAATTCACACATTTCTTACACTGTTTTACACACTACCTCCCCTGTGTAGAGTCAAAGAGCTATTCATGCCATCACAGAGAAAGAATTCCTGCTAAATTCTTGATTTACTTTCCCAAATTCTTTGCAAATTACTGTATTTACAGCAAATTCTACCTGCTCGCAGCTATTTTCCAGTCTACACTCTAGGATGCTTTGACTAAATGACTAAATAACTACTGTGGAAGGATTGCGAAATATGTTTTCCAGACAAGGAAAGGAAAGGAAGGAAGGTCGGAGAATTTG
This sequence comes from Hoplostethus atlanticus, assembly GCA_034670405.1. Taxonomy (NCBI): domain Eukaryota; kingdom Metazoa; phylum Chordata; class Actinopteri; order Trachichthyiformes; family Trachichthyidae; genus Hoplostethus; species Hoplostethus atlanticus. Next base: position 6,935,817 of record JAXDDX010000003.1, on the reverse strand, counting down.
ATAAATTCTCTGGGGAAGTCAGGGAGTATCAGGGAATTTTATAAATGGGTCACTTTACAGGAATATAGCAGAATGTGTTTTATAACTTGGTTCACACATTCATTGCACTAGATGGTGGTTTTCAGTCGTTTCTCTCCACAGCAAGTCCCACCTGCAATAGAAATCAGACTAGTTGCCCCTTTCGAATTTGTGAATTCGAGGTCATGGAAGCACTTTGTCATGGAATTTTACGTTAGGTCCACAATGTGAACCCTGGCTGGCTGACTTCTAAACCATGACTAAAAGCTTGCTCGCTGACTACCGCTGTTTGGTGTCTTCACTGAGGGTGTTGTGTTCAGTCCAGTCCAGTGTGACCCCTCCATGGCCCTTCTTCCTGGCTTATTGACCTTGGTGCAGGCAGTGGGCTCCGATCCCGGCCCTGGAAAGATCATTAGTGCACTCTGACACGGCTGAGGATGTTGCTCGCCCCTTGTCGAATGACACAAGTTATTGCGTGGCAGCTGGGCGCCGCTCAATGAATGTGTCTGTGTCCTAGAGGTAAAAAGTGTGCCTTTTATGCCTTGTGTCTGAGATGCCTGTGTCTTGCAGTTGACGTCTTATCAGCCATGTTGGGCCTCCTGCTGGCAGGGATCAATGGTTCTATATGGCCAGTGCTAGCCTATATACTGGTGGCAGGTATTACTGTGTCAATATGCTGACTGCTACACTACATATATATATTTTGTATAGCATATTTGTTGTGTTCCACTATATTTGATTGTCTAGGTTCATAAAATAAGCATCTTTACTTTATATCAAAGTTAAGAGAAGTTTAATGAAATACCTCTTACCTAATGGAAATGCAACACTGAAAAACTTAGGATTCAACACTTACACACTTGTGGATTTCAGACACTGTAGCATAGAAACAACAGGAACACTTCAGCTTTTTAAGAGGACAAGCTCTGCCCCCCTCCCTCTGCACCTCCTCTTACCACTGGATCGCTAATTCTTAGAAACAAACTCTGAAAGGGGGTTTGCATTTTTGAAGTGCGGAAAGGAGTTGATGAGTCTTGTGAGAAGTTGTAACAGTAAACGGCTCTCCAAGATGTGGGATCTAGTTAGATCCTGTCCTCTCCCTCTCGAGACTCCTCACTCAAAAGCATTGAATTATTCATCAGTTGTGCAGTACAGCGTGCGGTGCTTCACATCATCGGCATGTGAAACGAATATTGGCTCCTACATTGTTTCCTTAGTGCACAGGAACAAAGAACATCTTATTCATAAACCTGCTTAGACAGATTTTGTTTGTTACTGTCGGAGGGCAATAGATAATATTGGCATGGAGCAAAAAGCAATTTTGACAATGTAATTAGGCAGCAATTTATCTCTGCCACTATGACTGAATTATTTAGACCGACGCCACTTAAAGTGATTCAACCTGTAGCTTGTACTCTTCTCACCCTTCTTGCTTGCATGACGTAGTAGTTCTGTTGAACAGTCTAAATATGGACATAACGGCAATAGTAAAATAATGGTGAGGGCAGCATCTCTCCACTGAATTGTATTATAGTTCAGTCTACCTAAATCAACCCAATTCTTGATATTGCTGGGCAGGCAAAGATATTTATCTATTTAAATCTAAATGACACAGCAGCAAGTACATAACATTTTACTCCAAGTCTATTCCTAAAAGCATATAGGCAGATGCATTGCACAATATATTGTACAACATAAGTTGATTGTTAGATGACTTATAAACGACTAAGGAAGCTAACGTTTCTGTACTGTACATCCATAAATTCACTAGACTAGAACAAGACTTCCATGTAGTGGCTGGTTACCTGCCAAAGTGGCTGGTAGAGTCAACAAACATAAAACGCATGTGGTTGGTGGCGGTATTTACCCACCCTTCTGATAAAGAACAAGTAAATAATTCCACAATATTTCAACAACTGCGTGGACCGAACCGACTCAATCCAACCTTCTGTAAACAAAGGTTACATTCATATAGGGTCCTCATGACGAGTTCCCCTCTCCGCCTGGAGGTGGCATGCCGAGCCCACGTTCTCCCTGTAGTGTCACATGTGCACTGTAACTCCCACACAGTCTGAGTAGCTGACAGCTGCCACATGTGCGAGGCTAATCATTTACTAAATAGAGAGTGGAGAAATACCGTGGCTGCACTGTAACAGGAACGGAAAGTCACATATTAACAGAGCCCCACTGGAAACCTGATCACAGGTCTTTTACATTCCACAGAGCAGAAAATGCTAGTTAGTTGAAAAACCGTGTTAACCTATATCCAACAAATAAAACACTAAATATGACAGCAGTTTTGACCCAAATACTAATTTCTTAGTTATAAGGAGGATAATCCAGAGAGCAGTCTAAACCTGGCCTGCTTCATAAAGCTACTGCACATTTCTCACAAATAAATGAAGCCTGCAGGCAGATACAGAAGTATTTTCCAAATCCATTTTGGTTTTTAAGATGACAGATGTTTCCAAATCTCCCTCTCTAAAGCCAGTAAGTTGCAGTGTTGTGTACACTCACAGATATATCTGCAATTTCATTGGCTGTCCCGAAAATTCAAAACAAATGTACATACTTCGTAGTCTGAGGGCTTCAAAGATTGAATGAATTTTTGTTTCTAATAACAATATTTGATCCCATGCAATATCTCAGGGAAACCAATTTTCTGTTCAACACTCAAAAGTAGCATACATTTCTAAATATAGTGTTTATTGTGTCTCCATTTTATTAAAAAGTCTTCAGTAGGCTTTTAAGTTTTTTCTCATCAGCAAAAACGTGACGCTTGGCTGCCCTCCTCTGGTAAAAATGTACATAGCACACCATCAGCTGGAAAAACTGAGGAGAGGCAGAGGCAGTATGCATTCAGACCACAGACATTCAGCCGCTGTCTGTTCACTTTATGGGCCTTTCAAACAGGGGATGACTGTCTGAACACAGCCTGTCACTGATGGCCACACATGAAAAATGGCCTTGTATTTTATGTTCTTGGCCTGTGTGTCTGTGCGTGTCTGTGTGTGTGTGTGTGTGTGTGTGTGTGTGTGTGTGTGTGTGTGCACGCTCACGACTTGAATACTCTGATAAGGCAGAACAATTTCTTAGCACATTTCCAGGTTGTTCTTGATAAGCTATGCCCACAGTTCATCATGCCCAGCGACATGTGCTGCCTGAACCATTGTACTGCAATACAGGAGTCTGTTGCATGAGTGTACCGAGGCTCCTGAGGCAGTCTTGTGGCCGTTCACTTTGATGCTGTTAATTGGGACCAGTGTGACCAGGGATGGCTCCTTGTTTTTATTGTTCAGGTCCTGAGAGGGCTTTCTCACGGTAGGGGCCCTTGTTCTGACATCGGTCCCCTCTCCACCCTCCTGACTCTCGGAGGCCATTCCCAGAGAAAGAGGGAACCCCACGTAGTCCCCTCTGGGATCCTGTCCAAATGAGAGGGAGTCGGACCTAATGTAGCACTGCAGGATTCAACCTCAGAGGAGTTTCTTCTGGATGTTTTGGTGCTCTGCTTACCCATGTATTCAAATAGCAGAGCCATAAATGAAATGACATTTGTTAGCTTACATTAGCTTCTGCTGAATGTTAAGGGCTTGTGGGTGCCAGGACTTACGGGACATGTGTTAATAACCTTCCCGTCAATCCTTCTCCGTGTTGGTGTAGAGATTTCAGGTCGGTTGGGGGGTTTAAAGACAACTGAAAAAGCCCAGATCAGAGTCTTGCTGAGAGGGAGGGAGGAAAGGAAGATAGAGAAGAAGAGAGAGGGAGGAGAAAGGCACAGCGAGAGGAGGAGGAGGAAGGGAGAGAGGGAAGCAGACAGCTCCAAGGGGAAGTTGGTGGACAGAGACTGGAGCTGAGGGAAAGTCAGGCAGGCCCAAGGAAGGTCTACTCTCCCTTGCTGAAGTCTGTTTCCAGGCTGTGTGTCCGGACCCAGGGCAGCACAGATGCCCACAGGTACAATACCTCTCCTAATCCTAACCCTCTCTTGCAACAGGCTCACTGTTTATATCCTGGCTCAGCAGATTTGTCATGCTATTATTAGCTTTGTTTCATAAAAGTTTGTTATGAAGACCAAAAACAAAGAGATGAAAAGGCTTTACGGTTGAGTTTGTCATGAGTATGATCATGGATAGCTAGTCCTTGATGTTATCATTGTTGTTATTTATGGACAGAACTAATACCCTCATCTGAACAACTCACACAATGATGACTCTACAAAGACATTCGGTTGCAGAATCGGTTTGGGTTTTGACGGAGGTATGCCTTGATGAAACGGAGAAGGAAATCTTTAAAAGCTCAACTTGATGTTTTTATCACCAAAGGAAAGCAAATCCTTCATAAAGGCCTTCAAGATGGTTGTCAAAACACTTTAACGTGCGTGGGAACATGGCTGCAGTCCAGTGTCTGGAAGTGTTTATCATGTGCGCCGTGGCTTGGAAGTTATTGCTATATGTATTTCAGAGAACACTCAAAGGACCGGTGATGGATTGCCGGTCTGCTTTGAGTTGCTGAAAGTAAAACAGAGGTGCTGGCGGTTCTGGAAAAAGGCTGAGGTGTTTTGTCCTTCCCAGCAGCGAGGGGTCGAGGTCCCTTTTTCTCGTATAGGACACTGTTCTTGGAGTGTCTGGTGGAAGTCATGTGCTGGAGTATCCAGTGGTGTGAATGAGGAGAACACTCAACCTTTCCCTCGGTTAATGCTGTTTGCTGAGGGACCATGAGGAATCGCTAGTTTCTCAACACTGAGCGAATGAGAGATATTGTAACGAATTGGATGAAAACATTGGAGAGTCTAAATCCATGGCCTGTTCAAGGGCCGCACCGCCCACACGGTCCAGCCCATTATTTGCCTTCTAGCTGTGCCATCTAACCAGCATGGGCTATCGTTTTACATTCTGGGTCTGGGTTAAAGTGTAAATCCTTCACTGAAACACCGTTTTGTGCTTTCGTGGTGGAGCGAGATCCGCAACCTTCAGATAATATTTCTGCCTCTGGAAACAACTTGAAGTGATTTTCCATAGCTAAGAGATGTTTACAGCATCAGGCTGACCTCTCGTGGCTTGAGCAGTAAAACCCCCTGGAGCAATCGTCCATCTTGAGTTTTCATTGTGTTCTTAGAGAGGCAGCACTGTAGGGAAGAAATTGATAATAAGAGGTTAGATTGGCAAAGACTTTCATTGTTGTAGCGTACTGCATAGGAGAAAGTGTATGTGAATGAATGTGTTTTAAATTCAACCAATAGATGCTGTCAAAGCAGAGACTGGGCTGGGCCAGACTAGAGAAAGAGTTGAGGCGTTGTTACCCCTGAAGATGAAAGCCTCCTCTCTCTGGGTGTCCTTCAGAGGTGAAGGAGAGTGTTACCACAGCTGTGCTGCTCTTGTTTAAATTCAATACAGGACCTCTAGAGGAAAAACACAGCCCAGATGACTTTTGACCCAGCAAGCTTTGGCAGCGGTCAACAACAGCAGCTCCTAGCTCACACCGTCGTGTTATTTACTCTCAGAATCAATAAGCTCTCGCTGTGTGTGCCTGTCTGCTGTAAAATGAAAGATGAACCGGTGGAGTCATTTGAACAAATAGGAGGCTTCTTTAAGCAGATCTTGTTTATACCCAGAATAGAATTTTATTTCACACTTGTATGTAATGTAAACGTATGTTTCCCATCCCAATAAAGCCCAATTGAATTGAATTGAATTGAGATACTGTATGTGTGTACATTGAAAGGTCCTTATTTGTCTTTTAATTGGGGAGAGAAATAGGCAAGGCAATCATAATTAAATAAAATAATTAATTTGAATTAAAATAAATAGTTAAAATGAAAATGATACATATTATAATGAAATCAGCAATTAAAACCTTTGCTGTGATTACAGGACTGACTTGGTGAATGAGGATGTGGCTCTGTGAAGCCCCGGTGTATGCCAGCTGAGAATGCTAATGCCTCTTTGGCACTGGCTGTCCCTGGGCTGGCACCATCATTTTTACTCAAGTCCCAATTCTCCTGGAGGCCACGAGGTCAATGGTGTATATCCGCTGGTTACTGGAGACCTGTGGTCCACTGAAAGGATCTCTCCACAGGTCACTGAGGACCACAGGGCAAAAACAGGATCAGGATTTGCTAGCTCATTTGTATTTGAGGAAATTTTGTTTTGGTGTCTTAGCAACGCAGTCCAGAGTTGACTCATTTTAAACCTGCATCCCATGTTGAGAGCGAGCTAGCGACAGGTCCCCTGTGTGCTCCACAGGATCAAATGAGAGGGCTTGAAGTCTTGTGTGTGTGATTCAACACAGGCTCCCTCTAATTACTCGCCCCGCCAGGCTATCTAGCTCATGTGCCAACCACTAAAACATGAATAAAGCTACATCCATAAGGAATAGTGTTACTCACCTTTGTGGACAGATAATGCTTTAGAGATGGCTTCTGCCCTTTGTCTTGACAGTGTGCCCGTTGGGATGTGTGGGTGATGAGAAGTGAATCTGAAAACGTGTTGCGAAATTAGTGAGTGGCACCTCCTGTCAGGCTGATGATTGTGGCACATTGTGCTGAGGATGCAGCCCACTGGGAGTCTGAGGGACATGTAGTGCTGTGTTAATTAAAACCTACCCTGGAAAATAGGACGGCTTTATTCCCACGACATTGGGTGAATGACCAGGGGCACCACAATATTAATCCACCTTGTGCATGGCAAGCATTCCCCTATACTTTGAAGAGGACTTCTTTAAATGGAGAGCAAGGCAATCTCAATGGTTCAGTGAGTCTAGTGTCTACACACATTTTTGCCGTCTTGGTCATTACATTCATCTTTTGGCTATCGTTTAGCTGTACTTCCTGTTTCCGCTGCCATGCACAATTGGGATCTGTTAGACAGAAGGAAATGCTGGGCTATTTTGGGCATGAGACATCAGATGTTGTGGTTTTGGGCAGACTAAAAGAGGGGGCAATGTGTTTCCCCTGGCTGTTTGTCTAGTCTTACTTTTACAGTAAGGCCGACAGCTCACTGTGAGTGGGTGTCTGTATGTAATTGGTATCATGAAAGGAGGCCTCATCTGCTCCCGGCCTGTTGTCACTCACAACACTTACCTTGAGGTAGTCAGCCAGCCGGCCCACTAGTGGAGCCCTTTTTTTTTTCCACTTCCCTGGCTCATTTTGCCGTTCTCCAGGTGTTTTTGATACAGACAATCTCAGTGTACAGTAATGGTCTGGAGTCTGGTGGGGGCTGTTTTTTTGACTGATGTATTCGGCTGGCTTGTCTGGCTGATTCATTCAACAGTCTCTGAGACGGGAGGGGGTGGGGGGTGGGGGGCTTCCGCAGTCATTTCTTGTAAATTGTAGATTAAGCGGTATGTTTCAGAGTGCTGTTATAAAAGCTCTGATGTGTGTTACGTGTATTTATTGTTAAATGGTTTGTTAATCTGGCTAAAGTGGATTGCCTGCGTCATTCTGTCCCTGCTCACAGCTTTATACCTTGTCCCGGCCCCAGTAGGTCACAAGAGTTTTGTTTTTTTTACAAGAGGAAATGACAGAAATGTCGGGAGCGGAGGCAGGACCATTACAAATGCTCTGCATCTGGAATGATACTTACACTATAGGAAATTGTGGATGGATGTGATGTCGTTACGTAATCACGTATGCCATGCCAAAGCTCAGTAATTTAAAGTGCCTGTCATCATATCCCTGCATTTAAACTAATGGAATTTCCTCATTTATCATACAGCAGATTTTTGTGAGCAGATTCGGTGACCTCATCTTTTATTCCTTTTGTTTTAAGTAAAATTGTGCTAAATGGATAACATTTTATGGGGCTCTTAAATATTTGATATTAGTCATTATTCAGAATCCAGAATTTCCCCCCGGGGATCAATAAAGTATCTATCTATCTGTCTCATCCACTTCAGCTGCCATTTGTTTTATTTGAGGAAATGTGTGTGTGTGACCAAGCAACACTGTAGTACTATATCCTCTGATGACAGAGATCACACAATTTCTCTCATCCATTGACTCTTACCATTTGCCTCAGACAAAGGAGCCGAGACAGAGGTGACGCAGACAGATAAATCACTCTGGTGATGTTAACACTGAGCCTTGTAAGCTGAGTGTCTCAGCGTGATTCACTGCTGCTGATTGCTGACAGTTTATGTCATGGTTTTCCCCCCACTTCAGCTGCCTACGTTTTTTCCATTTCGTCGATTTGCTGGAATAACATCTGGACATTGCAAAACCACACGGCGCTTTCTGTGCTTAAATACAACATTTCCCACATCTGGCCAGATATATTCCTTTTGTTTTCAATCTATCAGGACAAATACACTTTCAGTTTGCAAATTGTTCACGTTTTAAGTGATGGCCTGGAGATGTTTATTTTATGGGATTTGAATGTGTATTAAGAAAAGGTCCCACACTGCATAGAGGCAACGCTTGCTGTTTGGCTGCAGCTTAGATCTTCCTTGCCAAAAATGTGCTGATCGGGGTAGAAAAGAGTTGTCGTGGGCAGAGCTGGGTGGGAGGGTCGGGCACAAGGAGCTGAAGGGGGGGGGTAGAGTCTGAACACTGGGGAGTCTGCCACAGAAAGGGGTGGGTTGAAGGCGAGATTTAGTGTTGGGACAGGCACATGGTTGTTAGGGGGGTAGATGGAAAGAGAAAGAAAAAAGAGTTCAAACTGCAAGCTGTGTTCAGAGGGAGCAGCAATGTGGCTCGGCGTGGGAATGGAGATGCTCTGACATGTTGAGAGACACTCTTTAAGTCTTGAAGGATATATGAACTCCTACAGCTGTATGATGAAAATATCCCGTAAGTAAACAATAATTAGTTTTTCATGTTATTACTCAATTCAGGGATTTTGAAGGAGTGTGGGCACATTAAGGCCTATCAGTGTTTCGGGAATAATATAAATGATGTTGTTGTTTTTATTCACAATTAGAATGAACGACTTTTACTTTTTGTGATTGTGAGAGAAGAGGATTACAGTTAGTCACATAGCTTTGTTGTCAGACACATGCAGTTGTGGACACCACAACAAATTTCATAAAATCCTCGAAAGTTTTGTAAATGACTGGCTGTTGCCCAATGAATACATTGTGAAGGACTGGAATGTGAAAGAGGCCTTTTGAAGCTGTCATGTTTCTGGCAATGCTTGTGTCAGCTCAGCCCAAGGACTATCCAAGAGTGCCATATCTTTCCCTGGGGCACATTGTTTTGTTGCATGCCATATCTCACAATGAATTGCATAATGAGTGTTCGTGATAGTGAATGTTGCATAAACTGTATTGTAGAGGAAGGTGGCGTCCTTCTGGGACATGTCTTCCGCACATACGTTAGTAGTACACTGCTTTTGGCGTTCTGGGCCACTGTGTCACAGCCGTACTGGTTTTCATCTCTTTGTGAGACTGTAATTTTATACTGTATACAGTTTTTAAGCTGTGGGTTCGAGAGGGTAAACGCAAGTTCTCACTCTCTGGCATGATGCCCGCATAGCCTTTTATCCACGAGAGATTTGCTCAGAGAAAGGATGAGAGGACCGAATGCCTCTATATCGTGTTACAGAATGCCAAACGGAGAGGAATTCCCAGCTCATATTTCCTGTTCCCAATGGTCCATCCTGCGGCTGTGGGACAGAAGACCTGGCAGCGCTCTCACTATGTAGTGCAGTGGAATAACACCGGCCTGACATTATCCACCTGGGAGGGAAGCCTAGTTGAACAGGAAGCCTTTACCTCCTGGTGATACAGGTGGGAACAGAGCAGCGGCCACTGGGAATACACACACACATGTTGACTCAACTGCTAATCTCCACGCAGGCTGAGGGGGTAAACAGTAGATTTTTGTCATCCAAGGACACACAGGGGACTGTTAATATTTATTCAGTTGTTGGTCAGTCTGAAGACCAAAGTCACTTTTCATTGATTTTCCTGTGACACAGACGTGAAGCGGAAAAGGTGAGTCCTGGATTAGGAAAAAGGCAAAGGGGATGACAGCAGTAGTTTCACCGCAAGGCTAGAATTGCCGTAATTACACTGTATTGTCTGTGCCGGTCACACTGCAACGGAAACATTGCCATCCGTCAGACAGGGAGTGGAACAGACACCTCAAATGTGTGATGGGATACCTAGTGGAAGCAGAGGATCCTCATTGTTTGTGACAAATGCTTTGTTGGTTACGCTAGTGTGTGATCAGGGGTGGCTGATACTTGTGCTCCATCAGTGACACTGTGGATGGCCGACTAAACCATTTGTGGATATTAGGATATAAGTGGCAGTGGGACTTTTGGCAGCTGTGCGGTTTATGAGAGAGTTGTACGGGACTGGTAAGATTTTTAAAAGGAAGTCAATGCACCGAATTGTGTTTTGTGTCATTTCCAAAGCAAGAATTGTAGTTGCAAAGGTTCATCATTCTATAGAGAGTAACTGACGTTTGATAAGGAACGATGTCAGTAATCAGAGGTGTATTTTACAACAGGAAATCCTGCTCACGTGTTTTCTGATTGTGATTCAATTCTGTTGTTGCTATAAAATGAAGGAAAACTATTTCAATATAAAACTTAAAAGGTTTGTGGAAACAGGGTTGTCGTTTGACTGACTTGTGATATTTTGGAGCCTCTTTCTTACTCTGGATTTTTGATATGGATCTGTTTATTTGTATTTTTTAAATGTTTTTAGATTTAGTTTCTTCATACCAAGCGGTATGTGTGCTGCGTTAGTTGTGTAAAAGGTAGCAAATGGCCCCCAACTCCATTAGCATTAATGGAGACATGCCAATGGTCTGTTTCCTCTCCTTGTCATCAGGGGCTCTGCAGCCTGGAGACGGCTTGCTCCATAGGTCAGCCGGCCCACTATGTGATCCTGACTGTTGAGGTCAGTTCTTCAGGATAAAGTCACTGGCAGCTGGTTTGAGTAGACATGAGTCTGGACACATCAAGGAGCCAGCAGGACTTTGATCCTTTAAGAGGATATTCCACTTAAAAAAAATAAATAGCAACCCTAGAATATTAGGTTGCTTTATTCAGGATCTGATCTAATGTTTTGTTGCCATGGTCAGTCATCTCCTGAAGTGTGTCACTTCTCTTAAAAAGTCTTGTGAGAAACAAGGCAGATTTGTTTTTCTTGCCTTCATAGTACAGTTTTAGATATACAGTACTTCTGGCACTGTCCAGTATACAGTGGTGCTGCGGCTTTTTGGTTATTTAACCTTTTTAAGGCCTTGCTTTCGGGTTCTAGCATATAATACTCTGCCTATAAACTAAAAAGACAACAGATGATTATCTAAGTTCTCTGTGAGAACTGGGAGGCAGTGATACCTCTGACTAGACTGACTGACCCTCAGGGAGACAGGCAGGGTCACATCCACACTTTATAAGAGGAATCAAACCAGAGGGTTTTATTTTCAGAGTCATCCAGGTCTTGTTCTCCCCAAGTCTGTTGTATTCATGAGGTACCAAATACACAAGGGTTTGTGCTGCCTTTGTGGATGCTGCAATGGTTTTGTCAAACTTTAAGTAAGTTAATGCAGTTGACTTCCATTTTTTTGTCTTCATTCTTGTGAACACACACTCTCTTGTTTTTCAGAAATTGAGGCGAAAGAAGCGTGTGACTGGCTGCGGGCGGCAGGATTCCCCCAATATGCTCAGCTCTTTGAAGGTAATAAAAGCTCCCACACACATTCATCACAGAAATGTTACTGTGGAGGAAGTTAATGAAGTAACATACCATGAAAAAGGGCTACGTAATAAGCCAGAAATGGCATTTTTATTTCTACTTTTAATGTCTGTTGTACATTAAAGCATGTGTTCATGGGCTGCAGTCAGCCTCCTCCTGTCCTCAGGAAGCCCTGGATGTAGGTCTCCAGTCAACTCGCAAGAAATGCTAGAAAACAAGTGGAACCTCAGCTGCTTTTAAGTCGAGTCCTTTCCAAACTAGAAATACTACATAAACATGTCCACTATAATAAAAGAGTGAGGTCATGGGAAAGATGGGTTAATCGTAGCTTAATGTAGCGCTACTCCCTCAGAGCCTGGCTTCTTGTCCAGACCTTTTCATGTATACTTGGAGTTTTGAATCGTTTGGTGACAGGGTTTGTAGTTGTTGGTAGTAGAAACACATTAATATTGACTATCTTGTGCATGAACAGTTGCTGTTTCCGTCAAAGTACAAAGGAGTTAACACCAGTTTGACTCTTGACGAAGCTGGTCAGATATTACAACTGACATTGATGATGAAACGTTTGACTAGGGAATAATAACATTTCAAAAACAATTTTTGAATGTCTTCCCCGTAAAGAACAGGCGGGATCTGAGTTTTCACTTATGTGACTGTGCTGTGCTTTTCATAAAAAAGTTGACAACACCACATGAATGCCGTGGAATGCTAGATCCAGAGGGTCTGGATTTAGTCTCTCGAGTTATGTAAGAGAAGGCTCATACCCAAAGCAAGACGTAATGCATACACAAGTCTGAGCGCTGTTAGCTGAGCAAATCCTGTCTCTTCTCATTCACATCACATTCAGTCTGATGCTCTCCTGCCCTTCAGTGTACTTCTGGAAAGAATGTCGTCTTTTTTTCCTCTGCCTTATTCATTAACGCTGTCTATTGAACTATGGAACTATTCAACTGTGGAACTGTCAAAGCCTAATTTTAAAACTGGAGCCTCTTCTAATCTTCATGGTTTCCTCCTTCAGATTCCCAGTTCCCCATTGACATCACGCCTGTGAAAAGAGATCATGACTTTCTGGACAAAGATCTTGTGGAACCTCTTTGCAGGTAACCAGACTGCCGGCTTCTTCAGTACTAAAGTTATGTTGATGTACAGTAGACAATAGAGAATACCTATTGTCTGAATGCAATTTGGTCTGACTGAGACTGACAGGACTCTGAGTCACCTAGTAAGATGATGCCAAAAAGAATTTAGTTCTTTAGCCGAAATGTATTGCACACAACTAAAAATGAGAGGGGTGATTATCATTACGGATAAACAACAACAAGGTTAAACACATAATCTCATAAACGCCATGACTTAAAGAATGTAAAAGAGTACAGAATTAACAACTGGTGGATCACCGTCGCTCCCTTGTAGGGAAAGACTAGCCTATGTAGTTTTTCAAACCGAGATGAAAACACAGCACTTCAGTTACCACAGTTACTATGGCGACCATCCTCAGCGGAAAGAGGGAGGAGCATGAGGGGTGCCTTGCACCGCTCAATATACTGTGACTCTAAACAACCCTAAAGCAACTCATCTAAATTCCAAACTAGCCACGGGATGAATACAATACAATGGGAAACGGTTCCCACCTCCCAAGTGATTTTTGTGCATGACTTCTCAACGTCTCTATGGTAACGTGATAAGGATGGCTTTCTTGCCCATCACACAACCACAGTCTAGTCTGCAGGATAACACCCTACACACCATAGAAATCCATGATAATAAACAATATTTCACACATATGACTGCTTTGTTTGATAGCAGGCTAATCAACCTCCTCCAGCCACCATATTGAAAGCTCTTTAAGCCTTTGGAGTGAGGGGCCCTCAGCCTGGACAGTGGTTATGGCTACAGTAAGGACCATGGGAACTTGTAGTTTGGCGAAGCCCCTATCAGCTGCAGCACTGGAGGATGGTTTAGCTCAAGAGCTATTCTCCGTCTGTCACAGAATGAACATAAAACTGTGAAAAACTGTTAGCAATATCTGGCACCTTAAGGGCTTGCGATTATCATACCACGAATGAGTCTTCATTTGTCTACAGCCAAGGCGCAGTTTCCTGGTGTGTGATTATTTTTTATGTCGTCATCTTTTCCGCCGTGCTATTGTTGGTTCATGTGCACTGTTTTCACTGCCCTTACGTTATTTATCCCAGTTTGCCCGCACAGCCACAAACCCTTTAATCGTTAGGCACATGCTCCAAGCTTGTATTGTCCATAGGAAATATTTAAAAAGCATTCATGTTGTTTTATTGCTATTAAGCCCAGAAAGAAACAGCTAATGGCTAACGGCAACTGTTTTTCCTGCATGTTTGTGTAGTCTCCTTTTGAGAAATTGAGAAAACCACACTTCTTATGTGTACAAAATGCTGATTATTACGGCAAATGCATCAAAGACTGGCGGGAATCTGTAAGGCAGAACAAGAGAAAATTATTATTTTTGAACCAGGCTGTCTGACTGGAACAGAAACATGGGCTGCTGGCCAATCCATTAGCTGACCATAAAGATTCACTTCTCTCCAAGCTGCAACAGATCACCCTTCAAGCCACAATCACTTAGATCCAATTCTGTGAGAAAGAGTCCAGAGCATCTGACGATAACCAGGTTTCATTAGGTTTGGGCTGCTGCGGCCATGGGCTCCTTGGGCTGGCTGCACATCCATAAGAAACAGAAGCTTATCAGGTTAAGGATTTCTGCTGGAAGCTGAAAGAGAGCTTTTTCTAGTGTGTTCCTTGTGAGAATATTGTGTTGTCTTTTCTTTTTTGTTCTGGCCAATCTTCATCTTGGGGTAATTTCTCTTTCAGACGCCTCAACACCTTGAACAAGTGTGCCTCTATGAAACTTGACGTGAACCTTCCTAAGAAGAAAGTAAGTGGAGACTGTTTTTACATTATTATATGAAAAGTTCTTTCCAAAATGGTGTACAATATATCCATCACCATCAGGTTGTCATTCACTACTTTTAAAATATTGGTGATTCAGTCTGTTACGTATTATTAGTTACCAATTGTCATTTAAAAGCACCATCATTTGTCTTTCAATCAGTTTGCAGCAGTAGGTTTTTCACATGGTGGATAGATCATTTTGAAACACAACTTTTCATGTGTTGCTTGTAGGTGTTGATGTGCAAAGGTGTTTTCTACCGCCAAAATATTGTGATGCCTTGGATCAAATATTATTAGTGACATTTGCAATTTGTAAGAAATAGCAGAGAAAGGTTAATGCCTTTGTAAGAAATGCTATTTTCTTACAAAAACAAGCCTCAAGTAATGCATCTGCTTTCTACAACAACATAAATATAAGCTACCTACATCCTCTTAACCTAGATTCTATGATATTTGAGATTGTGCCATTGTTGTGTCCATGCCTATTGAATAAGGTTACTCTTACTCTTCTTACTCTTTCCCCACCTTGGAATGTAGCCTGCTGTCTTATATTACATTTTAGTCTATTTATGGCAAAGTCTATATATGGGAGTCATTTGTCTGGTGTTATGTCATGCTGTTAGATGATTGTATAATGTTATTATTTCTGAGCAGACATATCCGCAGGCTATTTCCTGCAGATCCTATTTATCTCTCCTTTCTGGCACAGATGATGTGTGTGTGATGCAATATACACCTTACAAGTTTTGTGTTTAGAAGAGTTTAGAAGTTATTTTTATGTATCTATGTAATTAATTGTGATCAGATCAATAGATCAAGATAGATAGTAGATCAATGGTTTCTTTATCTACTTGATTTTCATTTAAAAAAAAAATGTAATCCGGTAGTGAGATTTCACAATACACGTTCCAGTAGTCAAACAGTCAGCAACATCTATTATAAAACATAGCAAATATAAAAATACACTACACTATACAAAGCAGTTACAAGCATCATTGAATCATTTACAGTGTCTTATGTTAAAATAAATCATATGACAAACTGTTTTTTTTTGTGATTTTTTGTTTTTGTGCATTTCCTTAGAGTGAAGACTCTGATGAAGAAGAACTGTTTGCTATCAGTGACAAATGGACCTTTGAGTGGAGCAGCCGGCGCTGGTCCAGGCTGCAGGACATTGACTGTCTGCTGGTAAACCACAGGGAGGGTCAGCCCTCCAGGGACAGCGTGCCTCTGAGGACCACCACCAGCAGTGAGAGTGTATTGACGGACCTGAGCGAGCCGGAGGTCTCCTCCTTGCACAGCGAGAGCAGCGGAGGCAGCGGGCACAGGGGACTCAGCACAGAGGACTCTGACTGCTCCAACCGTACCTGCTCTGACTCTGCAGCAATGCCAGACTCAACCTCCCTCACCCTGTCCCACATCCCCCAAGACATCGCCCACTATGGCTCCCTGCCCGCTAAGCATGGCAGGACAGGCCACACACGTGCCAAAGACTTCCTGAAGCGCATGGATACACTGCGCTCCCGAGGAACACTGGGAAGGGGTCGTAAGACGTTGGTCATCGGTGCTCCAGTGCTGCAGCAGGAGGCCCAGGCTCTGAAGACGCTGCGGTGTGTGGAGATCATAAATGGAGACGGAGGCGCCTCAGACCCACCATCCAGTCTGGGAGTCCTACCCTCCCAGTCCAGCAGTGAGGGTAGCAGCCATTCCAGTGGTAGTGCTGTCAGCACACCCAGCCTGAAAGAGCGTAAGCTTCACCGGGCTGACCACAAGCGCAGTGGCATGTACCTGGAGGACATAGACATCTTCTCAGGTGCCCAGGTGAAGAAAGTAGCAGAAGAAAACCGCAGGAATGAATTCTGCTCCTATGAGGACCTAGTGGTTCACATCCCCAAAGACCACAAGCCAGGAACCTTCCCCAAAGCACTGTCCATAGAGAGCCTGTCCCCCACCAATACCTCTATCAACTGGCACACAGGCAGCATGCACCTAGACTCCCCATTAATCTCATGCACCAAGGAAACCAGGCCTGTCACCCAGTGCTGCTCCAGAGGCAGCCGTATCAGTGTGTACGATAATGTTCCCGGCTCTCATCTATATGCCAGCACTGGAGACCTGATAGACCTGGAGAAGGAGGACCTGTTCCCTCATCTGGATGATATCTTGCTGCATGTCAACGGTCTACAGCAGATAGTGGACCACTGGTCTAAGAATGTACTGCCTGTAGGGGAAGAGCTGGTGCAGGGCGACAGAGAGAGGGAGCATACAGTCGACCTCCAGTCCTCTAGTCAGATCACTTTGGACTTTGAGGGGAATTCTGTGATGGAAGGCGAGACCACCCCTAGCAACGGGGACAGAGACGGAGTATCACTTGTTGAGACAGAATCCACAAGGCTCAGGGAAAGGAGGGACTCGGGAGTTGGGGCTTCACTCACAAGACCCAATCGGTAAGGCTCAGGCATGTTCATTGTAATTAATATAAAAATATTTTAAATAGTATTGAAATAATGTTTCATACAGCATATATTTTTAAACCGTTGTCTTTATTATTAGAAGACAAGGCTTCATTCATCACTAGTTCAGGTCTGCGTGTTTTTGATGTTTCACTAAAACCCATCTTCCTCACAGTGCAACATTTCTGTTGTGTCTCTTTTCTGGCGTCAGGTTACGATGGCCCAGCTTCCAGATATCTCATCGGCTCAGCCACTCTGTAGCCTCCCTGCAGATCACCAACCAGTCAGCAGGCCAGCTGAGTTTGTTGCAGAAGTTTTCTCTGCTGCGCCTCACCGCCATCATGGAGAAGTACTCCATGTCCAACAAGCACGGCTGGACTTGGTGAGTCTCACATATACTTCTAAGCTCTAATCTCTCTTATTTATAGAACTGCTTTTAAATGATAACTAGTTGCTCTCGTTACGCTACAGTAGTTTTGTTCATTTGTTTGTGCAATATATGGTATGACTGGGCCTTAATGTACTAGCAGTAGCTTTTGGCTTGCAGCCCTATAGTGTTATTTCTTGTTATGTACGTTTTTATTGTGATGCTAGTATTACTGTTACATAGTCTTGTGCCATTTCTGATCTATTGAGCCATCTATTTTACAGTTTCAGAAATGTGCTTTATGATGATGACGATGATGATGATGATTATTATTATTATTATTATTATTCCTCCCCTGTCCTTGCCGTTCATTAAACATGTATTGATGTCCGTCACAGGTCCGTGCCAAAGTTTATGAAGAGAATGAAAGTACCAGACTATAAGGATAAGAATGTGTTCGGCGTGCCTCTCATAGTGCACGTTCAGCGCTCTGGACAACCCCTGCCCCTCAGCCTGCAGCAGGCCCTGCGGTACCTGAGGAGCCAGTGTCTTGACCAGGTCAGCCACAGCATGCATACTGTCTCACAGAATCTCTGTTCACAACGGTCCTGTCAAATACAATGAAATGACAACTTTTGTCAGCTGGATGCATGAGATTCTCAGTTTTATGTATGTGACTTGAGTGCATGTACATTCATTTTTTCCGATGCAGTAGTGACATAACTGATTGTTAATCTAATGTATATAATGTGATGAAAGGTTTCAGTGCACAAACTAAGACACAGAATCACAAACTATGCTGAAATTATTTTTTGTTAGTTTTGCAAATAGTTAATGCAAAAGTGGAATGAGAATGTCCTGCAACACTATTACTATACAATGTAAATACATATTGCTGACAGCAAGTTATTGTCAACACTTTGTTTCCAGGTGGGTCTCTTTCGTAAATCGGGGGTGAAGTCTCGTATTCAGGCTCTGAGGCAGATGAACGAAAGTTCGCCAGACAATGTGAACTATGAGGATCAGTCTGCCTATGATGTAGCTGACATGGTGAAGCAGTTCTTCAGGGATCTACCTGAGCCCCTGCTCACCAGCAAGCTGGGGGAGACCTTCCTCCACATCTATCAATGTAAGGACTTAAACCTGTTGTCTGTTTGTCTTGTGTACCATATTTCCTTCTTATGCATCGCTTCATTTTGTTGTGATTGTCAGCACTGAGGAACGTAACATTTACAAATCTACATGATCTTCGTCACATCGTTATTATATTTTTCAGGAGAGCAGAAATGCTAAAAATCTCTTCTCTCATACATGCAGATGTGCCGAAGGACCAAAGGCTGCAAGCTGTCCAGGCGGCCATCATGCTCATGTCAGATGAGAACCGAGAAGTGCTGCAGACGCTGCTCTGTTTCCTGAGTGATGTCACGTCCTCTGTGGAGGAGAACCAGATGACTCCCATGAATATTGCTGTGTGCCTGGCCCCCTCCCTCTTCCATCTTAACATACTTAAGAAAGACAATCTCTCGCCAAGGTAAATGATAAGGAGAAGCCCTAGACGCACTGATCTCTACTCCGTTGGAATTTGTTGTTTTTGTTTTTTTAGGGCAGCAGCATTGCCTGTTGCTCCTCGCCTCAAATAGGTAATGAGCAGGACACATGGCCTCCTATTAAAACCCCCAAATGATCATCTTCACCTATGCCTCAGTAAAGATAGCTATAAAACAGGTTACAGGGTTTGCACAGGCCTCAGGGGTCCAGTAGATCACTCCGTTTCTGGGCCAGTTTTAAAAGGATATGGATTTCCATAGCAGTCTTTTAAAGCTCTGTGTTTTATGAGATCGTGCTGTGTACAAACAAAACAAACCTCTCTAATCCACCATGTTGAAATTGTTGCTTAAGGGATCAAAGGGGTTGCCTGCAGAGTGGGATGTGGAGATGGGGGGGGGGGGGGGGGGGGGGGGGGGGGGGCGGGTTATAAACTGTGTTCAGCGGGGATCTTGACCTGGGGACTCTGCCGGCCTAATGACAGTTTTCTCTGCCCATAATCCCCAGGGCCATGCAGAAGAAGTATGCCACTGGCAGACCAGACCAGAAGGATCTGAATGAAAATCTGGCAGCAACACAGGGCCTCGCTCACATGATCATAGAGTGCAACCGGCTCTTCGAGGTACGCGACCACTCGGTACAGATGACGCATGAATTTCAAGGCTGGGTGTTAATATCCACAGAGCTCCTCGCGTATCTGTTTGCCTGAGTCTTACCTTATGTCTTCATACATCCATTAGATCCCTCATGAGATGGTTACTCAGTCGCGTAATTCATACGTGGAGGCTGACTTGCACGCTCCGACAATCGCCAAGCTGTGCAAGCAGCTGGAGGAGGATGACGGAACCTACCAAACCCATATGGAGGGGAGACTCCAGAACCTTCTCAAAGAAGCCCGGGAAAAGTCCAAATACTGGGTGTCTTGCAACAGCTCCGATAACACAGAGCTCTACTATAAGAAGGTTGGTGTTTTTTTGACTGTGGAGTTTTTGTAACTTAATCAATTAATAGCACAAAAATGAACCTGCCATGCTTGATTTCAGCCATGCTCTTGTACTTCAAAGGGCGGCACACACTTTCAGATCAGTTAGCCAACATTATGGTTTGTATCTCGTGCAGGTGGGAGATGGGAACCCTTTGAGACGCTGGAGAGTGTCTGTGGAGGTGGAAGCTCCACCGTCAGTCGTACTGAATCGTGTGCTGCGAGAGCGCCACCTGTGGGACGTGGACCTGCTGCAGTGGAAAGTGAGCGAGACATTAGACAAGCAGACAGAGGTGTTTCAGTACGTCCTCAATCGCATGCCCCCTCATCCCAGCAGGGACTTTGTAGTGCTCAGGTGAGTGGCGATGTAAGGAACATGAGATCATTTGTAGTTCAGTAACATTCCAAACATTTTCCACTGAAGGAAATATCCTCCTACTTCATTGTTTTTGGAAATCAACATACATTTTGTATTTTTAGTGTATGAAATTTTTCAATCTCTGTCTATTTATTCAAGGTCATGGAGGACAGACTTGCCCAAAGGTACATGTTCCCTGGTTTCCGTGTCCATAGAGCATGAGGACTGTTCTCCAGTTGGAGGGGTACGAGCTATAGTTCTGGAGTCCAACTACCTGCTAGAGCCCTGCGGCTCAGGGAAGTCAAGACTAACTCACATCTGCAGAGTGGATTTAAAGTAAGTGGCAGATAAAGATTTTCTTCTAACTTATTTTAGAGAGTATTGGTTTACTGAGAACTTTCTTACCAACAACCTTCACCCCACATTTACCTGAGAGTAAAATCTATTTCAATGTGTTTTCAATGTTTCAGTTACATTAATTAGTAGTTATTTTCTCAATGCGTACATCATACATGGAGTTTGTTGAATATATTGTCTTGTTCTTATTTCAGAGGAAGGACTCCAGATTGGTACAACAAAGCCTTTGGACATCTCTGTGCTGCTGAAGCTGCCCAAATCCGCAACTCCTTTCAGCCTCTCGTCACAGAGGGCCCAGAGACCAAAATTTGAGCCTCTCGCCTGTCGTATCGACTCAGCCTTGAGATTAGGATTGAGCCTACTGAGTCATAGCTAAAAGGCAGACACAGATCACAGACAAGGCCCCAGAACTAAAGCACAGTTTGTTTGTTTGTTTTTTTGCCAGAGCACAGATGCTCTGATGATTTTGAGCTCCTCTCTACTTGCACAATGACAAAAGAGGACATCTTATAGGTGCTGGACATAATTACCCAATGGGAAAAGAATCATCCTGCCAATGTCCTAAGCATTAGGATTTTATTCATTTTGGTGTTGCTATACCTGTATATTCTAATAATTATTATTATTATTATTATTATCTTTAATAATATTATTGTTGCTATAATCTACAATGTCTAGGACATTCAAGCTCTTAAACGCTTCTGGGAAGCATGTATATTTTATTCATTTCAAATTTAAAGCTATATTTAATATGCTGCACACGCAAGTGTCTGTATATATGTGTGTGAATATACTGTACATGCAAACAAGATGTATATATTGTATATATGTGAAGGTATTAATAATACAAACATTGATTTCCTATATATTGATTCTTCCATTGTGTCAACCTTCCTGTAATACATATGGTACAAAATTGTAAGCTGGTTTTACTTTGCTTCAGTATTGCTGTTTTGGAATGGGTGTAATTTTATTAAACTTTGACCTTTTATGGTTGTGAAAAAATGACTTAAGGTTTGATTTGATCATACCTGCTTTAGGGTACTGGATTGTGCAGTTGAGTTCCAAAAACATCATTTTTTAATAAAATTATGAAAATGAAAAGGTGGGTGTTTATTTTTGCATTGTGAGTAAAAGTCAGTAGATGCCACATCAAAAAAAGCTGTTGAACAACCAATTCATCAATGGCCGTCAAGCGGTCTACTGACCCGTGAGGGAGTGTAAATACCTGTTCGAGGTCACTAATATGAAGCAATGTGAGCTCCACCACCCGCTAACACACAACAAGGTTCAAGGTTCTTCCTGGGCTGAGGGGGCCCTCTACTGACCATTTAAAGAAAACATATTTGCGCTCCCCTGACTACAGCCAGTCCAGAAAGAATGATGGAAGATGTGGTGGCGGTCTGAATTCAGCTTTCAACTCATTTTGAAACTCATTACTATTTCGTCGTCTCAGGACTTCAGAGATGCCATACTAAGTTTAAGTAAAATCCAGTTGATTCATATTTTTGTCCACTATATGGCCCTTTCTGATCAGTAGATTATTCATCTTTGCTCTGCACACATACTCTCTATAACCCCCGAAAAAGGTTATAACCCTAACCTCTTTCTCTCACAGATGTGTAAAATGTGTAAAATATTAGTGAACCTAAATGGCAATATCCCATTGTAAAGTAATTGTTTAAATGTTGAGGCATGCTATACTAATTCTACATTCATTTTGTACAGTGTGTTTGTTGAACTATATTTTAGGCAACATGTTAAACCTGACTGACAAGGTTAGACTGGTCTTGGCAGTTTTGCAGATTTGCCCCAAATTGAGTGAAAATTGAACAACCTTATCAATCTTTGAGTCAGTTTCTCCTTTATTTTTCACACTTGATGAAGACATTCTTTACCAAAGCCATAAAGGACACATACTCTACAGTTGTATGTTTTTGATACTGTTCTTGCAGGCCTTACCTAATGATCGTTACATGAATAGCAGCACCAGCAACAACCCTTTGCTTGCAGGTCATGGAGTTTGGTTCTGCTGTTCCTATCCCATCCTCTCTTCAGCGCCCTATATATGCCTCTTAGCATCTGAATGGCAAAGTCCAACCCCCTGCACTGACCTCTATTCAGCACCATTAGTATAGCACTACCAGGGGTTTTCATTGGACTGGGGGCCAGCAAACTTAACAGAGGGGAACACTGTTAGAATGATAGAGGATAGGAGAAATAGAAGGCCTGCTGATGATTTCACACAGGCCTTACAAGGACATCATTAGATACAGTGCTACGCCGGCACAGCAAACGAATGCTTAAGTAAGAAAAACATGCTTAACTCCCAAAGGACACAGCAGCTATAAAACAGGTGACTAATTCAGTTCAGGCAATATGTTACAGTGGGCCAATTATAAACCGAGCTGACAGCCATTTGAGGGAACATTCAGAATAGCAAATGACATTACGATGAGATTAAAACAACACACATCACACAATGAAATTTAATGTACTTTCATTAGATAGGTGGGGAGACTTAATTATCATTATGAATTGTTGTGCATTTGTCATTATCGCAAATTAAATCAAGCTTTAGAGCTGCACGATAAATGCAAAATAGACATTATAGGTAAAGCCATATAAAGTCTGACATTATTTTCACCTCTCTTGAAGCCATGCTGACACAGATCAGCTTAATGAGGTCATGAAATGCAAGCTCAGCTTCTGGCTGTCAGTCAGGACGATGGACATGATTGTTGCCAAGCTGTCAGTGTCAGTCTATTTATAACCACTGGGACGGCTCTTTTCTTTAAATATGTTTCAAATGAATACATCCAAATATATATTTTAACATTAAAATGAATGTCAGTTAATTTATTAATATACAAATATAAATAATATACAAAGACATATTGAAGCATAAAGGAACAACAACAAAACAAAGGTTCAGTACAATGATTGTACGTGTAAATGTAAGTGTTCATTTTTATTGGTGTCATCTTTTGTTTTTTGTTGTTTTGATTTGGCTGTTTGGTCATTAAAAAGGAAAAAGAACCAAGGATTCAAAGGATTCATAACCACTTATTTGTGAATATGAAATAATCTGACCAACAGTAAGAGATGCAAAGATTTTAATTGCAAAGTAAAACAAGAAAACACCTGTCATGACTTCCCAGAGATGCCAGTCAAATCTATATAGGCTGTGTGTATGCGTCAATTCAATATTGTGACCAAACTATCTTTCCCTAATAGCAGCTCACCAGGAGCATTGGGAGAAACCTCGAGTGGTCCAAGGGAATTAATCTCAATATAATTAGATATGTATTGCTTTACATAGAAGACAACCCAAGGTCGCCTTCATGCCTCACAGACTGATCAATGAAGTGTAAAGACTTTGAGCTCAAACTATAATGAGAATAACATATCCTTCGTATGTGTGTATACGTTTGTGTGAAAGAGAGACAGGGAAATAGAGTGGGGGAATATGTGTGTGTGTGTGTGCTCATGACGTGCGTGTGCTCATGTGTGCATTCATGCGTGGTTTTAAGCAAAAAGCTGGCCTGAATGGCTCACGCATTGTCTGCACAAATATTCCTTCATGATATATAATCCTAATTCAAATTCAGCCTTCAAGACACCTGTTAGTACGAGCAGCAGCCAATGTGGTTTATCCTAATAGTTGGCTCAATTAGGGTAATAGTCATTCAGTAGCAGTGTCATAAAATGTTAGAAGAGCTTACAACTGACAATACTCTTAGGTCTTTTCACAGCTTTAGGCTAAGGGATGCAGCCTACCTCTGCAAAAATATAATTATTTTAAAGAATACAAAGGTTCCCAACCTGGAGGAGATGTCCAGTGCCCCCACTTTTGAAAATTGCTATTTTGCCCCCCGACCAATCAGTTTTATTTTGAAAATGTCTGATCGTAATTCCCTCAAGTTATCGTCAAATTTGGGCCAGTAGTGTCTGAAGTATCACATGACGTTTGGGGCCTTTTTGGCCTCTAGGTGGCGCTATATTGAGCTGTAAATGATGGATAGTTATAATTTTGATTAAAACTCTAACAATGTGCAACACCTTAATGTGTAGTCATTATTTCTAGGCTTACATTGAGTCGTGAGGTTGTGTGAAAATGCAGGAAATTAGTTTTAAATGTCATAAAATGACCCCCAGGCATCCCCGCTACAATTCTGCCCCCCCACACTTTTCAGAACGTGGTTACGCCCATGGTTTTGGAGAATTCAATCTGATTTTTAATGGGGGTGAAATAAAAGTAAACACCTATTTTTTCCATGGTAACTTTAATACCATGACTGAAATACAACACTCTGGATAAAAAATTAAGATAACTGCATGACTTGCTGAGCAAACTGAGTGGAGTTAGCTAAATTAGGCTTAGTTAAGGTTAAAACCCAGCACTGTCTACCCCTGCTTCATGGCTTTCTCACGGCCTTCACTCCAGCAACTGTCGGTTGGCGTTCAAAAAACGGGAGTTTTGTTGATATCCTATGTTTTTGTGTCACGACGTAGGTAGGACACACCTTTGGATATTGATACTGATATTAGAGGAACTGCTAAAACAACTTCTTGTTTTATTGGTAACTTGACACTATACCTTACTGGTTAAAATAAGTAATTACCGAGTAAACTGTACAAGGTCAAAACCCACCACTGTTTACCCCTATATTACTGCTTCTGCCCACCAACTGTCACCAAACGGACTGCTACTACGGTGGCCAGCGGCACCGTCATCCCACCTGCTCAAAGCACGCAGGCGTGGTGATTGGAACCGCAGGCAGGGGGCGGCAACATGGCGGTGACAGCATCAGCAGAGAGACTGAGACGCGCATCCCGGAGAGCCGCACGTACTACAGCTTTGTGTACGCCGCACAGATTCCGTCCGTTCATTTAACCGGCTGACACCGAGGACACACCGCGTTCACTCACTGCAACTCTTTAGAATGGATGTTACTGGGAGAGTGGTTTCTTGTTTTGCCGGGCTTCCCGAAATTTCTTTTCTTTTCTTTTTTTCCCCTTGATGCTCCAGTGCAGTGATTAAATATATAGGGGGCATACCGGCTTCTTCAGCTTCCCGATTCGGGTGGAAATGACAAGCGAGAAACCGGTGTCAATGCCGAGCTCGGTGTCGCTCTCGGACCGACAACCTCCCCCAGGTCACGGGCAGCAAGGGGCTGCGGGCTCCGTAACGGCCAGTGAGATGATGATGGTGTCCGGCTCACGTTCAATGGTCCTCCCGGCCGGGATTATCAATCCATCGGTTCCGATCCGGAATATCAAGATGAAATTTGCTGTTCTCATCGGACTGATCCAGGTCGGGGAGGTTAGCAACCGGGATATTGTTGAAACGGTGTTGAATTTGGTAAGCAAATGTTTCCTATCACTCTCATGACTAGACATTAAATGCCCTGATCCTGCTCATGAACCCGGAAGGCATGTTAGTAATCACAATTTATCATCATGTCATTGGGTGGCAAAGCAATGTTATAATCAAGGCAATGTACGTGTTAAATTTTATCTGTTCTGTTTAATGCGTATGTGAGTAGAGGTGACCTGCGATGTGAGAGTAAACAGCAGTATTTGAAGTAAACATTTAAAAAGTCACACACACACACACACACACACACACACACACACTGGGTGGTGGTGGTGGTGGGGCTGATGTCCATTCTCAAGTTTCCAAGCCTAACAAAGTCATAACTTCACCACATGAGGTCTAACAACTCTGCAGATTTATTTGCAGGAGTTGTGTAGATGATGCAAGTGTAGATGATGTCAGTGCAGATGATGTGGCATGTGTGTAGTCGGTCCTGTGCAAAATCTTATAGCTTCTTGGTGCACACTCATTTAATTGTCATATGTGGTTTATTTTTATTTTCAAATGACAGTCAATGTGACGGTTGTGAGCAGAAGGTTAAAAAACGAGATTCTTGATGTAAACCTGCTCCTAATTAGAGTTAGGTCTAATGCAGCCAGCGCTCCACTTACACCCCTGCGAAGTAATAACCTCCATCCTTCCACCTCTCACTGACTTCCACCTCTCACTGACTTTCCCTCCGTTTCAGCTCTGACAGCACTTGTGATTAAAGTAACTGTGGGGATATTTACAGGAATATAATGGTCATGGTGCCTCCCTCCATATATATTTTACCAACTGGTTAACTATATTAGTACTATAGTGAAGAGTATGTATTCTTTTTACTTTTTTTAAGGAGAATTTAAAGTCCATTCTCTTAATTTATTGTATTACTATTATTGCAATAATAGCGAGGTGAGACAAGAGAGTGGGTAGTAATGAATAATAATAGTCTAAGGTGGTCGGGGATTTGAACCCATGTAGTCACAGGTATGGCGTGGGCTCAGCAGACAAAGCCCATATCCCCCATGGGTAAAATGAAAAGCCTCCAGCTATAAAAATACCTGCTGCAATGATCTCCTCTCCTATATTAAGTTATTTGACCTAGTTATGAACTCTAACTACAATCTAACTCTAACTATACAGTAAGTAATGTGCTGAGATTGTTGTGCCAACACATACATCTGTTTTGCCCATCTGCAGGAATAATACAGCAGAAGCCTGTTTGCAGTGTTTGGCTTCTCATTGTTAGTGCGCTAGAGATTAATTACGACCTGTTCTGGCACAACAGAAAGCCACTTTGTGGAGCAGGAAAAATTGTAGCCCTTGGCATGTTCAGACATGAGAGTAGTGCTGCAATGGCCTGACTCTGACACTTTGCCCCTGACACTTGCTGTGCCTTTTCCACAGGAAATGTGCCCAAGGAATAACACACTATAGCCTATACTGTTTTGTTTTCAACAAATTTCATTTTCTAGACCAAAAATTCTCATTCACCCAATTTATTGCAGATTTGCTCTTCCCTGCCTGTTTGCAGTTCAAAGTGATTTGAACATGATATTGTTTGTATTGCACATTATGTAGCTTCTATGTACCATATAGAGTAGAGCATACTTTCTAGTGGATAATCATCTCTTGGTCATGGACTATGCCAATACTTTTGAATGATAGATTAATCAGCCCCCTTCAATTCTGCTTGACTTGTTTGCAAACAGAAATAAAACCTCCACCTTCATTTTGTGCATACAAATAAAGCACAGATAATGCAGCAATCTTGAGACCAGATGACACAGTAATTATTTGTCATTATATCTGCCAGTTCATCTAAATGGCATCACAAAATGTGCATGAATTGTACAAGCCAAGTTAGAGGATAGAGAAGGCTATCATACAGTGAATCTTCCTTTCCACAAGATCACATGATTTCACAAATGTTTATGCTGAAGTTGAGTTATGCTCGTGGGGACACCAGTCTGTTTAAAGTATGGCGAGAGGGTCTGGAGATCCTCAAGGATCCTTGAGTTTATTTCCCTGAGACAGAATTGTAGGAAGACATAAATGTTTTTCTCCATCTCCTAGGAGCAACTTGGCAAACTGCTATTTGAGGGTCCTGATGAAAATACCTATCATGAAAAAGTGTGAGAACCCCCGCAATAGGGTTCATATTTTTATTCCATTATTTAGTGGCAGTTCCTGGTGATTATGCCAGAGATGTGACAATCACCAGTACAAAGGATCTGATGTAACCATCCCTTGTGCTATTTTACTAGGGTGAGTGCCTATGTAGAAATCTGGCTTAGATATTAGAGAAAATGGGCTGGGCAAGTGGCCACCACCCATCATAGATGTTTTATTTTATGTGGCACCCATCAGACTTGCATTCACCTACACTAAATGTAAAGTACACATATGCTGTGCCTACCCATAGCCCTACATATTGATTACAACAAATCAACCCATAGTTTTCAAAAACAGTCTGAACACCAACAGGCTCATGGGACATCTGACCCTTCTGGCTTGAAATGTTCAACACGACAGTTGAGAAACTGCACTATAGCAGCAAACAATAGACTTTCTTATATATGAAGAGGATGGTGTGGACAGTTTATGACAACCCAGTTTGCTAACTTAGCAATGCCATAATTTGATAAATAAATATTCCTACGTAAGTTATGAGAGGCTTTGGTCTCCAACTTGTTTTTGGCCAGAGCCACCAGCTTCTCATTCTGGCTGCCTCTGAAGCTGCTTTTATGGCCTCACATACGCCCTGACTATGAATGTAAGCAATACACCTAGTCAAAATTGGTAGAGGATGAGGATATCTACTTACTGACCACTAACCATCAAGATGTAAACCAAATGGATTTCCCTTATATTCTGATTTAGATGCCCCTTTCGTTTGAGTTGTTTTAGGAATGATGTTTTCAGAGGATTTGACTGGAGAGCTGGCTCACTGCTTTCTCCCAAGATGAGAAAATAGAAGTCCGTATTTTTACATTGCTAATTGTGTCACTGGTATGAATCATTCAGACAACTGTTCTCTGACAAAAGAAAGCTTGATTACTCCACACCCGACAGCTCCACAGGCAATGTCAAGTGTGATCTGTTTGATAATGAGATCTGGGGGAGAGGTGTGAAAAGTGTAATCTACAAAATCTGGGTAAAACTGGTTGATATCAAGAATGCAATAGCAGGTAACTTCTTGTGCCATGTTAGGTCAGAGTTATCAAGCTTATTCGTAATAAGACTCACGTCTCTGACCAACACTCTTTAGAGGAACAAAGACCTGCACCACTTGCCAAGCATGTTGTTACCAGGCAGATGATCAAACTTCCTCCACTAATAAGGGAAGATTGCTCTTGCTACTACAGTATTCCCTTCCCATCTGTGTCAATACCTTTACAGTTTATTCTCTGTTGCCACTCTGTTGCTATACACAGGCCAACTATTGCTTGTTTGAAATTGCTTTCTTTTGCCAGCAAAGACAACAGAAAACAGCACGCCGAGATACTTTTAATGAGAGGCTGACAGATTCTCAGAGTTTTTACACCCTTATTGCCTCGTTAACTATAAGGCCATTAATAGTTGCCAAATCAATTACTTTCATTAGCTTAATGGAATTACGCATTCTATTACAATTAGCCTTACGACAGGCAAAACGATGCACATTGGACTTTCATTAGTAATCTCTGATCCTTGCTGTTTTTGGTTAGAAGATGCTTTTGAAAGGGAAGTAAAGAAAGGGAAAAGAGCTCTATGGTTTACAGGTGTGTCTGTGTCAAAAAGCTAGATTAGTCACTATTATGATCTATGTTCCATCTCAGGGTGGCATGGCGTCTCAGAAGGCAGCCCTATCACCTCACAGCAGGAAAGTTTGATCCCCAGCGTGGGTCTTTTCCATGTGCTCTTTTCATGTTTGCGCGGGTTTCCTTCAGGTGCTCCAGTTTCCTCCCACATTCCAAAGATATGCAAGTCAGCTGGATTGGAGACTCAATTACTCAAGAGGTGTGAATGTGAATGACTCTATCTGTCTGTGTTAGCCCTGTGATGGACTGGCAACCAGCCCAGGGTGTTTCCTTACCTTCCGCTCAGTGTACGCTGGGATAGGCTCCGGCCCCCTGTGACCCTCAATAGGACTAAGTGGGTAAAGAAAATGAATAACTGGATATTCCCTCTGAATGATTGACAGAGTAGTCCAGATACGTATCAGCTAGGCAAATCTCCAAACACTGTTCTTCTCTTTACAGTAACACACCACTGTCTCTCTATGGAAATGTATCTACAGAATGTGCACAGGTTAGTTTCCTAAAAATGTAACATCATCTCCTCACATGACCTTAAAACTATTGTTTGTAGGGGAGAGTAATTGAAAGAGCTAAATACCCTGATGCTACAGTGTTGTGACACCATCTCTTATCAAAGCCAATTAAGGGGAGGGGGGGGTGTCATTAATCTTTCATGTATTGGCAGCCTGTGATGAAAGCTGTAATTAAGATAATGTGTTAAGACGGGTTGCGCAGTCCTGCCTTCTAGGTGGATGTAATTCCACAGGAATTAGATGGCATAACAAGAGGGAGCTTGAGCTGTACCATTTTACTTACAGACATTATCTAACTTGCACATCAGTTTCACTTAATTTCACCCTGTATTTGATGTGCACCAGAGCATAATAGCACGACAGTGTCTCTCTCTTGCACAAATCTAATCACCAACCTGGTGTTTATATTGAAGGTTTTCTTTTTAATGTGTAAATATGGAGATTTGTAGTGTCATATACAAATCAGAGCCCTTCAATCCCACAAATCATATCCCCCATATGTTTTACACTAGCCCTCTGACAAAGTGAGAAATGACATTAGCGTGATAGATATCTTTGCCAGCTGGCATACCATAGTACTCTTGAGGTGTTGCTGGCTACATCTGTGCCAAATTAATAGATAGTAGCAGGAGATATTAAACGTAGTGACCTTTCTCCTGCAGAGATAGAACAGTATGCTTTTCATATGTAAGGACTCAATCTAAGTTTGAGACTGGATTCCTAAAAGATGTTTACCTTTACTATATTTCAGTCACTTATAGCATAGATCTCACCACCTTAGATCTTTCCTCCATAGTTTCAATATGATCTTATTGTTTATGGATGGAGAAAGACAGCCAACATGGTGGCTCAGTGGTTAGCAGTTTTGCCTCACAGCCAAGAGATCCTGTGTTTGAATCTTGGCCCTGGTTCTTTCAAATCTGAGCCCCTGGCCCTGGAGTGTGCATGTTCTCTGTGTGGGTTTCCTCCCACATTCAAAAGACACGCAAGTCAGATGAATTGCAGACTCTATATTGCCCATAGATGTGAGTGTGTTTGTTTATTAGGTGGTAACCTGTCCAGGGTGCTTTCATGCCTTCTGCATGCTGGGATACGCTCCAGCCCCTCCAGCCCAGCCATGACCCTGAATAGGAATGAGCAGATATGGATAATGAATGAATAGAGAAAGACAGTATAGCAGATTTCTGATTGGTAGTACATTTGATCATTTGTCCCTCATCTACTTTGCTACCAGAATGTTTGTCAGAAGCTGTGGATTTGTCCCTCTTCCCTGTTGAGCTCTGTACTTGCCTTGATTAATGGGGTCTTTGCCTGACAGTGCTGAGCAAATTCCTTAGCACACATCATCCTCACATGTACATCTGAAAAATGCTTGCTGCTTAATTTGGGATTCAAAGCAACATGCTATTATTATTATTACTTTTTTTTAATCTATTAATTATGAGTTTTTTGCTGTGAAGAGCAGGATTGTGATGCTAATATGAAACTGTTACCAAACAGAAGAAATTTAGATGAACTTTTGTTTGATGGAAAAGGAAACATGTGAACTAGTATAATACTCATATTCACATTCTTGTTCATAGTGTTCTTTGGAATTTAGCATGGTTCAAAGTTTGACTAAATTTCACATGAAGAATAGTTGTTCTTGGAGGCCTGTTTTCCTGGAAACAAGATGCACAAATGTAATATTGTATTGTTGTCAGCATCTTTACATTGTGATGACTTGAAAATGGGTGAAAGGTTAATGGCAGGCTATAACATAGATATTTCCCCTCTGGTGCTTACTTCTCCTGTTCCTAGTTATTTGTGTAGACACTGCTAGATGTTGATGTGGAAAACTGCTGAGCTCTGTATTTGATTTGTTGTCATCAAGAGAAGAGGTTTTAACAGTTAAAAGCTGGCATTTTCTGAAACAAGTTAGCATCTGGATTTCCATGTGCCTGTGTTTACACAGTGTGGACTAGATACTGTTGCATGTGGCAGAAGTGTGTGGGAATTACCTCATATCTGTCACAAATAAACACACTTTCAAAGTTCACCATGGGGATGATGGCTTCAGGGAAGACTTTCCAGCTCCTGCTCTGTGAAGGTTGACTTTGTTCTTCACAGAAGTCATCTAAAATTCATGTTGTCCCACTTTCAAAGGATATGCCAAGCTGGCAATTTTAAAAGAGATGTTTTGTCATTGGAGTAATTGAAGCGTGTACTCTGCAGTAGGTGACTTGTTATCTTAATTTCTTTAATTCTCTTCTTACATTGTCTCTCATGTATTGCAAAGCCCATCACGACATTGGAAATTGATTGAAAACCAAGTCAGAAGCATTCCTGTAGCTGTCCTAAATTAATCAACTTTGGTTTCACAGTTTTAAATGGAAATCAATTGTAACAATCAATTGAAAAATGTACACCTATCAAGGAGCATTCCTAAAATACCTAGTACTTATTAAATCTACATTTCTGTATGTATATTTTACATTATCTGCATAAAATGCAAGGGTGCCAATAATCAATAATCAGAACTGTATAACACTCTGCTGTCAAGGGACAATCAATATCTCTGGAAATACATAATAGTTGAAAGACATGGGTGTGGCACTTGAGTGACCTTAGCTGCTTTCAGTTATGGTTGGCCTTCCCTACTGCAAGCATCCCACTGCTACCGTCTATTTGTCACTCACATACTTGGATCAATCTTGGATTGATCTCACTTCCAGTTACTGCCACAGTCTGGCAAGTGTCACGCTACATGCCATTTTTTGTTTCCAAAATTGTGTACTAGACTACAAAGCTGGAGGTTTTCTGTATTGCTCTCAAATTATTCCCTAATAGGTCCTTGATTATGATCCCAATAATGGCCCAATAATGCCATTACACATTCTGTACAAGTGATTCACCTTTGGGCTTTGGGAAATTAATCAACTTCCCCTTCCTCTTTCTCCCCCCACCTTGTCAAAGAGATGTTGAAAGTAAATACAAGCATAAGCATAAACCGGTGTATCAACGGCTGTGTATTTGAGTACGTTTGTAATGGCATGTGGAATGCTTGTCAAGCTATGGGACAGCATCCTTCCAATCAAATCACATTTATTTGTAAAGCCCTTATTTGTATTGGCGGTTTATATGGTTTAATCAGATCTGATAAGTAGGACGGTGCCATCCCATGTAATGATTTATATGTAAGTAGAAGCACCTTGAAGTCACACCTGGCCTGAATTGGTAGCCAGTGTAGTGAGGATAGGATGGGCGTTATATGGTCGAATTTCCTAGTTTTGGTCAGGATTCTGGCAGCAGCATCTGAACCAGTTGTAGTTTTTTAGTGCGCCCAGTAGGTAAGCCCGAAAAGAGCCCCCATGTCCGCATTTGCCCTGCTAAAGTGTCCTTGAGCAAGACACTGAATCCATACCAGCTCCAGGGGTGCTGTTGTGTAGCCGAACCTGTGCTCAAACCTCTGTGTAGAGCAGGGCAAGAGAAAGATAATTTCCCTCGGCATCCATATCAAGTATCACATTAATGCTGTTAATATACCTGACATAATACCCAATAGGCTACACGTTCTATATATGTGACTCAATATATAGATTCATCAAGAATGGCAGGGTTCACCTTGATGAATTCTATACTAAGCCTCTCATATTTTCCAAAACCAGCTTGTGAACCATTCATAGTTTGGTTCTATAGTATGCTAAATTGTGCTCCCCTCAGTAAAGTTCATTCTCTACTGAGCCTGTCCAATTTCTGCCTACAGCAGTTTCCTGTGATCTGCTTGCTGATAATCTGCTTGTGGTTTGAGGCAAAATTTAAATCCTGATTTTGTTTGTTTTAAAGTAATTTTCCTAAACTGTTGATTGATTCAGGGGGCTTGCTGAAATGCATTTTCTTGTCCTCAACCAAGGACAAGGTGCCAGCCTGCATTTTTACAATTTGCTGATTGCTGCCATGTTTGCAAATAGTTTCTCCAGCTCTTTTATTTACTTTGACACTTTTACTGTAACATTCTTATGTTTCTATTTCACATTTTCTATAGTTGTTAGGTTCTTTTAAAATCTTTGTTGATGTCTATGATCTTTAGCTCCTTTCCTCACAGAAGAACTTTCACTCACTTTCTACCCTTTCTTCTCATCTCTTACTTCTTTATCTAGTGCTTCTTTATCATACACAATCTTTATAGGGAAGTAGGGATATTTGTTACTTGTGTAGTCTGGGGACTGTGGTGTTGAAACTCACACTCACTACTTTTGGTTGCTGTTTGTAATGTTGCCGAAATAGGAATTTAAGCTCATTCTGAGCCTGAGAAACATCACTGACCCCCGCCTGGACCCCCTACGGTTCACCTACAGAGCCAACAGGTCTGTTGACGATGCAGTAAACATGGCCCTCCACTTCATCCTTCAACACCTGGGGTCCGTTCCAGAAAGCGGGTTTAGTGAAAACTCTGAGTTTGTTAACCCTGAGATGAGGGAAACTCTGGGTTTTCCGTTCCAGAAAGAGAGGTAACTCAAACTCTGATTCAGTTACCATGGTAACTGACTCTGTGAACCTAAGCTGCTCGCTGGCAGGTTTTCTTGAACAAACCCTGAGTTTCTCCCTGTCTCCTCCCTCTGCTGAACCTGAAGCAGCTGTCGGACATGGCGTGTCCTTTCTTCGGTAACCCGATCGATATTCAAGCGGAAGTAATTCGCATAGCCTTATGTCGGGAGAGGATTTTGAGACCCTGATTAGATGTTCTATGTCCAGGATGGAAGAGCTGCGATTCTCTCCCAAGCCAATTCCCTCTCCCGCCGCTGCAGCTGTGTTGCTCTTCTTTTTAAAGATTGGTTCATACTCCCCATAAGCATTTAATAACAGTTCTAACTCCAGTGGGGTGAAGTACACCGATCTTTGCTTGCCGGTTGCCATGCTGAATCGTAGTATCGGGCCTCCATTGATGATTGCTTTTTATTGTCGTCGCGCATGCGTTTAACTCAAGGTGAACATACTCAAAATTGATTGAACTAACTCAAATCAGCCGTTCTGGAACCGAAAACTCAGACTTTGCTATCTCAGAATTAATCAACTCAGAGTGCAGGGTTAGACTCAGAGTTTGCTGAACCTGCTTCTTGGAACGGGCCCCTGGACTCCTCGGGAACCTATGCAAGGATCCTGTTTGTGGATTTTAGCTCCGCCTTCAACACCATCAACCTGGCTCTGCTGCAGGACAAGCTCTCCCAGCTGCGTGTGCCTGACTCCCTGTCTGACAGGAAGCAGCACGTGAAGCTGGGGAAACACATCTCCGACTCCCGGACCATCAGCACGGGTTCTCCTCAAGGCTGCATTCTCTCCCCTCTACTCTTCTCCCTGTATACCAACAGCTGCATCTCCAGTCATCAGTCCATCAAGCTCCTGAAGTTCGCAGACGACACCACCCTCATTGGGCTCATCTCTGGTGGGGATGAGTCTGCCTACAGGTGGGAGATTGTGACCTGGTGCGGTCAGAACAACACAAGACAGTGGAGATAGTAGTGGATTACAGGAAGAACCCAGCCCCACCCGCTCCCATCACCCTGTGTGACTCCCCAGTTGAAACTGTGGAGTCCTTCCACTTCCTGGGTACCATCATCACCCAGGACCTCAAGTGGGAGCTGAACATCAGCTCCATCACCAAAAAAGCACAACAGACAGACTACTTCCTGCAGCAGCTGAAGAAGTTCAACCTGCCAAAGTCAATGATGGTGCACTTCTACACCGCCATCATTGAGTCCATCCTCACCTCCTCCATCACCATCTGGTATGCTGCTGCCACTGCCAAGGATAAGGGCAGACTGCAGCGTGTCATTCGCTCTGCTGAGAAGGTGATTGGCTGCAATCTGCCATCTCTCCAGGACCTGTAGGCCTCCCGGACCCTGAGGCTTGCAGGTAGGATTGTAGCCGACCCCTACCACCCTGGACAAATTCTTTGAGTCACACCCTCACCGCGGGAGGCTGCGGTCCATCAAGACCAAAACCTCACGCCACAAGAACAGTTTCTTCCTATCTTCAACTGGCCTATTCAACAAGGCCCAGGTCCCCCACTAACATGGACTCTCTCTCCCGCCCCCCTCCCATGGACACTACATGTTACATTATTAACGTAAAGCCTCCACATCCGTCTCAATGTATTACATTAATGCACAAATTTGCACATACCCTTGCACATATATATGGCACATATTCTTTTTGTTTTATTGTTATTATTATTTTTCTTATTTCTTATAATATCTTTTCATATATTTTAGTGTGAATTTTTAGTGTGAACTATTTTATATTGTATTCTTGACCTTTGCCTTTTACAGTACTTGCTTTTATTCTCGTTTTTTATTCTTCTCTTGCTATGTTTATTGTTATGCACCAAACACCTAAATATCAAGTCAAATTCCTTGTATGTGAAAACATACTTGGCAATAAAACTGATTCTGATTCTACTTCTGTAGTCCTTGTAGGTTTCTTTGGATAAGACCAGGAGCTAAATGCTTAAAATGTAAATACTGTTGGGGGTGCACCTCTTGCAGCTTCATTGATAACAACGAATGCCTTGAGGAAATGCTAAAGAGATAGGTCATAAGATTCAAGATTCAAGAAGTTTATTTGTCACATACACACAGGAGGTGTGCAGTGAAATGTAAAGTGGCAATGCTCAACAGAAATGTGCAAAGGGCAAAATAACAGGTCACACTATTTACAATAAAAAAAACAACACAATATTTACAGCCAGTCAAGCCAGTCAAGCCAATCAAGTTTAAGCCAGTCATAAGGCCATGGGTCTATTTTGTCTTTGCTCTGCCCTCAGCCTCTCTCTCTCCTCTCGCCATGCTCACCCCTCTTACGCGCTCATGCATCATTACCCTGGAGAGATCCTGATGGTGTATTATTTGGCTGCTGCCTACATTAGCATCAGAGCGCATTCTGGGCTTCATCTCCCAACTCAGCGGGGCAATGCTTACCAGGGGCGCGACTGAATTCTGGCCCTCTGTCTGGTTGTGGATGTGGTGCGACAGTGACTGACTCTGTCTTGCAGGATAGCTCTGGGCAGAGATGTGTTGCTACATGGCATAGAACCTGCAAGGTTTGTGCAACATCCATGTTGATAGAGGGGATGATGAGGGGGAGTGAGACACACACACACACACACACACACACACACACACACACACACACACACACACACACACACACACACACACACACA
The DNA here is from genome assembly GCA_034670405.1 of Hoplostethus atlanticus. NCBI lineage: Eukaryota > Metazoa > Chordata > Actinopteri > Trachichthyiformes > Trachichthyidae > Hoplostethus > Hoplostethus atlanticus. The sequence goes on along the minus strand of JAXDDX010000003.1, from coordinate 6,898,291 downwards.
GAACTGGATTGAGCTAGAGGTTGTTCATGTTTCTTGCCTCAGGTTGGTCTATAAAGAACAAACTTGCACATATTTGCTAAAAGCCTATTGCTGTGTCTTTGTCAATGGAGGCCTGGATGTGGCAGGCCATAAAAGAAGAGCATTAATAGAGAAAGAGCAGGTCTGAAACCATGCAATATTTGACATTCTTTAAGTAGAGATCCACAAAGTGTGGGTATTGGTGTTTGAGCTAGTAGCCTAATGCTTACCCTGTGTGTGAGTGAATTCTATCTCCTTTCCAATGAGCATAGTTGTGAAACTTCAGTTCAGCAAATAAATAGGTTACTGGTTTTGGTTTCTTTTTTTCTGCATAGTGCACTTCCGCCAATAAATAGGTTACTGCAATCTGGTTTTGTTTTGTTCTTTTCTGCAGAGTGCACTCCCGCAGTGCATGCCCAGGCTATGCTATGCTATGCCCTTTGCCTAACATGACCTTAACTCATTGGGCTGTGGAGACACTGGAAGGAAACCTATCAGTGGTCAGTTACTGAGCCATTGTTAAGCAGACATTTCTACAGCCAAGGACAAGTGTATTGGATCAGCAGCAGCAGCAGCAGCAGCAACAATGTGAATACTCAGGCTTACTCTCAGATGGCGCTGACACTGGCAGTAAACCAAATCCCAGCCTAGGTGTTAATGTGTTGTCCCTCCCCATAGGAACAGGGCCCTGGATACTGTGGACACATGCTCATTTCTATGGAGATGAGCTGCATCTATGATCAGGCAAACATGCAAAGTCATATTGCTCACTGCAGCAGGATGACGGTTACTGTAGCAAGGTGTCGACATCACAGTGCAGATGCAGTGTAAGCAAAGAATTTACCTGATAACTAGACAGTGGAGGCACAAATAAAGGCAGTGATCCCGGTCCTGACAATTACTACATGTGTTATACAGAGTTGTGCTTGGAACTGTAAATCTCTCTGTAATATTAAGCTTCTGAATGAATACAAAGGGGTTATTAGAGATGCAGACAAGCCAATTTTGTGTTATAAGGCTACACAATTGTTTGGCTCGGATTGTATACGGTGTAGCTTGATAACAGAATTTGTGTTAGGACGCTGAACAAATGAATCCAAAGGCAGCCAGTGGTGTAATTGGATGTCAGGGTATGAGGGATTTTATGTTTGAATTGTCTCTGTGTCAAGGAATACTTACTTGCATGTCCTACAACCTAACAAATGCATTTAGATAGAATACAAGTCAGAGTCCAATCTGCTCTTCTTTGTCTTTAATATAGAAATGGTGATTATAAAATCACCTAGCAAGGGCAAATAATGTGAAGCAATTTCCTCAGCTTTCTGACCCTTTTTAACCAGGTTGTGATGTAGCTGAACCTGTTGTGAAATACTTGAGGATATGCAGATGCTATGCACCAGAAATGCACACACATCGTTCTACTCGAAGTTTGAAGAATGAAGTATAGTCTGTGCAATTCACCTTTCTATAATGATCAGTTTGGTTATACATCATGTTTCACAATGATAAGATTAAGGATTTGCAATATCTGTAGCTTCATAATGCCTCTGCATGTCATTGGTTGTCCTAGGCCTACACCCTGAGGGAAAATGGAATAAGACAATGATTGATCATGTTCCTGGCTTGTTGCCTCATAAACCTGGCAGCCACATAAAGCTACATGCAGCCTATTTGAGATAGTTTAATATAGTTGTTCCTGTGCAGTATGTTTTTGTGGTCACTGCATGGTTTAACAGTTACAGAAGTCATTGATGGATCCATTTCCCTGTGTCCCTTTTGTTATATCTTTGGCAAGGCAGTGTGTGGAAGAATATACTCTGACCCTGTTGTATACCTAAAGTATCTGTACTTTATACTATATATAGTATAGTACTTTATACTGTACTGAGTTCTGTGCACCACCAAATTACATTACATTACATTACATTACAGTCATTTAGCAGACGCTTTTATCCAAATACCTGAATGCATGTGATCTGTCACACAGCACTAGCTTCCCAATTGAAAGGTGCTCTTTGTTTAAGCATGCTGCTCCCTCTCCAGCTCCAGTATAACCTACTTTATTGGTGTAGTAGTGTAAGGCATCTGAGTTCCATATTACAGAAAGCGACAGATTTATCATTCTCTGTTGCACAAGAGCCACTACGCAGTTAATGATGTGTGCTACAAATACAGATTTCTGCATTATGCCAGTGATAATTGTATTAATTGGATGGTTCTGGTGCAAATTCTGATGTTATGTGTTCATTTACACTTCATTCTCTTTGGTCTTGGATGACTGTAGCACTGTAGCCTCTGGTACAAGGCCAGGATGCTGTGTTCATCCTGCTCTCCTTCCTTCTCTTTTGTGAAGGCTTTGCTTTTATTAAAGGTTAATGTAATCCATCTCCTAGATGTTTATTTATTGCCCCAACACAGCTGGGATGTTTCCATTTCCTGCTGATATTGAAGCATGAAGGACTCTGCAAGAGTTGGATCATAGACTGACTTAATGTGGCCGAAGTAAGAGAGAAATAATAGAGGGCTTATTGAGAGATAGGGGCTTGGATTACAATTAATACTAAGGGATCAGTGTAATGAACGAAGACACCATCCATTTTTATGGCTCATTATCCTTCCTGCCACATTGTAACAGAACTCTTTGGTATTCGCCACTTGGCCATATTTTTGCTGTGTCTGCTTGTGTTTCCATCTGATTCAACCAACTAACTTTAAAAGTTTTTGATGGACTCTCGCCAGACTGCTATCCAATGTTTAGGCATGCATCTAATGAAACATCAGTGGTGCGTAACCTCTGATTCAAGTGCCATTTAATTTCAGCTTGCCTCCAGCACAAAAGTGTTTCTCATGCATATATTCATGAGAGACTAATAGACAACTACATATGTTCTATTCCCCCAGTTTAATTAAAGGAATTGGGGATGGCAGCTTGGCGTCTCCAATCTAAGCAATCAATCCATTCAGATTGGCTTCACTTTTCAGTTGCAGGCAGGGCTAACTGAGTGTTTGTCCTTTAACTTGTGGTAATAAATCTCCCAAGTATGTACCTAATAATGATCTATGATACCCTGTAAGTGGCTTTTGTTTGTGCCATTTTGGATCCCCGATAAATTTAAATGGAATACTTACTGAGGGCGAAGTAAAATGGCTGGTGCCATGTGGCCACAGAGCGTAGCTGTAAAATTAAGTGATTGCATAATCATTCAGTAAAACCCATAGAGAGCCTGCCTGTTTTCTTTACCCCAGAATACCACATCACTAGAGAAATCATTATAGATTGGCAATTTTGCAATTTCATTTCATTTCATTTGACATTAGGATGCTACTGTGTAACCTACAAAAGCTGTCTGACACTATCGAGCAATCATGAGTGAGCTATGTAAATTTGCATTGCATGATGTGCAGTGTGTTCAGCCTGATAACATTTGCTGTTCCATACAGCACTGTAGCTTGCATGTCATATTTGATGCAATTCAGTGACTGTATGTTGTAGACATGGGACTACTGAAGGCCAAATTTCAAGCCAAGGCTAGCTGCTGAATGTGTGTCTCAGGCTGATGGTATTAGTCGTGACTTGGTCTGCTATGAAAGGAACATCTGGTTGGAGAGCTTCACTGTGGCTCCAGAGTCTCAAGCAGAGAAGGATTACTGCTGTGACATTTGGTTGAAGATGATTCAGCATGGTATTAGATGGCCTATATGGAACATGGCCTGGGATGGCTCACAAGTCCTTACTCTTCTGGTAATGCGAGTACTGTGTGGTAGGAGCAGTGAAGTGGAGGGCTGCAGAGACTGGTGGATCCCAACATAATGCTTTTGAGTGTTAATGCATGCTTTGATTCATGTTTGAGTACTTTATCTCATATTCCCTGGCTTTTGGCAGAAACTCTTTGGAATGGACTTATTTTCCCCTACTTCTATAGATATAGCACTGGCCATATTTTATTTCTCAATAGGAACTGCAGGCTATTTTTTGGATTTATCTGACCACATCATCTCTAACCCTGTCTGTGTCCATCATTCCCATTCATCCCCTCAAGCACAGAGAAAAATTCAACCCTATACACACATGACAAAAGGCAGAACAAACTGATGAACCAATAAAAGCAAGGGTGTCCTGGTAGTGCAGTTGGCTAAGGTGCATACCATGCACCTGAGATGTCCTGGGTTTGAATTTGGCTCAAGACCTTTGTTGCTCTCTCCCATATCCCCTTCACTGTGGCTATCCAAAAACACAGAAATGCCTATAGAAGTGCCTATAGTTATAGAATTTAGGTTCATTACAGTAATGACATTACATGATAGCAAAAGTTTTTTTCTTCCCATGAAATATAGTAGTGTATGCATAGTTTGGAGAAGGTATAAACAATCATTCAGTCAAGTTTTACTTCTTTAGTAAAGAGACCAATATATATACATGCCTGGTGGTAGTGTGAAACACATCCAAAACATCTATCTAAACATCAGCGGCTTGTGTAGTAAGGGGAGGAGTTGCATAGGTGGACATAATGCATTATAATAAAGGAGTTGAAATCTTGTTTTCATTGTCTGGACCTGTGGTTTATTAAATTAATATGTCCATTCAAATAAATACATCAAGCAAGCCTTGCTCTATGAATGTGCTATATTTCAACGAGGGGTGTAGATTTGCCTTTTCAAGAGATGAAGGTGCTTACGGTATAGGTTGTTGTCGACACATATTTTCTCCACAAATACTCAGTGATCCTACTGACAACACTGTCTGCCATAAGTTTAAACCTTGCGTTATGAGTTCTTCAAGTGAAACAGGCATTCTGTTTATCCTACTGGTATCACAGAGAAGGATATAGTGAGGCCATGGGTTTCAGAAGACAGAGTGATTTCAGGATAATGCATGCCACCCCAATCCCAAGGTAGGACTGTCCAGCTGTATGGGCCCTCTGTTATCCTTTGCCCCATTGTAATAATTGGTATAGCGTGATGGATTGGTGGGAGCAGTTCCTCCTTTCTATTACAGCATTGTGTGGACCAGTTGGATGTCTGGCATGACCGCTCTGCATGCATGCCTGGCTTGACTGAGAGGTTCCTTGATAGTTGGTTTTACAGTTTTGGATTTGTTCTGAGCAATGGGAGCTTTCAGGTGAATACTGCCTCCTTGGCTTATATTCTTTGCTCTACTCCTTGGAGAGTTATTTCTGCACTGGCACATTGCCAGCCAGGTCTGATGCAGGGCTCTGTTGACCTTGGAGGAACCACTGCTTCACCAGACAGGGACAGGGGATGGGGGATGATGATGAGCTGATTTCAGGACAATCTCATCTCCACCGCAGGGCACAGGAGGACAGCCAAGCTCTTTTTAACAACAGTGTGGACACAGCGTTATGATAATTAGATTGTTCCAGTTTGATCTACCACTACCAACAATAGGAGGTCTCCCTGCTGGAGCCACAGTCCTACAGTGGACATTGTTAACATTTCCAATCAGCCATGCAGCTTAATTTCCATGACTCATAGGTCGTAGATAGATGCTATATGTTAAACTCTAGACATTGTCACTGTTTAAACAAGGGCTTACTGGTGTTTAGACTACTATCCTTCCTGTGTAAAGGTAATCTATTTTCATCTTAAAGAATCCACAGTCCTTGGCATGATTCTGTTTTGATCAAAATGGAATATTTTTATGTAAGTCATGATCTTCCTAAGTGTAGACCGAATGATGGCCCAGGCCCGTTCTGCCCTGTCTGATCTCTTTCTGTCTGCACTGGAGACAGCACCACTTGTCTGGGACAGTTTTATCTGCCTGAGTCTATTAAGAGTGTTGAACAAATTAGTGAGCCACTGCTGGCTCAGAATTGTCCTTGAGTCTTAAAAGTGTGTTTGCACTGCAAAGTCCAACAAGGTTATACTATAAATCTATGACAATCAAAACTTTCTTAAACCCTCCAGTGTCTCATGTCATAACTGATTAATCTTTTGTTACTGTGTGGTACTACCTGTAGAGACACTCGAAAGGCTCTTTTATTGTGTTATACTATACTGTCTTTTTATGGGTGCTTGAAATGCCAGTGAGAATGTCTATTTTTACAGATGGAAGTGGCTAGCCTGCAGAAACGATGAGGTACATTTTCAAACAAACTGAGCTAGGAACTGTGAGAGATCTGTGTGTGACATTGAAAATCACTTTTAGATACATTTCTGTTACCCATTATAATCTATAGCTCCTTGAGAAGCAGTCTCTATGATGGTAGACCATTTCACTCCAGAAAGGTCAACATAGAAGTCTGCACAAATTCACTACATCTACATCTGATTTGTTGCATCAAATTCAACACAGTCTTTTCCTCTAAGTCAGAAAACTGAAACAAAGCAACACATATTTCAACAAAACAACAAGAGATTCACAAGCCTAATCCAGTCTAGTGATCTGATGACTGGAAGTCTGTGGCTGGGTTCACTTTTTTCTTTAAATGGAACCAATAAAGAGAAGAAGAATGCAGAAGCATAGTCATTCTAGTAGGTGAGCCATGTTGCCTGCATAACATGTTTGTTTTAGTCTCTGTCTTCTTTTGACTATGCATTTGTCCAAATGTATACTAAAGTGTATTCTTAATGATTATCACAGTTAACAGCTGCAGGTAGACAGATATTGTGTGGATTCTCTCTCTGTTAGAGACATGCAGAAACATTCAGCTCAAAATGACAGCGTGGCCAAAATGGACATGAGGGGAATGAGCAGGTCTGAAATTAACACCTGCCAAGTGCCAAAATTTGGCTTTGGTGGATAAATCAATTAGGATCGCTAGCCAGAATGGCAGGTTTTTGAGACAATAACATATAAAGTCATCATTTATAAAGGGTTTGAAATCTGTCGCAACCTTGCAGCTCCAAGGTGCATGAATCAAAAAGGAATGAAAAAATCCAGCTACTCTTGGGGAACAATACGACAAAGCTGTTGAAAACCAACGTGTGTTGGCTGCAATGGCCATCAGGTTAACAGGTTAGCAGGATTACATACATAGTTGGCAATAAATATATTCAATGACATCCAAAATGGCTACTTCAGGGCCCAGTTTTAAAAAAGAAACTCAAAACAAAACCATTGCTATCACCTGGTGTAGGAGGCACCTTAGAGCTCAGACCTGAGAGTTATCGGAGGGGGAAGGAGTATGCCTAAAGCCACATCCACACTAATTTGAAAGTGAATAATTATTTGGCCTTCCGTTCACACTACGCCGGCGTTTCTGACCCCTGAAAACTGAGCTTTCCGAAAACGCTCTCCCAAGTGGATACATTTGAAAATGCCTTTTGAGACTTTTGAAAATTAGGTTTTGTTGTTATTTGATCCAGGCGTATAGCCGGCCCAAGTGGTCTGTGCATGCCCATGGAAGAAAGCATGCGTTTTTGGTGGTTTAGTGTGGACAGTGAGCTTTGCTAGACAACATTTAAACAGCTTAGTGTGGTTGTTTAGTTTAGTGACCATGTAAAATGAAAACTTTGGGTTATTTTTATTTGCACTGATTCGCCTAGACTAGAGAAATATGCAGTTTTGGCTGCTGAGAGTGCGTGTTTGTAATTCAGTAGGCTATCATTCTAAGCAAGCCGGAAATTTCGAGTTTGGTTGATTGCCATTTATGCTCTAGTTTTCTACAGGCTTGTTTAAGTGCATGAGTGTCGTCGGTAAATTCCTCACAATCTGCTGCATTATAAAATTATACAACACAAATACTTACCCGTGGTCCCCTTCACTGCATACATGTACTACTGTGATTATGGCCACAGTCTGATAACAGAGAAGTCGTGCTTGTTCGTTTTCACTGAGAGCTGTTATTTCAGTCAGTGAGTGAGAGTGATTTTAATGTGCTTCCAGCATCCAGCTTGTTTCACTACTGGACCAGTCTTCTCCCGCTAGTTTACGAGATTGAGTGTGACCTGTTATATGGGGGTCGTCTTGACCTTGTCACAGAAAAAGAAGGAAGTAGCTGGGGAGTGACGGGGGAGGAGGGGGGCTGAGCACAGTGAGCAGAGGAGAAGAATTGGTGTTATATACAGTTAATCAGCTAGCCATCAATACTCTCAAGCCTGCAGTATGTAATTTACAACTGTTGCAGTTGTAAACTGAGTGAGTTCATTTTCAGTGTGATTAGTTTCACACATTCGTTACAGTTCTGTAATAATTATGTTAATGCATATCAGCGATACATATTCATCAGCATTGCACTTTCTTCCAATTAAAGCAGATGCTACAGTAGAAAGTTGCTGCTATTCTACAGATTTTTTCAACATTTAAATTGACATTATTATTGAATTATTTCTTGTGACATAAGGAAGAATTGAATTATTTCCTCTGGCCCAGATCTGTTCTCCTTGACAGCTTCTCCGTGAGTCTACTTGACTCCTTGTGAATTCTACATGAATCGGTCCCTGTGGCTGTTCTAGTCTATCTTAGCTGTATTTATTCCATTAGACAGACTCTTGCCCTTTGACATTTTGTATGCCTCCTTTTTATCTTTCACATCATGTAGGCGTTTGTTTCAAGTTACCCCCATCTTAAATCCTACTCTACTGGTCAAGGATGTAAATGTTGCATTCATTCATTGACAGAAGTTACCATGGCTTGTTAGATGTGTGGTTTATCTAATTCGTTTTATCTAATTCATCTCTATAGCTTCTTAGAACGGCACACGTTGCACCCAACAGTGGCGATGTCTGCATGAACAGACTAACCATACTCCAGTTAATGTCTTGTTCGGGTTAAGCTTTTAGCTTTTGTGCCTTTGATAGCCTATGATTGAGTATCCCTGCTTCCATGAATAAACCAATTAACAACCAATAATCTGTGGTGACCTGCCCACAGACTGCCAACAAGAAAGTATGAAAAAGAAAAAGGGGCGGGACAAGCATCACCTGCTGGTCATTTCTATGGTAACCACGCGTGTAGCACTTTGTGTTGCGTCTGTTTACATGGGGAGCGGTGAGTGCAGCAGAGAGAAAACCGACTGAGCAGGTCAGCGGTCGGGTGTGCGTGTGAGACGAGTATGAATGTGGCAATTTCACGAGGGCAAGCTTGCTTGCCACTCCTACTACACTGCTCGCGGCTCTCTACCCACCTGCTTGCCTCTCATTGAAAGTGAATGATTTCTGGGTAGCCATCGCTTACCCTGTGTAAAGCCCCTTACACTCTCTGTTCAGCTCCAAGTGACCTTTTTCTCTCTCTGGCTGCTACAACAGCAGTCTGTGTCAGATAAGGCTTCAGCATGACCTTTCGGTGGGAGAGAGTCAGTCCCTGATAGTACATTCATTCCCAGTCAGAGGGCAGCCTGTCTGTCAGTGAGTCAGTGGTGTCATGGAGGATGTTCCTGTGTTTCTGCAGTGAGCCGTGTGATTGCCATGTGTCAGTAAGCATGGCCAGCTCTCAAAATACATGCGATCCCTAATAATTATCACACCACACATAAAGCTAACCAACTTTTTTGAAAATTCCTTACTTTTTAGCTAATTGTAGCACACACAACTACAGGAACACACTTTAATATCACACTTTTTATTACAATTATTTGCAATAATCATTACATTTCAATGGCAATATAATAAATGACATTATCAATACATTTTGTTGTTTCTCTATGCCCAGCCTACCTTTTGTCGTCTCAACAAGTGGTGTTAACATTAGAGGTGTTGTCTATCTCCACGACCATAATAGAAAGATGCTTACACCTGTTACATTATTTGCCAAGATGCTTACAGCTGGGAAGCATGTAAGCACTGAGCTAGTTTTCACTTGGTTAATCAGTGCCCTTGTATGAACTGTGTTATTCTAGAAACGTTCAGTTTTTTTTTCTCCATCTCTGGAATTAATTGCTGTGCTTTTTGAGGACAGATGATGTGAATTGGAGGGTGCCTCGGCTACATCAGAGCCATCTGGACCCTCTGTCTGGACCCAGGCTGGACTACCACAACCCAGTCAGTGATGAATAGACTTCCACATGTGCTCATCAACTCTCAGGTGTGACAAGGAACCATGGCGCTATGATTTGTCCTATCTTTCAGTTACGAGAAACAAGAAGACAACATTCTCCAAATCAGGAAACAGGCTATAATCTAAAAACACTCACACAATGATTCACATGCTTGAATTAACAATATATCACATGAGCCTGATAATTATACACATTTCCATCCTATATAAGCACAGTAATTATTTTTGTAACTTCATAGCAACTGAAAGACATCACAACTTACCGTGTTTAATTTAGTTTACATGCATACAATAAATTCTCTACAACTGGGACATTGTTGTTGTTTGGATACATGAGGGATACATGGGATACATGTGTTATTTCAACGATGTGTTGGAACACCAGTACACATAGTTCCTAAGGGAGGTATCTGGCATCCCTAGCCATAAGGCTCTGGTAATACATGGTCTCCTGACTGGTACTTTAGGGAAGATGTTCAAATAGCTTGGTTTCAATTCATATCCCGGAGAAGAGATGTTCAGAAGAGTTCATTGTGCTTCTGTCTGCTATTATCCACAGTAAAACACGTTGCAAAGCTCTGCTTTAAAATAAAAGTGGCTATTGTGGCTCATGTGGCTATTTTTAAACTCCACATATCAGTATATATCACATATATTTATATATGGTAACCGTGTCATACTATCTATCTGAACTGAGCGAAGCATACCCTTACATTTCTATTTTTAGTTTGGAGTGCGCTCTAGGATTTGGCACTGGTGTTCTTAAATATTTAGATCTAAGAGTGTAAATCCCTAAAGGTAAGGCAGCATGATGTAATAGCATGCATACATAAACAGTCTGTGATAGTTTGCTATACTCGTTTTATTTCATTGAAATACTACTATACCTGGCATTTTACAAACTATTTGCATTGGCCATCTGAACAGTTCAATCCAGTTTCCAATGAGTTAAACATATACCCTGCTGAAGCGACCATATCAGTGTACTGTCTGCAACACTGTCTGAAATTGATCAGTGCATGTGAATTAGAAGGGTGTGATGTTGGCATTAGTTCCAGTTCCAGCTTCTGCTCAGCAGCTTCATGATGTTACTCAGATTGAGGCTGGCAGGTTGTGTTGATGCAAGTAATTACATCGTAGATCAAGTAAGACCATAATAGAGCCATCAATCACTGTGCTCATACAGTACACACACACACACACACACACACACACACACACACACACACACACACACACAATACAAGGGGAAAGTTTGATCAACTGATTGTGGTCTGGTCACCACCATCTCTGTAATGGAGAACATTTTCTGTTGAAGGTACATCAGGTTTTTGCCTCTGAAACAGTGTGTATGAGGGTTTGGAGCTGCAGCCCTCTCTCCATCATATTTTCCAAAGAACTGTTTACTTTCAGTCTGAAATGGCTGTTGTTTGTGATTGCTTTCACAAGTCTACGGTTCAACGCCAAGAAACTGTCAATAACAGCTTTTCATGCAAATGATCCCCGCTTGTTTTTCCTGTCATGCATTTGTGTTTGTCTTTGATAACCTATTTGACATCCAACTGGAGAGAAAAGCAAAAAGCACTTTGTCTTTCTCTGATATAAGCTGAACATAACACTCGACTGTCTTGTTTTATTTTGCTGTGGCTTGGTTCAGAGGAACTTTCAGAGCTTGTAAAAATCTCTCCTGCAGAGGGGCAAGGAATTGTCTCCTATTCTGACGTTGTCACAACAGAGTCCTCAGACATTGGATTTGGGAAAATGTATGATATCGCACAATATCACACATTGTGGCAACCCCTTGCAACTAGCTATAAGATGAGAAGTTTGTGTTTGTGTGCATACTCGCATGCTTTAAGTGTGTGTGTGTGTGTGTGTGTGTGTGTGTGTGTGTGTGTGTGTGTGTGTGTGTGAGAATGTGTATCCCCACTCTGCTTTTCTCAATAGAGCACCCAGGCTGAGCTTGAATTATTTATTCTCGTTTCATTTTTTCCCCTGCATGAACATGACAGTCAGGGATGAGGGAGAGGGTGCTGTAGAAAGAAGCCAAGGGAAAATTCACCCCTTTCTCTCCTCACTGCCCTGTTAAAACTTCCTCTTCATTTTGATACAGACTCACTGAGTGAAAGGAGCGGTTTCGACTCCATAAATATTTGGACAGAAATGTTTTGGCTCCACGCTGTTATTACTTGGTGTGAAATGACACAATGACTGAGATTTTATGGAGGTGCAGACTGTGAGTGTGAACATGAGGGCATTTTTTTTCCCACCACATCAAATGAACAGCTAAATATCTGCTGCCCTTTTTGTACTCTCCATTTCAGGGAGCCAAAAGCATTTGGACAGTTAATCAAGTGGCCATTTTTCAGGTGTCATCAAAATTCCTTAATGTCCAGTGCTGATTCAAACGATATGGAACCACTAGGCACTATATTATATACTAATACATGCTGAAATAAGGAAAAGTAATAGTGCTTTAAACTGTTATATTTTTGCAACAGAAGTGCTACCTATTAATGTTTCTTACTCACATGTAAACATACCTTGTAGAACATGAGGTGAGACTTTATCTGAATCATTTAAGGTCAACTCCACATTTCACATTAATTTCAATCCACCAAGCAGAATTTATTTTTAAAAAATCAGGTAGCTAGTAGGTTAATAAGCATTTTTGTTGTGCCAGAGTACACATTTCCCTGCTCGTTCCCATACAAAAAGAGAGGGAAAATGGCAGAAATCATGGATAGGTGTGGAAATGCTTGATCAGTGAGATTATACAAACTTGCAGTATCCCAAAACAAATCAAAGCAACAATTGATGGGGCCAGGCAGACGTCAAAATCTTATCATTTTACATTTTTATCTGTAATTAAGAAATTGTTTTTTTTTAACTTTTCACTGTGGAAATATTTGTCATTGACTCGTTTTAAGTATTCCCCATTTATACACTGTTGTATTCTAACCTAACGTTAGGGGCGAGGGTGTATATCAGACAGCTTGCAGCATGCATCCTTTGAAATTATGAGGATTAAAAATCCAGTAAGAGCCAAGACTGCCTCGGATAAAATATAGCTACACTGATTTAATATTCTAACTGGCATGAGCGGAGAATCACAGATTATACCAGCAGCCATGTGTAAATCATCACAAAGGAACAGACATTTCTTCATTTTCCTGTGAATGCTGGCGTTGAATACAGGAGCAAGTCTGCATTGGATTTTCACTGCTTGAGAAAATTATGCTACATGAGGGGTGAAGGTTGCAGTGAAACACAATTTTTGGTTGCATGTCAATGGTGTGTGTGCATGTTGTCTGACTTTCAGTGTGGGTGCCGGCGTACTATTAGAGCACACTTTTTTTTCACGTTGTCCTTGGCCAAAAACGTCAAGTAGAGCATGTGGGCTCCAGCATGGGATACGTTTTGACCTTTTGTCTCTGGGTAATGACCATGATGTTTCCAGGACTGACAGGCCAGGCAGGTGGGGCAGGCACTAAGCAGTCAGTAATTATACTGCTGGACCAGGGGGAGAAAGGCAGAACTGCAAGTGCTCAGAGCTGGATGCACAGTCCAGACTTGCTCTCATGGAGGTTAGAGAGTGTTGAGAGAGGGCAGTTTAGAGAAGCAGTTTACATCAGGGCATAGCAAGAGAGGATAGAAAGCAACATCAACATCAATAGAGCCCCACAGAGGGGACTGGAAAAACAGGATTCAAATGGACTACAGGTTGACAAACAACAACACACTAGGATGTGTCATCCCTGTACATTTTCGGAACATATTTGTCCAGATTACCATGGCTACTGGTGCGTGATCAACATCAGTCAATGAACATCAATCACATTAGGGGATAGCAGAGACCTCCCTTACTTTCCTCCTCCCTTGAGCGTTAGCAAGCCGCGAACTGCCTGCTGCCTGTGTGATAAGTGGAGGGAGAGAGCAGCACCGTAGCTTGTGATGTGCTCCCACCAGCCCTGCATGTCCTGCCCGCCATCAGAGAGAGAGAGAGACAAACTATTACCAGCAGCATGGCCTTGTCTGGGGGAGCCTTTGTTGATGTGCACATGAAGCCCTTAATGTGCCCTGCGCCAAGAGGGAAGGGGGATCCTACTTAACCCCGGCCTTGCCCTGATGTTAAATATGTAGATCTGTTTCAACCTGTTCTCTACTGCTGCTGCAAAGACAGGCATAATGAGCTTGAACATCTGATTCTACTCCTCCATCTTTGATTAGAGCACCCTGTCACTAGTATTTCCTAGCCCATAATGATATGTGGACAACCAGGGACCTAGATTAAGGGTCCGCTTCGGCCTGAATTGTTCATTCTAGTTAGTTAGATTATAGATAGTTCTAATTTCATTGCAAAATTTAGCCTAAAATAAAACACACTGTTTGAGGTCATGCTGGGGTCAGCTATATAAAACCTGAGAAAATATAAAGAAAATATAAATGTTTTACACATATTTTTTCTGTATTCTCTATTTGTTTTGATTTTTGTTGTTGTTTTGGTTGCAATTCCAATGTATGATCTTACAAAAACTTTTCCATGCTTTAGGGCCCTAACATAAGACATTTCCTGCAGCTTCCCTGAGAATTCTGCCTGTAGTAGATAGTTCACACAACGTGGGGGAGGCAAACATATAATAATGGCTGCGCACTGCCCTCTAAGCCGTCAACTGAAGATTTTAAAAATGACCATTAGACATAGATTTTCTGTCAGTGAGGCTCTTTGAGGCTAGAGAGAGACTGAGGATAATGTTGAGGAGGACCCTGATTATATCCTCCTCTGATGAGAATGAGTCCCTTGGGGTTGACACTCCTGTGGTCTCTCAGCCACCAAGAGTGGACACGTTCACTTCCAAAAATGGAAAGTTGTTATGGCCTCTCTCCCCACATGAAAGACAGGGTAGACTAATCTAAATGGTTCCAGGCCACACCAGATACACTGTCAGCCATGCCCAAGACATATAAAATCTGCATTTGAACTCTTCATATCACCATCGATGGAAAAGGATATTCTTGAGATGACAAACGCAGAGGGGGGGAGAGGGGGGGGCGGGTGTATGGTGGCAATTGGAAAGAGTTGGATGTGACCCACTTGCAAGCCTACATTGGGTTTCTTATTTTGGCAGGAGTGTATAAGTCGAAAGGTGAAGCAACAGAAATGGGCCGACTTTCAAACCTGATCGCACTCCTTAATATTGTTGGACTATCTTACTCTCTAAAATTGTGGTGGTACGAAGGAAAGCTCTGTTTTCACTGTGGACATCATTGCTATGCTCGTTAAAATGTGCCCTGTTCGTCACTGTAATCTGAAAGCTTAAAGGCAGCCTACATTTGGTTGAGCTGTGAACGTTTCTTGATTGACATGTCTGGTATTGCCAACATTTGAAGTATAGCCAGTGGACGATTGCTTGATAATACATGTACATAGAAATAACTTTAAAGGAAAGCAAGATTAGTGGAGTTTAAAGGCACATGCCCCAGGCCAGGATCTGGCAGTGTGGGAATCAGAGAAATGCAGTCCTAAAAGAGTAAAAAAAACAACATGGGGGCTTTATTAGGCTTATGCGTGTATTAGGTGTTTGAAAGGGATACGTTCTTGTTTTAGGGATCAACATTTTTACTTTTTTCCCCTGTGAATTCTTACAATGGAAAATATGCTTTAATTGTAGATAAAGCTATTGTGAAAGGGGTTTGAGAAAGTACCCCTGCTTGAGGAAATATTTGAGGGCAATGGCACTCACTAGATAAGGCAGAGTGCTTTGACCTCATTACGCAGCTACAAATATACACTATATGGCCAAAAGTCAGTGGACACCTGACCATCACACCTATATGAGCTTGCTGGACATCCCATTCTAAAACCATGGGCATCAATATGGAGTTGGACCCCCCTTTGTTGGTGTTGATGGATATTGTTAGCTAATACTTTCAGTACAGTACAGCTACCCTTATATTGACAGCAGATAACCAGGTAGTTGTTCTGGCATCACTGACAGTCCAACAGGAAATTGAGCTCAGACAATGCTCTCAGCACATACATTGTGCATCACATTTTGTTGAAGTAATTTTGTTTTACACTCTTAACATATGGGTTCCAGATCTGTATTTGTCTGTGTCAGCTTTCTATGTGTCATCTTGGCAATAACATGTTTCAGATGCCAAAGAATCAGGTATGGCTTGCTGTCGCAAAGATGATTGATGATTGTCTGTGAGGATATAGTGTCATTAGAGTGTTGTGGGGGAAGTGGGGGGTTGCTGCAGTAAACTTGTCTCCTCCACTGCTTCCTCTCCCCCCTCAGCCCTGTGACCTGCATACTGATCCCTGTTTTAACCTGGAGGACATCTTGTCCCAGTCCTAGTCAAAGCCTGGACAAAGAAGTGACATTTTGATGATCTACAGAGAACAGAATGCAGAGCACTCCGCTGTCTCCCCCTTTTCATCTTTGCCTCTCTTGCATTGTAAAGGCTCTCTCTCTCTCTCTCTCTCTCTCTCTCTCTCTCTCTCTCTCGTGTCTGCATTGCAGTGTGATTTTCTTTCCTCTATCAAGCACAGATGTTTATATCAGCACTGGACTCTTAAACTCAGCTCTTCTCTTCTCGTCTCTTCTCACTCTACTCTTCTCGCTCCTCTCTTTACAGTATATGAGACACCAGGAGGACAGCATATGTTCTTAGACAGCAATATTCAGCAGGAGGGAACTGTGCACACTGATCACGAAGCCCTTGGCTGTTGGCCTCCTCCAGTGTATAGATGCATTGTGATGTGTTTGTAATGTGAGCATAATTTTCATCCAAATTATATCTCAAGGTCAATGGGGTTAATACAGGCTTGCAACTGTTGCTCCTTATCTAATGTGCTTAATTAGCAGGGAATTAAAGAGGCTTGGTTGATAACTGAGTTGAGATAGAGAGAGAGGTAGTTTTTGTTTCAGTAGTCCTCTAATATGGGATTATATCACATGGCTTGACTGCATCAACCAAGGTGAACAGAGGAGAATGCTGCAGTGCAGAGCACTGTCAAGGTGCTCTTGGGTCAATTTTATAACAAAGTTATAGTAGTTACTTCGTTTTTGACAACAGGTATGCCTCTGCAACCTTGCTGTAGATTAACAGGGCTTTGCTATTCAGATCAGGTACAAAGTAGCTTGGTATTTTGTTTTTTTTCATTATTTTACAAGTAACTGATGATTTTCCATACCCACTTATTCCTATTCAGGGTCATGAGGGGGCTGGAGCCTATCCTAGCATGTGTCGGGCGGAAGGCGGGAAAACACCCTGGAAAACTAGTGAAAAACAAGAAGTGTTTTTGATTGGCCAAGTCAAAGTCCTGACCTAAATCCATTTGCAATGTCATGACAGGACCTGAAGAGGGCTGTTGATGCGAGACAGTCCTCTAACCTTACTGAGTTGACTGAGTTCTGTAAGGAGGAGTGGGTGAAAATCCCTCAAGGAAGATGCCAGAGGCTGATCAGTGGCTGTAGGAGACGTTTATTCCAAATCATCGCTGCTAAAGGAGATGTCACAAGTTATTGATTGAAGGAGGTCATATTTTGCACACAGGGAGTTTTTGTTAAATAAACCAGTTTTGTATAATAAACAATGAAAGTATATTTATTTGTGTATGTTCTTTATTTGAGATATCTTCACTAACATTTGAGGTTTATCTTAAGATTTGAGATCTTAGTCTTAAGATCTTAAGACTAAACATGTATATCTCAATAATTACTTACCTTAAATACATAGTGAAACAATGATGAATATTTCCATTGGTTGGGCTTCTTGTTTGTGCAAAATATCCTTATCTTTTAGCAACAAGTGTTGGATTAGTTTTGTCTGTCCTTTCAACATTATAGCAGAACAGCACTGTTTAAAAGATAGACATGCTCAGTATCCTACATTGATGTAAGGCATTGACTGGTGTTAAGCTTGTATGACAAGTTAATTAGTTCAGTGGCCATACCCAGCCTGCAGCCCTGGAGGAGTCCTTTAGAATTTAAGACAGTACATCTTTTTCTCTCCCGGCTGCCATGGTTACATGGCATGGCTGTGTCATGGTCACCCCTCAGACTGGAGGATGTGGTGCTCAGTGACCAGCAGTGCCACTCAGTCAGGCTGCTCCTCCTCTTCCCCCTCCGGAGACGTGAGCACTTGCTCCTGTTTGACAATTTTAGGCATTCAGTGACCAAGAGGGGTGGGGGGTGGGGGTTAGAGGAGCGACCACACGGTACAACCCACCAGAATAGTAAACAGGCTGTAAGTTGTGAGAGCAGTGCAGCTTGGAGAATAAATTGCTCCTTGCTGAACCCAGGCCGTTCTCCTACTAAGAGACGAGCTCACCACTCAGTGGATTGCGCCAGCTAAAAGGTGTGATTAATTAGTAGAGTGGAAGAAAAGCAAATTGCTGTCTTACTCTCTCCTTAAGTGCCATTTTAGAGCAAACAAGCCAGGATTATTGGGCTTTGATCCCCATTTACAAAACATCTTTGTAACTTTTCAGACTGCTTTACAGTTCAAGACTGGCCACAGATGAAAGACCTCACTTCCATGTTCATTGGCGGCTCCACATGACATGACTTGGCATTGAATGGGAGAGCTGGGGGTACAAAGGCGTTTTACACATTTATTAATCCATAGAGGGTGGTGAGCTCAATGTTATGAAGCTAAACCTGTCCGTTTCACTTAAAGCAGTTTGACCTGTTTGAACCGTTAGAAGTGTAGAGATGAATCTCCCTAGGGTTTCACTTGCAATATTACTGGAGGAGTGGAGCTGTCCTTAGTGCTGAAATCAAGACAGGCAGCCAATATCTGGGTAGAGGCTGAGGGACTCTCCCTGCTCATCTGCCGTTTTATCATTGTAGTAACCAGTCACCTCATAGCCTCCCTCATGGCTCCAATCTTTCAGCTACCTACTACTTTGACAGCCCATATTCTGGCTTTTTCAGCTTGAGGGGGTGATAAGTAGGCTATTTATCAGTCTTTGAGAGGTTAGACTTCAACCTTGAATTTTTTTTTTTTTTTTTTTTTTAGTGAATATTATTTTTATTGTGTAGGCCAAAGTATGAATAGTGTGAAGTCACACATTCAAAGTACCCCAGTGGTCCATTGTGCTCCAGTTTCATCCTCCAACTGAATAACCTTTTGCAGGACGTAATGGGACACAGGACTAAAATGATTTAGATGCTTTCACCACATTTAATTGATGTATTTCCTTTAATTGCATTTGCCTGCAAATGGTCACGGGAATCATGTTATTACTGTTAATTTTGGTAATAACCATGAGCAAACATGCTGGCCAATTTACCCTAGGTCCAGGCAGGTAGACAATAGTACATGCTGTGCTTCTTGAGATTTGCTACATTTTATTTTCCCTATAATTTATTGGCTGAGTGTAGAAGATGATGAAAACAGCCAGAGTTCACACCTTTCCCAAGGTAAGGCTTCTACACCCTCTAGTGTAAGGGGCTATTGATATTCAGGTCATGTTTCTGTGCTGTTGTGAGCACCTATTCCCTTCCTCTTCAATAAATCACAAATAGCTTTCTAGTACCTGCCAAGAGACTGGTGATTTGATATAATTTTCTGTGTGATACAAATAATTGTAGCAACTGTGTCCAGGCTTACTCCATGGAGGGCTTGAGAGGACTGCAAGAGGTATCATTATACATCTTTGTGAAGAAAAATATCTATCTATCAATGTCTGATAATTGTGTATGTTTGTGTGTGTCTGTATGGGGGGGGGGGTATTCTACATGAGAGGTGTGTTTGTTGTGATAGCCTTCATGTTGAACGCTAGTTAGACTTAGCCCATGTTGGACATGTCACATTTTAGGCAGTTGTCCAGGGCAACTTGCAATGATAGAGCAGGCAGGGTTTTTGACTTGATGCATGGCTGTTGATGGACACATCAGCAGAGATCAAGCCTGTGACCTTCTGGTAATGGCCTATGGCCTCTCTGCCACCCAAACAAATATTAAGGACTTTGGTTTCATTAGTGGTATCGAGATAAATAAGTGATCATGCAACAGAGACTGTGTCAGAAAGTACTAGAGGATGAATTTGCTATTAAAGGAGCACACTGTTATTCCATCTTAGGAATGAAGTAACATACTTCAGAGATGTTGTGGCTGGGAGCAGAATTAAACATAGCTGTACAATGCCAGGATGAAGTTGCTGTATGAGATGGCCATATGCCTGGTGGGATATGACCATTGTACAGTATAAAGAAGAGGAGAGGGAGATGTGGTGACGAGACATGCCCTCTGTCCCCTGTCAGCTGTGTCTGGGCCTTTTCGTCATGGTTTCACCCTGCTGTCTCACAACACAAAGTCAGCCAGTGGTCAGCCACTGGCTCTGTCTGTCTGTCTGTTTACCTTGACAAAGCATCGGTACAAAACACATTACCGGTTGACTCAACTTGGATTAAACAAACAAGCAAGCAAGCAATCACATATATACAAATGGGAACATAATAATGTTAACTTGGCTCTGTTTGTCAGTATGTATGTATGTCTCTCTGCTTGTGTGTGTGTGTCTCTCTTTGTCTCACTCTCGTTTTTGTTCTTCTTGCACTCTAGCATCTCCAGCTTTCATTTGCTCTTTCCCTCAAAGTCTGTCTCCTTGCCATGCCGTTAAGACTGAGTGCTGCTGGAGGCTTACCCTGCTGGGCTGAGGTGTTCCAAGTCTCTGCAACAGTGAAGTCTCTATGACTGCTGTGGTTCTGCTGTGTCTGCCCTCAGCTGCACTTTTAATGATAACGTCAATCCTCTCAGTAAACATATTGGCTCATGTTACTCTCTGCCAGCCTGATTTCCCCTACACACACACACACACACACACACACACACACACACACACACACACACACACACACACACACACACACACACACACAGACTATAGATCTCTTCATCTAGCCTCTTAAACTTAGATGAGACTACAAGACTGTTCAAATTATGCCCAGTGAGGACAGTTCAGACTAAAAGGACTTGAGTAAATCCCTTCCTTGTAGTCAGAAATGTGTGCTCACTAGCTGACGGAGCAAAGATGGGGCATCATACATGAAGATGAGGGATCACACACTGACAATTCTGCCAGCGCCTTTTCTTAAAATTTACAAATCTCGCAAAAACCTGTAATGTCACGGGAAAAGGAAGTCTGGGGCCACGATACCATTGACAGGCAAGGAGGAGGCCCGGCACATATTTTGAGGTTGAATAGATGTTGATGCAACGGCCTGCACCAATCTTGAAAGCCTCTGTAAATATACTGCCAGAATGAAAGTTGAGTTGATGTCCACAGCTGTTGCCTGCATCGTTTTGTGAAATCAAAGCCCAAATCTTTTTCTGAAATCAGTTTGAACAGTTTCCAAAGCTCTTTTAGTATGAATTTTTACTATGTTATAATAATACTGTATATTGTGAAAATTTTGTACTTTTGTTTGGATGATATTGAACTTGTCCGTCTACAGTCTTGAACCCTTTTACACAACAGGCCGACCATTGGTCATGAGTGCCCCAGATCTGCCCCGGTGGTCCAAATGGTCCAAATAGGGCTTAGGATGCATGTTATCCACTTGATATGGAAGTAGGTCTTTGTGACAGGTGTCTTGTCACGCTAGGGAACTGATGGATGGAGCGGACACAGGGAGGGTTAGGAGAGACAGAGCCTTTACTGGGTCTTTTGACAGAGACAGGCCAACATACAAACATATAACTGAGGCATTTCAGCTTCTTTCCGTTGCATAGGGCTGCCGCTGTCTCTCGGGCGTCTCTAGCCGGACCCAGCTTCACTGTGAGGGATTTAAGCACACGTTAATTGCCGTACAATCGGCCCCTTCTCTCCGCCCACAGCTGCTGGCACAACCACACACCCCTGCCACAGTCTTCTAATGACTACACTGTTAAAGGTTTATCATCAAAACAACAGTAACTTAAAGTAACAGTCATAGAAAATGAGAGTCTGTTCTTTTAACTGTGATACATCGTTTTAAAATAGCCAACTAGACTCTTTGTGAGAAGTTGAAACAATTGTATTCTTACAATGTGTCAGCTCGCTGATTATTTATATACAGTTGTGGTCAAAGGTTTACATACACTTGTAAACAACATGTTGTTTCTTATTTTTCTGTGATGGAATGACTACAGCACATACTTCTTTGTCACAAAAAAAACATTCATGAATTTTGGTTCTTTTATGAATTTATTATGGGTCTTCTGAAAATGTGACCAAATCTGCTGGGTCAAAAATATACATACAGCAAAGCTAATATTTGGCCAAACGTCCATTGGCCATTTTCACCTCAATTAGGCGGTAGCCATCCACAAGTTTCTGGCAAGCTTCTGGTTGAATCTTTGACCACTCCTCTTGACAGAATTGGTGCAGTTCAACTAAATTTGTTGGCTTTCTGACAGGGACTTGTTTCTTCAGCACAGTCCACATGTTCTCGATGGGGTTTAAGTCAGGACTTTGGGAAGGCCATTAAAACCTTAATTCTAGCCTGATTTAGCCATTCCTTTACCACTTTTGATGTGTGTTTGGGGTCATTGTCCCGTTGGACCACAACTGTACTATGACAACACTAAGCACTGAGCGTTGCAGAAGCCTTAATCAGAAGCTGGGAAGATGAAGTCTTCACCAAACTCACAGACAGATGTTTTCCCATGATGAATTAGGAGTGGGACTAGCGCTAATGAAACTGGGACAAGGGACTGGGGGAACACGGCACTGCCCCATTAACTGTGAAGAGTTGCCGCAAATGTGCTCTGATTGACTGTGGCGGTAGACTGTGGATCATTATGAAACGCCTTTCATCTTCGGTTCCCTGGGAGCTCGCTGGCTACATCTGTATGCAGCGGGCATTCAATTTAGTGATGCATAAACACTCTTTAGCAGTGTATCCACAAACAATACTCCAGTCTACATGTTTTCCCTCCTTTCGTCTCAATCACAGTCTGATCACATGCTGGGAGTTAGTCTGGGTGCCACTAATTCTAGTCACATTTTCTTCAGGCCTCCCAGTGCTTTGGGTAGGTTTATGATACTCTATTTTAATACAGTAAAACAGTCAACCATCCTGTTTATGTTGTGTAAATAAATGTTAATATGAACCTTAGCTTCAAAGTTCTGCACAGTGGTGTAATGATGGGTTGATCGGACGAATCTTCTGTTTGCCTGATACTTTAATTTGTGTTGCTCTTGTGTTTTTTTTTTTTTGGAGAGGCAATTATTTTGTTCGCTTTGAGAGGCAATTGTTTTATAATCCCCTTGGGTTGTTTAAAGATCAGCTGCACAAATAGTAATTGCATCTCGTCTTTCTGTGTTTTTATTATAATGTTTTTATCACTGCACAAACTAGTGTAAGCTAAACTAATGAAATGGGTGTGTTAGTGTGCGTGAGGAAACATGTTGTTTCTGTTCTGAACAAGATTTGGAGGATTTGTTACTTTACACCCGAGCACTATCAGACATATGCACCAATATAGACTTTGATCTAAGTACTGACTTTACATGGCAGGAGATTTAGTCCCAAATTCAGAAATAGCAGGTTGCTGCTGTCTCGTAGCTACAAGACTGAGGCTGATTTTTAGTGAAGGGAATGAGAGAGAGCATAATGCAGACTCTCACCTATCTTGGTAGGACTACACAATCCTCTGATGTAGTCCCAAATATATGATGTATATATTATAGATTATAAATATGTAGGTGTAGCAACTTGCTACTGTACCGGGTCCGTGACAGACAGAGACACAGGCAGGAGGCAGAGTTAACTGGCCAGCAGACTGTTTTATTTGGCAATGTCAATATAATTCGGCCCGAACTTGACGGCCGCTTTCAGCACCGTCTCCTTCGGCGGGGGCCCCTCCCTCCGCCTTGATGGGCCAGCCGCGGAGCACCAAAGCCGACCAGTCTACCAGGCTTCTAGGAGCATCCCGCTCCAACCCCGACTGGGGGGGGGTTGGTCCCCGGTCGGTCGCCGCTGGTACCGTTGGCTGTCTCTCCTTCCATTCAGCCGACCCTCAATCCCATAGATCTCCTATCAGCTCAGTCATTCTGTCAGCCTCTCACACTGACACACGCTCTCGCTCACACAGTCACACACGTTAAAAAGGTCCCAGCTGCAATCAGCCTTAACTGGCTGCAGCTGGTACCGGATCCAGGGGGGAGTCAGTCCACCGACTCAACTCTCTCCTGGATCCAAGCTAAGCCTCACCCCCACCCTCCTCCCAGTCTGCCACAGTAGGTTATAGCTACACGATGGCACATACAGTTTGAGAAAAGTTTTGAATCATCTGCATTCTTGCATGAATAGCTCCTAAAATATAGTCTGATCTTCATCTAAGTCATAACAATAGATAAACACAATGTGATATAACACATAACACACAAAAGTTCTTTACATTTTACATATTGTTGTAATATGTATATTGTAACATTAACTGCCTAAGCTGGGAAAAGTATGTGAAGGAAAAGTATGTAAATCTCCAGGATAATGACTTCTATGAAAGGGGGTAATTGAAGTCCAAATCAATGAGGTGATCCAATCAATGAGATGACATTCAGGTGTGGGTTAGAGTTGTCCTGTCATATAAAAACCCCACAAAGTTTGGTTCCCTACAGAGTCTGCGCTCCAAAAAAAAAAGAGATCTGTTGAAGGGGAATATGCCTCAGTTAAAAAGAAATTTCAAGAAATTTCATAAAAGAGTAGTGGAGGCTCATAAAGCTGGAAAAGGCTACAAAAGCATTTCCAAAGACTTGGGCCTCCACCAGTCTACAGTCAGACAGACTGCATACAAATGGAGAAAATTCAGTGCCATTGCTCTCCCTGCAAATATGAATCTGCTTTACATTGCCAAAGCATGAGGACAACATACATCTCAGCTTAGATTAAACAAACAAGCAGGCAAATACATATATACAAACAGGAAGTTAATGTCAACTCAGCTCTCTCTCTCAGTTCAGTTCAAGCTCATACTTACGTGGCCAAAGCATAAGTACAAAACACATTACCTGTCAACTCAACTTAGATTAAACAAGCATTGGAACATAATGTAACTCGGCTCTGTCAGTATGTATGTATGTCGCTCTTTTCTCTGCTTGCTCTGCTCAGTCTCTCTCTCTCTCTCTCTCTCTCTCTCTCTCTCTCTCTAAATGATTATTACTTTTTAAAGGGAAAAAGAACAATCATTTTCTCATTCCCAGTCGATAGGCAGCTCTGTGGTGTACTTATCTCATTAGAGAAGTAGAGTGGATAGAAAGGGAGAGGGCTTTTGGAGTGTAGCCGTCAGCACGCTTCAGCATTGATGTTCAGGCTATTAATCAAACTCAATGGAACCACAGGAGCGATAAGCTGATGGGTATATCTGACCACCCCCCGCACCTCCCAACCTTCGTTGACTTGACCTTTATAGTCATGGCATTTTGACAGTTTTAGAGTCGGGAAAGAATGGTCCTGGGTAAGGCTTCCACCTCAACTCTTTAGAATAGTTCCCTGGAGTGGCTGTGCCATTTTGTGCCAGTGTGTGTTATTGTATGCTTGAAGCTTCATACATCCTCCTTTTCACGTCTGTTATTTTAGCATTCATGTTGTAAAGTAATGAATGTGAGGCAGGCAGTTTTGCTCTGCCTTTGTTTTGGTGCTTTGTCTATCCTCATACGGGGTTTATCCTCATACCCTCAGATACAAATTATAATAGGGCAATTTGTGAGAATGCTCCTGGTCTTAATTTTCTTCAATTATTTGTTGCATATTGGTTCTCAGCTCCAGAGTTTTTTAAGTTTCTCAATAAATTTAAGAATTGTTGAATTGTTTTTCTTTTGGATTTATCACAATATTTTCTCACGAATGCTGTTTTATTTTAGTCTTTTGCTATATGTAGCAATGTAGCTGTAGAATCCCTGCTAGGATGTGGCGGACTAGAACAAGGAGTATTTCTGAACCTGTTACACATCTTATATAATTCATTTAGAAATAATGCAGAGGACATTCCTCCTCTCCACATCTGCTCCCTGGAGAGGCCTTCAGTGCAATGCTCACGCTCAACAGCAACCCTCATAAATAGGACATCAGTTCTATTTATTTTCACCCAATTTAGTGGCCACTGTAGGCTTCCCTTGGAAACCGTCGCAAGTCCAATCTCTGCTGCCTGTCACCATGGTGACCGTGAGCCTCCAGCCCTGGCCTCATCAGAAGCAGTTGAAAGTGGAGGGAGTCTTAAGGGTTCATATGCAACTCTGTTAATTCTCTGCCTCATAGGGATGGAGTGCAAATGAATTCTTTCCAAGGATAAAGTACATGTGATTGCAGCATCTAAAACCTTTCAGCTAAGAGAGGGGCGCCATACGGGGGGAAAATTATCCTAAGCATACACCTTAATTGCTCTCACCTAAACTATTTTTGGTTTTGCTGCAGAATAAAATACCTACTTGGTGGAATGCAATACCCTGCTGCACATTAAAAACTCCTTATATAACCTTGTTACAACATGGCTATAATTTCCTCAGAAAACACCAAACTTGCTGGATTATCTGTAACATCACACAATCCCATTGGTTTCTCATTCCTTCCAGGTCAGTCAGGAGAAAGTGACTAATCTCCAATCAGCTGGGGGGATATTCAGTGAACCTCAGATGAATGTACAGCATGGTAATACCAAACCAAAGACACTATTACTAATCTAATTTCCCCTCTGGATTGTGAATGGTGAGGGCTTCTCTCTAAGTCTCCCTACTCACACAATGTCAGCTGTCAGTCACGACTGTAGCATAACCAAATTCGCAGGTTTGCCAGCTTGAGCTGGATAGATACCGTTAGAGCCTAATTAAAGTGGTATTACTTCCCTGACTCACATTGGAGTGTTGTTTTCATAACCTTTCTCTCTGGTTTGCAAATCATCTACCCACAGCTCCACTGAGCCTCTGTGCGTCTCTCAATAATCCGGAGCAGATATCCTTAATTGAAATTATGTGATTAGGTAATGCTGTAGAAGGCAGGTTCCTCGTTCCGTGGGCCCCTCTCCAGGGAACAGGGAAATAGGTCAGCTTTACCCCTGTCTGCACAAGCCCGATTAGAGCCACTGAATGGATACTTACATTGCACAAATTGTTGGCCGCTGAATTTGCTCCTCTCTACACTGGGCTTTCTCATTATTAAGACTTTCTGAAAGTGTGTGTGTGTGTGTGTGTGTGTGTGTCTGTATGCATGCATTGCATACAAACTGTACATGCATCTCACGTGTCTTTGATAATGAATTACAGTACATTTCAATAAATTGCAGGATTCCATTAATTCCATTTGCATTTGTGTGGTGGAAATAACATTTCCTCCCTTTTGATAATTCACACAAATTGGTGGGTGTGCAAAGACTTTGATAAATGCTTAAGCTGACACTTGACATGCTGACTGACAAGTTGTCTCGTACCAGAACTCAACACAGACCTCATGCAGTCACGCCCCCCTGAGGGGGACTTCAGTATGAGCCCTGCATTGCTCAATGCTTAATGCAATAGGAGATAGAAAAGAACATTCTTTCTTGGCAGCGCTAGTTGAAAATGGCCTCCCATATGCTGGGCTCCCAGCCACATACTTAGTAGATCATGTTTCTGAACCCTTTTGAATTACCTGCATTCCTGCATAAATGGCTAACATATGGTCTGATCTTCTATCATAACATCAGATAAATGATGTGATTTAACAAATAACACACAAAAATGTACTTTTGCATGTTTTTATTGAACATATTGCCTAAGCTAGAGTATGTGATCCTCTAGGATACTCTAACTCTAGGATGACTATGAAAGGGGGTAATTGAAAATAGGTGATCCAACCAATGAGGTGGTAAGAAGGTAACAGCCAAGGATCTGCAGGCATCTCTTAGACTTTCTGTGTCCACGAGTCCACAATAAGAAAACCACAAAACAAGAGTTATCAGGATAACAATAATAATAGGAGTATTACTTCTATTATTATTGTTATTATTATATAATACATTAAGGATGAGTTATCCAGTGCTCATCGTTATCCTAAATGGAAGTACACACATATCCCAGAGCCTGAGTTTGATTGAGTG
This sequence comes from Hoplostethus atlanticus, assembly GCA_034670405.1. Lineage (NCBI taxonomy): Eukaryota > Metazoa > Chordata > Actinopteri > Trachichthyiformes > Trachichthyidae > Hoplostethus > Hoplostethus atlanticus. The sequence continues at coordinate 6,870,250 of JAXDDX010000003.1, read as the reverse complement.
GTTTGTTGATATCTCCATCATCTCCGAGTCTCAGTGAGACAGGATTTAGAATCACATCAGCACATTCAGCAGCCGTTCAGGGGAGCTGTGGTAAACAGACCACAGCTACCAGTATTTTCTCATCTGAAAGCTCTCAGTAGTAGAATTCAGAGACTGTCACAAAAGACGAATGCACAGTCACATTTTCTTTCTGTCAGTGTTTCCCGCTGTTATAGTATTTTGGATAAGTCCCAGAGTGCCAGTAGGGGTTCAGGAAGAAAATTAAACATTTTATTGAGTTGGTGGAGTTTGGGAGAGGGCTAGTATTCAGCTCACGTGGGTTTTTGTTCCGTGGGAATTAATGTACGTGCCTTTTGTTTAATTCCATTATTCCTCTACTCATGTGAAAACCTGTCATGTCCATTATTGCACAAAGCATAATTCATTGTGGTAAATGGTGATACTGTACACGTCGCCTCCACACAACGTTTCCATGGTGCTCATTAGGCAGCTGGACTATACTAGAAGTGTGCAGCAGGCTTTGACTGCACAGAGTTGATGGGTTAGGAATGAAGATATGGACACCAAAGGCTTTTCTGAATAAATGTACCTCTTTCTGGAAGTGTTGATAGTGCAGGATGCATTTGAGTTAACAAGATTCATATACAGTATTATACACCAACTAGGTTGTTACGTTTGTAGCATAAACAAACTATTTGCCTATATGTATACAAAGAATTTGGTCATTGAATTCTTAGCATTGATTATGGGATTGGCATCATTGAAACCGTTAAGTAGCATTCAAACTGTGTAGTGACTATCTCTCAGAGAGGCTCTGCTCTCCATTTGGTAAGTGTGTAATCAGTGATTTCATGTCTTCATTTACCTCTTATCACACAATGGGTGGAAATTATTCTGAGGAGCTGAATCTGCATTAACTGAATCTGCATTAACACTGCTTTTCAGGATTGCGGTTCGCCTGTGAATGGTTTGATTAATAGGGGTGGCATGGGGTTCAGCCTAGACCTCACAGCTCTTTTTCCCTCCTTGCAACTAGCGTGTAATATTGTCACGGCCATAGTGGTCGCAACAGCCTTTTGTTGGATGATAACTGATGTGCATATGGACACATTAGTTTTCTTCTATTCTATTATTCTACATTATCAATTGATGTTTTAGTGTTCCTTATGACACGAAAGGCAGCAAAGTTGCACCATACTAACACTGTGTTAGAGGGGAAAATGTGAAATCAATACGAACAAAGGATTTTCTCCTAGTTACTCTTCATCAGCAAATGGCCTCAGCTGCAATCAGTTGTATTAATTATCAGTTAATCTTCAAAGATCTTAAAACGAAGAAGAATGAAGCGTAATTTAACATGTGTCATATAGATTTCATATTAGAATTATTCTCTTCTTCTGATTTCATTTGGATTTTGTGTGTAATGAATTGCTTAAATGAGTGTGTCCAGAAATGGTTAAGGCTGCCACTTCTGTCTCTCTTTCTGATTTTCCACTGTCTACATTTTAAAAAACTGCTAAAGGTGAGTGGACAGCCCACTCTCCTTTAAAAAAAATACTTTAATGAGTTTAGGGCTCAGTGTGATCTTGTCATTTTCCTTTTTCTCCCACCTGCTTGAATTTGAACCTGTCATCTGTCCCTTGACTAGCCTTCACTACCCAATTACATTTTCTGGATGGGCAACCAGATGCAGCACGTATTACCTGATAGAATGGTGAAGCATCACAGTGTTGCTTTACTGTGTTTGGTGGACAAACACGTGTCTGTTTGGCTTCCTACCGCCGGCCATGCGTGGTGGCAGTAGGCAGGTGGTAGCTGGTAGGAGTGGCTGGCAGCCGGGCACTGAGGTTGGCCTGCGGTGCTGATGATGAGAGGCTGTGAAGTAGAAGAGCTTGCCGGCAGTCTGTTCATTTTGCATCCCATTTAACATCGTGACTATATTTAGAAGAAGGACTTGTTACAACATGCTCTGGCTTTATTGGAGTCGTCTGCACAGCTCGGCCACTGAACCGACTCATATGCCGAGTGCATATTACCCTCACCCAACCCATAAGTGTATAAGCTGTGAAGTGCTTTGTTATCATGGCTACTGCCTCACTGAGCAATGCCACTGCTCTCTGCGCTCATTGATGAAGACGTCTGGTTTCAGGCTGAATTTCAAGTTTGGGGATGTTGTTGAGGCTATGTAGGCAATAGTCTTTGTCACTTTTCCCATATAAGCTACAACTGTATGCTATTGAAAATATTCTTAGCAAAATTAAAGCAGTCTTTTAAAGTCATTGTAAGAGCAGCATTTCTTATGAGACTTTCTCCCCTTTTCTCCTGCCTACCTTTTGTTTTATAGTTTCTGTACATAGCTGTGAGACAATATATAAAGGCTTTTGTAGTGTTCACCTCTACGGCAACCTACACAACAACTGCATTCTGATTAGGGACTGTCTCTCCAATCGCAGTATCAAAACAATCAAGTGTCAGACAACATCTGATGGTGAGGTTTGATTTATACCCCCATGGACTAGTCTCTTAAAGCTATACCACTTGATCTTGCCTACCTATTGCCTGTCAATCACAGTAATGTGCTATGGGTATCTAGGCCTATTTTCCACCTGCCTGCTTTGATGCCTACCGGCTAAGGTGTTGTCAGTCCTCTCCTTACATACTGTGCACTTCTTGAGAGGGCCAATTTCATGCTAGTTGATCTTCAAGAACGGGATTATTGATTGTTGTTTTCTGCTTCCTTGATAGTAATGGTCATTCGTTACTCCAAAGGGCAGTAGGTCTATAGGCATTATTTTCCTATCCACTTTCCATTAAACAGTTCAGGGGTGCTTAAAAATCGAATCAACCTTTTGAAAGGAACAACATCGCCACCTTCTTTTTCCAGAAAAGTGTAAAAGTTTAGTGCTTAACCCATGTCACTCTGTGTCTCGAGCATCTTGTTGTCTGCCATGTTAAACGCAGAATGTAAACAAATGATGATTTTACAAGGTGACAGCCTGTAGAACATTCCCAGGTAAGAGCTTTGGTATGAATTGCCTCCTTCACAGGATGGACCCAGATCAGCATACTGTAATATTTAATGGTTACCCTCTCTCTGTCCCATCTTACTCTGCAGCTGGTGGGCGGGGAGTTTGATCTGGAGACCAACTTTATCATCCAGGATGCAGAAAGCATTGGCTGCATGGCGGAGCTGCTGGAGCACTGCGAGGTCACCTGCCAGGCTGAGATCTGGAGCATGTTCACCGCCATCCTTCGCAAAAGTGTCCGTAACCTGCAGACGAGCACAGAGGTGGGCCTCATCCAGCAAGTACTGCTCAAAATGAGCTCTGTCGATGACATGATTGCAGGTATGGTATTCGTGTGAGCAGGATTTTTTTTTTTTACTTCAATAGTAATTGAAGGCACATTCATCTTCAGAGTAATTGTTATTATGTTAGTATACACTAGTAAGTAGGTGTGGATTCTACTTTATTGTTTTTGGGCTTTCAGTCTGTCAGCAGACTTTATCCTCTGTCCATATCAAGTGTGTAGTAGATCTGTATTTGAACTTACAATGGGCTAGCTGCTAAGTTGCTATGTGTACATTTTGGAATGGAAAAAGCTCATTTCCATCTGCAAGCCCTACTCTTCGATAATCTAGGTGACCTCAACTTAACCATCATGCACCAGAGGTGAGTGATAACCCCCTTCTGGGAAAATAAATTCATTTTCAAGCATCCTGACTGCATCGTCTGTGTAGTAACATTTGTTATGGGGTCAGGTGCAAAAGCCAAATGGTGTAGGAAGTTGGAGGTGGATTTAGTTCATCCTTTAAACATATTGAAATTCTGAAGGCTCTGAAAAGGAAAGAAGACAGAAAGAAGTCAAGAGAAAAAAACCTCATTAGTCACAGTATGTTTTATCATGAGATTAAACGTCAGTTAAGGAATATTACATTTTCAGTCCCATTGACTAGAATATTAAAGGGGGGGTATTGTACTAATTTTGGGCTATTTAAACTGTTCCTGGGGGTCTTTACAAGACGTTTGTGAAAAAAATCCTAAAACCAGCTTCTGTGGTGTGTGTTTCAGTCTCTCATTTTCTCCATTGTAAAGAACAGGCTGTTTTGAGGGCGTGTAGGTTGTATGTAATGAGCACTGCTCTGATTGGCCGCCTCACGCCTCACTCACGGCGTGAGGCGGCCAATCAGAGCAGTGCTCATTACATACAACCTACACGCGATCGCCTGGCGGAGACGGAGAGCAGAGCGCTCATGCTAACCATGGCGGCCGCTCCAGAACCAACACTGAGACCGTACATGTTTGAGCCAGAGTCTGACCCAGAATGGGAAGAGGCAGCTGAGGCGGTTCCACTTAGTTTCTCAATGATAACAATTCTGTGTAATATTGTACTTTCGTGCCTTGTGTTTGTGTATATGGATGTGTGAGCGACACTCTCTGCTGTAGCCGGTCTATTTATGGCTCATGTCCATAAGCTTATTGAATACAACTTGCAGACAACAGCGCAGCCAAACAACCAAACACGATTCGACAGACTTATAAAACAGACACTGGTCCCAACAAATAACTTTAAGATGAGTCCTGACTCCAACCAATAACTTTACTTTTAATGACTCCAGCTTTAGTTTTCTTACTTCTTCCACGCCCAACAAGCCCGTGGCTAGCCCCGCTAGCTCGTTAGCTAACCAGCGGTGAATATACTAACCAGACTAATTTGGTAAATTAAATCAAAACATGGTGACACTTACAGATTCCAATTTTGCAGATGGGTCACGTACCTTATGAATTGCTCCATCTTTAAGCTTCAATTTAGATGCTAATCCTGCCGTTGCTCAAGCAGTCTGAGGACTGATCATCACACACAGAAAAAACTGTAGCCGTTGCCGTTAAAAATAAAATGAATCCACTCTGTCCTGGCATTTTCGCGTGTTGGGAGACTGTGCAGGGATCTATGTTGCTGCCTGCATCCTACAAAATAATAACTGGAGTTGATATATCTCCTGATATGTTGTTTTAGCTTCAGTCGTCGCAAAGTAATGGTACATTCCAGTGTACTCTGGAAAAAACGGCGTCCGAATGTGATATGCGCCGATTCTCTTCACTAATGGCGCTGTAGTAGTTGATGTTGAGTTTAGATGCTTGTAACATTCTGAGACTTACCATACAAACATGAGTTTGCTGCGGGCGATTATGTTTTCCCGAGCAGATGCACTGGAACACATTTAGATTGGAAGTTAGGAATACCGACTCGGAATTATCGATTTCCGAGTGCAATGGAATGCACCATAAGCAACGGCTTGCGGCACTGCCGTGAGCTGCATTTTGCGACGACGTAAATGGGATTGGTTGTTCAACTGGGCGTGGGCATGCTCTGAGAGGGGCTGGATTTGCACCTTATGACGTCCAAAGGAACCATTTTCTGAAACGGGCTGTTTTTCTCCTATCTTTGGCACCGTTTTGGGAAAAAGGAAAATACAGAAAAACGGGTTGACTTCCAGATTTCAAATTTTCTCAGCTGCTTAGGGAAGTAATTTCCTGTGGAACATGTATAAGCGCCAGGAATAAACCGTTTTCCATAATATGGGTCCTTTAAAGAATAATAAAATATCCTTTCCCCCTATTATACTGTAATGCACAACTACTTCTTAAACTTTCCATCACCCCTCCTCACCCTATTGGCCTTTTCTTTCTAGTTGACCTGTTGTATAAAGTATTGACCATGTTTTCAAAGATTGCCATGCTCATCTATGTTTTAACAGCATGAATTAACTTTCCAATGCACCTAGTCTTTATAAATACACTGGAGTACTAATGCAAGACAGAATATGATGCATTGGCACATAGTGTAACACTGTAACCTAATTGTCAGAAAACCTTTGGCAGCCAAATACATTTAAACTGAACCCCTGTAGACTGTTTTCTGTTTTAAAATGAGTTTGTTTCCAAGATGAAATATCAACGATTTTAAAACTGCACACCCACTCTTACAGTGTGATTGATAGCCTGAAATTCAAACAATTTTAAGTACTTTTTAAATAATAGCAGATAACTGAAGTCCTTGGTTTACAAACCAACTTTACACACTAGATTTTTGATATATTAGAAATACTGAATCATAAACTTCATTTTTCCCTATATATATATATATATATAACATTTTGAGAATGTTTCAATCTGTATTCAAGCCACTATGCTGTTATTGTGGCAATAGTAACTTGTAACTTATGATTCAACTGATGAATAGAAACTAAATGGATTTTCCACACGTATTACTGAGGCAAATCTCTAAGTAAAACAATTTTCCATTTAGACATCACTTTGATGTAGAAGTCACCTTCTATTTCCGTGTAATGGTAGTGGAAGTGTCTCTGTGATAAATATAATGGAATTTCACGCACAATGAACTCGTTGAGAATGAAGCTAAATTGACAGTTTATTATCTCTGGAGGTAAAGCATGCCAATACTTACAATAGTCTCGCACCACGACGACATTTAGTATGTACATTGTCTGATTTATCTCCTGTTTTTCCTCCTCTGTGTGTGTGTGTGTGTGTGTGTGTGTGTGTGTGTGTGTGCAAATATGTGGGATGTGTGTCTGTAAATATGTATGTAAATATGTGGGATGGGTGTGTGTGTGTGTGCGTGGCTGGGGGGTATGTGCATATGTGCCTGTGTGTGTGTTTGTGTGTGTGTTTGGTGCATATGCATGCTATTTTGCCTTCAAAGACTTGCTGGTGGACATGTTGGGAGTGCTGGCCAGCTACAGCATCACAGTGAAGGAACTGAAGCTACTCTTCAGCATGCTGCGAGGGGAAGCGGGCCTCTGGGTAAGTGATAGCAGGGGCCAGATGCAGTGTGTTGGACAGAAGTGTGTGCCTCAACGTGACAGTGACACCTGGCTGGCCCCCAAACAACCATTACACTGATCTGTTTGTAGCCTGTTCAGCCATTGACTCACGGCAGAATGAAGTAATTGACAGTGTATTGACTGTCATGCAACTGGCAAGACACTGCCAGATTTTGTAGATTTTCTGGGGTGGTGGGTTTAAACGCTTTAACACTCTTGTCATTAGCCTTTCTGTCTTTGCTTCCCCTGCAGCCAAAGCATGCGGTCAAACTGTTGTCAGTGCTGAATCAGATGCCCCAGAGACATGGTCCAGATACCTTCTTCAACTTTCCCGGTCGCAGCGCAGCAGTGAGCATTCACACAATTTGGAACTGTAATGAATACAAGAATATGCATGTGTATCTGATGTTGTGTGGAGTAATGAGAAAGCAGATACAGATACACTGAATACAGTGTGAAAATTGAAGGATGGTAGCAGTTTGTACAGTTAACTTTAGTCTCAAGCTGCCGTACTCTGTGCTACAAGCCGTAGAGGTCGGTTGCAGCTGCTTGGGTAGATTTTTTTTAAGATGTGTACAGTTCTGTGTAATTGTAGCCTGATGTAGTACTCTTACTCAGTACATTTCACAATTAAAACATACATTTTTACTTCAATACAATGAGAACTATTGCTATAGGCAAAGTAATTGGCCATTCCAAAGGTTTCACACCTACTGAGTGAACTGAGGGGCACCTTGCTGTTGCTATTGTGAAAGAGTCTTGCAGGCTATTAATATTAAATGGCTACAGCTTAAGCCGAGACAAAGTAGACAAAGTAGGAAATTGAAAGCTATGTCTATAACAGTATAAAATCCGCTGCAAAAAAAAACTGATTTTGCAGCCATGTTCTGCTAACACTATTCTATATACCAGTGGTTCTCAATCCAGTCCTCAAGAACCCCCTGTCCTGGAGGTTTTAGCTCCAGCCTTACTCAGGCACACCTGAACCAATTAGAGGCTTCAGGTTGTCATGATACTTTAATCTGTCAATCACTACTTGAGGACCGGATTGAGAACCACTGGTCTATACATTACATTACATTACATTACAGGCATTTGGCAAATGCTTTTATACAAAGCGACTTACAATAAGTGCATTCAACGTCGGTAGGCAAGAGAACTACTAGTCACCAGAAATCGTAAGTGCATTTCCTTCCTAAACAAGCATCTAAGAGCAGAACCAGTGCTACGGTAGAAGTGCAATAAGTTAGCTACCTACTTTTTATTTAAACAAATGAGACAAATAAGTAGAAAGAAGAAGAAAATAAGCAAGTGCTAAGAGGAAGGGTCAGGGTAGTGTTTCTTGAAGAGGTGGGTTTTCAGCCTGCGGTGACTCGGCGTTCATTCCACCACTGTGGGGCCAGGACAGAGAAAAGCTGTGACCGTGTAGATCGGCCGCAGGGGCCTCTGAGCGTCGAGCAACCAGTCGCCTTGAGGCAGCAGATATATATAGATATATATTCAGCTTTAAAAATGTAATGCCCCTATAAGGAAAATACATTAGATGATGAGTTGTAGCCATGGCTAGCAAAAGACATTTAAATAGCACTTTTCAAAATAGAGTTTTCAACGTTCTTAACAATAAAAGGAAAAGAAAAACACCAATAGTTGGAAAAAATATAATAAAATAATCCAATATAAAACATGCATCAAATGCGTCAAATTATGGAAGGGCTTTTAGTACAAATGGGTTTTGACGAGTGATTTAAAGGATGACACTGATTTATCTGGTCTAAGCTCCTTAGGCAGGGCGTTCCACAGCCCAGACCCTGACAGCGAAAGCTTGGTCACCTTTTGTCTTTAGCCTAGACTTAAGCCTAGGTCAGACTACAATACTGTTCAAATCTTGCCCGAAGACGGCAGTACAGACTAAATGTGTGAAGCTGTGCAACTACCTGATGGGGCAACGGTGGGGCGTCACACACGAAGACGAGGGATCACACACCACATGATTTTGTCATTAAAAAACATTCTTTTCGTCCAGAACAGTTTACACAAAATTACAAAATAGGTGTTTTACCATTTCTTGCTCCATGGTAGAGCTACAGTTTTTGAACTGATATTATTACAAGGATAGATCTAGATTTCTAGATTTTAATCTTGGATCTAATGCCCTCAAATCTATCAACAAAAAATGATAACTTTTCATTCACAGTTCATTTCTAGATGGCTTCATATTGCCTTTAAAATGATTTTGTTGAAGCAATGCCACTTGTACAGATTTCCCATCACTTCTCACCTCTTGCACTGTTGCATGATTGTGTTTTTGTAATCTTTTTCTCTCTGTCCCCAGGCTATTGCTTTACCTCCTATTGCTAAGTGGCCTTATCAGAACGGGTTCACTCTCAACACCTGGTTCAGAATGGATCCCTTGAATAATATCAATGTTGACAAGGATAAACCATATCTGTACTGGTGAGTACACGATAATTGTATGGATTTCTAGTACAGATTTACAATATCATGAGTACACACCCAGGGCTCTCACAAGTGCCGTAGTTCTACATCATGACACCAACTAGAACTTATCAATCTAATTGTGTTAGCTTTGTATTAGAGAGCTTTTCCCTTATAACAGAGACATATAAAGCTAGCAGTTGTTTTATTGACAAAGCAATGTTCTGTCTGATACTCTGTGACCTACAGCAATTTTTCCATCGAAGCAGTTTATGACTGGAGCTTGTTTTTCATAGTTAATATGTTTGTTTTTTTTACTATTTTTCACACACTGGCAATTCACAACAATTTATGTAATGTGGTTTGTGAAAGGGCCTCATTTTTTCCAGATAATGTTATGAATTATAATAGAGAAAAGGGGAATTAGGCTAGATTATTGAGATTAAAACCCATGGACGCTTGAATTACTGTGGCTGGTACAGGCTGGTGCAGAGGTGGAGTGCTGCAGGAGGAGGCATTGTGGAAATACATTTTAATTTATTTTTCAATGTAAGCCACATAAGGCCCACATATCAGCTGTTGTAGAGGCTTGTGGGTAATTAGTGCTGAAATCAATAACCCAGAAGTGCAGTGTTTATCAGCTGCTGCTCAGGCTATCTAGAGGAGCCCTGGGAGAAAAGCATAGAAGAGAATAGGACAATATAAAGCAGTAGTGGAAGGGAATGAAAGAATCTGCTGGATGCCATTGCTTTCGCCGGATAACACAGATCAGTGGTCCTCAAATCCGGTCCTCGGGGTCCAGGGTACTGCTGGTTTTATATCCTACCATGTAGTTAATTGTATTCACCTGGCATCACCTGGCTAGAATGAAAGCTACTTGGCAGAATAGAAAACCAGCAGTACTCTGGACCCAGAGGTCTGGATTTGGACCTGTTCTACGTTTCTCCACTGTGTAATATCAAAAAGAGAAAAGAAGAATTGGCTAAATGATTTGTATTCCTGTGTTACCCATTCCATTCTTATTGTCACAAAAAACGGTGAGATATGCTGTGCTAATCCTGTTTATGCATTGTTCTGAGTGGCTCATAGCATAGTGGCAGGAAATGTGTCTCTTCAGAAGCAGACCAAGGTTGCTGCTCTGGCTCATATGTAGGGGAGGGAGTGTAATCACAAGCAGGCAGGTCCCCCGCCACTGGAGCAGCCTGGCTGGCTCAACGGCAGCCAGGTTTGGGACTCTATTTCTCCCTCTAGCCCTGCATGCATCCCACAACATAAAAGGATAATCTCTCTTTATCAGACCCGGCAAAGCAGTCAGTGTTTGTTTCAGTTGATCCCAATGGGAGGTGGTGCTGGTGGGGGGGTTCTAGGGTGGTAGACCGCTATAGACATTAAGAGTGTAGGAGTGTAGTGTGTAGTTGTCAGCAGTGCAAAGATACTGCTGTCCACCCAAGCAGGGAAAGAAGAGCGGACTAGTGTGGTATTGCAAGGTTGTCTGTCTGTCTGTGTGTGTGTGTGTGTGTGTGTGTGTGTGTGTGTGTGTGTGTGTGTACAGGGTACACACACACACACACACACACACACACACACACACACACACACACACACACACACGGTACTCACTGTATAGGGTGCAGTGGCAGGGGGTCTTGAGACAACACAATTTAGGGTGCATCAGTGGAGAATACTCCAGCTGAGTGTTGGGGGTCTATGTGGTTGGTTCCAGGCCTGCAAAATGTTCAGCATACTGCAGTTTCTTCTTCTGATCGATTTAGTGTAATTCTCAGAAGAATTTCAAATTATGTGTCGGCTACTTCCCACAAATTGCTTTGTGTCTACTGTCTAACACAGGGCACCCAAGAATGTTGTTGACTATCTCTATGCATCCAGAAAGCCACTAATTGCACTTTGATTATTTGTTAGTATGTGTATCAGTGTTGCTAAAGGGGAAAATGAGAACATCCAAAGGCATTTTAAGCACAGAGGGTTTGAGCCGAAAAACAATATATTATATCCTGTTTGTTGATAAATTAGTGAATTCAATTTGCAGCTCCTGATATTTTTGTTTTTCTATTTACAGCTTTCGCACCAGCAAAGGCATTGGGTACTCTGCACATTTTGTTGGTAACTGTCTGATCGTGACATCGCTCAAGTCAAAAGGAAAAGGTTTCCAGCACTGTGTGAAATATGACTTTCAGCCCAGGAAGGTAAGTGCATCTTTGGTTTCCAATCATTCCTTCACTGTCAAATGAGATGAGACTTTGATTGAACCAGAGTATGGGTCACGCATTGCTTGACTGACTGTTTACGTAAAGTGCAAGTGATGGAAGAGTATCATATGTTTCAGCCACTGTTGATCTATACAGATATAAATGGATGAGTGTTGATTAGATGGTTTGGATAGCTACTGTTAGTAAGATCTGATGTGTAATGAGATTAATATATGCTTTTCAACTGTTGTGATATGGAACATATTTCACTATTTTACTGATGCTGGGAACTTTACATGAATCAAATACAGCATGGCATATACAGTATGTACTGCAACTACTACTACTGTTAATGCATATGTGTACTACTCATGTCATACAGTATATTAAAGTTTTCTTCCACAGTTATCTTGTGCATTAGCTTGCTAGCTGGCCTGAGCCATATACAATTGAAATTGATGAGATCACTTAAAATTGTGGCTTTGTAAATGAGTTTCCTGTTTCATTATTGCGTAATAGCATTGAATTACTAATACAAATTAATTAATGTGCAGAAATACTGTTACTGTTAAAACACCTTAACACCTGCCTTTGAGATTACCTAAGTATTTAGTTCTTATTAAGGGTGATGCTGTTGGAACTTTTCGGTGAAACTGGAAATTGTGAGCCAAGCAGTGGAGAAAGCCATGAAGGCTTCAGATTTAATTTGAAACAAATAGAAGTAATACTGCTTGTTTAAAACACCCTGCAGTTTCCGCTACACTTTGTCCCAGACTCCCTGCCTACCACCAGCTCTTAGACGCTACAGAATTGTGAGTCTACACACAGACCTGAGGTGTGTAACACCCCCAGAGGAGTCTTACAGGTGTAATTGGATGTAAATGTAGATGAGCAAATGAAACTCAATTTAGCGTGTTATGTCAGTGTGCCGTACCTGTCCCTGTAGAGAAAGGATGCTGGCGCAAAGCATGTGTCAAACAGTTAGGGCCTTCACTTAACACCTTGGAACAACCATTCCTCCCACTCTTGCTACAGCCCAGATGTTGTTTAGCAGAAACTCTGAGAAGTTACATGTTGAATTATGCTAATTTATTTTGGTTTCTGAACTGCCACAATAAACTATCGTACACTTAAAGGGAAGATTAACCCCAAATCAACTTAAAAGTTATATTATGCATTTTGTGTCTGGTCATTTTACAATTTTTGGATTGTGGCTACAAGTCACTGTGGCAGTTCCCTTCAACTTTCCTCTTTCAGGACCACACCCCTTCATCTCCATGCAGCAATCAATCACACAGGTTCCCTGTCACTGTGTAGTTCTCCTTTAATCACCAAGTGCTTAAGGCTGAATCCCAGAGTTTGGACTCTGGATGGCTGGACTGAGCCCTTAGTTTTCAGGTTTACGAGTCAAAGAGGTGGAAATTATCTGAGTTAGGAGAAAATTTTGAACAGACGTGCCATATTAAATTCATAGAATTAACATCAGGTGCACAAATGCGGCATCAGCGAAACACAATGTTGGATTTATACTAGGACAAAAAATAACTGTAAGGGTGTGGGTAAATAATAAATCTACAGATTATAAATATGCAGTACATGCAATTCAAATATATGAATAAAATAATGGAAATTAAAAATAATGAATGGTATTATTATATATTATAGATTATTCACATTAACTAGACCTTTTGTCAATAGCATTAAGCTTTGAAGCCTATGTAGTTATACCTTTTGCAGAGGAGCCCCTGTATGAGTCAGTCATTGTGATCAATAATGCTATCATCTGTATTTTTTTGTTTTCTTCACCAACATTTCACTGTAAGAGAGGAAAGCTCACATTGATTCCCAGATGAGCATGAGGAATGAGGCTTAACGGCGGCTTTTGGTCATCTGTGATATAGGATTAGTCAGTGTTTAGTACATGGTGTTTAGTTCTGGGACTTCGTATTGCATTTCTCTGTCAAGCTGGTGCAGTTCGGGGGCTTTGCTTGATCTGCTGGCTTCTCTATTAGTGTCTGGCAGCCTGACTTTGCATATTAGTTGTGTAAAAGATGAAGCTCAACATCACAACAATACCAAAAGGAAACCTGAATATTTCTTACCATTGTGTAGGTGTGACTGCTGGAGTCTTCTTTTATAGAGTGTATGCACAAAAAAGGTGTACATCTTTCCCATGCAAAGTTAAAGAGCTTCAACACATCATGGGTTGAACTACATCTTATGATGTTTGATGTCTGTTTGTAAATTCAAAATAGAAAAAAAAAACAGTGAGGGGTAAAATTGAAGTATTGAATATCTCTAATACCTGTTGTTATTGTGTCTGGCCTACTGCCTTTAAACCCTGTCACATATGCTGTATTTTTAAGATGATATTTGATGCATGGTGGATGACGCTGTGATTGTTTGGGTTTACTTCTACTATATGTGCTGAATTAGGCAATACATCATACAGCCATAACAATCATTTATGGCTAATTTTGGCAGTTGACAAGGTGTAGATATTAAGCTACTACATGCACAAATCTGTGCACAAATCCACAATGGCTTATTTGTTTATATATCAAGAAATATGCCTACAGGTGCCTGTGCAATACTAAATCTGAGAATAAATGTCTATTCATTTTTCAACACTCAACATACACAGCTTTTTAGTGGCAAATCTATTCCAAGCTTTATATATGAGTCCCTCGGTTTCCATACATACTTTATCTTTGATAGAATATGAATATGAGCCAGGAAGGATTGTGGGAGAGAGAGGGGGGATGACAAGCAACAATGTTCCCAGGCCAGATTCAAACCCAGGACATCACAGTTACATGGTATGCGCCTTAGCCAACTGAGCCACAAGGACGGCTCAACATGACATGTTTTAAAGTCACCTTTATAGCTGTAGTTGGTGTCTCATCCCTGAGTAATTACAGCCAACGTCTGACACGGCTTGGTGGGGACTGAAAAATTAGTTGTCTTGCCTTCTCTTAGCCTTTCCTCTGATCCATTATTAATGATGCTTCAATGCAGATTTCAGAACAGTAGGTTGTAGAGCCTCATGGCTGTGCTTTCAAGTAACTTTGGGATTCATCTGAATTTCCTGGCTTTAAAAGAAGCATATTGGATCACTGAGCAGAACTGTCGGCAGTGTTGCAGTAGAAATCTGAATCATCCAAACTAGTCTTTCAGATAGGAAAGACCTGCATTTATAGTATGGTGCTAATAATAAAGTGTCATTGATTATCCATATGTGACCTGTACTCTGGCTCAGTTATGAATGAGAGAGAGAGTTGCTGCATTGCCTGATATCTGACCTGTAATCTGACTCTTTTGTCATCCTCAGTGGTACATGATCAGTATAGTTCACATCTACAACCGCTGGAGGAACAGCGAAATCCGATGCTACGTTAATGGGCAACTGGTTTCTTACGGAGACATGGCATGGCACGTCAACACAAATGATGTGAGAATCCTTCCTCTAACTCCTCCTCCCTGTTGTCACTTTTTCTGATGCTGATGTTTATTGCCGCAGGACTGACCGAGGAAACAATTTCATCACCCTGCACGGTTGGAAATTGTGAGAGGAAAAAAAAAATACATACATCTTCAACAGTTCTCAATGACAAAAATAAGTTTTACCATATCAACATAGATTTCTCCTGGGAGTATGGCTGGTATTTCAGTATTAATTTGAATATCCATTTGTCAGAGAGATGTGCTGGAGGAGAGGGAGGAAGAAGGAGCACTACAATGGGGATAATAGATTCATAATATAGAGTAAAAAATGGCTTGAGTCTTGAAAGCTACATGTGTATATACAGAGGTTATTGTGGATGCCTAGTCCACCAGAATAAAACTCATTGGGCCAGATGAGGCACATTATCAAGGTGCCCTCCATACCTATGTAATTACAGGGGGGATTACACAAATGACAGGTGGAGATATTATAAAGGTGGTTCATAAAGGAATTTCATCACCTCTGAAGAGAAAGTGTAAGCATGAAGAGAAAGTGTGAGCATAAGTGTGCACGAGCTGGGTGGGGAGGGGCTGTATGTAGGCAGTTCAACCCTGGCACACGTGCCTTACCTCTCTTCAGCATTTAAGGCCACATGAATGTAAAAATCATAAGACACTTCCTTCTCTTATCCAGAGTTTGCGGATAAAATGTCAAGCTCCTTTGGTTGAAAAAAAAATCTGAGCGATGTCAAACCGCATTGAGAAGCAACTATTAGCCTGTCCACACAATTTTAAACCTAGGCTTACATTTACTTTTGGTCTGGATATTCAAATACAACAAACAACAAAGGCTGGATTTGAGCTGAAGATGTTGCATTTACATGGTAGGTGCCTTAGCCAACTGAGTCACCAGGAAGCCCAGAAGTCAGAGTCTGCACCCGCCACTGACTGGGTAATCATTATTGTGATTAGGAGGATTTCTTCTATTACGGCTGGGGTAATTGCTGCATGACATTTGGAATGACTAAGACTAAGACTGATTCTGATTTCTCTGTCCGTTATTATTCTCGCTTTATTTTTCCAATTTCCCCACTATTAAGCTAGCACACTCTGAAGCCTTGCTCACGTGCAAAAATGCAATTAGCAGGAGGTTCCCATTACTGATTATGTAATTAGCTGCTGCGGTTGTAAATAAGACATCAATTGTGTGGCAAATGTAAACACAGTACATACTGTCACTACAGCACAGTGTGTATTGAGCCTTCTTTGTAAATCAGGGCCCTTGTTTTTCTCGTTCAGTTTGTTTGTTTGTTTGTTTGTTTGTTTGTTTGTTTGTTTCTTTCTTTCTTTCTTTCTTTCTTTCTTTCTTTCTTTCTTTCTATTTAGCACAACAATAAAAATGAAATGACAAAAAAACAATTTACAGAATGTACAAGGAAGACCAAAGGAACCCAGAATGGCTTTTCATGTGGCTCCCTGAAGATTCCTGCAGGCTTTGTGTAAAACTGTTAAAGCGAACCCTTCAGCAGAATGTTCACAACTCGTGCTGCTGCCTCCCAGTGTTTCTATATCTTTTCCGCTCAATCAAATACTTTCCTCTGCCTAATTCCCTGTCATTCAGGTCTTCCGGTGAAGTTGTGATGTTTTGTTACTTCCATTCTGTAGTGTAAAATGACGTGGCATCTCCTTCTCTGTGTTCCTCTCTCAGAGTTATGATAAATGCTTCCTGGGGTCCTCGGAGACGGCGGACGCTAACAGAGTTTTCTGTGGGCAGCTAGGGGCCATCTACGTGTTCAGTGAAGCGCTCAATCCAGCGCAGATATTTGCAATTCATCAGCTCGGACCGGGCTATAAGGTATGTACTCAACTAGCTAAATTAGATTACATGTAAGCAGGCTGCATCACCTATCAATCTGTGAAATCAATGCCCAATGCTGCCTTGCTGCAGCTGCTTGCCTTGTGTCTCTATCCTGGGAGCTATGCCTTTCCACTCAGATAAACCGCTGCATAAATTCCCCGCTCCTAAGGAATAATGGCACAATACATGGAGGAAAGCAGCAGGCACTCAGGGGGATATAGTCCTGAGCTGACTTTTATCAGCTGCAGCAGGTGTAGAGCTCCCAAGCAGGCCGACAAATACCAAACCAAAAGATTTTGAATATAGAAAAGCTGACCTACCCAGAAGATGTTTCAGTGCAGAACGTTTATCTTGTGATGGCTATTCTCAATATTTGCTTTACAAGATGTTTTTTTTTTAGTTCTCTTTCCCAAGTATGCCACTCATCTTGAATAAGTTATGTGCCCTCAATTTATACACAAATTCAGTAGAGTATTTGCTTACTCACTCTCTCAGTATTGGTTTTGCCTCTGATGTTGATGGAAGTGCTGCTGCTAGTTCATGTCTAGTAGGTGTTACGCCCTGCTCAGAGTAGAAAACTAACTTTTTTCCCCCTCAGAGTTCCAACAGGTTTATTTTGGTATGGGACATATGATTCAATGTATCTTTGACCATTGTCCATCGATGTTGTTTTAATGACCAAACCTCTGTATGGTAGAAAACATGCTGCTTTGCACAACAGTCAAGTCTGTGAATGCCTGGAGATTCACAGGAGCGCCTATAATTTGGTCTGTTCTCTGATCACGGGTGATTTGCTGTTTCCCTCCTTAATTATGGTTCCAGACCTTCGATCACAGAGTTAACTCACAGCGGAGCAACCCTTCCGATTTCTTGAAATAATGAAGAGGCTGTTCTGGCGAGACAATTACCTACATTTGATGAATTTGTGCATGGGGTTGCTTGTGGTGCGTGGGATTTGGCCATCCAGGTGAGTGTAGGCAGTTCGGGGAGTTGTCAGGCCCAGTGATTGGGTGGTGCATTGAGTGTGCTGTCCAGGGGACCAGAAGCCAGTCTGTTTTAATCTAGAGCTGCCAGGTAGAGTCTATGTGGAGCAGATCAGGGATTGGACAGATAAATCTGCCATTTACATTGTTCCTTTCAGCTGTTTCTGTTTCAGCTCTGCTCCACAGCATGGAGTGAAAAAAACGCATCTGGACCAACATGATATATAATTTATTTTGTGATCCAAGCTCGTCTCACCCATGTTTGACACTCTTTTGCTTGCTAACATACAGTATTTCATGTAACTCTAACTACTGTGGTTAGTTGAAATGCACAGATTATTGCAGCCTAAGGTTGCATAGTATGACTTATAGTTGTAAATTTGACAGACTTGTCTGTATAGCCTTAACGTATAAGGACCATTTTTATTTCAGTGCCATTTAAAGTGCCAAACCAATTCTCTTTTATATGACCATTTATATGAGTATAATGTATTAGGACCATTCTCAGTCAGAAATAACGTCAAGGGGCGATGGTTATATTAAGACCCTGGGGCTGACAGCAGCTGATTATCGTATCTGAGTGTCATTCATTACTGCTGTTCATAAGTCATGGTTAAAGGCTTGGATGATGTGGATGTGAAACATTCACAGAAGAGAATTGCATCACAATTTTGTGAGATGTAATTGTGGATTGTGGAATTTAATTCCCAAAGGATAGCAATTAACAAGCAAACACAGCCTCATAAAAACGTTTTTAAAGTGTATTTAGTCTGGTATACTTATCTCATTCCAGCTCAGGGAAATGGTCGAGTATGGTGTCCTAACATCAGTCACAGCTCTGTCCGCTGACCGTGGTACTGAGTGGACCATTCAAAACAAGGAAGTCATGGCATTACTTCTCTTCTCATGATGCAGTTATTTCTATCTTTCATCATCACTATCATATGTTTTATATGAGGCAGCTTTTCCCATTGAACCTATTCCATGCTGCTATGCAGAATGCAGCATAGGCCTGCACATTCCTGGTCCTTCTTTGTCAGGGAAGACAAATGTTAGAGAATATACAGAGAATATACAATAAGGCTATATCTGATGTGCAGTATTACATGACAAGCTCACAAATGTCAAAACCTCAGTAGGGAAATACAAAGTAGGCCTACATTTACATGACAAAGCCATGAATTGGTTAGTTTTGGATGTCCTATTGTTTTACTGGCACTGAAGTATTATGACCAGTATTTAATTTCCTTTCCTGACTGTTTGTATTTGTAACTTCTAGAAACAAAAAGGTATCTCAGACATGCAGAGATTTGATTACACAGTAGCACAAAGTAACATCAGGCCATTTTTATTTTCTTTTGTTGTGAAAGTTCTTTATATTTTTGGATATTACAGAGAATAGCAGGCTGTAACCTAAGAGCAGTTGGTGTTGATCTCAGGTTGTCTCTGTTCAGTGTGACATGACATTGCTGTGGGCTTGCTGTAGGTGTTGAGGGCCACTCCTCCTTGCTCTGCAGCAGGTAGCACTTACGCTGTCTGCAGGTGTTCAGTAACTCTGCAACACTGACAGCCTGTAAATAGCACCAAGCTGTCAATTGAGAAACACTTCATTAAACCAGCCCCAAAACCTCCAGTCTCATTTATTCCTTTTTGCCACCGACTTAAATAAACACAACAAAACAACACTCATTTCAAACAGCATCTGCAACTATTTACTGGAAGTTAATTTTAAGAAGAAGAAGAAGACGATTAATTTATTGCATTTGGGTGCACACATGCACTAACACACGCAAGGGGAAGTGACAACACACACATGCAGGTAGGTGTCTGAAATGAATTTTTCTTCTGCATTTAACCCATCCTTGCCGACCTTCCTCCAGGGGCAGCCAGGAGCAGTGGGCAGCCCTTTTTTGTTTCGGCGGCCGGGGACCAATTCCCATGTGAGCACGGGGAGAACATGCAAACTCCACACAGAGAGGCCCGGGAGATAACCCACCTGGGCACCCCAGAGTCAACAGCGCCCCAGGTGGGAATCGAACCCAGGACCTTCTTGCTGTGTGCCACCGAATTGACTCCATGCCCGATTTGTGATTTCATTGGCTACTACACCAGTGATGAGGTGCATACCCTAACTGCTCCCACAAGTTGATGGGTGGTTGAAGATGTAACTGAAGGCATTTCTTTGTTCTTCTAAACTCAACATTAAGAAAACATGTATTCCCCCTGTTTGTAATTTCATGCATTCAGTTGAAATGATTGCATCTTACACCAGATTGTCTCAGATCAGTCTCAGATCAGTGACCATGGAGTCTAGTGAGTCTGTATGCTTGCTCAGACCTCATGCAGCCTGGGAGTTTCCCAAGCTTGTCAAGTGTACATCAGCTGCCTGCTGCTAGGGAGTCAGGGGGATGTCCCTGGTCAATGGTGGCCTTCGGCACTGGAAGAGTATGGGACAACTGTGCTCTAATCCTTTCATATGACTGGCTGGCCTGTGGTCTCATGCTGTCATGCGACAGGGGTCGTTAACCACAACCCATGGGATCATTATTCTGACACTGTGGCGGGGATCCGCTATGAAATGCCGGGCACTGGAGCTTGTTATTTCTCGTCTTGGCCTCTGTCGGGTTCTACAAGTAAGATCTTTGAAGGATGTTAAAGAGACTACCTGATGAGATGCATGCAGGCTACTATGTGGACTTGATCAGAGCCGAGAGGCAAATATCAGAGTATCTGGAAGGAGATATGCCATTAGAAAGTGGCACAACCCCAATAGTTTCTGATGCTTCCTTGTAGAATGGTGACAGGCAACAGATGTAGCTCCAGCTAACAAACATTTTAACTAATATTGTTTGGCAACAGGATTAAGTTCCACAAAGTAAAACCTGCAACACAGGGAGCTTAACGTTCTAGGAGCAGAAAACCTACCTTGTTAAAGTACCAAACCAGGCACTGGTTTATTTTTTTTAGTGGCTGTACTGGGGATAGTATTTAGAAGCACAGTCAAAATGGACTGTGCAATTATTCTGTGATTACTCTATGACAATAGTAAGCTCTTCAACTAATAGACACCATTTATCCCATTACTCCCTCATTGAAAACAAGCAGCCTAGATTTAGAAGCGTTTTAGAAGTGTTTTAGCCTCGGTGCATGACCTCCGCTTGCATAACATATCTAGCTGTCTTTTCAATCCCGTTGGGAGCTGCTGGTTGTTCCCTCAGTCTCACATATTTTACACCATCCCCTTGCTGTTCATGGATCAGAGAGGGAAGGAAGGAAGTTTCTCTTAGTTCCTCTTCCTTTAACCTATCTACCAACAACTAATCGATTGAGTGAATTAGCCATAATTACACCTCCAGTTCCTTATATCCAGCCATCACCATGTCATGAGACATGCCTTGAGAGGTCTTAAGACATACCAGTGAAGACATCTTAAGACATTTCAAGACACATCTGTCTTGAAATGAATGACCTATCCACAATGGGTTAGTATTGGATACAATACATCAGATTGGTCTTAGTTCTGTTATCCCTAAAAATAGTTAAATCAAAGTCGTTAAGTCCATATCAGTTTTCACTAGTCAGGAGAAAATTGCAAAAATTGGTCAGGTCACTAAAAAGCATATATATGCATCAAATTTAGTAGAGATGTGCTTTAAGTGTCTAGCTCCATCTCTGCAGTGGTGCCTTGAAATTAAATTTTTCTGTCTTCTGGGATTGGGGTGAGGGTTGAAATCCAATATGATTGACAAAATGATGAAAAAGGACAATATCTTGTTAAATTGGGAGTCTGTACTATGAGCTCTACAAGCATTTGTGCAGTGGCACATTGTGTAATGTTCTGGCTCAAAGTCTTATTACTGTGGATGTGAAATGACACATTAACTCTAAGGCGAAATTGCACACTGTCAGCTTTAATTTGAGGGTATTTTCAGCCATATTGGATGAACATTTAAAGACTCTTTTTTTGTGCTCCCCCCATTTTAAGGGTGCCAAAGGTATTTGGACAGATAAACACTGCCGTTAGTGAAGAAGTCATTTTTTTATACATTGCCAAAAACTCTTAAAGGGGGGGTATTGTACTAATTTTGGGCTATTTAAACTGTTCCTGGGGGTCTTTACAAGACGTTTGTGAAGTCTATATCAAAAAAAATCCTAAAACCAGCTTCTGTGGTGTGTGTTTCAGTCTCTCATTTTCTCCATTGTAGAGAACAGGCTGTTTTGAGGGCGTGTAGGTTGTATGTAATGAGCACTGCTCTGATTGGCCGCCTCATGCGTGAGGCGGCCAATCAATGCGATCGCCTGGCGGAGACGGAGAGCAGAGCGCTCATGCTAACCATGGCGGCCGCTCCAGAACCAACACTGAGACCGTACATGTTTGAGCCGGAGTCTGACCCAGAATGGGAAGAGGCAGCTGAGGCGGTTCCACTTAGTTTCTCAATGATAACAATTCTGTGTAATATACTTTCGTGCCTTGTGTTTGTGTATATGGATGTGTGAGCGACACTCTCTGCTGTAGCCGGTCTATTTATGGCTCATGTCCATAAGCTTATTGAATACAACTTGCAGACAAGCTAGGATTGACAATTTTGTTGAGCCAGTTAACCAATATATTATTGGTTGCAATCTATTTGCATCCAAACAGCGCAGCCAAACAACCAAACACGATTGTACTAATGGTGGCTAAAGTTTACCAAGCCTGACACGTTCGACAGACTTATAAAACAGACACTGGTCCCAACAAATAACTTTAAGATGAGTCCTGACTCCAACCAATAACTTTACTTTTACTTTACTTTACTTTTAATGACTCCAGCTTTAGTTTTCTCTCTTCTTCCACGCCCAACAAGCCCGTGGCTAGCCCCGCTAGCTCATTAGCTAACCAGCGGTGAATATACTAACCAGACTAATTTGGTAAATTAAATCAAAACATGGTGACACTTACAGATTCCAATTTTGCAGATGGGTCACGTACCTTATGAATTGCTCCATCTTTAAGCTTCAATTTAGATGCTAATCCTGCCGTTGCTCAAGCAGTCTGAGGACTGATCATCACACACAGAAAAAACTGTAGCCGTTGCCGTTAAAAATAAAATGAATCCACTCTGTCCTGGCATTTTCGCGTGTTGGGAGACTGTGCAGGGATCTATGTTGCTGCCTGCATCCTACAAAATAATAACTGGAGTTGATATATCTCCTGATATGTTGTTTTAGCTTCAGTCGTCGCAAAGTAATGGTGCATTCCAGTGTACTCGGAAAAAACGGCGTCCAAATGTGATATGCGCCGATTCTCTTCACTAATGGCGCTGTAGTAGTTGATGTTAAGTTTAGATGCTTGTAACATTCTGAGACTTACCATACAAACATGAGTTTGCTGCGGGCGATTATGTTTTCCCGAGCAGATGCACTGGAACACATTTAGATTGGAAGTTAGGAATACCGACTCGGAATTATCGATTTCCGAGTGCAATGGAATGCACCATAAGCAACGGCTTGCGGCACTGCCGTGAGCTGCATTTTGCGACGACGTAAATGGGATTGGTTGTTCAACTGGGCGTGGGCATGCTCTGAGAGGGGCTGGATTTGCACCTTATGACGTCCAAAGGAACCATTTTCTGAAACGGGCTGTTTTTCTCCTATCTTTGGCACCGTTTTGGGAAAAAAGAAAATATAGAAAAATGGGGTGACTTCCAGATTTCAAATTTTCTTAGCTGCTTAGGGAAGTAATTTCCTGTGGAACATGTATAAGCGCCAGGAATAAACCGTTTTCCATAATATGGGTCCTTTAATGTGTGATGAGTAAAAGTCTGCAACCCATAAACGTTACCAGGCTTTTGATAACTGTTGACTTTCATGTCAGGTTCTCTTTCCAGCCTTTTTGCATTTCAATGTATCTCCATGAGAATTCAACTATGACTATGTTTATCTTGAAATTGCTCCAGGACAGGCTGGAGTAAACGGTTGTGTTAAATGAATACAGGTAAACAACGATCTGAGTTTTCAACACAGGATCAATTTAAGATTATCGTCATCATCAGGGTTATATGACGATTCCTGATCATCCCCCGATCTTTCTCATGATCTTAAATGAAATTACAGTTTTTTGTTTGTCTTTTCTTACTCTCTCTGTCCTCCAGAGTACCTGCCTGAAGCAAAGTAACAACATAATGTAGAATAATTTCACTCCTCAGCTTACAACTGCACTGACACAACCCCTGCTTGCTTGTTAATCACATTAAGAATGGTTTGCTTTGCTGAAAGTTGCCACAGCTATTAGTATTAAGTAAGTTTTGCTTTTGAGTCAGCTGTCACTCGTGTTGTTGATTCCAACATTACAAAATTATTGCTGGCTGTAGGAATCTTCCAGACATATAGTAGTAAAGGTATACTTACATGGGTAGGGCAACTTTTGACTTACTATACTATAAATATACTGTAACTGTAATATCAACTGAAAGTGTTGAAACAGCACATTTCTTATTTATATAATTGGGAGTTTTGCACATTAAATTAATACCTAAACAAGAAAACAGTAGCACAATCTTGTTTTTTCTGTTTTTTTCAGTTCCCAGCAGTTCTAACATGGAAGTCAATGGAGTGCTAAGGAATACTTCCAAACCCAGCTTTGTTTTTAAGACAACACTTGGGAAAATGGACAGTGATTGGGTACATGCACAGTAAGGTGCTATCTTTCACTCACTCTCTCTCTCTCTGTCTGTCTCTATCTTTCTTTCTCCTCGTCTCATCTCCCCTATCCCAGAGCACATTTAAGTTTAAGTCCGAGAGTGACATCCACTTAGCAGAGCATCATAAGCAGGTGTTGTATGACGGCAAGCTGGCCAACTCCATCGCCCTCACCTACAATGCTAAGGCTACCGACGCCCAGTTATGCCTGGAGTCCTCGCCCAAGGAAAACGTCTCTATCTTTGTACATTCACCCCACGCCCTTATGCTACAGGTCAGTCGCCTTGCCACTCCACCTGCTGAATGAATCAGATATTGATTCATTCATTTCTGTTGCAATGAATATAGACATTAACATAGTACAATGTACAAAGTATTAAAATCCATGGTATTATTGTAGATAAAGATTCACTTTGTTGTGTGTTTATGTTTGTTTGTGTTTGTCTATGCAAACCTTTTTTTATCTTCTCCGGACAGGATGTGAAAGCCACCGTGACTCACTCCATCCACAGTGCCATCCACTCCATTGGTGGGATCCAGGTGCTGTTTCCCCTCTTTGCTCAGCTGGACTACCACCAGCTGAATGACAGCCAGGCGGAGACCACTGTCTGGTAAGTGTAGCAGAACCTGGGTAGAAGCGCTTTTTATGTCAGTAGAATTTTACTCTGAGTAGTTGGAAATCTGAGTAGTTGTCTGAGAAATTCTAAAAGTGAGAGTAGAAGCACAAGCAAGTTTGAGCCCCAAAATGTATTGACTCAAAATGCATTTATTGAGTATTTGTGGGTTTACTTTTTGATCCTATGAACAATGTGTCACATGTTAAAGAAAAGGTTGAGATATGAAAGTGGATATGTTGTTGTTAAGCTGTTGGAATGGTTATGAATCTGTTCAATGTGTGACAGAATACATCTTTGTTTGAGTGGCAGTGTAACTGTTACAGATGGTGACAGATACTGTACTCACTGGTCATATGACTAAAAATCTAAGTTGAAGTTAACACTTAAATTGGCTGTGCCCAGGAAGTGACAAGTCAACATTCAAGAGCGAAATACAGAACAGAACAGAACAACGAGCAAAATTGCCTAATGCAGCTTTAATGTACAGAAGAAAAATAAATGTTACTCATAAAATCTACTCACTTACAGAATCCGGAGTAGTTGTAGACAGTTACTTTCCACTTCTGACATCCACTAGCCTATCCCTGCCCAGGTCCACTCTATTATCTCTCTACTCCCTGGTTGAGACTTCTCTCAACCCTGTCATCCTGAGTTCGCCAGTCCAAAGCTCCCCTACTGTGCCCTGGTTGCAGTCAGAGCTCTGCTCTAATCCCGTTTTAGCTCAGCGACAGCAGTGTGACTAGATAGACGCAGGAGTGGCCACACGGCAGTGCAAGGCCCCAATGCCCAGAGCGCTCTGCCTCTGTAGTCTTCTCAACTTTTTCTTTCTCTCTCTGTTTTTCTTTCTCTCTGGCATGTCTAGCTCTTTCTCTCATAGTCTGTCTCCTTGCCATGCCTTTTAGACTAGTGCTGCTAGAGGCTTACCCTGCTGGACTGAGGAGTTCCAAGCGTCCTCAACCGTGAACTCAACGTGACCGCTGTTTCTGCCTTCAACGTGACCTTTACTAATGATTAAAAAACGTCAATCCTCTCAATAAACATATTGTCTCATGTTATTCTCTGCCACTCTGATTTCCACAAAGTGGTGATGTAACATCAGTCACTTCTGCTCTGCCACATCAGGAAGAGGCTGTGTTTGTGAGAAAGGATCAAAATCAAATGAACGCAGAAGCAGAGGAAAGAGAGACAGACAGACACAGAGAGAGAGAGTGAGAGAGCAAGAGAGTGAGAGAGTGAAAAGTAAACATTAGATAGAGTGTGTGTTTGCATGTATCTATGAGTAAGTCTGCAGAGGAGTGATTGTGTCCTTTTTAAGCAGAGTGGCGCTGGAGTGGAGCCCACTAGAGGATGTGAGGGAAAGCCGATTAAGAAGTGTCAGCGAGCACCACTGTCACTCAGCCAAAGGCTTCAACTGAGAGGCTCTGCAACAAAGACAGAAATTGCCCTCAATGCAGTGGTCCTCCCCCCCCCCCCCCCCACCCTGTTACAACCCCCCCATGCCCCCTCTACCACCACCACCACACACACACACACACACACACACACTCACACCCAGAACCCACTCCCCACCCCTATTCAGAGGACACAGAGAGCAAACCACTTCCTCTGAATTGAAGAGGGATGAAAGTGATGGGCTAGACTTCCCAGCCGATTGTTGACATCCTCTGAAAATGACCTTGGTTTAGCTTTTTCTCCCTCTGCCACATTGTCTCCCCCTGCTGCTGCTGTTCATAGAATAACTCCTTCGCCACCTGACAAGTGTGTCCACAAAGTAATAGATGGGTATTTTAGCTCTGTGTGAGAGATTATATGTTCTTGTTTTGCAGTGCCACGCTCCTGGCCTTCCTGGTGGAGCTGCTCAAGAGCTCTGTGGCCATGCAGGAGCAGATGCTGGGAGGGAAGGGCTTTCTGGTGATTGGGTACCTACTGGAGAAGGTACTGCACAACCTCAATAACGTCGCAGCACAGTCATCTAACTACAATGACATGCAGATTTTCTCTGTCATTTCCAAATGGAACCAATTTCATCTCAAATGGTATACTAGGACGTCCCTCTCAATAAGAAGCTATCAAAGAGAACCCAGCATACTGTAAACCCATGGTATGGGAAGAGGTACACCACCAGTGCATGATTTGGTCATACTTTGAACAGTGATTTGAAAAAACAAATAGGTACAACTCTGCATTTCCTCTTAGAGGTGATGAATAGAAAAACGGTCTATTGAGTTTCCACTAGTTTTTGACAAAGCGAAGAAGCCATTTGTTATTGAAACTCCCTTTGCTTTCCACACTATCAATCTGCACAGTATCTAGTCTGAACCCTTCAAGTCCTGTCAACACACTCTGATCTTCCATCACCAGTAGCAGAGTCCTGAGCCCTTGAAATGAACAGCGCTAGAGGAAGATCACTACAAGACTACCTCTCTTCTCTTTCTCCCCTCTGTCTTTACGCATCAATCTTTATTTAACCATTTTGTGATGCAGATCTAGCAGCTTGCTGGCTTCCCCAGAGTGCTGGCTCTTTTGCAGTATTGAGAAATGGCTCCACTTTGTCACTCAGTGACTTGCCTGCCTGCTGGCTTCAGCTGCTGTTAACTAACAGCCAGGCAGTCGGCACGTGAGAGGTGCTGTTTTTTCTTCATCGTTCCCGCTGCCAGGTTTCACGTTTCCACATATCGCACCATCTGTTCCTGATCTGTTTATGCCACACCCTGCCTTTTCCCTCGCCTTTCCTTCTTTCTCTCTCCTGCCCTCACTCAGCCCCCACCTGGGCAGGGAACAGGTGCCAGACAGGAATGGTAACAGTACTCATCAAAGTGGAATTCTCTGCCTCACTGCAACATCAAGCATGTATAACTTGCCCTGGTTTTTAATGGTTTTAGATTCACTGGTTGAAGAAATGACTAAATATATCAATTCATCATTCATCCCTTTATCAGAATCAGGAAGAAGAAGAGTTTTGTGTTGCCATAGACATCACATGTATGAGGAATTTGTGTTGGCAACAGTGCACTGTAGGGACACAGTACTCATTGACCCTTACAGGACCTTATAATACGTATAGTATATTGTAACAAGACAGTTTCTGACATGCATTAATGTAAACTATATGATCTGTATCATAATCAATCAGTGAGCATGGATATACACTCATGGCAGCAATGGTCTGGCGTGGTGAACATTATTTGACATGACTCTATGCTTCTTCCTGCAGTCATCACGTGTACACATCACCAGGGCTGTATTGGAGCAGTTCCTGTCTTTTGCGAAATATCTGGATGGTCTGACGCACGGGGTGCCGCTGCTCAAGCAGCTGTGTGACCACATCCTGTTCAACGCTGCCATCTGGATCCACACCCCTGCCAAGGTGAGCTCGGCCAGGTACCTTAGCTCTGAGCCCTTGTAGGGCCCCGGTGTTTTCACATGTGAGCAGGCTGACGCAGATGCATACCGGGAGCTTTCCAACACTTCACGTCACTAATGTTCTCCAGTGCATATCACACTGGTGACGGTGTTAGTCATATTCCCTGTGGCAGCGACAGATTACACTGTGTAGGTGGTAATAAAAAAAGAAGCAACGATGAAATATGATGATTGTAGACAGGGACATTTTCCGCCCATGCTTCCCTACTACTGCAAATTGATGTTGGTGAAGAGCCAAAGGCAAAGTTATGCTGATGTTGTGCGAAAGTTGCCGAATTAATGAATACTTTCTACTTCAGCCCCTTGACAGTTTGTGCTAAGTGACCAACTGACATTGACTGCCAAGTAAAGCACATATGGCAAAATGGAGTCTGTCGGCTGGAGTGCAGCACATGCAGATGACACTCCGGCTAGGTATATTTTCATATTTATTAGAGATTTCATGGCTGGAGAGTTTATTCTCCTGTCCTGAACCCAAAGAAGTTTTTGAAATGTTGAAGAGTGATTTTTTTCCCCCCATTTTATAATGACCCGTAAAAAAGTGGATGAGGCATATCAAAGGAGCTGAGTTTGTGTGGCGAATACATTTGCCTCAGCAATGCTGCCGGTGGGGCCCCTCCATGAATAAATAAAGGGAGGAAATAAATACAGAAGTGTCTGGAGGCTGCCCTGTGACACTCCTACAAAATGGAGTTCAGAGAGGGGGAGAGGAAAAGAGAGAAACACAGCGGAGGTAATGAAGTGGGTTAGAGCACTTTTAGCTACATCGGCACAGAGAGCTACGCTGGCTTCTTCCCTTAGGACATTCCACATAGTCCACATTTCCTCTGTCCCAATCCTCAAAGAGCACTGGATACAGAGAGGAGGCAGTGTGAACGATGGGAGCATGCGATGTGTGGGGAGATCCTTTTAGATGGGTATTAATTACAGGGGCCGTCTGACCTTGTCCTAACTTGCCACGTCCTACTAGACAAAAATGATTTTACGAGTGCATTATATTTTATAGAGATTACATTGCCCACAATGTTCAAGTTCAATTATCTCCAGTGTTTAATTTCAGTATCGTTAAACCAAATCAAATCATGCTCACATCCTCACCACGTTGCTGCCTTTCGTATCTTGTAATTTCTGACAAATGGCAAAAGGGCCTTTTGTGTTGAAATTACTGTGTTGGGATTGAGAATTCTTGTCGGGTCTGTTGCTAATGACAGAGGACTCGCTAATGATCACCGAACAGAGTGAAGTGCTATGAAGCTGAGTGATAAAAGGGTCAGTGGAAGCGTTGCCTGTACCTGCCATACACCTGCAATGATGATAGACTCAGCTATCCAGCTCAGTAGAATATCTTGTTCAGTCTGGAAGGTTTCAGTGGATTATGCTGTCTTTGTATGTAGGAGTATATTCACTGTGCGTACGTTAATAATATATGGATGTGTGTGTGTGTGTGTATGTATGTGTTCCCACTCCAGGTGCAGCTCTCTCTGTACACGTACCTCTCTGCTGAGTTCATCGGCACGGCAACCATCTACACCACGATCCGTCGAGTGGGCACAGTGCTGCAGCTCATGCACACTCTCAAGTACTACTACTGGGCCATCAACCCTGTGGACAGCAGTGGCATCTTGCCAAAGGGCCTTGGTGAGCACATTTAGCGTTCTGGTATTATTGGTCTTTTTTTGCTGTGGAATGTGATGTCTTTATCTTATTACATTTGATTTTGTTTGTTGTTTTTATGAACTATTTCCCTTCCAATCGAAGTTCAATGTTTTAAGTCGGAAGGGAAATCATTGGGAGTGAACCCATGACAATCATAGTGCGCAGTCACAGCCCGCTATGAAAAGTGTCTTTCTGCTCCCTCACATGAAACGAGTCATCTCCACATGGAAACTCTTACCTGTCAACTGATAGGACTGTGGCCATCACTGGAGATGACAGTGAGGCAGACACGCCACATCAACACTGTCATTCCCAGTAAGGGGCCTGGTGT
This sequence comes from Hoplostethus atlanticus, assembly GCA_034670405.1. Taxonomy (NCBI): domain Eukaryota; kingdom Metazoa; phylum Chordata; class Actinopteri; order Trachichthyiformes; family Trachichthyidae; genus Hoplostethus; species Hoplostethus atlanticus. The sequence continues at coordinate 6,839,767 of JAXDDX010000003.1, read as the reverse complement.
GGGTGTTAGCGCTCTGAAACCTGGGACAGTGCTATGACTAGCATCCTCGCTCTAGGAAGCAACAGCACATCACCCAGCAGGCTGTGCTGGAAGTGAAAGTGCCCCTTGAACTGTCGTGTCCTTTTTGCTCTCCATTCTTCTTTTCTGAAACGACCTATCTCTTGATTTAGGGGGTGTTGTATATGTGGGTACTGAGGCATCAGTTGTGCTGCAGGCTTGATGAAATCTATTTCCTGTAAGTTAAAGTTTACATTTTGACTACTGCTTTTAGGTGTTTTTTTCTATTATTCCCCAAAGTTTTTTTTTTAAACTATTAGTACAATTAACTGTTCATGTAACAATTTACACCACTAATAATTTCCATCAAAGAAAGAAGGAGTGAACGAGTGTCAGAGCCTGTGCCAGAACTGGATGAATACAGCAACAGTTTAGCTTATATGCCACATCAAGGCATTTACTATGTTTTTGATCTGTTTGATCTGGTTGGGAGTCCTCCAATTCACTTCAAACAGGTAAGTGTATATGACAGACAGGGATAACATGGACTTTCCATAGCTCTCTCAATCTCACTTCCCCTCATTTTGATCTGTCCCTCATCTGTTCTTTCTACACTATGCGAGGAAACTTTACAAGACTTAATAAGTGAGCTCATGTTGGATGGTGGGCTATATTTAGCCTAGCCATCAGAGGAATGGCTAGGCTATGATGGCCTATGACTTTATTTCTATCTTGTCTAAAGCCTCCGGCAGTCTAGGCTGGTGTTTTGCTTTTACTACTGTTGCATAATACTTGGAAAATGTAGCCTCACACTCTGCAATATAATGCTGTTTTGTATAGGAGTGTCGTGAGAACAACTAGCCATTTAATTGCATGTTCAATGTCAAAGATGTTAACAGAGGCCTTGCAGGAAAACACAGCAGCATCTTGTTTAAGCCTTGGTTTTGTGTTTGTGTGCTTGTGTGTGCATCTGTGTCTGTGGGTCTGTAGGTCTGTGTGTCTTACATGACACAATGAACTGACTAAGTGCCTCGTGTAACATAGGTCAGTTCATATTAACTATACCAAGAGGGCCTGTCGGAGAGGCCTCTCCCGTGGGAGAACACTCCTTGTTCACATTAACAAATAGAATAACCTTGTAGATGTTTTGAAACTACCCCCTTGTCCTCCCAGCTTTATAATACCTGTCCAGATCCCTTCCTGCCAGAGATCTGCATACCCTACCATGTGTGTACATCTCTCCTGAGTACTCAGCTCTTTGTGTTAATAAATATACTCATGTAATTCATGACTCTTTGTCAATATCTGAATTTATTCAACAGTGTGCGCGTGTGTGTGTGTGTGTGTTGCTACATCCCCTCATAGCAGTATAACACAAAGTGAAGTGAAGTGACAAACAAAGCTACCTTTGACAAATAAGATCAGTCACCGTATGTACTACAGTATGTATACACTGCTGTTCCTGCAACATGTCTCCACAGTCACTATCAGTAGGAAATGACTCGGCATCGGCAGATTGAAATTTCTGCAGATAGAGCTTCCTGTCTCACTGTGCTTGCATACAGATACATCAGTGTTTGATCAACTTAGCAGGAGCTGAACTTGCACCTGCTCCTTTCAAAGTCTGGGTCAGGACCTAGTGGTGGATCATGGAAATGAGTCCCCAAATTTTTTCTGGTGAAACAATGTTTTTGTTACCTTATCCAGCACCTTCCCCAACCCTTGGACTAAAACTATGTATGCAGAAGGCATTTTAGATTGCAGAGAAATACTCCCTTGAGGGAATTGGTGGAGAACCGTTGCTTGACAAAACAGACACAGCAGTTATTGCAAAGCTGTGATGCAGAAATCTGAAGGAATGCCAGGCTACTGACACACACACACACACACACACACACATACACACACACATATACAAACACACAATTACTCCATTAACAATGATGTATTGAAAGATAATTCATATTTGTGAACCAGCTGCCTCTGACAAGGTTTCTAGTTAAGCCTTCCCAAAATGTAGCCTTTTCAAGCTGAAGTCTAAATATGTTGTTATTGTCCTGGAATCAGGGAGACTTTAATAGGCTGAGAGAGCTGGTGAAAAGATACCCCAAAATGGATCACTTCACTGTTGTAGGTAATTTTCAGAGTGGGTCTGTTTCCATTGATCTGTGCTTGATGTGGTAAGTCAGTTGTTTTTCCCTCTGTTCTTCTACAGTGAGAAATGACCAAACAAAGAGGGAGAGAGCCAGGCAGATAATGAAGTGTTCAATTATAGGAACATAGAGAGGACTTTTAAAATGGTGATCCTCCAGCTAGTCACTGTTTCTATAAGTGCCTCCTCTTTTTTTTTCTCGAGTCATAATAGAAAGTGCTATTAAATTAAAGCCATGTGTCATTCTCTTATACACAGAATCACTGCAGGCACTCACAGAGATGCCCATTGCTCAGTCCCTGACATGTACCCACAAGCCAACACATAATCTCTCTCTCTCGCGCGCGCTCTCTCGCTCTCTCGCTCTCTGCCCTGCCTTTGTTTCACCAAATAATGAGTAATGAGATAGGTTGCACCGCTGTTTAGCCAGTCATCATGGCCAATTCCAGCTGGTTCAGTCTTATTTCCATTACAGGGAAAACATCACTGATACCAAGACAGAGAGCTGCCCCGGAGGAATAATCTGACCAAGGATTGTGTTTGAATTGATTTCTGTGTGCACCTTGATTGTGCTGCATTAACCTCATCTGAGACACAAATTCCTAATTGCAGTCAGGAAAGGGTTTCCGGAGCGTGCATGCCCTCTTTCAACACTGCGCTGCACAGATTGACAGATTCACACCTGGGAATTCCACTGCAGCCCTTGGAGGTTAAGTGGCACATTACAATAGTTGTTGAGAAAGGGGAGAGCTTTACCCATTCACTTTCAATGCCTAGTGTGCCTGTTTGCCAAGGCGACTGTGTCTAATTCAAAGTTGCCACACTCACAAGCTCCCTAGAACAGACCAGGTTGGCTGTCGTTGCTACAAATATTTGAAACTTTCGAAAAGCGATGGGAACGTTTTTATCGCTGTGATAAAATTTGCTTCTTAATCAAGCCTTAGAAATGTTAGTAGAAAATTGAATCAGCCTTTTGTTATCTAAAAGCGTTTAGGGGGTGAAAATGAAATTATTCTCTTCGCTCTCAGTTTAATGAGACTGTTTGTGGAAGTGTACAGGAGGTGCGCTATCTTGTATGCCGTTGCTTTATTACTAACAATCATACGCTGAAATTAGATTCTGCATTAATCCCATGGACATAAATACATTTTCAATAAACTTTCTCCTTCTGCCCTTGGGATGCAGGAAGCAAAGCAATCTGTGAATGAGAAACAAGAGCTGAGCAGAGCTGCTGAGCATAATTGGTTGTGAATAACTTGGATGCTGTGGCTGTGGTAATGATGCTCTTATCATCCCCACCATGTCGGGCTCTGTCCCTGCACTGGGTTTTCCTCTCTCACTCTATTAATCAGTGTCGACTGCAACAGCACTTAGCATCCTCCTGCAACCTAAGGGAGCCTCTGCATTGATTACATTGATTGGCTGGTGGAGCAGCAGGATGGTCAGTCAGGATGTTTCCCCACTTCAGATGAACATGTGTCCAGCTGAGGAAAAGATTGGAGTTCATCAGCGCGGAGCAGAGAAGAAAGAAATTGAGCAAAATGTCCCTGCCTTTTTCAGTTTTTTGCCCCAGTTACAAGCAGGCAATATCCATGGAAATTGAACAGTGTTTTTCAATGAGTGTAAAACTGGCTCTGCAGGATGAATTAGAAATGAGTGAATGAATGTATGACACCGGTGCCATGCAGGTTGCACCATTACAATTGGATCTTTGTGCTACAGTACTGCTAATCCTAAAGGCACTCTAGTTTGTATTGTTGGTAGTGTTTGGCATGTTCTGTATTTTTGGATGGGCCTGGCTGAATAGCTCTGTGTCGTATTGATCTGTCTGTGGCTGCAGCCCATTAGTGAGTTTACTCAGTGTTAAAAACAACAAGGGTGCCCAGCATATTGAATAGCATCTGACATCCAAATTAATTATTGTATCTACCACACAGCTGCATCTGTGTGATGTGACAGCTAATCAATGCCCTAATATGCCATATTCTGTCATTTGTCTTTATTTGCACAGCATATAGCATGTATACCTGCTGACAGCGCTGAGCCTGTCAGATGCTGACAGGCTCAGAAAATGTGTTAAGTAAATAGAATATACTCTTTTTATTAGTGGTGCTAGTTGTCTGCTCTGTGTTTACTGGGAGATTCACTGTATGTGCTGCTATGATAATGTCAGAGTTAAGATATATTATTCATCTCTGTGGCTGTGTCTGTCTCTCTCTCTCCCCCTGCAGATGGACCAAGGCCTACCCAAAAAGAGATCATATCTCTGCGGGCATTCATGCTGCTTTTCCTCAAGCAACTCATCCTCAAGGTATATCCCACCTGTCTTCATGCCTTGCAGCCCTGCTGCATGACACTCCTTTTGAGGTGATTTTGAGGTGCACAGGGAAAATACTTGCAAAGTCAACTCTCCCTGTGTTATTCTTCAAAAGGACCCCTGAAGGAGAAAGTGTTGCTATGATTTATGGTGTGTACAGTGGAGGGATATCAGAGTATTTGGCATTTGGTGTCATTATTTGCCTCAGAAACACGACACTCAGTTTACACTCTTGTTCAAGTTTATTCATGTTGTTTTGTACAGCACAGGTTAAGTGTCTATGTTGCTGCTCACATCCCAGAATGCCCTGTTTCTGCAGCTAATTATACTGCCACATTCTGTAGCAGGCTCTCCAGGGCATGGCAGAAATAAGAGGAATTTTAACACCGGACAGAAATAGGCTTGGAGTCTGGAAGTCATCACCCAGATAGCCTTCTAATCAAGCTACTCAGTCAGTTTTGTTGCGATCAATTATGGCAAATCTAGGTTCTCATTAGAGGCATTTCAATCATACATTCCCTCTGAACACGACAATAAAAGGGGACACACTGGAGGCCAAAACATTAAATGTTCTCCCACCAGCCGTGTCTCACAAAGCACCACCTTTCAACTGTACCAAAATGAGAACATTTGCCACGTGCAGTGTAAGACAGGATTGGCAAACACTGTCAACATTGTGAAGCTTTTGTTGAAAATATTGGCAGGCATATATTTGGCTTTTGGTTTATCATAAAACTAAAACAAATACTATAAATAGGGTTGGAATAACCCTTCTCTAATCCGTTTCCCTCATACATTCTATTCTTTTTTATCTATCTTTCTACTTTGGTATTCTTTCAGGACCGAGGTGTGAAGGAGGATGAGCTTCAGAGCATCCTGAACTATCTGTTAACAATGCATGAGGTAGGTCTGTCTCTCTCACATGCTGTATTACTGTGCATTCTGTGGATTTGGTGCACTAGGACTCAAGGTCACATTTCATCTTTGAATTCATGTTGAAGAGAGATATCTTTCTCTGGCATTGTGAATAACCCACCAGCTGAATGAGTTTTTTCAATTCCTATTTTGCCGAGTGTCTTGCAATAGCCAACCATTGATGTTGTGCTGTTTTAAGGCACACCTGGGGACCCAGAGGTATTCCTGCTGTTGCAGTTGCCATTGCAAAAGAAAATACCTCTATTTGTCTATCCCTGCTACAGTTGCAATTACAGATTCTGAGCTATACATCCGCTCTCTCTCTAACCCTCTATCTTGCTCACACTGTTTCTCTCCTGATTTGTCTGCAGGATGAGAATCTCCATGATGTTTTGCAGCTGCTGGTGGCCCTCATGTCTGAGCACCCAGCCTCCATGATCCCTGCTTTCGACCAGAGAAATGGAATACGGTAAGCCCCTCAGAGGAAACACAATCCCTTTGCTGTTCAGCCACAAAATGAAGATGTGATTTCACAAAATAAACCTATGCACCAGAAGCCTGTGCTGTTGTTGCATGATGCATGCATGAATAATTCACATGTTCAGTAAGAAAAATAATCTGCATAGAAAACTACCAACATTAACATATTTATTTCATAACATGACATGGGTGATCAAACATGCCCCGCGTGAATATAAATGCACATCATCTACCAATTCTACTTGTGAGTTCTGAGGAATTGATAGTGGAAAGGGTGCAGACATTCATTTAACGCCAATATAAATTCACTCTGAAGGAACGAAGCTCTCAGGTAACCAGTGCAGGACCCTTTCCTCAACAGGGTTATACGTTATTCAGGGTTGTATATTATTCAAGATAGTGTGCTATTGTCAGCTTTTGCTGTTTGCTTCTATTCCAGGGTAATCTACAAGCTCTTGGCCTCTAAGAGTGAAAGCATTCGAGTACAGTCCCTCAAAGTCCTTGGTTACTTCCTCAAGCATTTGGGCCACAAGTAAGTAAGACCCTGGACCCATTCCATTGACTGTGTAGTTAACAGTGATTATACATATCTGTTTCAGTGCTTTTCAAAACTGACTTGTAGGAAGATGAATGGATCCTCAAATGTTCTGAGAAAAGGTGTCTATTCCAAGCCTTTCGAGGAAGCAGGCTAACTAACATACTACAAGCTAGTAGGTTAGTAACCAAAAAATCATAAATCATGTCTGATATTTCAGAGAGGTGATTCATCTGTTACTCCCACTCCTTTGAAAAAGTGCACCATTATAGGAGCAAGAAACCCTCGACTGGATGCCAGTCTTGCAAATTAGGATGCATTTCTTTCTGTCTAGAATACCTGTGCCCTACAACCATTACTTCAGATAGGACGAGGATGGAAGAAGTCCCAATTACTGTCCCGCACAGTGAAATAAATTAATAAACTATCCAGCAGGGATGTCAGGATAGATTTCATATGCTGCACAGTGGAGAGAGAGGAGATAACGCCATGGGGTGGAGAGATGCAGGATGCAAGATGAAGGAGGGTTGGAGAAAGAAAAGGAGGGTGTGTTGTCCTGGAGATGGTGGGGCATCAGGTGTTGTAGTGCTACTGGGGTCCAGCCACTCCATGGTAGACTGCCTCAAGCACAAATGAAAGGCCTGTATCCTCAAGGGACATCTGTCCTTCATAAAAGCCCCCCTCCTCCTTCACCCCTCACTTTAAGAGCTTTCTTAAATATTAAAACCCTACTTCACTATGAGCTCTAGTGTAAGCTCATAAAAAAATAAAACTGACTCTGCCTTGTTAAGGTTATTAGTTTTTGATGATTGTGACACTATTTCTTATTAATTCAATGATGTTAGATATTGTTAGTACACCCTGGATTGATAATTCAAATAGTCAATAAGAAATTATTTATATTTAACGATTAGTTGTATTAGTCAGTATTTCTGCTTGTTGGGGCGCAATGCAGTAGAGAGAAGCAGAAAATGCAGATAGCAAGTACAAGATATATGACATGAGTCAGGATCAAACTTTTGAAGTTGCTAGTACAAATGATATGCCTTAACCCAAACCATAACCATTAACTCAAACGCTACGAGAAGATGAGATAATAGATGAGATGAGATATTAAGCTTTGTATTTGATAAATAGACGTCAAATGGAAACCTGAAAACTATGGTTTTGTCGCTACATTTCTTCTGATGCTATCTCGTTTTCTCACAGCAGGGATATTCAGTCTTTCCTGAATCTCACCTTTTCTCATCAAAAGACATAATTGCATTTTTCATTTAAAATGGTGTACCCCCACCTTCACATTTTTCTTAATTCATGACTTAAAGGGCCTCTATGGAAAAAGTAAGACTCATGAAAGCATTTAGAACAAGGCTAGTCCGATTCACACACTTGTATGAGCCGCGCCATAACTAGTTATGAATCATCTCTGCCCTTTCCTCCCTCATTTTCATATTTATATCCTTTAGAGAGAAACTCCACTCTCCTCCTAAGTGTCCAATTTGCCAGCCTAGGCAAAATACAAAAATTGTCGACTTGTTAGGAAAGTCCCAACTTGCCTTGAGGCAGTGGCAGTAGAGTGGAGCTGCTTTGGCTTAGCATTGTGACAGCAATCCTTATGCTGTTTTCAGAAGGAGTTTGTCACTGTTGAACCCGTTCACCTGTGGTATGCCTCTGCTGTATCTTGGAGCTTGGTGACAGGGCAACTTCGTTATCCTACACACCTTCAATGAAATTTCCCCAATTTATGACAGCAAGCCATTCCTGAAAACTTGTCTTCCGAGCCCAGCTCCCGGTGGAGAGGCAAGCTGATGGCACCCACTGATCCTTTCAGTGGCTTAGGGAGCTCTAAACAAGCCACCATTGTACTTTTGTGTTTTTGTTTGTGTGTGTGTGTGCATGTGTGTGTGTGTTTTCACACAGGAGAAAGGTGGAGATCATGCACACACACAGCCTCTTTACTCTTCTGGGAGAGAGGCTCATGCTGCACACCAACACTGTGACGGTGACGACCTACAACACTCTATACGAGGTAACACAACACTTGCCTTTCAGGTGTCCCGACATTATCACACCATTGTTCTCTGTATACGGAAAGTGTGATTGATCTTCTCGCCTCTCGTCACCAGATTCTCACAGAGCAGGTCTGCACACAGGTAGTTCACAAACCCCATCCTGAGCCTGACTCCACCGTCAAGATTCAAAACCCAAGTAAGCTTGTTGTTGCGTGGCATGTGGAGTGTCACCCTTTGTACCTTACCAGGTTGTGTAGCGCTATTGATACTTGGTTGTTTGTGTGATATCAGTGATTCTCAAGGTGGTAGCCACCCTATTGAAGAACTCCACCCCCAGCACGGAGCTGATGGAGGTTCGGCGGCTCTTCCTTTCTGACATGATCAAACTGTTCAGCAACAGCCGTGAGAACAGACGGTGAGCAGAACTTATCCCGCCTCTTACTCACCCACTGCATCAATTACCTTCCTGATTAATGTATCAAAGAAAAGGGAAGAAAGACGTTGTTCCCCCTCCTTCTTCTGTGTTTAATGGGCTCATTTTGATGCTAAATCGTCCTTAGATACTCAACGTGTTCTCAAGAGCAGATGTTTCTATGACAGTTTTTTTGACAGATGCTCATTCCTACTTTATCTTTTTCACTTTCACACCTGATCTCTTCCACTCACACACACACACACACACACACACACTCTCTCTCTCTCTCTTTATTTCTCTGTAAAGCACAATGACATATTGCAATTAAATTATAGGTCTTGGGAAACCACTGACCTAAATCAACAACACAATTAGCCTAAAATTAATAGGCACACAATCCTTTGTCTGAGTCAAACTGTTCATTAAAACAGTGTAGTAGACATAGTCACAGCACTCTTTACATTCTGCCACTCTTCTATCACCTTTGTTACACTACTTGTTAATTAGAAAAGTACAAATTTCGCCACCAGCACTGATTGTAAATGTTATAATGGAACTTGCAAAAGATGAGAAGACTTAAGATTACTTCATGTACTTCTGAATGATGGGATTGTGTTGACTTCACGTGTTGATTGAGTGCTGATGTGTGTGCTGCAGGTGTCTGCTCCAGTGCTCTGTATGGCAGGACTGGATGTTCTCTCTGGGCTACATCAACCCCAAGAACTCTGAGGAGCAGAAGATCACTGAGATGGTCTACAACATCTTCCGTATTCTTCTGTACCACGCCATCAAGCATGAGTGGGGAGGCTGGCGTGTGTGGGTGGACACGCTCTCTATAGCCCACTCCAAGGTGAATACTGCACTCCCACCATACAACAAAGCACTTGCGGTGTCTTGGTGGGAGAGGAAACGCTGACCTCTGCTGTTGAGGAAGAAAACTTAACTCATTCCTTCTTTTGTTAACAGTGTAACATAATCTTCACAACAGCATGTATCACAACAATATAGCCACAGTTTAAAAGCTGTAACATTGTCTTTTTTTTCCCCATAGGTTACGTATGAGGCACATAAGGAGTACCTGGCTAAGATGTATGAGGAGTACCAGCGGCAGGAGGAGGAAAATATTAAGAAGGGGAAGAAGGGTTTGGTCAGCACCATCTCTGGTCTGTCTGCCCAGGCCTCGGGCATCAAGGGCACCATTGAGATCAGAGAAATTGATGATAACTCCCAGACACCGGAGAGTGAGGCGGACTATGAGAGCGCTGACTCACGTAACCTGCTGGCCGAAGGGAAGGGGCCTGAGGACGCCCTCAGCGGGACGGAGGGGACGGTGGATGAGGTCAGGGTCGAGGTTCATGACCTTCTGGTGGACATCAAGGCTGAAAAGGTAGAAGCTACAGAGGTAAAGCTGGATGATCTGGAGTTGTCCACAGGAGTATCTGAGAACGGAGCGCTGGTGGAGGTGGACTCTCTGTTGGATAACGTTTACTGTGCTGCCGTGGAAAAACTCAACAGTAATGTCAACAGTGTGTTGTTGCCTAAGGGCAGTATGGAAGACAATAATTCAGGCCCTCTGATCACGCTGGATGATGACAAGGACAGCATCCCTAACAGCAACAACTTCCTGTTTGGCAAGGTGGCAGGCAGCATGGAGGACAAGCTACTGCCTCAGCTGAGTCCAACTGAGCCTCTGGTCCTGCCCAGCCCAGGGCCTCAGGTCCACACTAGTGTCAGTGATGACCTGGGCCTCCTGGCTCACTTGAGGGGCAGCTCTGAGCTGGGCTCCTTACCTTGCATCCTAGAGAATGAGGAGTTTAAACTCCAGACAGCTATGCCAGACATCAGCTCTATGGCTGGGGCCAGGGTTGAAGCCTCCTCCAAGGGCCCAGAGGTGACTGAGGGTGCAGCTGCAGTGGCAGCTGAAGGAGACGCTTTGGCTGCTAACACTGGCAGTGGAGTAGATGCAGCCAGTACCACTTCTACTTCTGACGCAGAAAAGTCAGACGATGGCAAGGACAAAGAGATGAAGAAGATTCAGACAACAACCACCACACAGGTTAGTCAGAACAGTCAGTGTGTTTGATCAGTGGTCATTCATATTCATTCACATGAGTTCTCCAATAATATCCAATACAAAGAGAGTCAATGTTCTCATTTTCAGACTGTAAGCTAAATTTCATGGATGAATTTAGAATGACAAAGGCATGGGGGTAGAGTGAGAGTCGTGTTGGCCCTTGGTGAACAGTTCTATAATAACAGCACCCACAGAGCTTATTCCCTTCCCCAACACTGCCTGTAATGGGGACAAGACGGCCTGGTGCACATCAGGCAACACTCCTCTGAGACTCAAGAAACTGGGCTGCAGGAATACTTGGCTGAGCCAACAGGAGGGCAGAAATAGAGAAAGCATTATTCTGTAACGATCATTTGGGATTTGTTCATTCCTCTCTCCCTCTCGTATGTGCTGTGCTCTTTCTCTGGGGTCAGGCTCTTTCACCCAGATTGGGTCACTGATGGAGGGCCAGTGGGAATTTAGTTTTAACCTCTGCTCTGCTGTTGCATAATTGCTCATGTTCAATTTAATGGCACTGCTTTTTAAATCCTCTTTGCAGTCATTTGCTGATTCACTCATCTTGATGTTTTGTACTTGTATTTAGCATTCTGTGTTTTTTCTTGACCCACATCACTTGAATGAGCTGAGGCATTACCATTTTCAGTTTTTGCAAGATCTATCTCAACAGAGATTTTTGAGAAGTAAAATATAATTGGCAGCTATATATATTACAGACAGTGTGGCTCTGGATATGACATCCAATTTGTTCTGCTGCAATGTTTTAAGTTACTGACTGGTTGGCCTCCTCTTAGAGTCTACATGGACGCTTGGCCAGTCAGATGGAGAGGGACCTGCGTGTGGACCTGGGCTTCAGGGGAATGCCCATGACAGAAGAACAGCGTCGGCAGTTCAGCCCCGGCCCACGCACCACCATGTTCCGTATCCCAGAGTTCAAATGGTCACCCATGCACCAGAGACTGCTCACTGACCTGCTGTTTGCACTGGAGACTGATGTCCATGTCTGGAGGAGGTGGGTGAAGTGTTTTATGCATGCTTGAGGGAGCGATAGAGAAAAAGAGCGGGAGGATGGGCTCAGTGTTTGTGGTGACACTTAGATCATCCCTTTGGATTAGAGCTAACATATAATTTTAGTGCAATCTTTAGACCTATATTGAATTGGGGTTTGTCAGTCCCTACATGCATCTTTATTTACCGCACCGTACCACTGACCTATGGTCAATATGATGACTGCATGATTAAATTAATAATAATCCTGTTTTCTGCCCCCCATCCCCTGCAGCCACTCCACCAAATCCGTCATGGACTTTGTGAACAGTAATGAGAACATTATTTTCGTCCACAACACCATCCACCTCATCTCGCAAATGGTAGACAACATCATTATCGCCTGCGGAGGGATCCTGCCCCTGCTCTCAGCAGCCACCTCTCCGTCTGTGAGTGTGCTGCATGTCTTCACTGTAGGGGAACAATGCCATCTAGGGGCAATTTATTACAACTGCTTGGTCTATGGTCGCCTGTGGTCTACTTTATGGACCTTGGGGAAATAAGACTTGTTTGACTTGTATTCATTGGGGCCAACTTTATTTGCTCAACTTCATTGCACTACACTTAATGCTTTGGCCATTGCTTTGGCTAAATTTCTTATGTTTGTAATTAGCTTCCCTGTGTTTCATTTATGTCTGTTGTGTATTTTTATTATCTAATTATCTGACTTAATCTGCAATCTTGATTTGAACTTGATTTTAATCATCTTCTTTTGTTTGTTTTTGTCTGTCATGTCTAGAGTGCCAAGGTTAGTATTTATGCTGTAATTTTTCATTTCTTTCTTTCTTTCTTTCTTTCTTTCTTTCTTTCTGTCTTTCGTTTTTATTTATTCCAGTAAATAAAGTAAACATTTTGTGCCAAATACTAATAGATTAGAAAATGTGCTCTCTTGCTGACTCGTTGCATTTGGCATCTTTCCCAAGTATTGCTGTTGAAAACTTTGTCCCTCACCTGAAAACAGAAAGATAAGAAGTGCTAGCAACCAAAAGCAGGTGACACCTGGGGTGGAGATGGGTAGTTTAATGGACTCAGTACTGAGTCCCCACCAATTCCCACAGCTTGCTTTGATTGTCACCTCTGCTTTCTCAGAGATCAGACTCAACCTCACTGAAACATAATGCCCCATGCCATCCTACTCTTCCTGCCCTGTCGTTTAGGGTCTGTCTGCCCTAAATCCAGCAGCGATCTTAATGTAGCCACTATTTCCACATACTATTGCATGTTCTTGTTTTTACTAAGGATGTTGGAGAATGTGGGAGAGATGGCATTGGATATGTGCACTTTCATTTTATGTGACTGGATTTCTTCCTGCTTCTGCAAGGTGGAGTTGGAGAACATCGAGGCAACTCAGGGCATGTCCTCAGAGACCGCCATCACATTCCTGTCCCGTCTCATGGCTATGGTAGATGTGTTGGTGTTTGGGAGCTCCCTCAACTTCAGCGAGATTGAGGCCGAGAAGAACATGTCCTCGGGTGGCCTCATGCGTCAGTGCCTCAGACTTGGTAAGTGCTGTGTGTGTGTGTGTGTGTGTGTGTGTCTAATAATTCCAGTAATCCTCAGAAATCCTGCATTTGATCAGCAAAGCTAATTAATTTTGGAGTCCAGTTCTATAATTCTATAATAGGTTATTTTCTATGATGGAGACTGCAGATGCACATGCACATGCACATGCACATGCACATGCACATGCACATGCACATGCTGCAATCTTCAGCAGTCAGAAATAACAGAATTGGCTTTTGGAATTCATAACAAGCAGAGAGAGTCATTGGCAGTGCAATCAGATACTCCTTGCAAATGCCAGCCTTTTGTGTCTGTCATTGGTGTGACTCATAGGACTCCATAGGGTCTTCTGCCTGTGTGCGTGTGCGTGTGCGTGTGCGTGTGTGTGTGTGTGTGTGTGTGTGTGTGTGTATGAGAGTGGGTATGTCTGTCTGTGTCTGTATCTGCACCTGTGTGAGCAGCCCTGTGTTGGCTGGGTTGTTGATTCCAAGTTGTGCTCTGGGGGATGGGGAATAGCCTTCTGCCTTCAGAGTGTCCTTGTTGCAAACGCACAATCGCTCCTCATCACTGGCTTCAGTGTGAAATCAGTCTGGCTGCTGATTTTACCTCCACTCTCTGTCTCGGCATTCTGGAACAAATAGTCATCAGAGATAACTGATTAGTTTTAAAGAGGCCATGCATGTTATCAACATTTAATTTCCATTTAACTCTGAAATGAGAGGGTAATTGTGTGTGTGTGTGTGTGTGTGTGTGTGTGTGTGTGTGTGTGTGTGTGTGTGTGTGTGCGCGTGCACCCAGTGTGCTGTGTGGCTGTGAGAAACTGTCTGGAGTGCAGGCAGAGACAGAGGGACAGGGGAGCCAAGTCCTCCGTTCCCAACAGCAAGACTCAGGAAACCCTGCATAGTGCTGTGGCTGCCAGCAAGGTAGGTCTAGTTGATCACATCTCTCACCTGTCCACCATGGCTTTGGTTTCTGTGGCCTTTCTTGTGTCAGATCAGTTTTCCTCCTGACTCAGCTGAAGCTTGTCACATGATTTGACTAGTGGTGCTAAATCATACACCCTGTGATACTAAATCTGTCTTTCCTAGCAGTTTAATAACCCCAGAATGCTGGTGAAAATATGTGTATGTTTTCTAATCTGTAAAACCATGTCAAAAGAAAGGGAAAATAACAAAAGTATAACAATAATAAGCCTGTATTATTGAGCCTTGACTGAACAGAGTGGCATATACTGTTGTACTGTCTTTCTGGTTTAGACAGCCATAGAGAATGTCCCCAGTAACCTCTCTCCCATCAAGGACCCTGATCGCCTTCTGCAGGATGTGGACATCAATCGGCTGCGTGCTGTGGTATTCCGTGATGTGGTAAGTGGGAGTGTGTGTGTGTGTTTGTCACAAAGACTTGCCTGCAGGTAGAGAGGATGGAAATAGGATTAGTTTTTTGGCAGACAAACAGGTGTGCAGTGGGAGACACTTCAATCAACAGGCGAAGCACTGAAGGTGCCCTTGTTGACTGAAGTGCTGACTGTGCAACACAAGCCCACAACTTCTGAATTTGTATGGATGTATGGCTGTCACTGTGGGAGCCGTAAAACAAATATTAGACGTATGTTTCATACTGTCTCCAAGGTGTTCTGTGAGAGAGCTATTTCAGGCAGCTCCACTGAACACACTGTGGTGTAACTGTGTTGTGGTTCTTCTCCATAGGATGACAGTAAGCAAGCCCAGTTCCTGGCTTTAGCTGTGGTCTACTTCATCTCTGTCCTCATGGTCTCCAAGTACCGGGACATCCTGGAGCCCCAACGTGAGACTGCCAGGATAAGCAACCAATCAGGCCGCAACATGCGTCAGGAGATCAACTCACCCACCAGCACAGGTGCTACAGCTGTGCCACCCCCCCTTCCCCCCTTTTTCCATAACCTCTTCCACTTCCCTCCTTAATCCTGGCGGGATGAAGTGGCCTCGCTCCATTCTGATACATTACTGCCAGCTTGAGCTGAGTGCTCATTCAGGAAAATCGCTGGACTGCCTGCACACCACTAGTTTACCTATGATTTATTCATGTGCTCTGCTAATTGCACTGCACAGAATTCAACGTGGAAACAAACTGGGGCTGGAGATGGCAGCTACAAAAGTTGAATAGGCATCACTGTTCTCTCAGATATGAAAGCTGGTATATGCCTCAGGTCATAAATCATACATTAAGTCACAAGAACGGAAATCAATGGGTGCCTACAAAGGGTTTACTGAACGTCAGCTGCAGTGCCAGCTTTCTATTATGGGATGCATGAGTGAGCATACTATACCAGCCTCCATTCAGACAAAAGGTGAACCGAATGAAAGAAACAGAAGGGGAGGAGAGAAGCCAAACGAAATATGAAAGTGCAGAGATTGGAAGACAGAGAAAGAAAGAAGGAAGAGAGAGGGAAAGAAGATGAGGAGTGAGAAGTTTAGAGCGAGAGATGGAAAAGCAGCAGCATGCTGGCCTACTACTGTGTGTTTTTGGGGCAGTGGAGCCAGGCCTGCTATTTTCAGCCCCATCTGTCAGTGCCCATTAGGCAAGCAATCCACCAGAGGAGAATGGGATCATAGAGGTTGCTGGGAGGAGAGAGGCACACTGCCGCCTTCATAAATTTCACCAGAAAATGGGGGAATTTTCCAGACGGCATGTGGCAGACGATTGTCTGTGATGGACCGGGAAGCCAGACGTCTTGCCGGCTAAATCAGGCCCCGCTGACCTCGTTAGGGGGCATGTGATGAATATTAATGTGGTTGGCCTTGCGTCTAGGTAGCCGCGAGGTCAGGATGAACCAGAATCAGGAGCCTGGGACTGGGAAGGCACCTCTGCCGTTCGCTAGCCAAACCAGTGTGCATTTTATTGGGTCAAGTTGGTCCCTCAAGTAAGCACGCATTATGAGCACATTGCCTTGCAGTGATTCATCAGCTACCATTGCCACTAATGTATAGGCAATGTATCTCTGTTTTGTCTCACACTATGTGTCTTAGAAATATAGAGGTACTGTATATATTATGTGTTAAAATGATGCTGGGATAGAGCAGCTATCTGAGTCCTCTGTCACTGTTTCACTGAGACAAACATTGATTGGGTAAAATAGCAGGTTTGACCAAATAGGTATGCTTGGCTTTGGACAGGAGGGGAGAAAAGGGGATTAGTGTTTTATTAGCATGAAAAGAGATATTATCTCACCAGAGGAGCAGAGCTGTTGGGGAGAGATCTAAGATGCGGTGCTGGCACAGGTTTTTGTTCACATGCCAAATACACTCTTCTGTTAGGAACGTAAGCTAGCACTGGTATGCAGTGCTTCAGCTGTTACTGCTATTGAATTATCTGGTGTTAAATCCTGCTTGCTTCTCTTGGCAAATACCATTAACTGGATTTAGTGGACATTTATAGGGACAATAGAAAACAATATAGTGTAACATTTTAGATTTAACATGATAAAACGTAAAACATAAATGCCTGGTTTTATATGATATTTTCTACATCATGCATAGTGACAGTGTATTGTTACATGGCAAATTGTCGGCTCTGTCACTCACTAGTGTGTGTGTGTGTGTGTGTGTGTGTGTGTGTGTGCAGAGTATCCCCTAGCGTTTGACAGCAGTAAGGACCACCCAACGCCATCAGAGGACCTACACATGGCGGGCTCCCTTCCCCACTCAGACTCTGGCATCGGGGAGGAGCAGGTTGCCAGTGTCCTGAACGGCTCTGACCTGGACCACAGCACTGGGGGGCCAGACGCCATGAGCGAGCTGCTGTCCACCCTCTCCTCAGAGGTGAAAAAGTCCCAGGAGAGCCTGTCCGAGTCACCCAGCGTGGATGTGCTGAAACATCCCTCCTCCATCTCCAGCATTAGCCAGCCCAGCAAGGGCATCAACGTCAAGGAAATCCTAAAGAGCCTGGTGGCTGCCCCTGTGGAGGGCATGGAGGCTGGGCCTGAGCCTGTGTCCTACCCAGACCCTGCTGCCAAGGCCCAGGCCCAGGCCATGCTGCCCATGCAGTTCCACTCCTTTGACAGGTGAGGTAACATCATTGGTAAGCAAAACCTTACAGCTCCAGTTTTGGCGATGTTGTTTGAATTGAACATTTTACTTTTACAACTAGAGCGAGTTTCATGACTCTTAGGCCCATTCCTTAAAAGCTAGCAACAGCAACAACGAGACTCAGGAACACTATAATCCATAATCCACTGTCAACACAACGTAAACACCTTAAAGTGGCTGGTATCCTCCCTCAACAAATATCGTTTTGATAGTTCAGAACATACTAACTCATGTATACATTTACATCTGCTGTAAATCAAATATTTGACAACATGTTTGACTATTCGCCGTGTCCTATATGCTGGTGTTAATCCTCTGTGTCTATCTTGGTTATCCGGGCAACGCTAATGGTTTTTAAGTAGTAATGCAGCACATTTTTCATTTCAGTCCACTTGTATTGTATTCATCCCCCGCGGCAAGGAATCCCTGTGTTTTGAAAACGTTTCTGAAGCACTGTGGCACTGCTGTGGTTTATTTACATTCCTGGTTGAGATAAGACCACGCAGTAATCTGTCTGGATTTGAGAGTTTACTAACCTGCTCCCGTCCAGATTTCAAGCTTCAGCTCCCCCCTGATTCTTATCTCCTATGGTTGATAAAGTTTTGAAAATCCAATTCTTTCTGAAAGTAATTTAAGTAGGTTTAACACACACAAAACTCCATCTGTTCCCTGGACGTGAATGATTGGTGAGAGTGTGTGTGTGTGTGTGTGCGTGTGCGTGTGTGTGCGAGGGGGTGGGTGGAGTGGGAGTGCCCTGCAGAAGGTGGAGGACACGGTGAGTCAGGAGGAACAATGGGCCCTCCCTTCTCCATAATGTATGCTGCTGCTGGGCTGAGGTGAGCCTGATGAATAGGGGAGAAGAAGATGGAGAAGCATGGAGGGAGAGGAAGGCCGAGGGCGTGGGGGTCTCCAGGGCGTTGATGACAGATTAAACAGAAGCGGCCTTGTGCCACACCACGGCCGGCCCTGTCACCCTCACCACTCACACCCGTAATGGGAGCTGGCAGCCTGAAATGAGTCGCCGTGGCAAAGTGTATTATTTTTGAAATGCTTTCACACAAACCGTCCAGGCCACGTATACAACTTTGTCTCATGCTTTCATGTCACTCCCCCCTCCAGCCTCTATTTGCTGTGTCTAATTGTTTGCCACCTGCCAGTGAAATGAGCTGCCAGCCACGGACAGGCCTTTCATTTGTCTGTCAGGGCCACGATAGATTGGGAGTGACAACATCAAAAAAGAAAAAGGGGGGAGAAAAAAAGAACTGGCTTAAAAAGGGGAGTAGCAGGGGGGGGCACTCTCCACCAGGGCCCCCTCTATCAGAGACCTACACAGAGGTGGGGTTTTCAATTACTCATCAACATCCGAGCAGATGGGAATACAGTATGAACCACTTGAATGATCCTCAACTTCCTCCGTTCTGTTCTCTCCAAATTAGCACTCTGAGATATCTTTTGTCCTTACATATTTGATTTTACACATGATGGAGAGCAATGGTAATTGGCTTTAATTGAATTTGTGAGTGGAATGGAAGCATGTTTCCTCTGTGTCTGTCCCCTTATTGGTGAATGAAAGGACTATTAGATTAGATTCTGTCTGTTGGCTTTCTAAAGGAAACATTTCTTTGGTTCTACTTTACGCCACCGCCGCAGAGCTCATTCATATTCACCCTGAGATTAATCCTCCCTTTATTCTCCGCAACTCAATTAAGACAATCCTATTAATAAAATATGCACTAGATAATCTATACATCATTCATGAGCACTCAGTCGATGAATTATTCATAAAAGAGGAGGTTTGTGTTTTATCAACATCCTGTAAATCTAATGGAACGTCCCGACCACGCCGGTCTCCGGCTGGATGATGGGTGCAGGGGATGAATTAGGAACGCGGATTAAATGCACGCCTGTTTCGTACATTCACAACATGCTAGTGATGTTCTGATATCTGTCAATGGGATCTCACAGAGCAAGGCAGAGATCCACTGAATAAATGATACTTGTCATCAGTGTTCTTCAGAGCACAGCCGTATCTCTGGAGATATAAATATTTCAATAAACTGTCTCTCTCTCTCTCTCTCTCTCTCCTCTTTCTCCTGTGCTTTTTATTTGAATACTACTTTTAATAGTGCATGCCTGTCAGGTGGCCTTCAACCAAAGAAAGTTGATATTTGATTTATTTTTTTGTATTATATATACATGACTATTTCATATTTTATGTAATAGATAAAAGATCACAGCTTCAATGATTTTTGCAAAAACACGGGTGCTAGAGGAGTTGGAGAGAAGGCTCTGGGAGACACTGCCCAAAAAACTCAAAATGCACATTCTTGTCCAGGTCAAGTGTGTTTCCCATGGAATACAGCACATGATCACATCTATTTGACGGACCGGGTAAACATAATAGCAACATAAAACAGCGTAAGAGTGGTTTATTGAGGGAGGATTGTGAGGATTTGCCTCAGATGACAACAGGCTTAGCTAATGACAGAGCAGAGGCCTGGCCTGTGTCACCCGGACTTACTGCAGGAGATTGGAGAAGACACTGTCTGGCGTCCTCACAAACCCGAGGGCCAACTGCAGACCCGATAAGGAGAAGCTTTCCCTCCATTTCCTGTCAGGGATCTCTCGCAGGCCAAGTTTGCTGCATCATCTTTAATCCTCGGCCAATCAGATTGCATGCGGACAGGGATCTGCTACGCTCAATGTAGCGTCTGTGCTTTCCTGGCCCATAATGTGAGGTCACAAGTTTAGCTCTCATCTCAAGCCTTCACAAGCTTTTTTTTTACATGTTTCTTTCCGGTGCCCCCCCTCTTCTCTTTCAGCACCATGTGATATTTTGTAGCTTCTATAAATAATAGGGAAAACCACCAGCTATTTGTAGCTCTCTTATTGAGTTAATGTGTATAATTAGTCCCTTTTGGTTAGCTTGGTGCACTCTTTCACCTTAAAAACATACTATAAAAACATATAAGCCACATCCTAAAAACATGTGCAGTACTCTAAATGTGCATGTAGTCTGTCAAAACCAGACACTGCACTGTATATCTGTACATACCTGTACACAGGCCAGATGACAGATAGAAAGGTCTTGAATCTTGTGCTCAGTGAACCATACCCCCGTTGATGTGAACACAGACGGTAGATGTGCCGATGTTTGTCAGCAACAACTGGCACGTTGCTCCTGGAGAATCTCTCATTAGAGTCGGGGATGTTTGACAAGTCGTCAGAGCAGCGTGGAGGGCAGGAGAGGGCCACTGGTGGCAAGCAGACGTAAAGGGAAGTGGCTCCACTATGGTGGCTGGCTGGCCCCTTGTCCTCAGGTTTATTTACCTTAGCCTCCACATACCTCTTGTGTGTTTGTGTTTGTGTATGCGTACATGCATTATGCTGACGGATGGGCTTACAGGGCAGGATGTTTACCTTTCCTCATGTCCTGACTAAAGTCTGGGCATGCTCACCTTGGCAGGGCTTGAGAGCAGTAAGAGAGGCTGTGGAAGGACGGCCACATTGGCTTTTCATCATCATGACGGTTAATTGTTTTTTGCCCTACCCAGAAAACACATGAATAAATCTAATCTTACTTCACCTCATGGTCACGTAGATAACTAGAGCTGATTTACCTCACTATGAATCTTATTGTAATCCAGTGAGCCAGACCATAGTCGTAGGCATTCTGTCTCACTTTGTGATTGAAATCTGGATGCAATCCAGTCGAGTGGGCACATGAACAATATAAAGAGATGGCGAGCCGGAGCGGGGAACAATAATGCAGAGAGAAATCTAAATAAATACTGCCACAGGGCAGACCTAAAAGATATTTCCAGTGTGGACACCAAAAGCTGTCAAACATCTCTATCATCAGATCTCAGAAATCACATTGAAATGAAAAAGGTAACTGCAACGTATGCTATTTTGCAGCATCCAAATGCCCCCACATAGGAAAAGTGATGTTTTACAGTGTGTGTGAGTGTGTGTGATGTCTTAAGAAATAAAAGTTAATCAATAGAATGTCCACAAAAGTACAATGACAATGTGACAATGTGATAATGTGCAAACATTCACATTTAATGTGATGTGATGGTTTGTGATGGTTTATGGTCACTTGGTTCTTTTACCTGTATTCCCAATATTCCTGATGTTTTTGTACATGAAGAACAGAGAAAGGTGTTTTTCTAGGTTGTTTGACATCTATATGGAACAAGCCTTCTCAAACAAACTGAACATTTATCAGTCAAAAGCTGCACATACTGTATCAAAGGCCCTGGGTACGCGTGTAAGATGATGGTCCTGATAACCTTAGACATCACAAATACTCCTTTTGCTTGCCCTCATCCACCTGGAGGTCAGGGTGCAGGGTCAGCTGGAAAGCAGCATCCCTGGAGCTAGTAGGGATTCAGTCTCTCGCTCAAGCTGGGCAGATGCTTGCAGACTTGAGCCCAGGTCATTTGGTTGAGGGACAAGTTCCCTACTCACTACCTCACCCTGCTGTCCCGTTTGCCCTCATTGCAGGCCAAATGACTAGCAAAATGCTTTTCACTGTCTTGCTGTGTGGTGGAGGCGTTGATTTTTATATTGTTAATTGCTATGTTTAACTATGTTTAACCTTCGCAAGGCTTAAATCCTGTATTAATGTGATTAACTTCAGTGGATGTGCAAATAAAGCGTGATTGTGTGTGTGTGTGTGTGTGTGTGTGTGTCCTGTAGGAGTGTGGTGGTGCCAGTGAAGAAGCCCTCCCCTGGCAGCCTAGCAGTTAACACAGTGGGAGGCACCAACACCTCTGCTGGGCTGGGAGCTGGCAGCACCCCCAACATCTTTGCCGCAACTTCCACCACCCCCAAAAGCATGATCAACACAACGGGTAGGTCATGACGCCGAGCTCTCCGAACGCTACCCACGAGTTTGCTATAATACACTTACTGCACATAATTAATACATTTGCCCCGGTAATGTGGTTTATTTTCAAAGAACTCTCGTTTAGTGCAATTAGCGGATGTTTAATTTGAGTAATCACTGTACCTCTTAATGATCCAGTCTGGCATTACTTCCTTTGATGTCATTCCAAGAACAGACTCTCCCTCGGCTGGATCACACAATACTGTATCCATGTGCAGAGCCTCATAGCTACCACCAGATGGCCCTCTTTACTTTCCTATCGGCGTCTGAACATCAACATAGCCTAATGAAAACCTTTGTCTGCGAGCCCTCAGGATTTTTCCCCCGTACAACTAAATCAAAAGACTCCATCTTGCTCTACCCAAAGTAAACAATTAAAGAAATGTGTTCGCTGTGGCAACGCGTGTTCAACGCGGCACACATGGCATGCCTGTGTAGCGGGTGTTGCTGTCTGATTGATTGCATGCCCCTCTCCCTGCCCCTGCTGTCACACTGCTCCTCCTGGGGCTCTGCTGCGTTGAGCCGGGTCCACCTCAGGGCTCCCGTAGCCCAGGCCTCTGAAAGGAGCCACTTAACACTGAGAACCATTAGGAGCTCCAACACCTTTTTAATGTGCCCCATTAAAAAAAAAAAAACTCTCTCTCCTCTCCCAGCCCCTCAGCAGGAATGTGAGAAATGTGTCCAAGTCAAAGTGTGCTTTCAGCTAAAGCCACAGGCCCTCACCTAAACCCCATGATCTCACCAGCTCTGGCTATAACCTCTCACAAGGACAGTGATAATGATTGTACTTAGGCCCATGCTCAAAATGACCTGACTCAAGGCTATGCACACATTGTATCAACAATGTAGCTCATTGTCACCATACCAGAATTTGGACTATGATATCTAAAAGTATGATACTACTGCAATACAGACAGCAAACGAGAAAAGCCATCACGCAACGTGTTACCGTGCTTCACATGGACAGCTCTGCAGCAACCTTTAGCACAGGTGTTATTATATGTCAGGTGGGTGTCCACAAAATAGTACCATATTTGGCTCCTGGCACCAGTTTGGTTGGCGTTGGATTCAGTTGAAGACATGGTCGACTGTTTGACGCTGTTGCCATGTTTTCAGCTGTTTGACTTGGGTGAATTTTGCACTGACTGCTGCAGTCCAGTCAAGAGCTCGACTGTCTGTTCCTATTCCTATTCTTTCCTCTTTCCAATTTGCATGCCGTCTGCACTGAAATGGACTTTCAGCTTGCAGAACACATTTGGTGAAAGCGTTGAATGTTTATAAAATGTAATATTGAATTAAATCTTTTGCATTGGTGTTGGAGTCGTATTGACATTTTGGTTATGGTGACAACACTACTTTGAATGTATTTTTAGGATTTAGGTTAACTGACACAACAATACATTGAGTATTCCTCTCACACTGCACTGATATTGTATGGTTCTTCCCTGCAGGGGCCACAGAGACCACCTCCTCTTCCTCCTCTTCCTCCAGCTTTGTGAATGGAGCCACCAGTAAGAATCTGCCAGCCGTACAGACAGTGGCCCCCATGCCTGAAGACACAGTGGAAAACATGAGGTACAGTAGGGCCAGTCAAACGCTCTTTTCATCCCTCTGCAGTGCTGATCCACTATGTCAAACCATGTGCTTTTGTTCATTCCCCTGGCCTTATTTCCTCTTGTGCCTAGCTTTATGTGCATGTGTCTGGGACTCTTCCTCCCCCCTCCTCCGCATCCATGCATCTTATCTTACAAACACAGTTTCTGTACTCACTACCATTTCTGCCCTACCTTTGTTCGGACTGAATTTTTCCACCTGCACCGCTTTTATGTAGAAGTACAGTGTATCAGTGCTCACCTTTTTCTAAACTACGGTTCATTCTGTGCGTGGTTCATCTCACATACTAGACATTTCCTTTGTCTCTACATATTTAAAGCTCAATGAAAAACTGATAGAATGTAGGCGGTTATGTGGTATTGTTGATATGACTTTGTATTTTGTGTCTAACCTGTGTGTATTGATGTGTGTATCTTATTGTGACCTTGACCCATCTCCCTTACTTCCTCTAATAGTTTGTGACAGACATCTTCAGTCCTGCTGTCCTACTGACTGCTGAGAGCCCAGCTCTTTCTCCACGTACTCTCTGTCTCACTTCATCTCTCTCTCTCTCTCTCTCTCTCTCTCTCTCTCTCTCTCATACTCTCTCTATTTTTCACTATGTCCCCCACTAGAGGAATAGAGAATCAGTTGCCATGGCAGCAGTAACCGACATCACTTACCGTAACTGTGAAGTCAATGATGGTACTATCTTGCTGCAGATCCTGCTGATGCCTAACTTGCATTTTAGGAGTAAAACCAGGCCGAGCAGAATTGCCCATTCCATCCCGCTGAAAAATATCATCCATTAGTCATTTCAAACATGAACCTGAATATGAACATGAACATGAATATAATGAACTCACGTGCACCACCTGTAGGTCACAAAACAACATGAAACACATATTGATTGTGAATTTTTTTCATTTCTCTCTCTCTCTGTGCTAATGTGTATTTCAGTGCCTTTTGTGAAGTGGACCAGTGTCCACTACGCCCAGGGCTGACACCTCCCGAGCTCAAATCCTTTAGCTCCCTGGCAGGATTGCAGGCAGCCTCCAGAGGTGCAGGCCAGTGTCTTAGGCAAGGACATTTCCATTGGTCACCCAGGCCCCTGCAACCTGCTTTCTCTGCTCGTCTCTCATTCCCTCACTGTGTTTTCCCAGGGGGCTTCAGGGCAGACCCCACCACCACCCCCCACCACGACACACACACACACACACACACACACACACACACACACACACACACAGCCAAGGCAAAACCTGTCCTCCCTTCTCTCTTTCTTTGTTGCTCTCTATTTTGCTACTTTCTGCCCATCTCAGCTGGGAAAACAAGCCTCTCCTTTGCTTATGTCACATAGTATCTGCGTAGTATCAGCACTTCTCTGTAGAACATAGATAGCGTCAGGCAGCTTCCCTGTAGTGTGTGGAAGATAAGGAACTTCCCTCTGTGTAGAACAGCTATGATCCATACACAAAGCTTGGTAACATGTCACAACAAAGAATGCAAACGACTGGTAAGATATCCTCTTTGAGTATAAAAGCAATGATACGTATTGACGCGTCTTTCAACAATGTAAACCATCTCTTATAGAATACTCCAGTGATAACAACAGTACTCTGTCACGGATATAGACGGTTTGGTTTGCATCCTCTGAAGTGTTGGTTACCCTCTGTACTGACCAGGCCTCTGTCAATCTGTCTGCACATTAACCTAAGCTAGTGTGTAGATTGGGTGGAGGCTCAGGGAGAGTCCAGCCACCCCTACCATACTCATACACTAACCCAGGTGGAAAGGCACAACTGTATTTCTCTTTAACCTTCATTCTGATCCGGGTGTGTGTAGTTTTCCTTTCTTGACTTCTGTCTTGATATTCTCTTCCTTCCTTTTCCCCTCCCTGTCTCTCTTTCATCCTTCCTCCCCGTTCTCTCTTCCTGTATATTAGCATCACTACCAAGCTGGAGAGGGCTTTGGAGAAGGTGGCACCCCTGTTGAGGGAGATCTTTGTGGACTTTGCACCCTTCCTGTCACGCACCCTGCTGGGCAGCCATGGGCAGGAGTTGCTCATAGAAGGTACAGGTGCTGTATAGTGCTTTTTATTCCTCCAGCTGTGTGTGGAGTCCCGTCCCCACCACCCCGCTATTGTATGTCCTCCACTGGCTGCCTCACTGATGGATGCATATAGCAGGTATGAACAGGAGGAGTTACTGTTCCGCGCACAACCTGGGGGTCTGTTCTGATCTCTCCACAATGTCACTGTCAGTCTGATAGAAATTTGCTTTCCCATTCACTTATCTTGTGTGTCCTCTTCCTCATACACTCCACCTCATGATGATAATTAACTACTACATGTAGCATTTTTAAACAACAGTATATTGTTGTCAAATGAATTGTGATTCCTTGGTTTATTTACCAAAAACAAATGAGACCATGGTCGAGATGATTGGTAGCCTCGATCTCACGCCATACTGCTAATGGTTCTCAAAACTAAGATCACATTTCCCATAAACCCGGTTGCTCCCTGTCACAAAGAGGATCTTGGTTTCTTTACTCTTTTGTTTCACTGAAAAGGATAACATGTTGGAAGGAATTTTTCCATAGGCCTGTCTCTCGTTCCACCATCTGCTATTGCGAGTAACTCTGAAAGCTTTAGCTCTGTTTGCGCTGGAAGAACAGTGCCCTCTTCCTGTTTTGTACCGTAAAGCAGATTTCCTGTGAAATGCAGCTGGTAGCGGCCGCCAGTCTTCTCTGCGATGGTCTTGTTTTTTTCTGTAATTATCGTACCGTCTCAAAATGAATGTGGAAATGATTTATTGATGTTAAAATTCTACATGTAGCACCTTTAAACAAAACATAGAATCACATTTGTGTTCTCACTTTAGAGCATGTTACAAAACAGTTCAACAATGACTTTGCACCCTGTGATCCTCTGCTATGGAAACATACCCTTCAGGATTAATGTCTTCAATATTATAGCCGTCATCATTTTCTTTTAGCAGGCATTACAGCAGTCCAATGGCATATAAGGGTTGTTTTGGCTGGCTGGGTTGTATGCTGTGTTTGCAGAAGGGAAAAGAGGATGTGTGATCCCTTTGCCACACTCCACTATAGTACTCTGGGCTCTAGTCTTATTTCCTGGTGGCTATGTTAAGGCTCCCAGTGCTCTCTTCAGGCCCCAGGTTGGCAGCCTCTCACAGTGCTACCAGTGCCTAACCTCCGGGACTCGCTGCCTGCATTGTGTGCGGTGCCACTCCATTCCCTAGGCTTGCTTTGGCTTGCATTCACAAGAACATTCAACCACCACATCCAGCGCTGTGTGAGTGTGTGTGTGTGTGTGTGTGTGTGTGTGTGTGTGTGTGAGCTTGCATGCATGTAGGTATACATGCATGTCTGTATGTGTGCCTGTGTGTCCGTGTGTGCACAGTGTATGTGTGTGGCCTTTTTGTACTTGCAGCTTGTGCCCAAAGTGAAAGGATATCTCTGCCTTTTCTCAGTGCCAAACTCTGTTCTTAAAACTGTAAGCAATTCCAATATTAGTTTCAGAGGTCTGTGCAGAGAATGACAGCAGGCTGAAAGAATGCACTCCCATGGCTTTATTGAAGCCTATTCCTGGAAGAAACACAACTTGTCCACTTTCTTGAACACAGTCTGTTTGTTTTATACACTGTTTATACACTGCTGTTTTATACACTACACTACCTTTAAACAACAGCTAAATGCTGCCACCATTGCAGTATTTAAATTCAATTCTTTCAAATAAGTTAATTTCTCTTAAACATCAGCATCTTACATTTGGATTGAATGCTTTAATCAGCATTTGTTACTGGAAGTTTTAACAGTTTTGAAAACAATCAACTTCGGCAAGCTCACTCATGAACAGGCTCCTATGTTTTGATGCTAACCAAATTCATGATCCATCTTAGGTTCTAAACTATATTTGCCACAATGATATTTAAAGTCCTTGTTTTCTTTTTAGTGTTATAGCCAGGTTCTACAAACATGCCGTTTTTTCCCATTCATGTACCAAACACCTAGTACACACAAGCGGGCACGCCCACACACATGCACAAGTGTCATTCTCACATGTGGCTATAGCTACTCAAACATGCTCAGGGGAATGGAGGGAAAAATCAGGTAGCTGAGCCTTGACAAGTGTGAATATGTCTCTTATCCTTTCACTCAAAGTCTGTCAGCAGACTGGCCAAGCTGACAAACCAGACCTGAGCTGAGAGTGAAACCCCACAAACAAGGTCATAGATAGACAGCTTGGGCCTCAGTGCTCCTCAGCAGACATGTTTAACCCTCTATGGGTCTGTGGAAAGGTGCATCCTGACAGAACATATGAGCAGGTTTATCAGATTCAACCAGGTCTGGATTAGGACATGCACTTCAAATCTTTCACTTCATAGAGTTGTTCCAATCTGTCCTAATGACCTTTGTCCAAATGGAGGAGCTGAGACTGCCGTTCCTTTCTCTCTTTCCTTTCCTCCCAGCCCTTCCCAGGCCCACAGTTGAAATACTGTGCTGTAGTGCAAAGGCGCTCCATTTACCAGTAATTACCAGCCATCCATCACTCCTTAGATTGCCCGGGGTCAAGCCCCCCTGCGCCCTCTGTGCCCCCTTGCTTCACCCCACTCCTTCACCCCCCTGCAGACATGTGGTCATTGTGGCAATTATGTTGAGTGCACCCTGAGCCTTACACTTGGAGTTGGTGGCTGAGGCCTATGTGAACACTGCTGCTGTTGTGATGCCTGCCGCCTGCTTCTCGCTGCCCCCTGAGTGGCCCAGCCTGCCGGCACATCGCCCCACAATGCCACATTCACCCATGCCTTAACCCTGCCCTGTTTACAGGAAAGGACTTGCAGGCCGTGTTTAAATAGAATGCATTTAGTTTGTCTACCAGCACAAGGCCAGGGTCAGCCGGCCACCTGACTCCTGTGTCAGACTGGACTGACTTATGGTGTATCGTGTCAGTGCTATAACAAGAGGTCAGCTGTGGCAGTCTCTGTACAAGTGAGGGGTCACATCCTTTTGGAGTATTTACAATACACTCCCTTGGACAGTCTCCCCTCATGAATAGAGATGGATGTAGAGGCATCGCCCAAAAGAGACATTTCTTGTCTCTCTCCAATATTCCAATGTTATGTTACGTCCTATGGTATCCATGCACGCAAAACTACATTTTTGAATGTTGTCCAGTTGGAAATTACTATAAGTATGTAACTGTTAGTTAAAATGGATTGGAAAATGTAACGTTTTGTCTGTGCACAGTGCAGTTACAGTCAAATATGCAGCACATTGGAGTGGATTGTTGCACATATCATTAAGTTACCAAGTTTTTAGACTTTTCCCCCCTATTTTTTCAAAAGTTTGTTAAAAGTTTGGATACATCATTGATCTGCATGCTGCCATGAAAACATGTCATTCCCTGAGCATTTTAAATTAGTTTAAGTATCAGCTCATGCAAAGCACACCATTTGGTGATGGATAATAACTAAGCATGAGTATGCCATGACAGCTAATAATGATATATGGACCGCTTGTTATAAATTGCAGGTACGACTTACAGTAAAGCCATAAAGTTACAGACACATATCGTCTGAAATATTCTGGTTGAAAGTTTATATTAAAAATATTCTGCTCTCTCTTCTGATTGACACCCAATCACCTATGAAGCCATGCCAACTGTGTGGCCCTGGGTTCTGCCAGCCCATAATGAGTCCTAGAGAGTTGCTTTCTTTCCTTCTGGTAATGACTGCACCGTTAATGGTTCTCACCCAGAGCAACAGAAGGAGCTGGAGGTGCAGAATACTAGACCAGTTGCAGCCATTGTTTCTGCAAATGAGCTTTTCACACCTGCCCCTTGTTTCATTAGACCACTGTCTGCTGCTGGGGCTCACCGTCTACAGAATGGAGATAAGGGGAGAAACTGTGAATGCCTGTCTTCACTTCTCCAAGTGCATGCACGAGTGTGTGTGTATGTGTGTATACGAGCGTGTGTGGATGTGTGAGTACTTACACGAGCATCCATTTTCTTTTTTATTTCTCGCTCTATTCCATGCAGATGTTAATGAACTACTTTACAGTTTTATGATGAGCATAATGGAAGCACGACTTACAGGGTATTCACATTTCTCACATGTCACTTTGTGTGAAGAGTTTACGTCAAGGACATTGTCGACTCTTCTTGCTTCAATCTGTCAGAAACTTGAATCCATATTTACAGTATTGTAGTGGACTACTACTGGAACGATCTATTGATCACACACAGTCATTCTCTGATGTAGTTCATCACCACAAGCTGCTACAGTGCATCTCGGGCTGCAGTGCACAAGAGCACATCCCTCAAACACATTATGTATCTCTTTTTAATTTACAATCGCTGGAAATACAACTGAATCATTTGACTGAATTATGTTCTGGCTAGATTATGATTTAATAGCATCTTAATCTGCTGAATAACCATTATGGGACAAATGTCTAATTGTGTTCTTGGTCTGTCTGTTTTTGCCTCCGCAGGTCTGGTGTGTATGAAATCAAGCACCTCGGTAGTGGAGCTGGTTATGCTGCTTTGCTCTCAGGTGAATTCTTTCTCCTCACAACGCTCTTTCCCAGTCTGTGTCTCAGTCTCCCTCTTTTTCTTTCTGTGTGTATATATATATATATATATATACACACACGTCTCTCTCTCACGTTCTCTCTCTCTTATCTATCACTCCATAACACATTTTATCACCACAGTAAGTGCAGATCTCTAATAAGGAGCCAGTTTTTAGCTCTGGTTAAATACAATATGACACTTATGCTGCAGAATCTAGCAAATTGGACATGGACAATGTGCTGGGTCATGCCACTCATCTTTATGTCTCTTGAAAGGACGTATTTCCCACAAAGAAAAGTATTCATTCCTTATTCAATCCAAATTCTAGATATTATGTAGATCGGTGGTTAATTTACAATCTAATGCCAAGTGCAATGTCTTACATCAAATAAAAAGCCATTCACATCTCAGCTACAGCTTTATAGCATATTCTTTCGTAACATTTTCCAGAAGTGAATCATCCAAACTCATGACGACATGCAGCCTCAAACAGCACGCTGAGAATCCAGTGACTTTCTTGCTACACCCAAGCGCCTTAATCCCAAGCCCTCCTTTAGAGAATCAGCCCCACCTCATGCAAAGCTGCCAGTGACTGATCACCTCCACGCTGACCCTCTGAATCTCTTGTTAAGCCCTTGTTTCAGAGAAGGTCAAAGCCCCGATGTAGCAGTTAGAGCAGGAGATATTTAACATACCTTCTGTCAGCCCATCAGTCTTGTGTCGGGAGCCCATAAGGAAGCCATTACTTGGTGCCTCTTTGTGGATCCAGACTGCAGGGCCAGAGCCTTGAGGAGGTGCATTGCCACTCTCTGTGCTCCACGGTATCCACAGTCCAAAGCCCTCTTCAGCGGGGAGCTCAGCAGCCCACATATGCATGCATCTGTTATAAGAGGACCAAGATTAAGGGGCATTCCTCCAAGTGCATAAATGGGGTAGCGAGCACTGAGTTATCGTTCTTTTGAAGGTTTTTAGGGGGATGTGTTCCTTTTCTTTTTGTGCTGCTATTCTGTCTGTAGAGTATCTGTGCCTCTGGGAAGTTGCCTTTTTCCAGCGCTAGGATTTATTGCAGATGAGAGCGTCAGCATGCTGTTAAGGGTGTGAGTCCATCCCCCCTTAACACAGATAGCATTACTGCGGCTCCAGAAGTTCCTGCCATTAGGGGCTCTGGGGATGAAACCCAGGCTGAGATATCGACCAGACAGAGAGGCCTTGAAACTGGACCCCTGCCCTGCCGTCCTTCTACAACCTTCCAGATACAGATGAGCCATTGCTATGTATACTGTTAGGCAGAGAATGGTTATGAGTGCCTCCTTTATTACATTAGCGCCGAATTGTTTTCATAGGACAAGGCTGATATAAACAGTAGATGGTTTATAATCAGCGAATGTAACACTAATGCTTAGTGATAATAAGGTTGCAACACATTCCTAATCAATGTCTTTCACCTGAAAGCACTTTCAAAAGCAGAGTGAGCCTTGGCTGACATCACTATAAAATGCCAACGTCAACATATCCCTCACATATTTCAACATTAATGTTTTGAGACAGCAAGGTAGGGCGCCCGGCTGACCTTTAGTCCCTCTCTGTTATGTGACCTGTCACTTTTATGAATAAATTAGTGCTAATGATCTGCTTTTTCTTGTGTATGCATCCTAATCCCAGCGATCATAGTGTGGCTGGTCCGCGGCTGCAGACACCGCGCGTCTCCTCAGCCTGGGCAGCTGAATGAAAAGGTCAAGCAGCTCTGTTTCTTGTAACAGCTTAAACATACAGGGGGGATCTAGAGTGGAGCCACAGAGATTTAGTGATGGAAGGCCTCCAGATGTGGAGTGTAGAACAGAGCACAGTGCAGCAGATAAAAGCAGGAAAGCTCCCGCACACTGACAGGTTGGATTGAAACACCACAAATACTTAGTGTGCCCTGCTGAATTTCAGGAAGATGAAAGTGGGAAGAGAGAACGTCTTCTCAAAGCCAACAAGGAAACCTCGCTATGCTACATGCTCTGCTATGGGGTGGTGATCCTGTGCTTTTATAGGCCCACAAAAAGGTGTTTTTTTTCTCAAAGATGGATGGAAGAATAGTACCGTTACCCTAGCTGAACCTTTCAATGAATGCCCAAGATTTCCCAATGTTATGTGTCACAGATTACCTTTAGATGTCAGCCTTTCTTACCCAAGCGCCTAAACAAACTTCCCATGGCCAGAGGTGCTGCACTCTGGGAATGGTCTGCATTTACACGAGGGATCACGTTGCTTTCTTCTGGAGGTGCATGTCAGGCCTAATTCCCTTCAAATGGGCAGCCGGCCACTTTTCCTAAATATCTGCAATCACAGGCAACCTAGTTTGGGAGCTTTACTCTCCAGGGGGAAAAAAAAAAAGGAAGAGACAAAGAAAACCTCTGAAGCGCCATCTCAACCGCCGCCAAGCGCACCTCAGACAAGATAGCAGATTTGACTAGTTCACGCTATATACCTCCACTGACCTGATGTCATTTTCCCGGTGTCACATCTGCCTTGATTTCCGTATTTATTTTTGTCACGTGAGTGCGGTGCAAGCGGACCTTCAGAAGTCTGGCTGTACATGATCCCTGTCCAAATCAGGAACAGCTTATTCCAAGCAGATACTGTAGCGGAGGGAGGGGGGGTCATAGGGAACATTTGGAGACCAGATGCTCAGCAGTTTGTCAGCACCATCTCCCTGACTTAACGCATCGTAGGGTCAGATTGTGTAGTCTTGCATGAACCAATATGTGTCAGGCACGACAACTGTGTACAAAAACACATACCGATACATTATGTTGTCAATGTCAATTATTCTGGTTCTGTGCACAACAAATGCTGCTGATCTTGTTCAGACAGTCTCAAGGTGCATGCAGCCTATACTGCCTTCTGGTTTGCAGGTATGAGAAGAATTGAAATGTCCCTATGTACTATGTACTCCCTTTTCTTTTGGGTGTGACAACAGTAATGATAATTGCAAAAGTTAAAATGCAAAGTAATGTTCAAAGACTTATATATATGCGAAGAGCCTGCAATTAGTTTTATTCCTGACACTTGGCTTGCTGGGAGGACTGAAACCCCCTTTTCCTTTCATTTTCTTCTTTTTTTTCCCTTCCTCTTTTGAACTGCGGCCTTCTCTGTTTTCCCTTCCATTTGCACCTCAGTGAGGGTACAGGAGAGCTGAAGTTCCCACAGTGAAAGGCGCGCTCTCAAACTGCTTTTTAATCATTTCCAGAGCATGTTGTGAGAGAGCAAGTGCTGGCACTATGGCGCAGGGCTCGGATCCCTTCCAGGCGCACGCTGCAGCACTCGATGAGCCTGCTCAGTAATCTGTCACTGTAAGGGACAGAGGAAATGGCTGTATTTAAGTGAGAGGATTCAGTTTCATCCCACAATTACATCTCTGCTGTGCGTACAGATCTTTTCACAGAGGAAGAAAGGATGGTCGCACAGGCAGTGCAGAATTTCAGCTTTTTATAGCCATTACTTTTTTCCTGAATGGATACATGAGCTAAATGCTTTCTTTACTTGAATTACATCTAACTACATCTATTGTGATCTAAAGTACAGTTGAGACTTGCAGCTTGGATGGCAGAATGTGTTTATTTCTATTTCTGAAAGATCATAGAGCTTACTGGATCAAAAGGCTGTTTTGTTGCTCCTATTCTTGTAATGTTTTAAATTATATTACAATGTTATTTTTTTATTGCCTCCACATGATTTTTTATTGAAAATTAGCCGCACTGACATGATTTTTATTACCCACATCTAATATTGCTTATTAGGATGTAATGAGGTCTCTTATTTATTCATAGCTGTAACCATCCGCAGCCTGAAGCTACTGTGATTAGCAAACCTCAAACCTCTCTCATTTCAGGAGTGGCAGAACTCCATACAGAAGAACGCGGGCCTCGCCTTCATCGAGCTAATCAACGAAGGACGGTAGGTATCCGCTCAGTGTAACACATGTAAGGCCAAGCAGTGGTTTATTCATCCCTCTGTTATCAGTGTGTGCTCTAGTCATCTCTTTGTTTTCTCCCTGACAGCCCTTAGAAGGGAGGACCGGTGGCAGGGCGTAGATTAGCTGTAACCCTCTTGCCCCTGTTGAGTGCTCTTTAGGGGGTAAAGGTAAATAAGATTGCAGTGACAGAGTGAAGTAAGAGTATCAACACTACAGTGTAGTCACCCTATCTTAATGCCAATGTCTGCCTTCTTCTGTGTCTGCTTGCTAGTTCTGTTTATCCCTCTCTCTCTCTCTCTCTCTCTCTCTCTCTCTCTCTCTCTCTCTCTTATCTGGGTGTGGCCAGACTCAGGGTTTTCTGTAGAGCAGCTCAGGAGCAGCTCAGCCTCCTTGTCCATCTGCTGACCCATCTGGCCAGACCGCTCCTATACCCGGGCTCGTGCTTCAGCCCAGCCAGGCTCCTCTCAGTCCCCTGTTGGCCCTGGAACAAAGAGCTTTAGTCAGTAGGGCCACACGGCGCTGTCCAGGGTGCTGCTGACAGATACATAATTTCCCAGTCTATCTCAACTGTCTGCACACCTGCTCAGCCTAACTAGACAGATCTAGAGGTAGCTAGAGTCCAGTACCTCTGTTTATTTCCCTTACAAGGCCCTTTCAAACACACTAAAAAAGCCCCGATCAGAGGCTGTTATAACGTATCACTTTAATTGATTATCACTGCTCTTCTCCAGCTTGATGCACTCTACTTGCCACCCACCCATGTGCGGGAGCTGCCCTAGTTTTCTGTGTTGACATATAATCAAAAGTAGATTCAACATATTTCCTGCCTACCGACGCTGTTAAAATAAAGTGTCCTAAAACTCCAAAAGTGTGTGGCAACAGAGATCAGAGTCCTGGAAAGAGTCGTGATCAGTGTTTTGAAGCACATAAATGGTGCTTGGAGGAACATGATCTGGTTTTATCAAACGTCTCCAAATTGAGCACTTCAAAACATCACTTTCAGAATTCTGATTGATAAGATTAGAGAGGCAAATATCTGAAAGTATCTGCAAATTGGTGTTTTTTTCTCTGGTTACTGCCAGAAAAGGAGCTTATAGGGCCTTACATTATTATAATTTTGAGTATCAACCTATGAGCTGACTGGGAATTTAACTCACAATATTCCAATTATGTGGGTATTTTTAATGACAAGAGCAGTAGGCTGACAGGAGAAGTTGTAAATTTGGAAAATTGATCTTATAGAGATCCTTACACCAAACCAAGCTTATTTAGTGTGCAAGAGAATTTGAGATGCTTTTTGAATAAGCGTTTGGTCTTCTTTTCTTGGTTTCAAATCATAAACTTGGTGCTTTTCCACTCTCTTCTAACAGTGAAGGTCTCTCTATAAATGAGTGCTTGTCAACAGTTAAAGAGGCATCAGCAGCTGATGAATGCAGCCTCGGGATTACTGCCTCTCCTTGGGACAGGAGGGAAATTACAATCTGTATCAAGCACTGGAGAGGAACAGAGGCTGCTTTAATTAAAACAAAGCTGGCCTAATGGTGTGTAAAATGGCATGTAATCTACACACAAAAGCCAGAGTGTTTTCAATTATTAAAGAGATTAGAATTTAAATGCAAGTATGGGCGGAGGCCAGGGAGCCTCCAGAGTCAGCCATGTGAGAAGTTGTCCATGGCCTGGCTTGTCAGCAGTACGGGGGCTGGGTCGACGTTCTGGTCAGTGGGAAGGGATGCTCAGTCAATCACGAATATGCCAGACAAGCTTCAATGCTCTAATGACACTCCATTCCCTCCTTAATGCTACAGAGGGATCTGTCACTGACCTGCAGCCTTGCAACATAACATAGACAAATGACGCTGTTTACTCGTCTGCTCTCTCGACTGGCGGAATGTTGCACAATCCTGAAAAACTACATGTGCCTTAACCCATGCTCTTTCCTCAGCAGCAGCATCATAATGGATGGTAGCTAATAAATATCTCACATGGCCTTAGAAATAATATACCGTGTGCACGAGGCACATGTATAATCTGCTGCATTTAACTGTGTCTGTGCTGCTAAAGGCTGCTGTGCCATGCCATGAAGGACCACATAGTCCGGGTTGCCAACGAGGCTGAGTTCATCCTCAACAGACAGCGGGCGGAGGACGTCCACAAACATGCTGAGTTTGAGGTACAGCAGGTCTCTACTGTGTTGTCCTTCTTCCAAGTGGGCACAGAGTCAAACTGCCACAACATTGTATGAAAGGGGAGTAATAATCAACATACATGTTAGTTGTGTACTCATTTTGAATAGTACTATTGCTTCTCTGAAGGTATACCATCTGCTGCATATTGTGTCAGTGTACTAATGAACTAAAAACAGTACTTCTACTATTATTCAGTATTCTTGTTCTTGTGTCTCCTCATGAGAATTGACGCCTTATTATTCCTTATTAATGAATTTAATAATTGGATTCAAAGTAATGTGCCAGAAATATTAATTTAGGGTTTTGTTCTGAGCTCTTTAATTAATATAACCTCCTGAGACTGTAGCTAGCGCAGCCACATCAAACCACTTCCATTTTAGGCACGAAAGGTAACTACTATTTTAACTAATTTCTGATGCTATCTGCAGTAATCAGTATTTAGCTTGTATTTTTCTCTTCTATTCTTATAAAAAACACACCATAAAAATTGTTACACACTGTTATCATTGCCACAAGAGATAGAAAATGTCTACATCTCACTGTAAGATATAAAAAGAAAATAATTTTGCTTGGAAGTTGTAAAACATAAGAATACAAATATGTGTATGTGTACAATCCCCCCTCCCATGTACACTTACACGTGTATACACACACACACACACACACTTCCACCACCTTTGTTAGCAGCTTATACATGTGAGGAGTGATGAGTTTCTTATCTGGGAAAAGCAGCCATCCTCAAACAGCTGCTTGATATACAGTTCTTGAGGATCCTTGACCTGCTAGATAAACTGGAAGAGACGGCTAGATATGCAATGTCAGGAGAAAGGGGAAGTGTACCTGGCCCCATCCGTTCTGTCTGCCAACTCCAGACAGCCTACACTTTTCATCTAGGTCTGACGTTACTTTATTACCCACTCTCCAAGATTGAAGATTCAGGACGCAGATAAGACATTTTTACAATTAAGTTGATGTCAGAGCGAAGCTTCATATGTTTTAAAATGATAAATAACGTTTGATATTTGTCAAAGCATCCCGTGGTAACGTGAGATGACAAGCAGAGATTGAGTTATCTGCCATATGAAGAATATGTTGAAGTATAATATCTGACAGAATTCAAATTTAAGGCAGGAAATTCAATTAACTTCCAGCTTCTGTTAGCAAATTAGATTTTGAATATTAGCAAGAGATCCCCCAGGGCAGCGTGGTGAGACAATCTTGTTTTAGCAGCAACGATGAAGTCAGATGTGCTCCTCTAGTTTACTTCTAGCCACCTGGAACACTTGGAGAGTCGCACTCACTTCCGAAATTTTTTTTATATCAAACCACACATCTGTATTTATGCAATATAGTTTTTTTGTTTTATATTTTTAATGCGCCTTCCTTACCTTTACCTAACATTTACATGTACCCGGGCATTTAATCAAACATTATTCCAACTATTTTAGATGGCTTGGTGAAATCGTGCATGTTTTTAATTGGTTTATATTTCATTCACGCACATTGCAGAAGGCCATGTATCCTTGCTGTACATTTTTATTAGAAAATATGGTTGCAGAAAGTTCTTTTTAAATTTCCAGACACTAAATTGGTATAATAATAGTGTAACTCAGTTAACCTTGACACACCATATTCTTTGTGGATCTATTAGAGTATTTTCCTTTCTCCTCTAATAGCACCAAGCACCGCTACCTAGCAGGGAGGCTCATCTGTCCATAGTTATGGAACGGGCTGCCTTCATGTGCCTCACCATGATTTACTACACTTCTCCAAGGGAGCAGAAATATATCTCTCAGCTGTCCACTAATATCTTTATGCACTCAAGTGTGTTGAATGAAGCTGTAACATTTTTCAGTGTGACAAATGCTCCATTAGAGGATATATAATTTTGACTTGATGCAAGTAAAACCATTTCAAATGCTAATAGTACAATGTCAGATCTCATTGTTTGGCGGTGGATACTGTACCCAAACCCATAAATATATGATGAGATTCACACTTGATTCTTTCTCTCTTTTTTTGATGTCACACCAGTCCAACTGTGCCCAGTATACTGCCGACAGAAAAGAAGAAGAGAAGATGTGTGATCACCTGATCATTGCTGCTAAACACAGAGACCATGTGACAGCCAACCAGTTGAAACAGAAAATTGTCAATATCCTCACCAACAAGCACGGTGCTTGGGGGATTCTGGCCCAGAGGTAAGCCCTTAAACTAGGACATATGAAGAGCACGATCGGACCAATATGGGCCATGTTAAGGCCTAACTGATACCATAGTTGGTCAATGCTAGGTGCAGTCTAGAGGACAAAAGTTACCTGGCCGCCACACTCGGCAGTGATGGGATAGGACCACCAGTTAATGTCATTTTCCCAAGATCCAATAGGGTCAGCTATCGGGTCAGCAAACGCAATTACACTGTGGAGTGGCTTAATCCCCCGGGGACAGCTGATTGGCCAGTCGTCCGACAGGCTGGGGTGGAAGGAGGGGAAGAAGGGGGTTGGGGTGTTTCTGCAGTGTTGTCCAGGTTCTCAATGACCCTCTCAGTAACACAGCACAGCACCTGGTGGTAGTTGGAGATTTCCCCATGGGTCCTGTTAAAATAACCGCCGGCTCTCCTGCTCTGCCTCCCACTGCTCTCCTACATACAATGCCTCCATCACAGACACATGGTCCCAAAAAGATGAAGGATTAGGATCAAGAGGTGATTGTAATAGGCAAACACTGGTGCAAAAACATACTGTTTATACTGTGATCATCATACATGGCTGTAGAGGATTTGATTCTATTTGATTGTGGATAGTATAGTATGTTGCAGTACAGTATAGTACAGCATATTCACTCTTGTTATAATGGCAGAATTTGGAAGTGATGCTTTGACAGGGCTTGTTTCAAACCCATTACTGATTCTTAAAGTCCAAACAATAGCAGTTTGTAAAACGTTCAACCAAATATCCACTGCACTGCCATGCTTACAGAAGCCAAAACAAATGTTGCCCGTTTGCTGAAACAGTAGCTTTTGGTTTTGTTATTAGATTTTGAAAACACAATGCAGATGTTCAACCGTGTTCGCTAAAATTGAGTTTGTTTCATATGTGAAACCATGTTTAACATTGTCAAGAAAATATGCTAGCTGGTGTAATTACTTTTTTATGGCTGCGTTTTACATCTTTGATTTGCTTGATAGTTCAAACATTTTCCATCCAAAACAGTCACGAGCAGTTGCATTTGGTTTCTTCTTTTCATGGATTCAGTTGATTGATCTGGAAGTAATTCATGTACTGCTGCTCCTTCCTAGGTGCTGCATGATATGAAATTTGAGCATATATGACTCCATATAATGTAGCATCTATCATTGTTTTTAAGAAGTTTCTGACAGGGCATGCAACACCATTATTTTGTTGCATGGTTAATTGCAGCACTACTACACAGACATTTTTTTTTTAATAATTGTTTTTATTATTATAGATATTGTCAAATGTAAAACTATGTTGGCTATGTCTGAGCATGTATGGTATTCATGTAAAGATTTTCATAAAACTGAACCAGAAGTACCCATGACAAAATGTATTGGATTGAATTCTGGGCTCTTGTTCAAATATTTATGGAAACCCTCTCAGAGGCAGAGCATTTGCATTGAAACAAAAGGTTATTGAGCGTGGGTGCATTGTAAATAATGCCACAAAACTTCCAACAAATTCAAATTTAATGGTAACCTGCTGGCGAAGAAAAATGATGCAATATGCTCACAAGCTCAAGGCAGTGTTGCAGTTCAGCGGCTTAGTCTTATTCAATGCTACATTAACTTTCCCATTTATGCCTCTCTTGTAAAATATAAAGCCCTCAAGCATTTTGAGGTGGCTGTCTGTTATTTGTGACTGCATGTGTGTGTGTGTGTGTGTGTGTGTGCATGTGTGTTTGTATGTGAATTTAGTTGTTATTGTTGGTTTTCACCCTCATGCACAGAAATTGCTTTCCTTTCTACTCCTAAGTTCTGCCTGGAGCCATGCCATAGGATATTGATCATTTGTGTAGAACATATTATAAACAGAATTCTTCTTGGGCAGGCAGGAGACAGAAACTAGGATTTCCTTGTGCAAGTGTGTATGCGCTACTTCTTCTTTGATATAACCACCTGACCTGCCATTGGATGTGGTTTTCCTGAATATAAAAACCTCTGCAGATTATCAGCAGCTCTGATGACCCCTTCCCGTTGTGCTGTTGTTTTCGTTGTGACGTACACTATAAGAGATTGTTTTAGCAGCACGAGAGCGTCGCCCATGAAGGAGACACAAGCCTGGAATGCAGTTCCTCTGCAGTCATGTGACCTGCGTGAGGAACAAGCAGATCAGACCCTATGGAGGCCTGTTAGATCATACTATATGCTTGCTTGATGATGAATGTCCCCCTGTATAGAGTCAGCATAAGAAAATCAATACTCCTCAAATTGAAACAGTATAGGGTTGTATTGATCCGCCGCGCTAAATCAAAACGAGGAGGCTTTGATACAGCTCTCCAAGACAGCTCCCTGCCCAGTAATGACACACTATCAATTTTAGCTTTACACTGATAAATCAAGTTGAAAATTGGATGTCAGACTTTTTTCCAGGGAGAGAGTGATTTTCCCTGCCCTCTGGTCCCCTCTGCTGTTGACCTCTGAACCCTGCCAGTGGATTATAAAGTTCAGGCTCATCTAAAGTGAAAGGAGATGTCAAGGCAAGGCTGATGAATTCATCGAAGAATAATGTGCACCACTTTTGAAATATAGGGCCGCCTTATTGTAGCAGTACTAGAAATTCTGTCTCATTCAGTGGGACTGTAAGGCAGAGTAGAGTTTCACATAATAACATCATTTAATTCATCAAACAATCCATATGTTATAATTATATAGTTCATGGTGACAGGTATAAATGCTTACTGTTTTTTTGTTTTTCGACCACTGTATTACTACTTATTTTTATTTAATTTTAATTTTGCCATTGATATATAAATATAGAATATTCTCCCTTTAACACTGTAATTTTGCATTGCAGTTGCTTTTTCTTTTGTTGCACCATTTCGGTGTGATGAAGACGCAGGCAATGTTTCTGTATACAGACACACCCACTTTCTACCAACACACTAATGGTGTTTCTACTAAAGCCTTCCCCAGTCCTGGTTTCCAAATGTTTCTGTCTGATGTCACTCTTTTCCATTCATCGCTCCTCAGGTACTAATTGTTCTGACATGGCCACCCTAACAGAAATGTAAAAGGGGCTGAAGGAGACAAACCTCCCTTTGTTCCCATGCACGTGTCCATGTTCACATCAGCAGCATCAGTGACAGCTGACAGAGGAGCCTCCACTGGCCCCCACAGCAGACCTTAACCTTACCTGACTGGTCTATTGATTGTCAACATTTCTTCTGTATAATTACTTTTTTGTAGCAGAAGGGAGAAAGGAAAATGGCGGCGTATATTGATCTGTTGGAAGGCAGTGAAACAGCCGTTTCCCTTGACTAACAGTGAGTTTCATCTCTCACGTGTGATGAATGGTAACAATCCGCCCTGTGGATAATAACTTTGTGATGGAATAAACCTTTTACTCGCAGTCTTCCCAGAGTCTTTGGTCTCACCTGAAAGGGTTATCAATTCTAATACAAGTCCACTAGAGCAGGGGTCCTGGAGCGTTGCCTGGGATCGTCTTTAGAGGGGGTTAAAAGACTCAGTGGGTTCCAGGTCTGATGACCTCTATGGGGTCGAGATGGAGACCAAGGTCTCTGGGTTGAGCCTGAAGATATACCAAAGAGCATTTCAAATACAATCCTTTTTGACATCCAGAGCATGGATGAAGTATCACCTTTCTACTCTCCCCTTGCAAATAACATCCATGGGATCATGGGAATGTATTTTGTTACAGACCTAGTTTTGTCTAATATTAGTAAAAATATATTATTTGTATTTGGTATCACTAGAAATAATTTCTATAAAATGATGCTGCTCTGAATTTCCCATCTCTGCTATGGATGGTGTGCAGACTTTCTGATGTTCTACCTTTACCTCAGCCCTTCCTGCCTGGGAAAATCGTCTGCATACCATCGCACATTTCTGTGTGTCCTTTCTCTAGTAGGTTAATAGAACTGAACATTTAAGAACAACTTGATTTTTTTTTTCATGTGATAAGATTTTATTTAAAAATACGATGCTCCTTTGTTCTATCTAACTGACATTCCCTCCACTTGCATTTGTTCTTGACCTATACCAGGCTATTTCCCCTCGGGGCACTCTTAACCTTGCACACTGTGCTAATTATCTCTGGAAAGAGGCCCATTCACACAGTCATCAATTTCAGCAGGCAAAGAAATTGAGCTGGGCATCGCCTGACTGTGCCCCATTTCTGATGAAAGATGGAGATCCACAAAGCTGGCAAGCCAGGAGAGTTCACCTACAGTATGGGTCTTCATCCCTTGTCTGATCGCCTATGTCTGTCTTCATTACACCAGATGACCTGGAGTTAATCTTGCTGATGTGTCGTTTTCCTTTCGTCTTTGTCCAATAGCCACTCCCCAGTGTGTCTATTCTCTATCTCTTCATCTACAAAAGAGAACTTATATCCAATAACTAGAAGCATTCGGTTCTCGGCTCAGTATCCACACATCCCACAACAGTGCTGAGTTTAGTGATGATAAGAAATGAGGAAATGAAACAGATGAAAGTGCTGTGTACCATTTCCAGCCCTCTGTGATAATCTGATCATGATGTTGGCCATAGAAGCCCTTAACACTTGGCATTCAACAGACACATGATCAAACTTGAGATGTGTTGTTATAGGGGGAAATTACAGAGTGTATTTTTTCTCAATTTATACGTACTTTGAAAGAAAGGGGCTGAGAAATGCTCTTCACCATATGGTTGCCAGTCACCACTTTTTGATGTATGTTTTTTTGTCTTTGTCTAGCTGCGCATGTTGAAGATTGTGGCGTTTAATGGAATGCACTGGTTGACAGACAGCGTTTTCACAAATAGTGAAATAAGATTTGTGTGTTGTCTGAGAGAATGTTTCTTGATATCTGGACTCACCCTGGTGGCAGGATTGCCTCAGTGACATGAGCCTGGGAGGTACATGGTACACAGGTTAACAATAAACTGTTTTTTATTTTAAAAACATTTTTTTAACACACTTGTATCGCAGCAATCTCAGAGATTAATTTAATAAATTCCTCAGATTTAGTATTTAGTTAGCCATAGTCAGAGCCTGTAGTGACAACTGAAAGAAAAGACCATTTGTCCTCAGAGTTCCACTGGAAACTGGTGTGTGTTCAGTGTCCCCGTCACTGAACTGTGTGTGTGTGTGTGTGTGTGTGTGTGTGTATGTGTGTGTGATAGAAACCAGTTGCTGCCCCATTGAATAGAATTGTCACTGATTACTGGTATTTATTATAATTATCCCCTATTCATGTCGCCAATGGAAGCTTTTAAAAGGAATATAATGGTGTTTTATTGAATCACTATGTCCCTTTCCTTCCTCCCAACTGCCTCGCACAAATCACCTCTGTGTGAATAAAAGGACTTTGGTTAAACAGAGATCCACATCCTGACCTATAAGCATGTTCATGTTTCAGTTTTACATTCTGTTTTCAGTGACTTCAGAAACATGAGGTTAACTA
The DNA here is from genome assembly GCA_034670405.1 of Hoplostethus atlanticus. Classification (NCBI taxonomy): domain Eukaryota; kingdom Metazoa; phylum Chordata; class Actinopteri; order Trachichthyiformes; family Trachichthyidae; genus Hoplostethus; species Hoplostethus atlanticus. Next base: position 6,795,380 of record JAXDDX010000003.1, on the reverse strand, counting down.
TCTATTTGACAATAGATCAGTGTAGTGGTATATTTTATTTCATTTGGAGACGGGGACTCGCACACAATTGCCAGAACTTAGATTTTTTGTGCAATAATCCAAAGAAGCATGACATGTACAATGTAGGTTTTGTTTGTTTGCATTTCATTTTCGTAGTTGTACGATTCAGGTCTTAAACAAGCACCTATAATATAGTAACAGCACAGGTCTACACGTCTAGAGTTAGCCTAGACCATCTATACTATTCTATAATAATCTGAGAAAATATGAGGAAACAAAATAGTGTCTTTGCTGCTCTGATATTGCATTAGTACTGAGAATATATCATTCATTAATCCAATATGTGCCCTTCTCAGCTGTCAAAAATATATCTTTCTTTTCTAGAGAGATGTTAGAGTTTGATATAAAACTGTTATGAATCCCTTTATTTTTCTTCTCCTCACCATCTTATTTTGAATTATGCCTGTCACATTTTTACTGCCTTTTACAAACAGAACACATTCCCTGTAGACTGAGGGGTGTTAGATCTGGCACCTCAAAAACCCCAAGACTCATTCACTCAGGAGAGATGTGCTTTAAATACCTATTTGAAAGAGAAGAGGAGAGACGATAGTCTTCTTAAACATTTATCCTACTGCACTTAGCAAGTCTGAAAGCAACCATAAATAATGGTGCTTCTGTTTCCTGTTGGTTATCAACGCTGGAAAATTAGCTTTTAAAATGCAGTTTGAAATCCATTTGGGTGATTGATGGGTGACAGGACTAATAAATTTTGCCAGTTTCGAGGAGGCTGGCTCACAGCCATTCTTTATGCTTGTCATGAACCCAGACACATTTGACGTGGAAAATAAGGGAGTCAAGAGCCACCTCTGCTTAATAAAGAACGCCATTGGATGGACAATTTGTTGTTGTTACAGAAACAATGCAGCAAAACAGATTCCATTAATGATCCCAAAGCATAAATAGTTTGAAAAAAGTGTGATCTCACCTACTGGAGTTTTAATTTCTGCCATGCATGATCATATAGGGTCCAGACTTGTTTCTGCTATGTCTTAAATCCAGACATGTATGTGCATATGAACGCAAAGCACAATTGTATCTAGATGGTTTTGATTATTATGGGTGAGAATGCCACTGATTTTCAACAGTGCAAACATCTTGCTAATTCTTTATCATCCACGCTGCTTTGTGGACATGGATGGAGTGCTGCTTGGTGGCTGGGCGCCACCTGAGAGGGTTCGTTGGAGCTCTGTGTGTGAGCTCAGTAGCCCCAAGCTGTGGCTCTCCTTTGGGAGTGCAGTCCTCCAGAGCACTCCTGGACCACCCTCAGAGACGAGGTTCCCTCAGCAAAGCACTTTGGCACAGTCCAAATCCGGTCTAGTACTGACCACATGGTCTAGAATATCACAGGTCCCACTCCAACACCAGAAAACCACATCCAAACTGAAAACATATGCATAGAAGGGAACAAGGGGAAGAGAAATCAAAACGTTAACATCGCACACATCTTGGTTAATTAATCATTGGGGTTCGGTTTGTCGAGCATTTGATTCATTTTTAAAACAAATGAAAATATTTTGGCCTCTACTTAAGTTGTTGTACACAAATGATTATCCTTAAGCAGACCAAATCGAATGCATCAAATACTGTTAATACTGTTACAAGGAAATCTTCAAAGTGGCGGATTTATCCCCCACTGGCATCTGCTGTCTGTTTGTACAGAGAATTAGGGGACATAATCTTCAGCAGTAATCGCCCAGTTGCCTACAGTGGATTTACATTTTTCACACTGTGTAATCTTGCGTTTACAATATCATTTACGTGGGTTTCTCCTTTCCACCCACTGACATCCCTCCTTTTCCTGAGCTAAGCTTTGAGGGAGATTGACAGGGGACAAGCTCAAGGCGTTCAGCGTTGCTTTGCATACAGCGGCTCGTGATACTTCAGCATACAGCTTGCACACATGCACATGTATGCACACACACACACACACAGACACACTCTTTTGATTGATACTTAACTGAAACTGAGCTCTTGTCGCTGTCAAGGCCTAGCTAAGTCTCCCGAGCCTCTTGATTTCTGACATTTGTAGATATTATATTCATAGAACAAGGAGGCTGTATTTTGTGATGTGATCCCCCTGTAACACTTTAATCTGTTTAGACTGACTCAATATTATGGCAGCGAAAGGGGCAGAAACCATACAATGAAATGTGCAGCTGGCTGCCAAGGACTTTCTGTATCCTACACACAGTGAAAAATCTATACTTGGATTTGGATGCACAGTACTAGATCCAAGGTGTTGTTTGTAGCTTTGGGTGGCTGACTGTTGTTGTTTCTAGTGGCTGTGGCGGTAGAGACAACATTTCAGATAAGAGAACAAAGACTTATGTTGGACAGAAAACACTAGATATACTTTATGTGTGCGTAATAAATACCTCCCATCCACAGATAGCTGTTGAAGTTGGGGGAAAAAAAAGGAAACAGAATGACTCTGTGTTTCCTCACATTTGGCTGAAAACGAAACTTAACCACACTCCAGAGTGATGTGATCACCTCATACTGTCATCTGTACACCAATTACTTTAATCATCACTCTCTTTTTACATATCCCTCCGCCCAATTCAGAGTAAATTTGCAGCAATGCTTTTTTTTCTCTCTCCATTTCCCTCGCAAGGAAACACAAAGGCTTTGAAATATCTCCAGCTAGTGCACACTTGGAATGAGCAGCACTTAGTAACCTGATGCTAGTCCTGGCGCTTAATGGTTTGCATTAGCTGCAAGCAATAAAATTATCCCAGGTCCTCACTAATGTTGGAATAATCATTTACAAAGATGGTTACCACATGCTGGGGCTGTTTTCTTCTTTTTCTCCTTTTTTTACGACCCTAATTCACTGTTATTAATAATGAATAAAAATGCAATTTTCTGTTGGGTTGCTCCAGGGCCCTGGGAATCATTTCAATGAATATTTCAGCACATTATTTTAATCATGGCTCCACATATGCAGGGCGGGGGGTTGTTTTATAGGCTCATGTCTCAACCGCCCCAAGACCCCAGATCATTAAACCCCACGCTGTCTGCGTTGAGGTTCCTACCTTTGATTTACAAGACTTGTTAAAAAACATTGTAAAAAAGGAGGCAAGCTGTGCCATTTATACTTGTAATTTGATGCTGTATTTGTTAATGGGAGTGCCTGTGATTTATGTGTGCAGCGGCTGCTGCTGCTCCCTGCTGCTCTGATGCTATAGGCATCTTAGAGCCAGCATTACTGGGCCTCCGCAGAGCATGCCACTAGTCAGCCTAATAAATCTGCTATCTGTGGCCTGATTTCTTTCCTCGAAATGTTGTCCCATGATAAGGCAGGGGCTGCTGTAATCAGACCATCACAAAGGGGTGTGTGCACTGTCTAACCCGCCTGTCTTCCTGTCTCTCCCCTTGTAGTCAGCTGCACGACTTCTGGCGTCTCGACTACTGGGAGGATGACCTGCGCCGGAGGCGGAGATTTGTCAGGAACGCATTTGGCTCCACCCATTTGGATATCACGTGCAAGTCACTGCAAGACTATGGTGAGTGTGCCCATTCATAGTGGAGTGTCACATATCACTGATGCCATGTCTCTGTATGGCTCCTGAGATCTATGAGGCTAAAATAAATAGTCAAGGGCATCATTATCACACATTTATTAGGTACATAGAAGATCAAGAGCATTATAGATATGGTATAAGCAGGGCGGTGAAGTCAGTCCAGACCTAATACTGCTGGTGCATATCGCTGACCTGAGAGCGGTTCAGTGTCATTTTTGTAGGTAACATATTTATGGGCCCTGTCAATTGAACATGACTTTATTGCACTGCTTTATTTTCACCACCACACATAGTCAAGAGCAAATTGGATCTCTCCCTTTATTGTTTTGATCTCTTTGTTTGAAACTTTTGTTATTGACCCAGACGATCTTGTAGTGTTGCCCACCACCTTGTGTCAATTTTGCCTCATGTCACGCAACACTGACTTTTAAAGGGAAGCGGCTCGATACTATTAAACACCCTTGGCCCTTCTCTCCTGCCCGTAATTGAATAGCAGAGCAAACATATTATAGGAACAAGGGCAAAGTGGCATGCACAGAGTCTGAAATGGGCAGGGGTGAAATTCTTTAAAGGGGGGCATTTTCTAGTTTGCCCTAGTGGCTCAAGATGGGCTAAGATGCCTACTGTCTAACTTCAACATCTTGGGTTTAAATCCAGCCTGGAACCTTTTGTCATCCCCCCTGTCCAGTCTTTTCTGTCTCTTTTCACTGTGAACTGTCTAATACAGAAGAAATGCCATGAAAATAATCCAAGATAGATCGAGGGGCATGTACCCCCTCAATGCAGTTTGGCATCTCTTACAATTTTGGCAGTTTTCTTCAGGAGCTTGGCATTTCATCTGCACACATTGGATGAAACATGGAAGAAAGTGTCTTATGATTTTATGGAGAGGATGAAAACAATAGATGCTCACAGCTGACTAATGTAAGCTCTTGCCATGTTTGAATAGCCTACATTTAGTGGAAATACTGCAGTATAAACACCCATCAGACTGGTCACATGCCCCTATTAGCTTATATTTCCTCAGGTGATCAGTGTTAGCAAGGCCCCTTTAGAAACTATCTGAGAAGGGCACTCCTTGCATGCCTATATGGCAAATTGATTGATTCTGAAATCCTGCCTTTTCTCATCATAATGAATAAGCACCTTCTTGACTGTATAGAAAATTGAAAACAAGCAATACATTATGTTCAGATTTCAGACATATATTTGATGATGGAGAATATCAAATTTGCTCCACATAAATATGAACTCATTTCAAGTCTTTGTGCAATTTCAACAACATGTGCATGATGGTCACAGTGTGCACTGACCTCATGTGTGCTTCAGTGTTGAGCTACCGAGGCCGACTGTTGGCTGAGTTCAGGATGTCATCTGGCTGCTTTCAACTCTAGCTGTGCCATGACTGCTGTATGACGATCATGGCAGGCCTGTAGATAAACACATGCCAGCTGCTGTCTTGGCTGCAGGTGGTCTCCATATATGAGACACACATGCAATAATTGCACTGTCTGCTTCAAATTTTCTGGTGGTTCCATTATTTTTAACCATAAGCAAATTTTGGGGGCTCTTGGTGAAGAGTGGATACTCATGTTGGGAGGATTCAGATAAACAAATGTTAGCCTTTCTATAGGTTGCATGTCAATATTAAAGTAGTTTAGTTTAGTTTTATCGACGTCTAATTGCAACCAAGGAATTGCAACAACATTGATAGGTCTCTGGGTCAGCTTAATAATAATAATAATAATAATAATAGTCTTACCTTACAATAGAATGAGTTAGCTAACTAAAGCAGATATCCAAGAGAAACGTCTAGTGAAGAGGTAATATTGTGTACCACAATGCACAATAATATTGCTTTGTCATTTGCTTTGTCATTGCTCGTAGCACTGTTCTCCAGTTGAAAATGCAAGGGGGGTGAGAGTGGGCGGGACATGTTCCCAAACAGAGTACAGGCCAGGAAGTGGTGGTGTCTGCACACAGTCAGCATCATTGAAGACATCAGGGCTCATTTTTCTACCATTTTTGGACATATGAAAAACAACTTCCACAGACATGAAAGCTGCTCCAAGCTATGTAGCTCATCACTGTAACCATGGCGCCTTAATTTGGTTTTGTCAAACTTTAGCTGTTATCGTTATTTCATTGTGCCTGCGTGTGCCTGAGTTAAGTGTTTTCACATCAGTGCATTGCGTTATGCTCTGCTTTCGTTACGTTACGAATGGTTTTGGGGAAACACACTGAAAAACACACTGAAATGAACCAATGTGTTGAAGAGCTACTTCAAGATGTTGAAGTAGATGTTGAAGGTCAGACTGACCCCTGGTCAGTCTGATCGCTTTATACCAAAGGATACCAAAGAGACGAGAGAGGGAAAAAATCTGATGTTGGTGAGTCCAGCTTTCTCTGGACAGAGCGCTTGTTCACTGCTGTTTATGAGGCAGTTTGTATTTTCAAATTGTCACTTCCTGTGGGAGGAGGAATAACATCAGGATTTCATTTAGACAAGCAGGGTGAATCTACGGAGCCTCACTTCGGGGGGATGGGACGATCTTTTATTGCAGCCCCACTATATCATTTAGATGAAGCAGGTGTAGTTGCCTAGTGCAGCTTTAATATCTCTTTACATCATTTTGTATTGTAGATTTTCATATACAGTGAAGGGGGGGGGTGTTAGCTTTAACTGATTTCATCCGATCACTAGAATACCCCTTGTGTTATCTATTTTGTTTTTATTGATTGCCATTGGTGCCTCGGTGTAGTTGATTGAAGACTTGTTGAAGTCCAGCTGCCTTGCGGTGGTTGTAATGGGAGGAATCATGTGTAAGCTTGTCAAGTGAAAGAGATTGTCTGTGGTCAGATGGCCCTCTTACTCTCCTGGAGAGGTGACGTGCACTTTCAGGCTCATCCCAGCAGGCTTTGATGTGGTTGCAGAGCGCAGGCCACGTTTTGTGAGTTTAAATGAGAAGGATCTTTTGTTCTTTTTTAGAGCCTCAGTGGATTTCGATGGCAGTGACAGCTGGCAGTGTATTTTAAATGCACCTTGACAGTTTGTGTTTTTCGTGGTTGTTCACTTGTAATTAGGATGAGGTATGGTATTAAAGATAAGACCTGTCATTAACAGATAACCCTAGTGAAGAGGGTAAGAGGTTGGATATCTATTAGTCACAGCATCCAAACTTTGTTTCTGAGATTTGACAGCGACTCTTTTGAACTTATTACTCTGAGTGGCTTGCCGGCTGCACAGGCATCAGAGTAGAAAAACAAGAAGGCCTGTTTTAGTTGGCCCTTGAGAGTCATTATTAAAGCTTTAGAATCTGCGACTATTGGAGGAACAGCGGGTTGTCCAAATTGAATGCACAGTTCCTGGTTTGACAGCAGGATATGACAATATATGCTCAGGCACCATCTTGAGTTTGAAGAGGGCAGACTTACACTGTTCTGTTCATAGTAAATGTCAGTCTTACGAGCTCACTTGGGAAAAATGAAAGCAAGCAGGAAAGAACCAAATCATTCCTTTTTCGCAAAGAACATTTCAGTGAGTGAGTGGCCCACACAATTTTTGACAGCATCTAAGAGTCTGACGATCATCTATGTTTTCTCTCCAATATTGTGTGAAGTATGAATACAATTTTTGCTGTTCCTGTTTCAATATTTTTTGCCAATAGTCAACATCCAAAAATGGCAAGTGTTCAGTGTTTCCCTCAGACGTTTACACTAAAACTCTCCACTGGAACTGTTAAATTCTTTGAGGATTAGCAGCTCTTTAAGGCAGGGTTAGCCACCCACCTATTCATTGGCAGGGGAACTCTGGGATACATTAGGCCTTTAACTGGATAATTCATTTAATTTACAATTTACAATTAATAAATAAAATATGCAACCAAAACAAATGAATTGCAGGTTTTACAGTTTTTATGTAGTTGTAGTCAGGGAAGAACTTCCATGATATCGCAGGTGGACAACAAGCTGATTTCTGCTATTTAATATTGACCTGATATATCAGCTAGCTAGTGATCGTGTTTGTTTGTCCGCTCGTTTGTGTGTATATGTGTGTTAGCCTTGGTGTGAGTTTGTACATTCGTGGACATGTTTGAAGGGAGGTTAAGCTCTGCCTTAAACTCTGCCTCTTTGTCTATTAGCAGCATTGACAGCTTAGCCAGCACATTCTGTTTCTGCCCTCTTCCTGTAATAACCTACCCTGTTATAGCCAGGCAAGGCCCAGTATCAGAGTATATTGTTAGGTGATTGGAATTGGGCAAGCATGAAATGGAAGTCACGTTAATATTGATCCAAGTGTTTAACGGGGTGTTTTACCTCTGGGTGTCCTTGCTGTCTCATTTCAGGTGAGCAGCTTCTCTCAGACCTGCTGCACTGTGATTGCCCTGGGCAGCGATCTTTATAGCTCTTTACTGCAGGAGAGACATCGGCCCATAATGTGCTGCCCTGTGATATGATATTAACCATCTCCTTCTTTGTAATTGACAATATTAAACAATGACAAATGACACTGGGGAGGGGGGGTTACTGACATGCACTTTTGAGTGTAGCCTATTTTGCTTTCATTAAATCTATGATATGCTCTAGAACGCATTTGGATCTGATGTGCGGGTCCAGATGTGGGGATTATTAGACACTGCTGTTAATGTTTTGATGGGGAGAAGATGACGTTGTTTGTAACCTCCGGCGGCACAGTAGACACGCACTGCACAGCCAGGATATTGAATAAAGATTACTCTCACAGGAAGCGTCTGCACTGTGTAAACCCTCCTACATCAAAGTTATAATGTTTACTTTAACGGTCTCAAAAAACATACTCGAATGGCTTACATCACAGGAAGTACAAAGCTGTCATTCTTTTTTTCCCCCTCATCTTCATCTTTCAATACACAGTAAATAAAAGTAATGAGACGGAGGGCAGAGTTGTGTCTCCCTAGCGGTAATGCAATCCCATGTACTGGACTTTTTCTATCCATGAGGAATGTGGACCCGTGGAGAGAGGGCGCGTAGGAGGGCAGAAGCAGGATCTGTAGCAGATAGAGTCTGGGAAAACGGAAGAGATGTATTTGAAACAATATATAGAGCTAGCAGTTATATGGATGTTTGAATTATCACACAAAATTCTGATCAATGGCTTATTTATACAGTAGTAAGTAAACTATGGACATGATGCTTGTAATATGCTTGCCATATTCATCTGACAAAGGGAGAGGTAAAATAATAATTTCAACAAAGACTCTACGGTCCAAGATTACTTGGACATGAAGGTGTTTCTACAATCTTGTTTTTTCAGGGGGTTTGGACAGCTGGACCTCAGCAAGAATCCCTTTACTTCCTCTTTCAGAGCACCTATCCAGGTCTTGCATTGTTTCCGATCATACCATAGACTTCATGAGAACTTCTAGAAAGCAGCAGAGTATTGAGGTATTTTCGTGTTTTATTTATAGTTGTGTATATTGAATTACCCAAAAGTATTTGTGAGATCAGCTTTTTTTCTTCTGAAGAGAAGTACACATACGAGTTAGTCGGAGCCTAAGTAAAACATCATGTCGTGGATTTCTTTTTAAGGAGTGGCGGTGAAGTGGCTGAGGCAGGGAGTATAATACATAGGAGACTTAGAAAAACACATGCTCCCTGACTCTACTGAGGCTATAAAAATGAAAGGCCTATGCCACAGAATTCTCCAGTGTTCTTGCAATATATGAAACATGGACCCTTGGCAACAATATTGTAGTTGATTCAACAGTCTTTTAAAAGCCTTTCAACTCTTATCTATTCCATATTGAATAATAAAACTACTGAACAGAAATATTTCCAGAGTGGGGGCCCTTCTCTTAGATTATAAAGTTTGTTTTACCATGAGCTTTAGCTTGTTCACAAAAGCATACAACTACTTTATTTCATCACCCTGCGACTCTAAGGAAAATGTCAGAATTCCTGTGTATCATGTGAGAATATTTCGCTGAGCATGTTCTTCTCTTTGGAAGGTATTCACTTTCCCTTTATTACATAAAAAAAAAAATCCTATACCATGTTTAACTCGGCAGCTTTTACACAAAGTACAGTATCAAAGCAAATAATTGGATGTTGTTTTGCTTTGTGATGTAGTGGCAGAGGCAGTGTAAGTAATATCTCACCATATCTCTCACCTGTGACATGTGCAATTGACAATCTTGGTCATCATTATTGGCAGCCCTAGCAATTTTTTTGATCAGTCTTCTGTCATAATCTGTAGGTGAAATTAAAAAACAACAACAATAAAAACATTTGACCTGATTGTCGACCAAGGAAACTGCTTATAACTTAAAGTATACTTTCTCTGTGTTATTAAGTCTCTCCGAGTACAGGAAGAAATTGATTCACTGGTATCAAGTCCCATCAATTCATCTCAATGGGCTCTCACTCTTACAGCAGGTTCTAATATGTGGGTTGGCTTAATGCCGATTTCTACATTATCAAAGAAGTCCAGAAATGTCACCTGACAGTATTGTTTTTAAGCATTAGATGGTAGATTTTTCAGTGTGTGTACTGGGAAAATCGGTGCATTGTGGGCAATTGGCAAATTTGGTAGAAGGAACTCCGCAAGGGCAGAGTTCCCACCTCCAGTTGAACCCCTGTGATGAGTTCTCAGGGGCGCCCCCCTTCTGTCACAGCTGGCAGGTCCTCGTCATATTCCAGTGGGGCCCTGAAATCTCTACAATGCACTCTACTCAGTGTAGATAGTCCACCTCTGGGCAGAGTTTCAGTTCGGTGATTGACCAAGTGGACCCATGAGATTGGTGATCAGTGGCCTCTATTGGCACCATTCCTGAGAGCTGGAGGAATGGGGAAAATGCAGGAAATAAAGTTACTGTGATTCTTCTGGAGACTGTGAGAGGCCAAAGGCAATGGTTTTTAATGAAATACTGTTTTTTTTAAGTTAAATTTGAGTAATCCGTATTCTCCGTATTCGTTTTTTGGCTCAGTATTTTCCTCTTGGTGAGGAGAATTGGTGAGCACACTCAGAGTTTAACATAATGACATTTGGATAAAGGAGGATAAATTCGGATAAAGGATAATTTCAGCTTTCCAAATGTGTGTGGCATACCACATTACAATTGCAGCTAAAAGAGCACAATGTGCTTTAGACAAAATGTTTAACCCGTCAGTAGGTGAAGCTTGGATGTCCATATCTGCCCCAAGATGCACTCAGGCCTCAAGGTTTATTTTAGGTCACTCTCACATGAGTTATAGCAGACATGAGGGGGCCATTCTCTTTCTTGTTTTTCCATATAGTGGTCAAGGTGAACATTTGAAAAGCTTTCTAATGAGTCTGCCTTGACACCTCCACTGCACTGCAAGCCCTTTAATATTGACAAATTGCAATCTTTTCCACAGCCGCACTTTAATACAAGCACATCTCTGAGTCAACGGGCTATCACTCATGAGAAGATAGCTTTTTATGTCAGCACATTTTGTCCTTCATGTCATAGCTCTTCATTTCTGATTATTTATAACCATATTACTGTTTCTGTGATAACTAAATTGCATTGTGGGCAAATTGGCTTGCTTGGCTTGCTTGGCTGATCCTCTACCCCCTACTGCTGCCCCCCACATCACTCTTATTGATGTTGATCATTTGTGTGTAGAAATCAGTATGGTTTATTTGGTCTGCTCCCCACTGTGGTCTCCCTGCACAGTCTTGCCAATCAGCTCTTCTGCTCAACTTTCCCTCATTTACTGGAAGCATAATGATGGTTTACAGAATTACAGTTTTAGGTTTCTCTCATTTTGCTTTGATCTGTGACCACTGGCTGACTTTTGCCTTTTAACATTACACAGAATTCATTTCCGAAACTCTCAGACTTCTTCCCTCCATCTGATGAAAGCACTCCAGATATGAGACAGAGCAGGAAGCAGACTTTTTTTTCACAGTAGCAGTGTTGACAACAGTCAAATGTGACCTCTCCAAGACAAGGTACATGCTTCTCAGGGGAGAGGGAGGCGAATTAAGAGCTGTGCTGAAAGGAAACATGTCAGACTGGTGTCAGCCACCTCCCATTTCTTGATATGTGTTCTTCCTTTCGTACACACAAGAGTTTCTGCTCCTTTTTCCTCATAGATCAGACTTAAGAAAGACAAATTCACTTAAATGTCGAGGGCAGTCATGTGTGGCAGACATATGTTGGAGATGGGGTTTATTTAGGCTGATCTATGTGTTATGAGCCCTCTTTGTTTACAAGATGTATGGACACATCCTTTTATATGACTGTGCTTCACTATAGCCATATGATAAAGCCCTGGTGTAAGCAGCCTCTTAATTGTGCTGTCTGTTCAGTCTCACTCTTGTCAAGTCTCCAAAAGCGGCAAATGATATCTCTAATTGACGATGAGATAGAGATGTATCTCTCTCTGACACAGCTGCTGGTCTTTCAAGACACAAATAGTCTTTCATTGTTGACCTTGTCTGAAAATACAAGCTGAAACACCTCTGATGTTCAACCACAAAAAATGTATTCAGTGAACAAATGTGTTTACCCTGACGTTCTTTCATACGCTATTGCAGTGTGCATTATTAGTGAGCACCTCATATCAAGTTCATGCTACATATCATTGGGCATTTGATGCAGAGATTCTCCACACTGTAGTTCTGCTTCTCACAGTTTGTCAGATCTTATGATATGTGCTTTGTGATGCTATGAAAACCAGATTCTCTTTTGTGTGACACTTGAAAGCATTATACTTTCCTTACCTTACAACGTTGGCTATGTTTACATGCACAGAAAATCACGTTCTTAACCCGGTTACTCAAGTAACCCAGGTTTGAGTATGTAATCTCGGTTAGAACAACCCAGTTAAGCTCATACTCTTAAGGAAAACCTGGTTAAGATGCCTGGCTTACTCTGTAACTCCAGGGTTACTGTGGCAGGTATACGTCTTACTCCTTTCACTTTTGGTTTTTCGCCATCTGCACAAACTCACAGCGCTATGGGTACATTTTGATGGAAACAAGACATACTTACTGATTTCTTTCCCCTCTATTAGAAGTAAGCTTCTGCTCAGTCAAACAGTGTAACTGGCGACTATACCTTTCCATACTTATCTGTGGGTGAAACACCACAGAAAGGAATATTCTGTTACTTGGTTTATTCATGGCAACAGGGATACCCAGATGCAGGGTATCGAAGATGCATGCAACCAGCTTAACCCAAATCAGATTAACCAAAATATAGCCCATACCAAATCACTCTGTGTATAAATGTAGCCACTGATACCAGTCCTGACCTTTATGGTTAAGAGTGAGGTATTTGTTTTCCCAGGCACAGAGGAAGATGAGGTGGTCAAGTCTAAGAAAGCCTTCCGCAACCAGGCTGTGACCAACCAGAACCCAGAGACGGAGCTGATGCTGGAGGGAGACGATGACGCTGTCAGCCTGCTGCAGGAGAAGGAGATGGACAACCTGGGTGGTAAGTCAGTACACCAACGCCTCCATGAACCCCAACTCAACATAATTTCTGCTTCATCTGCTATCTGAGCACTCACACTTGTCTTGTATCTGCCTTCTTCCAGTGGGATAGTTATAGGGTGTGTGATTAATATCAGTACATCAAAATAGACTGTTTGGATCAATGCAATAGCTTCCAACTCACTCTTTCATTATAATGCACTGCCAGCTGTGCCTTTTGTATGAGGAAGCTTGAAGATATTTTTATGTATTTGAATTCAGTTTTGTATGTTGTTGTGGTAGGAATAAACATTTCATCCTATTATGAATCTGCAGTACATCTTACTTGAATTATTCCATGCTTGACACACAGAAATAAAATCTAAACCAAAATCTAACCCCAAATATGTGACTCATGGTCAGACAGAAAAATGTTCATATTATTAAATCAGATTATTTCAGTCACGATATCCAGATCTCTTTGCAAGGGAGACCTGGCCATGAAGGCAGCATTGCACTTGAAGTTTCAGCCAAAGTTTCAGCCTATAAGAATAACAACTGTTTGCACCACGCAGTTCATGTTGAGTATACGGTTGGAGTTAATGACTTTGTCTCTCTGTTTTCAGCTAAGGTTTGCCAGCTACATAATATTTCTGTTTTAAGTGTTCTTTTCTGTTTTATTTTGGGTCTCCTCAGCACGGTTCCTTCCTCGAGTGTTTATCTCCAGAGGCAAGTCTTCTCAAGTTAAACTAACACCGGAAAGATTAGCAGTCCAGATATGTCACATCTTATATTAAAGATGGCTCAAGCAATCAATGATTAAAACTGATAGAAAGCATTGCATGGTAACACTTTGCTTTACGATGGCCTTATTTTACCTGCACAATAACCTCAGGAAAGGCATTGTAAGTACACAATTATACTGTGTAAATACGTAATTAAAGGCTCCCTAATGCCCAATTTATCTTCAAAGGTATAACAACACAATCTGTGTATCAATCATGTTGGTACACCCTTATAAATGCATTAGGGAGATTGTAATTAAGTACTAACAGAGTGTTGTTATGTACTTAAAATGCCACTTTCCAGTGGTTGATAGACTAGAATAAGGCCATAGTAAAGTGCCACTCAGTGTATCCAAACTAACCCGAGAAGAGAAACCCATTAACACAACTCTTCAAACATGATTCCTCGATAATGCTGATTAAAAATGATTAAAAAACGGTGTCAAATCGAATGCATCAGACAATTATTTTGAATCAACCCTCCAATAAACACACACTCACACACAAACATGCACATACCTGCAGAAATATTGTAACTTAACACATCACAACAGGTCAACACACACTTTGGTGTTACATTATTTTCATTACTTCTCTCTAAGCAGTGTCATTTTAAATCCAATTGGTTCTATGGCATGATATCTGTATGTTGGGGGAATAAAGCAAAGGCTTAAATAATTGCATTGAACTTTTTTTCTGCAAACATTTGGAAGTTGTTATAGTTTAACTGAACCTGAAAACAATTGTTGGCAAGCCCACTGTTAAAAGTGTATTTTCCAATCAGGGCTAGAGTGTATGTGCATGGATGTGAAGGGAGAGCAGACATCTAATGTATTATGCTGTAGTTAAACTCACCAATACTGAGTCTCTCTACACTGGACCATCATTAAGAGATTAATAGGCCCTTACCAGCTGAGGAAAGAGAAATACAATGTGCAACCTTTTTTTTATCCAATATCTCAGCCTAGCTTTAATACTTTATTAGTCTGACACAATGCAGTCAGTGATGCACCTTACTGCCAAGGGGAGGTTTGCCCAAACACGATTTTGCCAGCACCATGCTCTGTGAGCCAGACTATCAAGTCAGCATTGAGCTCCTTTAGAAGTAACTGCCATGGGTTTAAAGGGTAAGTTAGCCAGAGTTCACTTGGGTTTTGAGTATAGATCAAGAATCTTGGACTGTTCACTGGTCAATAAAGCTGCCCTTTACTTGCACCTCGTGCAAACAATTGGTGTTTGAAATAAGCAAAGACACTTATTGGTTTTATGCCTCAGTGATATGATTTTTTACTGGAATGTAATACCAAGCCCTGGCAGCTATCATAATTTCCAAAAACATTTAGTCTCTTCTTCAATCCTCGAATCACAAGGATTATAAAGCAGCAAATGGAGTAAAATAAACTTTACCAGCAAATTCTCCTCTGTCATGGTGAGAGGCCATCAATTAGGACTATTTCTTCTTGTAAGAAAACAACTATCTATCTGTCTGTCTGTCTGTCTGTCTGTCTGTCTGTCTGTTGCTAGCAAAACATCATTTTGACGACATCTAATATTAGAATAACAAACAATAAACATAAACTCCAAAGTTGAATGATACTGATATTTTGTTAATGGTATTACAGTAATGATCTACTATTATGGACTTTGTTAATACTTTCTGCAATCTACTTACAGGGAGGATCAAGGTGGGCTGGTGCTTGAAACTGTCCTGTAACTGGAAAGTCACAGGTTTTTTCTCAAAACCCTTCCAGTAGACACCTCTGATGTTACCAGACTTTACCAGAGTGTCTTTAATCGTAACACTAAACCCTGCCTTGCCTGTTGCCAGGAGCTCCGCTGCTGGCTGCCTCTGAAATATATGCATATAAATATATACATAACATGTCGTTATTAACATCTTGTGTTGAACAGTAACACAAATGTGTGTTGTCCCAAAGAAGACACACATATGTGTTAAAAAGTACATCTCTTTTAAGAGTGTAAGTACAGTGTATCCAATGACGTGACTGGACTGGACTACGTAAACATTACCAAATAACCATAGCATAGTAGGTGAGGCTGAACCAGGACACAGACGAGCATTGAAATCCTCTCTAAGATCACACAGAGATAAATCTTAGGGGAGGAGACTGAACATCTCTCTCTCTCTCTCTCGCTCTCTCTCTCGCTCTCGCTCTTCTCTCTCTCTCTCTCTCTCTCTCTCTCTGAGAGCTGCCAAACACTCCATGTCACCCAATTTTGTCTTGTTAGATGAACCCTGCACTGCCCAATCAAAAGAGCAATGCAAGGGCTAACACAAGCTCAAGCAATGTATCCTTCTCTGAGAACCAATAATAACGCACAAAGCATAAATTATGGGATTCATTTTTTTTCTGATACATTTGTGATGTGTGGTCTTATTTAGCGTTATAAACCAAAAGAGAAAAAAAACGAATCTCCATTTTTTTTTATGGTGAATCATAGTTGAGTTCATGTCTTTACCATTAGGGGAGCTCCCTCACAGTGTAAGATTTGGGTAATGCTGTTACCAGGATGTACTGTCTGTGCTGTGTATCTAATCTCAGGCATGACCAGTCTTAATGAGAGATCTGGGACTAGATCCCTGTCAACAACAGAGCTCCTCCTGCCAACCATCGGGTCAATGCCTGCTGCTGCTGCCAAAGGGGTGGTGCATGCACTCAGACCCAGGGAGTTGTGGTTACCGAACCCATGATTAGTTTTGCTCCCCCACAAACACTGGAAATGCCGTCTGTGCTTGCATTGGCATCAAATCAGCCCTTTTGTCTGCTCACATTGTAACCTAAATCTAGCAAAATAGAAACTAAAGATGAGCGTGTGAGAGGGAGGAAAGGGGGAGGAGACTGAGCCTCGCTAACCGTTTCTCATGTCAAACAAGAGTTGTTTTATTTGACTGTTCTCCTGGTGCACCAAAACTGTGATAGTATACTCTAAGGTGTGGTTTTAGCACCCATAATCATTTTGTTTTGTTTTAGTTCAACCTTTATTTATCCAGGTTTGTCTCATTTAGAATAATGATCTTTTTTTCAACAGAGACTTGGAATAGCAGCAACATGTTTAGTTACACAGTTAAACCAATAAAACATTTCAGAATAAGTAATAAATAATCTCAGAGGAAGTGGAAGAAAGACAAGGAGTACATGATTCCACAGTTGCTCAAAAGAATATGCATGATAAAAATAAAACAACAACAACAGCACTACAAAATTTGATTATAAAACATATTTTCATAATCATTTTTTCCATAATCAAATTATGAAAATAGTGCATGGGTTGTAACTATAGCCTTACCAAATGGTCTGTTTAAAGTGCCAATCTTATAGCTAAAAAAGCATGCATATATTTTATCCATTTCAACAAATGGATGTTCGTCCAACTACAGGTTGATACCCTGCTTTTAAAACACTGAAAAATGAGCATTCTCTTTGGGATTAGAACATTTCCCGGAATGTGTGTGTGTGTGTGTGTGTGTGTGTGTGTGTGTGAGTGTGAGTGTGAGTGTGTGAATGAGTAGTGTTCAGGTGTGCAAGTAGCTACACCCACTACCATTTATTTCTCTGAAAATATACTTTTTGTAAAATACAATGCTCTCAGTGGAATCAAATACAATGGAATATAGCAGATGGAGTGTGGGTAATAATATACCCATCTCTTCAGCAATACACAACTCCCACTACACCAAAATGATACTTCTCATCACTTCATTAAACAGGCCTGGCATTTGACAAATATTTTCATTTTCTTATAAACTAAACCGAACAGCTGGGCATTCTAAGCTTAGATATTAGTCTGTATCAGTCATTCTGTATAACTTGCCTATAATTTCATTATTCTTGTGTAAACATTTCAATGCTATAGCCTAATTATGGAAGGATCCCTGAGGGGATTACTGCCTAATCCTCTTCCTCCCCATGAGCAATGGATGCTGTGGCTTAATGCTTTAGGCTAGTGTCTTTCTCTGTGCCTGGCCCTTGAGGCCACGGCACAATTGGTGCTTTAGCCCTAAAAGTGTTATTCTTTCTAGGAGGTGGATGGGCTTGTAATTTAGGGGTTCCAATGGACATAAAGCCAAAAAGCCAAACACCTTTTATTGTAGGTCAAATCATTTATGCTACAAAGAGGGTCCTTAGGCCTTTTATACTCGAGTCTGCAATGCAATAAGAATAATAATAATGACAACAATAATAATAGTAACAACAACAATAATTATTATTATTCGATTATTGATATACCAGCGTTTACATGGGTAATGAACCACGTCTTATTGGCATGCGCGTGGATATTTTTATTTTTCTCTTATTTTAAAATGTTAGCTGAAATGCAATCAAACTGAAGTTATTGCAAGTATTTTCTCTCCATATGAAGCTTGTAAGAAACATGTAACGATCGAGGTAGATACCATCAGCAGACAGGATCACCGTTAATGTAACCGAGCAATGCTGAGAAAAAGCCAGGGAAGGCGATTTGACTGTTCAGGCTGCAAGAGCGATGAACGGGCGCTCTGGGAATTCAGACCAAAATCCACTTGTATTGCTGTAACACTATCGGGTATAATTGGGTAAGGAACGTAGATTAAGATTGATGAGACATTAAAGTGGCTCTTTGGAGTTTAGAGGATCGATAAATATCCCGATTTCGAGAGCTTTCGTTTGAGGAGAGACAAATCACTATAACGGTGCTCTACAGCGACACTGATCTCAGAACATGGAGGATGAAGGAGAGGAGACGGAGGGGAGGAGACTGAAATAAAGATGTGATCACTATCAGCTGACCAGGGTCAGAAACCCGCCGTAAATACTGGGCAATTATTTCGAGTTCAAAGCGAGCTTAGTTTTATTGTTTTCCAGCAGTTTTTAATGTACACAACGATGTAGAGGAGCCTAAGCCCACCTAAACACACCTTGTATTTGCGGAATGGAGTTTACCCATCTTTTGGCTGACATAAATCTTCATAATTTAAAGGAATAGTACTAAGTAGTTGCAAAATAATGTATGTTGTGTGAGAATATTGCATTTAAGGGAAATAAGCAGGAAATACAATTCTATCAAAATATAATACATTTTTGTTTATGTTGGTGGCTGTTTGTCTTAGTGATCATCGACTGGAGCTCATAGTTTACATCTTTTTGTTTAACACAACATCACTGGTCTAGACGACACCTACATCTCGTTAAATAGACTAAATAGAAATAATGAATAGACTGAATCTATATAGGCTTATTGCCTACTGATCGGCCTATTTGATATAAACGAATAAAAGTCCATGCGACTTCACTGTGTCTGATAATTAATTACGAAGACTTTCTCTGTGATATTTGACTGACAAAAACGCGGTATGGTTTTCATATTTCCTAATATTAATTTTTATGAGCGTATATCCTGCACTTGTAGCTGCATGGATGGCGCCTCGATTCATAGCATGATGGTTTGTCTACCCAATGATGGTATCTGTTTTACAGGATGCACCTCAGCCTCGCATTATCTGATTAAAATGGCTCCAAATTGTTTGATTTTGTTGCCCTGTCTGTTTTGCAGGCCCAGTGGTCCTGAGCACCCCGGCCCAGCTTGTTGCCCCAGTCCTAGTGGCCCGAGGGACGCTCTCCATCACCACTACTGAAATCTATTTTGAGGTAGATGAGGACGACCCTGCCTTCAAAAGGGTCGACTCAAGGGTAAGTAACCTGGGAAAAGTTTGCATTTGCAAAGTTTTAAATTGGACGATTAGGGTTTCTATTTTGTTCACACGTTCATCCTCTCACCGCAACCGCAATAGATGCATATAGGCCACGCATATAGGTCGACATGTATTAACCTTTCATTACATTTGATATGTAATAGAAGTAAGAGAATTTGCATTGATGAAATTTAGAATTTGAAATTTAGAACCTCGTTTTTGCAAGATGAGTATGTTATTACAGAGTTGTGTGCAACCCCCCCTGACCTCGGCCTACATCGCTTGTTCGCCAAATTAAGTGACATTGGCTTTTTTTTCGCACAATTTTGTTCAATTTTGTTCAATCGTGTTAAACCAGTGATGTTTTCTATTTTATCTTTATTTTGTAGCCTATATTATGCCTGTTTTAATTCCATTGATTTATAATTTCCCTTTAGGCCTATACCTATGGCGGCTTAACCATACAATAGCGGTCATAGTTTATCAATTGAGTGATGCCAACTTAGGCTGTGATAATTCACCCAGTGTTAAATGTCACGAATGTTTCTATCTTGTTTTTTGCAGGTATGTCCTGCTCAGTGTGTTTTCAATTACATTTTCTGGAGAGGGTTCTCACATATTTAGGCGATCAAAGTCATTAACAACTCTACAAGACTCATCAGTGATTGCAGATTTCATCATATTATTACTGCATGTCATTAGGCCTACTCCACTATTGTCAGTAACACATGGAATAAACCATAATGGGACACAAATATAAAACAGCTTGTTTTATTAACTCTTTAAATTAAATCAAAGACAGAAATTAAAAAATCAGATCACAGATGTTATAATCCAGTGTATTTCAAGTGCATTTTTTCAATTAGACTGTAATATATATACTATATATATTTTATTATTTTCATTTTTTTTATCATGTAGGCCTAAGCAAGGTATAGAAAACAGCAACAAAAACGTTCGAGTACCTTAAATAATAATTCAAGTAAATTTATGGAATGTTTTAAATGTAACAAATGTTGTAGGCCTACCATCAAAATGTAAACTTTCAAAATTAGAAAATATCCATTGATAACAGATGAATCAGACTACCACTGATGCAAGTATAAATTAATAACTTTTCTACCAGATAAAAAAAGAAGTTCAGGAGTATGTTTAAACAGGTGGGATCCTATTTACGTGTCACAGAACAACATTCACAATTTCAGACCACTGGAATCACAATCTATGAATGTATATACAGTATAAAATGTACAGATGTGTTTTTTTCCAAGGCTTGTCACGGGGCTTTATTTTAAAGCATTTAAGGAAATGAAGGATTTAGGCAACCGTGTGGCACGGAAAGAAGAGAAACCACGGTTAGGGTGGCCTTTTCTGTTCATGATGGCCAATAATTTAAAATTGCTCCTTAATAATGACACCGCCAGAAAGGGGAGGATACTGGTAAGTTAAACTGTCGTAAAAATCATCTTGGAATAGGCTAGGCCAAAACATATTCAACAACAGAGGACAGTCACATTTCACAAGATTTAGAAAATAGGTTGGCAATTATTTTTCTGTCTGAGTAGGAGCTCATTAGGCCTCTTAACCACCATTTTTTAAAACGAGGTGAACTAACACATTTTTTACCTCAGAGTTTCTCCAAGCTTTTGGGGTTGGTCAGGATTTCTCTTGCCAGTCGCCAAGTCTGTTTGGCTGCGTTCTCTAATGCCGAATGAGGTTTTCCTTGAAACAGGTCTAAAGTGGGCAGGAAATAATGCGGGCACCTTCTGCACTGCAAACATGATATAAGCTGCAATAGTATCCCGTTCAAGCGATCACCGAGGCAGTTCTCATCCCAGTCCGACTCCCTGGGATGCTTCTCACACTCGTACGAAACCAAAGTTTTCATGTGATAGTTGTTCAGAGGTGTTCCGGGTAGTTCAAGGTGACGGTCGCGTAATGTTTTGAGGACTGACAGGCATTTCTTCCTGCATCCACCCATGAGGAGACGATTCTCGGCCTCGGCGAATTGCAAGACCCAGGCATCGCTCTCTGCTGAGCTCTGTTTGCCGTTCAGCGAGTAGCACTCTTTGGATAAAAGATTGAAACCCTCTGCTTTGACTTCTGCCACTCTGTTAGGTCCCGGCCAGGGAATGTGAGGGAGAGGCCAGTGCGCAGCGCTTCGTGGCCATATCCCAGTGCACTTGAAAGCCGGCGTGATTTGCACCACATATCTGTCTCTAATGCGTAACTTCACTTCGCTTGTGTCAGCGACCATTTTGACAACATCTCTGTAGCTGCATTTATCCACTGCCTGCGCCACCAATGTCTGAAATCTCGACCGGATCTTGCGCGCCGAGAGGTAACCGGAGGCTGTGATGAATTCAACCCAGAGAGACATGCTTCTCTTGCGGCCATCGCTGAGCTTGAGCACGGCGCAGCCTGGGAGAGACCCGTCATCCACAAAGTTGAATACTCCCATCTGATTTAGATAGAGTACAACCTCGAACTCGGTCGGTGATATGACCTCCAGTCCCTCAAAACGATTGTCCATTTCGGTCAAGGAGCTGATGAAGCGGGGCTCCTGCACCTCGACCTCTTTCAGGACATCCGATACCACCTTGCACACCTCTCGGATGGTCTTGGAGATGGCTGCTTTTCGAGATTGGCATTTCTCGTTGTAGTATTTGTTGAGATGGTATACCAACTTTGCCTGGGCGGCTATCATATTAGGGCAGAGATCCGGGTTGTACACCGGAGTCTCGCAGTAAGCCGAGGGATCCAACGCGGCTGTTTGTACGGGAGCCAATTTTAGAGAAGAAAGAAAGCTATTTAAAAAGAAAAAAATCTGTCTATTCAAAAGACAACTATTCCTAGCTGTGCTCAGAGCACATGCGCAATAATCATATCATAATAATATCACAGCTGTTATACCCTAGACTGTGTTCAAATGCTCGAAGCAAATCCTTGAAATTACCAGGATACCTTCATTAAAAGTCCATTTCACCCTTGTAGGTTCAGTAGTCAAAAAATCTTGCTTTCTGCTTTTCTCTAATCACTGTGCTCATTTAGGAGTCCGCGTAATTGCGCAGAGTGGAATGTGCGCTCCTGACGCAGACGGCCGGTGTTGCTGTGTTTTACAACAGGGAGACACACACTCTCACTTTATTATAAGGGAGGAGTTGAAACCGAGATGTCCAATCGCTGTCCGATGCGTCACTGCTTCCCAGTTTATCGAAAACAAATTAATCCCCGGGTGTTATATACAAGTAAAAAGTAAAGGTAGTAGTATATCGAGGAGCGGAAGTACACCTACGCATTTGGAGAGGAAAAACAGCATTTTTCCCTGCTTCAGGTTGCATTTCCTTGGACTCTATTTACTGCTTTTTGTATTTGAATAATATAGGAGGTGGATTTAGGTTTGCTAAAGCCTTGATGTCTTTCGAGAATAAAACATTTCACATAGACTAATAATTTCGCTTTTGCTTTTTTCTCTAATTGGATTGGAGCGTTAGGTTACACATAGAAGCTCTTCCAAATAAGACAGAAATTACAGATTTGAGCATTTCTTTATGGGGTTATGTAGGGCTAGCCTACTGTTACTCCAAATATATTTCCTTCATATTGTGTATATGGGCTTAGGTTTATTTTTGCCTTTTGTCATTTGTATGCAAGTCATATAGTAAGAAAATAATCCTGATGTGGCATAACCTATAGGCCTATAGGCTAATAGTATATCTTATGATTATGAATTTCTAAAAGAGGAAAAAGTTAATATGGTACGATTTTTTATTGTAAGATTATGCTCATATCAATCACGAAGTTAACATTAATTGCCATGGCTCTGATGCAAAAGCGAATTTATTTATTGAGCCCGTGTGTCAACGCATTGACTTATAGGCCTATTTGTTATGGTAGTTTACTGTGCGGGGACAGCCTATGATCCGCTGTGCACCAATTTCCTGTACCAGTATTTTTCTCACACTTATTGGAATTGTAACTTATTGTAAGAATCTGAACAGTTGTTACTTTTACATGTATTTAACACATATTCTTATTAATATACATATATTTTATCAACTTTGAAAATTGGGCAAACATGTAAAATATATTTTTAACTTCTAGATATTACAATGCTGTATTGTATTCAGTTGCCAAATGAAAGAAGACTCAATGTATTAATGTATTGATCTATCGGTTTATCAACATGATTGCATCTTGCAAATGTTATCCTTTATTATAATTATTGCTTTCACAAATACAAACAAAACGCAATGATTAGGCACAGTCATTAAAATGGCAAGAATTTCATTGCTTAGGCTTAACACAAGCCTACTAGCCTAATACAATGATGCTAAATATATATTTACTGCAACAACAGCAATGCTATTTATAACAGCAACAATTGTGAAATAAATAAATACATTTTGAATTTTCCAGAAAATTAAGGAAACCAAATTAAGCAACATTAATTGCTATTAATTCTGATTATTAAGATATAAATGGTTGACTATTTCATACACAACCCTGCAGTACATTAGTGGGCTTTTTTAGGTACAGCACTGTTGATTTTATAGAGACAGTGATTCACAATAAAAAAGATCCTGCACCTATCCCAAACCCTCTGGCTCTCATTATTGCACTGGCACTCCATCTCACAAGGTGCATGCTTTGAAGAGGACTTCAAAAAGATAATGTTGCATGGATCAGATAAGGAACACAAAGGCATTTACACTCATCTCCGCTGTAGTCAGAACTGCATAAAACCAGACATTATGAGGGCAAACTGCAGCTCGTCAGCCCTGACTTTGAGGAGAGCATACATGGATGTGGCTGAGCAGGAGGTGGCGTGTGGGGGAAGGACCCTGATAGATAGGTGACTCCCATTATCATCACAGCCTGTCAGGGCCACACTGCGAGTAGCTGCTTGGCAAGCCCAAGTGATAATTTTGCACTGTTACCAGGCAGAAATTACAGATATGGAATCACATTTTATGCACTTTTTCTAATTACATGGTGGGTTATGTGGCTATAGGGAGGTTTATTCTCAGATGAGACAATAAGGTAAAATTAACTAGTTAGGCTTAATTGCATTTCTTAACCAAGCACTCAGATTCTTTTGGACACATTTAGCATGAATATAGAGGATACTCTTGAAGGGTTTCATGTGGTGAGAGGTATAGCTAAAAGCTTCCCTCTCAGGCTTTGATACTCCTTTTCCCTCGCTTTCTCCCACTGTCTGTGGCTCAGCAGGTACTTGCCTTTTATTGGAACCAGACTAGACTCACTTTTCAGGCTAGCTTGTTTCAAGTCTGATGTCTCCGAATCCAGTTGCACCTCTGAGTTTGTGCGCCAGCCTTTGGCCATCCTTATGCGTGATAGAAGGGGGATTTTCATTGAGATTATCACCTCTTAATCAAAAGCATGTGGCTGCATAGATCGTACAGTAACTCAACCTGCTCTCCAGTTCCAAGGCTCCAGCAGTTGTCAGGTCTGGCATAAGACAACCCAAGCTTCTTACCCATATCTTTACCATTACAACATTGCAAGCTTTGTTGCTTCATTCGCCATCTATTGCCGGCTCTCCATTTTGATATATGAGACTGTGATTCCAGCACAGGCCTATTTCTGACCCACCAAAATGCGTGCGTGATTGTGTAAATCAATACAATGACTTCTACTTCCCCTAATGTTGCACAAGCATGTGACCCTGTTTTGAAGGCCTCTTTGTTTCCAGAGCATGCCTCCATACTTATGCATTTTTTCTCCACCATTTTTCTTTTTCCTTTCTTCTAACAAGACTGATCCTCCTGTTAGTATGGCCGGCACAGGGTCAGTAGTTCTTGTCTGATGGCTGAAATGGCCCTATAATGACACCACTCATGCTTCGAGTGGCTTGAAATGATATTCTGTTGAATGTAGCCAATGCCACTGAATGGAAGATGATTTATTTTATGTTTTATCCTGAAGATTCAATACACTATTATTTGACTCCTTGGTTAATAGACTATTTAGTCATATACGTATTTTACTAAATAACAAACATACATAAACTACATATACTAATAGACACGAGTAAACAATAAGATTAATTTTATTACATGTAAATAAAATTGGCACTAAAATACGTATCCTGCAGTCTGTAATAAAAATACAATATTTTTATGAATCTTATGTCCCTCGGGGAAATAAGATACATAAGATAAATCTGCTCCATTTGACAAAAGAAATCCTCTGAGGCACAGTGTTTAACTCTGTATTTTATAAACGAAGGTCTACACTCTTTGAGATGTCTTTATATTTTTATTCAATTTTTTGTATTAATAAAGCCACTATGTAAGTATAACATATAGCTCACTTTAAGCTGGATCAAGACCTTTACAACCAACAAAGCTTCTAATTAGAATCATAATCATAGATAGTATTTTACTCTAATAATAATCCTATTACTCAAGAACAAATAAGGTCTCCCATATGCAATTTCATTACATTTCTGGGGTCATTTTAGTTTGAACAAAAAAAAAAGAATCCCCAGATCCCAGCCAAAGGGAGTTTACTAGCTAGTTCCCAAGCCAATGTGCAGATTAGTCCAAGTGGAGTTAATGGGGTGACACATTTCTATACAAATCAGATTAAGAGCAGTGTCACTTCAGAGATGTGAGATCAGCACTGGCTCTCACACTGTGAAAAATAATACGCTTTAATCTCATGGGATGGCCGCTCATTCTGACATATTTTCTACAATTTCATTTGTCCTAAAATGAAATTATCATTGGGATTTTTAATAACCAGAGCATTATTATTCCAAGCAATATGGTGTCTCTGTGGGGAAGCAAGTTAATTTTTGGGCCCTGTGCCTCACACTGCAACCCCCTTTGGATTGTGTCCATTCATTTGTTTTATTCTCCACTGTGTATTAGCAGCCTCCTTCTGTGAGAAGTCAGGAAGCAGGACAACATAGCCAGAGGCTCTCGGAGACCCTCTAGTGATCAACCAGACAGGCCCTGTTTGCTGTGAACCAGGCCCATGAGATAGACACACAGAAAATACTAAACTTAGCCACCATGATGGATATTTTCTGAAAATGGAGGGGAAGAGAGAAGTGTAAATTATGAAAATTAATTGATTGTCTCAGCTTCATTTGGCCCTTCACCCCCCCCCCCTTCCCCTCTTCAATATGGTATGCTTGTCAGCCTTCGTGATAAATTACATGCATGTATTTGCATCAATTTAGCCTTAATACCATTCAGTTTTATTTGCCAAAATAACGATCCAGAAAATGTGTGGTTTGCTTCACAAAAGAAACTAAAGGATTACATTGTGTTCACTACACTTTTTTTTTTTTCCTGCGTAGGTTATCCACTTGGCAGGGTGCGCTAAAAGTGCTGGTGCAGTATTTTCCACTCTTTTTATTAGCGCACAGTTAAGCATCGTATTTTGTTCTACATGACAATGCTAAACATTGAGCGTGTTGGAGACTGGAGCAGGATCGTGGCTTGTTTATTATTGCTTCATCTGTATGTTTATTCCTGTTGTTTTCCACAGACTGCTAGGGCTTACATGGTGCTCAACGGATTGACTATTATTTACACATGTGCAGTGTGGTGGTATTTTTTCAGCGAAAACTATCTGCTTGGTTTCCACCTTGTGTGATGTGAAAGGCAACAATGCACCAGCAGCAGTGTGATTAATCTTAATGTCTGGGAGATGTCTACCATCTAAAGGTGGGCGCTGTAATCATCTGCCCACTGACCCCATGATACTCATCCACACAATCTCCACTGCAGCCCTTGCGTCCAATAAGTAATTTTGAATCTCACATTAATTGAACACCCCTTCTCTCCCCCATGACGTGTGATCTAAGAGTGGGAGTGCATTGAAACACAAAACAAAGGCAAGGGAAAAATGAGGGGAATATTCTAGGTTTAAGGCTGCAGTAATCAAATGCTGGTGGCGAGGCCTGTGATGAAATTAGGCAATGTTGCCTAAATAAGGGATGAAGGGTTCATAATTGCCAGTCCTGGAGATCTGAGGTGCCGGGTGCCAACTGTCAGAGCAGGGCTAATGATGACAAATGTCTCTCTATGCAGATTGCAGCAGCAGCAGCAGCAGCGCGGGTGTGCAGCTGAGAAAGAACAAGAAAAGAAAAATACAGAGCCTCTAATAAGAGAAAGCTTGTGTGGACATGATCAATGTCTTGCATGAAAATAAACCTCCCTAACTGATGGTTTGCCTTTAAAGGTTCTCAAGGTGGAGATTGTTTAGAGCTACTATAATGTGGAGGAGTACCCTTACAGTACCTCCTATGACAAATGATAATACTCATTTTCCTCTATAAATTGGAAGAATCGTTACTTTGTGTTGTTGAACAGAAAATAGAGCCTATAATTACCTTAAATTTGACTTTCAAGATGATTTCACCATGAATGTTTGTCATGTTAGAAGTAAACGTTCTATATTTAGCCAAACGATCCATCAACACTGGAAGAGGGAACTTGTGAGCACGTATCACTGTTGTAGTTTTCCTCACTATCTTTTCTTTTAGTTGGTGTTGTGGTCATTTTTATGAGAGATAGTGAAGTTGTAACTTGGCAAGTAAAATGAAATCACTGAGCTCACGCCTGCAGCTCTAACACAGTGTTTGTGGTTAACGTGACTGAAAGAAATTGTTTTTGCATCTAAAAAGCACGCTTGATTTTAACCACCTATGTAGCTGAAAGCCATAAATCTGATTTCACTTACTGTGACGTAAGGCTCACGCTAATAAAAGAGCAAACCCAGAGTGTTGCATGGCCAGATTTCCCCAATTTGTTGCATGAATGGCTTTTGAAAGGGGTCCCACTTTGTACAAAGGGAGTCTCCTCTTTGTTTGGTTTCGCCCCATCTGTGTCATCTGGTGGTCTGTGCAAGAGGGTGGTGTCTCGGGGTGCTCCCCAGCGGCGTTGCCAGTTGTTTTATGGACTCTGCGGAGTGGTGCTGGGAGTTCATAAGTTGGCTGGCCCATTGTGTGCTGAGCCCAGCTGACACGTGTGAATTGACTCCAGCATATTGACAGATCATTTCCATTAATGAATCGGTGGAGTCTGCCTTGTTTCACTCAGTGATTTATGCTCTAGCTTCATCATCCTCTGAGCTCAGGGTTAACTGCACCCCCCCCCCCACACACACACACACACACCCCACCCCCCATGCACACACACAATTTGCTGGGTGAGTTTTTTTTTGGCACTTTATGCATTGCTGGGTATGCTCCAAGTAAGGTATGTTTGTGCAGTTTTTTATTGACCTCCCCTCAAGTTTTTGTATATCAGATATTTAGGTCTAATATGATTGTGGTGCACTGAGTCCTAAGATAAATAAATGATTGTTGTCTAGAAATGATTTGTTAATACACTGCTGTAAATCTGGAATGGGGGGGACAACAATGTTGCAGACTTTAATGCAAGAACAGACATTTTTCTATTGGGGATGGGTGGGTTCTGTCCCTCGACTTGATATTGAGCTGCTTTTGTTTATAACCACTGGTGTCTCATCAGGCGGCCCTGATCCACCATGCCGACCGTCCAGCTTGTTCAAAGCAACAGCCACACACTGCTGATAGCACTGGCCCCAGCCTGGCCCGGCACCCCCACTACTGCTGCCACATGGAAGGCACATTTGCACGCCACCATTTTATGCCGCTGTCACCCTCCCTTCAGCAACGAGGGAAAGAGGGGAGGTGAAAAGGAATGGAGGGAAAGAGGGAGGCTCACCCTGAGCGGATGCTAGACAAAGATGGCAGCAGAGACATTTTGTCTACTTTGATTAGTTCTGGTGGTGGTGAGCTGTGCTGAATATTAGCCTGTTACTGGCAAAGCCACACATTGTGGAGCACAGACGGGAGAGCATGTCACAATCAAATCTAGCCCACCTCATTTTCATCTTCTTCTCTGGAAAAGTGGGACATCTGGGGCAGGATGCCAATTGCTTATTTTACACGGTAATTAACATCACTCTAACTGTGTTGTGTGGAAGGTGTGTCACCAGGACCACGTTTATCTGAAACATTTACATATATTTTAAGGGTTAGATATTTTAAGATCCTCACAGACTACATGGGCTTATGTGCTATATGTCATTAAAAACTGAAGAATATGAACTTTGCTGTGCCTCACTCATAGAAATAGTGATGTTGTGGCAGTGTCACATTCAACACACCTCAGAGCCATCATAAATCAGCGCTGTCTATCATTTCCCTGAGTATCTACTATCCGGTGTCTGTCAGCTTAAATTGGGCCCCTACCTAAACCCATCCTCACACCTCACTGTGTGTGTGTGTGTGTGTGTGTGTGTGTGTGTGTGTGTGTGTGTGTGTGTGTGTGTGTGTGTGGTTACTGCAAGTGAGTGAGAGGATGTGCATGTCCATGAAGACATTCTGGTGTATGTGATGTGTTTATATGTGCCTATAATGCACTTGATTGTTATATTGCTGCTTCTCTCTTGCAAGCTCAGTGCTGCTTGTGATCAGCAAGGTCTATTCACCTACTATGGCCAAAACACCAAAGCCTCATCTGGTTTCTACCAACACACATTATGATTCCTTTGTTTACCCAAATAACAACATTCACACGGTGAGCCCTGATTAGTGTGTGGAGATGTATCTAAGTGTTGTTTCCTCATGCTGGGCTTTCATCTGTTGGACTCATTAGAGTAGTTATCTCACTGGGCTCTATTAGAAAGGCTCAGGAGATGGGCTCCCCATGAAAGAGTCATGATGGACGAGGAAGTGCTGATGCACAGGTTCCTGCCTCCAGGCTTTCACCAGCCCCGAGGCTAAAAGAATCTTCCCGAAGGCTGCTCAGACCAGCCAATGAAAGATTGAACAGCTTAAGCCTGACTTTTTAGTGTTGCTTCACTGGAATTGGAAATCTGGAACTGATGGTCACTGAAACGAAGGATTAAATGAAGAAATTAGTACCTGAAATTCTTCTCTTTTTAGTTGAAGAGAATCTAGAAAAAAAAAAAAACAGGCAAATCAAAACGGTGGATGGAAGCGGCAAAAAGAATGATAAAGTTATGCCGTTCTACCTTGTTAAATTTCAAACGATTTTATTAGAATGTCAATTCTCTGGTTTTGGCAGAGCTTGGGAGGTGTCTGAGCAGGGAGTGCTGCAGCAGGGTGAGAGCATGTCGACTGTTGACACCATCTAACGAAGGGGGGATTAGGAGTTTACAGAGGCAGTAATATGATAGGTCAAAAAGAGGAGGCACTCCTCCACAGCACTTGGCTCTGTAATGAATGATTGACTGGAAAAGGAGAAGCTGCCACTCGCTGGCTGAGTGCTCATCTTGACGCCTGCCGCACCGCTCCACGGCTCCCCTTGATCACGTTTCGCTGCTCCCCTCTCATCTAAGGCACCAGTCTGCAGGGAAAAGCTGCTTTTCCCTCTTATTTTTCTCCCTAATTTACACATTTAAGACATTTTTGTTTGCTTATTTGCAATTCTTTTTTTTGTCAGTGAGCCTCTCTCTATCAGTCCCTCTCCCAGCCCCGCTCTCTCACACTCACACACTCACACACACACACACACACACACACACACACACACACACACACACAGCCCTCCCTTTCTCTTCTGTTTGCCTTGAGGCAATGAACTAATTCCAGGTTCCATAATTGCAGTGTGTTGTACACCTGTCTGCTATTAATTCTCCCCTGTCTCTCATTCTCTCTCTTAATGAGATATTATTGTAATTATTATCATTATGCCATTTTCCGTGTGAACTTGATTGATGTTGTTGTTGTGGCAGTATTTAGTTAGTGTAAATGTGTTGAGAAGTTCCACAGGCACTGATAGTCTGAGGCTGTGGTATGAGCGAACCTCTTTCACTGACCATCTGACCCCGCAGAGTTCCCGCTCTGTGTGGAGTTTATCTTGGATATGGAGAGGAGAGCTGAGCAGCCTGGTCACTACTGAATGGGACCCTGCTTGTAGCCATTTTAAGACCATTACAACAGCGAAAGGCTACACAATGGCCAGCACTGGGCTTTGTTTCAGCCTGTCACTTGCACCCTGTGAAAATCAAATAGCCCTTTGCCTTAAAAGAAAAGGTGAAAAAGGTTTTGCCTATACTCCCATTTTTGGAAATCTGGTTGTTTTGAAAGGGGAAAAAAAGTTTTCAGGCACTTGATTTCGAATGTTATTGTTGAAGAGGCAAACTACTGGAAGGAATGCCAAAGAAAATCTCTGCTGAATGAACTATGTTGAATTTTTCTTCTTAGCGGCTCTCAATCCAATTAGGAGTTTAATAAGGGTCATACATAGGGGCTTCACGCTGCAGGTTGATTCTTTTTGGTGCTTTGGGGGCGAGGATAGGGCTGGAGTTGGAGAGGGCCTGACTGAAGGCTGGTCTCTTTAATGTGTAGTGAGGGGGCTTGTGCCCTGGTGAGTCATTGAAACTGATTGGGGAGCACAGATGATCTTTTCCGTTTTTCTGAAGGCGAGGTTGGGAGATAATCTGAGGCTGTGGTTTGGTTGGTTTCTCAGGTGGTACCAATTACCTGATCTCTGACACTGTTTTGCTGTCCCCTCTCACCTGCTCTCCTGGTGTCTCATTTTCTTTGAATTTTGTCACGCATTTATTTATGACTCCTATTGAATGTGTCAGATTTTAGTTTTGCGTGTTTTCACTGTTTGTATGGTTCATTCAGGTCAGGATTACGCCGCTCTTATTTTGTTTAATTTACCTCATATTGGTTGTTGTTGAAAAGCTGGAATGTGAGTGAAAACGGAGAAAGGCTATATAGGTTTGGTCCTTTAAAGGGCCCATATTTGATCTTTAATCTCTCCCCATGAGAGGGAAAGTGCGTAACAGGGCCCTGGCAGTGGACATGGCCGGTCTTTGTGGGCTGGTTCACATGCTGGGGAGCTTTGAGTGTCTGACAGCCGTTTAACTCCACACGACCTGGTTCTCAAGTGCCATCGTTTGGGCCCTCTTGAATCCTGTTAGGAGCGATAATTATAATTCATGCACTCTCTGTGCTCCTTTGAACAGGCATTGAGAGAGCAAAGAGGGGTGCCGAGAGCCTGAGAGCCCCAGCCATACTAGCCCTTCATCAATGTGGAAACACCCTCAGAGGCTTTCAAAAAAAAAATGCCTGAATGCTGTGGCCTCCATCATCACACTGAGCCATACGCAGTAGAATTCTTCCACAGTCATTTTCACTCGGTATGGGTTTATTACTGATCCACAAAATGTTTGGTTAAATATGTGATACAATAAGAGTTTATGTGAAACAGTGAAGCATTATGAGTAAATGTGTTGTTTTTACAAATGGTGGGGAAGGGTAGTGCAAGCGGAAATGTATGTTTTATATCAAACATTTTATAAAATTACTGTTCTATCAAGTATGCAAACAACTTTTCTTTGTGACGCGAATGAATGCCGAAGCACATTCAATGGCTTTCAAAGGAAAAGAGAAGAAAGGGTGAGCATAATGCCTAATAGGTGCTTTAGTAATTTCTGAGTTTTCATAGCTTAATCCGTTCTGAAAAGCTCAGGAGAAGAAAGGCTGCAAATGGCCCTCAGTATTAATTTGATGTGACTTCTGTACAATAAGGGCTGTGGATCCCAGAAGCCCATTTTCAAGCTTACCTTCTTTCATCATCCCCAGCCCTTGGAACTTTTGCCTAAATGTTTCATGAAACCACGGCTGTAAGCCTCTTTGGTATTCTGTCTTTATAACGCCTGGTTTAAGACTATTATTACAGCGTATTCAAGGCAGAGGAGCACATACAAATAGTGGAGCTGCTTTTCCTTTGTGTGGAACTCAAATTGATTTGGTACAATTGGGAGAGCAGTTGTATTAAAACACACATATACTATGGCTCATTTCCCCCCTTTCCCAATGTGAAAGAATTCATTTGGGGTTTTTGCAAATGCAAATGGAGGTAGGGTTTCCCTCTTTCTATAAACAGATATTCCTTTGGGATCTATTAATTGTTGAAGCAGCTCAAAATAACTTTTCTTAGAGCTTGATTAGAGCTTATCTTAATATTAATATATTACACACATTTCAACACATCTTTCCTCAGGAAAACATTTGGAGGGACCAAACCACATTTTTTAATGGTGCATCATTAATCATATTTCATCCATAATATTTTGCTAAGATAAAAGTGTAATTAAAATGAAATGTTGCACTCTAGTTGTCAGCATGTGGAGAAGCCCTCCCTCTGTCATGTTGTGAACTGTGGGACTTCTGCGGGATTCATGGAAGTCCTTATTTTGTTTTTCCTCGTCTTTCAGAGAGACAAAGGAGGCGAGGGATTTGGTTTGTTATCAAAGAATCCCACGACGACGTGCCTCTAGAAAGTGTTGGGAGATGCAGCTTGCTCCTTCTCTCCTGCGGATCCTTTGTGACACATTTGGCCATTGGAAAAATAATTACAGTGATATAGATACATGTTCTTTTGTAATTTCAGGAAACAAAGAGTCTAATTTCTTTCTTGTATATCTTTTGTTTACACAGAATAGGGGGAAACTAGCAAGGGCCACATTGGGTGGGTCAGTGACCCTGGAGAAAACAGCTTGCATTAATATGGTCTAATCCAATGTAATTAGTCAAATTACAGCATGCCAAGCAGCTTGTCAGGGGCTGTCAGCTTTGGCAGGCACACAAGATGGCCTGGAGTCCCACTGGACAGCAGAGACACCCCAAAGGCTGAGCAGAGCTGCCCTAGTCTACTCACTTTACTCCATTCTGTCCATTCTCCATTTCTCCTCCATCTTTTTTTTTCCTGACAAAAAATGGGGAGGGCTCTTTCAGCCCCACTACCACATTTCCACCTTTTATTCTGAGTTGTCTCCCATAGCCTGGGGCCGTGAGCTTGGCCCTGAGCCTGCCTGCTAAGGTGGATCAAAATGATATGGGGGGATTTTTAGCACGACCTACAGAAAGTCAGTGTAATTATATCGGTGCTGCACTCCTCCTATCTGAATTTAGAGTCAGATTTACACTGACGAGCGCTGCTGAGAACCATAGACATAGGTAAGACATTTCCTCATGCCGCGGGATTAACGTTGGTAAAAAGATTTAAACTATATAATTACATGAGGATAAAGTACAAATTATCTAGTGCACTCAACAGCCAGATTATCGTCCTCTGCAAGCCCCGTGCAGCCCCGTGCAGCCCCGTTCAGCCCTGTTCAGCCCCCAGGGGTGAGCCTGGATGACAAAAGGCCCCCATTAACATAAATTTACAAGCACCCGTTCAGAGAAGCCGATAAGAACCTGTTCCACCTTTGCTTTGGCCCTGAATGGCTTGTTGTGCTTTTGGCAATGACAGATAAGTCAGGGTAATTCCACTTTATGCCTGAAAAAATGATGCTCTAGATTCTGGCTGCATCCCGAAGGTGTCACCCACGATAATCCTCAAAGAGCGTCCGGCGGAAAGGGGGCTGTGTGTTTTCCAGATGATATACTGCGAATGACAGAAAGAATTATACGAAGGGAGACAAATCTGTAGCATATTATTAAGCAATTCCCGGTGAATAACAGGGATAAAAGGATAATGGATGAGGGTGTCGTTATTACCTTGGTGCTGAGGGAAGCGCCAAAGCAAAGGTAGAGAGACAAGATTAATTGAGGACGAGTGAGGCGCTCATTGCTCATCAGGCCCTCTCCCCTAACCACTTGCTCCTTCTCTCCCTCTCCTCCTCTGTCTCTCCGCCTCTCCATCCTTGTCTCTTTCTTTCTCTTCTTCTCTGTCTTGCTCTGAGCCCCTACCCCTCCTACACGCCACCAAAAAAAAAAAAAAGAAAACCGGGATTTAAAGCGATCATCTTGGCACTCTCAGTGGCAGCCAGAGGAAGCTGGTACCCAGGCCAGGAAGATTTCAGTCATCTTAAGGCTGACAAGTCCTTGAAAAAGTCCCATTAGTGAAGCCTTGCTGAAAGGACCCCATACCAAATGACTGCATCCCTTCTCTCAAGCTCCTTAGTGAAGGCATTCTCAAGCTATTTATCTGGATGATGTGCTCACTAAGTGTGTGTGTGTGTGTGTGTGTGTGTGTGTGTGTGTGTGTACTTGCAGCTGTCTGTATGTGCATGTGTCCATTTACTTGCTGCCAAAACAAAATACACCTAACAAAGTTTCCACTTTTGCATTGTGATGCATTTACACTATACCTGGTAAAAGAATTGCCACTGATTATTGCATTATGTAGGGCAGGAGGACTGAAATAGCACCGCCTGGGTTACACTTTTGCAAATTGACAGAACCTTGAGTCCTTTGATACAGTTGTCTATTTTCAGTATCAACTTTATTATGTTCACAGTTATTGCCTGATATGGTGGCGTAGAGAATCTGTGAAGGGAATCTGTGTATGTAGCCTTTCCTACTATACTTGTATGGTTTATCCTGTAGATGTCAGTGAGGTCACCGAGGAAATACTGGTGTCGGCCCTTTACAAGCCACAAGTGCCTTATCGCCGGAGGGCATCAGAAGTCTGAAGAACTATGTTGTTGTTTCTTAACACTGTATTCCTTTAAGGTTTATGCTTTAACATACCCAGATAGATCATGGTTAACGGGCCCCAGACTCTTTAAGCAGACATTACAAGCCAAGGAAGCGAGCTCCTCCCCACCTCTCCCCCCACAGCAGCGTTTGAGACGGCGCTGCAGGGCCTGCTAATGTGCGTGAAATGCACGTCCATGACATAAATGTTATTGACAAACTTGGCTGGACATTTGGGGCAGTGATCTGCAAGCGTGTTTAATGCATATTCATCTGCTTTATCCCCACTGGTCCTGCCAGAGCGCCCGAGCTGTGTCATCTTGCCACACTCCAGCTACCACCCAAATGTATAGTGACACTGATTATGCAAATCTGTATCTTGTTTTCCCCCCAATACCTGCATTAGGAGCCCGCCGCCTTATTGGAGCGGAGATATGGGTCTGTGGGAGAGAGGAGCCGGGCGGGGCGCTGCTTTCCTATAATCTGGGGGGGAATCTTCCACATCTTGGTACTTCTACACTTCGTAACAGTTGTCACATGAGGACGGTTCAGATGAGGAACGCGCTTTGATGCTCAGGCGTACTTTAGTATAAATCTTTGCGAGACCTCAAAAAGGGATTAGAGCTAAAAGTTTGGACATGTCGTGGTCGTAAGACTGAGATTTCTGTCTGCACAGCTTTATACGTTTCAGTATGACAAAAGGCATTTAAGTTTACAGTGCGGAACATTTGAGGAATATAGTGCAGTGTGTTTATTCAGGTTGATATAAGGTTGATTTTGTATTATTGATGTTAAAATAATACAAATGTTGTCCGTCCTGAGTTGGCCGTCTTGTGTTGCGCAGACTTTACACTGAAATATCCAATAAAACTTTCCTTTCTCCGTGACCCAGTGCACCATGCTGCGTATGGCTGATGATGCTCTTCTGCATGGTTGATAGTGGCTCTCCGCTCACCCTATTACCAGGCTATATGCTTTTCTATGCCTTCTCTAACTGCTCCACCTCTTCATAGATTTGGCCCACATCGCCCGGGGTCAGCCATTGGATACAGTAGTTGCAGTGTGTGCTGATCCTCCAAATTGCCATGTGTGAAATCCATCCCGCTCGCTCCTGGGGGAGTAGTCATATCACTCAAAATGAAACTGCCTCTCGTATCCTCCTCTTATTCTTCCCCTTCGCTGTTCTCGCCGGCCGCTTGGGACCATGCAGTTGTGAGGCTTTATAGCGGAAGCCTATTAGACAAATCTGAGAAGAATGCAGTGGAGGTGCTATGATACCAGGTTGTCAATGTGCTCTACACTCCCATATAAATATATCAGTCATGCCAGCTTGGGGTCTCACTGAATTATATTATTTCCCTATTTCAGTATAAATGCAATAGGGGGGGGGGGGGGGGTTGCATTGTTCCATACGGGAGACAATTGCATCAGGTTTAGAGGAACTGCTTCGTTAGATTTATTAATAACGTCTGTCATAGTGTCTGGGCCGATGTGGGGTTAAAGCTACTCGGAAGTCAGATATGATTAGAATTCATTTCCGTGCATGGAAATGGCTTCCTTTCGCTTTTAAGTATGATGTGCTCCGTTTGAGCATCTGCGCGTTATTATATATGAGTTTCAGCCTAAACACCGGTGTCACCTGTGCCTCTCCTCATCTCGTCTGTCACAATATTTTTCCATCTGTGATGTTCCACGGGCAGAATACAGCCCTGCCCTCTGTCAAATCAGGGCGGGAAGAGAAGGGGAATAAAGGGAAGAGAGGACAGAAACGTTAAATTGCATTATGGCTATTATGTGGGAGAGGTGTACCTCCCTGCAGCTGGCGGGAGCAGCGCATGCGCCTGTGGATCCTAATGAGCCTGCGTGGAGGGACCTGTGTGGAAACAAAAGGCTGTGCTTGTCGGCCATACCAGACCCCTCCACCCGCCCCCTCACTGCTCCCCCCAGCCCGGAGCGTGACAGACCAAGAGCAGAGCGCCGGTCCCTTCCTGGTGGCGTGATTAGATTGGGGCCGAAGTCTCCAGCTGGCAGGCCTGTCTGTGACTGGAGGCGGCCGTCCCCAGCGCTTGTCACTGGCTGACACCTCTGACAGGCAGGGGACAGCTTCAGCAGACAGGTTCATTAAATGGCATTTTTTACAGCTGGGCCTCCAAAAATGAGGGCTGGGCTTTGTCAAAGCTCCAAGTCTACAGGGGCCCCTGCTTGTTGGTTTAGACCAAAGCTTTGTTGTTATGACAAATTTTTTGATCTGGGCTGTTTGAAATCAGCTCTTTTTTTCCCTCCTCTTTAGCCTCTCTCTTTTGTTGACAGCTAGCCCTTTGGCCTGTACTTTGTCACAGCAGCATAAATGTTAACTTTAGCTGGGTAACAAGAAACACCCAATGCTAAAATGTTATCATACTGACAATCATATTATAGCTGTGATGATGATGTTTCTCATTGCACCCTAGTGTATCAGGTAATACAAGACTTATTTATTATTGGTTACTGGATGGTTATGATTACATACTATTAAAATATATTTATAATAAATGGAAAACCGTTAAAATATATTAAAAAAAATAGACAGACAACAGAACTTATACCCCTGGATTGAAATTGACACAAACCATTCACAGAGAAATCCAATGAACTCAACACATACACACATCTGTATCCCTCCACCACTACAACCAGCTCACCAGCACCTTGATGAAGTAAGCTGTTGTAGCTCTCCCATGATACCAATCTACATGGCTTGCCTTCCAGCATGGCACTCAGAAGACTCCTTCTCAAACATCTGGCTGCAGAGAAGGAGGGGGATAAAAAACGACCCTGCTGCCGCCGCCGGCCCTCAGCGGTGTTCTCACAGCTCCACTGCCATCGCTCCATCTCACCTCCCTTCCTTCCTATCTCCCCTGCAGTCAGCGCGCTGCCTCCTCTTGGCTGTGCCGTCTCTATGACAACTGTTTGAGTTGGGGGTTGCAGAGGTGTCAAACAGGGGCATTACTGGGAGGAGAGCACCAGAGATGCTGCGCTGCACATCCAGCATCTCCACCTAATCCAATTTTAATTGAGCTCCAGAGACTTTGATGTGCCACGGAGGTCGGGCATGAGCTATTCCAGGGAGAAATTAAGGCAGCCTGGCTCGCGCCGCACTCTTCCAGCCTGTCACTATTTTAAATGAGCATTAGCATCAGACCTAACCCAGCTGAACATCTCACTCTACTTCCTGCCTACTCCACCTCAACCCACCCCACCCCTACCTCCACCTCCACCCCACCACCAACACCACCACCCACACACACACTGTACTGTAGAGCCTCACCCCCTTGCTGCCCTGTTATATCTTTATTCACACACACACTCTGAAGTGGCCCTCATATCTGTGTGTGACAATGTGTGTGATTATAACCTGGGGAGTTGATGAGGTTGCCCCCTGGCTCAGACTGTTGGACAAAATTGTTAGGTTGGAGGGAAGTGGGCTGGAAGGAGGGAAAAAGGTGTGTGAGGGATCATTCTCACCTGTCAGAGAGACCGTCTTGATTTCTCTGTGTGGACCTGCAGTCCCAGAGGTGCTGCACACACTAATGATCTTTCCTCCCTCCCTGATTATTTATGTGTCTCTGACCCAGGGGAGTCTTTGTCCATTTGCCTTTGCTCTGGTGAGTGTTATAGACCTTTTGAAAAAGTGCTAAACACACAAAGAGAATGTGTACAGAGGTTTATTGCACGTAGGACACAAGTTTAATGTTTGGAAACAATGGAAACTAAGATGACCTGCCTCTATACCTCACAGCGGTATGGTGAAAAATAGTGAAAAATAAAATTCACTGGCATATAATGTGATGTTGCTCTTCCATTTTGAATCAAAAATATTTGACCATCACATAAGTCTCAATAGTTACTCACTAGTTAGTTACTTATATTGGCCTAATGGTAATCCCAGTTTGCATGTTCCCTCCCTCAGCAACTCCTGTTAAAGTGGCCTTGAGCAAGCCACTTAACACTGACATGCTCAGTGGCCATCAGTAGAGTATTTTTAGAACTGAAGGATTGTAATTGGGGTGCTGATGAAAACAAGCTTTTGTTCTCTGGAAATTTTCCCTGCATAAGTAAAGATTAAAAAAAATGAAAAGCTTCCTGATTTTTCATTAGTAGAGTAAAAATATCAAACTTGCAGTACTGAAATAGTCTCCTTGTGGTAAAGTCTCACTTAGACTCTGATGTGGTGTGTTCAACAGTGTTGGCTCAATTATTGTTTTTATGTCCACATCAGAGAAAAGCAGTGGACAACCATAACCCTGCCACTGTACACCAGGGTGATAATCACTCACTCAGTTTACACCAATAGTCTAATCTTAAGACATGGGTCAACTAAACACTTAATTAAATGATGTCACTTCACTTCACAAGTCTTAATCTGAGTACTTATATTACAGTCATGACATGGAGTACTGTCCGGGGATGTTTGAGCACATATACAGCATAATCTGAGTAAACCTGTTCATTGAATCGAGTTGATAATGTTTATATTCTTTGGTCACATGCTACCTCAACATTTTTGACCGTAGAGAAATAAACACTTGTACTTGTAGTTTATGTGGGAGAGGTGATTGGCATCCATATGCAAGATTACATCAAAACAGGAATTTTGCACATTGAACACATTGAAATGGCTTTATTGAATTATTCTCTAAATTTAGAGTCCAAAAATTAGATTATTGCTTGCATGTAAACCTGTTACTGCTAATTTGTCAGACAAAATCTGGCCTAAATCAGATTTAACTGGGTTTACTTACCTTTTCAGCAGGGGCACGGTATTTTTATTATAAATTCAATATAAACCTTTTGTGTCATTCGTCATGTTACACAATGCTTTATCAAGGACTACACTTCAATATTTAATAAAACATCTAATATTTCATGATCTCTTTGATTTTCTATGGATTTGAACCATTTTTCTCTTCTCTCTGATCTGCTAGGTGTTAGCATACACTGAGGGTCTGCATGGGAAATGGATGTTCAGCGAGATCCGAGCAGTCTTCTCCAGACGCTACCTCCTGCAGAACACAGCAATGGAGGTCTTTATGGCCAACAGAAGTAAGAGAAAGAGCCAATTACACCATTTGAATCCATGTTTCTCTTTTTTTCTGTTACTAAGTGTTGTCTCCTCTATTCACAGCGTCAGTCATGTTCAACTTCCCTGACCAGGCCACAGTGAAGAAAGTGGTCTACAGTCTTCCTCGGGTGGGAGTGGGCACCAGCTATGGCCTCCCTCAAGCCAGGTGGGTCACAGATGCTGAGAAAATCATTTTCATGTGCTGTAATGCGGAGACTGGCCTGGAATTTACAAAAGGTTGTAAATATCTGTTCTAATGCATTGGTTGCCCACATCACACCAACATAGCCTGGCCTGCAGCAGAGGCATTTGAAGTCCCATTGCTCCAGTCATTGAAGTGAATGTGCATTGACCCTGACTGAACTGACCTAATTCTCTCACAGAAGACTTTATACAACATACTGCAGCCAGGCCACTGACCACGGAGTCCCTTTAGACTCTGATACTGCTAACAAGTATATTTAACAGTGGTATATACACCGTACCGTTCCTAAATAAATGTAATGGGCCAAGGTTTGGATGATATCCAAATCACTTAGCATTGAATATCATTGC
Source organism: Hoplostethus atlanticus (assembly GCA_034670405.1). Taxonomy (NCBI): domain Eukaryota; kingdom Metazoa; phylum Chordata; class Actinopteri; order Trachichthyiformes; family Trachichthyidae; genus Hoplostethus; species Hoplostethus atlanticus. Next base: position 6,753,759 of record JAXDDX010000003.1, on the reverse strand, counting down.
CTTGTATGCATCGTTTGTTTTTCCTTTCTGTAGCTTGACATTTTGTGTGAAATCCAACCCTCTGCATTCAAAAGGACAAAATCAGGTTATTAGCTACAACATTTCATCGTTCAGCTCCAGTTTATTGCGATGGATCCAATCCTTTGAATTTAAGTTCCCCTGCATATCTCACAAACATATTCTCACGTTTGTATGATATCTTACAAAAAGTTCTGCACCCATGACTCATACTATCCAGCCACATGACATCACTGCGTGTGCACCACGATCAGCTAAAACAACTTCAGTTAACATTAGGCAAGTTAAATAACTGTGGTTAAGGTTAGATGACTAAAAGAACTGTGGTTAAGGTTAGGGTTAAGTTTAGGCAACTAAAACTTTGGTTAAGGTTAAAAGAACAACCTTCACTGAAAATGACAACTCAAAGCAGAAGACTTTGCATGAGTTGGGAATTGAACCCGTCTGCCACCACGACCTCCACACCCTTACTTTCCACCTCGCTATTTCAAACTAGTGCCTGGTTCAGTCACGTGAGGTCCGCCTCCTGTTTCACTCGATTCATATCATATCATATGAAATTATGGTGCATTACATTTCGTAGTTATAGCTACCATTTTAATATGAGCACAGGCTGGTGCTCTTTGGTTTTAATTGTATTTTTTTAAGTATAGTGAGTGTATGTTTGAAAATATCACCACTCTCTGTCTTATTGTTAACATTTTACATGTATTTTCTAGGCGCGTCTCCCTTGCCACCCCACGGCAGCTCTTCAAGTCCTCCAATATGACCCAGCGCTGGCAGAGACGGGAGATCTCCAACTTTGAGTACCTCATGTTCCTCAACACCACTGCAGGTGAGGCTCCCTCTTCCACTCACGTTCAGCTCTACACCTCGATTCCCCAACTGCAGTTTTTATCCTTTTCAATCAGAAGAAGTTGAAGTTATGGAAAATGGGGGCATTCAACTGAATGTCCCTGCCTCTCCATACCCATCAGTTACATAGATAGATTTTGAATTGTTTGCTTCCTTGTCTGGGCAAAATTAACGACCGGTGAAAGTGAAAGTGTATTTTTTCACCATTAGAGTTATAAATTTAAGTTTAGCGATCATAAACATTTTGTGTCAGCGGCGGTAAAAACATATAATCACCCACAGGTATGTCGTATTTGTTTAAGAATTCACGGTATCCTCAAGCAGCGCTCAACACAGTACACCGTTCGTGTGAGTCTGCCGTTTGAAGCCGGGGGGGAACCGGCACAGCAGATTTTGCTGGATAATTAGTGCCTGGCTTGGTGAGAGCGTACACGTGTGTGTCTGTGGAGTTGAGAGATTCCATTGTCGACTCTCTGATCTGAACTGCAACTAACAGGGAAGGAGAGAGCGGCTGAGTGTTGCTCTGCTCTGAGAGGTGCCATCCCCTTTCTCGCTGCATATTCATGCATATTTATATTTAGCTCAACGTTGAGTTCGATACATTATTGTCAGCTAATTAGATGTAAGGCAGACAGAAAAACATGCCCAAAATTCATTAAAAAAAACCCGGTAATGACCCGGGCTGACAGGGATGTCAGAATAGTACAGGGCGGCAGACAGGCGGGGGGTGAAGTGCTGGGGAGAGGTGTGAACAGGAAGTGCTCTTCTAATTAAACACTATTCCACTGTTATTAACATCCTGCCACCCCGACTCAGGCCTCAGCGCTAGTAGGTCTACCGCCGCCCCCAACTCATCCTCCACACTCAATCAGCTGATTTATTTTGTCTGTGTGGCATTAACCTGTATCATTATGCTCTCTGGCTTCTCCTGGACCCCGGCTACTCTGTAGAAACCTTCTCATTGACTGGGCTGTCAGAGTTTAGCACTGGCTCAGCTGGATTTAGATACTCTTCGTATGGCAGCGTGCTTCACTCCAGGAGCAGAAAGAGACACAGGTGCTAAATTGGTTAAAGTTGATAATATCTTGTACGTTATCATTAAAAACACATTCTGGTATATTACAGATTAGGTTTAGGAAGAGCTGACAGGTAAAATTGTACTGTGTAATGTTATTTAATGATGAGCATGAGCATATAATAAAATGTGATAAAATAGCTTTTAGTTGACGTTACTGAGGATTAGTGCTGCCTTCTCACATTGGTTTGAATTGAAATCACATGATTACACATGATTTAAGCATTTTACACGATGGACATGCTTAAAGGAAGTATCTGTCAATTAAAGTGTCTGTGAATTCAATGTGTGCATACACTCACCGGCCACTTTATTGGGTTTTCCTGCTTGTTAACGCAAATAGCCTGCTCCTCCAAACAGCAAATCATGTGGCTGCAACTCAATATATAAAGCATGCAGACATGAGCCTCTTTCACACATGCAGTGAAATCCAGAATTTATCTAGACATTACTCGGAGGGTTTGTATGTGTGAACGCAAATGTCCGAATCAGTTGGTCTGGAAATTACCCACTAGGGTGCTGGGACTTTACCCACCCAGCACCCTAGTCTAAAATCCGTTTTATTGCCGAGTGAGCCCAAGTGTGAATGGAGCAGAAGATTCTCCGGAGTATTCTCTACGAGCGAGTGGGCGTGTTGATGACATATTTATCATGTGACTGGCGTGAAACCAGAATAATACAATGTATATCGCTTTCCACCCTTCTGTCGATACTGCAGATACGTCTAACTACATTTAGTATTGACATCAATGCAAAAACGGCCACTGAGAGTGAGTTGGTCACTTCGTCCACCATCTTCGTGCTGTAAACAAAACACTGCGATTTCCACAGCGTACTTTTTGCGCCATGTCCTGTCTCCCGCTTTACCCAGGCCCCGCCCCTTGCCTAAACTAACCGGAGTTGTGAACGCATCCGAAACAGACATTCTCCGGTGGTGTGCTGTAAAGTGCGGACCTGATTCTCTGGAGAAAATCCGAGGTGTATGTCTGAAAGAGGCTATGATGATGGGGTCTAGTTTTTAGTTTGACCAAACATTAGAATGGGCAAGATTATTGATCTAAGCGACCGTGGTATGATTGTTGTTGCCAGACGTGGTGGTTCTAGTATCTCAGAAAAAAGCTGCCCTCCGGGGATTTTCACGCACTACAGCCTCTAGAGAGAATGGTGCGATAAACAAAAAACATCCGGTGAGCAGCGGTTCTGTGGCCAAAAACACCTTGTTAATGAGAGAGGTCAGAGGAGAATGGCTGTCCAAACTAACAGAAAGGCCACAAATGCTCAAATAACAGCTCTTTACAACAGTGGTGTGCAGAAGGATACCTTGTTGAATCCATGCCGACCATCCAAGACTTCAGGCTGTTCTGGAGACAAAAGGGGGTCCTACCCAGTGCTAGATTGGTCTACCTAAGAAAATGGAAACTGAATTATACTTCAAACACCTAATGCTAACGCTATCTACTGTAAACATTTGAAAATGTATTATAATATATGTTGGATTTTTCTTTGGGTTCCGTCTAGTAGTAGCCAACCTAAGCCCATATGAAGTAAGGATAACCCTCAGGGACAAACAGAGCAGGAGTAGATTTGATTTAGTACAGAAAAAGCCTCAAAGGAAACACCCGTCAAGCGTAAGCTGCTGTGCTGTGCCTTTAATGATTGCTCTAAAGATGGAGAACCTTTTGAATGTCTCATTGAGAAAGTTCTCTTGGTGAGGGCTCATCTTTCATGTTGGCTGAGGGTTAGTGACACTTTACTGCTGCTAGCAGTGGAGGATGTTGGGTCGTTGACTGACAGGTTGGAGCCTAGCATGGAAAACTAACCACTGCAAAGGCTAAGCACATCATTCGATTCCAGAGTCATCCTAGTTTTTATTAAAAGGTTTAAGTCTTCTCACCATTGCCAATAACTGGTAACTGACTTTCCCCATCCAACAGGCGTGTGTGGTGTGTGTGGTGGCGTAGTAGGTTGAGAAAATTCAGAAACGTCTATGAACCTTTGGCTTATTATTATTTAGTATTGATCAATTATACAATAAATATGTAATCAAACAAACAACATAATATCCATCATATCAGAGGTGGACAACACTGGACGGCTGATATCATTTTCTATTTTTAATAAAAGGGCAATATTGTCAGTCTAACCAAAGCTCAGATATCAACATTATAAGGCTGTGTAGCATGTTCCCTTAAAAGCCTGTTTATGCTACCCTTAGTTTCTCTGACAGCCTCAAAACATAAATGAATCATCACATAACATAAGTAACGTTATTAAAGCAAAGTTGTGCAGGAGAGTTTCTCTTTCATGTGTAATGATGCAATAATGTGTATTTACTATTGAATACCGGCTTGAACTATGTCATTGCTATGTCTCAGGACAGTGCAGTCTGCATTAGTTACATTCACTACTGGTGCCTTCAGCACAAAGGAAGCGAGAAGAGTTTGCTCTCATGACCCACATCCCACCTCTATAAAGCGCCATGAACTCCACTGATGAAATTCTTTCCTGAATGCTGTCATTTTAAAAACTCAACAGTGTGAATGTACTGAATGTAATGTAATTCTCCTGGCACTGACCATGTGAAGGGGTCGCGCCCAACCTGGCGTTAACGCCAACGCTTTGCGCGGATCATGTGAAAGCCCCTTAAAGAATGAACTGGAAGTGAGTGGGATGCTAACTGAAAGTATCTGGGAGTACTTTCTGGGGAAAAGATGTGGTAACGTTTTTATTGCATTGACAATGATGTGATAGGAACGTGGTCGGACCTTCAAATTATGTGTTGCTTCCTTTCACAGTTGAGTTTCATCTTTCTTACTGAGTAAATTGGAAAGTTTTATTTGGTACCTTTGCAGACTACGTATAGCACAAGTTGTCTGTATGGAAAAGGATCCAGTTTTAAAGAATACGGAAAGAACCTGGTAATACTATGGGAACAATACTCAATACAGTCCAGTATTGAGTACTGCTTACTGCTCACTGAGTTGAATGAAATGCTTTGCTTAGTACCTTATACATATATGGTATGTTGGTCTTAATTGCAGTCAAAATGAAATAACCAATTATGAAGGATGTGGTAAGAACCTGGTAAATCCATGTAAACAAACAACACTTTCTACAGTCCAGTTTCACTTTAGTTTCTGACAAAATTAGAAGATATTTCTTAGTAATAATTGATCCATACATGGTATCCATTCAGAAGAGATGAATCTCAGAATACTAAACCCAGTTTTTAAGAAACCCTAACCCTAGTCCTAAATCTACCATGAAACTAGAGGAAAAGTTTGTGGTATCTCAGAATTTGTGCAAGGTCATTATTGTTATAATTCCCACAACTTGCATAGAAACAATTTCCTAGTTTACATGGTATAAGCTGATTTATTAAAAATCTAATGTATAGAGAAGTTTTGCCTTAAAGGAACATCCACAATTGATTATTCTTCCTCTGGGGCCTCGTGAGTGTGATGAAACAAACAAATAAACAAATATCCTTCTTGTTTTGCCAAGGAGCTGTCTTTCCAGGCAAAAGCTTGAATCTCTTGACAATCAAGTCAAGTCAAGTTTATTTATATAGCCTTTAATCACAAAACATGTCTCAAAGGACTTTACAGAGACGATGCCTACCTAGATGGAGCTAAAAACAAGATAAACAAAACACAACATAACATGTTAACAGATACAAGCCTACCAACCCACCTAACCTAACTGACACCACCACCCTTAGACCCTCAAAGAAGACAAGGAAAACATCCCAAGAACACCTTATTAAGAAAAAGAAAATCTGAGCGTGCAATCGATGCCGGAAAGTTTTGCCACGGTCTTGGGTGAAGAATGTGGCCTCAGAATGTGTGAAGTGACTCACTAGATTGAAAGGTTTGACTAACTGAGGCATGTATCTTGCAGTTGTAATCATCACAGCCTGTTGCATTGTACCTGATTGCAATACTCACATTCCATCTCAATCAGGAGGAGTAATTCTTCATAGTTCAGTATGTACGCCTAGTTCAGTATGCCTCTGCATAGCCTGGTTGCAACATCAGTATAAATTTGGTGCAGCTAATAAGTATTACCAATCACAACATAACAGATGAGAGATTTTTGACTACAACCATTTCTATAGTGTAGTTTGCTAGCACTCCTCACTCATCGTTTTTTCGGACTACATGGCTGTCAGCTGCAGTTCTTTTTTTTGGGCAATTGTTACGTTTCCGGGACTGCACAATCCATATGGGGTTCAAAGCTCTGCTGTCTGGTTAACCCCGGTTCAGCAAAGACACAGAACGGACATGTAGTGTAATTTTACACGGGCGAGTAGAGTCTGGAGGGCTTGTTTCCACTCCCACTGGCCATGGCGGACAAAAAAGGTTGCGCAGTCCCACTCATGTCAGCAGACATGTCCATACAGACACTACGAGTTAGCATGAGTTATTGTTAGCATGTAGTGGTTACTGGGCTGGATCATCAGCAACAGGGGGTAAAGGTTGGTTAGCTGCTTGCACCAGGGTGCCCTGTTCTCTTTGCCTCACTTCTCCCTTGATGTATTCAGGCTGAAGCATGTACGGCTGTACATCCGCTTCCAATAATAACTCACCAAAGTTGTGCTCATCCATATAATCATCTGAAGCCATAAGAGAAAATGTGTCCTAGAAAACTCAGGGGGGGCAAACCATTTGTAGTCTTTCAAACTCTAAACTAGTAACAAAACATGTCATAATATATATATATATAGAGAGAGAGAGAGAGAGAGAGAGAGAGAGACAGCGTTTGTGAGCCAAGTATCTTTCAACTACATTATTTCGCATCACTTTGCAGACTGAGTTTATGGTTAATCAAAGGTGGACTGTTCCTTTAATTCCTAGAAGGTACACCATTAAACTTGGCCTATTGTTAATATATAAGTTTAGATGTCGTATGAATGTGCCTTTAAAAACACTTCCTGTTTGCTTCAGCGTGCTTGTCTTGTCAGAAGGAAAATAAAGTCCCACGTTCGTGGTTGAGCAATCCAAAGCTCTGCAGCTCTTTTGTTCCACGCAACTCCCACATGACAAGATTATATAGTTGAATTTATTGGTAATAGATAAGGTGGTTTTCATTTAACTCAGGTTGTTACCATCCTAAACCTGTGACAACTACAGTGTAGTTACTTTAACTGATGAGTAATACCAGAGCTGTTTTTAAGTAATTCATCTGTGATCTGTGTATTTACCTACTTAGTTACAGTTTTAAATACTTACTATCCTTCCCATGTGTTTACCTGGCAAATCCACCATTTATTTACATGGTAAAAATGTATTTTTATGGGGACTAAAAAGGAAAGGTTACTTAAAATACCTACGTACAGTATTTTGTTTTTCTTATATATAACACAACTATAATATAAAACTAATTTGGATGGAAAAATTGAGACAAAACTGAGTCCAGGAAATCAGTGTTCCATTTATTGTCAATGGAGCAACTCCAGGCAGAATAGAGTCTTGGCTCTATTTCCTTTTTAGGAGAGCTGCAGCAAAAATAGCAGCTTCATATTTTGTGCTACAGTGCATAAGAGTTGCAGGACAAAGCAAGCAGAATAGTGTTTTTCCCAAAGGAGAAACATTTCTAGGCTGTTGGAAAATACTTCCAACCATGGCAAAAGATGCAACATAAAGCTAAAAAAAGATTTTTGTACAATTGGAAAGATGGAAAAAAAACTTTAGCCATATTTATTTTGTGTAAATCTGTCTGTCAAGTCGTCCAAGTTGGTTATGTTCATGTTTTTGGCTACTCCAAAATGTGTTTTCTTCAAATTTATTGAATAAATGTGTTGATCTGATGGACTCCTACACTGCTGAAAACAGATTTTTCATATCATATATATTTTATATAAGATTCCACAGGCAATGGGGAGGCATATTGAGAATAATTCATATTGATGCAGTTATTTATTGCATCAATATGAACTGCAACGCTATCCCAAACCTGGATTACAACTGCTATATCAGTGTCATCTTCAAAAGAAAATTAGAGAGCATTTGGGGCAACGTGGTATGTTGAAGAGATGCACTGAGCTGGATGATTACTTTTCTCATGGATTTCCATCAACACATCTTGCCATCTGAAACCCATATTCCCACTGCTAGAACAGAAGAGGAAACTCACATCTGCACAATCAGTCTAGCAGTGACGTTTCCGGCATGTGGTGTCACGGCCCCCGAAAGAATCTATATCTCTCTAATTACATCCACACACCACAACTTAGAGACACTTATGTTCTCTATAAAGTTAGAAACTACCTCCTCAGGCCTCCTGTAACCCCTCGGCCCCGTGGTACAGTACACTCAGCAGGCAGAGGCATGGGGAGCGCACGAAACATTCTCACAGAGCAGAGTGAGCTCTCTATTAGTGGGTGTGTTTCTCTAGCAGATACCCTATAGGACAGGAAGTGGGGTCTGATTGAGGGCTTTGAGATTCGGGGCTTGTTGGAATGTTGCATGCTGGGTCCTCAAAGTAACTGAAGCCTCGTGTATACTCTGCCCCGTTTTCACCCCCTCTGTTCCCTTCCAGGCCTTCATCACTGACAGATTTCTGTCTGCTCTGTCTGTCTAGGGAGGACATACAATGACCTGAACCAGTACCCGGTCTTTCCCTGGGTCCTCACCAACTACGACTCTGAGGAGCTGGACCTGACCTTGCCAGGGAACTTCAGAGATCTCTCAAAGGTACCAAGTCCTCTTGCCATGTGCCTCAGTATGACAGGGAGAGGGGCAAGTAGAGGCAGCCAGCTCTGATGGCAGAGGGATTTCCTTATTAAGTCCCAGACTGTAAAAGAATACCACATTCAATGGGAAATAATGCAGACATCATGTGCACAGTCTGAACTCTTGAGGTGGAATGCAGAAAGTGGAAAGTGCTGATCGTATAACATCCTGAAGTGCACTGCAATATCTTCTCTAAGTATGTCCCCAATTTATTTGGTACTGTATTTGACTATAACATCAATGAACATGGCTTCCACCCTTTCATCATTATAGGGGTTTGTTCATTTGTAGCGTCATGTGCACCATGTAAAGTAATAGTAGCATACAGGAGAGTTTAGTATTTTATGATCGATCATTTCAACAGCACATCTCTACAGAAGAACACAAATCAAATACTCATAGCTATGAGAAAGTACACCTTTGACATACTTTTATAGCTGTTCTTTTGGATTTATGAAATGCCCTTCTTCAGTAATTCTAGATGGATGTTGCTTGACTTAGACGTTCCTCTGTATTTCAATCTCCCCAACAGGCTGGATGAACTTGGTACTGGTCATAAATGCAGCCTTGCAGGAATTAAGGCCATTAAAAGTGTTATGGATGTGATGGGTCAAAAAGCTAATGCCGCCAAATCACAAGGGCTCAGACGGGGTGACACTAATGCCCCACAACCCTGGGAGAGAAAGTTCAGCGTTATGTTTGCTCTGTCTTTGACTGAAGGGGAAAGAGGCAGCAGATAGCTCTACCGCAAACAGTGGCCTGGTTTACCACCCTCTCTCTCTCTCACTCGCTCTCTCTCGCTCTCTCTCGCTCTCTCTCACTGCAGCTCACAGGCTCACTGACCTGAAAACAGTCGCATTCCTGTCTGAGCTTTCTCTCTTGCTCACTTTATCGCTCCCTCATTCCCCTTGTTTCCCTCAAAGCGCTGACACTCTGACTCAGGGCTTCACTTTGGGATCTCGGTTCTCAACAGTTTGTATCAATTTTCAGCTTTTCAAGACGTGTGTGTGCGCTGCGTTTTATATCAGGAGGGAAAGAGAGTATACGGAAAAGTAAAAGAAATAGCTACAGCAAAGAATCACGGTCAAGTTAGAGAGAATGGTGTGAATTTGCAGCTATGGAGCACTTCATCGTGCTGCAGTATACCCAGAGCGTTTTGGACAAACATCTCTCTTGTGTGCTTTGCCCGTCATCGCAGTCCTTGTCTGCTTTTGGCGGCCCCAGCCTGTGGAGATCCAGGTGGGCTGAGGGGGGGGGAGCAGGGCTGAGCCATGTGCAGCCCTCTGGCCCTGGGGAGACAGTTATATATTGTAATGTATTCCAGTGACATCCTCCCATGCTGTTTACAGGGCTGAGCTGCCTTCATTAGCATGAGTTCACAGGCCCGTGTCTCCTGACAGTTGTCCTTGGAACCCCGGGGCTCTTACCTCCAAAAGTTCACAGTCGGTGTAGCGGGGAGGGACAGTGGCCCCCACACTTCCCCTCTCTGCTTGGTCTGCCCTTTTGTTCAATTATGGATCAGAGCTAGCCGCACGATCTCTGGAGACTTGTTTGTGTAGATGTGTGTGTGTGTGTGTGTGTGTGTGTGTGTGTTTAAGGTGTCGTTTATGAGGTTGTGGCTGCGTGTGTGTGTATTTAAGGTATGTGTAGCATGTATGCCAGAATGTGGTGGCTACATAAAGCATATTTACTTCTATATATATATTTTAGTTTAGTTTGTATACTGTTTTTTTATATGTTTTCTGCTGGATAATAATATCACATGTCCCCTCATATATCATATCCTATCCATTGAGATCACTCAGCAACACTTAGGTCAGATGCTGAATGGTGCCATAGATCAATCAATCATTAATACACCTGGATCACCTTCAGGTAATCCCATCGCGGCACTAAAACCGATTTGAGAGGGTTTTCGTTTTCACCTGCTTATACCTGTGCTCCACACGTCAGAGTGATACCAGAGACCTATTTGTGATTTTTCAGGTGACTGCCACTTGATGGGCAGCATTGTTTGAAACTGCTGATATGCCAAATCAGTTTCTCCCACACCCACACACCTGCAATTACGCTGCTGGCTGGGCAGTCAGTGAGCTGTGAAAATGCAACTGAACACAGCGTGCCTCGCCTCAGGGCCGGACTTCTGCATATTTTGATGTCAGATGCATTTACATGGTGAAGTGTTTCATTAGATTCTAATGATTATTTCTTGATTGACTGACAGGTGGCTGATAGAAGGGGAAGCTAATCTTCCGCATAGCTGTTAAATGATGTGATGGATATTCCTATAATTACATAAGAAGGCAAACGGAGCAGATGTGGTTTGGCACGACATGTTTTTCTTTGTCCTTTGACGTTCATTTTTCTCTTTTACTTAAAAAAGAATATGATGATTTCCTTCAGAGAAATTTCAGAAAACCATTTCCACTGTATTTCGGATGAGCTGTGCTCAGATGGAGAAACTGTCCTATTTTAATATAGCCTCTCAAAGGTTCTGCTGTGGCACACTGTGAAGGCTGAGCAGCTCTAAGAGGTGCACTCTAAGGGTAACACAGACAGAGCTTGACTGCTATAAAGACCCTTCCACGCTTTCTCTCCATAATGGAGGCATCTTCACCCCCACTTCCAGCGCAGTCGGGCTGTTTGGGAGCACATCTGCTTTGTTTTGACTTAGAGGAACTTGATTGCATTAGACTGGAGCTGCATGCAGCCCAGCCTCTGACGAGGCAAGCAAAAATAAGCGCGACTTCTCCTGACAGAGCACCATAGCAACATACTGTAATGTAATTTCCTTTGAAATATAAAATGCAATATGCGTCTCCTTGGGAGGTAGCCTAGATATAACCAAACAAATGCAGGCACTCTCTGCGCACTCACTCACCAGTATTCACTGTCGTCTCCCGCATCTTTGGAGTCAGACAGCAAAAAAGATCCTAATTGGATCTGATGCCAAATCTAAGTTTGATCACAGTTTGTTTAGATGTGCGAGTATATTTCACTGGGTCAGGTGTTATCCATGGAAATGAACTGAAAATGATGGGAGTAAGTGTGAAATTGTTGGAACCACTTTTTATTGTCTTACCGGATATCTGTGATTAGCATGATTCACAATAGGACGTGGTGATTATTTTCTGTTTGGTAGAGGAAAGCAGAGCCTGATTCAGACTGTCAACCCATCATCTATGGATGGTGAGTATAGAAGGAGTAAAAGGGACTGGAAGGCCCTTATTTAGTTTATGCTATCTTATGATAAATGGCTTCTCCCTAAATAGCTGATTAATCCGAAATTCCCCAAATATTTTTAGGCTGAGCTAAGAGTATCGCTGAAGAACTCGACACCAATTCTTGTAATTTGACCCAGAAATTGAAGGTATATTTCATATTTATATCCTTGCATGGCCAAGGCAGCCCAGTGAAGCTTTGTGGACAGTTACAGGCTTTCAGGCTAACCTGGACCCGGCCTTCCAGTTGTGTTTATGCTTGAACTCTCCACGGAACAAGAGTCTGGGAACTACATCATGCCAGGCTTTTATGTACATGTACTGTAGGTGGGAGTGCATTCACCAAGCAAACATGCTGTGGAAGCATTCTCTCTTTCAAACACTTTTCAAGCCTACCTAAGGTCAGTTCACTACATTTTCATAGGGCTTCTTTTATTAGTAAGTTTTATGTTGCTGTAGTTTAAAACAAATTAGGCTGATTGACTGACCTGAGCAGTGTTGAACAATCTGCCAGGTGTGACTCCCTCAAGATGTATCACTGACAGCAACCAAGTACAAAGAAAAACTGTGCCATGATTTTCTTGGTTGAACTCCTGAAGGTTTTGCCGTGCTATAGTTATAGTTACTATGATATATAGTAATTATCCCGGCTCACCAACCGCACAAGTTTTCTAGAAAACTGCATTCGTACCATTACACCAAACCACCAGGCAGACTGAAAGTGTCTTTATATTTATCCTTGAATTGCAGGCTAGTGGCTCGGACAGCCTTTGAGTTGCCTTTTATTTTAGTAGAGCCAAATTGGCTAATTAACAGGAAATAACTTGGTCAGTATAAATATATGTTTTAAGAACTGTTGGTGGTTAGTTGAGACTCAGCAAGAGGAGGGTAGGAGAGAGGGACAGGGTCTGCTAAATTGAAAATTGAAAAATTGTCTCCTTTGCCTGTAATATCGCTGTGAGCAGACTCTGGCCTATGTGTAATATAGAAAACCTTTCTTTATGAAAACATTTAATAACACTGTGACTGAAAAACTTACCAATCAGCTATTTTGTAAGAAGTGGTTCTAATACTTACCTGGAGCTTTTACGTATTCCTCTCATACAAATGAAAATTTGTATTACCTGGACCTTTCATGCAGCTCAGACCTGAACTACTTACACTGGCAGCGGTTTTACAGAGTGTGAGACATCTTGTGGCTTGCACCCCAATCCAGCTGGGCCAAGACGTCACATGCAAGACTATTATCACCCCATAAATCTACGCAGATCTCAATAAACTTTTCTTTCAGCCTATTCAGTTGTGCTAACACTGATGTGGACCGCCATTAAATTTGAGGGGAAAAAAGCCAGAAAATAAATGGCCATTTATTTTGACTGAGTTTTGACTAGTCAGGCATATGCACTATGCTACACATGGATATGGCTGAAATACTCAAAATGACCAAGACAGTCTATCTGTTGTACTGAGGTTGCACAAAAACTGTACCCAGCCAAAAGCAGTGCAAGTGGCTTTATTTTTAGGCAACGGACCATTTTGAATTGAGGGCTTTGTTTTGTTTTCCCATCACTCCTGTGGTCAAGTGTAGAACATGGCCGCCGTACAGCCAGAGCTGCAGCATTCAGATACCAAGGCTGCCATTGATTACATTACCAGTCTCCCTTCCCCCTCTGTTACTGACTCAATGGTAGTGAGTATATTAATATTGACTGCCAATATGCCTCCGAGGCGCTCCTATTGGACAGGGTGATTGAAAAGGCAGAGAAAGCAATTTATTCACCACTAAACGTATGTTTAATGGGAGTAATTCTGTTGCCTTAAGAACACATGAAAATGAAACAGCTGCCAAAGGGCAACAGCCCAGTGATGGTGTCAGGACAATATTGAACCGAGCCTGTGGTGGAATAATGAACTATGCTATTCAAGGTTGGGATAACTATGAAATAATTGGATGGATGTCAAATAAATGTTTTTGTTTGTCACAACAGTTCATCAGTCATTCATTAGTCACATTTAAAAAAACTAAGATTTTGCAGCTCTGCTATTTAAACATCCAAGTGTGGTTCAGGTTCTTTGTCCTCACACTCTGATATTAGGATCCCAACTCAGGTTTTCCTTCGCTGCTGTGGAGGATATTTATGTGAACACAATGATTAGGTAGAGAAGGTTCAGCTCTTGGTTCTGGGTGTGTGTTTTGTGTGCTTTCCCTTATTGAAAATTAAGGTGAGACAATTCCAGACAGCCAGTCAGTTTTGTTCTGGTAACTCTCATCACTGGTGCCCAGTAGCTGGGAAGGCCTCTGGATACAGATGGGGCAGGGGTGCTAAGTACAGTGTTTGGGTAGGTGGGTGTGTTGAGTGTAAATCAGGTCAGCCAGGGTTAATCCACATGGATTACCCACAACATTTAGCAGGAGACGCTCGTATCTCCTCCCTGCTTCCTCAGCGCTCCGTCTCGCTCACCTCCTCCACCTCACCCCTATAAATTTCCATTGGGAGACAGGGCAACAGGAACTTTTTAGGGTTCAGGAGAATAATGGGGTTTGACAGACAAATCCCAGAGTAAAGCTCCCCGTCTGCCCTGTACTCTCCCCCAGTCTCTCTGCTGGCCTCTCCACACGTAGCCTAATGTAGGCCTGCTAAGATCCTGCAGGTCATGAAGCATCCATTTATATTAATTGGACTGAACACACGTGCATAGGCAAGCATAGATACTATACGCTCCTGGAACATGTCCCAGCAAAATATTTCCATCTGCTAATTGAATTAAATGACCAATGCTGCCTGGTTGGACAGTATAGTGTGAAATAAAACTACAATAGAATTGACAAAATAGCCTTGTATCCCTTTATCCTACACTTAATCTTTACTGTGAAACAGCTGTTTGGAAGATGTTACATGTCATTTTGTAGAAAAAACCTTTTAGTCCTATTGGCTTGCAATTGCTAACAAATGTTGCTTCCAATGTCAGAATGTGGTTTTTTGATGGACTAAAACGACTTCCAGCTCATAATAAGATCTGATATGCTTCCCTTAAATTTCTTCTTCTTTTTTATTTAGATTGATTTGCTTTTCTTTGTAACACCCCATGAAACAGGATTCAGAGCTCAGTTCATGTTGTGTGGCCCGATGAAAAGGTTCATATAGACAGTAGTTGTGTGTGTGCACACACAGCAGCAACTGATTACACAGTATTCAGAGGTGTGGTGATGAATTCTGATTGCAGTCAAATGATTTCATCACAATAATTTATTGTAAAAAATATCAAATGGAGTTTTATACACATGGAAGTGAGGACACACTTCCACCTCCAGCTTGTCAAACAAAATGTTGCACTCCTGAGTGCAGTTTGAGTTTGTTACTCTTCACAGAGCATGAAAGGCTCAGAAACATCCAGGAAAATTTAAGAAAAATGATTTTGGGCTTTGAGTGGAAATTTCTTGTAGCTATAATTTCTGTCAGCCTAACCCTGTGGTGAAGTATAACACTTAACTCAAAACCATCATTTCGCTTAATGGGCTATTTAACCTTTATTGTAAATATGCAGGTGAGTAAAGAACAAAGTACTTCATTGTAAGAACTGAACCTTTTTATTCCCGTGTTTTCGTTCCAGCCTGTTGGCGCTCTGAATCCGAAGCGTGCAGTCTTCTATGCTGAGCGCTATGAGACATGGGAAGATGACCAGACGCCACCTTATCACTACAACTCCCACTACTCCACTGCTGCCTCCGCCCTGCAGTGGCTCATCAGGATAGTGAGTAATATAATTTCCTCACCCCCATTATTGCATTGTGCTTAAAATCCTGGGATGAGGCAAGCATTTGAATAGGGATCGAGCCACAGCCACAGCCGGAGAAAGCCTTTCATTTTCGAGTCTGCGTTAGGTTGATCGTCACTTGTCAAACTTGATGATGGTTTTCCTTTGAGGTCTGTCCGCCTCTGCACAGGAAACAGCTCAACATCTCAATTTGATTGGACCGGAGTTAGACCAATGACGCTCAGAAAACACATTTCACAGGCCAGTAAACTGGCATATGTGAACTAAATAAAGAGTGGCTGGGTAATGATTTACAGAGGCCGCTGTGACAGGTTTATGTGTTTCGGGCAACCCAGTGAGCGCTGGGAGACATGTCCATCAAGGTTACTGAGCACTGTCCTCATTTACTCTGGAGGAGAGGGAGGAGGCGCGTGCACTCTCACCCAATCTGTTCCCCACAAAGCAGGCCCCTTGTACCGCGCTTCTTGGGTTTGGTGAACATTTGATTTTGAAGTCGGCTTATTAATTTGAAAGAGCTTGATGGGGAGTTGGTGCTGTAGTTCTCCTTACCCCTCATTAGTAGCAGGGGCTGATGAATTGAGGGAGTTCCCTTGACAGTAGTTAGACTGGCCTTTTGTGGGTTTGTTCCCACAATCCCTTTCTTCCTCTGGTGAGTGATCCATCCGTTCCAGCCTGCAGTGCCCGCCATCTCAGGCGGAGAACACCAAATATGAGCCAATTACCATTACGGCTTGCTGTATCCAGGAAGAGCACTAATGAATTCTCCCTCAGGCTGGGATACAGTAAATGAGTGAGGGATCTCCGCAGAGATCGTTTCGTCTAGCCAAGGAAAAGAATAACAACGAAATAATGCTGAAAATTGTGATTATTCACTTTAAGTCAGATGCCCCCCGTGCAGTTTGAATAAGTGGCTGATAATCCTGTGAGTTCACAAAATGAAAGTACTTATGTGTGATCAATATCATCAAATGGGTGTCAAGAGGGTGCAAAAGAAAATGGTGACTTTATGTTTGGGTGGAGATCTTCTAACTTTGTGATGTCTACTGTGCTCTCTCCTATAGGAGCCCTTCACTACATGCTTCCTCAGTGCCAACAACAACAAATTTGACCACCCTGACCGAACCTTTTCAGCCATCGTCGGCTCCTGGAGGAATTGTCAGAGGGACACGTCTGATGTAAAGGTGTGAGAAAGAATAATGGCAGCTATTGTGTACTATGATATGGATACACTGTCTTCTTACTGAGAATAATAATTGGAGGTAATGTCTATTCTGTGATGATTATCTATTATCAATTCCTTTCTTTTTCTGTATCCTAGTTGCCTTCAAGTGGTGTAGTTAAGAGTATCTGGGTGTTTAGTATCCCATCCCAACTCTAGGGATGTGGAATCTCATCATATGTTACAAGATATACCAATCAGCGTAGTTGCAGTTGAGGTATAATTGGGTTTAAGTGTGACACTATACCCTCCCTCTCAGTACGCTCACCTCCTCAGCTAGTGTACCACTGCAAAAATATATACCATGAATTATAAATGCCTCATCCAAACAGAGTCACAAAGACACATTGTACACAGACAAACCCTGAGCACTTAGAAATGCACATTTGATTTAACTCATATGGAAAACAAACAATTTTAAAAATAGAGAGATCTGTGTATGCGTGTACTAGTGGATTTGAACAAAGGCAGTGTCTGGGAGAAAGACAAAGCCCTCCCTCTGCAAACCCACAGAGCAGTCATCGAAAACGCTGAACCCTGCTGATTCGCCTCCATTTTGCCCACTGCATAACACGCAGCAGGAATATGCACTGACCTCAAAGTGTCATATATTTCTAGCACACCCTGCATTGGGTAGTGTTGCCCTAGGCAATTAATAAAGCATTAATGACAAAAGCTATTTAAAATGTAGTCTTTTATGTACAGACAGGGCTTTTACTTGCCAGAACCTAGGGGAGAGCAGCCAACAATCTATGTGAGGCAGAGGCAGAAAGCTGCAAGCCAGCGAACAGCCGGATAGTCAAACGCCACCCTGTTAACAAATACAGCCTACTTTAAACCACTTGTATGTCTGCATGCATCTGTTTTTACACACATAAGATGGCTACTGATCTATTACTGAAAAGGAGAGGCATAGTACTGTGGAACACTATGCTGGAGCACTAGCAGTATTTCATAATGTATTAGAAGCAAGGAGTTATTACACAAAGGCTTGTTTGGTTTACCCATGGTGCAAACTATGAAGCAACGCCACTATTATGACCCATCAGGTCATGAGCAGTTATTATGATCCATTTCTTATGATCTCCAATTGTTGGGTTTTATTCATCTTGATTGTAGGTAGTAAAAAATTCAAATGTGTCTTTCTATCCCACTCAATATTGTGTCCTCCACAAAAAACAGAACCACACAGACTTACAAACATATAGACAGACACTACAGACACACACTAACACACACTAACACACACTAACACAATGCACATGCACCATGTAGCGATTGAGACTGAGTGGAGAGTCCAGGGTTAAGGTCAGCGTCGCCCCAGCACGGTGAGTAGGCCATCAGGCTTCTGATTAAAAGGCAGCTTGTTTTTACCAGGGTCCCTCCTTCATTAACCCCGGCCTCCTCCAGCAGTAATGACGACAAGACCACGGGAGGCAGAGCCCCTGCTGGGGATGACCTCCTAAAAGAGCAAGTCAAATGGAAACAACCCCGTACCGACCAAGGCCTCACCTCCTCAACCACCTCATCATTAATGTGCATCCATACCTCCCCTTTTTTTCTGCGTGTGTGTGTGTGTGTGCAAGCAGTAAGCAGGCACAGCCACCCATAGGGTAAAAGAGGCAGACTTAGTAGTGGGCACACACACACCACACGCACACACACACAGAAACTGCCACCATGCTGTCTGAAGGAATCCAGCAGCACTCCACTGGTGACAGATTTTGACGAACGTGTCATTAAGGTGACACAGTGTAAAGCAATGGAGGCTTGTGTGATTGACTTGTTAGCCCATTACGATGCTGTTGCAGAATTAATGGCTGCCATGGGAGGTGGGCTTGAAAACGGAGCTGGCAGTTTTAACGGCTTGGTGGTGAGTTACGGCAGGAAGTTTACAAACGAAAAAGAGGAGGGAAAGCGTGTGTGCGTGTGTGCGTGTGTGTGTGTGTGTGTGTGTGTGTGTGTGTGTGTGTGTAAGACAGAGAGAGAGCTGAGAGAGAGGGAGAGGAAGAGGGACAGGGAAGAATAGCTACTCTACTTCCTTTCTCCCTGTCGTGTGCAGAGGGTGAAATGTGACCAACAGCAGACCAGGAGGTTTTACGGGCCTGTACCATGTCATGCTAACTTGCACTCTCAAAATCGGGTGATTTACGGGGGCCTAGAAAGCTCTGTATGTTATGTACCCCATAGGCGTTATAAAACTCCACAGTATGACTGAATCTGACAAACGCTGCATTCATAAAACAAGCCTGACACAGGGACTTAAAATAACTCAGGATCCCCATCACAGTCCTGGGCTGCACATGGACAACGACATTTAACTGGTCTTAAAATTGTTTCCTAATGAGGACAGAGAGAGAGAGCGGAGGGGCGACATTCCTGGTGTGCACAAGCCTCATTGTGCATCGCCGTCATTCTTTCATGGTTGTATGATCAGGAGGATAAGGGATTAGGGTGGTTGTCTATACACTGACAGACTGAGCACAATTTACATTTCAGCCAATACCTATTTTGGAGGGGGGGGGGTGGAGGGGATGTCTTGACAGAGGAGAGCTTCCTCTGGGAATGGTCTTTTCTCCAAGCCCAGGTAAATATTTGCTCTTTTCCCAGTGCATGGAATCACACCAGGCTTTATGTAGGGGGCTCCTTTTCCCCGGCTTACTTCCCCTCCACGCCGAGGTCCTGACCCCATCACAAGAGCCCAGAGACCAGGGGAGAAAAACCCAACTCAGTTCCAGTTTCATTTAACACACCTAACACCTCTGCCTGGAATAACTGGACTAGCACCTCTCACCGCCTTCTTCATGGCCCGCTGTTTAGTTTGTTTGTGTTACCTTTCCCCCTGAATTCTCACTCCGTCTCAATGGGATACACAGTCCCCTTCTCTCTGCTTTTCCTGTCGTGCTCTCCTCACATATTTTGTTGTTTTTCAGCTGGGTTGAATTGTCGGTTGACTGCATGGTGAAACCTGTGGTATTGGACATTGCGGTCGTGTCACTCACAGTAATGGCACGTACATCTCTGCATCTGTGAAATCCAGGAACTGATTCCAGAGTTCTACTACCTCCCAGAGATGTTTGTCAACAGCAATGGCTACCATCTGGGGATGAGGGAGGACAGGACCATGGTTTGTGACGTGGACTTGCCAGCCTGGGCCAAGAAACCAGAGGACTTTGTCAGGATAAACAGGATGGTGAGGATTCATTTCATTTAGCATAGCATAGCTGTAATGTATAGCATACCATGACATGTTGCTAGTCTACAATTGTGTATAAACTATACCATATAAGGCTATATGCTAAATATATTTTAGATGCTCTTGTTTTAGGTTTGTTCTTTACATTTAACTTTCTGACCCAAACAGTGAGTAAAGCCCCCCCCCCCCCCCCTCCCCCTACTATATTGAAGTGGGCCTGTGTGTCTGCCCGTCATATTCATGAAGCATCTAATAAAGTGCACCGCTCGATACTAACACTGTACGCCCGACCCGAGTGATGTCACTGAAGGACAGGGCCAGCAAGTGTGCCCTATGATGTTACCTAATGCTGGGGCCTCATCAATCATGATTTGGCAGCGTGCAGCTCTCTTTTGCATCTGCGTGTGTGTGTGTGTGTGTGTTTAATACAGACAGGATATCAACATGCAGCCCAGAACTCCCAGCAGGATTCAAGAGCAGCACAAAGACAAAAATGGAGATCCAACTCTCCCTTGCTGTCGGATATACTCCGTTCCCCCCTTAATTTGACATTACATAGAAACTCACGGCTCAAACTCCATACATGATCTAGATTATACAACAGTGTAGATATTCACATACATTTTGAACACATATTCCCTCTTTTGTCAAAATGTACTCCGTATCTTAAAGCTGCACCAGGCAGTTTTGCACGTTGGCGCCTCCAAATGGCAACAAGAGGTGACTCGGACTGAACTCCAATACCAAGAAGTCATGTAATGTAACGTCGGTGAACTGCACACAGCACAGTCATGTTTACCGACCGGGCCAGTCTGTGATTCTTTATACCAAAGGATGGCAAAGAGACGAAGCAAGATGCAGATTTATTTTAATTTTATTTATTTACTTGTTTTTCATCATTTCTGAAATACAATCTTTACGGTGTCAAACCTATCTTGAAATTAACAGCAGATTAAGGCTTCATGTTTATTCTGATGGATTATCTAGCTCAGGCAATATTCTGTGAAAGTTGTTTTTTTTTACTGTACAAAAATGAATGGCAGCAAATGGCTTCTTCTGCAGGTAGGAAAACGAGCCCTGATATCGCTAACTACGCTGACTGTGTGCAGACACCACCAGGAAGCATTTAAAGGAGAGGAGCAACCTAGATGATTGACACAAACTTAAAAAAACACCGGTTGTGTCCTTTAAGTTTCGTCTCTTACTGTGGGGGGAGAAATGTACATACCTGAAACCACAACTTGAATGTTTAGGGCAAATCCAAAGGGTCTTAATTGGGGGGATCAAGGGGACGCTCATTTGATAAGACAGGGGTATTTTTACATGAAACTGTTGTGCCTTGTGCAGGTTTTAGCTTGTAATGCTAGGAAGACAAAAAGTACCATGCATGTTGAACCCTCAGGTTAGGGGCCACAGTGTTTTTGGAAGAGGGGCCAGAGGTGGGTGGGGGGAGGGGGAACACACTTGACCTTTTCAGTAGGAGTGACAGTGCTGGGTTGGGAGGCCGTCTTATGGAGGTGACCTTTCCCCGTGCTCTACCCACGCTGCCTGGTCAGCTCCGTCAGACTTGTACACCGGCAGGGGGAGGGTAGGGGAAGGGAGGGGAGGCAGGGGGATCGAATGGAGAGGCTGGGAGTTATGTTATGGGGCATGTCTGAGTCTCAGAAACAAGAGGAGAGGATCACTGGGGAAAAAAAAGGATTACAGTGGATGTTTTTCCACTGGTGAAGGATATGTGTATGATGTTGCATTGTATTATTCTCAGACCACTGTATTCACACACCCAGAAAATCACAGTCCTCTGCCTCCATTTTTGTCTTTCTTTTGTTCTGTTCCCTTGCTAGCCCACACTCTTGCTTCCTCTATTATTTCATTTCTGTCAGTGGATCTCTCCTCCTGCCACCCCCCCCCTGCCCCTCTCTCTCTCTGCCTCCCCCCTCTCTCTCTCCCTCTCTTTCTCTCTCTCTCTCTCCCTCCTAAGCCTCCCTCCCACTTCCCATCTTTGCATGTGCCACTTTCAATTGTAGTGATATGCCCTGTGGCAAACTCAGCCTCTGTGTGCTCGAGCTGGCTTTGTTGGTAATGGCTGTTATTCCTGACGCGAGGGGAGGAGTGTAAATTCCTCTAGCAAAGTCTTGCACTAGTATGCTAGGGAATTATAGTGTGTACTGTATTGTGGAACAATACATCAAATTCACCACCGCATGACTTCCATAGGTGTTTTATAATAATTATCAGCCTTAAATCTGATCCAAAATCTCCCACCAAGACTCCCACAAGACATCTAGTCTCCTTTTTCCACACACAAGTACTTTATCAATGTTTCACCTGCAGATGGATTACAGTAAATTGGATCTTCTTTAGTATTGAACGGACCTCTTTGTCTCCATGCAAACATAGTTGGTCGTTATTTTTAATAGGGTGGAGAATTGTGATACGGGATCCCCAGAGGCATGCTCTGTGTTAGCTGATTACACTTTGAAAGGAGTAGCTTCTATCTCTGCAGCAGTCTTCACATGCAGTAGTCTTTCAGTTCTTCCTTTTTCTATTATTTATACGTTATTTCTTCTCCTCATGCTGCTCCCTATAATTAGCTTTGTGATGTTTGCAGGTGTTGTGATGTTTCCAGTCCTAGTAGGTCGGCTATGTACGGTATAGTAGGCTATGTTTTGCTCACTGCTGTGTGGCAGTACAATTTGTGTTGTTGCTTTTGCCCCATGTGTGCTGCTGTATGCCTCTCACCTCTAATTGCCCTGTACTCCTCTGACAGGCCCTGGAAAGCGAGTTTGTGTCATGTCAGCTGCATCAGTGGATTGACCTTATTTTCGGCTACAAGCAGCGAGGCCCGGAGGCGGTGCGCGCCCTCAACGTCTTTCACTACCTGACTTACGAGGGCTCCGTCAACCTGGACAGTATCGCTGACCCTTCGCTCAGAGAGGTGAGGCGCACCTATCTCCTATAACAAGCCCCGCCCCTCTCTCGTTCTCAACTTCCTGTCTCTATCTGTCCTGGCATGTGTTGTTGGAGCTCCGGGGAACATTCATATCACACACCTGTCAATCATTTGTTGTGTCATGCAAATGTTACCCGTGGGAGAAAAGTGCAGAGCTGCTGACTCATCGACATTGACATTTGCTTCATTTTGCGATGACCTGAATTATTACCTCAGATAAACACTAATCTTTTAATTTTAATTTTAATGTTTTCTTTCTTCCCATTAGGAACCTGTGTTGTTTTTTTTCCTCTGGTGTCGAGTACATATAATGTCTCCTTCCTCCATCAGATCAATGAATGTGACTGGCTTTGCGATATTTGATCAATCGTCAGAGGTCACTTCGTCAATAGACACGGGGAGCAAATCCTCTCGTTTTCTTACCCAATTAATTGAATATCTACGAGCCGGTCTCTTCACCAGAACTACTTGTGAATAGCTTAATTGCATAGAGGGGAAAGGGGACCGGGGACTGCAGCAGCTGGCATGCATTGTGGTGCTTTCCAGTGTGAGCTCCTCTCTCCCTGTGATATCCACCATCTGCTGTCTGCAAAACAAGTCATTTATATACTGTCACTTCCAGGGGCGCCTTTATTTATCAAGTGACCACTATGCAAATCACCTGCAGCAGATTTGGGGGATCTAATTATCAGACAGTATTGCTAAAGGTTTTGTTTTCATCATTTCATTTTTTTTTGCATCAGACTGAGGGTTTTTAGCTGTCTGCCACCCTGCCTACCATTACCACGAGAGCTGACAGTAGTGTTTGTTAGCTGCACATTAGGAAGCCAGCTACTCCCTAATTGTGCCCGGTTGATGCAGCCGCTACCGTGACACGTGAATGTATTTGTGCCGTAGAGAGAGAAATTAGCTTATCTAATTACAACTGATACAATACTGATATGATGAACACTAATTAAGACGAGCCTTCATACCTTCAATCATTCCAGGTGCCTTCCCTTTTTCTCTCTGTGACGTACAGTAGAGCCCCGGACGTCCAGAGAGATCTACTGAACAGGCATGATGAACGAGTGTAGTATGCTGTGATGTTCAAATATATTTAACGTGTGTAATTATTGGAATTCCTTGTTTATAGACTGGCAATTTTAGAATACAGGCAAGTTTAGCAGTAATACAGTACCTGTGACAGACTGGTGACCTGTCCAGGGGTTTTCCCTGCCTTTCATCCAAGGTAGGCAGGGGCACAGCCCCTCCCGCCCCCCATGACCCTGAAAAGGATTAAGTGCATAGAGGAAATAAATCGATGAATGAATGAATGTACAGTATTGCAATTATCCAAGCATTTCACTACTTCAAGTAAGCTCTGCTGCCAGGCTGCTCTGATTAGAATGGTTCCACTGTACTTTACTCTGCTGTGATTTCATTACAGTTAAACCATTTCCTGCACAGTTGATGGTAACATTATGGCAATATGGTAAATGATTTACAGCACAATTTACTTTTTTTCTTCCATTATTGTTTACCACTCCTCCCATCCAACACAGGCTAGTCTCTGAGCTGCCTGGCTGAGTCAATGAGGTGGAGCAGGGAAAAGTGCCCAATGAATGTCTCGCTAAGACCCGCTGAAATGTGACGATTGGCTCCGGGGTATTGATTCATTCTGGCCTGACAGGTGAAACCGCAGATCTGGCATTACCCACAGCAATTATGCCATTTGAAATGTCAAGAAATTAGAGGTCATAAGAGATAATTTCCCTCCTTGTGTCAGATGGAAATGACGACACCCTCTGACATGCCGTTGGGCCTCTAGTTGAGGGCACGGTGACAGCTCTACTGGGCACGCTGCCGGAACAGCAGTCCTTCGCCTTGATGCTTATCCTGACAGCCTTCTCATATGGAAAAACATGACAGCAACCCCTTGATTCAGACCCTGCTGTGTCACTCAGACGTAAACAGACAAATTATGCATCAGTGGGGCTTTTCTCTTCCACAGCTGCCACTGCCTCCAGTTGAAAGCCACCCCCCCCCCTCCCATTACTGTTTATTGTAGGGACAAACAAAGAGAAGAAAGTGTGCTAGCTAGCCAATGAAGGGCTTCTAGAAGTGGCAGAGGCTTTGAAGCGGCCGACACTTACTTTAAATTGTCGCCTTGATATCGTAGTGGTGACGTGGGGCCAGTGTTTAAATGCTTGACCTCAACAATGACAAAACTCTATTCACATGTAATACATAGCATGGAGGAGTCGGTGTACGTTGTCTGTGATGATAGCTGTGTTGGAGACAATCACCTATTGGTGGAGACATCCTGGTCTGTTCACACATACAGTAGTGCAGACGTCAACTCCAGGGCTGTCACTCAACAAACACCCCGGGGCGATCCTCTGAAGACACTAAAGGATTAGAATCAGTCCGATAGAATCAGTCAGATACGCTAAAACAAATTTCCATTGGCATGTAAAGAATGGACACCAGTGTCTTCACATGGGAAATTAAGCCAAAATGGGAATTAAGATCTGTTTATTTTTTATGTTTAACTTTTTAATGTTTACACTACTTAACATCCGATACTAAAAGCAATTTATTCTCTGTAGTCCACCGGATCTGTTTCCCTAGGTGAAAGGTGGTGCTGCATATTTGTAGTTGGTGTTGTGAGTCAGCATGATCCCACGCTGCTTAGCAGGCCAACGCAGGGCCTTGTCTGCATTCTGTCTGACAGAGTTGTTGTGTTGCTGCATTGCATGAGTGCACTGGAGGATGCTGCCTGGGCTTCTCCGCGGAGCCTCTGTCACCACTTCAGGAACCAGATAGAGAGCTGTACCCACTCACCTCTGAAGCTTTTTGCTCAGGCCAAGAGCGGATGTGCACAAAGACAGACAGACAGACAGACAGACACGGTGTGTTATGATGGATGTTTGATGCTCACCCAAGCAAGGCGATTGTTGCTGGGAGGAAGATCAACCAGATGGCTTTGGCAATAAGTGTCACTTATCAGCCAAAAAGCAGAGCCTGAAGTGACTTAAACTAATGAACTGCCTGTTAAGTGCTCTAGATCTCAGCTTGAGAACGAGATAAGTTTGTGACATTCCTCTAAGAGGATTAGTGTTGGAGCACCTGAGAGATATTGACATGTTTTGATCATCTAGTGGGAAAACGTGTTCTTGAGTTAACCTTCAGCAATGCCCCCACACACACACACACATACTCACATACACACAAACATAGACAGACCCTCCCCCTTCTCACGCCGCCTGTGGAAATAATAGCTTTGAGTCAAGGTTTTCTAAGACTACTAAAATGCTGAAGCTCAGTCTTCTGGTAATAGAATCATCAGAAGAAATATGGTGATGTTTTCCACATGGCCCTCTCAGCCTTTCTGATCTTTGTATCAAATTTCTTTATTTGAACAGACGTTATGACCCTCACCCCAAACCTAACCTAAAATAGCTATAATGTCAGTTGCTTATTACTTGATGGACTGCGTTGCAAAGAAACACTGACTGACACTTAATGGTTGCCAAATGTTGCTCACCAGCTCACGTGAAACTTTCACTGCTGTCCCACGGTGCTCGACCGAGGACAGTGCCTTTTTTGGTGCTGTGCAAGATAGGAAGTAACCAGAGAGTGTTGGGTTGGGGGGGCGGCTGTATGGCTTGCAGGTGGCCTGTCCTAATTCAGTATCACCTCCAAACTTCCCAAGCACACATATCCCACTGTGGCATGTGCTACCCAATGGGCGCTTTTGATAGTGAGTGGTGTGTACAGGCGGAGGGAAATGAGAGCTAGTCACCCAGCCAGCCAGCCAGTCAGAAGGCCTGGGCGAAAGGCTGAGGGATGTATGTTCCATTGTGCACAGTGGCATTGACGGACGTCTACAAGCTCCCCTCTGATGGTGGAAGTGGCTCCAGTCACATCAATCACTCCCACCATGGAGTGCCCCACTTCCACTCAAGCTCAGCAGCTCTCTCAGCTTTTTTTTTTTTTTTTTTCCTCTCTCTCTCACTGGAGGCAATGGAGATCTCTCGTCTGTGCAAATGGAAGTTCTTTTCTAATAATAGTTACTGTAAAGGCCTGATTTCTCTGGTGTCGTATTGTTTTTTTCTACTCAGGGTAAAACATCTGCTGTTTTCACGTTTTTTTTCCTCCTCAGTCAGGAGCATCCAGATTCATAGTTTACACCCCATAAATCATCCTTCATCAAGGTATCCTCACCCCTTCACCCTGTGTGCTTTTTTTTCATTTTAGTGTGCTTGTGTGATTTTGTGCCTGTTTGTTTGTGTGTGTGCGTGTGTGCGTGCGTGTGTGTGTGTGTGTGTGTGTGTGTGCATGCACGTGCTCTTTCCCTTTGTTTCAGGCACAATAACATCTAAAAGCGGGCCGGCCTGCCGCAGTCCTAGCTGGATGTCACTCCAGGTTAACGTTTGTGCATCGGGGGCCCCTGCGCCTGGAAATGGGAATGGTTAACTGAAGCATGTTAATAGGAAAAGGCTTGTCTCTTCCATACTAACACTTGGATGACTCTGCAGGCTGAGGGGGGAAGGGGGAGCACCCAGGCGGATTGGGAGTGCACCCCTTTCCCCTTACCTCCCCCCTTCCTCAGAGGCACGGCTGAGTTAGGATTTGCTTGCATTGTCAAGTAACGCATTGACCCATCACTTTGATGCATATTGATTGTGACAGCCGCTCCTCTCTCTCTCCTCTCTCTCTCCCCTCTCTCCCCTCTCTCTCTCCCGCAGGCCACGGAGGCGCAGATCCAGAGCTTTGGACAGACGCCATCTCAGTTGCTTATTGAGCCACATCCTCCACGCAGCTCCGCCATGCACCTGGTGAGGGCAACGAGCATGCTGGGAAAATTCGCTATCTCTCTGGTGTTGGTGGTGTGTGTGTAAGTGTGTGTGTGTGTGTGTGTGTGTGTGTGGACGCGTGCACACATGGATGGATATGTGTGTGTGTGTGTGTGTGTGTGTGTGTGTGTGTGTGTGTGTAGATGAGTTCTTTGTCTTATAACAAAAGATACTAAATATTTCAGAGTGATTTTCCCACCTAGGTCACCGACATGCAATGTAACAACAAGTTCATCGGTAGCAGTTGTCGCCATTACTCTATAGCTGCTATTGCACAGTGGTGTAGTGTAAAGGGAAGAGTGCTCCCTACTGGCCTAGCAGCTCCTCTCTGCAGCTCTAAACTGCTTTTCCTGTCTAATCCGTGTAATAGCCAGCCTAGCCCTCATTATCCCCACCCGGCTCCCTCTGTTTCTCTCTCTCTCTCTCTCCTCTTCACTCTCACAGCAAGAAACTTTGTAAGGCGGCGTCCCTTTGAGACCTCTTTAGTGCAATTCTCCTCCTTTTGCAACACATGTGAATCTTTCTGTCTGCTTCTGTCGAAAGCCGGCAACACGGGGGAAGTCGGTGAAAGAGTTGAAACTGATACAGCTGGTTCAGAGCTAACTGGTGTTGTTAGCATCACCACCTCCTCCACCGCTGCTGCATCACACGCAGTTCAGTCGAGCATTGTAAAGGTGGATTTGAATTTTTATGGTGATTTTTTTTTTTCCAGAGCGAAAACTTTTTTAATGCTTCTTCTCTGTCGACTGAATCTGACACATGTGTATCATGTATGCACCATCTCATATTTACGGCCTACTCCATCCCAGTGCTCCATATGTCCTCCTCCTGTCCAACCAGTCCCTTGTTTGACTGCACTGTCTGTGCATGAAGCTCTCCTCTGTGTCTGTACCTAGTTTTACCTCCAACCTCCGCACTAATTGCCTCTCTCCATTCTGTCTCCCTTTTTCTCCCATCTTATCACATCATTCCTCTCCGCCTCCCCCTGTCCCCTTGCCCTCTCGCTGCCTTTTCCTCCTCCTCTTTCCTTGTACTCCTCCTCCATCCCTCCCCCTCCTTCCTCTCCCTCCTTCCTCGTCCATCCTTCTCCACGCTCCCTCTTTTCTCTCTTCTACTCAATAGTGTTTCCTTCCACAGAGTCCCCTCATGTTCAAGGACCAGATGCAACAGGACGTCATCATGGTGTTGAAGTTCCCGTCCAACTCGCCGGTAACTCACGTGGCGGCCAACACGCTGCCCCATCTCACCGTGCCCGCCGTGGTCACTGTCACCTGCAGCCGCCTCTTCGCCGTCAACCGTTGGCACAACACCGTCGGTGAGTGGAGCTCTTCGTTCACACTCTATACATATGGCAGGTGATATCTGGCACACATGGTGTTCGTACATACACCCTTACACACACACAAGCACATATGCCCTCGTAAAAACAATAGCGTGCCGCACCACATGTGCTACCTACCACAGCAGTGGCCCTGTAAAATCACTTCATCACAGTCACAGGCGGACCTGCTCACTGCTCATAATAGAGCTGTAGCAAGCTGGCTACGTGAGGGGCTAGCACCTCCCAGGTAAGTTGACCATGAGTGCTTCCACATGTTTCTTTCTCAGGCATGTGTGAACAACATTACCCACAGAGCCCCTCCCCAAGAACCAGCCTCACCTCAGGGTCAGAGGGCCAGTGCAATGGTTACTGGGAAATTAGGCCACAACTGCACCACATTCTCCTCACACTTCCCCATCTGTCACCGTGGAAACACACTGAGCTCAGGACCAAAGTGTCCGGGTTGCGTGGCTGGCCTCACCGCTCAGACGCTAATGAACACAGCTGCAGCACCCTCGCCGTCCTGTCGGAATGGGGGAAAATGTGGTTTGGCTTTTCAGAACACTGACAATAATAAGGCCTCCATATTTTCAAGCATGCTGCTTCGCTTCAAAACTGTCCCCATACGGAGGCCAGGGATATTAGGGATAAAATGTCTCCATTCAGTTTGACACTCAGAGAAAAAAAGAGAGAGAAGGAACCCAGTAAAGACAGATGGAAATCTCTCTGGTGGACCTCCAATACTTCCATCGCCTGAAAGAGGTCATGAATTAGCCTTGGCTCTGAAAAGGAGCAGGTGTGTGCGCGTGCGTGTGTGGTTGTGTGTGTGCATGTATGAGTGCACGTGTGCAACGGTCAGAAATAACCTCAGTGATCCATTGCCTTTTTGTTTCTCTGCCTGATTCCAGGTCTCAGAGGAGCGCCAGGCTACTCTCTTGAGCAAGCCCACCACCTGCCAATAGAGATGGATTCTCTGATTGGTGAGTAACTACTACAAAAGGCTCGCCTCATTGTATTGGATTGCATTGTATGGAAAACACCACTTCTAGCAAGAATAGGCAATCCACCACACCAATTAATTTTATATATGTCATAGAGATAAAAACCACATCGTGTTGCTTGCAACACCTCGCTGTATTAATGTATGTTTGTTTGTTTTTACAGCTAACAATTCTGGAAGCAACAAGCGTCAGATCACAGATCTAGTGGACCAGAGCATCCAAATCACCACACACTGTTTTGTGGTGACAGCTGACAACCGCTACATCCTGGTGTGTGGCTTCTGGGACAAGAGCTTTCGTGTGTACTCCTCCGAGACAGGTAGGTTTCAGTGTAAACTCTATTTTCTATAGAGATGTTCACTGATGTGTGGAGGACTGAGCACTATGATGGGAATAATGCACTACTGTAGTTGTTGTACCACGACATGCCTCGTAGAAAAATGGATGTCTATAATACACTGCATTAATTGACTCGTTGGAAATAAATCGTTTTCGTCTTTTTCTTTCCATTAATTATCAGTGGGAGCAAGACAATTATAATATACATCAGCCAGTGACTGCATTATCACTGCAGCTTTTAATATGATTTTATTCCTATGGTTCACTACATTACTGACACCTTAGCTTCCTAATTCAACTAGCACAAAGCATCATAACACTGTTGAAGTAATAATCTCAATACTCCCAAAACAGTTACAACCTGAAAACACAGCCAGCAGTAGTTTTACAATCAAGTGTTTTTGTTCACGGATCTATCAATAACCATCATCATCAACAGTGAAATCATGTCTCTATCCGCCCTATAGGCAAGCTGACCCAGATCGTTTTCGGCCACTGGGACGTGGTAACGTGTTTGGCCAGGTCAGAGTCCTACATCGGAGGAGACTGCTACATCGTCTCTGGGTCCAGGGACGCTACGCTGCTGCTGTGGTACTGGAGCGGGCGGCACCACATCATCGGCGACAACCCTAACAACAGTGAGTAAGACGACACACAGACATAAGTGTACACATACACACACATGAAGAACACAATGTCAGACTCCTGATACCACTAAAGACACAGCCAGAAGCATTGGCCTCTGGACAAGGGCAAAGAAGGAATCTTTTTCCAAGGGTTTGTATTTCACCAATGAATTATTGTGAAATGGAAGCATGTAAAGGTGCATCAGGGTATTATTAGTGGTTTTTTTTCACGTCATATAGGAAGCGAGAGTCTTTGATCAACACTGGAAAAAGGCATTTTACCCTAGCAATCAAATAATGTGCAGAGACAGGGAGAGGATAATTCATCTGCACTGTGGCTGTGATGTATTAGTGTGATTCATCGCGTGGAGCTGGGCCGCTTTTAAGTAGAGGACTCCAGATGTCTTGGCATTCAAGATGGTAAACCCCAGTGTGTGATTTCTGCTGCTCAGTTCATTTAGTTCCTCATTCTCACTGATTGGCTGTGTTGAAAACAATCCATCAGGGTAGGGAAAGCAGCAGTTACTGTACTGTACAAGCAAATGGTGCCATATACAGTATGGACTCGAGAAAATGGAAAAAGAGGAAGAGACGGTGCGTTTCCCTATTTTTGAAGAACAAAGTAATAAGTGAATTAAAAGTGTGTGTGTGTGTGTGTGTGTGTGTGTGTGTGTGTGTGTGTGTGTGTGTGTGTGTGTGTGTGTGTGTGTGCATGCTAGAAAATGTTGTGTTTCCAATTGTCACAGATTCGAGGTGTGAGTGTTCTCTAATTAACTTCACTGAAGCTCAGACAGTTAATTAAGAATTTCAGCTTGGTTGCCTCCAATTAGCAAGGGGCAATAGCACTTGTGTTACTGCAGCAGGAAAACTCTATTCCCCTGGTGTTCATGCTACCAATGCTTACAATGCATCTTCAACGCACAAAGGGAAGGGAGCTATATACATCATCTCGAAAGAAACGAGAGACAGAATGTGTTTTCACTCACTCACATCCTCTTATCGATATATCACGATGTCAGAAACATTGTGTGGACAGCACAAGAAGTAGTAAACGATCTCAGCTTGGTCCTGGAGTGGACAGCGTGTTAGTGGTGCTAACAATTAGCCAGCTGGACCTGGAGTGTGTTTGTCAGGGAACCAGAGGAGTGCAGTGGGAACTTACTCAGAATCAGCCAAAAACTTAACTTCACATATACTTGACACAGCATTTTATTGACGGCTGCAGCCACTATCAATCATGTCCAAATATAGACGGCAGCCATTTGCAGGGACTCATAACTTCAGACGGAAAGCCCTCAAATTAGCGACATAGAACACAGAGCACCAACTTCCTCTGTTCAGTTTCTTATTCAGACCCTCAACGCAATCATTAAAGGATCTTTTTCCGCGAGTCTCACTCTGGTGGTTTTATGCCTATTATACTTTCTATAAAGACAGTTGAAGGTTGCGTGAATATGTAGCAGCAGCCCTCCGGATCACTGCCCCTCAGCCTGCAGACGTGCTGTGACGGAGAAATTGATTTCACCCATGCCCCAAAAGGCTGCATGTGTCTTAAATGTGTAATAATTAAAATAACTTCCAGCTCAATCATGGCCCTGCCTCTCAGACTCGGCCCATCACACCATTGCGAGGGGGTATTTGCACCGGGTAATTGTAGCGTCTGACTCCAGTGGGTCCCAGGGGCTTGGGGAGGGTGGGGGGGGATACGCGGTGCAGGGTGATTGAATCTTTTGTTGGGTAGGTGAGCTGCACTAGGTCCCTTTTCCCCCTGGAGGCTTTTTCTGACACTTGTCCTATTCAGCCCCCCTCAGCACCGGGTGCTTGGACTGACAGCCCTGCTCAGGTCCTGGTCTCTAAGGGACTGCGCAGCATCGATCACAGCCCAGCTCGCTGACTGGACCGCTGTGGCCTGCAGAGGTGATATGCTGAAGGGGGAGGAGATGAAGGGAGGGAGGGATACGACAGGAGAGCTCTGACACTTATCCACATCATCCATCAGAAAGTTATTGTCATCTAGGTGGATACAGCAATTTTCACTGGATTCACTGAACTTTCAGCCCCATGTGGGGACACTGACAGTCACATATATCCAGTTATAGTACTTTGACACATCAGTTTTCCATTTATGTTAGAATATTTCCATTACTGGATGGAAATCTAACTTTTGCACTGTTTCCTCTGCATTGTATTCACCGGTTTCCTCCTTTGGTGTTACTGGAGACAGATTCCACTGATTACATTCATCATAGTGATCCAGTGGTTTCAACTCTCTGCTTGGGTTATTGTAAGACACTTACTGTATGTTATAGTTTTAATCGCCAACAGTATGCTGTGATGTACCCAGTATTGGTGCTCGGTGCAGTTCAGGAAGAGCAGCGTGTTCATGCTTCTCTTCAGGCGCCATTGTGACCGTGTTCGAGCCCTGTGTCTCTCAGATTCGAGGTCGGCTCCAGGTGCCGTGAAACTCCCCTCACTAACCTCTCCCCCGGCCGTCATCAATCATGTGACACATGGGGATGGAATCAAGTGGCTTGGCTGCCATTGCTGGGCATCCCAGAATTTACATGACAATCAAAAGGGACCTCACTGCCGGCAGATGTGTGTCACACTCAATACGGCTGTGTTTTCATGTTTTTATTGCCTAATGAAAGTTTGCTGGTTATTTAGATCGTTGCACAGAAATCCAGATTTAGAAATGAGGTTGCATGAAGTGAGGAAAGATTTCATTAATCATAAATAATACTAAAACTAGGTGATCTGTTTTGTTATGTTGCGTGTCTTTCAGGTGACTACCCAGCGCCGCGAGCGGTCCTGACCGGTCACGACCATGAGGTGGTGTGTGTGTCGGTCTGTGCAGAGCTGGGCCTGGTCATCAGCGGAGCCAAAGGTCAGTGTGTTTCTCTGGTTCCCCTCTGTTGTCACGGGGGTCACGGGGGTCTGGAGCCTATACCATGCATTGGGCAGGAGGCAGGGAAACACTCTGGACAAGTCGCCCATCCATCACAGGGCTAACAGAGATAGATAGACACTCACATTCATAGCTTTGGACAATTTAGGGTCTCGGTCTAGGGTTGTTGAACTAAAATGATCAAAATAAAAAACTTGCACTAAGATGCACTAAAGATGTCAATTCTGTCAGGACGTCGCTTGCTCAGCTTTTACATTTGTGTGTGTTTGTGTTCTGGCTTGGCAGAGGGCCCGTGTCTGGTCCACACCATCACAGGGGACCTGCTGCGGGCTCTGGAGGGGCCAGATAACTGTCAGTGCCCCCGCCTCATCTCCGTGTCCAGCGAGGGCCACTGCATCATCTGCTACGAGAGGGGCCGCTTCTGCAACTTCAGCATTAATGGAAAACTGCTGGCACAGATGGAGGTCAACGACTCCACCAGGGTAAGCCGACTCGTACACACATCAGCCGACTGCACCAATGATACCGACGGATCTTTGTTCACGTCTGTATTCCCGAACGCGTCTCCATTCCCAGGCCATTCTCCTGAGCAGCGATGGCCAGAACCTGGTGACGGGAGGGGACAACGGCGTGGTGGAGGTGTGGCAGGCCTGTGACTTCAAACAACTCTACGTCTACCCTGGATGCGACGCTGGCATCCGAGCCATGGACCTATCACACGATCAAAGGTCAGAGCATACAGTCATACAATAACAAGTGTTTTTAAAGAGATGGTGTAGGGAGACAGTACATAAAGGATGGCTCCGCTTGGCTCTACACAATCTGTGTGAGTGCGAGTGTAAGAGTGTGAGTGTGAGTGCGTGCGTGCATTAGTATTTTCCCCTATATTTATTTTTTCCAACTTTGGTGGTAGGTATGTGAAAAATAGCACCTGCCTCTTTATGTAAGGAGAATATTTAAAGTACAAAAAAAGAGAAAATATTTATAGCATGGTGGGTAATGTGTGTGTGTGTGTGGGTTGTGGTGAAAAGCCAAACGTTGCCTATGCGTTTCATGCTTGTCGAGGCACATTTTAGGAAGTGGAATATTCACCAACCTCTTTTTCTTTAAATAGAAGCTGCGGTTGCCATAGAGACAAAGATTACAGATGTACAGTATGTTCTACTTATTTTGGATAAATAGACAACAGCGAGCAGACACACACTGCAGGTCGGAAGTGTGGTTTTTTTTTTCTGGGGGTCTGCGTCCTGCTAGACCATCAGTAATGTAGTGGGTGCCTGGATGGCGGTGCGGCAGCGTTGTTCGCTCTAGGGCGTTAAGCTTGACGTCATCATGTGACCCTGGCAGTCAAGCGAGGTTAGAGAGCTTGTACAGTCAGGCTGCACGTCACACCCACAGGCCAAATCCCACTCAGCCCTGCAGTGCATATGATCATGCACAAACAGAGGCCCGGTTACAGCCATGCCGTCTTAAACGTATTAACACTGCACCATCGCGACTAACTGGCCAAGTCCAAGCCAAGGTAAGTAGAGGACAGGCAGATGAAAGACTCAGCTGTCTTTCACTCATTTTCACTGTAAATGTGCAGAATTTGTCTTCACGGAGCCACAACAGTAGTGAAATGTACATTTTCAGGTTTAACAAGATTTTTCCTCATTAAGTTGAAGTGAGGTTACACAAGCAAGCCATGTTCCTTAACTCCCTTTAGCGAGGGGTCTTCTGCTGCAGCTCTGTTCATTGTGCTTGAGCATTTAAGCCCTGGGGGTGTAGCAGTATAAGAAGACCCTGTGAAATCAGCTGCTTTTCCTACATACCAGCCAGTCACGGACATGAGGGCCAAGAGGCTGCAGATGGACACTAAGACTCAATGGTCTACTTCAGCTGTCAGAGGAGCTCAGTAATTTACGGTCACAGCCTCTGTTGATCTCCTGTTTTTGCTTCATTCACCACTATGGGCATTTTACTAAGCCGCTCTTATGCAAGGAGATGATTTTCACCAGCACACAGACACTCTGATACATTGTCGTCTTGAGGGACGTTTCCTTGCTTGTAGACGCACACATCTGAAATATGAAAAATGCTCTCTATCATTTTACTGTCATACGTTATAATCTGTTTGCTGGCAGTCAGATTTCATGTGATTGTTTCATGGCTCCATTGCTCTTCAGGACTTTGATCACTGGCATGGCCTCTGGCAGTATCGTGGCGTTTAACATAGATTTCAACCGGTGGCACTACGAGCATCAGAACAGGTACTGAGAGAGGCACATCCATGGGGCCAGCCTGGTTGGTAAGAGGGTCACCTACCCTCCCGTGATCGAGCTGCAGAGAATCCATGGAAGATGGGGAGATGCTGTTCATCTGGGCTCTGAGGACACCGCATTGCTATTTGTCTATTGCTGAACATTGTAGTCTGAACGCATTTTCCGTTGGTTGTCATGTCTTGCCTGAGCACCAGCTGAAAGTGTTTGCCCAACGGAGTCAGTCAAGCAGGTCTGTTGTTCTGGTCTAGGAGAGACTGAGATCAACTTAGTTATATCTCAATTCAACTCAATTATACCGTTAAGTTAATAAAATATACTTAATGTAAGCTGATACTCAACCTTCGTTCCTACTTCAAACTGTGAAAATGCAAACAAAACAAATCTTCTGTTAGAAACATTTATACAACATTTGTATGCCAGATACATATCTTACTTGGGACACTTTTCTAGAAAAAAAAAGTAAAAACGTGTACATATGGACAATGTAAAGTATTTCTTCACTGTAAAGGCTGAA
Source organism: Hoplostethus atlanticus (assembly GCA_034670405.1). Lineage (NCBI taxonomy): Eukaryota > Metazoa > Chordata > Actinopteri > Trachichthyiformes > Trachichthyidae > Hoplostethus > Hoplostethus atlanticus. The sequence continues at coordinate 6,716,897 of JAXDDX010000003.1, read as the reverse complement.
ATAATGATAAAAATGACAAAAGCTGTTAGATTAGCCACCATTTTGACAGTTATAACATAACCATCATGTGAGCCATGTATGTTCAAAAATGTCATTACTGTACTTCAGATCTTAGTTGGTTAGTAATCTGTCATACATGTATATGACCATCGGTTGCTCATTGTTATTAACAGTGGTCTGATGTGTGTGACAAAAGACAAATTGTTGCTGATGTTGTTTGGATGTCTATAAGGAAGATTTCAGAGACAGTTTAAGTGTGAAATGTCCTTTGTGAAATATTTGTTTTTAATCATGACGTCAACAAAAAGAATTGTGATATTTCCATACCATATTTATTTAAAATAGATAACTATTTTATTTATGAATGGCAAGGAATTTAAATTACATTTGTCTGTATGATCTTAAGGTGATTTAAATGCTTAATTTGGTACAGCAGATATCAATCTTTTTTTTTTAATAACCTATCCAGAGGATTAAATATGAAACTTGGTGAACAGTATCTCATGACTGTTAAGGCATGTGTGTTTGTGGTAGGGATGCAAGACATTTTATAGAAGGACATTCTCCTAGAATCCTTGGTACTAGAAACATTATACTGTTACTTGTGTATCGCAGTTATCTATATTTCAATTAGACAGTTTTTAGCAAAGACAGTTTTTGCTTTTCCATTATTGCATTTTAAGTCTGTGAATTCATCAGCATCAGTTTATGCTGTAATACCATGCAATGGTAAGCAATATTATTATTATGACGTGGTAGCTGGGTGAAGCCTAAGAGAGGCTTTCAGCTGTGTGTGTAAAATACAATCTACTAGTGAACAGGTCCAAAAATGATTGTGGTCTATTTTCGGTGATATGAAAAATATTGTATCCAATTGCAGAATTGAAGAAATGTCGCTCACTGTGAGCTGACAACTTAAAGGAATAAAAATATGCAACTAGATTTTGAGTTTGCAATTTAGATTTTCTAGCGGTGCTACGAGACACCGCCTTACCCAAAGCCAAAGTTTTGCATGCTATGAAGTACTGAAGGCATTGGGTTACTTTACTTTCCTGTATACCCATTTCCATTCATGTGAAGTTAAAATTTATTTTGAATTTCTAACAAAAACAATTTTGTTAATGATTTATGTTTGGCATTTGGCAGTACATTTTATTTCATGTAATATATTTTGTTAAGAAATGTTATATAATTTATATATTTTAACTCTATTATTACTAATTGTTTTTGCATATGTTGCTACTAACTGAGGCAGGGTGTGTTTGAATCTGTAACATGAACTTAATGCAAACATTTAAAAATGGATAACTGTAAATTAAACTGCTTTCATTTTTTGTTGTATTTTTAATAAAATGAAATAAATCTGTCAGGAGTATTTCTTGCTGAGATTTTACTCATGTATTTGTGTGTATAGTAGCTTGCTTTTAAAGATTGTGTATACATATTGATGCAAGTTTTTCCCAGAAACTATGTACAACTCTGTAGATGAAAGCTATGGAAATACTGTAGAAAATTATAGAAAATACTGTGGCATTGCTGGTAGAGGTTTGTTCAAGACCTTTAGCTGGTATAGTTACGTTATACTGCCATCTACTGTCTGGATTTGATACAGCAAACCCACCGAATCTGCTGCATCTTGTCATTCACTTTAGATCTACCAAGTCACCTGGAATAAGTTGCAGACTCACAAATTCAGTAAATCATTTATTCACAGGTTTGGAGAGTACATTTGCAGAGTACATTATTGGAAGTTTGCTTTGACAATGACAAAGGATTTTTCTTATGACTTGAAAAGAATTGTACTACTGGTATTCATTCCCGTTCAGATCGTTTCATGATGTCCTTACATTAATGGGATATGGGGTGGATATATTACAGCATCAACATTCTCCAACTGCTTTCATCGCAACAGAACATTCCAGTTGTCTTTCAACCAAATCAGTCAAGAGAGGATTTGATTACCGTTTTGTCAACTGTACATTATATTAATCAGATTATTTCTCTTCTTGTCAAAAAACACATTCCCTACAGCTTTCCTTGTGCTTTTTTTGGCTTACAGTCACAACGTTAATCACCAGATCCCATTCCTTTGTGCCTGAAAGCCCTTTAGGAAAGAATGTCAATGGGGTGGTGCAGTTTAAAATACATATATACAATTTTCAAAACAGTTGTGGTGTGACTAGAACTTGCCTTAATTGAATTGCATTCATCAAGACAGCATGTACAGCGACTGAAGAAATGGTTTCAAAACCGATAGGTGCATATCGAACGGTAGAAAAACCAGAACCGATTTAGAACGTATACTAACACACATGCAGGTTACAGCATCTGTTGGAGGGAATAGGACATTCACAGCCATGAGTATTTGGACTCTGGGGGACGTTATTTCTGTGAGTAATACATGAACCATTATATGAACTGGCCAGAAGACATACAGTGAATAACAAGATCTATCTTTATTTAGTTTGACCTAATCATTGCAAAAGAGCAGTCCAACAAAGGTGATGACGTATGAACAATCTTTAAAATATTATTGAATTTTACTGGAAGAACTTTGCTGTGTTTGCCATCATTTAACTGGTTTATCTCATTGAATGTGGGTAAATTCCATGTTACTCAAGAACTGATTGATGCAGTGAGATAAGCGTCAGTGGGCTGGCAATAATACTGGCGAGAGATCCTTCCTCATTCATTCTAACATTAAAGAGAACAAATTTGATACTGTGCTTATTGGGCATTGCACCTAATTGCACTTAATCCATGTGCGCCAAGGCAAGGCTTTAAAACATGCACTACTATCAACTACATAGGACTGACATTCATCTGCACAGCTGCAGATTAAATCCACACTCTCACAAACACCTAAGAAAACTACTGTTTCGCTAGTCCTCCCTTCTGTCAGAACAGATAACAGACAAGTGAGCTGCGCCATCAATACAGCAGTCATACATTAGGCTCCGCCCCCCGATATTTGTCATGCACAAGCAATGCTTATGGGACAGATAATGCTTATGGTACAATATAGCAGCATGTCTTGACAGTTTCTGAAGTCCTCTTTAACAGTGTGTGTAAGGTTTATACACCAGCACCAGAACCTCAATAACCACAGCACAGAGTGCTCTAGATGCCGCACGGTGAAAAGATGACTATTATTGTTGATATTATTGTTGTTGAGTTATTATTGGCTGAAAACTACTTTACAAACAAGCATGTGTGTTTAATTCTGAATGATTAGCAATATGTACTGGATGAATTATATGACCAAATCAGAGCATTTGACAATTAAAAGCAAAGGTTTGCATCTCAACAGCTTTACACTTTCCATTAACTTATATTAAATGACTCGTGTAGCAGGTTGCCTCTCCTGCAGTACTCCATATACACCACTTGAGGGCGCTAGTGTAATACAACAGACCAGTGCTTGCTGTAAAGAAATAAGGCGCAGAAACAGTTTGGTGGCATCTTGAAAAAGACCCTGTATTGAAGATTTTTAGCCTCAGCATGCTCTGGTTATACTGTCAGGTCAGCACATAGCTCATCCACAGAGAGAGACGAACTTATTCTGTAACCAAAATGAAAGCATTAGGACTGAAAAATCAGGTGTTTCACGTCACTGCAGTGGTTACAGGTAAGGTCTGTCAACGTCCAAGTCATCTGAACCCAATGTTGGTTCTCAAGCCTTCATTATACTTTTTCTCCCCCCCCCCATACACACTCACTCTTCCCTGGAGGGGTGGGCTGCTAGAATGGGGAAGTGGGTGAGCGGATAGTGCCAGACTCAGACTCAGACTCAGAGGTGAACTCAGCAGGGGAGAGGCCGGAGTTGGCACTGTGGGCAGCGCTGGCACCGATGCATTGTGGGGCGCGGGGCGCAGGCTTCACATCCTGGTGGCGTCTTCGTCGGAAAACCTGCTTCTCCTTATCAAGTGCGGTGGTCTGAGGGAGGGTGACACAGTAGCACAGTGGCGACTCTTAGTTTCTCCACAAGACCACAAAGATGAGGAGCGGTTTCAACTTAACCGCCGCGGAGGCGCTTTGGTGAAGTTAATGTTAGATGAGCCAGTGTTAGCATGCAGTCGCTGCGTCAGTCAGAAAAGCTGCATTTGCCCCTCTACTCCTCTCCAGGAAGTTAACCTTGGGCTATGACACAGCAAACTAGTGTGGCGCACAACGAAACCAGGGAAAGCAACAAGAGGCGATAAAGGCTACACTGCGCTGATGCACAATGGGTACGCAGTACAGTGAACTGCACGACCAGGTGAGAGACGAAATGGTCATAGAGTTGGTGAGATGAACAAAGCAAGCAAAGTGGCGGTTCTACGAATGAGGTAAAGAGGGGTGAAGCACGAGTACAGAGGGATCCACTCAGGGGCAATGCTTCAGCCCTTTGGCGAATGGGGGATGGAGACTGCCAGCACGTTGCCATGGAAGCACCGCATGTTAGCACTACACTGTATCATACCTTATCCAGTACAATCCTGGATGCTGGCAGTGGTCCAAAGACCCTGACCTCTGGATGGTAAAGTCCTGGTCCAGCTGAGCAGAGAGAGATTAGTGCAACTCAGTGGATCACCTTGAATTTAAAGCAACAACTTAGTGCCTGCTTATTAAACCTGCAACATAAATCAAAAAGCTAGAGATGAGCAATGGACAGGAGTGCAATAATTTCGATGGGGTTTGACATTGAGTAGAAGTCGTCTTTCTTATCTAGCCCGGCACTGATTTGGTCAAGAGAATCGTTTTTACCTGAATCTATTCATTGTAGAAAAACAATATGATATGATCGATAAAGACGGGCTCCCCTGACAATGGTGCTGACAGTCTAAAAGAGAGGAAGATGAGGAGAGGCCAGAGCACACAGAGGAAGATCTTACAGCAAGAAGCAGATAGGCGGACTGACAATGACGTCTGCGCAGACTAGGGTAAGAGCTGATATGAGAACAGCCAATGGAAGACAGAGAAACTTGAAATCAAACAACTTGTAATGACATTGAAAACATAACGGAAGAGACCAAATACAACCCACTGACTGACTGACGGGTTTACGTGCGACGTGAGTGTGTGGAGGGCTGCAGGTCAGTCCTTACTGTAATAATTGATACTCCTGCTGAGGTGCTGTTCAGCTTGGGCCCAATGTTGAAGTGCTTCTTGATCTTCCCGGCCACGGACAGCTGGTGCTCATTCTCTGACACACCGTCATCCTGGAAAACAGACAGGGAGGGAGGTTCTCAGCAACTCAACCTCCTCTCACGCCGTTACCAGCATGTACACAGGGCTGACTTTGTAATGTTGAACTTACGTTGACCCAGGGGTGGTCCAGCACCTGCAGAGCCGTGTACCTCTGATCCACCTCTACCTGCAGCATCCCAGTGATGAGCTCCTGAAGACACAACATGTAAGCAACATTCAAATACTGCACGGTTCACACGAGTATGGATAAAGACAGCCCATCTGGCCACTAACCTTGGCAGTGTCAGACACATTGTCCCAGTAGGGTAAGGGGAAATCGAGCTGGCCCATCAAAATCTGGTCGAAGACAGCCTCTTGATCTTCACTGCTACTGTGGAAATGAAGAATCAGGTATTTTATCATCAATTCTCCTGCAAGCCAACACAACACAAACTAAAAATATCAGATATTGACTTTTTTTTGTGATGGTATACGTGTGCAAAAGATCCTTTTCTGGTGGACCATTTGGAGAATGCTGCCTATGATACTAATGTATCATGATAATGTATTTCCAAAACTCAGGAAGACGTACCCACGGAAAGGAGGGAAGCCACACAGCAGTATGTAATTGATGACACCAGCTGCCCAAATGTCAACCTTCAGTCCATATCTGTTATTGAAGAGGAAAACATCAGGCAGGTAGACGAAAGACATCAGCCAATAGCAGTAGGACACTGAAGCAGTTTATTTTTTTTTTATTGGGATCATGATAATTTCTTTTTTCCACAGCAAATGTCCTCATATTTGTCTCCTCTGACTCACCCTGTCTCAGCAATGATCTCCGGTGCTGCATAGGTGGGGGTGCCACACACAGTGTAGAGGGGCCCGTTGACCAGGGTAGCCAAGCCAAAGTCCCCCAGCTTCAGAGATCTGCTACTGTCCTGGTGCTCATACACCTGCGTTACATGGACAATAAGGGGATGTGAGAAACTAGGGCAACAACAAAGCCACTTCATACCCATCACTGTGGTGCGGTTCCCTTAATGGCCTGTTTACTGCACTAGATGAGCTCTGTGTAGTGATAAATGTAACAGTGTCAGCGCTGAGAGTTTTCAGAGTTCAAAAATAGCAGCACTTTAGGGACTGGGGGAAGGGTTGTACAATGTCTGCATGATAGTGAAAACAGACTATCAGTCAGACTATCATTCAGTTGCAAACCTTCACATTTTGGATCGGACGTAGGAAGTAGGAAAAAGGAAAAATCTAGACCCCATAGAGCTCCAACTCTCCTGTGATGAAGGGGAAAATATAGCTATTGCAAATACAGATGCTCTATCTGTCGTCTCTCTTTCTTTACATAAGTGAGATGTTGTTTTAAAGAAAGATCTCAATCAACAATTGCACTATATTTCTTGTATTAAAAGACGGCAATGAGAGAACAAAAAGCTACAATAGCGATTTAACTCAGTTTAATCTAATAATCTCTGATAGGCTCAATGATGCATCCCTATCTGCAACACTGCCAGTAAAGAAGCCTTCAGATTCACACTCACCAGCAGGTTTTCAGGCTTGATGTCTCTGTGGACGATGTTGAGGCCGTGCAGGTACTTGATGGCACTTGCCAGATTGAACAGCATACAACTGGCGTCCCGCTCTGTGTATTTGTTGGAGGAGGTGATGGCGTCAAAGAGGTCGCCCCCCTGGGGACAAAACATTTGGGATGTGAAGGAATACCACATTACATGCTGGTTTATAACAACTGCAAAAGAGCTGTTGTCAGCTGAAAAGTTGCCCCAGTTTGTAACATGCGGTTCAATCTTTGTGCTACAGTGAGATAAAAATAGAAGGCAAATCAGACCTCTAGTTTATAGGACATGAATGGGTGGTACCTTAACCAGCTCCATGACAAGATAGAGCTCACTGTAGGTGTCCATTTCCTCGATCAAGAGCACGATGTTGGGATGTTTCACACGCCGAAGGATCGACACTTCATTCTGGATCATGTGCTCCTGGGCGATAAACAATAAAAACAGTCAGATTAACAAATGAACAAATAAACACACACATCTGTGGAATGCAAGATTGGGGGCTTTCATTTAAACTAATAAGACAAATAATAGCCCTTCACTTTCCCTTGGAAGTATTGCTCTATAGTTAGTAAGTTAAGTTAGTTAATTGCAGTATCACTTTATATTTTGAATAGACAGATGGATGATTTGCCCAGACTTGATGGTGTGATGCAGAAGCAATTCACCTTTCCTCTGCATTTGCCTTTGTTGATGATCTTCAGAGCGTACTCTCTCCCAGTAGATCTCTCCACACACTCTCGGACCACAGCAAAGTTCCCATCCCCCAACGTCCTCCCCACTTTGTACCTCTCTGCTATGGAGGCAGGCACTGGGGGGTACTCGTCCATGAGCTCAGCTGCAGAACCAAACCAAAGAGGAAGTCACGTTTTGTAGATAGGAACAGTGGCTGATGTCTTTCCAGTACCTTTTCTTACCTTCACTGCCGGCTCCATCCCCCTCGTCCATTGAGCTGCATACCTTGGTAGAGGCTAGAGAGAGTGATGAGCCGCTGTGCTGAGATCCCTGGGAATGAGAGACCGACGTGGTGAGGGAGTGAATGTCACACTGACGGACGCTAATTGTCTTTCAGAAAAGTTCAGGAAAGGCAAAGCTGATTTTTCTGAATCTCTAAACAGGCAGAGGTGATTGATTTTGATGAGACTGAAGAACAAGTATCTGGTTCTTCCTACGTGCTCCAGCTGTCAAGTGATTAAACTGTGGCAGGAACAGGCAAAGTGAAGGTGAGTTAAAATGTGAATCCAGTAAGAATAAGTCTACACAAAAGCCTGTTTGTTCTAGTCTACAAACCGTGGATGTGAAAGAAACAATAAACAGTGCTGCATCAGGGGACAACTGGATCATGGCATAAGACCAACCTTTACGCTAGCATACAGAATAGCATGCGGCTGCAGAAGGGATCAGGTGAAAACACTATACTACAGCCTATACAAAGCTACAGTGCCGAGCCAGTCAGCCACTGATGAATTAATGATGGGATCACTGATGGATTTCTGTCTGAGTTGACTCACTGTGCCGCCTTGTCCTCCCCAGATCTAAACATTTCAGAGCACTTGAGTCATTTGAAAGGAAAATGTCCTCATCCCTCTGCTAACACACACACACCGAGACTGCCTGGGGTGAATGAGGGACATGTTGGGCTGATATTTTCACTTGTACACCAATGAATTTCCACATTACTTGTGGAATTGTGGCCACTGTTAGTGCTTTGCTAGTAACAAACAGTAAAGTGTACATCATCTGCATTGAGTGTTCAGGGCATCAATACAGTAAACATCTGGTGAGAGCAGTCGGAGGTGTTTCCGGTCAGTCTTCCATTACTCCTGAGCAGGAAGTACAGTGATGTCAGTGATCTAGAGCTGCTGGAGGCTCCCTCAGTCTGAACCTGTTCCATCCATAGTCCTTTACTGTTTGATCCCATATTGCAAGGAAATTACTTTTGAACAAACCCATCAGTGTCACACAGAATATTTAACCTCCCTGTCCAAGTCTCTTTGGTACAACAATGTTTATATCGGTCGGTTTATTTCTTTACCCGGCGTCTTCGGAGGCTGGCTGGACTGGTTGGAGAGGGGCTCGGTGACTTTCCAGATCGAGGGGTGGACAGTTGACTTCCTGCGGTCCCATTTGCTATAACAGCAGGAGAAATGGAGCCGAACAATCAGCAAAATCATGTAGGATACGCCAAAATGAATTTAACTAACAATCGATGTGAAATTTCAGAGCAGTGAATTCACCTTTTGTTTTTCAAAGTGTCAATACATATCTCTCAGTCGCCACACACACACACACACACACACACACACACACACACACACACACACACACACACACACACACACACACACACAGAGCCTTACCTGAGCCAGGGGATGAGGGTGACTTGCTCCTGCGGGAAATCCCCATACCTCTTGGGGAGAGGCGACCCTGCATTGAGGAGATCCGGCCATAGGATGTGGACTTTACCACCCTGCACTCTGCAGACAAAGTACAAACAAAACACTTTACCTACATTATTTACAAGGCTAAGCTGGATTCTGCCCAGTTAGTCTGCTTGGAGTTAGAGTAGAGGGTATGGAGTGTTAAGCATCTGATACATCGCCAAGATTCATCTTTAATGATCCCGTGTGGAAACTGGATGAACCCTGAGTGACCCATACGGGAATCAAACCTGCAACTCTGGCATTATTAGCACCACACCCTGTAGAACATGTAATGCAATGAAATGTAAGTATTTAGTATGTCTAGACTTTGTAGAGCTCAATGTTATTGACGCCTGCATCAAGACAAGACCCTGCTCTGGAGGAACGACAAGAACCAGGGACATAAAAAAAACTATACTTCACATCACTGTGGCACCATATCAGTGGCCATGACATCTTTGCTAAATCAGTCTAAAACCCACGGAGGTGTGTCATGGCAAGTACATAGAGCACATGGCAGGGTGGGAGATGGAGGGGTCGTATGCTATGCAGTATGGCATTGCACCCATTCCACTGTAATAATGATAATCATGTGAAACTAGAAAAGGTATATCCTGGAGAAAATGTAACTAAAACTACAACTGGAGAAGTAGGAGGAGGAACAGTTGTAATACTAGTAGTAGCAGTAGTAGTAGTAGTAGTAGTACTGACACTTACCAGTATCATCCAAGAGGAAGTCATCCTGGTAACGGAACTTCTCGGGGCCACAAGCAATAAATATGTCATCTTCCCCAAAGAAGTCTTGAAGGCATGCCACCTGGAAGAGAAGGAGAGAGACATCTGTCAGTCATAGTACGAGCCCATCGTGAAAATTCAGAATAATATCCACTATCTCGACAGTTCAGACTTTTGTGCCAGAGAGACGGTGACAAGAAAAATGGCTGGGCTCTCTAAGTCACAGTTAGATAGCATCCTGAAGCCTTTTCATTTGTGAGACTGTTCAGTTCATTCTGTGAAATATACATGTGGCCCTCCGTGATGCCTCTAAATATACATGAAAATCTAAAAATGTTGATTACCAAGACAGCTTGAGAAAGATCTAGAGAACATGGAAAGTGTAGGGATTATTTTTCAGTAAGAAAAGTGTGTGCACAGACAGTACAGTAATACAGAAACACCTCAGAGAGTCACATCACTTCTGGACAAAATGGTTATTACCATGGCAACAACGACATCAACAAGAAAATATGCTGCATGAAAAGAGCTGGCTCATGCTGACATGTGCTAAAATCATCAGAGAAACCACACACACACACACACACACACACACACACACACACACACACACACACACACGAAGAGCAAAGAAATAAAAGGTATTAATTTGCAGAGCTCTCTGATTTGATCTCCCTTACTGATCTTACTTATGTGAACTTTAGTGTGTCTGTTATGAAAACAGAAAAATGTTCCATTCATTATGAGGGTTAGGTTTTTATAAATGGATGAGATATTGAACCCATGATCTGTCCTATGCTGGAAGACTCTTCTAGTATCCAAATACTGAAGATGCCCTTCATAGACCAACAGCTACAAACAGCCTGAATCCCTTTCCAGCTCCTCTGAATGTGTGGAAACCATCAAAGGAATGGTACGTTGAGCAGACACGAAGGGAAGGGAAGGGGAAATTAATGCTACTGTGTGTGCAGCATATGAATAAGGGTATTAATATTTCTATGAATGTCTTCCTCCTGGCTGAACATGAAAATGTCTCTAGGGTAACAACTAAAAAAGAAAAGCTCCTCAAAAAGCTTCTGGGTGGGTATTTAGTACTGTCTGCTGTAACACCATCTGTCTATCGTTGAATTGTTTCCACCCCCTGGTGGCGATTAAGTGAATCACACTCCGTTGTCCTGCCCTATTCCACATAAAATCACATAAAGCTTTGAACCCCAGGTATCAATTCATGGAACCAATCAAAACAAGACACACAAGAGTCTACAGAGAGGGTTTCAAAAATGATCTTCAATCTATGATAACTGCAATACAACCCAAAATCAAAGGGATCAATGCTGAGTGAGAGCATAAATAGCATTCATGTAATGTTCCATGAATTGCCTCCATTACATGTTAATAAAAACTGAACCTGTTATTAAAGACTGGGATTGTTTGCGCAGCTGATTGATGTAGGACGTTGCCACTATCAGCCAGAAGATGGCAGTGGCGGTTAAGAACTAGGGCTATTACAAATTAAACTTTTCTCCACATTACATGCTCATTATATGACTTGATCACCACATCAGAAAAGAAATATAAATGACAAAGGTTGCTCCTCACGTCTCTTCTAAAAGAGAGAGACCAGAGAGCTGAGGTACCTGCTGCTCCCACTAATGAACATCTCCATGGATGCAGTGTCATAAATAAATGAAGATGCTGATGGAGTCCTGACCTTCTCCTCTAAAGGCTTATTGACTACAGCAGTGTGCCAGGAGGGATAATGTAGAGCTCTGATGTTTTAATTTCCTCCACTGAGAGAGAAGGGCACAGACAATCTGTGTCAATCACCCAGTTATGCTATATTGACATTAGTTATTGATGAGGCATTTTTTTGTCTTGAATAAATCATTGTATTATATGTGATTGATTATGAATAATAGATCATCACATTCAATGATGCTTCTGTACAAAGCACAAACATCAAAAGGTAGTTCAAGTCAAGGTTGCTGACAGAAATGTAATATCTTCCCTGTGCCGTTGCAGAAACATCACGAACATCATATCTGGTGAAGAATGTAAACACAGAAAGTCAAAAACATTCAACCTGAACATTCATTTTTAATCACATCATCGTCCAGAACCACGAAGCGATCAGCAGGAGTCTAATAGGGCGGCTTAAGTGCTGACGCAGAGAGCAAAGTAGAGCAGGCGATCCGTCAGGCCAAACAAGCAAGCAACCACACTGTCAACCACACTCCCCACTAGCATCATTAAATAACATCTCATCAGCCTCCTCTTTTAGTTATGATATATCACACCAGTATCCTTGTTTTCCCCTGCAATTGGAGAAAGGTCATCTGATATATTTAGATACGGCAAATAAACTCAAGAAAAACAAACCACAACCAAGGTGCATGAACTAGAAATTCATCCACCGTTGGAGGCCGACAGATGTTCTTTGGTACTGAACAACCAACACGTTTGGTAGAGAGCCTTCACCGGGTTCCCTAAAAGGAGCTTGAAACGCTCCTTTGCTCTGCAGACCCCCGACACCCCTAACTGCCCCTGCCCCCACTGCCCCTCCCGAGGAGTGTGATCCCGAAGGGAGGAGAGCAGCACAGCCGTTGCCAAGGAGACCAGACGGATTCACAGATAGCGAATGGGACAGGGCTGCTTTCAAGATCCACTGTCAGGTACTGAAAAAACTGCAGGGGATAGAAAAATTTCACAAATGAATCTAGGTAAGACTAGGGGCACACAAGGCAAAGATTTACCGCTCTGCAGAAAATACTCTGTGCAAGGATCATGACCACAGGTATAGATGGCAGACAATGGCTACTGAGGGGATGAAGCCATTAACAGAGAGACAGGCTGCATTGGACTTATCGTCTAATCACAGGCACGGCTCCATATGACGCATTACACCAGTGCCTGTTCAAGTTTTGCAATATGATCAAATATAGATTACATCCAGAGCCAGAGCCACTCCCTATTCCTTCTGAATTGCAGACACAGTCATTTAATGTCCAATGTGAGCTTCACGCAGGAACAGCATACAGTAAGGAGGAGTCATGAATGTGCTGCAGACTGACTACATCTGGTCTGCTCTACATTGATTACTTTTGCCTGCTGGCTAAGTGACACAGCACCTCTATCAGGCTTACTACCCTCCCCCTAACACACACACACACACACACACACACACACACACACACACACACACACACACACACACACACACACACACACACACACCCACCCAGTGGTCCAGGAGCATCCCGAGAAATTATTGATCTACAGGGTCTTATCTGTGATTTTTGCAAGCACAAGCATTGCTCCTGAAATTCAGTCCGAGGCGAACGCAGCAGGAGGTCTGCGTGGTAAAGAATAATCAATCTGAGCCATACCAAAAGCTGGTATTTTTCAAAGACCCAATTAAAAAAAAAAACACCACCGGTTGCCAGCTGGAGCTGTCCAGGGTGCTGAATCTTCCCCTCGAGTGCAAGATTGAACACGGCAGCCAGTCACTCGGCATGCCAGGGAGAAACAGTGACTCATCTTCACATGCAACTGCCAAATGGTTCTACTTCATTTTATACAAGCTGCCAGCTTCAGGACACTTTATCGTTTATACACTAATTATTAAGAAATGGTGCTTTTCAGGACACGATGTCCAGAAGCTCAGTGGCCAGTAGAAAGAATAAGGGCTTGTCTCTCGGTGTGAGTCATGCTATGGTAAATATTCCTCTGGAGTGACATGGTAGCATAGACAGATGTTAACAACACATTTGACAAAATAGGCGGCGTGCATGGAACATTACTGCTCACATGTAAGACGCAAATGAGCTCTGCTACAAGAAGCCGTGACACAAAGCGCAGCTGCTGCACTGCCAGACATGAGTAATGGCTGCCTCTGAACAGTAATTTCAAGTCAGCAGTATGAACTGATGCACGGCTCCATGAGGACACACCTACAGCTCAAGCCCACACATTTCAACACTTAATATAATTAAACTGCTCTAGAAGATTTAGGGCAAAGAAATGAACTGTCCTTGAAAGGAAAATGAAACCGGTATCCAGTATTAAAGGGAACTTTCCTTCCAGCTATATCATGATGATTAGTCTTCCAGAGGACATACCGGTGAGGATACCGGGGGGAAAATCCTCCTCCAAACCAAGTGAGGTGGTTCAATGCTTCAAAGCCAGGCACAGCAGTAGGTGAGAGGGATGCCAGACACCCCCCTCCTCCTTTCTACTCTGCATTTCTTCCCTTTTGTTACAATGAGAGCTTTCAAAACAGAGCGATTTTATATCAACAGCCAATAAAGCACATAATATTGAATTTTACTCAAATAAACCGCATTTCTTCTAGTACAGATAAAGAAAGGCTGCTATTGAAGTCTTTCTGTTGTGAAAAAAATGCTTTCAATACAGTATCAGTTTGGCTTTGCTCTGTCAGGTTTCTTTAAACCGAGTAAACATTGTGTTAATGGTTTAGAGGACAACATGATTTGAAATTTTATACTGTTTTGTGGAAGGCAAGTGATTTTCCAAGAAGCCAAACAGCCAGTGTGCATCACGCAGCAATGACATCTGTGGTCTGAGTGCAACCCTATAGAGATTCATAGGCACACACAGGCCAAACCAGCAAATGGCACATTCAAGGTCAACAAGAAGAATTGGAAAGCATAAGTTAGCTGCTGCTGTGTGACACCCAGGGCACCATCAATCCCATAACCACTTCGCCTCTGCATCTAATTTCTAAAGCTTGAACACGTTATTCATCACATCCAGTGAAACATATTTACCGTGGAGATTGAAGCCCCCCCACTCTTGTGCACTGATGTCAAGCCAGACTCCGTCCTCGGGTGAATGTTGACATCTATTTCAACAAGAAGCCTCGACTCTAATAGAAAGAGAATTTAGCGGTCTGCATAATACAATTACAGTACTGAGCCATATCCATTACAGTGGGGATTGAAATGCCACAAGCTAAGTCTCCTCAGACGACTCAGTCATGCGAATATTCTCAGCTCCATCCCACCCATAGCAGGAGGATCACACCAGGAAATGCCATGTTTCCTCTCCTCAAAGGGCCTTTTCTGCAGGGTGTCTATTCCTCTCTCTCCAACCTCATGTCTGCAGGACTTTCTTTAATGTAGATAGATCGTGGAGCAATACACATGAGGTTTAACATGGTGGATGTTGTCTCCAGAGCCAGCACACTGGACTGCATACTGTCCATTTGGCCAGGTTAATCCTTTCCTCTGACTCTCTCTCTCTTATGGCCAAAGCACCATTACAGAGTGACTCAGCAGAAGGAGGACCCACAGCCATCAGGGAGGGTCAGGCATGGCACCGTACAGCCCATAATAAATATATAAAAGGAGAAAACATCACAGATAACACCTAGTCACTATTGTTATTGCAGCACAATCAATTGAACTTTCTTGTCATTATACTGTGCCGGAGCACATGTAAAATGAAAAGTAGGTCAGGAAATAATTGTGAGTGAATGAGAAAAAAAAAAAATCAGGAATCATCGTAAATTAATATGATAATAATGAAAATGGATGAGTAACATTTAACAACATTTATACTATTTTTCAGTATGCCATTTAGACTAATGGGACAGTTCTGTTTAGAAAGGCTACTGACAGATACAATCACAATTATAAACCAGAGTTGCTCTAAGTAATTGTCTCTAGACGGTGAATTGCTCTGTCTCAGGACCAACAGTGCAAGCGGGTCATTATGAAAGGCTAAAGACGCATGAAAACAGGCCCTCTGGTGCCAAAGGGTGGTGATTACGTGGCCATCTGGAGTCACACCATGACCACAAAGAGCATTAAAAAGAGAATAGTGTCGAGTTCAACAGCTTATTAGGAAAGCACACAACATTAAGCACAGATAAATGCTTTGCTTTGCTATGACAAGATAATACGGATGTTTCAATGTTCCACTTCAACACAGTAGGACTAATGGATGGACAGTGGAGGGCATTGAAACAATACCATATGTCTGCTCAATAAAAACATTTAAAGAAAAAAAAAGACAAAAACATTCAGTCATTATGAGGATAAAACATCCATCTATGGTCCATTTCAACTTAATGTCCACTCATGCCTTGCCGTACAATTTGTATTTCCAAAGAATTTGTATTAGAGGATTTGTGAAAACAGATTTCGTAGGGTCAGTGTGAAAAGCACCAACTGTTCCCACTACGCCGCAAAAAACGATTGGCGTCGTGGGACGGGCGCTATCCTGGGATTGTGGCTCGGCCATGTGCTCCATCTTGCCACCATGTGTGTAATACGGCTGACAGACCAAGCACTGCATCTATGAGCCATCTCACACTACACCTACAGCCCTGACATCACTACTGCACCGCTCTGCCGCAGAGGCTGTTCCTTAGCAACCAGCTCAGAAAACCATGTCACCATAGAAACCACACAGAGGGGGGGAAAAAAAAAGAACTCACTATATGTTGTGATAACGATCCCAATATAGAGGGGAGGTGAGAGTTTATGAATAGGTGTAGTTAAAGAGTATTTCTGCAGCATTTTTGTAACTTATTTGCTTTGTTAATTGTCAGTGTAATTGCAGCACACACACTCTTATAAAGGAGGGACTGCATATCCCATATAAAGGCAATACTGTCTGCAAAGTTCTCTTTAATACAATGTGTATAAATGTATAAATGCTCGAGAGATATCTATTTTTACCGAGTTAACATTAGTTGGTTCAGCAGAATATGGGTAACGTGCTTGGAACGTGGTTGGAATACATGTCTGGCTGGCTGCCTGTTCCTAACTCACTTATGTGTGAAACTGTGTGAGTGAATATCCATTTAATAGCGTGCTACTGTTTGGTAGGAATATGAGCCGGAGTCCCAGAAACCTATTTCTCTTAACACATTTAGCAAACATTCCCAATTGCTTTCCAGACTATTGGGCTGAGTCTCGCTGGGCAAGGAAGCATTCCTCGGAGACATGAGGGAAGGATAGCACAGATCCCCCTCATATTTCTGACACAAAGATCTTTTTACTAAGCCTAAGCTCCTTTTTCTGCATTAACTGTTGTATATATTTAAGTGCTGTACTGTGCTGTGCTTGCTGTGTAAGAGATGATACAACACTGGGAATACGGGGTGTAAAGAGAAGATCCAAACCAAACCCCTGTTTTCACACCCAACAGCATCTTGAATAGTGCAGCCAGCCAAGCTATGAGGAGAAGGCACATAAAGGTCATGCTGCTTTCTTCTCACTCTCATCCTATGAGGATGGAATGAGTAATGGAGTAATGGAGAATAACACATGGGTAATAATTGCACACTCTCATAAGTAGAGCACTTAAAAGCTTTTCTCCTTTGCCTCCCAAGTCCAAAACTTCAGTCTCAGCTGTTTAGGATGGAATATGTATACTAAAATGAACCAATGTAAGAAGAGACGGGGTGTATGAGTGGGTAGATATCTCTTAAATGTATGGCGGAGAAGAAGAGGAGAGTACTGCAGGTTACTTTTTGAAAGGGAAAGTGTAACTTTCTGCAAATGTGCAAATCATGAATTTGGCCCACAGCAAGCAAAACCAGGGTAGAGTTCCCAAATCATGCTGAACCAAATGTACAAGAGGAGCATGTAATCCTTCAGCTAAAGTGAAAAAATGAAGTCAGACCCTTAAATGTATATGGGTTGTGTGCTTTATAATGCATAAGACCATAGAGCATGCAACAACTAGTTAATGTGTTATCACCAAAGTGTATTGCATGTTTGTTTTCAGTTTAGAGTGTCTGTTTGGGGAAAGGATGGGATGACAGCCGTGGGTTTGGGAGAATCACCACCAAGACTGGTTATTTAACACCTACCATCTTGCCATCAATAGTATACAGCCTCTTCACCACCCCAGAGTCCAGCTTGATGGCATCTGTGATGTCAGTCATGACTTGCTCAAAGGAATGGGCAGTCTTCCTGTTGAGCAAGATCCGTATGGCCTTGCGAGGCTTTACCCCACTGCGGACAATGGTCACCAGTTTGGGTTTAATGAAGTCCTTGCACTCCCTAGCTTCTGGGGATCCAGTCATGGCACTGCTGAGGGAAGTAGGGGCTCGGGCCGATGCAGCAGTCCTGGCTCCAACTGCCCAGTTGGGATTTACATTCTTTGTGTAGTCCACGCTCTTGTAGGGCTCTATGGATCCACAAACATAGCTTTCTCCTGCAGGTAGTTAAGAGACATCAACACGTTTCCCACTAGTCAACAAAAAGGTTATGACACATAAAGACAGATAACAGAAATGTACAATGTGACTCTTTGTATTCTACAGCATGCATCTAGGCCTGGGGAGGACCTGCACTATGTTTACACTGTTAGATCTGCAGGGGTTGGATAGGTATGGTGGAGTTATTTGACTTTACAGTACTTTACATTGCTCACCTTCCTCCAACTGATCCATGCTGCTGATCTTCGTTGTCCCATCAATGGAATATATGGTGCGCACCCCCTGGGGCAAGTTGACATTGTCTGATAGACATCTGGTGAGGTCAGCCAGGAGGGCTTCTATAGACCTAAATCTCTCCTGAGAAATGGCATACACAATCCCTTTGAAGTAGCGGTCCCCGTTGCGGTAGAAGCGAATCTTCTTGGCCTTTTTTTCTGTGCTCAGTGCTTGCAGTGTCCTGGTTCTGTACAGGCTACAGTGAGCGCTGTGAGTGGGACTGGGGAGCCCATTCCCTCTTGAGCCCCTGCGGGTGTATCTCTGAGCCTTGTCCCGCTCATCAAAGTGCTCCAGCTCCATGACCGTGGAATGTTATTACCCCCTGAAATAAGAGAGGAGAGTGATTGCATTTTGAATAAGCCCTTTAACCGGAACTCACAGAGCACATTACAACAATTAGGCTCTCTGTCAGTCTAGTTGCTTACTCGTCTTGATACAGAGGCTGATACACACTTTGATGCTGCTGGTACTTGCACGCAGACTATGAAGTAACATGTCACACCCATTTCATGCTCCCTGGTGTGATTCAATACAATCCTTATAGACTATGTATTTCATCTGTATTTACAATGGATAATAGCTGCACAACATTGTATAAGCCATGTAAAGGCTCTTAAGGTTGGCTATAATAGGTAAATAAAATAACTGATACAATATGATATAGAAAATGGTATAGGACCTATGAATTTTCTTATTAAGGTGTAATCTTTCTTACCTTTGAGGTGAAGACAGATGCAATCAAACGTGTACGTGAACGCGCAACTTATGTCAATGTATCATTTATTAAATTTGATGCCTCAGATGAACCATGCGTCCCTTTGTTGCCCCTGTGATGGTGCGCCTTCCCTGTGTCTACTGTGTGTGTTCAGGCAGAGAGGAGGCAGGGCTGTAGCTGGTGCACCCCCCCTTTGCAGTGATTTACATTGGACCGTTCGGGTGTCAGCCCTCCGCGAGCACGTTTCTACCGGTGCGCGCACCTACCGTTTTCCTGGTGCGCGCAAGGTAAAAGTGTTCCTAACATGCGCGTTCGCGTTGTAGCGCACCAAAGCCATGCAAGGTCGACTTGCCTGAATATCTGCCAGTTTTCGCATTAAATGACAGAGATCCAATTATAAGCCCGACAGTTCCGGTCCTCAGTTCTGATTGGCTGCGTCATTTTCGATAAAATGCGCACACCTGTGACCGCATGTTAATTTAGATATTAATGCGCTAACCGCTACCTATAGGCTAATACCTATTATAATTGCATGGCGTAAGTAAAGTATGTATTAGTATCATTATTATTATTATTATTATTATTATATTTAATGTTGTCAATTTAAATTCAAATAAAAGATATATTTGCGTCTTTTCTACCATGACTTTTAAGTGTATAGCTTAAATGACAGATACATTTAATTAGGTCCCATGTGCTGCTGTCTTTCCATGGGGAAACGCACTGCAGATGTATCATGGCGATCAACTGTACCTGTTTGGCGACCGCCGCCGCAGGTGTTCATGATGTATCCAAGGAAATTAATTGGTCTAATCACGCACGAGGAGCTTAGATAGGTGTGGTGTAGGTATGGTGAGCGGCAGGACGCTGCATTCCACACGGGAACTAATCAACACCACTTAAATATGACCAGAAGACCGCTTAATGGGTAATTTGCACGTGTTTTTTGATATTCAGTTCTTCATAGTAGAATTGTGTCCTTACATACAGCTCATACGTCTCAAATGCACGAGCTAAGACACATTATAACCAAAGTAGCTGTCACTGAATTTATAGCTGAATCATATATTAAACTAGAAAAACAATCATTATATAAGTTATTAGGGCTTTTGTTCAGTTGGCCGTTTGAAGGCAAAATTAATTTTCACCTTTTAACAGTTTATGAATTGAAATATTTGTTTGCATGGAGATACATGCCTGCAGATACATGGTCATACAGCTAAATTAGCCAGTCTTCACCATGCAAGCTTTCAATGAATATTTGGGCATTAACCCCTGGGCCTCGGAGCAACATCTGCAAGGCCCAGGAGCTACCGGGAATGTGTTTAAATGGTAAATGGCTGCATTTATATAGCGCTTTTATCCAAAGCTTTACAATATATGCCTCTCATTCACCCACCGATGGCAGTGAGCTACCATGCAAGGTGCTGGCCTGACCATCGGGAGCAATTTGGGGTTCGGTGTCTTGCCCAAGCTGGGGATCAAACCGCCAACCTTGTGATCAGTGGACAACCTGCTCGACTACCACTGAGCCAAAGCCGCCCCGTAACCACATTTCTTTTTAGACAAACCTGGGAGTTAAATAAATCTACATCGTCCTCCAATCAAACCATACGAGTGGTCAGCCCAAGAGCAGTAAGAGAAGATCTATATTCCTTTTCAGCAAATATGGAAATCAATTATTTATATCAGAATGGAAACTGTCAGGTTTTTTCAGGGCTCTGTTTCCCTTCAGGTCTGGGCATGAGCATGAAGATGGACCTAACGAACCTCTGTGTGGCCCTTCTCTTCAAACAGACAGCGAGCTCCAGACTTCTCTTCATTCTCGCAAGGAACAGAAACGAAGGTCAGGATTAGACATTGATTATTATCAAAGCAATTGGAAAGCGGTTATCTGTTCAATTTCCTGTATTTTTTTTCTGTTCAGTGGTGGACATGTTGTTCATTGTGTGAGTAATGTGCTATAATCCTAATTTGAGGATATGATAATCTAAACTTCCCTTTATCAGATTTTGGATGGGAAGCGTTAATTGGAGCATTGTGCTGTAATGTCCTGGCTTCCAGTCAACCAGTGTAGCATCTGTGAGATTTAGCTTAGATTTCAGTATTGACTTCCTGAATTCCCTCAATTCAAATCATTATTGTTTGCATCAATTGAATAACAGCACATTGATGCTATCTGGAGAAATGAAATTGAAACTGAAATAAAAAGTGACTTGGCCTTAACAGTGGCTTCAGCTTTGTTGCTATTTCTATGCTTACATCTGCACACATCCTCAGACTTCAGTGCACTTGCATTCAAATACCGAACCTCTGGCATGTTTCAGAAGAGTCTGTGACATGTTTTCAACGTCTTCTCAGCGCTTGTGTGACCTTCTGCCCTTTGTCAATGGTCAGTTAGACACAGCAACCACACTGGAGCTTACTGCTAAGTACATGAGCTACCTGAAGCAGACCCTGCCTCAGGACATTCTGTCTGAAGTAGGTCTACTGTGTGATTTTGAGAGCCAAACTTCTGCTATGGTAATGTTCATCATTTAATTTGCTCACTGTTTGTTTTTGCTGCAGGTTAATAAAGCAGTACAGCAGAATATGAAGGGCTCATGGAAAAAAACAAGAAAACCACCAAAGGAACGGTATAGAATTACAAAGAAAGCATTGAAGCTCATTGTTAGGAACTTAAAAATGTTTTTTTTATATGAATTGCAGTGGAGAATGTTGTTCTAATGAATTTATATTTTTCATTCATCCATAGGACAGTCAGGCTAAAGAGAAACTCCTCACAGAGAGCAAAGCCAGCTGCTAAGAAGTCAACTGACGGTGCAATTACTTTCTTCTACTCTAGATACTGTATTTCCTTTCTGTTGTAGCACTTGTATTTATGGCACTGCCTTGCAATCCCATTACTTGACTATTTCCAAGTGAATGAATTGTTTTGTTTAAGAATCATTGCTGCAATGTGAGTATTTTAACATGTTTAATTTCAGCTCATGTTTTGAGGAGGCATATTCAGCAGAAGAACTCTGACCAAGTAAAGGAGCCATGCACCACAATAACCAATCCGTTGATGACGGATGAAGTGCTTCCTCCGTGTGAAGGTCTAACCGCAGTCCAAGCCCCTCCGATATTGTTGGACAAATGGGCTGTTCCCCGGGGCCAAATGCTGCCAGTGTGCCAGGATCAATTCCTAGCTGCCTCATTTCAGTCAGTGGAAAATAACTGGATGAAGCCATCCTCATCTTTTCTGAGCTCTAGTCCCTTTACATCAGTGATGATCAGCCAGACTTTGCTACCAGAGGCGGGACCGGACCCATCTTCAAGCCATGCTGTAACACTGGAGCTATGGGATGCCACTCCAGGCATGGCAAACCCTGTTGCTCCCCCACCAGACAATTTTGTCCAACCTTACAGTCCACTCCACAGTCAGACTGCTGTAGTGAATTTCATTACAGAACAAAGCCGGATTCATTCACCTCCAGTTGGCCAGAATGAAAATATCTCAGATGTTCTAAATCAAACACTTGTTCCATCGATGACGTTTCAGGGTGCAACTATAACTTCTGATATGACATCTGAGAGGTTAGATCAGTCCATGTCAGAGGCTCCATGTAACAACCCTTGGACTAGCAGTCTACAGGACACAGTCAGTCCCTTTTGGTTGGATTGGCTGTTGGATACCAATGACAACTTCCCTGATGCTACTCTTGAAAACTGTGTCCTTTCTCCTTTTACAAAGTCCAACTGAACTATGTCTGGAGAAGTCAATAATCATAGACTACAATTCCCTAAAGAAACAGTATGTTTATGGATATAGATGGATTTGGTTTGATTTGTACTTGGTCTTTATGACATTTTGATCGATATAGGAAGTCTGCATGATTTTCTTTGTTGACAGCCATTCTCTCGCACACATTATGGAAGTAGGGCTGTATCGATTCTGTTATTTGCTTGGGGTAGTCTACATACAGTACCGTGCCATTTGTCTAAATGATGCAAGGACATAGTTGAATTGATCTCAAAATGACTTAGTTAGTTTTATTTTTTTTTAGTACAACTGTCTGCCAAAAAATATGAGTAATGAACTCATGGAAAATAGCAGATCAAATAAAACTTCCATTTATTGTTGAAATAAATGTGTATGTCTGTGAGTTAGATTTGATAATTGTATGCATGGTGGGATCAACACACAATTTTACATTTAGTCAAATTAATTTCAGAGCTTAATTTGAATTCAATGATATTTAAATAACTCAAAGCACAATAAATGTTGAAAGGTTTTGAACAATGTTTAGACATAAATTTCTTTGAATTTAACAAATACATTTTTCCTCCACAAATATTTTCCTTCCCATCTGAAATTTCATCAATTGATATAGAATATTTCAGATGATTATATTTTAGACAGATTATTCACTGGTATCAAATTTTGCAAGAGAAGTGCACAAACTTCACACCTTCACACATTTGGAGCATTCAAAGCCAAATCAAATGCTCCCTACTGAAGACAAAAACACAATTTTCAGACTATATCTATAGATATATTCATATATGGATTAAAAACATATTCAATTGACAGTTGACAATTTGTGTGGCGATAAACATGTGAACGCTATGGCCACTAGGTGGAGGCATGAAACTGATATAAAGATAATACGAAGATAAATGTATTTATATTTAATATATTGACTGTTTACTAATTACATTTTAACAGCTCCTACAGGAGACAAAATGTTTCTCCTAATCAAAGCTGATCTAATCATTAATATAGATGCTCCCAGCCTTGTGTTCAAAGATAGTTGTCATTTCTTGTTTTGTCAGAATTTTTTAATTTTTCAGTTGTGAACATAGTCTTCATACAGCTACAGATGTACATGGAAAGCCATCAGAAAAATTACAATCACCTGCTGAGGGTTTAAAGCTCAAGTTAAAAACAGTTAAGACAAACCAGAACCACTTCACTCAAAAACACTTTAAAAGATTAGCTGAATTTAAAACAATTTTGAAATTGTTACATTTCAAACTTTAAAATTTGTTACACATTTGAAAATATACATGTTAAAAGGTTTTGTCCGCACATCACAATGTTAATATCTGTATTTTATATTGAAGCAGGACAAATTCAAACACCACAAATTATTGTTGCATCTTTAAAATATGTGGACACAACATTGGAATGGACAACAGGGCAGCACTGCAGATTGTATCAGGTAGACATATTAAATATAATTATTAAATATGTTAGAGAAAAAAAAAAGTTTTAAACTTTTCAGACTCGCTGTGGAGAGGGATTCACTTTTTGGTCACCCTCATCGATAAGAGCTGCCACAGTAATGACATCTTCCCCAAGTTATCAAGGTGTCACAATCTTGCAACATAATGAAGGTTAAAAGAAATGATAGAAAATAGGCTTCAGCTTTTCCAACTTCAGTTGACAAAACATTTCACTTTTGCATATCATTTGACAGTTGCAGGCACAGTGAGCAGCAGTGAGTGATATAGCAGTATAGCAGAAAAATTACATCTGAGAAATTCCTTCGAAGCAGATAAATTGCACTTACCCTAAATGAGATAAAGAAAACATGAACCGCGATGCTTTTTGAGTGCTAGGAAGGTTTTCAATGTGTGTATCAATACATAACTCGAATAACTTTCAACGTTTTGCAAATGTTTACACTGCAGTTCCTCTACATCTAAGTTCCTCTTAGGTACCACTCCTCGTAAAGATTAAAGTGCTAAAGAGCTGTATCAAACTATAAGATCTGCAAACAACAGTAGTCGTCCTGTAAATATAAAACATGTCTCATAAATAAAGCATTTAAATATAGATTTATTTTATATAAGAATACAAATGATGTTTTAAGGCGCTTCTGCAGGGAGGGAGATAGGGGACAACAGGCTATTTGTCCAATTTCTCCACTTGTTTCCCTTTGTCTGGTCTTTCCTGAAGCTTGTAATCTTCCAAAATGGCCTGCGCCGTTTGCTTGCCAGTCCTTTTCACCACGGCTTTGATCCCGAGGTTGTCGATATTGAAAGCGGTGACGCCCATGTTAATGGCAGAGTTGAAAGCGTGGTCTGTGGCCTGTCCTGCTGCCGCCCCGTACCTTCATCGGAGTTAAGATCGGGTGAGAGGGCGCAGAAAGAGGCGAGAGACAGAGGACAGTTGGGACAGTTATCACGGAGGGCAAAGAAGACATGCTGCACGTGAGATTCATCGAGGATCACACCCCATGCAGTGTGCAGATTGAAATTAAGATTGGCTGACTGCCATATGCAGATAATTACATTATGTGGGCGATAATTTTACTCCTCATTGCTTTAAAGTCAGGCAAGATAGAAATATTAATTGTGGGATTGCCATTAGAAACATTGAGAGAAAATCAGGAGAAGTAACACCAGCATTTGTGTTGCCAGACAGGGTAGGGTGGTGAATTGGCACAGCATGTTCTGTACTACAATAACCAAACCATGCCGACAGAGGCTAAAGGTCATGCTTCGATTAGTAGTGCAAAGAGTAAATTAATTGTTTAATTAGAAACAATACACGTCTTCTCATTAGGCGGCTCTAAGATGTTTTGTAGACCCCTAAATCTGCAAAGTAAGTGGAAGAGGAAAATGTAAGTGCATGTTTGTTTTTGCTCGTATAATGCAAGCACTCATTTGCAAGATACAAAAAACCTGTCTAGCGAGCAGTGTGGAGTGCACAATTACAAAAGTGCACATTTAAGCATTTAAGTGACACATCGTGCTGAAAGGGGTTTAAGGGAAAAACAGACTTACTTATGTTTTATGGTGGTGACTGTCTCTGATGCTACACTTGTCGTGATGTCCTTGGCCGCTACTTCCAAGCCAGTCCACATGGTTGCAAATCCTGTGTTCAAAATACACCATAACAAAGCTCGTTGCTTAAACATGTACGGCACATTTTAGTATTTTTCTTACAGCTAACTGAATTAATTGAATGTGTGGGTGAACCTTGAACTCCACTGGCAGCGACCACCATGGCTCCATCTATGTTGGAGCGACCGTCCTTGTCTTTCCTCATAGATTCTGGGATCAGCTTGCCTCCATGTTTTTTCACGTGTGGGGCTAACTCTCGACCCACAGCGCCAGCAACAGTACAAACCCCATCCACTGCAGTGACACAGGGTTACTCTATCAGAGATCCACTGCCAAATGACAACTCAAGGTTGCTAAAATATGCTGACTGGAGGTTTGGCGATGTCTCACCTAGAAACTGGCTGACTTTGACAGCTCCTCCGGTAGCTTGCTTGGCAACATGGAGACCTTTGGTGACGGTGGGGCTGACATGGGCGGGTTTGTCCTCTGGAGTGATGTGTTCCCTGAGTTTGGATGCCCCCTTGTGAATGGCCTTGCCTGTGAACTCAGCTCCTTTCACCAGGCCCCAGCTTAGCCATGACGCACCTGAAAACACAACACAAGACCAGTCACACAAGGATTTTTATGGCTGTCTAAATCCAGATTATTTCTCAGAACGAGCACAAAATATTTTCAAGTCAATGTTCACAAGGATTCATAAGGATTATAAAGGTTCATATGGAGTCGCGGATGTGGGCTCACCTGTCAGGATGCCACTTGCCACCTTTTCACTCCACTCGGGCAGGGGTTTATCCTCCTCGGCTTCAGCTGGAGCGGTTTCCTCAGGCGGAGCGATGGGCACCTTCTGACTGAGATTAATGGCGTCTGCCGCTTCATCTGGGGGCTGATCATAGAGGCACATCGGTTAGCTAGTGTGAGACGTATACAGACAGTGTGGGCCGAAAATAACAAACAGCATGTCGGTCAAAAATGGGAAAGATCTTTGTACAATTTGTCAGCTGCTTCATCCAGGCTAGATGCCTGCCTCCAAGTAACCCCCTGGCCACACAATACCTCCTCTCATTATTTTGTGCTGCTCGTTACAATGAGTGATTTGTTTGTCACAAAGAGCCGTTTTAAATTGTCTCCATGCCAACAGAAAACAGTCTCCCTTTGTGCTGAAAACTAACCGCCACTATTCCCCAACTTGTTACGAATCATTTGTTAGACCCAAACATGAAAGAAATAAAAGAAGTGCCTACTTGCTCATAGGAAATCAGAGACTGGTCCATGAGAGAAGATGACTAGCCTGGCAATAGGGCTACATACATCAGAAAGGATCTTGTTTGGTATCGACCTGAGCCAGTGCCTCTACCTCCATCACGGCTGGTATTTGCACTTGTCTTTCAGTTGCAGCTCTGAGGCTGTGTTCTAACCGCTGAAGATAAGAGCATTAGGACTCACCTGCCCATTTCAAATCCCTACAATGCTGAGGCAGGGGTTACTTTGAGAAGTGTGCCTGCTCTAAAGTAAGCAGGTACATTCGTTTCGTGACAAACCAAAACACTGACAAGGCTTTCAATCCACTGAGGTCTAGGCCTATGATGACTTTTAATGAGAGGGACAGGATTAATAACTGTGTAGTCTATATTAACAGCTGATGACTAGGTGTTCTAGTATTGCAACAATATTATGGACCGAGCAGACTGATGAATTGGGATCCTCTGCCTTCAAAGAGTGAACTCAGATTATCAGTGTTATTCCGCTTTAATAACTGACAGCTTAACCAAAAATAAAGATGAGGTCATGAGACATCGCATGTCTACCCCACAGTCTCATTCCCCGAGAATAGCTCCCCCAAAAGCACAAGAGGATTTGTCAAAAAGTGTTGTGTAACAATGTTTTGGTGCATCACAAATGCACATTTATGTGAAAACACAATGTGGAGCTCGACAGAAATCCATTTGACAACGCAGTCCCTCTGAGCATCCTGGGATCATGAGTTGGTCGGTGGGAAGTCTAGTATAAAAATACCTAAAATGAAGTCAATAACTGTTACAAGTATGTCTCAAAACTCACATGCCACATTTATTTCCACATGTAAGTCAAAACATGTCTCACTGATCGCAGCACCCACCTGAACCCTGAGATCTGTCATCTGGGAGAGCAGGTCCTGGAACAGCACTCTGTCTGCAGCAGGCAGCTCAGACGACAGCACCACCCCCACGTAAGAGCCAGGAGACGGTGCCATCATGTCAGGGAACATAAACACCCCAGTGTTGCACAGCAAAACCGGAGAGTCCATGGCCATGAGAGGGTACAACCAGTCACACACCTGTCAGTAGGAAAAGTCAAAAGAAAAAAACATAATTAAAAAGCCTAACTAGAAACTATCAACTATCAGAACGAGAAGGTTTCCTATAACATATGCCAGTGAAGTGTGATGATGGTTGCATTTACAAGAGAGTACTCTCTTCCTGTAAAGTTGCAAAGACAACTTGCTAAAGTCTAGGGCCACAAATAACTAGCCTGACATTTCTAATGATGGCTTTGGTTAACGCAACACAGTGAACTGTCTGAAGAAACCCAAACCAGAGGACATTTTCTCTCCTTCTGTCTGCTGCACATCCAACAGGATTATGGGGCAAGCGAGGTTAAGATAATTACTTGAACTGTGGACATGAATCACTGATGTTACCCAATGGCAATGGGGCAATCCTGGGACTATTTGGTACATGGGAAATTCAATACAATTTTTAACTCATGATCCAGTACTTTCAGTGTATCGGCTGTTTAATTAATGGGAGTAAGACAGCGGTTATCTCCAGAACACAACTTTGCAGACTGGGCAGAGCTCAAAATAGCCCAAAATGACCTCGCTAACTCATTGAACAAGAGTGAAACCAAGACCTAAAATGAGCCTCCAGAGAGTCATGTCATTCCTAATAGAACACTTGTTTTAGTGAGTGTTTACACATCATCTACAAAGCACCCTAGTCGTTAAAAGGCCTATGGGATTGTACACTGCCTGAGGATAAACCTAGCTAATTTGTTTTGGTGCCTTTTATAGACTAAAGGACATCAAGGGTTGAAAAAGAGGGCGGTACTTTCGGAAAATGTAAGCCTTTCATGGTGACACAGACGCAAACTGTTTGCTAAACTGTTTGATACTGTAGCACAAAATTCAGGAAGATTCTTAAGGATTCAACTCCCTGTACTAAAAAATGTCACACAATCCAAGCTGCCAGTCTGCCCATGACGAAGACCAGTGCAGTTTTCACAGAATTACATCATGCCCTTAAATCCCTAGGGATTAGCAGCAATGAGTCAACGCTCACATGATCCAGTCCAGAGGGCAAGCGATAGAGATCATTAACAAGCCTATCTCCACCATATGATGACTCACAGTGGACAGAGGTCCTGATGAGCCAAGTAAGTATCTCACAAAATCAGGTTAAAGGGCACATGAGAGACTCCCTTTAAGCAGAACTGCACCTGCAGATGTTTTAGTGTGCTGAAACACATGGCTAAATATCTACCGCCATCCTGTTGTAAAATTAAAGCAGTCCCCATTGTTGTCTTACCTGCAGAAATGCTGGTGGTCGGTTTGCCATACTCTCTGACCGCTCACTAGTAAACTTCACCAGTCGCAGGAAACCCGGGTAAGAGGGAGCACTCACTTGACCCTCAGGTGTGACAAAGAATATCTGCACCCCGTGAGGGATAAAGAGCAGCTCCTCTCCCTCTTCACACAAGCTCTGAGGAGATGGTGAAGAGTTGGACGTATTGCTGTAGAACTCATCCCCTACCAATGATAGCTCCCCTGCATCCGTTCCATAGGAGAGAGATAGGTGGCCATCGGCTGCCTGAGGAGAATAAGCTGGAGGCTGCTCGCTTGGAACCAGAGGCTGTCTTGTAGGTGAGAGGGGCAGACCGCTGCTACTGCGTGCAGGCATGCCTCCTACAGCTCCGGCTGGTTGGCCATTAGTGAAAAGCAACTTTGTTGGAGCTGGCTTTTCTTTGGTAGCGAGTTTGGGGTAGAGGTTTTCCGAAGATAAGCCTGCAACACTATCCCTGCATGCCTCACGGGAGCTCAACGCAGGTCCAGATCCCAGGTCTGAGCTGGTCTCTAGTATGGCTAGGCGAGTGGTGATGTTGTTAAGGGTCTCCTGCATCTTCTGCTGCATCTGTCTGGCTGATTCCCAGGAGCTGCCAACACACTCCGGTCCCTGTGAAGGCACACTGGTGGCCCTGAGAAGGTGCTGTCGCCCTTGCTTGTAATGCTCTAGGGCCTGTGCCTTGTGTCCAGCTTCATCGGCAGTCAGAGCTTTATTGATGCAGTCAAAGGCCCTCTCATAACCATCTTTGATCATTTGAAGTCTTGCATTGTCAAATGCATCTTGTTTGGCTTTCTCCATTCCTGATAAAACAAAAAGGTTAAGGAGTCACAATTAGTTGAAGTTCCTCTAAACAAGGAATGATCACAGCACAATTGAGGCATATAACCTTAAAGCTTGATGACAGATGGATAGCTGCTCTGTTAGCTGAGCCAAAACTATAAACATATGAGTTTATTACAGAAAAGGTATTATAGCCAATACTCAGCTCCTATCAAAAATTAAAATGCCAAGCTAAAAGACGGACTAAAAATCCCCGAGGACATTTAAAGACACCTATTAAATGTATTTTATCAATCTCTCTGACTGAAGAAAAGTATCTTGTTTAACGTTACGTTAGTTAGCTGAGTTGGGTTAGCTACGTCAACTCTGACTCTTGTCGAGAGTTGCCTAGAGATAATGTTACTGATGGTAAAGGATAAGCTAACGTTACTGTTAGCTCGATTTCAGCTGCTGCGCCATGACGTTTTATTAACAAAATGACATGTAACAGCTAAAGTTAACAGATACAAGTTAGTTAATATTAGCTGACATTGGGCAGCTGTTTGAAACTAGCTGCATCATCACTTACCGTAGCCCGGTGAATGAAAAACTGCCGAGAATGAATAATTTAGCTTGTTAGCTAGCTGTGTGATCTTATGAGGCACGGACCGTTCGCTAGCTACCGTTAGCTAGCGTTAACCCCAAGCAACACACTTTGAGTAGTTGTGGTCTAATTCAGTCAGTGATCACGCCCCCGGAAACTCTTCTTGTGGTTGACATCGATGAGCCCTCTCACGTGTTTCCTACTCTTCTATAGCAAAGATATTATATTGACTGAGCAGCAGGAGCCCTAGGTTTCGCTTGTAGGCGTGGTAATGGTTCCATGTTCAATGGTGTGCTGAAAGGGACAAAATTATAGTGACCGAGCGTCACATGCAAGAGAAAATCAAAATAGACTTAAACTGTCAAATGTCCACAAAAATGTAATTTTCTAGAAAATATTTACCCAGATTGTCTCATGGCTTCACCTTATGGACCTATGGAGTAATTACAGCTAACAGGAAGAGTGTATTTAAGCCTGAATGGTATTCTAAACAAATTGTTTTTGTAAGAGATATGATGGATGAAAATAAAATACAATGTTTTCCTAGGAAAACTGAACATCAGTTGCTCTAACCAAGATTATAGTAAGATATGCAATGCTATTCCAAAACCCTTAGTTGTGTTATAAATAGTTATTGTAATAGTAAGGCAAGATTACCTCTTAAAAAAATAGATTTTATCTTATTATTAACTATTTTTATTAGTTAAGAATGTGACAATAACTTCATAAATTAATTGTTAAATCTATTCAAAGATCAGGAGGAAATGCAAGTTGTCTTATTAAAAGGGTTTATTTAAGCTTATTTGTCTTATTTGCACAAAATAAAGGGATATACCCAGTCAGCGAATTTTAGTCTTTAGACAGACCCTTTTACTTTTTGCTCTTTAGAGGCCAAAGCAATTAATCATCTGTTCTATTACTGTCCACATGTAGCTTGCATACCTTGCACCATATATTTTGTACCCTGTTTTTACTATCATTATTATTCATACTGTACATATTTAGCGTATTCATCTCACTCTGTTCATTCTGTTAATACTGCCATTATTGTTTATACTGTACATATATATATATATATTCACTTCACACTGTTCATAATGTCAATATTGTCCATACTGTATATATCTTAGCATATTCATATCTATCCCTCACTGTTATTTAATGCATTTATATTACCACTATACATGTACGTACTCTGCACTTTACTGCTATTTGGACTTCTGGTTACATGCCAAACTGCATTTCGTTGTCTCAGTACTTGTAATCTGTGCAATGACAATAAAGTTGCATCTAATCTAATCTAATCTTTGGTCTGACATTCATAGTTAGTTGTCCCTCAAGATAGCTGATTTGTCTTACTCAGCTGTTGCTTGTCAACACACCATGGATTTGGGGGGACACAGTATTATCAATATTAGGAGATGATGAATTGTCCCACATTTTTTCTACTTCAAACACACATACTTTATACTCCCTATGTGTTTTAAAAAACACAGCTGGCTTTGGTCACAAGCACCAACACCCTTTCCCCTTTAAACCAGATGTTTGAATCCCCTTTTAATACCTTTAAAGGCATTTCAAAAACAAATTAGACTGCTATGATTCATGTTTTGATTCATGTTTTCCCTTCACATCAGTCATTATAGACTAGTTTAGGATATAACCTAATTTATTCAAAGATTACTATTCTCAAATAGCTCCTGCATGTAATTGTTTGTGATCATTTTGTATTTGTCCATGGGGTGAATGAGGATGTTGTCAGGGATGGATGCAACCAGCAGGGGCGCTAGCTGTCACTTTCCTTCCTCCTGAGGGTGGCCACTAACAATGCTGTAATCTATGATGCCATGAGGCAAAACCTGGTGCTTGCCCCACTTACAGTGAATGGAAGACTGACTCTATGTACTCATAAAATGTTGATGTGAGTGATTATGTCTGAATGAGCTTTATTCCATAGCTCATATCCCTATAAAGTCTCCCTGGGTTTACCACAGTCACCATATGTTCAGTCTGCTGTTCATTGTTGGATTCTCTCATCTCTAAGACATCAAAGGTGAGTCTGGTTCCCAGAGTTGTTCGTGTTTACAAATGCTCATTGGACTGTCTTCTGACATAAAGTTGCATTCCAATGAAATGCAAAAACATGTACATAAAAATATATGAAAGACTGGATTGTTTACTGCTTGAGGCTGGGGTTGATTCTTCCAGGTTTGTTGAAAATGAAAATGTCATATTATATGTGTTTTGGTTTTATATGGTGTTTTGGTTTAATAATACCATGAACTAGCTGACTAAAGTCCAAAAACAGAATCTAAACACAAATGGAGAGAAAGCTTTAACATTTCTATTTGTTGCAACAACTGCAACATAGTTAATCAAACACAATGAACATCAATATTTAATTTCTGATATAAAATAATAAATCAAGGTTGGCATGATGTTGGGAGATTGAACAAAGATTAGTGCTACAGCATGCAGTTATATGGGTCTTTGCAAACCTTTGGCATTTCACCATGTCTTTTCATCTTTGTAGACGTGTGTGCGGGCTACAGTATTTTGTACTACATTGGCATTAACAGTAAGTCTAGGGAGTAGTGTAGAAACCTGCACTGGGAGCAAATATAAAATCAGTTGGGAGCAGCTATTCATGTCTGATATACTGATATACATCTTCCCACTGTAAAAATAAATCCCCAAAAAAGAGACGCGTTTTCTCCAGGATACAAACATGGCTCATGTGTGCACGATGGGACACCTAACTCCACATTTTCTCTGTCTCGACTGATCATAGGGGTCATTGACCTCTTGAAGCTTTACAGTCCATTTTTAAAATATCATGATATCAAATCATGAGGTGGCCATTTTAATGCATAGTGTGTCCTTATCACGTTCATTGGCCACCCATAATGTGATCAGGCTAGAGAGAAAGGATTTTATCTTACAGTACTTCTAAATATCTAGCTGGGAGTGGCTACAAACTAGACTGAGACCATATTTTGGTCAAACGGGGAAAATTGACCTTATTGGTCAGAAATCTGATTGCTACACTTGGTTGTTGAGGCCAAAATGATGAGCATTTTAAAGGACAGACAGACAGACAGACAGACAGGCAGGCAGGCAGACAGACAGACAGACAGATAAAGTGCCTGATAACAATTAGTAACAATTACTCAGTAGCGGTTCCAATATTGCAAATACACGTTAAATGGATTGAACTACTGTACTGTAATTGGACTTTACTGCTCTAGTGACTGCAGAGGGCGCCAACTCCCGTCTCAAGTGGAAACATTAAATGAGAAAATGAAGAAAAATGGAGCTCTTGGACCGCTGTGTGCTCACGTTCATCACACGTCCAGCTACATGAGATGTTTTTTTACTCTCATAAGTAGTAATTAGTCCAAGCACGGGGCTGGTATAAATGACTCACTGCTGGTCATTAAATGGCTATAGATATTGTGTGAGCCCAGACAAAGGCATGTGCTAAACATTAGCTTCATTTCCAGCAAGCATCCTTCACAGGCAGCGCTGCACCGGGACCAGACTGGATAGGAGAATCATACATGTGGAGAAGTAATATAAGTATAAGTATAAGACTTTAATCCACATCCATCTCCTGTTTAAATGTATCATGCCCAGGGAAATCTTCTTGTTCCATCACATTTTTCACGCAATCATTTCATCATTTATTAAGAACGTAAGCTTTTATCTATCCACTTCTGTCAGTCCTTTCATCAATTGTTAAATGTCTAATTTTCTTTTCTGCAGATTCACTCAATTTATCATATTTTGAGTCAAAGTGAGTTTAGCGAGGTCTGTCCTTTGAATGCATTTAAACACATTCATTACGGTTCTCCATCCAGTAATGAGGTTCAAGTGCACATATACTGTATATTACATCTCACTCTCTTGTATCGTTTCATAGGAAACGTTTATAAAGCCTTTATTCCATTGGCAAAAATTGCAAATTGTTTGAAGCGTTGTGCTCCCTGTGACGTGTTGGAGCATCGTTCTGTTCCAATGGAATAAATATCCCTTTTTCTATGAAGAGTGCCTTGGATTTTGTTTTTCTTCTTTGATTGTAATCACCCCACACCAAAGAACATCTTCTACTGATGATTCTGGCGTTATACACCCAAATGTAGCACTCTTTACTCTGTTTTTTGTTTATTTGCTCTGCACCATGTTTGTCTTAAGTGCCTGCAATACATTTTGTCAATGAGTATATTGCATGGCACCGTATTTTGTTTATATTCCACAGCAAATGTTCAATTAGGAAAATGTAATGAACTGTAGCCTTACTGTGCTTTATCATCGTCAGTTCAACAACACCAACTAAATGAAACAAGCTGGTGATACACAGACATCCTGTCTTTCATTTTGGTAAACATATGTGCATCATATGTGTCTCATCATTTTAGAAGGCTGAAGACCTATTCAATCATTTTGATAGACTAATATGTCTACTCATATGACATAAACATTGTCATAGACTTTACTCTACTCGTCTGAGTCTAAAAGGATACTGTGACATTTTCAACTTTTATTTTTCTTCTTCAGAAACATGGAATGAAAGAAGATGACCACATTTACATTTAATTTAACCAAAATCAGCTAGTTAGCCTTCCTTGTTAATGATGAGCTAGCTTGAGTCGACTGTTACCCATTGGTTTAAATGAGGATTGCTAACAGGGAGATGTGGCGTGTGCTTGGTAAAAAAAGTCAAAGTCTCCTTTTAATTCTTCGTCAGTCATCTATTTTTCTATTAGGTGATTCGGAATAAGTCTTATCATTCAAAGCCATTAGGAAAATGGTTTGGATGGGGCGGCCATTAGATGACTTAGTGTGGATCTACAGGAATGTTGGATATCTCCATGATCCTGTTACTTAAATATGTAATAAAGCTGTCATAAATGTCCATTGCTCATTCATGGATGAATTCAGTGACTGAAACATGGCATGGGCTTTTTTTGGGTCCTGCTAGAGACTAGGTATGAGTTATTAGTTCACCTTATAGGGAGGTTTTCTGTGTATTTGTGCTGTTTTAAAGTATTATTTAGGCTTTTCAAAAACACTATTGACTGATAGTTGCTAGTGTTGGCTGTTTAAATGTGGATTTCAATCCATTTGTAAAGAGCTCTTTAACTGTTTTCCCCCAGTGTTCGTAGCCTGACCGATATTTCCTGGCCTGTTGGCCCTATACTAAATCACCATGACTGCCACTACCAAATTAACAAAACATACAGCTTCTTGTGGTGATTATGCAATTATCTAAGTAGGAATGTTCCACAGATTTGTTTTGTCCTCTTTGCTGTTGTTGTTCTTTGTGCCAACCTTCATTATAATTATTTTCAACATAGTATGTACAATTGATTTGTTATAAACACAGTTCCCAGGATTATCTATTAGTCTATTTGGGTTTGGTATGCCTTTGACAATTAGGACAGAAATATAGGGCAGAAAATAAAATGGGGAGATTCTCTGTTTGGTAACCACGGCAACAGTATGAATCTGAACCTGCTGTCAAAACAGTGTCTCCTCACAGCTGTGTGTATCAGTTATTGCCTCCATGCTGGAACGACAGATTTTCTTTCCTTTACTTGTTCGTACATGAACGTCATAGTCCTGGATTTGTTTTGTGCCTCTGATGCGAATGGGGCATCGTGTGGAATATAATGCAAACTTGATGGTTTTGAGGCTTGTATGTTGTCTTGCTGTTTAATACAGCAAACATATGGCATGGCGCAGACATATGGAGAAATTTTCTATTTTTAAAAATAACACAGATGGGTATTATATTATGTTGTAGGTTAGTCTGCTCAGACTGATGTTTTAATGATTAAGTCAGTTATAAGTTGAAGGTAAGGACACTCAGCAAGTGTAACATGTGGCTATTTTATTTATTTGTTTTAGTTCTTTTCCACTGATAACCCTATCAGTTAAAGGAGGCTGAAGAAAAACTGTAATGGTGGATGAAGTAAAAGGGACTGGAGCACAGCCCCTTGTAAACCTATCTCTGCTCTATGATTGATGGGCTGAGAGCTGCTGTCTTCTATTCTGAATCCAAGGAAATACAGAGTCCTGGACTATCATTCTTCTGAAAAAACCTTCTGTCCCCACTTTAACCTGTATCTGGGTGAAAATGCACACAATGCGGGGTGGGGTACAGCAGTAGTGATAAACTATAACATAAAGGTATACTTTTAAGTGCTCTTGCATAAGAAAATAGCTTCTCCAATAAATCAGTCAACCGGTAAAAGTTTTCCTCAAGTTCATCTGAGGCTGTATAAGTCCTTCCACATTGTCTGCTTGAGTACTTTTCTTTAGGAGGAGTGAATGAAAAGACTGATGTAACATAGACGTAGTTTAGCGTTAAGAGTCTTGCTTTTATGAAACCCCTGTGCCCCTGCTGGCCAAGAGCCCAGTTCCCAACCTTCTCTCCTGTCTCCCCTGATAGGCATCAGTTTATACTTTCATCACAGTTTCAAACAAATGAAATAAAAAATGTTAAGGGGAGTGGCAATTTCAGTTTTGGCTGTGGCTCAATTGGTGAACTGTATTCATCAGGTTGTGGACTAAAGAACCAGCTGAACATCACATGATGAAAAATGAATTTCCTTTAATAGATTAAAGATCTTTCCTTGCGCTTCATTACAGTAATATTATATTGAGCATGTGCATTTACTTTTATAGCTTGGATATTTACTTATAAAGTACTGCTCTGCTCTGAGTAGTATTCCACCAAGCTACCTTTACTGAAGTGAAGATTTTATGTTCCTCCTCCTACACTGTATTGGGTTTCCTGCCAGAATTGGGACTACACAAATGTAAAGAAGACACATGTAATGGCTCTGACTGCCAACAAAAGGAGGAACCTCATTTCCCATCGGAAACTGAAGAGGCTTTTGTAGTCATCTACTATTATTATATAATGTAGTATAGGTTACTGTGTAGTTGTGAGTGTAAATCTTTTTAAAAGCGAGGCTCTACCATATCAGGCCGTGTTTCATGTTCATAGCTGAGTTTCTAAGCATGAACCAGATTGGGGAATATGAGTCAGGTCCAATGCATCTTACCACATTCACAGATTGACTATCATGCCTGTGGACCTTGAAGTCACTGACCATATATGGAGCGTATTGAGAGGACAAGCCGTACTAATGACAAAGACAGTAATGGGAAAATCGCAAACATTTGCAAACATCATTGGTGAGGTTTCCCAAGGCAGTAAAATAACATGGGCAGGACATTGCAAGCGGAAGGCCAAAGCTTAACAGTCTGCTACTGAGTGTACAACAGCAAGACATCCATGGCAACAGTTTCTGTCCTAACAGATCAGACTGGTCAGAAATAGCAAAGCGCTGAAAAGGGCTTTGTGCTTGATATAGGGTTGGGCTTGAGGTTAGCATTTGATTATGACGCTCACTTGGGATCCGTAGCTTCATGGCGAACCTTCGTTAAGCTGTGAAGATCTTTTTTCAATCACTTAATCCTTGAAATCAAAGAAAATCAATCCCAGCATTCCTCAGAAGCAAGCATCCCTAACAGGGCAAAGATAATTGTAGTCACTACTGACAACAGTTCAGTCAATTTGTGCGTATGTCCATGTCAATAAAGTATGAGTAGTGACCCAGTGGTTTGAAATGCATGATACTGAACTGAACTCAAATTAACTTAATGGCCCAAGTAAGATGAAGGCAAGACGCCAACGAAAACCTCATTATGGTAACAGTGTCATCACTTGCCTCAACATATCAGCGAGGTATGGCACTGCTGGCCCAGTGCTGGCATACTGGAGATGCATCCAGCATGCCAGCACAGATAGAGGAATTCATCAATGTTACACTCTTGAGATTGAACAAACTATATCTTCTTGCTTGATCAATTTCACATACATCTAAAGCACACGACAACACTTAAACGTATTTAAAAACCAAGGTCACACTCGCATGACACCATTATCGTTTTCAATAGCCCCATAATGCAATACATAACGTAGATGACACCTCATTACCTTGGTGGCAGAAATGACATTAAATAAAATTTATGTTGCAACTATGTACTCTGTACTCTTTCCACTTAGTTAGGAGTTATGATTCAATTAGTTGGCTTCCCTAGAGAATGACATTGATTGCATTTCAGAGACAGACTGAATGGTACGTGATTCTGAACTCACTCGCACTGACACGGAAACACGCTGGGCCAAGCCTTGGACCAACATGCTACTACATCGGCTGGCCAGGGACGAAGCAGCAAAATGGAAAGCTGGCCCATGACAGTACAGGGAATCCCATCTACGTGGCTCACCGTTCCCAGAACCTTCTGGAAGAGTCGTTGAGGAGTGTTCTTGGCCACCAGTGATGCACTCTTGAAGGAAAACACATTGTGAAATATTGTCTTATTAATCCTCAGACCAGAAGCACAAACAAAAGGCTTGTGAGTGCAATGGTTTCACTTGTTCATAAAGCATGCCAGTCCCCTGGATAACATAATTCAGACCGCCCTAGTTCCACAGTACAATGTGCACTATGCAGCGTTACTGCGTAATGCTTGTGGGGTGCGTCATAAATCCATTCTGAAAAAACAAACACTTGGGTTCCACTGAAAATGAATACAGAGAGTTATTTTGGTAAATGACAGATATGTAAAAGCCAAAATAAGTAGTTAAGTTAGTTAGTTAAGTAGTGTTATATTCAGTAACAACTTCATTCTCAAAATAAATCTGCTCGCTATACCGTCTGGACACCACTGTAAACATTTCAGCAGTATTCTGCAGTAACAAAAATTGCTTGCTGTAAATGTTAAATGTCAGTTGGGTATTGTGAATGATGAATGGTAGACAGTAGACAGTAACAGAGACCAGTTAATAAAATATCAATCAAATTTGTCAAATCAATTGACAATGTATCATGTCTATTTTTCAATTCACATACATTTCCAGCTTGAGGCCATTTCCTTAAATGATAAATGGCAATTTTGTGTTATGAATGATGAATGATGGCTCTGTTTTCATCATATCACGACTGTTTTAATCAAATCGGCTTTAAATTAATCAAATAACTTGATAATTTATCACTCTATTTTTCAATTCACCTCCATTTTTATCAATTCATTTTTGATACTTCCACCCCTCACACTCCTTTGCCCCAAAAGTGTGCTCTGAATATATGGACAGGTATTCTGACAGTGATCTGAAATTACAACCAATTGAGTTTCGTACCAAAATAGGTTATGCTCTTGAATACAACAAACACTTGGATGCTTTCCACAACAGGTGGCTATGAAAAAACAACACATACCTGTATGTGGCCCGTTGCTCATACAGTGTAGTTTATGTTTCACTCGCTTGATCATATCAGATTACTGTCTCAAGTGTCATGTTAGCCAAGAGCATTTACACAGTAAAACTGAAGTGTTTTGAGATTCTGTGGTCCAATATCTGGATGCTGTATAAGAGTTCAATGCTACTCTGTTTATT
Source organism: Hoplostethus atlanticus (assembly GCA_034670405.1). Lineage (NCBI taxonomy): Eukaryota > Metazoa > Chordata > Actinopteri > Trachichthyiformes > Trachichthyidae > Hoplostethus > Hoplostethus atlanticus. The sequence goes on along the minus strand of JAXDDX010000003.1, from coordinate 6,676,525 downwards.
TTAACATCAAACTAAAGTTTGTAAACTCATAATAAAGACAAGAGCCCAAATTACTTAAGGAAGGTTACACTGCAAAACACTTCCAGAGTGTTATAGCTTGTTTTTTAAGTTATAAAAGTATATGAAACAGTAAAGATCATGACCATACTGCCAAAGACTGGCCTGTCATCTTGCCTATAGCCAGACCTCTCTCTCCTCTTACTTTGTTTCAACTTTGTTATAGCTCTAACAGGCATGCAACAACTGAGCGTTGTGACTTACCAATCCCATCCCATATCTCTTTCATATTGTTGCAAGGCTCTTGAAGAGTTAAAAACCTCTCTGGCAGTGTCATGGAAACTTTCTTCCAAGACAAAGCTCATGAAAAGTAATGCATTTACCAGTATTTGGATTGGCGCAGGTAATGAAATGAGTTGAACCCGAGTCTGATGAACTGCGCTGAACAACAATTTGAGCCTCTGAAGATTTGAGGATTCTGTCAGGCAGTAATTCAAAATCAGTCACTAGGTCAGCTGTACAACTACACAGTGTGTGCTGAGCAGAAATGCTACACAAGTAACAAAAGTAACAACACAAGTAACAAAATATTGACATTCTATTATTGATTAAATTGCATGTGTGAAGTCTTATATTGGTCAAAAGTAATTCATCCAAATGTTGGACCTTAGATTTCTCACCATCTGAGAGCTTATACTTATTGTCCATCCAACATATTACCAAATGTCTGCGATCCACCTGCCTCTAATAGACAAAAATTTCAGGAAGTTGTTGAATGTTGTTGATTCCCCTGTGCTTTGAGTCTGCCATGGAATCTGGGAACATGGAGCTGCAGCTGCCGGTGGTCAAACTGCCTACAAAATTGTCTCTATGCAAAGATATGCTAGCTTAGAGAATGCATCTATGTGAGCAGTAATACACAGGAATGTCTCATAGTGACGTTCCCAGGAGAAATTTAAGGCATGACATGAGTTAGGAAGTACGGTGTGAGGGAAAATTGTGGTGAAAAGTATGATTTACTGCACAGATGATCCATTTCAGGACCCAACACATCTGCCATAGTTTCCTCTTAAAGGTGCAAAGGGATTCTGTCTGTAAGCACTCCCATCATCATACATTACCTCATCATGATCAGACGGACACATGATCAAACATCACACGTACAGTGCTGTTAACACATTGAAATGTCATGAAATACCTTATTATCTGAATTTGTGACATGGAGTAACAGAAATCACAAAAATAACATGGATGCTATAGGTTATCGGGAGTAATTAGTGGTGATTGAGGAGTTGAGGGCATATACATCGGCATTTGTGACCATGCAGAAGCAGTGATGTCATTTTTTTAATTGGTGTCCAGCAGAAAAGTTCTTTATAGGCATGTGACAGCCTTTAGGCACTCTGCCATAGTGGGTTAGACTTATTCACAGGTCACGATTTCCAGATACTCCACTGTGATTTATGCATAAAGGTTAATTTACCTCCTAAGACAAGACTTCAAGAATGGCAAGTTCTTGAGGTACTGTCCCATTCAGTTAAAGCTTTTATGTGGCAATAGTCCACTGAATTCCCCATGTATTACAGAAAAAGTTGATCTTATGCCACCTGATCTCCACTGAACGCTTAAGGTGGATTATGCATTAGTAGAGGCTTACCTATGTTTTAGCTAAGTAGGTCTTAAATGTGTTTTTTGGTTTCAAATGAAATTTGCAGTTCTTATTTTATCTTTTTGTCACTGGGTTGGAGTGTGTTGCTGGTTTCGCTTGATATCATTTTCCTTTTTTTATTGAAATGCACTGTGTATTTGTGTTGCGTAACATTTAACGTGATTTTATCAGGTGGACTGTCTTGAATAAGAAAACAAAAAGATTGCTGTGTAAATAAAAGTCTCATATTTTTGTTTATTTATTGTACTCGAGATATTCTTTCATCCTGATTTTATTGCCTTTTACACAGTCATCTGCCTAGGTGCCAAGTGATCGGTATTTGGATCTGCATGGAGTGTTATAAATATAATTCTGATCTGTTTCTCACAACAGAAAATGATTAAATCCATCTGAAGACAGAACAAGTGTTTAAATCAAAGAGTGTCGCAATACAAATCTATTGAGTGTCCAAGTATGATGGTATGAAATCTTCTGTCACTGAAACACTTGAAACACAGATGGTTTGTGTAATAACAATATATCTAATAACTCTTGCATCAAAATATTTTAAACTTTTAAACTAGATGCATAATGAGGATTTAACAGTGTAGAACAATTAAAACATATGAAATATAGTCACAATGTATTCATCAAAGGGATGAAAATATCATCTTTTGAGCAGACCAAATATTATGTAATGTCTTGGTATTCATCAGTGGGAACTGATATCAAGGTTGTGTCCAAAAAACCTTGATATTTTCATTTTTACTTTGACAGTTGTGTCCAAAAAAATGTGTTGGACACAACAACAAAGTTAGGTTGAGATGTGTCTAGGAGGTTAAAGGCCTTTAATCAGCATCATGATTATTTTGATGTCATTTATAATTATAGCAGGTATTTTGAATTATCATTCAGTAAAGGTTTAAATAAAGTGATAACTAAAGACATTTTGATAAGGAGAAACATGAACACACTCAAGAAACTTTTAGAAAAGAAAGAAAAAACGATGGGAAACATTTTAAGCCACGTAGCGTTAGAGTAAATAAACTCCTTGGCAAAAAATACACAATAACTCTGACGTGAGCTTAGAGACGGTTATTTATTGGGATCCATTTATGTCACTCTGGCAATTATTACTGGCAGTCTGTCAGAGCATGACAGATTGCGCAACTCTTGAATCTGCTTCTCTGTATGACACATACCACAGGGATGGAAAACTGAAGTTGCTATGCTCTATAAATCCTTATCAAATGTAAGAAATGTGAAAGTATCGTCTTAAGTAGCCTAAAGTTTTGATTAGGATGGAGGGAGCGGTCATATAATCATTCAAGAGTATGACAAAACATTTTGTAACTGCTGTGAAAAATGACTTGACCTGGACTGTTAACACAATACGAATGCTGCAGTACCACGTAGAACAAAGAGCTCAGTAACATACGCTGATTACACGCAATAGGATTACTGTAATCTGATTACAAGAATAGACAAGAAAAAAAAACTGAAACTCATCCAAGAGTGAGCGCACAGCCGGTGTACCAGGAATATGTTGCTGCCAGATGACGAATCACATTCACACAGCTGCTTCCAAGGTATTTAGCTGGCACCTCCCGGAGATATCTAAGTAAATGGATTCACACTATTTCATGAGCCAGCGAGGTCTTATGGCACACTGACATGCTTGATGTGGGACTAATTAGAAACAGATTGAGGCCCTCCCATAGTCCCTACACAAGCCACCGCCTAATGCACTTGATGCACTGATGGCTGATTAATTTCAAGCCTTGAAAGTTAATTTCCAGTATCTTTAAGGCATTATTTGACCACACAGTAACAGTGAGACGTTGTTGTAATGCAAATGGTCCTGTAATATAATGGGTGAATCTGAGAGCACAAGCCTGAAAGACAAGTGGAAATTTATACTGCACAAAGCTTCAAAGTATTGTGGATTTTGCCTCCAGTGTGGTTTCATTTGTGCAGACAGCTGCCTGATGGTGCTAGAGATGAGCAATGAGCACGCAGAGTAATCGGCTCAAAGTGAAATTTGAATCTGATGTTGGTGATACCAGCAGTCTCATAAATGACTTAATGAGTGATTGGGAGATCACTGCTGAGTACAATTTGGAAAATCTCAAACCAAATGGAAAAGCAATAGGATCCTCCAGCAGATGTTTTTTCAATTCTCAGAGAAGGTTGTAAATATTTGAAATGTTGCCTGCTGTACTTCTGACTAGAGATTGCATTCACTCTCTTTGTGGCAGGATTTACATTTTAGTTGTTTACTTAGATAATCTCTGCATTAAATTGCATTGCAACATTAAATAAGGCCATATAGTAGTAATATTGCCCGTCTTAATAGAAATAGAAAGAATTTACATTACATTATGGTTTTGGACAGTTCAGTTGCAGACAGTATTTGTTAATATGAACAACCGCCCCCAAAACATACAAACCAGAAAACCAAGAATAATCTGTTGCGTGATACTGAACCTGTGGCTGCACCATTGACAATGAATGGGAGAGTGAATGAAACAAACCAAAAAGACTGCATGATGAATACGGATAAATAATTTTGCCAATCTAGTTAAAGTTTTCTTAAGCTAAATGCATACAAAGATGTGCCATGACCGGACAATCACCACCTAATGCTACACATTGAACAGAAATGGGCAGGACACAAAGGACACTGGTACATTACACAGGATGAAACACTACGTGGGACAGGACACAAAATGATGTAACCTCTACTGGCCATATCATGTGTGATGGACAAACAAACAAACAAACAAATGGATGTTTGTCCCAAAAAATGAATTCAAAAACAGAGCAAATTGTTTTGAGTGAGCCAATTAGGTAAGGTTCACTCAAAGGTACAAGATAGAGTTCACTCATCCATGTGTAATGTGTAAATCAACTAGATATTTGGCACCTTGGCATTTTGCCTCTTCATACAATGAAGTCACATCTCAACTCTCTCTCACCCCTTTTCTCTCCCTCTCTGCCTCTCTCTCTCTCTCTCTCTCTCCTGCTTGTTTGAAGACAAAACAAAAAAAATGACCTAAAAGGGATTAGCTACACAATGTGAATATACATTTTTTTGCATGATGTAAATGCTTGAAGAAAATGATTGCATGCAGATTTATTGTTACTGACAACTTAGCCAATTGAGCAGATTTTGCCATAACATGCAGAAAGGCATAATGGAGCCTGACAACTTTGGCACCGAATAACCAAACAAGCCTTTGACAGTTTAATTGACATGAATTTAATATATAACAAAAAGTATCCAAAAAAAAATTTGTTGCAAGAACAAACACGCAATATTGATAATGTGAAGATGAACACTTACGCAATAAGGTAGCCTACAGGGTTCAAGGTACAAAAACAATTTTGATTTAATGCATATGAGGATATGTGGCTTTGGATTTGTACAATATCTTTCTTGCATGTGTTGCGTAAGGAGGGAGAGGATTTTTATTTTTATTGTTTATTAGAATGGCTGATTTTTTGTAATTTAGTAGAATTGATTATTAGTTAGTATAATTACTAATAATTATACTAATTATAATTACTAGTATAATTAATTAATTAGAATTAGAATTTCTTATCTCTGTTTTTTTTGTGTTTCTTGTTTGGCTGGCAGGCGGGATCCTATTGTCTCACTGCCCCTTGTCCCTTGATTTTCCAGAGTTTCCACAGGCCACTGATTGAATGAGCAACAGCACACTTCACATATGGAAAGCTGTAATCACATTACCACTGGAGCACAGCATGAGTAGGGAATAAATAGTAACACTTTGATAATAAAGTGAGTACCGATGGCTTCAATTTGATACAACTCTGCTCCAAGGCGTGGTGAATCTGCAGCCTGATTCAGCATGTCAAACTGTTGAATGCTGCAAAAAAATAATTGAAGCTTTTTTACTCTAAAATTACAGAAGAATATATGAAAAGAGAAAGAAAATGAAAAAAATACATTTTGCTAAGTTTGTTGTTGTTGTTGCAGTATTTCATGTTTGTATCTTGACAGTTGCTCTGATTTTGACTCCATTTTATTCGAAGCAAGAAGCCATAAAACTCAATGCAATGAACGCAATGAAGTGTTCTGCACATGGGCCTAATAACAGAAGTCCCTCCCAATGTCTGCACTGCACACATTTTCCTGCAACCTTAGGACAAACTGTTTGACTGGTTGAATTCTTAATATGAAAGCATTGGTTTCCTTTCCTATAATGCAAGTTCTTGTTGCCAGCATCACTGTGAATATTCTTTCTGAAAGTCTTTTTGAGTTCGTTTTTTTTATGAATCTTGGACCAAATGAATACATTTGATGTTGATTTTGCAAAATGTCAACTTTAAAGTTGCCCAAAGCTGTCAAATGTCTGTCCACCGGGCTCCCTCTTGAACATACAGAATAATAATTGGCCAATCTAAAACGGAGATTGATGAAGTATACAGTCCAACTATTTTGCAACACAGCTAGTTAAGAGCCTTACAATGAGAATGAGAGAGAAATGACTCCGTAGTGCCATCCCTTATGAGGTCACATTTATACCAGATCATTTCATATCATTTATATACTTTATTTGGAAAATACAAAGCAGAACATCTGCATTTGGACACATCGTTCCAAATGTTACAACTGGACAAGATTAACATGGAAGTTTAAACAACATACAGTCAGAGAAATGAAAAGAATGTTATAGTTTAAGTCTGAAAACATCATCTTAGAAAAAAGGTTTTTTTTCAATGTGTGCACCGCAAAATCTCTATCAGTCTGAGAGAAATTTTAAAATCTTCCCAGACACCTAGTAAAAATCTCTTTGCATCAACATTCACTTCTAGCAAATGCATAGTATAGTTTAGGATTTAGGTTTTTATTGCTAGCCTAATAGCTTGGCTTTGAAAGATTTTACTGCTACCCTGACTTACTCTTTAAAGTCATGCCAAAACCCTCATTTGAAGTATTTACATACACTAAACCAGCAGTTTATAAAACTCTTTTCAGACATTGCACCCTCGTGTAAGGTATACATTGCAAGCACCACTGAATTGTTTATGAAAATGGTTTTATTTCTGTCATTTAGACCAATTACAATATATTTAACACGCTGACATTTTGAGTGTAGACCCATTATGGAAGAGCATTGGCATCCTCTGGGTTGCGTCTCGTTTTTGTCTTTACAACTTTGGTATTCTGATCTATCCATGCTCACTCCACTCTCTTGTCACGAGCAAGTCTTGTCCTCCTCCTGGCGCCAGCTAGTGAAAAAGGAGATAGATAGCACCATAAACAAATATAATTTCCAATCATATTCATTATTTTACACTGACAGAACTATTTTTTATTTTTACCTGGAATTTTTCGAACAGGGACTCTTCTTGGATTACCGTCTAAAGAGGCAAACAGACACGTCAGTCATTTTTCCACCTCATTATCGTGAATGCTAGATAAGATAACGCTCTCACCTTGGATGAGTTTGGTAAGCGTCTCAGAATCAGTGCCAAACAGCTGAGGGTCTCCCTCAATGGTAGCCATATTGGTGAGGTCAGCTCCTTAGGAGGGAGGAAAACACCCTTAAAGTGATACCTAAAGTGTAACATTTTTTTGCAGCTGCACTGTACAAGTCTTAATACAATACCTTAATCTCTATGTCCAAAGTTTTCTAAACGAGTGGTGGTATCTGTTACTGACCTTCCAGCACTATGTTGGAGGTGCTGCTGCTGACTGAGTACTGAGGGGCTGCAGGTAACAACAAGTGGCCTAAGTCTAGTGTTGCATGAATCCAAGTAAAATGGATTTACCTGAGACTACCCTGGTGACTTTGGTGACAGAGGATGGACGTTCAATGACCCTGGTAAATTTGGTGAGAGAGGGTGAACCTTCAATGACCCTGGTAACTTTGGTGAGAGAGGGTGGACCTTCAATGACCCTGGTAACCTTGGTGATGGTGGGTTGCGACTGGATAACCCTAGTCACTTTGATCACTTCAGGAACTACAAAAATGAAAAGGGAAAATCTTTCACTACATGAAATTACAAAAGATACGCCAAAGGGATTCTTTGGAATGACAGCAAATGCCATCACCCAGCACGTTGCCCCTTGATACAGAGAACCATTTGCTTGCAACTAACATGACAAGTGAACTTTTCAAAAAATGTGATTCATAATCAAAGGATATCTGCCCAGATTTTTTTTTCACCTTTTGGATTCTACCAGTGTATACTATTAGCACTGTAGAGATCATGACATTGGTTTTATATTTAATATTTTTTATTTTTATTTCAATTGGAAAGCAGAAAGCATACTGTATGTGTTTCCATTCATTCCTGACCTGGGCAGGAATTAGCCTGTACAGTATTTTTTTTGCTGAGAAAGGAGATTCTCTGGAAAAAGTACTGCAGTTGTCTGTTATGATGAGTCCTGTGTGTGTGCATGAGCTTGCATGTCTGTGTGTAATTACCTGAATTAACACAAAGACAACTCAACATCTTGGACCATCCCTGCTTTATGCGTGTCAAAGTTGTATTAACTTGAAATAATCTGCCAGACTATTTTGATTATGAATCACATGATGATGATACACAGTAATCATCATTTACTGTACCTTCCTGGACGACACGTGTGATGATCCTTTCTAATAACAGGAGATATAAAGCCATTAATGACAGTAAATAATGCCTAATGTGATACTGTATTGCAAAAAAAAATTAAAAAAAGATAATAATATTGCGACTTACTCATAAATGTAAGGGGAATTTCCTGATATCTGAATCCTGAAATGTACTGTAAATAAAAATGATCATAGAAGAATTCCTTAGAGCTCATACAGTACATATAAAATCTAAGCCTAGGTAGAAGAGTTGCAGCAGGAACGGCAGAATGAATTAAACTGCAGAACATATCCATGATTATAAGCCAATTTAGTAATAAAGTGTATTTGTTTTCAAAAAGGTTAATTCATTATTTTTGTTTAAATTTCAAATATTTGACATAAACGTTCAATGCACAGCAGAACTCACTCCAAGGTGAACTAAAGCGCTGTGAGACATAGTTCAAAACCCACAGCTCACAGAGGTGACTTTCCACCAGATTCAAGCATGATCTTGTCTGGTACTTAATGTGAAGTGACATAAATTATATCTTGGCAGAATTACCAAGAGGAAAATAATGAAAAACACCTTTACTCTTATTAGTGCCAAACCCTGCCCTTTATCAACCTTTCAGCTTCAATAATAAGAAGACACACAGGTGATACATCACCTTGATCTGGATGTAAGTGATGAGCCTCCTCAACAGCCCAAGGAGATCCTGGCTTCCAACAGGGATATCTAGAGTAAAGAGCAGGGCGTTAACCCCACTGGGCCTTTCACAACAGATATGACAATAAAAACAGTTTCCAGACTGCATCTCCTGACAGTTTTACAAAAGGATGGAAAAAAAATTGGAAGAGAGTAAATATTGTACCTGCAGGATACAAGACATTGTTGACAAAGTGAATGACTCCATTCGTTGCCATGATATCAGATTCAGGGACTTGGACAGAATTCACTTGGACACTGTTGTTCGCCTGAGGGAGATAGTTAAAACGATTACAGACAAGAAAACCGCAAAATGAATTATCGAGGTGTGCACACCATTTTACAGTAAATAACATTAACGGCCTGCTGACAACACTGAGTTTCAAAATCAAGATTTCAACTTAATTTCAACTTAATTTATTTTACAACAAGGTAGATTTATTAGATAGGAGGTAATCATAAACACAACTGTAGAAAAAAACAACACAATAATATTTGTTGATATGTGAAAACAACTTGGCCAGTTAATAATTACAATTGATAATGGTTATTTACAACTTTCTACTTGAACATAACAAAGGGTTTAAATAGGAGTTGATCCAAGTTTTACAGTATGTGGATTTAAAAATGCAGTCCTTGTATAGTAAGTACTTACAAACAACACTCTGAGGTTGCTGCCCTGGAGGGACTTGAGCAGGTTTGTCACCCCAGTCTCCAAACCTCCACCAATAAAGACGCCATTGTTGAAGTGATACAGAAGGATGGTTCTAAGCGCATTCATGTCACCTGCAATACAAAATTGCAAACACTTACTGTAGGGCACAGCGATTTTCAAACAGCAATATAAGCGCTGTTGTACTATTGTAAACCCATTAAAAGAAGCAGGGAGTCTGGGACACTTACCCTTCAACAAGGCCAAATCACTGTCACTCACAGCAGCGAAAGCTTTATCGCTTGGGGCGAACAGGGTGAAGTCTCCTTCCTGTTTCAGTAGGTCAGTCAAGCCAGCAGCTTTTACCAGGGACAAAAAGATCCTGCCGCACAGAGAAGAAAATGGTTACTTGGCTGTTACAGAAACCACTGAGGGCTGAGATAATGCAAGAACAGCACTTTTTCATTCCCATACGTGCCATGTGGATTTAATGGAAAGATACAGAGAGATGTGGTTTGAGTATTATACTACATTTTAATTCTCCCGTTCACTTTCCTCAACGTGTCCCTGTACTTACGTGAAGCCTCCATTTTCTGTCAGAATCTCAAACATATTTTTCTCTGCTGGTTTCAGCAGTATCCTCATAAGATGAAGGGCTCCGTTGCTTCCCTCTTTACTGCCTCTAACCAGACAAGAGTTCTCGATGCACACAGCCTGCAGAAATAATCCATAGGTCACAGAAAGGGCACTGACATTAATGCTACCTCTTAGGGACATGTTGATTGATGGCCAAATGAAAGGGATAATGCATAGACCATGTGTTTAGTAGCCACAAGTTTTAGGCACTACTTCAGAGAGGAGGACTTACAGTGCGATAGATGAAGACCCTCAGATGTTTCCCTCCAATGGTCTCTAGTTGCTGGCCATTGTACAACTGACCCAGAACAATCTTTCTCTTCAGGACGTGGTTCTCCAAGATCATTTTGAGCAACCTCTGATCCATGGACATGACTTCATCTGTACAAGAGAGAAAAGACTCTACATCTCCCATTCTGCTTAAGTATGTTTAACAACTGAACAACAACATAGTACTGCATTTCCACTTAATGTTCTTTTAACTACAACAGCAATACTAATAACACTAGTATTAGTATTAGTATTAGTATTAGTATTAGTATTAGTATTAGTATTAGTATTATAATCATTGGGGCCTCAATGGTGGCACGGTGGCGCAGTGCTTGCACTGCTGCCTCACAGCAAGAAGGTCCTGGGTTCGATTCCCGCCTGGGGCGCTGTTGACTCTGGGGTGCCCAGGTGGGTTATCTCCCGGGCCTTTCTGTGTAGAGTTTGCATGTTCTCCCCGTGCTCACATGGGTCTCCTCCTGTAAAAGAACCCATCTAAAAACATGTAACATCCTGTCCTGTCCCTGACCAAGATGAGGACGTACACCTGGAATTGGTCCCCGGGCGCTGGTGTTGGCGGCTGCCCACTGCTCCCTGGCTGTCCGTGGAGGAAGGTCGGCGGGGATGGGGAAATGCAGAGACCTCATTCAACTCGGACACCCTACCCTGCATGTGTGTGTGTGTTGTGTTCGGCGGCCACTTCCCCCCTTGCATGTGTTGTGTGTGTGCACCCCGAGTTGCAAATAAAGTAATCTTCTTCTTCTTCTTCTGTTATTGATCCCATACTGGTGAGCTACTGGCTCCCAACAGCAGCACTACCCTCGAGGGGAGGCGGAACTGCTATGAGTCACTTGATTTACTGCACAGTTTTTTATGTGGACCATGTAGCGTACAAATGATGGTTCAGGGTAGAGAAGAATTTACAGGGGGAATTTAATTCAGCAATGCCCCACTCCAGTCATTCCCACAACAGTCATTCCCCTGGAGCTCCATATATGCACATATAGCTACTCACTTGTGAGTCAGCATGACAGCAAAATAAAAAATATCCCCTGTTTTCCAGACTGTGGCTAAGTTTGGAGCAGGGTGCATATTTACCCACCAGCTGAGAGGGAGAGAGAGGGCATTGTAATGAGTAGAATATGACTCACCAGTGAAGGCAGCATTGAGGGGCGCCAGCAGAGTGTACTCAGCCTCTGGTCTCATGGCAGCAGACAGGCCCAACTCGGACACCATGTCACCGAAGGTTGACTGGGAACTGCCGACCAGCTCCATCACCTGTTTAGCTTAGAGGGCACAGGAAATCCTGACACAATTAAAATTTGGATTACGTAAAAATCCTACACACATTCCTATATACACTGAGTGTACAAAATATTTGGGCCACCTTCCTACTGTTGAGTTGCACCATATTCTGCACAATCCATGTCCATGATTGTCAAAAGAACGAAAAACTCTCTATAATCGCCTCCTCACCTTCATCCCTTCATGACTGGGATCAGTAAGGAATCACAGCTTTCACCTGGATTCATGCTGGTCAGCCTATTTCATGGAATCAGCAGGTCGTCCTAATGTTTTGTCCACTCAGTGTATATCCATACAGTAATCCTGGCACGCTGTAATCTGCTGAAGGAAACGAGAACATGGGATTCTAACCTGAGTCAGGCATGAGCACTTGGTCAATGAGGTGGATGACGCCATTGGTGGTGACAATGTCCTTCTTCAGCACCATCTTGATGCCGTTGACGGTGAGGCTCTCACCATCACAGCCAATCTCAATGTTGTTACCCTCCAGGGTCTCATAGGAGGTGCCAGCCATGATGGCCTCAGAGCACTGGACTGAGTTCAGGAGGTGGAAATTCAGCAGAGCTGCAAAAGCAAGACAAAGTTTGAAATGAACATTCTCTGGTGTGGGTCATTGTGGTCATTTGCTATGGATCACATTTGGAAGAAACATATTTATATATGAGTGCTGGTCAGAGTAGGTCAGTTGGCTGCCTGCACTGTTATGTTCTTTTCTGCAGTGCAGCTGAGGATATAAAGCACTGGCAACCTGAATATCCTTTGGATCCCTTGGGTCCTTGAGGGATGAGACTCGTGATTTCTTCACTATTCTGTGAAATGGTCTGAACTCACATCATAGGGCAAGCTATGGGCTAATAAAAAGGTTTCGGATGAACCGCTGCCAATTTGCCGAGCTTGCTCAATGAAGCAGCTGTTTCCTCCCTCTCAGCGTTAAATTGAAAATAATGTTGATGTTGAGATGCTACACTTTCCCGATGATTTTACAAGAGCCCACAGCCTCTCTATATGTGAGGACCAACTTTCTAATTCTAATTCTAAATTTTTTTTGGAACAATAGGAACAGCTACAGTATCTGTATTCTGATCTACTCACATTGTAAATAACTCCCAAAAACAAGAAAAATACTTACATAACCAAAGTGTCAAATAATTTGTCTGCTTTGTCTGACTTTCCACTTCCATTTCATGCAAGATTTGATACCAGAGAATTATTTTTATTACACGCCGGCACGGCTTGTACTTGTATGTACAGCTTGCCAACTGTCTGAGCGTTCCAGATCATTGGTTCAGACTATTGTGGTTTCATCTGTTTTGAATAGGAAAAAGTTGAACATGAAAAAAAAAAAAATCGCCTTAGGGGTGACCCAATCCGGCAAACATGCCACCGGGGAACCATTGAGTTTCTTTTCCTGCACCTTCATTAAATATAAATATGGCCCTAGTTTGGATATCGGGTACAGTTAATATTAAGTCTCCACTGAGCTGTTTAAAATGGCCTTGTGTGATCTTTGATCTTTGATCTGTATAAGTAGCGGACATTCCAGAAAGGCGATAGATCTCTGAAAATAGGCTGTTGTTTACCTTGGAGGACACCCTTGTCGCTCATGAGTCTTTCCATTACATCCTGGCCCAGCTTCTCAAAAGCATCATTGGTGGGGGCAAAGAGAGTGTATTGTCCTGGCTGACCCAACTTGTCCAACAAACCAGAGGCAAGAGCCACACCCTATATGAAGATGTCACATAGTGTTATGATTAGTAGACTTCAGAATAGAATAGAATAGAATAGAATCTGGTGATCATCTGTGCACTCACGCTTAGAGTTGTCAGGTCATCATCAACCTCGATGACGTCCTGGATGGTGCTTCCAACAGCACTGACGACGCGGTCAATGACGTGCACCACCCCATTGGTGGCAACCTGGTTACCATGGATGATCCTGGCACAGTTCACCGTCACCACCTGCACACAGCATGACCTCCAACGTTACACCACTGGAAATCACTGTTCCTAAGGTCAGCGCTTGTAGTAATACTCACCCCATTGGAGTAATGGTTGATATAGAGACCCAGGTCATGGTACATGGAGGTGACAGTCATTCCATTCTTCAAATCTTTGGTCAGGAAGCGTTTGTTAGCCATGTGATAATGGAGAGCGTTGTACAGCTCAATGTTGACATTGCTGATTAATGCACTCCTCACTGTCTGTAAGGTAAGGAGAAGAACATGTCAAACCTTTTGCTCACAGACGGAGAAGTCCCACAACCTTTTGTCTTTGTTCTTGGACTTACCTCATCCAAAAGAGCCCAGGCCTCGTTGCTTGGGGCAAAGAGGGTGTAGGATCCAGTTCCCTCAATCTCAGGCCTCAGTTTGGAGATGTCTGAATAACTCTGGGTCGAGGTGGCCTTCACCAGACCCAAGGTGCCATACACATTGTCAATCGGGGCCACTGAGGAAGAAAAGCATCATTATGTTACATTACCCTGTCTTTCTGAAAATATAAATTTAGCTGCTCTACGATCAGAGGTTATCACCTTGTCTAACCTTTATACAGTGACTACATTCTGTGCACATTACATACTGTACCTGCAGGGCAACCAACCATGCCATCCAGCTTCATGTACCCTGGGCAGCACTCGTAAAGCACAGTCCTGTGGGCAAAACGGACAGATCATGAGTCGGTTCTAAGCTAATAAATATCACATCCTATGAAATTACAGTTGTTTGCAAGCAGCTTTCAATAAAGTAAAGTGAGTAATATTTGTTCTGGCTTTTGAGCTGAATCATCATTTAACGTGGGTCGTGGGTAATCTGTGCTTCCAGATGTTACTCATTATCTCTTTCATTAACCAAACAGGCCATGTGGTCCAATGACTGGGGCCAAAACCCAGTCGAAAGGGTGCCGCCAGGATTATGCTAACATTACAGTAGAGGATTTATACTACCAAGGCCTCGTCTTTGAAGCTAAACAATTAGTTTGGCCCCTGGTCGACATTTGGTTAACCTCAGAGACATTTATTTTTTTGGTCTTGAAAAGCTGCAGTGTAATTAAAGTTTTGAGCACTCGGAAATCTTGGTTAGGATTGGAAACATTTCAAGTGCTGCCACAACGTGTTTGAGGGTCGGCATGGAAACAGTTGCACTTTATTGAAAGAGAACATTATCCATTTGCATCAATGGTATAACACGCTTGTACTCTTTTACACTCCTTGGATGGATTTTAAGGCAGGCTTTAAGGATGTACAGTGGAGCCAGCTTGTGAAGAGGATGAAAAACCCAAGGTGCAGCTGTTACAGGCAAGGCTACATCCCCTTGTGTCAGCAGGTTTGAACATGTTGGAACCGTAGCATTATACACGACTCTCGGAAAACCAAACATTTATATAAGATTTATATTTCACCCCTGGTAGGGCATGCTACAATAAGAACACCCACACAACATAAACAACACCACATGAGTACAAAGCTATTAGAAGTAAACTATGCCATATGAGTACAGAGCTGGCAAGAGAGTTCATTATGATAAAGACTGCCCACCACATTTGTTTTTTATGGTCAGAAAAGGGAAAGGGAAAAAGGGAAGCTACCAACTATCAGTTAAAGTAAGCACAATGTTAGTATACTTTCTGACACGAATGACATTTTGCAGTTTACTGCTGGGAAAAAGCAAACACCAACTCATCAGTGCTGAGCAAGGTTTCTCTTAGTCATCAATTTAAGAACATTTTCAACTTGTGTTTCATAGATTGTTTACATACAAATGGCATAGTGTAACAAGAAGGATTACTCTTGGTAATGCATGGGAGTGAACTACTATAATGATATTAGACAGCCACAAATGGTGATAAAACAAAGACCGATGTAAACCACACGCATTCGCTCCCTATACATCGGCCTAGTTTTAAATAACACTCAAGTCAACAGGAAGAAGATGGATGCGCTTTATCTCAGGAGTGCGCTGACGTTTCTAAGTTTAGCAGTTACTCTTCATCAGCAGTTTCCCGGTGAAATCTGCACACCAGAAATGCTCCATATGTGTGCCAGGAACAGTCAACAGTGCCTCAGTCAGCAGGGTTAGGTACTAACAGATAAAGTAGGAGAATTACAGTAACCTAATGTCAGAAGTAATTACAAAAGTGAATGACTTCTTAGGTATTAAAAAGAAAAAGTCTCTTTTGGTTGTGAGGTTAAACACACAAGCATCATTTTACGCAACTTGATCTAATTGGTTTTCAGGCTTGTAGGTGATAATGACAAATAGCAGTGTGTAAATTAAAATACAGAGTCTGTTTATCTCCTACTCAACTAGACTTTAGAGGCAAGCAATGCAGAGTTAGCTGAATGTATTCTGATATTAATTATATCACTGAAATAATATTAACCAATGTATTACATAACAATCTTAAGAGGATAACCAGTAGTCAGTAGCTATCAACACACGGAGACCTTGGGTAGAAAGTCTTCAAGTAGAGACTTGATCTTCTTTTAAATAAAGAAGACAAAGCTGCACTGGAGCGTTCATGGCTGTCATCCACAGCTCATGTCTCAGACAGTCTGGACGGGAACAGACCGAGGCTTGCCGTCTGAGCAGAGGCTCCTAGGTCATGGCTAACTGCCACTCTCTTACAGCTGTCTTTGAACCAGATTTAAATGGAGTTGGAGAGGCTGGGATGAGATCACGCAAGCCCCACTGAGGCACAGTCAGCAAAACCCTCTCTACATTGCTTTCCCACACAGAGGGAACCCAGACTCTGTCTGGCCAATGAGTTGGAAACTTTTGATTGGTCAGCATCTCTATGAAATCTCTATTTCACTGAGAATGATAATAACTTTGTCAAACACATAGTACATGGTGTATGTGGCAAATGGATAAATTACTTATATTTATTCCACTTCAACCTATCATTTATGGGCAGATTGGAGTTTTAGTTACACAAGCATTTTTCAGAGGCAGAGCTGCTCTGGCAGAAATAATCAATGTTAAACACCAATGGGCCAAAGAACCATGTTTTTTTCTGTCAAAGTAGCTTTTGATTGAAACCCACTGAAAAAGGCAAGTACCTATTATTATGAAGCCTAGTATTCTTGCTACTAACTGAAAAAACGCCATACTGCTTTATCTAGATTAGCTAGTTAGCCAACTCACCTTCCAAGTTCAAACTAGCCATACTAGTTTATAGCTATCTAGAAAAGATAGTTAGCTAGGCAGCTGACTTTACAAGATCATGAATGCTGTGGACATGAAAGAAGGAATAACAAAAGTCAATTTTTTATTTTTAAGTTTAAGTTTTTCCAGTTCGCTAACTTGTGCTCTGAAAAACTGTGGTTCTTTGGCTCTGCCCATTGAGGTTTAACTCAACCAATAAGATTATTTCTGCCTCCAATCTGCTAATAACAGGTTTCCCTATCATTAGCAATACATGAGATAGTGCAGCACCAGAACCAGATGTATGAATCCAAGTTTTTCCAGGTGAAGACAATGTGGTATGCACTCCTATACTGCTTTGGTCAGGGTTATCTACAGAATCGATTCTAAGCCTTGAAATAGATTACATTCTTTGGCTGTGTTTCCAACATTGTCATTTGCCAAGTTCAGTGACTAGAGTTTACTCATCCATAAGTAGCCAGAGTGCTAAGTGTGACTCAAGCATAATCCATGAGTAGAAGGCAACTGTGTGTGTGTGAGATTGTAAAGTAGGCATGGCTGGGATCCATGTTTAAACACAAAAGTGCTGAGAGGGCTGGAACATTACTGGACAGATTGTTGTTGTATAGGAGAGTATGTCTGAGTTGAACTCTTTTCCATTCCTATAGTTGACAATTTGCAGCCAAACCATATCCTGGAATCAGTGGTTCAATATTGTGGCATCCAACGGTGACCGGGCTTCCAAAGATAAACCAAAAAGAACCACAAACTTACAGTAAATGGTTTTGAATCAGACATTCTTTGACACAAAAGGCTTAGGGCAGCTTTCCAAAAAAATTCATTCCCAGCAGGAGCTTTATTCAAAGTATGATAACAGACGTCTGTCTCTATGGAAACATCCAAGTTTCCATGAAAACCTTAGAGCATGAACAAGAAGTAGACATTGAACTGGAATACATTATTTTCAAAAACTTACTGTAGTGAGGCTCAGATTCATCTTTTAGATACTGGATTTGCTTGTAATGTAATGTAATGTAATCTTTGCACACAGGAAACAACTTGGCCTGTTGGAATCATAAAGCAACACTTACGCTTTCTTTCCACAGATGGCCCCTTGGTACCAATTACGGCAAGTGCTAAAGTACTTCTTCTTGGTCCCCATGACTTGCTGGAGAGCACAGACATGGGGTCTGATGAGCACCAAGGGTGAAAAGGAGATGAAGCGTGAATTTACAGCTCAAATATTGTAGCAAATTTCTATGAAATCTATTAAACCAGTCAAATATGAAATGATCTGATAGTAAGACACCAGAAAGTCAAATATGAGTAATGATTTTAAACTACCACTGCTGGGTAACACATTTTCTAAGGGAATTACAGGCATACATACAGCCAGACATATTTCATAAATTATTACTCAGTATTACTAAATAAAAAAAAGTAACTACACATTTAAGTCACTTGATCACATAGCAAATTCCATGACAAGAATGCAGCAGATACAAACCAAAACCTCAATCTCTCTAAATATCCTCAATGATCATACTATTTATGCCTCCCATGCCTAAGGCTCAAATTACATGAAATTACAAAGATGTCACCATCATACTGTAGAAAAGGAAAAAAGGAAATGATTAAAAAAAAAAAAAAAAGAAATCATGATACACTTACCCCTCTTTTCTTGCCCTGATGCGACTGTGGAACACTATTTTGTCATAAGCTGAAGAATCAGCTTGGTCAAAGGTGGACAGCACAAAGAGTGCAAAGGCAGCTACAAAAAGGAGCTTCATCCTTAGTTTGTTAGGCAGCCCTTCCAGACCCAGAGTAATGGGAGCAGACGCTCAGAGCGGGAGTTTATATACCACATGTCTCAACCACCACTCCAGGAGGATGGCAACATTTCAGACTCACGCCTGGACCACCCAGAGCCCCTGTGAGACCATATTTCTATCTATAAATGTAATGGGCTCTATAATATACAGATATTTGTAATAAATTATAGTTTTTAAAGTAGAAGTAGTATTATTATATTAGTATAACTTTTTATATGAGTATGTAAGCATGTAGAGCAGCATATAAATCCAAATAACACACACACACACACACACACACACACACACACACACATGTTAAACTGCTAAACTGCTTGAGGGAAGTGCCTTGAAATGAGATTTGTCATACTGATGAAACACTTCTACACGATAACTTTATTGCTACAGACAGACGAGGCAAGTTGCCTTTGTGAACCACACTGCAAAACGTCCATCTTAAGAAGTCGTTTAGTCTCATATTCATTCTGAAAATGAATGAATAAAATCTTCCAATGGGGGTGAGATAATGTCACTTATTTCGAATGCTGTTTCACTTGTTTCAAGAATTTTCTAGAAACAGGTGACATTATCTTGAAAATTACAGATTACAAGTAAAGAAACTTGATTGAAGAAAATTCTTGAAATAAGTTGATTGTAATGTAATGTATTGTATTGTATTGTATTGTATTGTATTGTATTGTACTGGAAAATAGGTGAAATTATCTGGTTCCATTGGCAGATTTTTTCTTGTTTCAAGAAAAATAAGAATTTAAGACTCAATACTAGATTCAAAATGACTCCTTATGGTATATTTTTTGCAGTGCAGTACTATAAATTATGTCATTTTTATCTAACAGCGCCTGATTTAGAGGCTTACATACCACACAGATAGAATATTTAGGATTGCAGAATCCTGTCATATCTTGTCTATGGTAATGTCATTTATTTGGCCTGAAAACAAAGAAATATCACATCATCTCTGAACCAATGTCACGGCACTGATGTCCCAATTATCAGAATGCAGTTTGCCCCACCTAGTGGTGAAATAGAGTGTCATCTCCTCAAGTTCAAGTTCAAGTCTTTTATTGTCATTGTACAGTATCACTTACAGTCAGACTGGACAATGAAATGTTTGGGACGAGGCACGTTTCAACTGGGTAGGTATACATGAAATCACACATCTATATATAAAACACAAACAAAATAACAGTAAGACAATAAAGGGCAGATAAACTAAAATAGAAATAGGAATTAAAAAAATGTATGAACATGAAAAAGCAGCAGGATTGACAACTAAAACAACAGATTAATTGATTCAGGTCCGGGTCAGACAGTTGTATTTTCATGGAGTTAATGTCTTGGCTACTACTAACTACTGAGATAACTCACATTTAGGAAATAATTCTGAGATATGAATGCCATGACAATCAAGAGTATGACCAGATAAGAGTGAGAATGATCTCGGATACTGGAAATAATAAACAGTATTCACAGAATTCACACACGTGGAACAGGTTGCAAAACAGTTCCTTCACATTGCAGTACTTTATCTGGCTCCTGTATATTGGTTTGTAATTGAGTGAGTACTAATACTAATGAGCAGAATGACCTATAGAGCAGGAAATGTCTTCCTGGCCAGCTAACCCTGTTTCTGGGAGCATAAAAGAGGGATATTAGAACTAAAGCCAGGAGACATACAGCCCAGGGCCCAATGCTGCTCTACAGATAGGGGATTGCTCTATGACTGTGTTGTTAGCCAGTGAGCCTAAATGTAGAAAAGTTGAAATCAAAAATATCAAAAAAATATGCAAGCATGCATAAATGAGAGCATACAAGCTTGCCAACTAACACACATGCATACACACATTTATTTTATAGCTGTTGCAAAGGAATGCAAGGTCACGGCTTTAGCAGTATGGACATGTTTGGAAGGGAAAAGAAATACCTGATTATTTGGTAGTAAATACCACAGGAAGAAATTAACTCATAATACAAATAGGATGTTTGCATGCACTAACATTTTAAACTTGTGCACTGTATGATCACACTTAAAATAAATGAAAAAAAATGATTTAGAAAAATTAAATGAAATTAGATTCTCACTATTGATACAGATCAACATGTTACATATACGTTCATGGAGAAGATTAACTTTGCCAGGGCAGCATGCCTCTTCTGAACCTGATTAGTCTAACGCAAGAAGAAAAGCCACAAAAACATTAAATCTTTTAATACCCAGGCTTTTCACCTCTCTCAAATTCTCTCCTCCTATCTCTAATCAATCCAAATGTAATAAATTAAGCCTACAATCCAGACATTCCAGCAAGCAGCCAATTCTCAAAAGGAAAAGCCTGTCCTCGCTGGCATGAAAAAATAATGGCACTGATGAACTCACTAGGGCGATAATTAATGCAGTGTGGCTTTTACACTTTGAACACTCTTTTACTCTCAGTCACTCTCTCTCTCTCTCACACACACACACACACACACTAAAAAGGGAAAAAGTATGCATTTGATTTCATAATAGTTCTTCTCTTCGTATTTGGCTGGTGAACTGAAAAATGGCATAGCAATCTAAAGTGAGTGAGCTTATCAAGACCAAGTAAGTATGTTTATTAGCGATCTAAAGATAGCGTGATTTGCTCTAGGCTGCTATGGTAACAGAAACCCTATGACTTCATCCAACACCCCAGCTATGAAGGTGTGAAGCTGAATATCTGTGCAAGTGGAAGATATGTGAGGAACTGTTAAACTTGAGTAAATAGCTTAATAAATAATAATGCAACTAATAATTAGAATCATTACTGTAGTTACAGTACGCAGAGTTAGTATTAATAATTGCAGGCTAATGTAGTGTAGCTACATAACACAAAGGTATGTGCTTGAACACAGTTTTCCATTTACTATTGATTCGGAAGAGGGTTGGAAGTTTGCTACATAAAGTCCAAAAGAAAAGTTTGAGAAGACATCCCCATTTTTTTTATTTATTAGAATTCTCTTCACTTTCACTAACAGAGTAATGTCACATATTACTACACTGCACTAGTCTATTACACAAACAGTTCACTAGAGGGCACTTGACGCATGCAAGGGATATAATAAGTTTATCCAGGCAGGCATAGCTAAGGAATAAATCCTGCTGCAAAGCTCAACACCAGCTCATGCTACATGCCTCTTCTATTCCAACTGCAGTGACCAACCTCCCCCCGACACACCATGTTAGGGAGGCATCAAACTTGGGGGCTCATTCAGGAATAGCGCCTCCTTGCAGAAAGGTGCTAATCTTCCAGAACTATGGGATGCAGATTTTCAGTCCCCTGAGCCAGCGTGCTAGATGACATACTGCAGCTATCCAGATATGGCCACTCTGTAAGAAGTGTGGTGGGACATCCAGCAACAGCTTCATCTACTCACTAGCTCTACCAAAACCATGTTCTACAAGCTTGCAGTCTCATGCCAAGAGGAAAGGTGAGAGGCCGTGCCAGGTGTTGGTATGACAGCTATGTAATTCTTTGACTTCACTGTTGACTTTTTGACAATCGAGGGATATACTGGACCAAGGGATGGCCTGCCTGCTTGTATTTTGTGACCTTCGATGAACTGCAAGCGCCACAAACAGCTGTTGGAGAGGACTAAGAACACACAGTAGACTGAGCCAGGGAGTACCAATAGTGGTTGCTGATCATGTAAATTGTTTAATAAAGTTGACGGATGTTGCAGCATTGCTACCTTGTAAATAATTCAAGATACAATGTGGTCAAATTTCTGATTTTGATTCTGATTGAGCTTTAGCAATCTGTGTAAAGAACATGATGAACATCAGAAAACTGGATGAGGGATCACCAGTGACCATCCAGGATAGAGTCCCCTGTTAAGGTAAACAGTGTCAAAGATGAAAGACCAGCCACTATCCAATCACTCAAACAATAGGGTGTAGCAAAAATAAAGTGTGTTGCCCAGTTGCTAGGTAGAAGTAGCACACATTCTACTAGATAGTGGAGTGCAGGTCAGTATTGTGGGTCCTGACTGGAACAAATTTAACTAGATGTCAGAATCTAACTTCTTGAAGTTCAGCTCAGTCATTGCAGCTCAATGGAAGGTTGTACCATTTGATGGGTAGGCCAATGTCCTTTTGGAAATCCAAAGTTTACCGCTAATCATAAGACTATACCATATTGTCACCGATTGTTGCGTGTTCAAGGTCTGCTGGACAGTCTTGGAGGTTGCACATGGTTTTCCATCTTGGATCAAGGCAGTGCATACCATCAATGCTTTGTGAGTGAGAATTACAGACACCCATCAGCATTTAGCACCCCTGGGTGCTTGATGAATGAGTGTGAATCCCTTTCGGTTTGATTAGTGCTCCCACAGCATTTCAGTGTTAGAAATGAGGGGATGCTACTTGAAAACCTTGATGAACATGTGGACCATTTCAGTACTTGTCTGGATGAGAGAATGTGGCATCAAGCTCTGACCCAAGAAATGTGAGCTCTGTAAATGGAAAGGCCAGAATCCAAAGAAGGAATCTCGAAAGACCCAAAGGACTTGGAAGCTGTGATTGTGATTAGAGAAGAAACCTTGCATGGTTGGAGAGGTTCAGACTCTGCTTGGGTTCTTAAAGGTTATTCATCCAAGATTTCTCAAAACTGGTGAGAGAAAGGTTTCCACCACACCTCAGACCAACAAAGATCAAGCTAAGAAGAGACATAATAGACAAGTCCACTCAAAAGCACCTGTTAAATGGATTGAAGAACACCAGAATGTGGTATCAAGGCTTGTGGACCTGCTAACCGTCCCATCCTAGCTTACCCAAACTTCAATCGTCCATTCATTTTACACACAATGCAACAAAATAGAAGTCTAGGAGCAATGCTTACCAGCACCAGGACGACAAACTGCGTGTCACTGGATATGGATCAAGGACATCAACATTACCACCTTTACTCCAGAAAACTAGAGTTCTTGGCAGTCAAATGTATGTGACAAATCCTGGGACTACCAGGATCCCTTATGAGCCTGAGTGTAGCCTGAGATCCTCAGGCAGGGCCTTTCTGACTGTTCCTGCATCCGACTTAAAACTTATACTTTTTACTTTCTTATCATAAGGCCTCTCTGTGGCATGTATTCATTTGATCCTTTTTGCCTTGTCTGATATGTATTTATTCCTTTTTGTTTTATTTGCATGGCTACTCTTTAGCCAGGCAACAGATTACTAGTGAAGAATCTCTCAGAAAGAGGAGGTTCGGGTAAACTGCACGTCTACACGCCGGGAGACAGACCAGTGTATTAGGTGCAGCCAGAGATAGATGTGTGCTTCACAGGAATTTTGCCATTGAACAATCCTACAACTGGAAGAACACAGAGAACACAGAGACAAGCAAGGATCCAACGTGCAACAGCAAGCTCCTCAGAATCAGTCCATTCTCCATGAAACATCCAATGAATACTTCCCTCCTGTCAAAGGGAGGAGTTTCTGAATGAGCTAGAGTTACTTGATGAAATGTTGGAGCAGGTAGAGGCACAAGGCAAACACCAAGATGTGAGCTCTCAACGCTGAGGAAGACCAAGAGAAAGATTGACTCATGACACTCCAGGTCAACCATCATACAAACAGTGGAGTGCAAAGGTGAACACACTTGTTCCTAGTCTTCCCATTTCAGTGCTTCAGTAGCGAAGCTTTGTTCCCTTCCCTTACCTTATGCACACTCAGCCTTAATGTTACAATTGCTAATTTAAAGTGTGACAGCGTACATAGGGTTGGGAAAGGTAGCTACATAAATAAGCCTCTAAGTTAGAGAAAAGCAGACGCTCCTGTTTTTATTCATTAGCATTCTCTTTTATTTAATCACTGACAGTAATTTCATAATGTGTCACAAATTGCTACACTGCACTGTTACACTTACACACAGGTCACTAGAGGGCGCTTGATGCCTGCAAGGGATAGGCGTGCCTCTTCTAACCACAGAATTGTGATCAACATCCAGCCCCGAGGCAGCAATCCTAGCTAGGCTAGGCTTATTTGTTAATAAACTTAATAAAATATTAAATATAATATTATCAAGTGAATATTAGATTTGCTGATTTAATAGAAAAAGATTATAGGAATACATTTGGGCATACGCTATGCTCTATATACCTCTATACGTAATTATAGCATGAAGGGCTGTTTAGTATCAGCCTATTAGGAATAATGCTTCTATGGACATAACATTTTAATAGTTTTTTGCATAACACATTGTTAACAAGAGAATAGTGCAAATGTGGAAGAGCTGAGAATGGGCAGCATGGTGTCAGGGCTCTTTGGAAATAAATGTTCAAGCTAAAATATTAAATACTTATTTGTTGATGTCACTATTCCCTGAGCATTAAAACAGCATTCTCAAGCCTTTCCTCACTCAATAGCACTGCAATGTACTGTACCATATGTGAATGGATGTAATGTAATTTAGGCTAAACATTATTTATCTCCTTTTGACCGTGGGAGAGTGGATATAATGTGATCTAAGATAAATTAACTGCTAATCTCATATTGACTGTAGGTGAATGAATATAAGAATAAAAATAAATACAAAAGTCAAATATGATTAACATTTCTAATTTGCAGACAATGCTCAGTTTTTGTCTTTCTTTGACCCATTATTCTTTTCCGAAGCAGACTCTTTTTGTGGAGAATGTTCATTCTTCTGATTGTCCTGCTCCTCTTCCTGTACCACCTCCACCACTACCTTCACAAGCTTTAGTTGCTCTTGGTTTTGTCCGACAGAGTCCAACTTATCCTCCTCTGACTCAGAAGATATTTCATCAGAATTATGACAGGGGTATTTGTTCTGTCTCTGGAGGAACCCAGACCCTGACACGTCCTTTGGGAACTCCTTGTTTGTCTTTTCTGTGTGGGATGGGACTACCAAGCCGTTGGCTAGCCTGTTGGAGGCCTCGGAGCTGGTGGCGCTAGCATCTCTGCTCTGCTGCAGGACGGTGGCAGCCACGTTGAATACGTGAAGCTTTTTTTGTGGCTGAGCAGGAGTGAATTTGGGAGAATATTTGAATGGCTTGTCAGGGTAAACCAAGGTGGAGCCGGCAACTGTACCTGCTAGCCCACCATGGGTTTTACCCTTCATCATTCCCAAGACTTCATAGCGGAAGCTGGAGATATCTTGCTTAAGCTCCTGTCAATCATAGAAAACCATTTTGTTACAAAACATGCAGAGAAAGACTCGAGTACCTGAAGTACCAATGTCGTATGCATGAATAAGTGTAGATTACCTTGAAATTCTCTTCTGTTAGCCCTTCCTCTGTTTTGGCATCTCTGATCATTGCGGCCACATATCTCTTTACTAAGTTCCTCAACACCTCCTTAAATGTAGATGCGAGATTGTTTCAAACAAAACTACAGATTAATATAATCATCAAATATAATCATAACATTGCATCTTAAGATCATAACGGATTTTCAAATCGTGATCTTGGAATTATAAGGTTCTATCTGGGTAAAGAGCAGTTCTTGAGCAGATACTGAGCATCAATGTTTTGACATCCCAGCTGACAAAACTGCTACATAGTGAAATCTATCTTTATAGCTCAACAAGGCTTGCAACCCCATGGTAATGACAATGATTTACACACATGAAAAAGTCATTAAGTGCCATTGTCATTAAAATTTTATTTTTCCTATTTTCTGGCTTAACCCCAAAAGTCTTTAGAAAAAAAAAAAAAAAAAAAAAAAAAAAACACCACACAAGCATTTAGTAACATTTAAAGATTATGAATGTAGATTACTCAATTTTAATAAAAAAAAACTAAAAAAAACAACTTATATAACCATATAATTCCAAGCTCACAAACTGTACTGCAGCTAAATGGAGATGAACACAACACATCAAAAGAAATACAGTGCTTCTGCTGAAAATAGTCAAGTTAGTACCTGATAGTGATGGTTTATTCGTACATTTTCAGCTGCACGGATCTACAATAAAAGAATATCGGTCCATTAACAAAAGCTGGCATGATGCTATTTCTGCTCTCAGTCGTAAGGTTACCTGCTCTTTTTTAGTTGCCCTTTCTCAGTACATTGTTTGCATTTGGAGGTCTTATGATATACGTTAACTTGGCTAATAAACCATTTTTCTGGGATGAACAAGTGATCTAATGTATGTTAACTGTTTCTTAGCAAACCCTCTCTGAGGCAATAATAGCAGGTCAGTCACAGTTTAGCCTCTACAGTGTAGTGGTGACAACATTGATCAACAAATCTCTGGAAAACACCTTACCCCCAAGGTTCCAAAGGTCTCAAGCTTTTTTACACTTGGTTTCTTCAATATATGCTTCTTTATCCATCCAATAAGATACAAAACAGACTTTGGACTGGGGATGATATTGAACGGAGATGGCAGAGTCCCGCCTTCTTCAAAATAGCTCATCCATAGCTTTGTCCTTGCAAATTTCCACTCTATGTCTGCATGATCCTAAAGGGAAAACAAACTTAGTCAGGACCTTTCACAAAATAAATGCAAGACAAATTAAATCAGTGTGGTTAACTGTATGATGGGTATACTACTCACAGCAATGTGCTGGTAGGAGTTGTTCATCATTGCAATCAGCATATTCAAAAGCACTACCAGGGAGATGATGTTATAAGTGCCAAACATGGTGGCTCCCACAAACTCGGTAAATTCATGTGTTGCATTCACATTGGTCACATAGAGGTTTACCAGTCCAAATATAGACCAGAATAAAGACTGCAGGGTCTCAAATAGCCTGAAAAAGCAAAAAAAAGGATCAGATTATGTGCTGCTGAACAACACAACACCGTTAGACATTCGTAATGAACAATGTTCGTTAAAAACTTGCGTTGAGAAGGCGTTGTTTTGCCGTTCACAGCGAATACCCTTGCAGTCAGTGACCCCATCAGTTTCGTAATAAAAGTAGAGCTGGTTGAGGCCATTGGCAAAAGCTAATAGCACCAGACAGTAGATGAAGAGGAACTTGAGGATGTCCAGGAGCATGCGCCCCAGTGAGATCTGTAAGGGGCCCAGATGGGAGTTGGCAGTGAAAAGGCAGATGAGACGCAAGGAGCTGAAGATGTTGGCTATGGCAAACAATGCCTCCGCCACCAAAGTTGGGTGCCACATTTCCCAACTCTCTCTGGGTTTGGAGTCACTGTACTGTTGTAAAGGAGAACATTCATTCAACATATACACAGTACCAGCAGCAATAGATGACATGGCTAGTTTTCTTCTAGTCAAAGTTAGTATGTCAATCGTTAATTAGGAATAGCAAATGTACACATATAGCAGTAATTTTACTATGATTCAGAGTGCAGTAAACTGTGAAATCATATATTTAATTTTTGAAGTGAATAGTGGTGATGTGGAGCGAATAGAACAACTGTAAATTATGAAATCATAAGTAATGTGATATACTTTGCAGTGTGATCATACCTTAGCATAGGCAACAATCTTCAAAGAAATGGTTGCAAGATACAAGGAGTTCATAATAAAGTCCATTACGTTCCACCAGTCATGTATGTAGTCCTGGAAACCGCTATCCCACATCTGTTTGATCTCCGTCCATATAAAGCCTAGGAGAGATAAACGACCAACGGTGTTAACATGTCATTCTACCTCTGATCTAACCCTAACCCATGTAGATGAAATTCCAAAGGTAAATGTTACAAACAAGCATGCGCATGTCAGCAGGCTATGGTTGCAGTGAGCACCAATACTGCTGTGGAGTTGCTTGGCATACCACAGACACTGCATGATAGTACGAGGAGGTCTGGTGGTGTGTGAGTGTGTGTATGAATGTGTGTGTGTGCTATTACCCAGGACCCACGGCAGGATCATCCACTCCACAGTGGTGGGCTCTGGGCCCTGCCTGTTGGGGTCTGTGAAGACTATATGCTGTGAGGCCAAGAGGAGCAGGAAGAGGAAGGTCAGGTAGGAAGCTGTGTGACAGATGAACTTTATGAAGGGCTTACGGATGAATAAGCCATAGCAGCTCTTTGGGGAGATCAAGTAGAAAATAGATAAGAGTGGGAAGAAGAGGCCTATGAAGATACAAGTGATGAACTTCCCTGCCCAGTGGCGCCTCCTCCAGCCTGGGAACTCATCATACCATCGAGACGCCAAGAGCTGCTGACAGTTGGGTTGAGCAACAAACTGAGAGAGAGAGACAGAGAGAAACGAAAAGAACAAAAAAAGGATTACAATGGTCACATTGTCAGTCTGTATTGATGAGAGCCAAATGTTTGACATAACTTAACAATCAAATCTTCCATCATCCACGCATGGGAGTTGTAAAAACATCCCAGGTGCCTCTTGAGGTACGAAGTGAATGTCAGCATGTAGTCTTGAGTGGATGAACATTTCAGAGGTACTCCCTGTTCCTCTGTTACTTAGTGATTGTTCAATCTGTTTTCCACACACATTTTCTCTGCCTTCTGAGAATTGATATAAACATCTGCTGGACATCTGCGGTTGGTGATGGAAGTTAATCTCAGCCTAACCAAGTTATGGCCAAATGGATCCCCATTATAGCACTATAGAGCATTGGGTTGTGGGTGATGAGGTCATGTATCAACTCTGAATCAGACATCTTGAGTGTTCTTATCTGTCCTTGTGAAATGTTATTTGCTGTAACGTGACTGGAGGCAACAGTTGGCATCTGGAGGGACCAGATTTTTTGGAGTACATCAGGGGGCATTTTTGGAAGGTGAAAATGAAATAAACATCCCCTCACCCACAGGTTACCCCACTGTCCCCTTCAGAAACAAGTGCAATGACATAGACCTAATTAATTATCAGTTGTAGTAGGTGCGAGGGCCGAGCAACTCTATAGGAGCCAGGCTCTATGTATACGTTTGTTTGTTTGTTCATGTGTAGAGTTTTTTGCAATGTGCACTGCTTTGGGGAATTACGGTATGCACTGTTTAGGCCACATAGTGAGCCCTGCATGAGGGAAGTACAGTGTGTGCTCGTACACCAGGGAGTACAGTCAACAAACATCAACCAACTTGAGGCTGGTGTACTGTGCATCCACATACCAGCAATTTCCTAATTGTAGTGGCTAAGTTTATATGATCTCCGCTCTCTGGCTCCCTAGTTCATCGGCTGCCTTAATCTGGTCCATGGAGAATACAGTAATGTTCGGCTGCTTGGCTTGCTAGTTAACATTAGCAACCAAACTGTTAGCAAACATAGTTCATAGCATATTAAATGCACATATAGAAGCACTGATTCAGCAATGTGATTTATTATAAAATGCCAGAGCATGTATTATCTGATCCTAATCCACATTGCCATGCATCGCTATATTGCAGCTGTTCAAATAAATAGAATAAGTTCATATCAATGAAGAACCCAGAAACTTCTCTGATCATGTGAGTCTTATTTGAGAAGAGGATTATGCCAGTTGAGTATAAAAAAAAGTGTTTTAGAAGGATTTATCGTTCAAATGAAATTTTCACAATAATACAACTAATACTTCCTTTTGATTACCGCTCAATAATGAATTGGCTTGTAGAAAATATTTTTTCTTTTGATTGATTAGTGTCCAGTTCTGTGGTAACCATGAATGAAGATTCACCCCTTTCGTGAATCTTAAAGGGGCAGTAAGTAGGATTTGCATTGCCCCACAGAGCAAAACGCCCCTAATCCCCTAATCTATCTGCAAGGGTTTGATTGGGTTGTTGATCAATTCCAGTGACTCCAATTACTTCGCTAGGCGCTGAGAATTCTGGATTTCAAAACTCACTTTCTGGCCTGTACTCCTACTGTTTTGGAACAAAAAGTCACACACCCACTGACATTTCAAGATACTCCTAATCTCCCCACTCCAACCTACTCCCCATGCATTCCTATCTACACACATTTTCAGCCGCTCCACGATGAAGGGCGGTGCTATGTGGTCGGGGATGTGCCAGAGACTAGAGTCTAGGAGGTAATAAGTCCTGCAATTCCTACTGGATGCCAACAGAGGTCGATAAAACATATACCCCTTTAATGACCAGTTTGTGTCACAACAGTCATTTGGACCAGACAACATCTTTATTTAATTATTTAATTCAATTTAATTAAGCTTCAGTGACATCAATTTATTTGTCGGATAAAAACTCCTTTTCCTTTCTGGAAGAATGAGGCATATTGTGAGCCATGGTCTTATCATCCTCTCATGAATTCATGTCTAATTTGTTTTTGAGAGGATTCAGGACACATTCTTATAACCTGAAAAGCCTCCACCTTCCTCAATATTTGATATTTAACCCATTAGCAACAATGACATTGGTGCAAGAGAGTGTGAATGTCTCTGGATCGCCACAGCAATAATAATAATCTGACATTTTTCTCAGTAGGAAGCGCGAGACATGGGCTGGTGTTCCTGTATCTTATGCCTTCATGTGTATTTTATTGGGATCTGTGATGTTAGGAGGTTTGCTCACCTCTCATAACTACAGGTGTAATTATTTCGGTAAAACAGGATCATTATTTGGACTCAACAGACAGACGAAGCACAGAAAGCTCACTGCCTTCACATAATATTCCCATGCTGATTTCACGTCTGGCACAGTCAGGAAGTGTCTGGAAACCAGCTTGACATGCAGCAACTGATTTGTGGGTCAGAAAAATAAAAGAGATAGAGAGATAATGTGCATAGGTCTGTGTGTAAAAGCTCCACCAGTACAGTTATGCCTTACACCTCTTGAGCTATCTGTACTACGTGAGATGTTCATGTAAAGATACACCCGTCTGACCAGCCTCAATCACAAAGTGGGGCTGCAATAGAGAAGAGCATCCCATCTCCATTAATTTAGACTGTAGATTTGCCCTGTTTGCCTAAATGAAATTCTGGTGCCGGGTTTGTACACGTCTCCACCCACAGGAAGTGACTAATTGATACTTAAGAGTCTGTCCCGCTGTCTCCTAAACAGCAGTGGGTGAGCGCTCCATCCAGAGAGAGCAGCACTCACCAGTGTTAGATCTTTTGCCTTTGGTATCCTTTGGTATAAAGCGATCACAGGCCGAAGTTGCCTAGAGCAGCTTTAAACATTTTACAAATTGCCTGCATATTGTAATGCAGCCTGCTGCTCTCACACTAGCTTGGTTTTAGGGTAATATTTTGCTGTGTGCCTGTCTCACAGCTCCTTCAGATCTGCCAGTGTGGAACTGATTATTTTTGATAGGATTAGGCTTTAATTATAGACTATATTATTAATAAATGATCAATCAAAAAGCAATCAAAGAAACCTACTAGTCCAAAGTGTTGGTCAGTGATACAGCCGTCAGGCAACAAGCCCCGTAGTTCAGTTGGAAACCTTGCAAACTGCCTTGGCGACCAATTGCACCGGATTGCTAACAATCACACTGTTTTTCTATTCCCATACTGCCAACTGTCAAACCTGCACTCATCAAAATGAAACAGGGTTAAGAACAGCCAAAACTCAGAGTGCAAGCTCTTTAATGCTAAGAACCATAACACATTCAGAATTCGTGGTTGGAGTGGTTTAAGCTTTAAACCTTTAAACACCGAGTAAACACTCGAGCCTCTGAATGAGAAAACAACACGCTGAACACCAGGCTTGGATACATATTAGAGCCTTTAGTGCACAAAACCTCAAACTGTACAGTGAGGTAGTAGTGGGCAGTATGCAACAGTTTTCCAAAATTTTCTGAACCATATGGGCATGTAACTCACTGTACCTCAGCAAGTGTCCATTTTTTATATGTTGCTTAATGGTGTCCTTTTATTATGGTTATATCAATTTTTTAATTATAACTGGTTTATATGGTTATATCCATAATATTTCACATATATACTCGTGGAATATGTTTTATCCATTAAGTATATACAATTGATACTGTAACTAGCGTCCATTCATATCCGTAAGAAAGTTGATCAATCGGAAATAGTCCATTCGATAGTAGAAGCAAAAGGTATCACTCCAGGGAAGATATCCCCGAAGGCTAGAATTTCAAAGTCAATTATTACCATTCGTTTCAAACTTACTCCGCAAAACTATCTCGTGCTTTGCTGAGAGTGACGTAATGAATAAAGGAAACCCGATTGCAACTACGCTTGGATCAATCAAGGACTTGTGCCACCCACTCATCCATTTCCAACCTCTGCTTTCAACAGCCAAGAAAAAGTTCACTTAACTATTTCAACTGAACAATTTTGACTACATGTAGGCAATGGATAATCAAGTCTACTGCTATTGTATGTCGCTGTCATCTGTACTTGTATCTGTGTATTGCTCCTGTATTATTACTGTTAATTCTATTTGTGGTAAGTGTAATTTCTGTACAGTTTAGTCAAATGATGCAGTATACACATGGTTGGTATGTTTTAACCATTAATAAATGTACATTATTCCTATTTGATGGGATAGCATATCATCTGTCGGCTAGTTTTACTATCCCTTAGATATCTTAAATCCGTGTAGGTTGGTACCCGAAACCAGCGAAGATTAAGACAGTAAAGGTTCCTACTTAAAATATCTATCATGCTCAAGAAAGGCTCCATCTTTCTCATTTATGCCCAATTCAGTCTGGGCTCTTTGTGTTCTACGTCAGCATGGTTGATGTACACGGTATTGAGATGTTGCTAACCCCCAAGACTCTCCGTCTGTCATGCATGTCCTATGCAATTTTCTTACCACAGCACAGAAAATCACATTATCTCCACTGAATTTCTACCACTGTTGAGTGTAGCACAGAGAATCTAAGTCTGTGATGTATGCTAGCAAGTCCTCACTGGATGAGGGATCTGTAGATTGGCTGGATAGGGTCACTAGACTGTGGGAAGCTCATTGTGGAGTGTATCCTGTACATTTGTTGAACTGGCCGACTCATGCTGTCTGGTAACAGCTAGCAATGGAAATTAAACATCTGGCGGAATAGGAGATATCATGATGCTCGAGTCGTTGTTATGTCACTGCCTTAAGATGATTAGAAGCCGTGTGTTCCGGTGTCGCAGTTTGTAGACTGATGCCATCATACCGACAGAAAGCTTACCTCTTTCTGGCGGTATTTGATGGCCAGCTTCATCGGAATCATTGTGTTCTCGTCCACAAGGGTTATGTTATACGTAGTTGAGGATTATCGAGCTTCTAACTTCGGGTCTGGTCCAAGAGGTCCTTCGCAAATTGCTTACACATACGGGACAGCTCCCCATACTCCGACTTGAACTCATTCTCCACCGTGCTGAGTTCATGCAGCTCCGAGCTGAGCTGGAAGGCAGTGAGGAAAGGATCCTCACTGGAGAGGGCGATGAGAGATGGGCTGGACAGGGCCCTGTAGATGTTGAGGCGAAAGCGCGAGTGACGCAGGCCGTCCATGTCTGAACTGGACCCGCACTCCATGCAGTTGCAGAGCACAGCGTGCGGCTGAGGTATCGAAACACCTCGCTGCACAAGCAGTTTGATGATCTCATAGTTGTTGGTGTGGGCTGCCAGGATGATTGGAGTGATGTCCGGGGTGAAGTTTGAGAACTGTTTGTCCAGCAGAATTGGTGGTACCTTTTAACAAAACCAAGGAACACAATTACACAGACATGGATATAATGAATTTCTGAATATAACACTCTCAAGACAATACTCCTTTATAAAACTCTTCACAAGAATTAAAACAAAGGGAATCAATACAGACAGCTTGAAATCGAACAGGTCTAATTTCATCTATCTGTGAATTGTGAGGCTTCTGACCACACTTGTCTAAAAGCAAGCAAGGCTAATAGCATGTGGTTCAGCCGGTCTCAAAATATCTTCCTTCTTGGAAGCAGTTGCACCCTTTTTTTTTTCCTTTTTCCTGCTACCCACAGAAGGCTACACAATGTCCATTATAGAGAGAACACAGCAGCATCAAACACAAATTTACAAAGATGTCAAGAAGTTGAACCAGGGCTTGTTAAGCTTCCCTTTATCCAACTTTCTGGTGCAGAACCCGTGGAGATTGACTTCTTGTTTTGCCTTCTTGTGGCAAAAAAGACCGACAACAGCACATCAAAGAGGATCTGTGCTACCTTCCAGCAGAATATAAGAGCAGAGTTGGGATAACCAAAATAAACACGACCATGCCAACTAAAGGAAAGAGGGAAGCAGATAATTAGATCCTCTGTTCATCTCTATCAGATCTAGACTAAAGAATGCAATGAGTGAGACCCTCTTCTTGTTGAAGCCATTCAATAGAATCATGGCGGGGCAAATTATTCTATTCAGGAGAATAATAACATTGTCCCATCCTAATTGTATGAACTCTCAAATGCAGGCTAGCTATTGTTCATAATAATGAAAAGCAAGAATACCATCCGAATCACATCAACAAATACGGTTAGCTGCTAACGAGATAGAAACCTGAAAGTATGAGGAAACATTAGTTCAGAGAAACCCTGCTGGAGGTAAATGATGAAAAACTTCCCAAGCATTAACTGTGCACTGTGTTGCTTTTATATCAGCAGTGTGTCGATCTTCCATTACACTTCACTGTAAATGGTGTACTGCACCACGGGGGGATGGAAGAAATGACAGAGAGAAGCTGGATAGTTAGCTGAGATTAATGCATCAGCTAATTGAAATCACCACAATGTGTCACTGGTTGTTTTTGTACTTGTTGCAGTACCATGGCGATACATTGCAATGCATTTCTCAGACAGGGCAGATCAGAGGCACTACCTGCTTTGGGCCCACTCACTCGTCTGCATGTGATTAACAAACATGTAATTATGATCGTTTCAAACTGCACCAGTAGGATGCAACAAAATAAAAAACACTTGATAATTACAGTGAGCCATGATGAAAATTGCTGTACAAGCCTAATTTGAACCCGTGATGTGCATTGATGCTGTCCTCCAATCACAGTGACCTCCAGTCTGCCCAACCCTAACAATGTTCAGCTAAAAAATAAAACAGATACGTAAAAGAAAAATGACTAACCACTGCTGATCAATAACGAACTATAAGAAATTACAGTTTGTACATGAAGCATGATTGTGTGTGCATATAGTCTGGTTCAAATTCTATTGGGCAGTAGTATAGTGGCATGGAAAGGTTTCATGGGTGCCAAGTTGAACAAAAAGGAACAAAACAAAAGGAAAAGGAAAATTGGTTGAGATTAGAGAAGTCAGGGATGAACCAGAGCATGACACACCGAGAGAATGACTTGTGTGGAGGTAAATTGCATTGCCATCTCATAATGTTTCTACCTGCTTTTCCCCACTGGGCTTCTTGTGGTTGAGCAGCAGCTCCACGGCCCCCACCACTCCTTTGCGGATGGCGTGCAGCAGGGCATCCCCTACGTACACGTTATAGCTGAGCAGCAGCTCGATGATCTCCAGGTTCTCGTTATCAATGGCAATGAGCAGGGCTGTGCGGCCCAGGGGGTCAATGCAGTTGATGTTGATCCTGAAGTAGATCTCAGCCTCCTCCAGAGCTTGTTTCACGCTGGCGTAGTCTCCCTTCTCGACAGCACCCAGGTAGGCTCTCTCCAGGGCGGAGAGCTCAGACTCGGCCCGCACAATCCGCAGAGGGATGCGGTCCCTGTACGAGGAGCTATCCGCTTTCCGGTAGTACAGCTGTGCCATTGCTGCTCAGACCATCCTTGGCTCAACTGAGGATGAATGAGGAATAGAAAGACGGGGAAAAGATGAGGTCACGCCTCAGTGTTAGTGGTGGTGTGGTTTCAGGCAGTGGTGAGAGAATAGTTTGTGCCTGTCAAAATTAGACTTTTTCAAGAACGTCATATAAACTTTGTATTCTTATACTCCAAAACATTTCACTTCACAATATGTTTAGACATATGTTTCAAAATACACAAAAACATGCCAACAGATGTATTTGTACATGACATGCATTTAAATATTGGAGATTGGAAATATATTTTTCCAAAATATATTACTGCAAATATACATCTTTCCAACAAGCCACATAAATCAAACTATATGGGTATGTCTAAACATGTTCTGGAGTATTTTTGAAAAGTATATTTTCCCTATGGGTTCATAAATCAGGCGGTAATGCCATCAAAAACATCAGAGAATACCATCATAAATACCTTTTTATGACATCAAATCTGACATGTTATGTTTGATCACATCACACACATAAAACAATCATGCGCAAAAACAAATAAACTTTACCGTCTTTGCTTTCCAATAGTGATTTACGTTTCAGCCACTCGAAGGAGATGCAGCGGAGAGACCAGGGGCTGCTTGGAAAAGAAACTTACGTGGTTGGATCGTTTTCTTATCACGGTAGACATCGTAACTCAATTGCATGACATTTTATCCCCATACACACCTCCCTGTTCTTCCTCGTTTCTCAAGAACTACTTTTTCGATGCACGTACTGAATCCATCGCCTCGGGTGGGAAGAAGCGACGTCCGTTCGAGGTGAAAGTGTACAGAAATTGCTCAACCCCCCCCCAAAGTCACCGGCTGTTCCGGTCGCAGCATCTCACTCAAAGCCTTTCCAAAATGCTTGTGGCCACTGACTGAGAGCTCACAACTTAAGATCTTGGGTAGGTGTTGGGCTGGATATTCTAAAAAGTAACGAATTACTCAGTACTCGTTACTCATTTCAAATTTCATGTTGCTCCTATGGGATTTTGTTACACTACTTAGAGTGTAATCCATTTGACAAAAACAGGGTGGTGCTAATTTTAATTTAATTTTAACATTTCGTACATGAATCCACATTTGAATTTTGTTTGCATTGTATTCCTACTGGAGAAGTTAGTCAGCAAAATCAGGAAAATTGGAAATAAGGATCTGTGTATTGTAACAAAATGATACTTATCAAGTCATTGTGCGAGTACATTTAGAGAGGGCAGTGATAAGTAATCAATTGCTTGACTGTTTTTTCTGTTTTAATATTTGTAAATTAACCAAAATGTAAAATCTGCCCCCTTAAGGGAATTTGCCCTCCCCAGGTGTGATGCAAATTTAGGGCAAGTAATCAATATTTCCTGGCTGAAATCTTTCCTGGAGGAAAGGATGCCCAACATTCATGTGATTTAATCAAAAAGTCACCAGCACTGCAGTTCTTTACATTTTGTAAAGGGCATTAGGGCGCCGAGCTTGGAGCCCTGACCAACGACCAAGCTTGTGCCCCCTCAATCTGCTGTATGACACACTATTAGTGCATATTTCACTAGACAGACTTTGCCACAACCTCCCTTGGTCCCTTGGTAACATCCAATGGTGTCTCGTTAATCTGATTCAGATACTCCCCTCTTAAGATTTAGCATTTCTATTGGCTGGAAGATAGAATGAAAATATGAAGATTTCCTTGCGACCACACCTGTAGACCAAAACTTATAGTAGCCAATTTCTCAAGGAAGAGCCTTTTAAAACATTTTGCCCCTGCCCTTGGAGAACTCTGTGCACACCACTGTATTGCAAAATGCTGGATTAATAATACTGCTTTGTCATTTGATTCTTTAGCTTGAGAATGAGGCTCATTGGCTTCAGTAGCTGAAATTTCTTGTGATGCCAGTCGCTCACTCCTCTTTGAGCAGGTGAAACCAGAAAACTCAGCACCTGGCAAAGTAATCATTGAGTAAAAAACGCTGTGTGGCTAATCATAGTGGCTAAATATCAAATCCAAATTACTTGTGTCCATGTGAAGACAGCTCTTCCCAAGTTGTCTGGAGAGAACTAACTTCTAATAACTAACTTCTATAAACTGTGCTTGACGTCACACACACTATCAATTAAGACGCAAAGCTGTTCATTTTCCCATCTGTTTCCATCAGCTCTGTGCTATAGACTGTTGGGGCTTCCCATTTGTTCTTGGCCAAGTCACCATCTGATGCATCCTTGGTTGGCAAGTAAACTTCCCAGGATATTTATCGTCCGTCCTCACAGTCTTTTGTTTTGAAATTGTGCTTTTGTCGTTAGATATTACGTCAAGCACGTCTTAGAGGAGACAAGAACACATATTGAGAAAAGACATGTTAGAGGCCATCTGGTGGCATCAAAGTTGGACAGCTAGCTCGCAAGCTAGCCTCTGCTACGATATGTTAGCATAGCCAGTCCTTAGCCCCCCGTTCCTTGCAGGCAAGATGTCCCCCTTATTGTTATTTTACATTACACTAGCATGACAACATAATTATTACACAAATATTTATTTAACAAGCAAAAATATCACATTGTTTTTAGGGGGATATCTTTTCTGTTTCACATTCAAACTTGGTGGTTGCGCCGTATCATACCTTCAAAAATCAGGACAACTTAATTGCCCACAATGATGAGGGTAAGAGAATAGCATTGATGCCCAATAGCAACAGCTTAGTTTTTGATTGTTAATGTAATAACCTACTATTACTGAGAATTAAATAGTAATACATTATACTGCACATTCCAATGAAAAATAATAGCCTATTACTGTAACTAAGCAACATTTACTACCCAGCACAGGGATTGGAAGAAGAAGTCTGGATTGGAGGACAAGTATATTACTAATATACATAGACATATATACATAGACGCCGCATTGACTGCTTCTGCCCATTGCTACGATACGTAAACGTCGCCGCCATATTGGTCCGGCCAAGACTGGCCTGTAAACAAATACAAGTAAACGGGGAGCTGCGGTTTTTCTGGATGAAAAGCACTATAACGTTTACATTTCTCAACCGATTTCAATGAGTCCTTTTTTATATTCAAGGGTTTATGATCTACGTGGAGTAGAAAAAAAAGTTTTGTCTCCAGTTACTTAGTTAGGCTATAATCGCTGCTAGACGCTCAAGAGAGCAGTGTCAACGTTAGGCTCACATGAACTGAATTACTTACGTGGTATAATTCATTGTCATAAGGCATTGTAAAAACTCAGGTTTGTCAAGCATGGATTTGGCTTATTTTCCTTGGTTAATACTTGTGGAGACGTCCATATATAATATAATTTAATGTACATGAAATGTGCAGAAAGTTCTTTTTCTGTCCATGTCCCCATCATTTTAGCTTTTCTTGTGCTCCAGGTCAGAACACAGCTCATTCACTTTGAAATACTGGGGGGAAAAAATCTAAATAGCGCATTTTTAAGTACTAATAATTGACCATCATTGAGAAAAATGGAACAAAATCGGCAAATTACAATAGTGAGACACTGGCAGTCAGTCTGCTTTCTATATTTTTATAGCAGTGAAAGGATACAGATATACTCCAAGACAGACAATTACAGACAAAGACAATTATAAGATAAGATACGTCTTTATTGATCCCCAGAGGGCAAATAAAGAGGGAAAATTCAAATGGCCTATAATCGAGAATTTCATCTATATATCTATATTTCTCCAAACCGATTTTTATGACAAGCTACTCGTTTCGGCTAAGCGGCATATTATGAATCTGACTGTAGTTAGCTGGCTAGCTAACTTTTCTCACACTTTGAAGGTTTCCCAAAGAGAAAGAGTTGATACACAGCGATTATAGCCTAACTATCGAGATTCTACGTAACTAGAGACGAAACTTTTTTTTTACTCCACGTAGATCATAAACCCTTGAATATAAAACGACTCACTGAAATCGGTTGAGAAATGTAAACGTTATAGTGCTTTTCATCCAGAAAAACCGCAGCTCCCCCGTTTACTTGTATTTGTTTACAGGCCAGTCTTGGCCGGACCAATATGGCGGCGACGTTTACGTACGATCCACAGGCCAATGCGGCGTCTATGTATATATGTCTATGACTAATATATATATTACATACATTACATACATTATATTACACAGATGTGGCCATACACAGATGGACATGGGTGATTGTTGTCTTATTTCACGATTCATTCAACATTACAGATACTTGGGGCACAGAAGGGCCATTCACCTAAGTAGTTTGAGTGGTAAATACACAGTGGCCTGGGGAGAGGAAATCTATTTTCATTTAAAGCATATCTCAGCAGTGAACCGGCATAGAGCACCGGCAAACGCCTTGAGAGTTTTCTCAAACCCAAATATGATAAAGTGCAATTATTTGGAGCACTTTAGAAAATGTAATGTGACAGAAATGCGTTAGCATATGAAACTGTCAACAGATGAGACTGCAGTTAGTGAACCCTGAGGACTGAAGTTGGGAGAAGATCTATAGTGCAGGCTAGCATTACAGCTCGTTCCAGATAAACCAGCCCTAAGGGAGCTCATTATAAAGGTATTTTAATTTAGTCAGTAAGTAATCAAAGCAAAAAAAATCTGTTGCATCCTTTTTTTTTAATAAGATATTACTACCACTGAGAAAAGAAATCACATAGAAGCCAAGGAATCAAAACAAACGATATGATTTACTTAGTAAAGGTATCACCAAAGTGCAAATTTCTGTCACACACGTGACACGTGACCTCCATGTGAAAAGCACTGAATTGCATCAATTCAATACCATGTTATCACACTCAGCTCGTTCCCACCTCATAGCCTTGCACAGCTTGAGAAAGTGGCGTCTTCCAGAACATAGAACTTGAGGCTCAGCACAGCAAGAGGGCAGGCTGAGTGAAGCTCCCTGTGTCATCCACTTTAGTATTACTAAGTCAATCAAACACCATTTTCTTGCAATCGACACACTTTTCCTTTCCTTCAGAGAGGTAGAGAGAGACATAAATAACATTAATCCCTACTACATTTTCCCATTGAACTCCATAGGGAAATAAGTAGATAGATAGATAGATAGATAGATAGATAGATAGATGGAGAGATGGAGAGATGGATAGATACATTTAAGACCATTAAAGATATTTATATCAATCTTTTTCTCTCTAGTGGGAGCACGTTGCTAAGAAAGCTGTCTCTAGCCCGAAATCATGATTTTGTGTTATTTGTTTGCTGTTTGGTGTTAACATTTTGAAAAGGCTGACAGCCTTTTATGATGCAAAATTAAATTAAAGAAGTGAATGTTTATTAACTGACGAACTTGGTTGGGGTCATTAAAACAATACTCAACGAAGAATTTCAATACACAGTGGCCTGGGGAGAGAAAATGTATTTTTACTACTTAGATGCTTAATATAGTAATTAAATAAGGTAATGTCAAGAAACGTAGTTGTAAACTGATTGTATACATACATTTCAAATTATCATTAATCCACTGGAGAATGTTGCTTTTTCAGCATTTGTCATTTGGAATAGTCACTGCTCACTTTCAACAGCGGGCTTTATTGTTAGAGGACATTCTCATGAGGGCTAATGCACCGCCAGTTGAGCTCTTGCATCATCCTCTATTTCCTCCTCTTCTTCCCAGTCATCATCATTAGCTTGTGTTAGGCTCTGAGGCTCTGCGTATATGTTTGTTTCTGTGAGTGTCTTTGGCACTTTTCCTCGCTCTGAATGAAGGAAATATTACACTCTCAGTACTTGTTATCATCATTATCACCATCATCGTCACCACTATTATCACCACCATCATATGACATCTATAAAGTGGTTTGGTGTACGCTGTCTCGCCCAATACAATTTGAAGGAGAAAATTTTAAAAAATAATAAATAAAATACTTAATGAATTTCTTTTAGCCATAATAATTAGACAGACAGACAGACAGACAGACAGACAGACAGACAGACATATCCCTCCTGAGACCCACCAAAATGTTTCTGGATTTCACATGTAGCAATTTAAAAAAAAATATATATATATATTTTTATTTGAAAATGATTGTATGTGTACTCCAGTGGACATCAACACTAGGAAGAATAGGAGAGTTTGGAAAATCCACACATTACATACAGCACACATGGCAGGCCCATGTCATTATCTACATTTCAAAACATTTCAAATCCAAATTTTCCGTTGGGTAATGCTGGCTGCAAAATCAAAGCATTCACTTTTCGCCCATAATGGTTGCCAGGCAGTTTCAGCTTGCTGAGTCTCCACAGGTGATGCCTCTGAACTCTCTAGCTCTTCATCTTCTTTCACAAGAAGGGTTAGTGA
This sequence comes from Hoplostethus atlanticus, assembly GCA_034670405.1. Lineage (NCBI taxonomy): Eukaryota > Metazoa > Chordata > Actinopteri > Trachichthyiformes > Trachichthyidae > Hoplostethus > Hoplostethus atlanticus. The sequence goes on along the minus strand of JAXDDX010000003.1, from coordinate 6,633,868 downwards.
AGATGTCCACATGATGTACAGCGTAGCTATAAATAGTCTCTTATTTAGAGTAAAAATTGTTAAATATCTCTGAAAACTGAATCAAGCTTTTCTAAGCTGTTCAAAAATACAAGAATATTAAACTCACAAACACTTAAATTAAATAATTATCAGCTTACCTTTAATTTTTCATTAAATATCTGTGTTGATGTGTGTGCCACTTTGTAATGCCAGAAAGAGGAAGTTCCCAAGTTCCTACCCCCAGATAGATAGATAGATAGATAGATAGATAGATAGTGGCTGACATGGGTGGACAGTAGTGAGAAAAAAATCCTTTCACAGCAGGTTCAATCACTGTTGGTTAATCCAGCTTTCTCTTGACGGAGCACCCTGCTTGCTGCTGTTTAGGAGGAAATTTTGTATTTTGCTCTCCAGGTTTCTAATTGTCACTTCCTGTGCACCAAGAAGAAACCCAACACCTGAATTAATTTGAGCTAATAGCGACTCTGCAGGGCCTCAATTAGCGGGATGGGACTCTCTTCTGTGTTGTAATTTGTGATCTTTAACTGTTAATGGCTATAAGGAAGTAAGGCAAACAGGCAATAAAGAAGTAAAAAAAGCAACAAAGATAAGTAGGACCACAGTGAAATGTAGCTTGGTAGACATATAGCGACCAGTAAAGAACATAAACTCCCATTCTTTGGCACAATCACTGTCAAGACTGCTGATTTTCATGTGACATAAAGCAAGAATTATGGGATTGCATTGCAGGTCGTTTTTCATTCTTAATAATTCACCTGTCTCTCCCAGCCTGCTGAGGACTCTCTCTGTTCCTTGTTTCATGTTAACTAGACAGTAATAGAGTTGAGGCCAAAAAAGTGAGCTGGAAAGTGTGCTACAATCTGTGGTGTACTTTATTGTGACTTAGAATACACTACCAGATTGCTTTACAGCAACGATTACAAATCCTTACTTTTTCTTCTGTCTCTCCTCCCAAATTGTTGTTGCTGCTCTCTCTCTCTCTCTCTCTCTCTCTTTCTCCCACTGTCTCTCTCTTGTTTCTGCATTGACAAAGAAGGTATGTGAAATGATTTGCCACATCCATTGTCAAGACTATTGATTTTAATTTGACATAAAACAAGAAATAGGAAAGAATCAGTAAAACAAATGTGGAGATGATACCAAATGGTCTCAGCGAACCCAGTCATTTAAAAAGGCTTGAGCTGCTTAATGGAAAAGTTAGTTGGTTGGTTGGTTGCAGCTGCACCATAAATTAAAATTTGTAACCATTTTGACATTAATAATAAATAAAAGATCCCTCTTCTGCACTCAGCCTGCCTCAAGCTGTGGTTCAAATGGATCCACTTAAAGTCACCACATTTGTTTTTGGGGTCAATTACAGACGATGGATGAACAAGAGCAATTAGGTCTATACAAATTTTATTTATTTAACTGAGAAAACAACATTGTGAGCTAAAAATGTATGTGATTATACCTAGCCAATCAGATCCTGTCATATATGTTGTGGAACTGGCATCAGAATATATTGATACAGTATGAACCTTCTCATATGAAGGTGGTTATGCCAAATGTTAATGTAATAATGTAAAATAAATCCCCGTTATTGATGGTTTGTGATTGGGATTTCTTCTGACCAAAATTTAGAATTTCTATCCTATCTATCTAAGAGTAGACTGTTTTAAAAGATACAAAAAAAATAAGAGGTTAAGAGATTGAAGGTTCTAAAATTCAGAATATTGAGAATTAAGATTAAGATTATTGGTTTGCTTTTTCATGATGGTGTTAGTGGCTGTTTTTCATCGTAGCATGTCCAGTTTGTGGCTGCTATGGGTTGTCTTTCCAAGGATTGTCGTGAAGGACCAAAAACTCTGCAAATGGCGGAGTTTGGAGATATCTGGTAAAAGATGAGCAGATATCTTTGCTTATCGTCCCTTGTCTCTTTCCAGTGTTGAGAGAGCTGCTGCGTGTGGCCACTTTTCCATTAGTATTTGTGTTATTTTAGGACACAGTTTCCTGTTGGCATTGTTTGCCATAACACTCACCTGGCGGTTCCAGCAAAGATCATTCTGTATGATTAGCTCATGTACAGTATTTTGATTTTTTATACCTTCTGTAGGGGAGAGTTGTTGATAGACATAGCTACCAGTGGTCTTGGCTTCCTGCAGAAAGTGGCGTCTATTGCAGTTCTTCTTCCTGGTCCAGTCTAATGCAGCTAATATCATCAGGTTATTTCTGCTCCTTGGCAGGCTGGGCACCTTGGAAGAGCATGCTTTGTCTTTGGTTGGTGATAAAGTCACAGTTTGATGGCACTAGTTCTGATGGTAAACTCATTGTCACAATCATTTCAGTAACATTGACTCAGTGCCTAGCTGAAGTCTGAAGCCACTAGGGGGCAGAAATAGCTTGTCTTGTCTGTTAGACTGTAGACGAGGCTGACCTGGGAACAGCTTTTGAGGCTGCCAAACTATTATTTTTAGTTTTTACTGAAGATCCAATCCCCCAGCTTTCTTAGCAGACTGAGTGAGATCAGTCTCAGCTGTTCCAGGGAGGCAGCTCAAGATTTGGGAACAGAAATAATCGCTTCCTCTTTCCACTGTCAGGACACAACATTCCCTATGAAAGTACAGTTCAGTCCCTAGCAGAGGGAAGCCCTGAGTTCACCTGCAAATTCCTGCAGCATTTTCTGATCCGGGCCAGGGCCCTTTGGCAGGCACAACTGTTAGAAAAGCATCATAAATTTCCCACAAAGGTTTATCTTCAGTGAGGGTCGGGAAAAATCTGGGCCAAATGTTTGTTAATGATGTTTGCTATTGCCAGAGAGTCCTCTGCCCCAGTTCCTGGCATGTTGATTACCTCTTTCACTTTCCTTAAGTATGCAATGACTCTCACTTTCTTGTGCCAGCGCTCAGGTTTTATGTCTTTAATCTGGGCGTAATGAATAATGAAAACTGCATTAGCCGTAAAGCAAAAGAAAGCAAATCCCTACTGGTAATCACTTAGATTATTTTTCATTTCATTTTCTGCTTGTACCTGCTGCCAGGAATATTTACATCACCATGCTGTAATTGCAAGCACGGCTGCCAATATGAGAGATGGGAATTCTATCAAACGTGTGTTCCTCAGTGAGCCATGTAATAGTATTTTGTGAGTTGTACCGAATGCCTCATTTTTGCATGTAGAGACTAACGGTGTTATTTTAGAGGCACAAACCGTTCTGAGATGACAAACACTCTGTCCTCTGATGCTTGAAATAAAGGCAGTTCATCAGATAACTTTTAAAAGGCTTCGCTGATACCCCCGGAGAACAGAATCGAACACTTGCTACAGCAGAATTCATTAGAACAAATGATGTGAAGTGAAGGCAACGCTGTTACGGTAAGCTCCTGTGCATGCTAAAATGGATTTAATGATGAAATCAATGCATTTGAAAAACTCGTTCTTGTGAATTTTCGATGCCTGTGTTTGACATCGCGGGACATTGTCAATCTTTGCTGCACACACGTGGGAGTGGAACTCATTTTGCATTGTTGTCCATCTCTGTATCGTCCAAGGGTTTGACCCTTGTTCTAAAAATGAACGCTGATGCAATAGTCAAGCTGGCAGCAGAAACTCAGGATTAGATAAAGTCTTGAACTGATTACCACCAAGCTCATTTGAAACGTGATACATCACAGCTAGCTGAAAAAGACCTGAAAAGAAAATGCTCTCTCTGGCACTGCTCTTCTCTTAAAAAGCGATCACAATTACCAGTTGCATGTTGCCAGCTCTGATTGCAAGCAAGCAAGTGATTACTGTGACTGTCTAGTGTATCATATTCACACACCAAGTTGGCTATACAACTGAAAAACTGATATAATTCATACTGGACATAACGCTGCTTCAATTACCATCTCAATGTTTAGATTTGTTTTTATCAGTAAATATTAAAAAAATATTACTATAATACTGTAATCAATATTTTATTTTAGCTTCATTTCAATCAATCAACTGTAACCGGCCACTGAGTTACAAATTCATACCTCCTAGCAATGACAGACCTTTGCAATTACTGAACTGTTTTTGTAACATTTATTATTTATTGTTTATTTTCATGTATCTGTGAGTCTTGTCATAGCATAATATTAAATATAACAAAACTCTAAAGGGCATAATCTGCAGTACTCCAGATGTACAATGTGATGTTGCCACCTCCTGGCAGTACTTGTGAAGTATACAGCATCATAACATCACAGTAGAATTATAGGCTAAAGGTACATTGTTTACTTTAATAGCATACTATTTCATTTCAGCATTAACTCATATAGTGACAGTTAACAACATGAAAACCTAGTATAAGTTAAACACTTGAAGAATACATACTCTACATTTTCATTAAAACATTTTTTTACATAATTATATGTATAAAAAATGTATTTCTTTAATATTTTGCAAATGAATGAAATACTAAAGCGATTAGTACCATCTCCATATCCACTGTAGGGATTTTACTGCCTATGCAGTGGTGGTGATGAGTGAAGGTTTGTTTTCTCATATATTACTATTACTAATTGTGCTTCTTTAATATAAAAAAAACAATATAAGTGCCTATGAAACTGCTACTATAAAATCTATGAAGAACTGCCTTTACATGTATTATATACTAAAGAAACATCGTAATCAGCAGACATGGCAGTTCGGACCACGTTCCCTTTTGGGTAAATGTAAGAGAGAAGTGTAAGAAAGGAAGTGTGCAGGTATGAGTTGTTTACTATAGTATATAATAGAAAGCTCTCCTTTATGTTATCAGAGAACTGCAGTAGCTCCTGCTGACTGTATTTCTCTCGATGCTGCATGACGTCTGAATAGTAAGTTGTCTGACACTGAAGTTTCTTGTTCATAACATCAAGGTAAACGAAGCAGTACTAAGAACTGAATTTCCTCTACAGGTTAGAGGTACTGTTTACGTCTGTCTGCAGGCAAATCTACTAAACTCAATAAGATCAGCAACACCTCATCAGCTGACATGGTTCTCTTATCAGAACAAATGAGAAACAGTTTGGCAGATTCTGTGCTGGGGGCTTATTAGAGCTGTCAGCAGGTGTGGTGTGTGTGTGGTATAGGTGTGTGTGTGTGTGTGTGTGTGTGTGTGTGTGTGTGTGTGTGTGTGTGTGCGCGAGGGTGAGGGGGTTAAAAATCACCCTTGACTTACAGTGGAAACTGACATCTATCATGAAGCGTAAAAAAACACCTCATTATATCAGTTAACTCTAATGGACAACAGCCGACTTTGGTGACTTGGGGCTAATGGAAAGATTAAGTCAATTACAGCTAGGCAGGGGACCCAGAAATATTTGTGACATTCTCCAAAATATTGGACCAGTAAGCACACACATAGGCACTGTCACTCAGTGGAAATAATTGTCCTTATTTCAGGGCAAATCCTGCAACATTTGCTTGGGTATTTTCAAAATAAATGTTAATAATAACATGACAATGATGTGGCCCGGTGCTGGTCTTTCATGTGCATCTAGTAAATGCACTCTATCTCATCTAGCATTGCCACTGACATGGTCCACAACCTTGTATTAAACACAGTAAAAAGATACTGTATGTCAATAGTGGTTGGTGACTTAAATTCTCTAAATTTTGTCATTGCACTAGTTTTGTTGGATGCTGCAAACAAACACACAACAATCAAAACTTTATTTAAACAATAAAAAATGAAGTAATTTCCACTTAAAAGGCCATATGTGACAATTTGTACTTTTCTTTTGTAATAATCAAGGTTGAAATCTACTGATGATGAGTGCAAATGTCATACTGTGTCTCCCTCCAGGTGAATTCTCTTTGCAGTGTAAATTAGTTCAGCCCATGGGGTGGGCATACAAGTTAAGTGCCTCTCAGCTTTAAAACTCATCGGGAGAATTAAGGCCTGCGGGGTACCTGGCAGCAACTGGATTAAATGATGTGACCTTTGGCCCGCAGGCGACCACGCTTCAGCAGGAAGCCCAGGGTTTTGAGTTTTTAATAACATATAAAAGCTCTACCCTGAAGTCAAAGTTGAAGAGTTTTCAATTCCGGATGAACGGTTGCATTTTTGCTGGCTGGCCTTTATTTGTGTCCTTAACTGACACCACAGCAGTCAGCACATGGCTGTATTGAAGGTGGTTTTGATCGTGCTCTGTTACCCCCACAATTGCTTTTGCATTATTAAAAGCTATTTGGCAACACTTTATAAAGGCCCTATACCAATGTTGAAAGCAAAGGTTTTGTAAGCACACAACAGTGCTGTGTTAGTACTTGATGAAAATCTTCTATCACATAAGGTACTTACAGTACAAGGGTGTAACAACTCAATGTATGTCCAAGTGAACGAATGTGTTGTTGCATTGCTGAATACTAACATAGACAGAGATTTTCATTTTGCACTAACACAGCATTACGGTGTACTTACAAGACCTTTTCACTGGTTAATGCAGAGGTTAATACAGTGAAACCTCCAACGCTGAACAATTGTCCAACTTTCTATTTGTTACAATTTTAAGTTAAATAGATTTTTTTGACCCTGCAAACACACCCTTCGGATTTGGAATCAAGTCCCCATCACTGTTAGTTTCATCTAATGGTAAAAATCCCAGATCCAGATCACCACTAAAATCACATCACTTGTTCTATTTGTTCACCAAATTTCATGTAAAGGGAGAGCCACTGCCATTTTGCAGCAACTAACATCCCATCATCCCATGGATTTCTTCACTTGGAGACTCTCAGGCTCACATAACAACAGCCTATAATCCTCTCATACTTACTCATTATTGACATGACATATACAGGTAGGCTATTTTATGGATGCTTTTTGCAGAAGCACCTTGCAATACATTTAATGAATACATAGTTTGGTGTTGATATTCCCAGTGGAAACTCCTGACCCAGTACTGTTAGTGCCATGCTGTATTGTATTGTGTTGGAAAACAGAACTATTGATTTTCATCATTAGAATCTGAAATTATCAGCTGACTATTTATTAATCATCACTTGGCTACTCATGTAGTACAATTTACTAAGACTGACATATGAAACAGTCTTTCCTGTTATTTGTGATGTTGACATGAAAGGCAATATAGTAGTTGTGTTTACAGGTCTGCACTTTACTGAAGTCATTTCTGTCTGCAACACACTCCTCTCCTGTGTTCACTACTGAATAATCTGTATTTTTTTTGCAAAGGAGACAACCTTGTAGTTTTGAAATTGAAGGGCATATTAATATCAATGTACTTAAATGGCAATAAAGTCAATAAAGAGATAAATAATAAAGAGAGTGTCACTCTCCACTTCATTCTGCTGTTGAGGGGCACTCTAAAGATAAACCACTAAATTCTTACTTTTAGTGGAGGTCAACCTAATTTGGTCAAAAACTCAAAAAGTTGTGGTCCTGTTCTTGGAGTTTGGGATTTACGTACCTCTTGTGTTGATTATCTTTGCTTTATCTGTTTTTTTTTGTGATGCTGTGACAAACCTGTTCATTGAAAGTGCCCTGTAAATAAACCTGTTTTGAGTGCGATGTGATTGCCCTGGTCACGTGTTATCCTTGCTATCCTAGGTTCCCTGCCCACCTGGGGCTTTATCGGGCACACAAATAAAGAATCTGATTAAATTTGACTGGTCCCACTGCCTTTTTAGATATTATCCCAGGAGTAAAATAAGCTGGGGAAGATGGATTTGGCTGCCTGTTGGTTGCGCGTGGTTCTTCTATAGGTTACAGGATTTTCTTTGTAGTGGTAGGGTATGAGGGGTGACTTTCAAAGTAGCTGCCGCCACCATTCCATATTCAACCATCAAAGAATCGCTCCTGACAGAGACGTAATGAACTAAAATAGCCTTAATGAGATCAGTGAGGCCTTGCTTGCGTTGTCCCCGGGGGAACAACCACCAGCAGAAATAGACCTGATAAGCCCAAGCAATTGTTAGAATGGAGTCACTTTAGCAACACTTGGACAAACAGGAGAGTAATGCCAAGGGAGACAATTATCAAGAATGTTTCCAGCTAGAGGGGGACATTGGCGTCTCGACAACAGATAGTACAAACAGTAATCATATTGATCATGAAAAGACTCGGTAGGAAAAGACATTGTACAGCTTTTCATTGTAGAGAAAATGAATCACACAATACATCAAACTTCTGCAATCATTTCATTCATGTGAGCGATAACCTTTAGATACACTCACACATCCTGTAATTATGAAATTCAGTCCGGTGTAAAATATATATTACAAATGACTGCTGTGATGTTTAGGATGATAGAGTTTGTTTGACTCCAGGCTACTTCTCTGACTGAGCTCTGCAGAAGTCCAGATGGTCCGTCCTGTAACACCTCATTATCCATATATCACGTTGACTTGATGATGTCACTTGGCAGGACTCAAGGCGCCTTACATGATGCATATCTCTGTTAACACAGTTACACGCTGCAAAAAAAACAATGGTGTCACTGACAGCAGGGAATACGAGCTTTCCAGCGTTGGCCTAGATGTGTAGGCCTATGACAAGGCAGGCAGCGGCAGGCAGCGGGGAGGGAAAGTCAAAAAATTAGCCCACTCATAAACAACAACAGGCAAAATAGGGTATTTTTAAACATCTTTTATTGTCTTTGCTAGGCAGTCGGTGTCTTTGGAGTGTATTTGGCCGTCGCCGCTGTCACCACAAAGCAAAAGGAACATTATTTCTCAATGCTAAGAGGAAAGAAGAGTGGAGTTCCCTGTCCTAATTGACTCGCTTTGAATACTTCGCTGCCAGCGACAACAAAGTGCAGTTCAGATGCAAGGACAATCTAAAACCAGTCTGTTTGGTCTCGTTGTGCCGAACGTCTGACTGGCATACAAAAGTGAACCAAACTTTTGCAGTAGTTCCGCCAAAGCCCCGCCTCACCGTGTGTGTGTGTGTGTGTGCAATACATCACCCGCACATCTGGAGCAACATCTTTAATGCCTTCATACAGCGACAGTTCTATCTTCCGATGATGCAATGGTCATTTACAATTCATTAGATATAAATCTGATACTACAGAGCATCATCAAACTTCCCCTTGCCCGAAAATAACCCTGAAACTTATGGTATGATTCAATTCCCACCCTGCCGTTGCTGCTGTCAAAAAGTTCTATTCATCTTCTTTTTCATTTTCCCTTGTAACTAGAAGCTGTCTAGGCCCAGGGGCTTTGCCTTGCAGTTTGCTAGGCTATATTTATAATTGGACCCCGTCAACAATGTCCAGGGCAACTCAACCGCATGGTTTGTTATGGCAGCTATTGTATACCGATTTCAACACATGTCAGCTGTGAGATGCTTTGTGTGTCATTAATGCAGAACTACAGGTAGTGAAGACAGGATGGTTGCACCCGGGAGTTTGTGGATGGAATGAAAATCATCTAAAGAGGATCAGAGGGAACAGAGTGCAGTTAAAGTCAAAATTCTTGAAGATAATCTGAAGCTCTAGGGGCACTGCAGACTTGAGAAGAGCGCATGGGTGCGTATATACATCTAACATGCTACATGCAAAGGCTACTTTGATCTGCGGTGTACAGTGAACACACACAACAGCAATGTCTGCAAGCCACAAATGGTGGTGAAAGTTTAACGATGATCTCTGAATTACTTCTTACATTCACTTATAATGTGGAACTATAAATACTTAATAAGAGATTGTCTTTGGTAATAACATAATATCATTACATTTACCTGCAACACATTTCCAGAGCCTCTCCCTCGCTAACTCACCTGAAGACACTATTACACACTATCCTAAAAGGTCTGAGATTCTTGTCTGCACGCCTTGCCTTGCAGTACTTGCTTACCAAAATCAAACATACTTTCAATATTATTCCAGATGAGTGATGCAGAGAGAGGGATCATGACTGGGCTTGTCGGGAGTCAGAGGAGAATGCTCTGCTGGGGAAACATCTGACAGCTGGAGGACCTGTGTGGTGAGAGAGAAGGGTAGCAGGAGGGCAGGAAATAGGACAATGTCACTGCATGACTTTGATAAGTAAAACTGTTGACTCAAATGTAAAAGAGTTTATAGTAGCCTACTTTGCGGGGTGAATACCGGGCTGTGGAGATTGGCTGCATGGGCAGTGGATATTCAGTCACATCTCAGTGCTTCGCCTCAAACACTTCTGGTGGAATAGGGCTGTTTTGCCATGAAGTGTCATTACTTTCAGTCCATTATGAAATGTGCTCCATGCAAAACTACGCACAGCTTGACTGACAGAGAATGCAATGCACAACCTGCTTGAGGATCTTAGGATAGCGCAATTTCAACAGGGAAAAAACGAAAACATGGCAGGTGAAACTGTGCACAGCATGGTACGGATATAAAGCACAATGTGAAACAGTGCACGCTTTATCTCGGTAATGTATAGTGTGCGTGTGTGTGTGCGCGTGTGTGTGTGTGAGTGCAGTAGGGCATACCACGAGAGGGAGACAAAGCTTGTCTCTATATAGATTAGACACAGTATAACCAGCCCAGGATCAGGAGTTGATTTTGCCTCACTGTTATGAGGAGCCTAATTTACCCTGCGACGTGCTTTGCTGAGGAAAATAACAGAAATACTTTTAAAACAACGAATTAAAACAAACGTTTCCATTTAAAGCAGCGTTAACCTAACCTGCTCATAACAGGGACAGGAAAAACATCTTAATAATTATTTCTTTTTCACCCCCCCCACCACCACCTCATCCAGCCCGCTCGAGTCCAACCCACGCGGTATCGTTTTGTCTCTGCAGAATGACACGAGCCGCGTCCATTTAAAACCTGACAAAGGCATTCCAACGGAGATATCAACCAATCGCCTGAAACGAGGGCGTGACTCTCCTTACTCCGGCTGTGCTGGAGTATGAAGTTTAGGCTATCTGTGTACAGCTGCCGCGAGAGAATGGTGCGCCTCAGCACGCGTAGGTGTGTGATATTCTCCAACTCAGATGTTATATTCTTACAACTTTAACCGCCGCACTTTAGTTCGTTAGGGTTTATGCGCAAAGTTCAAAGCATCTCTTCTGCGGCTCCGCACTACAAATGGCTTGGATTATTCCCCCGCATCTGCGTGGGACTGGCGCTGCTTTTATTCTGGTTGCAGTAATTCTGACAGGTGATGCAGTTGCGCAGGTTTTTGACAGCTATGGATTATCGTATGCCTTGAGGTCCGAGCTGTCAGAGGACGCGATATTGGTCGCCAACAATGGGATACGCGTGCCTTTCGGGAGATCTGTCTTTATTGATCCCATCAACGATTTGGTCATCCAAGTTCAGCCCGGTGATAAATGCAGCATAACAGTGCTGGACAATGATCCCTTGTCTCAAAGGCCTGGACACCTGTCTCCGAAAAAGTTTCCGTGTGAATTCGGTCCCAACGACGTGAAGTATTCCCACTTTGGCTCCAGGAGTCCTCCAAGGGATAGGGTGAGGTTACAACTCAGGTATGACACCCAAACGGATACCATTATAATACCTTTTATGATGGAGGTGGAAGTCATTTTCACCCAGTTGGAAGTGCTAACCAAAAATATGCCCCTCACGGTTGAGACGCTGCTCGGCACGAGTAACCCCATCGATAGGAAAATCGTAGAGTTCACCTTTGATAGGAGCGCAAACCAATGCAAACTAGCCTCTCTCTCCAGTGGCAGCGCGCTGCCCAGGTATGGGAAACTTGTGGATGAGGGCAATCTGGGAAAAATGGTGGACTGTGATGAATTTGTTAAAATGAATATCCGTTATCAGCACACTTTTGCTTCGAAATCACCAAACAGAGATTATATTCCAATGCTTGTGGAATTACAAGATAAGGAAGGCAATTTGCTCAAGCAGGAATTTTTCAAAATTTTGGTGCGAATCAGGGAGGGAGAGGAAAACACAGCCCCTAAACCCAGTTTTTTGGCAATGATGATGATGGAAGCAGACCAGTTTGTAATGACAGCAATAACCACAGATATGCTGGCTGCAGAGGACATTGAGTCTAATCCTGATGATTTAATTTTCAACATCACATCCCCACTGTCCTTTGAGGAGGGGTACATAGTGAGCACGGATGATAGGAATTTGCCAATAACCTCGTTTTACCAAGGAGACCTCAAAGACTTGAAAATAGCCTACAAACCCCCTGCTGTGGACTCAGACACTGAGCGGATTTTCCAGATTGAGTTTGAGGTTGTGGACACAGAGGGTGCTGTGTCAGATCCTTTTGCTTTCATGATTGTCGTTAAGCCAATGAACACGTTGGCCCCCGTGGTGACCAGAAATATCGGTCAGTTACTGTACGAGGGACAGTCCAGGCCTCTGTCCAGCTCACATAATCTGGAAATCAGCGACGAGGACAATTTAGACAAAGTCAGAGTGAGTGTAATTCACGGGTTACGGCACGGAGACCTAACTGTTCTGGGCTCAATTAGGAAATTTTTCACCCCAGCTGACCTCGACGCTGGAGTAGTCATTTATCAACATGATGGAAGTGACACATACAGTGATAATATTATTTTCAGGATGACAGATGGCGAAAATGAGGTGGAATTTCTGTTTCCCATCACTGTTGTGCCAACTGACGACGAGCCTCCCATTATCAACGCTAACACTGGTCTGATTTTATTCAAAAACCAAATGATGCCGATCTCTTCTCTCATGCTCAGCGCAGCAGACATTGACTCAGAGGATTCTACTGTAAAATTCACAATCGAGTCTCCCTTTTCCACTGTTGGCCAAGTGCTGCTGCGCCAGTCGGAGGCTCCAGAGGACCCATCAACCTGGAGGTTTAACGCAGGCGATGAAATGTATGAGAAAGTAGTAACTGACTGGCTGCAGCGGGATATTACTGACGGTAAACTGTTTTACAAGCACATCGGACCTCATAGCACCAGCACAGTCATGGACCAGTTTGTGTTCAGAGTTCAAGATGACAACGACCCGCCTAACCAATCAGGCGAAAGCTTGTTCATCGTCAAGGTTCTCCCCGTTGATGACCTGCCCCCTGAACTGTACCCCGGCACTACTCTGCAGATGACTGTGCATGAGTATCAGCTCACTCACTTCCGTAAGAAATTCCTCCGTTACACTGACCTGGATTCAGAAGATAGGGATCTTAAATACACAATCACCCAGCCGCCAACTGATACGGATGAGAACAGCCCCGTTGTATTGGGATCCCTCGTATTGACTGAAAGGCCAGACGTCGAAGTCAGAACATTCACTCAGGCACAGATTAACCACCATAAAATCTCTTACAAACCCCCTGACCTTGAGCTGGGAATTACCACTCATGTTTTGCAGTTTAAGTACACTGTGGAAGACATTTCTGGAAATAGTGTAGGAGGAGTTTTCACTATATTCTTGCAGCCTGTGGACAACAAGCCACCTGAGATAACCAACTCTGGATTCACTCTGTTTGAACGTGGCTCACATATCTTTACAAGTGCCGAGCTGGACACCTCAGACACTGACACCGACAGCAAAGAGATATCATTTACCATTGTCCAGCTTCCACTACATGGCCATGTGCAGTTTACGTTCACTGACATGATAAAAGGTGACACTTTCAGTCTTGAGGATATTGGAAATGGCAGAATTTCCTACATGCATAATGGAGATGAATCAACAGCTGATTTGATACAAATAGACGTCAGCGATGGTGTCCATGTTGTCCCAATTACTATCAAGATTTCGGTGAAGCCCATTGATGATGAAACCCCAACTATCAGTCTCCCGGCTGGCACAATTGGCTCCTATATCGATGTCTTGGAAAACGGAGCGACGGAAATCACAACTAATGTCATTCAGGGAAGGGACGAGGACACAGATGACCTTCAGTTGACCTTCATTGTGGACGACCTGCCAGTGTTCGGTGAAATCCTGGTGAATGGCGTCCCCTCGGGCAGGTTCACCCAGGCTGATATCATCAACGGCCTGGTGGTATATGCCCACACCAGTGGAGAGACAGGCCTGACCACAAAGGAAGACTTCTTTAATCTCACTCTAACTGATATGTCTGACGAGTGGACCGTAGGGGGAAACAAGGTGACTGGTGTCAGAGTGCATGTTACCATCCTTCCCTTGGACAGCCAGGCCCCAGAGGTCTTTGTGGGCCCACAGTTTGTCGTCGTTGAAGGAGAGAAGAATGTCATTGAAATCCTTCACATAAGCGCTGACGATGTTGACACCCCCAACGACGATCTGCTTTGCACAATCATAGTACAGTCGACTTCGGGTTACGTGGAAAATATCTCCCCGGCCCCGGGCTCAGAGAAATCCAGGTCCGGAACGGCTATTAGCGCTTTCACCATCAAGGACATCAGACAGAATCACATTCACTATGTTCAAAGTATTCACAAAGGGGTAGAACCAGTGGAGGACAGGTTTACATTCAGGTGCTCTGATGGCATCAATTTCTCTGAAAGACACTTTTTCCCTATTTCCATCATCCCCTCTAACGATGAAAAGCCAGAGATCTTCATGAGAGAGTTTGTGGTTATGGAAGGGATGAACATAGTCATTGACACACCCATTTTGAACGGCGCTGATGCAGATATCCCCTCTGATGAGCTGACTTTCATTATCAGCAGACCGCCCAAGCATGGATTTATTCTCAATCAGCTCACCACTGGCACTGTCCCAGTCACCAACTTCACCTTGGATCAGATCAGGGAGGCCTCCAGCATTGTGTATGAGCATGATGATTCAGAGATCACGGAGGACAGCTTTGATATCATTCTCACAGACGGAAAGTTTAGCGTAGAGAAAAAAGTAATAGTTATGATTATCCCTGTGGATGACGAAACCCCAAGGATGGCAATCAACGACGGCCTTGAAATTGAGATAGGTGATGTGAAAATCATAAACAGCAACGTTTTAAAAGCTACTGATCTGGACTCTGAGGATAGCACACTGACTTACATCATCCGCTACGGGCCTGGTCAAGGGTATTTGCAGAAGACAACGCCTTATGGAACATTACAAAATATCACAGTTGGGATGAACTTCACGCAAAGTGAGGTGGACCAGGGTTTGATTGTGTACATCCATAATGGACAAGAGGGGATACGCGACCTTATCAAATTTGACGTGACGGATGGCATCAACCCTTTGATTGACAGATACTTCTATGTCACAGTGGGTGGCATTGACATGGTTTTCCCAGATGTGGTCAATAAAGGAGTATCTCTAAAAGAGGGTGGTAGGGTGACCCTGACCACAGACCTGCTCAGTACCAGTGACCTCAACAGCCCAGATGAACACCTGGTCTTTACAATCACCAGGGCCCCAATGAGAGGACACCTGGAGTGTACGGACACTCCTGGGATGCCCATAACGTCCTTCACACAGCTCCAGCTCGCTGGCAACAAAGTCTACTACATCCACACCGCAGATGATGAAATGAAGATGGATAGCTTTGAATTTGAGGTGACCGATGGCTACAACCCGGTGTTCCGCACGTTTCGCATCTCCATCACGGACGTAGACAATAAAAAACCTGTGGTTACGGTGCATGGGCTTGTGGTGACCGAGGGAGAGAACAAGCTTATCACGCCTTTTGAGTTAACAGTGGAGGATAGGGACACTGTAGACCGCCTCTTGAAGTTCACAGTCACTCAAATCCCAGTCCACGGTCGCCTGCTCTTTAACAGCACCCGGCCTGTCACCGCTTTCACTAAGCAGGATCTGAATGAGAACATGATCAGTTACAAGCACGACGGCACCGAGAGTGCTGAGGACAGCTTCTCCTTCACTGTCACCGACGGCACTCACACAGACTTCTATGTGTTCCCCGATACAGTATTTGAGACTCGTAAGCCCCAAATGATGAAGATTACGGTCCTCTCAGTGGATAATGGAGTACCGCAGATCGTGGTGAACAAAGGTGCCCCCACATTGCGGGTTTTGGAGACTGGTCACCTGGGGTTCATGATCACCAGTAAGAACGTGAAAGCAGAGGACAAAGATAGCCTACACAATTATGTGACCTTTAAGATCACTGTGGGTCCAGAGCATGGTTACCTGATCAACCTCGGCAAAGGAAATGCCACTGTCACCACCTTCACCCAAGGTAAGAGAAAACTACATTTCAAATGGCTTTGTATTCCTACTACATTATGTTAGATTTGTAATGTCCTGCACCTGACTTATCACATTGGAGTTCCCAGAGGTTTTCGAGCCCCGTAACAACTCATCATATATTTACCCACTATGCTAATTGCACTACTCTCTGAGGTCTGAAAAAAGCTGAGTTCAAACACAAAGGTTTTTGTTTTCACTCAAGAGACCGCCTATTTACAGAGATGAAGTATGCCAATGCCTTAGGCTGGCCAGATTTCACAAGAGCAGAGTTTTTTTTTCAGACAGTGCCTAATGTGTTTCACTTTGGGAGAGAACTAATGGTGATTTTGTACAGACCAGAATACTATTTTCTAGCATGCAGACAAGGGGATTATGGACATGATGATAGATGGTGTGAACATGCAACAGCCCAACCAACTTTGCAAACAGAATTACAGTAGTTAGATTCTGATACAAACGGACCAGACGGTAGTCTTAGTAAACTCTCAGGGTTGCAAGATCAGTGTACAATCAATATCCACGTACTTCCTGCTTGTATTTACTGAGTCATTCTCTGAGCTGCCTTCCTCAGGAGGCCTGTTCAATATTTCAAGAGTTCTCACAGGGGTAAACAGACAGTAAATAAAGCCACTATCTCCTGGGCATTTGAAGATTGTGGCTATGCATCTTTATGAGTTGGCCTCTTTGAAGGGAAATGTTTTGACATCAAATATTGAAGACGGCAATGGCTGTAAACTTCAGCAGAATCCTCCATATTTGGGTCTATATCTAGCACCCCTCCTATCAAGGTGGGTAAGACAAACCAGCCTAGCTATTTTTTATGCTCATTTGGGGGCCTAATAGATATACTGTTCTTGTTACCAGGCATTTTCTCTTCTCAGATCCCCTTGCCACTATACAGTGCACACAATTCATCAAGCAGCTTTGGCTCGCTTCTGAAAGCAAGTCATTGACATCTGTCAGGACTAAATTGAACAATTAAACAATCCATTTTTAATCGAGTCAATTAAGTGAAATTAACTGATGAGATTTTCTTATAGACAGGACCATAAATTCCATGGATATTTATCTAAGCATGGCTTTCTTTTTCAGCTGAAATTGATGACATGAAGATATGCTATATTCTGAGGGATGGTGACAATGCTACCAATGACATCTTCTATTTCTCTGTTGAGGATAATGGTAAGTTACTTTGGTTAAATGATCAAATGTAATTTACTATCTAGCTGTTTGGACAACATCACTGTCATGTCATTCATCGACCGCTAATGTGAATGACAGAGAAGGAGGCTGTTGACATAAAGAAGTGAGCAATGGGTGGGGAATGAAAAAAACTTACTTTGGTGAACTTATGCTCTGTAGCAAGCACACCACTGCAGATTAAGTCCTGGTCATGCAGACTGACCTTTCTTTGAGGCAAAAAATATTGAGTTGCTTTATCTTGTCTGATCTTGAGCTTCGCCAAACTCAGCTGTCTCTAGGAAGGTAAAGGAAACTCTTCTATGCATTTCATAATGTGTCTAATGTAGCAGACTTACTATTAAAAATGTATGTGCACAGATGAGAGTCTTTCAGAGCCATAACTAATTTGCCCAGTTTCCCATTTCAGCACGAAAAAGCAAGAAAATAGGCATGCAGGGAAAATAGGATAGGAAATATGTGGGAAATAGCATAAAATAGGAAAAAGGGAGGTCACTTTTTCTTAGGGCTGCCACATTCATTAACCTTTTATCTGGGCATCCAGGATAACACCCCTCATAGAGAAACCCATGCACTACCTGTAAGGGTTGATGAGAGATGAGGCTTGTCTTGCCTTACACACAAAGTGACAATCTGTTTACTCCGTATTGTACT
Source organism: Hoplostethus atlanticus (assembly GCA_034670405.1). Lineage (NCBI taxonomy): Eukaryota > Metazoa > Chordata > Actinopteri > Trachichthyiformes > Trachichthyidae > Hoplostethus > Hoplostethus atlanticus. The sequence goes on along the minus strand of JAXDDX010000003.1, from coordinate 6,615,944 downwards.
AGGCAGCTCAGGCCTCTGACACCCCAACATGATGATCCATTATTTTTTCCATGAAAGGGCTTCTTGAAGTAGCAAAATGAGTGAACGAGTTAGTAAAGACTAATCAATTAGAGGCTCGTTGAATCGTCTGAGGCAATCATGCTGCTGTTGCCGATTAGTTGAAGTAGCGTGGCCGACATAACGTCCTTTCTCCTACCCTTCTGTGGTGACGAGTGAATACAAAGGACCCCTCTGACAAAGGCCCTCTTTTCCCACAGGCACCTCAGAGGGCCCCTAAACACATTTTCTCGTTTCTCGACTTAAACCTAATCTGTGGCTTCAGTCAAATAACACGACAAGTTAACAGCAATGCCAGCAGTCAGATGGGGTGCTAATGAGAGTGTTGACTGAAATGCATGGGACAGCTCTTTATCGTGCGGCGGTATTGAATGCCACTACTCTTTCTGGGCTGCTGGTGACTGTCAAGCTCCTTTATTGTTAAGGCAATTACAGTCAATCCGCAATTATTGGCTCAGTTGGATTATTTGTCATGGACATCTCTCTCTCTCTCTCTCTCTCTCTCTCTCTCTCTGTTATCTGGTACTTTATCTTCTAGAAGTGACAATTAGATTAGCTTGTTTCAGCACTTACTACACTCATTCACGTCAATTGTAGACTTGATAAGAGGATTCAAAACAACATATCTCCAATTCTCTCTTCAATCCTCTCACTAGTTATGGACTGGTCGGACAACATCACACACCCTGCACACTTTAAGATGTCAAACATACGCTTGTGTGTGTCATTGTCATCTCTTTTGGAAAGGACAGTTAAAGTGTAATAAGTCATCCTCTGACACGGCGGCTACATTGCTTTGACAAATCGATGGGGAGCCTTGCTGGATGTGACCCGTGCATAAGGGGACTGCCCTGCGCATACTGCACTGCAGCTTGTGAGTCAGTCACTGAGTGTTTTTTTTTTTGTGAGGATTTGAGCTGTGCTGGTGGCCACCCTAATTCCCCAGACGGAGCCTCCAACTCTTTGAACAGCCGTGCTGGAGGAGGAGGAGCTGAATGGTGTACACTGGCACACAGCTGCACTCTGTCATATTCAGCAGCAATAAAACATTCTCCTCCTCAATTCAACTTCATTGGGCTATTTACCAACCGCACTCGCAAATTTCTTAGTGTGAAAACTTACTTTTCATGTCACAGCTGCTTGCAGTGATTCCAAGAATTTGTGCACTATGAATGTGAGCATAGTTTGAATATATCTACATACTTGCTGTGTGCGTGTGTGTGTGTGTGTGTGTGTGTGTGTGTGTACGAGTGCATCCGAGCACGATACTAGGTTAACTTCTTGTGTGTTTGCGTACCAAAGGTGGCAAATTTGTCACAGTTTGTGTGTTTGTGCGTCTTTTTGGCTTCCTGTTTTAGGCATCAATAGACAGGCTTTCAGGCTGTAGCCAGAGCTGGAAGCCTGCACTGTCACTGTGGCCTGTGTGCTCCAATTTGAGAGTACTGTACTGGGACCAGTGCCCTGCATTACTGACTGTTACAGCATTGCCACTGCCACTCAAAAAGAAAGCAACCCACGGCCTGCACTCATTATGGGGCACAGCAGCACTAATTTACTTTTTGCAGGTTTTTCTCACAAGTGGTGGAATGCATGAAAAAATGCCAAGCCGTTCATATTACTCTGTCCAAATACTTATGGCAGTTCTTGCCTGTTTTGGCATCTGACCACAAGCTTGTTCATGCTGTTGAAGTTGAGGTCTTCAGTTTCTTTATAGGTGGCATGCTCTTAAGTGAGCTGCCAAGGTTGTAGTGCTTCCTGCTGCTTGACGTGTTGTGTGATTTTAACTGTAAAGGGAGTCTCATAAACAACCAGAGCCATTTAAATCTATGTAGCAACTGACAGACTCTTGTATGACAGTTGTATTTGAAAAGATGGTGTGTGATAACGACCTTCTTTGATTTTGAGTGGGCAACAAACCGGTGACTGTATTTTCTTGTTGAAAAGCTGCTGAGGAGGATGTTAAACCATCGGTGGACAGTTTTATGCCTTTGTAATTTAGACTTGAAGAGAAGAAGTGGCTGTTTCACTCAATTAAGCTACATAAAGAGACCAGATGGGCTTTTCACCGCAAATAACAACATGACAATTAGGCTTCATCCCAAAATGCTTATCATTTATAATTGGTGTGTCACAATGAATGAAGGCTTCTCATTGTGTGACTAATGTAGAGCTTCTTTTTACCCCCACACTTCAAATTCTTAGAAATACTGTACATTCTTCACATCATTTCACTGTTAAAAAGAAGTGGCCTGGTTGTTGAACCTCTTATTTGAGGACATTTCTCCTGTTATTTAATAAAGCCGCCACTGTGTGCCTTTACAGCTGCCTTTTAAGGTGGATGGGTTCTGCCAAAGGGAGATGACAGGGGTTACATTCTGGGAGGCGTTTGTGTGTCTTGCTATTTGTCAAGCTTGTCAAGGTTTTGAATGAATAATCACTGAAGGCTGAAATTGCTCATATTAGTTTGTGGCTCTCTGTTTACTGTTTGGAGAGACGCAGCACACCTGCACCGTCGAGTCACGAACAGAGGTGTGGATCAAAAACCTCTTTAATTACTTTAAGTGTCAGAGCAGCTTTTTTTTTTGAGATGATTAGTTGTGTGTGTGTCTGTGTGTGTGTGTGTGTGTGTGTGTGTGGGTGGGTGGGTGTGGGGGTTTTGGAGGGGTCAGGCTCCTGTCATTTTAAGACAGTTAATTGTTGTGTTTCGGTGGACTCCAGCCTTCACCGCATCTCCTGAGGACTGTGGTGCATTCAGGTGAGCTTACCTGAGCACACACAAGCCCTGGCATTCTCCGGCAGTTGTTTGTGGAGCTGAATCCCCGTCTGCCTCCAGCCCCCCTAATCCAGCCAGTCAATCTGCATCAGGGATGTTCCTACTGACAGACAGACTGCTGTGGCTTTTGTTTTGTTTTTCATTCCAGGTACATCCCCCCCCCACCGCCTCTCGCTTTCTATTAGAGAGCTAAGGAGGAAGAAAAGATTGCTGTTTGTTCGTTTCAGAAACATTTTAACTTTAAACTCCTCCCGTTTTCCCATTTGTAAAGTGGGAATTGTTTAGTGTGAAAGTGTGTGAGTCAATAATTCAGATTTGTAGATTTGTTTGGAATAGGTCTACGGTGTCGAGCAGGGAGCAAATTCCTGACCGGAACATTTCTTCTTACATGGCAGCACCTGAAACAGAGAGGAATGTTCCTCTTCTCTCCAGTTTCCAATGCACGTCTACACCACCCACCTCCGCAGGCTTGTTGTGTTTCTTATTTCTGCCTCATGAAACAAGATAAGTTCAGGCCACCATGAGCGCTTCGACCCACAAAAATTCTCAAAACCATATGACACTGCAGTGACATCTGCGTCTACATCCTTGGTGTGATCGGTGGGTAATCGCTTGTGACACTGAGTGCATATTTGAATCTGTCCTCCCTCGTCTCCCCTCCTTTCTAATCCCAGGTTAGGAGGGATTATCTTTCTCCCCATAGCGTGCCGGGGCTCAGCAAAAGTAACAGAGAGCATGCACTCACACGCAATTGTGAGGTTAGAGTAGTCTTTGTGTATGGTAGTATAATACCCCCATCCCAGCCCAGGTGATGACGCTGCAGTTTTCCCGGTGTGTTTCTATCCCATTATTAATGAAATTGTCACCCCTACCCTTTTTTCGTGGGAGGTATAACATTCCTCTGTCCTTGGGACGTATGGCATAGGTGGTGTGTATGGCATGCTTATGGTATAGCTATAGGAAGCGCTATAAGATTTCAGGAAATTACATAGCCGAGTCTGTTGTCCTGTTTTAAGAGATTTTCTGGGTGTTAAGATTTCCTCACATCCCATCTGGGCTGCAGCTAATAAAATACCAGGTAGTGATTTTATTGTTGTGGAAAAATGTTGTGATAAAACATCTGGGAGTTGATTACAGAGTTATTCCTGGGTAGCAGCTGCTTCACTTTGGGGATGAAAACTGAATTACAGAGAGGATTTAGGCTAATCATTTTAAATGGAGTATAATTCTCCCGTCTCGCTGGTTCCTCGTGTCCTCAGTCGTTAACTTGTGAGTGATATTTTTCTCACCAATCTGCAGTGCAATGCTTGGCTGTGTTTCTTCTCAACACAACTTTTTCTTTAGTCTTTTCTAAATTCATTTTGGTGAAATATTTATTTTTTTACAAGCATACAAGCATGATTTTCTTTGTTGTTGATGGTTGTATTTACCTGTTTGATTTTTAGATTTTGTTTCATAAGAACGTGAGACTAAAATGTCATGGTTTTATTGTGATCAATAGATGACTGGGTTTGTTATAGCGTTACGCCTCTTCCCCTCTACTGTGGTTTCTATTTAAGGTACCACCTCTTGAAGTTGCCGGAGTGCAGATTAGCCTTCCATTGATTTATTTTTCTCTGCATCCAAACAGCACTCCATGTTCTGCAGTCCAAAACACGTCCTCTGCCTTCCAACATGTGCCTGTTGAGGCAGGGACGGAGAGATAGTGTCAAATAAATGTGTTAATAATGACTGATAATAATTTAGAAAAGCAACAGCAATCTTTTGCAGACTTTTGGACCCAAAAGATATTACGATTTGCTGGAAGCTGCAAAAATCCACTTGCGCTGATGATGCCCTCATTTACCCTCTGGAAAATTGAAGGGAAATCCAGCCCGATCATTCCTTCCCTCTCTCTTAATATGCTGTCAGAGTATATGGAGCCAACATTACACAGCGAAGGTAAATTCCCCAGTGTATGGAAACCTCAGGCCCAGGCTTGTTCCCTGACTGATGATACGTGTCGTCATCCCTGCCTTAGGATGTCGCTCTAGCAGAACAGAGATTGTTCAAGCACTGATAACCTGGGGAGCACAATGACAGATGCATTCCCTCGACGCAAATAAAACCACAAAGGAGTTTACTTTGGTGGAAGAAAGTTTCTCTACCACTGAGATGATCTCAAAACTCAAAGCCTCACGGACATGACTTAAGTTTCTGTGATCAATTTTCAGGGCGGTCATGACAAACAGCTAGCTTTCTAGTAATGACAACAATAGGTAGTGGAAAATGTATAAAGTGTCATGGAAAGCTGAAATGTCCAGGAAAATAAGGAATGTTTCAGAATCATCTCACAAAAAGTAACAGAAATGATAATTTAGAAAATATTTGGAGAAAAAATATTGTATGGGTTAGCGTTTCCTTCAACCACTCTAGTGCCTAAAAAAACGATCCTATTTGATTGTTGACCATAAAATATGATGGAACTCAATCTTGGAAAATGATTTCTGAAGAGTCCTTTGAGAGTCCATAGTACTAGCTGCTCTGACATTTCTCTTCACAGTGGTAGAGCTTTTGCACAATTTTGCTAAATCACTATGGATAATGTGTTTTTGGCCCCTGAATCCCATCGGTGGGCCTGAGCCGCCCCACTCAGCCCTGCACTTTGAGAAGCTGCTGACAGCTGGGGTAAGGCTGCATCATTACAGCTCTCTCCTGCCTAACCTGGGTTTTGGCATTGGAGCCTGATGGGTACAGGCTATAGGCATCCTCTGTACACACACACGCACAAACACACACACCTGTATGCAGCCATGAAAAAAACATGCGCGCACACACACACACACACACACACACACACGCACCATCTCTTGGGAGCAGCTGCCTGATCCCATACTCTCTGATGAAGCTGGCACTGCTAGAGTGTTGCGTCAAGATGCTGGGCATCAAGCACACTTTAATTGATAACTGCTTTGTCTTTGATTTCAAGCTGTTGTCTTCCTTGATTAGTGTGCTGTGATGTAGGCCGGGAAAGATACCAGCTCCCTTCATTATACCATCAGCATTACAGTATGCCACGAACATACATACAAGGGAATTGAAAATGTTACATGGTTTGAAGCAAACTCTCTTGAGGAGGTTTTCATTTCATACACTCCCTGCGAATGTGGGAGGAGTGTGTCTTAAGAGTATCAGGGTTCTCATCTCATAAAAGGTGCTGATGAAACCCCTTGGGGATTCAAAGTGTGAATCCAGCTTCCCCTCACCACCACCACCACCACCTGCTTCCTTCCTAAGTGGAGCCTGATAGGCAGGATATGAGACCTCATCTAGCTTGAGAAATGGAAAGGAAGTGCAGTCAGAGGGAGATGAAAGGTAGAAGTGTTCTGTTGGTCCCAGGATTGGTGGGGGCAAGGCTTCAAGCTGCTTCCTGTCGCCCGGAGCGATGGCATTAATGTGCTGACGTGCAGTTCGCTCTCTAAACACAGCCTGTGTCGACAAGTTCTGAGGGCTCCAGTGTTGTAGGTAGGTCCCGAGGAGATGCAGCATGATCTACATATGAATGGGAATTATTTTGAGATTCGTCATCTCCTTGATTGGCTGTAAACAGTAAGCACGGCGTCGGCTTGCGCGCGGTGTGTTTAGCCTACTTCGCTGCACCTCGGCAAGCTCTAAAAATATATTACAGACTCAGACTGCAAGGTTATTTAAGTCAGGGAACACTTCTTGCCTTTTACTTCATGTTCTCCTCCTGCACCTACAGTACATCTCTCAAAAGTCAACTTTTAACAAGTGGCTAAAAAAAGATGGTCTCCAGTTGCAGTGCTTGAGAGAGCTATCATCAAGTGACGAGCCAGCCGCATTTTGTTGTAAAATGTAGACAGCACCCTGGAAACCAGTCAGTCACCTGGTCCCCTTTTATAGAGCTGTAGCAGTGCATATTGGACTAAAAGAGTGTATTCTTTTCATTTGTACCACACCACAGTTGATTGACCTCAGTACCACAGTATTTTCATTGCCAGGTGCTTGCTTGCAAAAATCGTGTCAGAAGAATAACATGTGGATTCATAATATTGATTGGTGTTCAAGTTGTATTCTGTGTGTATTTTGCCACACAAACATTTATGAAACAACCAGGGACACGTCCAGCGCTCGGCTCAACCCTTCCCCCATAAGGTATAACAAGGAATGTGTTGCTGTCTGAAATTAACAAGACCGTGCCTGGGCTTATCTTAGTTTTCCAGGACAGGGTCTGGGAGTGAAGAGTTACACATTAGCAAGGAAATGGGGAGAGAGAAACAAAAAGACCACGAGGCACAGGTCTAATACAACTGGGCAATCTGATACAGCTGTTACATTTTGCTTCTTAAATCCCTCGGTAATTGGCTAAAGCCGTTCCAATTACCACCAAATTGTTCTGTAATACGTTTAGGGCTATTATCGGTCAGGGAGTCATGTGCCAGGTCAGAATGTAATTGTTTTTTTTTCCTGCACGTTGTGTTTCATTACAGGGCACAATTAGAGAGCCTCTGGGATAGTTGACTTAACTTCTAAAAGTCAATTGAACAATTTTTAAAGGGCATGTGATGTGCTTTGAGTTCTTGGAGTTAAAATGCCACAGACAAAGCTGTGGACAACGGTGCAGCTCCTGCAGCCTCACATGGTTATGTGCTGTGACATTTAACCTTTGCAGACAAAACAGGTTTCATTCTGGGTGAAATACGACTCATCAGATCATATTACTTTATGCCATCGCTCAGGGGTCCGGGGGTGTTATGGACCTTACGACAGGTTATGTGTCTTTGTGTGTCGGATACAAGTGGTTTCTGAATGGCAGCCCTGCCGTAAATACCAGCTTTGTGAAGCTCATGACGTTCAGTTTTTGTTGAGATTTTGTCACAGAGGTGTTGATTCAGTTCTGTGACAATTCTGAGGCCAGAGTTTTGTGGCATCCATCCATCCATCCATCCATCCCTCCCTCCCTCCCTCCCTGTCAGTAAGCTTCAACGTGACCGCTGTTGCTCTTGGCCGATGCAGTTTGTCACATATAGAGGTGGTGATTGTCAGAGCTCTTTTATAGCTGACACATATCGCTAATTGGCATTGAACTTAATTGCACTCACCTGTGTAGCTGCCTTTGTAATTGTGATGTCTAATGGTATAATGGTATAAGAGGGTTGGATTGATGTAGATTGATGATGAAGGATGCAGTAAATTGCTGCAGACTATAAGCAAAGTCTTAAGCCACAAGTCCTGTATTGACCCGTACAATGTCAAACCAATATCCAATGCTCAGGCTTTGCTATAGCTGCTACAGAACCTCAGTCACCTGCTGTTGCAGCTTATTTTCTGAATTTGGAATAATAAATATGAAAAATATAGCCTACTCTTTAGGTGTGTGTTGTCCCAAAGCTTCTGTCAGCAAAGTAAATCATACGCAAATTATAAATGTGGTAATAAAAATGGTTAAAACAAACTGGCAATAGATTATCCAAATTAATAATAATAATTTGATTTGTCTTGCTGCCTAAAGCTTGTTTAACTAGTATGCATGTACTTCCTCTTCTGATTGGCACTCTTCATCACACAGCATGATACCTTACAGACAATTACATTACACTGAGATATAGGATGAAAAGGAAAACAGTAGATATTGAAAGTTTTATATATATATAGATGAATAGATGAAATATAGATGAAAGGTTTCTAAAGGGGCCATGGATACCCGTGTAATTTCACATGTAATTTCAACATGTTTAAGGGCGATATGATGGTGTAGTGAGTAGGGAGACTGTCCTTCAACCAGAAGGCCCAGGTTTCGTAGCTGCAGTCTACCCTCCCTGGGGCGGGGGACAAGGGGAAAGAGAATCTCTGCAAAAACATATCACAAACAACACAAAAAGTCAAGGCGCCAGTAACTGCATGGCCTGTTTGTATTACAGTTACACCTTTGCCTACCAGGGAGTGGCCAGGGTGTTTGCTGGAGGACTGACTTTAGCAAATATGAGATTGATGCTTTAACAGAAAGAGTTGCTTGACTATGCAGAGCAGGACCATGCATCACTTAAGAGTGCTTTAGGCCTGTCTTAATGTTATTATGTGAGAGAGAAATGACAAATAACAAATTTTGAGCCCTTTTCTTAAAATGCAGATGCTATGTTGTGGCTGAACTCATAACATAAAGCCTCATTGGTGTGGTAGACGTAACAAAGACATTGAAGTCTTTACAATGATTGAAATGAAAGGTAAATGTTTGCAATGCTATTTGAATTTTGCAAGCATCCTTAGAAGTAATCTTCCTCTAACATACATATTTTCAAATCCTGAGCTTTTTCCAGCGCACATCGAAAGTATTTACATTAACAACGTTAAACCCTGAGGCATTTTTTCTCCCTTCTTTTCACGTGTGCAGACTAGCATGCTTATCTTTGACATGCAGGTTTGCATGGTTCCACCAGTCATAAACAAAGGACCTTGGGTCACTTCTGTAGGAATTACAAATTCAGCTTTTCAGAGCGCATTTTCCTCTGAGGCAAAAAACCCCTTCTATATGTGAGGATTTGCAAGTAACAACTGTGTAATGCAGCTGAAACATGCTGTTCTAAATAAAACCAATGGAGGCTGGCCTTGAGAACAGACTCAACAAACACCCAGGCCCATTAGTATGGAGCTCATGAGTCTGTGGGACTGAGATGGGGTTTTATATTCTGTGGCCTCACACTGCTGCTTTCAGCAAACAGTCCACCATTATTCGGCCTGACAAGAGAGCAAACACTGTGCATTCAGAGGTCAGGGAAAAGCACGTCCCTTTCTCTTTGTCAAGTCCCTTTATCCTGCATCCTTATGTTGCTTTGTTTTCTCTCCCCATTTTCACACTTCCCCTTGTATCTCCTTGTTAGTGCCTCTGTTCTTTTCTGTTCAGCCATCCAAGTCACCGGCAGCATTGGAGAGTCGAGGTGTCTTTAGCGCTCGTGTTAGTCACAATTCAATGCTTTTTTTTCCTCCCTTGGGATGGAGACAGCTTTTTGTTGAGTGGGCCTAATGACTGCATTAAGCTCATCTCTACACTTGGGAGGGTAGAGTGAAAAATGTTTGTTTTTCAAGCAAACAGTCAGCAAAGGAGCGTTGCATGTTATTCTTTTGTAACATGGGTAAAGGTTGCCTTGTGTTTGCATCGAATGTGTTAAAAGGTTGCTCAAAAAACACATTTTCCAGCTCCCCCTGTCAGCAGGCAGCCTACGTTATTTCTTTCAGTTGGTCACAGAAGATTTGTTAATATTACTTCAGTAACCATGGCCTTGTGACCGTCAGAGCAGTCATGCATAATTGACTGGTTAGTGAGAAACTCTAAATTTTTAATCCGCGGTGACCTTTACATGTGAATGCTGAGGAAAGCAGGCCTTTGTTGTTGTTTCCCGCTGCTATTGAGAGTTCAGGCCTCTACTCCCCAAACCATGCGGCTGACTGTTAATTAAGACACTCAGGAGGCCGCATCCTCTTTGACAGACTGGAATGCCATTCAAGGGCAATCAAGAAATGCTTTGTCTGACCTCACCTCCACAAACCAAAGCAGGAAAAGCCCTCAGCGACAACTTTTCTATCTCTATATCTTTATATCACTATCTGTTGGATGCAGTTCTAAATTCAAGGTTGGCTAATTGCTTTATTGGCTCGCTTGTACAGAGATACTAAGACTTTTCATCTCTTCATGTACAATCCTTAGATTTGAATGTTGGCAGAGTGTTTGATAAACTACCAGAAGTTTTGGTAGTTTCTAATTTAATTGAGCATTTTTAGACCGAATAGATCTTTTAGATGCACCATATGTATTAAATAGTCACTCCAGCATTTATTCTTAATCTTCCCAAATGAGTCCTGGTAAGGATTGCAGCTTAACCAAAAGGAAGAAAATGCTTTTGAATGACTTGTGGCCACCCAAGTCTGAACCGTCTATTTTCCAGCCCTAACAATGTAGCAGTGAGCAGGGATAAATCCTGACCTTGGGTGCTTGGCAGGACACCTTGTGCCCCTGGTTGGAACCGGAAACTCATGACAGAGCCTATCTTCTGCAGTGTTGCGCATCCAGAGTCGGCTGCTTACTAATCCTGAAGGTGTTCAGAAAGATACCGCTTCAACTAATATTCCCAGGCACGGCTAATTGGATTGTACTTAAAAACCTAGGATGTTTGTGTGTACATTATGCCAGTCATTTGCACACAGTGGAAGTGAAGACTACCTGCAAAGTATCCAAAGGGTGCTGTTCTGAGCGCTTTTTCTGTTTTGCTGTTTGGTATTTGTTTCTCTGTACTTTGATGCTTATCTTACTTTTTTGTCAAATTCATTTTCAAAGTTCCTCAAGCACAAGATACCCTAAAACTTTTAAAAATAGAACCTCATCAGCCAAAGTGTTCCCCTGTGCTTTTTTTTTGTCGCGGGGTTTAGCTAGTGCATGAGAAATGGCGTCATCTGTGGCAGTGTGTGAGGGCGCTGGAGCATGGAGCAGACTCGCAGGACAGGACTGACCTTTCCCTACAATCACACTGTATTTCCTCTGCTACTCCTGTCTCTCCTGGGCCACAAAATAAAGGAGCCCCATCTGAAATAAGAGCCCCGGGAATTCCTCATTGCCTTTCTCCCGCTTTGTGATCCGGGAGGAAAGTCACTGAGCGGTTTCCACAACAACCTTGTACTACAATTTGGACTCAAAGAAGCTTGTCCCATGTGCTTAAAAGGTTGATTACTGTCACTCATACTATGTTAAGAGGGAAAAAAATATTTAGAGTGGAGTGGAGATCTAACTGCTGTACTTTGAATGACTTTCTATGGAAGCTGCGGTGCAGTATGCTGAGAATATGTCCTTGCCCTCATGAGCTACAGAGCGGTCACCACAATGTGTTGTCCTCTGTTTGAGCAGCGGTGGTAATAACTTTATCAGCCGTAGTCTACATGAGGCTGAACAGAAGGAGAAGAATCTGGTATTATTCCACAGCTGAAATACGTGGTGAAAAAATTAAAACCCATTGGAAGTTAAGTAACTATGAAGCTTCAAACCATCAATATGTCACCTGAATTCAACGCAAGCCTGCCAAAGAAAATAACTGCATTGCCAAAGGAATGAAGTCATCTTTTTGAGCAGAGGTGCAATAAGTAAAGAGCTTCTGGGTTTCTTAATCCTTCCCTTCTAAACAGTTTTAACTCTCTGTCTCATTTGGAAAATGTTTATGGACGATAGGGAAAACCAATGAACTCCCTTTGGTCATTGAGCATTTAAGCCTCAAGAAGGAAAAGCCGGCTGTTGTACTCCAAAGTTGAAAAAAGGCCCTGAAGGGTAAATCACCTCTGTTGTACTCCAAAGTTGAAAAAAGGCCCTGAAGGGTAAATCACCTCTGTAATGGTGGTTCAGACGTAACGCTCAAAGAACTTTCCCTGCTGAGAGCAAAGCTTTGCTCGCCTTAAGCCTTGCGTCGCTCTCTGACCCAGCACTTTTGTTTAGAGGCGCCTTTGGCCTTCCTTTCAGGCCCCTCAGATGTGGCTCTGCAGTGACCACGGTGTCAGAGTGACCACAGAGGCGACAGCAGAGCAGAATGGACCCTGCCGAGCGGCCAAATTTATGTCTGTTCCCTTGAAGGCAAAATGGGTTTAGAGCCTGTGAAACCATAACAGTCCTAAATCTTTCAGCCCGTGGCCAACTCCCCACTCGTTACTGCTGATACAGGGCTTAGGGTGATTAGACCATATCTCTCTCCCTGCTCTGCCATGTGCTTTCTCTCCCTCAACAGGATTATCATATCCTTTTTCCCTTAATTGGAGAGGTGAAAAGTATGTCGGCATGGTGTGGTACGCTGTATGGCCCAAAAAATACTTGAAATAGATTCTCCTTGAAACAATATTTCCTAACAGACCTTTTTTTTTGTTCTCTCACTTTAAAGTCTTTTGTTAAGTTTTTGCCTTGTACATCCTCTCCAGTGAGGGAGAGGTTGTCACAAAAACACCCCAACCTCCACAGCAAGAGTTAGAAAAACACAAAATAGTTTGTTATTTACTCATTTTCTGATGACTTTCTTTACTTAAATGAACAATCAATGTTTAGTAAAGAACAGGGAGCACTTACAAATTGTGTGTTTATTTGAGGGAGCAGGCCTAAATAAGGTGTTTTTATGTGCTCTATAAAACAGTGTGGCTCCCAAGCTCCCTTTCCAGCATTTTGCCATCCAAATGTAGTAAATATTTGTGTGAACAATTAGCTGCTCTTTCACACTTCACCTGCTCTGCATTGATATGTTGTTTCCAATTAACCATGGGTTGTTGTAGGCTCCAGCATCATAAAAAGAAATACAGTTTTTGTTGTATTATAATTGGTTTTGTAGACAAGTCAGCACCAAATCTCATCTTCCCTGGGATTTTGTTCTTATAACATACACTTTAATCATAACTGTAGTAATGTCAGGTTAGAACACAACACATGAACTATTCAACAAACTGCCGACTAACTTGAAAAGATTAAATGGCCATTAACGTAATGGGAGCGATATACCATCAAAATACACAGAAGGCTCCATGCACACAGTTGTGCACATGCATACAGTCCTACCGCTGCTAGACTCTACTTTCACTGCAGCCTTTAAAAAGCTACTCAATATGATAGAGAGACATTATACTCTTCCAGTGCTCTGATATCACGCCTTTGTTATGAAGTACATAGATGGTAAATGGACGCAAGTAATAAAATCCTGTAATTGTGCCTTTCAGGGAGGTCTGTTATTAAATGGCATGGGAAAGTGCTCCTATGTTATACGCACAAGACGAGACGAACAGCTCTGCCCTGCTAATATTTTGCTGGGCTTGTGCACATCATCTCAATAGTATGAGCCGCTACAGCATCATAACGCTGTCTGAATGGATTACTGTTATTACAGCTCATGGAAACTGTTGCGGCGCTATATGATCATTAAGTATTTTTAGATGTATTGTCCCTATTGAACAGAGAGATCAGAGACTGGTCCCACTTTATCCAGTCTAATCAGTGTTGGTGCTGCTGGCTCTATGGGCGAAGGGGCCGCCTGTCTGTCTGCCTGTCTGCCTGTCTGCCCGGCTGAATGAACAGGCGAGGGTCCATGGGGCATGCTGGCCCCCTCAATCCTTCGAGGGTGACCAAATAAGGGCTGTCTGCAACATGTATGCAGGGAGGAGACAAGGGCACCATGTTGGCACAACCCAGCCTTTCACATTCTTCAGCCCCTCTCAAAAGGCTTCTGTCCCTCATCACACATCCCACTACCCTAGCTAGCTAATGCACATGTTAAACTGTACAGCTACATGTACGAGGCTTCTTGCAGGGCTGCACCGCTTCATGTGCAAAGCTTTGTTACACTTAAGGGGTTGACGTGTTGGAGCACTTGCTTATTTATTATTTTTTCATACATTTTCCATTTTAGGCATTTAAAAAATTAGACACGTACAATAAGCTTCAATTCTTGGATCACACACAAGCAACCAATAGTGAGGAGGGCCTGCAAGGAGTCAACTTATTCAGTAGATGAAATTAGAAAAAAAGGTTTTTTTTGATAAAAATAACTGAGAATATGCATATTGTGTAGAATAAATAGTCCAATATAACTTGCTGCACCTAGAATGGGCAGTGATGTATGGTGCTGCATTGAATTGCACAGCCACGCACATACTGGAATGTATAAGATACCAATATTTTTCTCGCTGAATTCTGGCTCAGGGCTGTGAGCACTGGTTAAAGATTAACTCTGGTGTTTTCCTGGAGGCCTCTTTGAAGTGGACTTACTCCAACCCCTGCTTATCTTAATTAGAAAGAAATCTGGAGGAGTGAAGTGGTCCTCTGGAAACAAGCACCTCCTCTCTCCAGTTCCCCCGAAGGCCACATTGCAGCTTTACCAGGACTTTAAGGCTCTCACAGCCCAATATTTACTCATGTGCGTAGTGGAATAAATGTAGCAGAAATTGTGAACATGAATTATTTTTCCTGGGGTGCGAAGGCATTGCTTTGGCCTTCATGCTCCCCAGATCTCAGTGTATATAAAAAAAATACATAATTGATAAATCCACTTTCTGTTTGTGAACACTGTTGAAGGGAAACGGGTGTTTGAAAAGGAGAAAGCAGCCCCTTTATGAGGCTTAACTTTATATCTAGGCAATCTCTTCAATGTCATGTAAATAATCAGGCAATTGGTGTCACCATTTAATGTTCTGACTGAAATATATGGAGCACTAGGTGATAAAAACCTACCTATACATGGTCTTGGAATGTCTCGGTGTTTGATTACACAGAGGTGATCACTACTAGTTTACGTTCCCACATCCAAGAATAATGCTTTAGATCAAGTTAACATCAACAATGTTATATTAACAGACTATACCAAAGCCTTTTCCATTACCTTAGGAGCAGGGGAGGGGCTCCTTCACGACTCAGAGATCACACATTGCAGTGTTTACCGGTGGCATGCATGCCACGCTGCTGGCTCTGATCCAAATGGAGTAGGGAGGTCCTGTCATGTTCCTTTGTCTCAACAGGATTGGTCTGGAACACACAGGAGGCGCAAATACTCCACCGAGCTAGATCTCCCTGAGTTATTAAAGTAGTAATCTGTGACATTTTCATATGAGTACGTTTCTGTTTAGCTGCTCTCTGTCGCTAAATGATATAACACACAACAGTGATTCATTCATGCCCAGGTCACGAAAGCTTTTACATTTGCAGGTCTAAACACCCGGTCTTGGGTTGCTCTTTCTCGGTGAATTTGTTTCCCCTAAAAATGTGTTTCTCCTGGCGTCGTGCCATCGCCTCAATTTCACACCAGGGAGGAAAATAACAAAATACTTTGATTTTTTTTGTTGATTGTTTTCCTATCTCTCTGGGTTTTCAAACAGTTTTTAAAGAATGAAAGTAGCCAATCAAAAGTTACTAGTTGCCTCGTAGTGAATGGAGCTCATGCTTGTGATCTTATTATCTCAAATCATGAGCATCCATTGATTCTGCGAGGAAGTTTTCAGGCTAAAGATTAGTCTACTTGGCATTTCCCTCACAATACATTTCTCAGGGGATACAAATGTTGGCACAACGGGAGAAATCCTCTGGTGCACAGCAAGTGATACGCTTCACATCGACGGAAGCAGATATGAAGATATTAAGAGATATTAAGACCAACTCTGCTCTCAGGGTGCGTTCATTACAATTTAAAGAAATCCACCCCGGCTGAATGATTCAACGGGGCTTTTAGCTTCGCAGGAGAAAACAGTTTGTGTTTTCTCTCTGCTCGTGCTTCACACTGCCTTCGCCCCTTTTCGTCCCAATTACAGCTTAGTATCGACGTCACTGGGTCCGTCTGAAGTCTGCCCTCAGAGCTAGATCTTCAAGTTCGAGGAGCATCAACATCTGCCATCTGTATTCTTTTTCATTTCAACTTTATTGACAAATCATAACTTTGAAGATGAACCAGAGGAAGGAACGTTGTTTCAGTATCTCACTAGATTCCTTATCGTCTCAGCTTAATTTCCCCTATTCAGTCAAAGATGATCAAAGTGCCTCCGTGTGTTCATGATAAATTTACGAAATGCATCCAAGCGCAAGTGAATGATTCAACTGATCATCTTACTGGAGAGAGAAAACACTTTCTGGTCTCCTCTCTCCTTGTGCTTCACACTGACTTTGTCCTTTTGTCCCAGTTCTGGCTCAGTGTTGTTGAGAACCGTAGATGTCATGGGTATTAAGACCCATTTATTCTGTGTAAGGAAATATGTAGACTGTTATACTAAATGAAAAAGCCCTGAACAGGTGCAGAGGAGATCTCACATGTGAGTGCACACACACACACACGTGCAAGCTCACACACACACACACACACACACACACACACACACAAATGTATGCACCCTCACACATAATAAAACACCCAGGGTGAATGTGTATAGGTCTCGCTGTGCTCTTGAGCAACCAAACGGGCATAGTGGAGCGGTCGGCTGGACGTGACAGATTTACCGACCGTAACAACTGGGGCGGGGCGGGAAGGGTCGGGAGGCTCAGTAGTTGTGTCTAACACAAACAAAGGCGACACTCTGAAACCCCCTGAACAATGCACACACACACACCCTCCCAGTGATTTCTCTTTTATTCCACCACTTTCACAACCAGCCAGCTGTTTAGTGGGTCAGTCATCTGGATCTGGTCCCCTCACCATCCAGTACAGCAGCAGCTCACTGGTTATAATCACTGCATTAAAGTGTGGTGTGTCATTGTTTGTACATCTTATTTTTCAGATTAAGTGTTTTAAGTGTTTTTAATCCTTCAATGTGTGTGTGTGTGTGTGTGTGTGTGTTTGATATCTGTGTGTGGTTTTGCTCTCACTCTCTCTGGTCAAATGGTAGCAGCGATGCCCTCCGGGGCTGTAGCCACTGCCTTTGAATCCGACTTCAAAAGGCGGAGGATGAAATAACCCAGTTCAGACAGGAAACAGACACCTTTTATCTTAATTAGAAATGAAGCAATTAGACGGCACGCCTCCTAGACGCTTTGCATCAGGACGGTGCATCACTCATACCTCCCACTGAATATTGGCAAGGAGTCTCAAAGTCAAGCCCCGAAGGTATCCAGGAAATTATTCCAATAAGGGTGTATTGAAAATTGCTGTGACACCCCAGAAACAAGCGGCTATACGCACATCTCCATAACATGCTTTGGATAATATAGTCCCAGGAAGGCTTGTGACTCTCAAATCCTTTAGACTTGATCTGTACTGTTGAAAGTACTGTTGTTTATGTTTTGAACGCTGCCCTAAATAGATTTGGATGACTTTGAAGATGTAACGTTCTCAATTACATTTGCTTGCAGGAGGTAACAAACTAAAGAACCAGCAATTCCGTCTGAACTGGGCCTGGATCTCCTTAGAGAAGGAGCAGTATGTGGTGGACGAAGACGTCAAGTTCCTGGAGGTGGTGCTGAAGCGCAGGGGCTACCTGGGCGAGACCTCCTTTGTCAGTAAGTGGACTCACACCTCCGATGCCATTAGGGTTATCAAGTCACTTGTAATGATCCCATCCAAGGTGAGAGATGTTATATTTTGGTCTCGGTGTTTAAAATGTCTCCTTTAAATGTCTTTTTCTTACTTTTTGAATACCTTTGAATTGGATTCATGTTGTGTTTTTACTTGACTTCGAAACCCCGACACTCCTCTTCTTTGACAGCCCTATGGGTGGCCCAGACACCCTTTTAGGGTCACGCACGTCATGACCTTTCACCCTCCTCCCCGGGGCCAGTATTTACGTTCCAAAACACACAATAGGACAGGACAAACGCCCCCGGGGGCTGCATGTGCTCCCGAGAAAGGTCACCCAAAGTTGGTGGCCATAGGTAGACACCACTCCAAAAGTTAGTCAGCGTGATTTATTGGCCTGAACTAAATGAGCAATAACCGGAGCGCCGTTACAAGAAGAGCTCCTGTAAGAGTTTGTGGGCGGCTGGAGCTCTCACCACTGGCACCGCTGCCTTTGTTTCTCGCTCCCATTTATTCTGCCAAAAGTGTGACAAAAATGACCCGATGTTAAAGGTCAAACCCCGTAGAGGATCATTTACCGGCGCCGGTGTCTCTGCATGCTCCGGGGCCGCTGACTAATGAAACATCTCTGCTGGGATATGCTAATGCTGCTGACCTTTATAGTGCCTGGAGATTCCCACAGTTTATCTGAGCCCAGACTAATGAGTCAGTAACATAAAAAATAATCATTCCTCTTAATAAAGGCAGCAGATATAGAGATCTAATCACCCTCCCAAGGACAGACTGGGGAAAGTAAATAAACTGTGGAGATGAGGACACTCTTTCTGGTTTCTTTTGTTGTCCAAGTAAAAAAGTGCAAGACATTTAAAAAAATAAATAAAATAGCTTGTTGAACCCACACAGATCCCATTGTAATGTAATGATATTGTATAATATATCTTGTAAATGGAGACAAATGGTACAAATGGTAAATGGTACAATCAGGCAAGAGAGATAGGAATCTTTGAAGTAGTACTGTTTCACCAGGATGAGACTACAACAGCTCTAAGCTATAGGATCTTATCGTTTTTCTATGATATTTGTATACCTAGTATCCTTCTAAAATCTGTTCCAGGATACTTTGGTACCTGCTCCTCAGTGGTTTCAGTGAAACCTGAGTGTCATGGAGAGGATTTATTGTCCCCTTCTTGAATCCATTGTATCCATACCTCCTAAAAGGCTCTCTGCAGGTCTATAGATGTTCTGGTCACCAGCTGTTGGCCTGCTAGTTTTACTCTATTTGAGTAAATTCAGTAGATCAATGTGCATGCGCAGCACGTATTAAATAAAATGTAATTCAACCTCAACCTCATGTCCTAAAATCGCCCCTGTATTCAAGCCACCCATCTGCCTCGGTGCAGAGATGAGACAGCGACTGATCACATAGACTGGGGATATCTCCTCCAGCCCAGACCTGCTTGAGTGAACACTGATGAAAGGAGCCCAATGACGGGCTGCCGCTTCAATGGTCAATGTGCACGACACAGGTGGTGCTAGTTTGTAGGCTATACCGAGCCCATCTGCCTCTAAACCTCAGATCAATGCTGTGATCAGGACGATCTGATCAATACGAGGGGAGACGAGTTAGGAGCAAATCATACCCTCTCCGAGCTACTCCTTGAAGACAGGTGATTTTTCAGGCTCCGTTGAGCTTGACCATTTTATCTCAGCACATATGTGCAGGGGCCTTTTCCTTCCATCTGTACTTATGCATTTCAAAGCCCACTTTTTTTTGTTTCCATCAAAGAATGAAATGGTAATTTACTTTTTCAAAAACCCAAACTCATACATGTCTATATTTGCAATCTATTGAAGTTCATGTGTGTAGTCCTGCTGTGGTATTCAAGTCTTACTTTCATTCTTTTTCATTCTCTTTCAGTTGGGAACAAACAACCAGCATTTACGTTACATGAGCGGTTCATTTATTCATTGGTTTCTTGTTTATTTATTTCTAAATCTGCGGCAGTCTGCGAGATATGCCAGGGGGTAGGCAGCGTTGTTTTATTTACTGCCGGCCCCCTGCTGTGTGTTGTGCAGCCAGGTAGCAAGGAGAGTGAAGAGGATGACATTTCACCTGCTTCAGTGCCCCTGCTCGACAGGAACCCTGCCAGCGCCACAGCCATAGCGACTCTAGGCCCGATCAAACAGCTCACATGCTGAAGGACAGAGAACACTAGTCAGCCTCCGACCATTACTGCTGAGGCCAGACTGACATGAAGGGGAATTGACCTAATTCCCATAGCGGCCATTTTGAACACTCGGGGTGGGAAACTCTACCCAGAAGAATGGCATCTATATAAAACTAGCATTACTTCAACACACTTCAGATCGGCTTAACAGTTGTCAAATTAGCTAACAATCTCTGGAACAACAACTATAATGACTGATTGAATTTACCAGAGAAGTTAGCTAGCTTAATAGCAAGTTAGCTACTAGCTAGCAGGCTAGATTCTAGTAGCTAGCTATAGTGAGCCACACATATTACCCTAAAATGTGAACCTACATCCCTCCAAATTCTGGGTATCCATTTGTTTCTGATGTGTTTTATGTGAAATAATAAATGTCCAATTCCCAACATTTGTATGATACAACTTGTTACACAACAGTAGGATATATCTGGGCTGTACTTTTCCGTACAGTTTCCCACTCCGAGTGTGATGTAGTTTTAAAAAGGCTGCTTTTGGGATAAGGTCTATAATATATAATAATAATAATAATATGTATTTATATAGCACAAGCTCAAAACAAGGTTACAAAGTGCTTCACAACCAAGAAAAATAAAAGTGAACAATGACAAATAAATAGCATAAATAAGACAGAAAGAACAATGATGTATTTATTTTTATTTTATTTATCCTTTATTTAATGTAATGATGTAAAAAACTGTAAAAGCCATATGGATAAAACAGAAGAACTCAAATATGTCTTTCACAAGTTTTGCAGGTGATAATAACCAATCGTTTCCTTGTCCTCCCGAAGGTATCGGCACTAAAGATGGCACAGCAGAAAAGGACAAAGATTTCCGTGGGAGGTCTCAGAAACAGGTTCAGTTCAACCCGGGGCAGACCACGGCCACCTGGAAGGTCCGGATCTTGTCAGACAGCGAGTACGAGGTGTCAGAGACTTTCCAGATTGTTTTGTCCGACCCTGTGATGGCAGCCCTTGAATTTCCAGAGGTTGCTACCGTGGAAATCCTGGACCCTGCTGATGGTCAGTAAGTTCTTAGCAGCACTCACAACTTTCCAAATGTCATCCTAATTTTAACTGATTAGAAAGATAGCATGAATGTTTTTAATGTTTGCTGAATGTCATTGCCATTGTTTGCCAATTACTCAATTCTGCAATTAAGATTCTTAAGGGTTAAAGGAAAAATCCCCCCTAAAACACTTTAACACTGTTAAAAAACACCTATTGTCAATGTACCTTGCATTTCTGGCCAAACTAAGGTGATTTAACGTCATGTCGAGATATCTACAGCACAGTTACAATCGTGTTTAATAGCAGAAATATTTTCCAGCTATATAAAACATCAGTGGTAAACATCAGGTTATGGTGTCAGCACTGCAGAATCCAACAGCAAGGGCTTCTTTCTAGATTCACCTTGTTGCATCGACTTTCAGCATTCATACAGGGAGAAATCCACCGTAGGAGAGCCAGAGATACACATTTCTACAGCCACAATAGACCAGCATGCAGTGCAGCCACAAGACAAGCATTTTGTGTAAGGGGCACACAAAATGAAGCCGTGTTCATACACATGCCCTAATGTTCACAAACTAGTTGACTAGCTAAGTATATTTATATGTCCTACATCCACAAGCAACATGTTCACTGCCCTTCTCTGGGGGTTGCTGAAAAGCATTCTGGGAAACGGAGGACATCACAAGTAGAAGTAGACAAGGCAGGTTGAGGGAAAGTGGGTACACCAAAAAGTAAATGACAACTCTCCATCACAAAATAACTCCTGGAATGCACTTGAACATCACAAATTGATGATATCGAAACAGTGTAAGTATCCAAGGGGAGATTTTTCTTTTCTTTTTTTTGCAGTAGATGGAGTTGGAGATTTGCTCTGTCTTGGCTAGAGCATAAACAAGGCAATAAGAGTGCATCATATTTTAAACATGCCATGAAATTATGATAAGACTGAAAGAAGAGCATTAAAATGAGCTTTCAAATGGGTACATGGCGATCAAAATACGAACAGTTCCTAAGCTTTTCCTCGCCATAGGGGTAAATAAACAAGGTCAAAAGGACATGGAGAGCACCGAGTTGAGTAACTCCCATGCATCTCAAACGATCAGTTGAGTGTTTCTGAAAACAGCTGTGGCCTGTGATGAAGTTGAGGCAGAATTGTACAATATTAATATGAATAATGCTACTCTCCGTCCCAAAGGGCTTCGTGGGTGAAAAGGAAGAATATGCTGTTAACGGTTTAGGCCATTTAACATGTTTGGTGAAAACAGCAGTCTCTGGAGGGCAATTAAAATAACTGGCAGCTATCTCTCCACAAGATGTGAAAACCTTTGTATTTCCTCGTGCCTTGAACAGACCTCGTCTTCCTCCTCCCACTGCTCTGCTTGTGCTAATATACTGTTACCATAGCATTATGCTATTTATGATTTCTAATGTATTTTGGCCTCTCAAGGTCAAATAGACGTAGGATCCAGATGCTTATCGATTAGACTGATTTGAGTTGTTTTTTTGGGGGGTTTTTGTACTGTGAGCAGAGAAATTTAACGGGCTTACCACCACAAAACTGTGCGTAGGTTATTTAAGACCGGATTGACTAAAGGGGTTCAGAATGGAGACAACAGAGTATTAGGAGCAACAAGTGAAGAACAACATCCAGCACCATTGTTTGTATGGTCCTCAGGAAGGATAGGTCAAGCCCTGCCGGCTCACAGGCACCTTGTTAATTTGGGTGACCATGCTCACTGATAGAATACCAATTCTGCTCCGCTCCAGCCACTGGACTTGATCCTTAAATATTGCAAGCTCAATACCTTCCTAACTGAAAGCCGATAGAAGGACAGGGAGAAAGAGAGGAGGAGGGGGGGGGGGGGGGCTGCCAGTAAAACAGACTGGTAAAAATGATGAATGGTTTTAACACGTCTCTGCTTGCAAACAGACTTAACACACATGCCTGGCTTATCCGGGCCAGCTTTCATTGTTCATCTTTGCATGCAGAGATATCAGTGTATCAGTGGACTTCAGCGTGTAAGACCCACAGCTTCTATAGGCACGTTTGAGTCATTCTCTGAGGAATCCCTCAATCCCTCAATCCTCCCTCCTTTCCTAGATTGCATTCTCTCCCAGATAATATTTTTCTGCATCCATCCTTCACACGTCCCAAGTGGATAGCCAGCGCTGTCTCTCTGTGTTATGTTGTGTATCACTCTAAGCAGGCTAGTGTTGGGAATATTTAGATAAGTGAAAGGCAGATTGTGGGTTTTGATCAAAACAAACAATGAAAATGGAAGTCAGTGGAGCTTTAATGAGAATTGTTATTGGTCCCAGTGCAAAATCTGCAAGCCAGTCTATTAGTTCTCAGTGGTGCAGACTAACTTGACGCTCATAGGTTCCTCCCTTTTCTTTGCCTTTGATCGCTGGATGACCACATCTTGCACGGAGCTCTGATCAAACACTCCTTTGACCAGTCACC
The DNA here is from genome assembly GCA_034670405.1 of Hoplostethus atlanticus. Lineage (NCBI taxonomy): Eukaryota > Metazoa > Chordata > Actinopteri > Trachichthyiformes > Trachichthyidae > Hoplostethus > Hoplostethus atlanticus. The sequence goes on along the minus strand of JAXDDX010000003.1, from coordinate 6,592,414 downwards.
ATAACAGTATTCAACCCATTCCTGTATTTTTTTTTACGTTCCTCCCTGCGTGTTAAGTAGTAAGAGTGATCATCAGATGTGTTGATCTTTGGTTTCCCTCCAATGCAGAGTCAACGGTGTTCATCCCCTCAGCTACCTACAACATAGAGGAGGATATCGGTGAGCTGCTCATCCCTGTGCACAGAAGTGGAGACGTCAACCAGGAGCTCATGGTCATCTGTTACACCCAGCAAGGTAAACAAGAAGAAGTGTTGAGCTGCCTGTATTTTCACAATAATTACAGTTAAAAGAAGTTATTTTTTATAGGCTTGAGGGAGCAAAGTGTTTACCAGTCCCTCCTCCTCCTCCCCCTCAGTTAGATAAGTTCGTGCCCCAACATTTGTCACTGATCTTAATGAGCTGTCTACCAGAAAACAGCATCTAGCCTGAGGCTGAGCTAACCGGCACCCATTAAGCCACCACAGGCATTGAAGAAGCAGTCAAGCGGACACGGGCAATCTGCAATTAAAAAAAGCAATGGCAATTTTCACCTGTGTTTTGTCTGCCATGTGGTTAGTTTTGCTGCTCTTTCTTTTCTTATTGCTTTCTGCCATTGCTGTTCTTGCTATGTCAGTATGCACCCTAAAATAAAACATCACTGACTTTTGGGGGTTGGTGTTGGCTACTTTCTGCCAATCCTCTCATCACATGAAGGGTAAGTTGACCAACGAGCCAACTTCCCAAAAAGTCGGTGTAGTCCTTTAGATCATTGACTCTACGTTCCTGCTTTCTGTCCACCCAGTGACAGCCACGGGCACAATCCCCACCACGGTGCTGTCCTACTCCGACTACATCTCGAGGCCCGAGGAGCACCACAGCGTCCTGCGCTTTGACAAGGGAGAGGTGGAGAAATCCTGCCGGGTCGTGATCATTGATGACTCGCTGTATGAAGACGAGGAGAGCTTCAATGTCGCCCTCAGCATGCCCATGGGGGGCCGTCTGGGCTCCGAGTTCCCCACAGCCAGAGTCACTATCATGCCTGACATGGACGATGGTAAGATAACCTTTCACCTATCAGGATTATTGAATCTGATCTGTGTGTGAGAAATAATTTCATAGTCCTTGGCCATAAGGTGACATGAGTTATTGTGCTACAAGAATGTTTCTGTTTTTACTCTTCAGATGATTCTCCCATTCTGATTTAAGCGTGAGGAAAAGGCTACCTGAAATGAATCGCTGTCCAATGAAACCTTATTTCTCCAAAATGTAAACTTTTCAGGAACTAAGAAAAACTGCCTTGTTTTGCCTTGACCACCGTACATTTAAGAGTTTATCCGATGGGTTTTGAAAGGGTCTCATACAACATAGAGGTCAATTATATCCTTCAACTGAAGTTAAAACATCCAAACCACCCAGAGTGGAGTGGTGAGGTTTTCACAGGACAACAGCGATTTGGTTACTTTGCTGCTTTTATTGGATTTAGTTTGAGGTTTTAGTGTATTTGTGCATTTTAGTTCTGTATTCACTTCAAATTTAGTTTTGGAAAGCTGTAATTGGAGGCTGCATTTTCAGAACAAATTGAACCAGAGAGAGAGACAGTCAAACAGGCAGGCAGGCAGACAGACAGCAAACATGAGGGAGTATGTGTGTGTGTGTGTGTGTGTGTGTGTGTGTGTGTGTGTATGTGTGTGTTCATACCTGCCTCCGTGCATGCATGTGTGTGAGCCCTCTTGCTCAGGGGGAAGCCCTTATCTTGTATCTGCAGGCTCAGACTGGAGGGCTGATAGTCTACCATATCTCCCTGACGCCTCTTTGTTCCCAAGCACCTGACGGCCATTCCTCAGTTCCCTATCGCTCTATCGACTATCTCAGGAAGCGCTGCTGTGAAGGCAGACCCGGTGATCGCACGCAGGGAATGGTGGAGCTTTCCGTTGAATCAAAATTCCCATTTGAAACTGGATAATTGGGGTGATGCAATATTCAGTTCGGTATTCCCTAACCCAATTGCACATTTTTATGAAGCCAATTAAAGTTAGTTAACTGTGTTCAAATTAGTTTCAGATCTTTTTTCAAAATGGGAATTACTCATCAGACCCCTCCACTGTATATTCTACCTTACATTTCCCCTTAACACTCATGTGTGTCTGGTGAAGGATCCATTACAGTATGGTAAGGGCAGTCCTTATCCATTCTCTCTTTAGTGCAGTCCTCTTGGTTTTGGTTAACTGAGTGCCAGTGTATCGGTGTAATGACACTAGCAGTAGTTTGAAGGTGTCATTATATTTTATTTATTTCCTGGTAATATGTGCACATTTCAATGTACAGTCCTACACTCAAAAGCAATCAATTGAACAGACATCAAAACATTCATCATTGTATCTTTTGATTGAAATCCATGTAACCGTTGAGTCAAGTCAGATTGTTTGCCCTTTGCACATGAAACAAACCACAACCCGAGTCAGTGTCACAAGGAAATGAACCTGTAGGAAAGAGGGCTCGTCTTAAAGGCTCTTGCAGCAGCAAATTTCAGATTGTGTGGCAGCTTTTCTTCCCCTTTCTATTCCCCTGGGTTTCGAGGGCAGACAAACTTCAAGTGTATTTGTTTGACCTGCTTCAGGAAGGAGGAGGTTACGTGTTCGGAATGCTTTCTTACTGTAGCAGCGTCCGGTGTAACCTGAGAGTGAGCGCCGGGGCCCTTTGACCCCAACCACTCCTTTGACCCCAACCACTCCTGGGTATTGACTCCAGACTACCAAGACAGCTGCTGAGACAAACACGTTTTTAATGGGATGTACAACAACAGTCGGCCTTCGCGGTATTCAAGCTCCCCGCAGTCCTGCCGCTGTTTTATTTCCAAAGGCCAAGTGTTACGATCAGCAGGTAGTGTTTTACCACCGCGGCTATTGAAATTGCAAACAGCGTCATTGTCGTTACGGGCGGGCAAGAGGCTCTGACGGTGCAACGAATGTCTGAAAGCATGAGAACCAGAGACATTAATGAGTCATGTCTTTACTCCAGCGGTCCGTCTCATAGCTGGTCATTGATGTTTTAGGTTGATGTTTGCACGTAGATATTAGGAAATACATTAAGATAAGATAAGCCGACTTTGAGTTTGCTTTGGAAAATGGCTGCCGAAAGGGTCAGTAGTTTAAGGTGTGTACAGACAGCAGGACTCCTTTAGTCTGGACCAATTTTCAACATAAATGATTGTGCTGTATTGCGTTATCATAAGGACACAGTCGCTGAGAGAGAAAGCAAACTGTGGTTGTATTAGCATTGCCCCTGCTCTACAGACCGATAGGCACCATGCTTATCTCGGCAGCTCTAACAACAACTGACTAATCCAATTATTGCAGACTGAAAAGTAAATTGATTCTAAATAAACTAAGAAACGAGAGTCTCGGGACGCTTTTGTCTCCATTGTAACATCTGGCATTGTTAGCTCAGTGTGTTATCACGCCAGGTTTAGAGGCAGGAGAAAAGAGGTTCAGTATATCATAGGATTACTTCAGCACAGACTGGGAATCAGCGTTAATGGTCTGTACTCAGGTTTATTCCTGCCTTATCTGCAATCATGTTTTCTTAGCCTCGGGCTTCGTCAGGGCGGCTGAGTGACAGGCAAAATCTTCTTATGCATATCGGTTGTCAGAGAGCGCCAGGCTCACAAGGGTGACTTTATATGGCATGAATGCCCGGACCAGAATACAGCCTTCTTTTGTGGAAACTTTCTTTGTGTACATTTTATTGTTATCTTATTTTCAAATCCTGATTCTGTCTGGTGTCAAGAATTTGAGTGTGAGGTGGAGAGAAACAATGCCCGAGGCTACTGTCTGACAACTTGGCTGATCCCTATTATAATGACGTGAGTACCTGAAATCAGATCGACTGTCACACACACACACACACACACAGTGTGTGAGGTAAAGCTGGTGTGGCGGCGCCTCCCAAGTATAATTTGGATCAGGTGCTGGAGGTGTTTGGGAGGCCGGCATCCACTGAATAAATGGAACGTGAAGAGCAGAGAGAAATAAGGTGGTGTCAAAGCCTTCACATCTCACCGAAGGAGGTGATAACGAAATGGTCTGAGCACCTCATGGTGGAGTAAATAGTAAATAGCTCTGAGGCAAGCGGAACCAGACCCTGTGTTGAAGAGGGAAAAGTCAGCGGTAGATGCCACTTTCGGTTTAGCTGCTAGGTATTAAATCTAAGTGTATAATCCTGGTTCCTCCCCTCCACATGAGTGAGTTAGGACACTCAGTATATATTGCAGGGAGGTAAATGGGGGCATTATATCTTTCTTTGTCATCCCTCTTGTAGGAGTAGCTGTCTAGTGGGTGTCTGGTGTTGTGTGTGTGTGTGTGTGTGTGTGTGTGTGTGTGTTGTACATGTGAAGAGGGAGTCAGTGCCTGGCCGTGCACCTGTCCCTGCCAGTGAGAGGTCTGTGCTGGGGCTCCTCTGGCGGGCTTTCAACAGCTCCACCGGGTTGTGAACTTGGATAGTTCTCAGTAACATACTACTGATATCAGCAGAAATTGTGTATCAGAACAATGTCTACCTTCCATGTCAGCGAACCACAGATCCAGGGATGGATTATGAAACCAGAGCTCCCGGGGCACCAGTGTATGCACTCCCTGCTCAGTGCAGACACTCAACTCCCACAACTCTACATAAGCACAGTGGGAGGCGTAGTTTGTGTAGTCTGCCAAGGGTCTGATATATTGAGCAAGACCCTAATCTGTGATGTCATCGAGTTAATCTGACAATAAATGGGAGGCTGACAGCACTTACGCCTAAAAGAGGCAACCTTACAGCAGCAATGACCGATGTGCCCTCCGAGCCAGTGGTGTCCCATCCTGTGCCAAGGAACAGTGTGCAGGTTTTCATTCCAATCAAAACTGATTTCACCAATTAGTCCCGCTCTCTGGTTGAGGGCTAAATATCGAAATCAGCTTTGGTCGGGATGATAAACCTGCGTACTCTTTCATGGCACAGGACTGGATGCCACTGGCTTGGAGGGAACATTGATAGTAACTGATCTCAGACAGAGAATATACCCCAAACTCCCACTTGGTGTTGGTTGTTTTGCAACACAACTGGTTTAGATACGAGAATCTAAACGATATAAGAACACAACATGGTGGCAAACGGTAAACAGCAAGAGGATGCATCAAATTTAAAGGGCAACAAAAAATGAAAGCGAGTGGTAATTAGTGGGAGAGTGTATGTGCAGGCAAAACGGTTTATTAGGTTGTTTTATTTTGCCGTTAGAGATGTAAGCACACAGCACGATAGCCTCACTGACTCTTCTCTCTGTTGCCATAAACACACACTCTCCTCGCCTCTCACTCGTGCACAAAAAGACACCCAATTTACTCACTTCTTCCCAAGGACGTGCATTATGATAACTCTTCTGTCTGCATCGAGGTATAGCGCTCGCTTGGCTGCAAGCTTGTAACACTTTTGCACCTTTCGCCAAGCTGTTCCCCAGCGTGCACCGTGGCATGCACAGACAGCTGTCCACAGAAACCATGCTATTTTCCCATGGGCGGACAGCCTGTACAAAAATGTCCACATCCTTCTATTTAAAGTGTACTCTTTGCCTTTTGCCTGCGATGAGTACGGGGGGGAAAAAACGTGTCCTTTCATGCAGAGGTAATTGCTGTTTGATATTGACTCTGCATCCGGGGAAAATGTTTTGGTGGTTGGGGCTGTAAAACATGAGAATGCTTGTACAGCAGGATTAGAGTCATGTTATTTACGGTCTTGTGTCAGTTGCCTGTAAATTTTGCTCTGGTTATAAAGGTATGATTATGAGCTGTTTTAAAGCGGGGCGGGTCCAGTGCGTGTGCAGTATCCTGGATGGGGATGAATCGAGGGGGGGGGCTGTGAACCCTGTCATTACGCCCCACCTGGATTCCCATTCATTCTGATATGAACAGATGTCCAGAAATATTTAAGCAGAGCGTTGTTGAGTTGAATCTTCTCAAGTTGAATACTCTCAGGAATCTGACTTTGATGTTAAAATTCAACTGGCTCTCACAGTTGGCGGCTGGTATCCTCATAGATCAGTCTCTGTTGAATATGTGGCTGCCACAGTATGCTTTTTGCTGCCGAAGTGAGATTTGTCTACCACACAGTGGGCAGAGGAGCATTTACCAGGGCTCGATTGAACCTCACCATTAGAAAAGCCACTTAGCGCTGTGGGAATGCCATGCAAAGTTCAAGTGTGATCAAGCAGTCAGTGGGAGTGTAACAGTCCCCTCAGGGATGCCTGAGTATCTCCCCATGCCTCTTTCTCTGTTTTAGATTCACACGGATGCAACAATAAAGACAATGTTTCCTTTGTTTGTACTGTTTATGCTCTGGTTTCTCACTTTGCATTTCTAATTCTTAAGAATGATCTAGTTGTGTTAAAAAAGTTAACATAATTAGTGGGTCTGAATCTGGCTGTTCCTCCTTACATCAGCCTCCTTCCCAGGTAACCCTAGATAGGCTGGGTGAGCATAGGCTTGGTCTTGGCTGGGCTGAAGGAGCCCAGGAGCCAGTGGTTTACCTTTCAGTTAATGGGCCATAGCTCTTTGAAGCCCACTGTTTGTCTACTCTACAAACCTTATCTGATTACTGGACCAGTACAACAGAGCCCAAGTTCCAGACTGCCAACCTCAGGCTAGTAGATCTGATTACCCCTCCAACACGGGGACCCAGTGAAGACAGCCAAAACCAGCTTTGTTTGGTTTGTCTGTGAGGATAATGCTGGCAGCTGCAAGCCTCTTGATGCAGTACTCTTTGTCTTGGGTTTGTTCTCAGTGAAGATTAAACCTTAAAGGTTTTTGTCCTTTGCTTGCACTTAGGGGGTAATAATATTTCAACCACAGAGATGGCTGCTCGGGGAACCACAAATCCCAAGGCTTTGCCTAAAAAGTTTTCCCTTTCAGAACTTGTTTCAACTTGCTAATACAGAGATGCTCTTTCCAGTGCAGTTTTCATCAAAATATGCAATATCACATGAGACTCAGATTACTTGGCAGAATGCTGTCATAGTTCAAAGTAATACACTTTCTTTTTCAGATCAGCAATTTGTCTGGCTGTAGTCTTGACTACCCTCATTTTTACACAATTAATCTCCTCATGTGCTTGTATTTCAGTCGCATAATGTATCTGCAGCTGAAGTTGGAAGAGTATTGTTTTTGTTAAATGCATGTATTGTTTAGTTGCACACCCTCGCTGTTCTTTTTGATGGAGAACAGAGCTAAGTACCATGCCGAAGGTGCAGTGGTCCATTGTCATGGAAACCATCGCTGCTCATGGCCATCGCCATTCTCTTAATTTATTCATTATTTGGTCACAGTTTCTCTCCAAAGCACAAGGTGTCTGCTGCTCAGTAGTGGCTTGTTCCTATTAGTCATAACAATGATGTATTTGATCAATTATGAGAATGTGTGCAATTCATAGCCAGAAATTGCCTCTTTGGATTGGTTTCAGCTTCAGGCTGTTCAATTTATTTCTATATTGCTCTAATGGACTATGGCTGACTGTGGCCCTGTAGTTTAACTCCATAAACAGTCCGTTTTCTGAAGCAGTTGTTAGAGTATTACAGTAGCTGAGTGCACCTCCCAAAGGGAACATACACTAAGAGCCAAGCCCTTGAGAGGAAGGAGTATAGAAGGGGTTAAATAGAATAACAGTGGGTGAATTTGGCTGCAGTGGAATCTCAGCTCATATAAGCACTAATTGCAGTCAGGCAGGCCTGGGCTGGCACATCAAGCTCTACATCCCCCAGACCTCCTGTCAGGCCTCCTGTCTGCCTCTCAGACCCATCAGTATCAAAACCAGCTACACCAGGCTTCTCCAGAACAAGACCAGGAAATTTGGTTCTTCCTTCAGGTCCTTTTAGTCTTTTAATACATGTTGGAGATGTAAAAATCCCCCAAATCCATCATTCCAGGAAGTTTGAAAGCATTGTTTAAGTGCTAAAATTATAGTGTTGACTGCCTGCTGGTGTTTCAATGAAAACACTCCCTCATTTTCTCCTGTAATCAGTGGTAATCGTGCAGAATATGCTAGCTATTACAAATTCAACTCAGCAATTACATCAGGCATTCTAGTATCCTGTTGTGAAAGAGACAACTACAAGATGATTATGCATTACATCCTGTGTGCTTTAATTCATTTCCCCCATTTCTTCCTCTGTTGTTTTCCCCAGCTCCTGTCTTCTACTTTGGCAACACAGACTACCACGTGGATGAGAGTGATGGCTTCGTGGAGGTGCAGGTGTGGAGGACGGGGACTGATCTTTCCAAAGGAGGAACTGTCACGGTGCGCTCCAGAAAGACAGATCCCGTCTCTGCTGAAGGTAGGTGTCTCTGCTAGACGCACCCTTCTCTGACAGACTCTCTAGTTAGCGCCCGGAGAAATATAAACCACAGAAAAACAATAGACTTAAGTCGTCACACTGTTGCTCCTTGTTTTGCGAGCTCAAGAGCCCAAGGAGATGTTAACGCTGGATTTGCCGGGTGGTTACATGACCTGGGGAATGTAAACATTGTTTTAGGTGAGGCGGGAGTTGGGGCTGTTGTTGGGGCTTCTCTGCTGGGCCCCTGCCTTGTAGGTATTGGAGATACAATATTATGAGCTCTGGGGATAACGGTGGTTTGAGTGAGGGCAGAGCCTTAGGAATGCATACTGATTGTTCTGCACGCTGGTGAGAGCTTTGGACTATAAGTCTGGCGTCTATCTCCTCTAGCCTCCCCTGCAGCCTCTATTATCTCCTGCCCCCAGGCAGTCCTCCCCCATTTTTACAGAGTCTCTTGTTCTGCCGGTATTATAATGTTAAATATCTAGCATCTAATCATATACAGCGTGGTGGAAATGCAAGCCCACACTAACACACATAACTGGGTCATAAGTACATGGGAAAAGCCTGCGGGCAAAGGGTGAGCACTCAAAACCCAGACTCTTCAAAGCATGGCAAATGAATAACCTGTTTGCGCTCGGGGAGGTATCCGGTTTCCCCCAGTGCTCCTTTACTCACGCAACAAATACCAACTGTTCATGGCTATCTGCTGAGTTAGAAAGTGTCATTTCGTCAACACGCAGGGTATGTGCTTTCATCTAATTCACTGCCGACATTCACAAATGAATTGTGAAGTAACACGAGACTCAAAATATGTTCAAGTACTCCATTTGTATTATATTCTATAAGCACTCAGTTCTTTGAAACATTGTTGACCCATGTTGTATTGTGGAGCAGCTGGTGTGGATTATGTGGGGATCAGCCGAAACCTCGACTTTGCACCGGGGGTCACCATGCAGACATTTCGTGTGACCATCCTGGATGACCTGGGCCAGCCGGTGCTGGAGGGGCCGGAGAGGTTCGAGCTAGTCCTCCGTATGCCCATGAATGGGATCCTGGGGGAACCGAGCAAGGCCACCATCCTCATCAACGACTCGGTCTCCGACTGTGAGTGAACGTCTCGTTGCTCACACAAGCAACCAGCTGCACTTGGTTTATGCAGGTGTTGATTTATTTGTATAATTATGTTGTTCTAGTGCCAAAGGTCCAATTCCGGGATGTTGTGTACGTGGGGAATGAGAACTCGGGGCAGATCTCCGCTATGGTATACCGTAGCGGAGATCTCAGTTACAAGTCCACAGTGCGCTGCTACAGCAGGCAGGGAACAGCCCAGGTCATGATGGACTTCAACGAGAGGCCCAACACAGATGCTTCCATAATCACCTTCTTACCAGGTGGTGTAGTGAAACTTCAAACACATTGCATTTTTTTTCAGTTTTTTCTTTATTTGTTATGAAGGATTAAATGTTTTCCACCCTTCCCTTTTGCAGGAGAGGTTGAAAAGCCTTGTGTACTGGTGCTGGTCGATGACACAGAACACGAGGAAGAGGAGGATCTCCGTCTTGTGTTGGGAAGCCCCAAGAGCGAATCTCCGTTTGGGGCATCCATCGGGAAACAGAACGAGACACTCGTCAAGATAAAAGATGATGCAGACAGTAAGATGATCCAAGACAGTGCTGCATTTTCCTGTTAGGTCACATTGGTTCAGTTTCATACACATACTGTAATATTAAACTGCTTTCTGATGCTTTCTCAGAGGCCATTATCAAGTTTGGAGAGACCAAATTCAGTGTGAACGAGCCGAAGGAAAGTGGCCAGATGTCTGTGGTGAAGATCTCGGTGCTGCGTGTTGGAGACACCTCCAAGGTGTCTGTTGTCCGGGTTCACACCAAAGATGGATCCGCCACCTCTGGGGAAGACTACCATCCTATATCTGAGGGTAAGCAACGCCACTGGACAGAGCATTCTCATCAATTGCTGTAATAGTTGACACCAATAATCTGTAAATAAATAAATGAAGTGCTAGAGAAATGTTTGTGAAATCTCTTGTTCCTCTGCAGAAATCGTGTTCAAAGAAGGGGACACGGAGCACTATGTGGAGGTGGAGATTTTATTCGACGGTGTCAGAGAAATGAGGGAGGCGTTCACCGTACACCTGAAGCCTGACGAGAACATGGTGGCGGAGACAAAGGTGACTATTAAGCCAATATAGCACGTCATCTATTTGTCAAGTCTTCAATTACCATCCCAATTATCGTCATCTCATTCTCCTTGCTTGTCAATCAACAGATGAGCAAAGCGATAATCTATATCGAGGAGAGCAACAGCATGGCGGATGTCACCTTCCCCTCGGTGCCCCAAGTGGTTTCTCTGCTGCATTACGATGACACCGACAGGACCAGGGGCTCTCGTCCTGTGGCTGGATACCCTGTCATCTGTGTCACCGTATGTCCCCTGTTGCCAGATCAATAAAGACTGATGTTTTTCACTCATTTACCCTGCTCATGAATTGTTCAGTGAGGCTCTTTTATCAGCAGTTCCAACACAAGTAAATTATGTTAATGACATAGTACTCACTATTTGTGCTCAATTATCACACTACCGTGAGGGCTCATCAGCAGTGTGCAGAAAATGACTTCGGCTGCTGGCGAGGATTTTGTGTTTACTTACAATTTCTGTTCCCTTTCCAAGGCCTGTAACCCCAAATACCCAGACTATGACAAAACAGGCTCCATCTGTGTGAGTGAGAACATCAACAACACCCTGACCCGCTATCGCTGGCTAGTCAGCGCCCCCACCGGCTCCTGACGGTGTCACCAGCCCTATGAGGGAGGCGGACTTTGATACCTTCTTCTCCACCTCCAAGCTCATCACTCTGGACTCAGTCTACTTCCAGGCCGGCTCCAGGGTCCAATGTGCTGCCAGGGCCGTGAACTCTGATGGGGACGAGGGTCTGGAGCTCAGCAGCCCCATAGTGTCCATCAGCATGGAGGAGGGTGAGTGCTGAGCTTCAAACTCTCTCTAACTTCAAAGGTTTATCTCTCGCCCACTAATGGAAATGACTCAACACTATTAGCACATTTTGGCTGCGGTTTTACTCTCCCTCCCCGGTACATTCTGTCCTTGCTGGGACAAAAAAAAAAAAACAAGGATAAAATAATTTTCCGTGGTGGATTTTAGGGAAACAAAACGTTTGATGTGTGTTTATGTTTGCAGGAATGTGCCAACCCCGCGCTGTCGGCACAGTGGGGGCTGAGCCCTTCTCTGCCAAGTTGCGTTACACTGGAGCAGAAGACCCAGACCACCCAAACCTCATCAAGCTGACTGTCACCATGCCTCACATTGATGGTAGGAGCAGCAGATTGCTATGAGAAGAATGATTTCGGAGTACTGTCTATCACCCACATGCCATATTGTCACTTTTGCTACTGTCAATCCTGGAAAGCTGTAGCCTAAGGATTACAGAAGTGAGCTTGTAACTGAAAGGTTGTTGGTTTGAATCCCCTGAGCAGCTGAGATTGTGGTGCTTTCACGTGTCAATAATCAACCAAGGTCTAGTCTATTTCTAGGCTTTCGCTGTCTTGGTCCCCTTTCTGACTGCTATGTGTATATCCTCCTTAAGGTATGTTGCCTGTAGTGTCCACCCGGCCCCTGTCTAACTTCGAGCTCACACTGAGCCCTGATGGTACCCGTGTTGGCAACCATCGTTGCTCCAACTTGTTGGACTATAATGAAGTCAAGACCCGCTATGGCTTCCTCACCGAAGCTACCAAAAATCCAGAGGTCATTGGAGAGACGTCACCTTACCAATACAGCACCTCCCTCAGGGGATCCAGCACACTACGATTCTACAGAAACCTCAACTTGGAGGCGTGCTTGTGGGAGTTCACCAACTACTACGACATGTCTGAGCTACTCAGTGACTGTGGAGGCACTATTGGGACTGATGGACAGGTAAGTTGCCCTACCCTCCGACCTGTGTTGTCATCTCTGGGGATGAGGTTTCAGGAGTCAGTTCACTAAAGCCTGTAGAATTTGACCTCCTGCTGATAGGAGTGCAGAATCAATGGTTTATGGTCAGTTGTCTCCTATAACAAGGCTTGTCCCTTTTCATTCCAAACGTCTCCTGGACTGTCAATTGTAACGAATCTCATTTACAGACATATTAAAACCCTGGTTGCCTAGTTGGTTTTCCTTTAAAGAGCCCAAAGTAAATACTAGCCTGTAGAGAAGTAATCCATTCTTGTCTGGAGACCCATGTTAACCTCTATAGCAATAACTAACTCAACACACAGCTTCCCTTCAACTCCTCGTAGGACCTGGTTATTTATCTTGACAAAATGGCGAGTCAATAACCAGCAGCCACATAAAAACCGCCCTTCGTCTGTCCCACTATGTGGTCTTTGTAACAGCAGCTGTTGTATATAGAGGTGGTAGGAGGTGGTCTTAAAGCCCTCCAACATTTGTATTCACCTTGGAAACCTACTGTTAGTTGACTTAGTTGCAGTTAATTAAGGTAGAGAGTTGATAAAGAAGGGCCTGAAGAGTGCAAGGGGCACATCATGGTGAAAGCCTCCAGCCAGAACCTCCCACCCAGCAACCCACTGGTTATTAATTAAAGTCCTACAGCACTCCGGCATGGTTTGTGCTATGCTCTCGCTCTATAGGTGTATGTGCCTCTATGTTGGTTCAGTATGATTCAAGGTTCTTGTGCGTTGCTTTAGGTGTACTCAATAACAAAGGTGTACTCAATAACTCAATATTGAGTTCTCGACAACGGGAATATTGTTGCCTTGAGCTACATGATGTAAACGTGAATGCGGAGGTGTTTGTGTTTCCAGATCACAGTGAAAGCCATAAACATGCCTTGACAAGAAAGCAGGTTGCTAGTAACATTTACTTTAATTTACCTCAGCCATTAGTAATACCTGGAGGACAGAACTCAGTAATGCGTATACTTGGTAATACATTATGAACAAGATGGACTGCACAGCTTTCTTTGTTCATTAGCACATTTATTAGAGTCCCTCTCTCTACTTAGACGGCCTCCTAAAGAATAGACATCTAATAATACACTTTTTGTATTGTATAACAGTATTCGTTCAGTGATTGTACTGTTCTGTATGTAGATGTTGTTGCTATGGTTACTGTTGGATGAGCAAAAGAGGGGGGGCTGTAGATGCATAGACTGTGGCGTCATAGGTTCAGTTTCAGTATCAGTCAGGCATGAAGGGAAAAAAAACAAACCTGTGTGTCCGTGGGCACACTGTGACCCGGGTGCTCTCCTAAGTGGGCAAGCCAGATGCAGCCAGACAGCTAGATGCAGACCTGGGGCCAGTGTCATGTCATAGTGTAGGGCTTAGTGCCCGGCTTAACAGGACCACAGGAATCCATTAAGGCCCAGCAGGCAGTGTCAGAAGGCCATTCAGCAAATCACTTGCCTGAGCTCTCAGCGCCCAAGGCCTAGACACGTCTCCACACGAACACAGAGCCAGTACAGGCAGGTTCCCCCTCGCAGGTCAGAGGAAAGTGCAGATACCTTGGAGATCTCTCTCAGAGACTTTCATCACTCAGGTCTTTGTCCTGCTGTAGGACAACTGGTTTAGGGAAGTGCCGTTCCAAAGGTCGCTACAAATGTGAATTATGCTATCATATTTGTCATTAAATACAGAACATTGTTGCTTCTTTTGACCAAGAAAACAGCAATACATCATGATTTGGACACAAGGGTTTGCGATTGTAATGTTTTATTGATGATTTTGATGAAACGATAAGCTCCTTCTGGAATGTAGCCCAGCTAAATTTTAGTACAGGCACTTAGTCGTGGTCAGAGTTCACGAACACCATAGAGAGTACAGTAATTCATACAGCTAGACAGCATCAAGTGGAATTAAGTTGTCTACTTCAAGTTACACTTACAGTTAACAAGTCCAAGTAAATTATTTCATGTAATACCAATATATGTTTCTGTATTTTCCCCAGGTATTGTATATGTTCACTTAAATGTTTTCATAATGCTATCTATGCCGAAGTACAAATTTAACAAGTGTGTTAATATCAATGTTGGTTTTCACTCTAGGTGTTGAATCTGGTCCAGTCCTACGTGACCCTACGAGTCCCACTGCATGTGTCCTATGTTTTCCACTCTCCTGTGGGAGCAGGGGGGTGGCAGCACTTCGACTTGCAGTCGGAGCTGAGGCTCACATTTGTGTACGACACTGCCATCTTGTGGAGGGATGGTATCGGTAGCCCACCAGAGGCAGAACTACAAGGCAAGATTTCAACAGTAGTTTGCACCGTAAAAATAATCACATATTAAAGTGTTCATTGAGTGATGTATAATAAATTGATGAACTTGATAAAAGTTTTTCAATTTACAGTTCTGTGGTGTTTCAAGACTGTGATGTTTTCTCTTGACTTGAGCCAAAAGAACAAGCAGATTTCAAGCTGTGATGTTTTTGCAGGTGCCCTGTACCCCACCAGCATGCGTATAAACGGCCAGGGTCGCCTCGTGGTCAATTTCCGCACTGAGGCTCGATTCAGAGGCCTGTTTGTGTTTTCACACCCAGGTATGTTACAGGACAGGGGTGTATCTAACAGTTTGATTTGATTATACATATAATTCTCTGCTCAAAATGTTATATTGTCACAATATATAAAATAAAATTTAAACTATTTGAATATGATAGAACATATTTATTGTAGATTAACTTTTAAAAGCGGATGGTCCACTCACTTTTTTATCATTTATTGAGACAGTAGGAAAGTGTTCAGCTGTTCTTTATTTAATACATTAAGACATTAGATGGACATTGATTTCTGAATATTGTTACACAGATGTAGGTATATCAGACTATGGCTGTAACTGCTATCACAATGCATGTTTCAGCTTTAATGCACATTGTGACTTTTTCATATCACAATATGTAAACCATTTGTCCGTTTTGTGGCAGTAAAGCAATTTAACTTACAACTGAACATATAATATACAATTTCATTAATGTATTTTCCCATCAGCCTCACCCCTCTCCTCCATGATCATGTGTCCGGAACACCCTGGTTTGACCTTTAACCTCAGCCTTGTGAGGAGTGAGCCCACCTACAACCAGCCCATCCAGCAGTGGACCTTCATCTCTGACTTTGCTGTGAGGAAGAAATGATGTTCTCTGTAGATCTGTTTAAATGTTTGTTGTATTTCTCATGCCTAATTCTTACTGGACATTGTTTTACTCTTTCCCTTCCCAGGTCCGTGACTACTCTGGGACGTATACAGTGAAGCTGGTCCCCTGTACATCCCCTCCCAGCCTGGAGTACACCATCCCACCTGTCTGCAACCCCCGAAACCCTGTTACCTTTGACCTAGACATCCGCTTCCAGCAGGTGAACGATGAAACTTTATTGATTCTCTTGGGGAAATTAGGTCATTGCAGCAGCAAAGGTAATAGAATTTAGTAGGAAAGAAGATATAAGCACACAGCAGTTAAAATAGTGAGAAAGAGAATAAAAACAATATAGCACTAAAATAGAATGGAAACAATTGTGGGTTTCAATTAATGTATGCTGGTGTCAATTAAAGACATTGTGGGTTGGAAATATGGGGGACTAGGATGGATTACTGAGTATGGATTACTAACATGTGGATTAAGTTACAATTGTTACTGTATTTACGTAAATTCATTACATATAGATATTACTAGCAGTCATGACCGATTACATAAATATGTAGTTAATTAAATTAGAAATATGTGCTGTATATATAAATACAGGTATGTATAAACAATGTAATACAATATAAAAATATCAGTTTGTATATGATATAGTGGAACTGTTATGAAAATATGAATATACGCAGAATATGATAGAAATATGTGAAAACTGAAGAAGGGAGTATGAGAATTTACCGCAATGAACATGGTGGCCACATAAATGTACGTAAAGGTTTGTGGTGTGTAGCGTTATAGACGATACACCTATCTATCTATAAGATTAACCTTGATCGTTTTTTATGGTTTCATGCTCGCTATTTCTAAATGGTGTGTCTGTGCTTCTAGGTGAGCGACCCGGTGGCAGCTGAGTTCAGTCTCAACACCCAGATGATCATGCTTTCTAAAAGGACACTCTGGCTGTCAGACGGCTCCATGGGCTTTGGACAGGAGAGCGACACCGCCTTTTCACAGGGTAAGGCAGACCAAATACTCATCTTGTTACAAAGACAACACACCAGGAAAGTGCTTTTAATGGGGGTTAAACGTTGTCCTACATGTTGTAGACAAAGTGAAATAAATTCACCTTTGAGAGAGGTGCACCAGTGCACTCAAAGTACTTTCAACTGAACCATCAAGTTAATGCATGTGCGGTGTGTTATGTGCATACTGCAGTGACTAAAACACACACATTCTTCTCAGGGGATATAATCTATGGGCGAGTGATGGTGGATCCAGTGCAGAACCTCGGGGACTCCTTTATCTGTAACATTGAGAAAGTATTCTTGTGTACTGGAGCTGACGGATATGTCCCTAAATACAACCCCAACAACTTTGAGTTTGGCTGTCTGGCTGATGCTCCATCCCTGCTCTATAGATTCAAGATCATCGTAAGTATAAATATATCTCTCATAATGTCACGTCTGCTTGATGTTGCGTCCAATCAAACCTCAATATTCCTCCATACCTCCACCTCTCACCCTAGGATAAGGCCCAGCCTGAGACCCAGGCCCGGTCGTTTGGTAATGTAGCTTTCAACGCCTTCCTGGCGGTGGATGACGCAGGGGCGTTGGCTCTAGTGAGACAACCCGGGTCAGATGGTTTCAGGATGGACTCCTCGGCGCTCTTCCAGGTCAGTCAGTTCAGTACAGGAGACACACTCACACCTTGACACCACCACCTGCCTCATCTACTTCAGTTAGTGATTTTGCGCCCCTTACTCAAAACGCAACACGTCTTGTGGCTGCATTGCATTATGGTCTATTGAGGCTATTGTCAGTGGAGGAATTGGTATCTCTGCCTCTTCTACGATGGATTCCTATAAAGAAGCCCTCGCTCTTTGATTCTGCGGGGCTGACAACAAAACCTGATGTTTACTGTTGATGCTTTAGATAGCTCAAATATATTCTGCTATCAAAATCCATTGTAGCTGTGCTGGAAACATGTTGACATGGTGTCATGTTGTCTACGTTTGTCATCTGCCAGAGTAAGAAAAATACAGTGCCTAAGAACAAAGTAGGCCAGGAAATGTAAGGTGTATAACCCAGTAGCTGTTTTAACAGTATTTAAGTGTTTTAGGGTGGAATTTCCTGAGCCTTACAAAATGCAAGGCTCAGCAAAAGTAGCAGGTGCTCTGCATGGTACTCTACCATTAAAAATGACCCACAGCTATCATTTGTAAAATGCTAATGGCTAACCCTGACGTCCCTCTCTCCAGGTGTCTGCAGGGAGAGAATGGTATATCCACACCATCTACACTGTCCGTTCTCGGGATAACGCTAACCGTGGCATAGGGAAGAGGAGCGTGGAGTACCACTCGGTGAGCCAGCACACCGGTCTGGCTCCAAAAGGCCGGTCTCGCACCAGAAGATCAGCCAACGAGGTTCCGGACGTCGCAGAGGAGATTGGCGTGAACAACAACCGCGGCACCAACATCCTGCACATAGCCCTGGACCGCAGTAGCCAACGGAGGACCAGCCCAGAGAGAGAAATCTCCACCAAAGGGATCGTGCCCCGCGAGCTCAACCAGAGAGACAGCAGTGACGACAATCTAGTGTTGATCATCGGCGTCTTTGTTGGACTGCTCCTCACGGTCCTCATCATCGTCGTGGTGGTGTTGCTCGTCCGGTCCAAGCAGGAGAAGAAGGAGGGACCCAAAGGCTCCGGCAGCACGGAGCCCATGATGACACAAGGCCTCAGTAACAGTGACAGCTCTGAGGTCTAATGGACAGACTGACAATCAAGGTTTTAGTTACTGTTTTTGTTTTGCAAGTGCCTCATATTTAGTACGATTGAAGAGGGAGCGAGAAACAACACAAACTACAAGAGCTTTGGTTCTATTCAAAATCTACTTGAAATACAGCATCACTTCCACCGCTGGGGAGACTTCTGGACACTAACAGGGAGACTGACTGTATGAGTATCTGTTAAAGGCACTTGTCAAGTTGTCAGCACTCACTTGTTGCTTTGCTTTGAATGCCACTTGATCCCAAAAAAAAAAAATGTGTATTATGTTTCCAAAGGTGCTACAGAAGATGCCTCTTAACACCAGAAGCAACAGTCTTTGTATGTTTATTTCGCTGTGTCAAGACACTGTCTATAGTTTGCTTACACTGGGAAACCCCCCGCTTGTCTGGTCTTCAGTATAGAGAAATGATTCGTCCCGAGATTCATTACGTGCCTAAGAAATCACTGGATGTTCAAGTTTTAGGATGTGTGTTATGATCGTCCCGTGTGATCAGTAAGACATTTCTCGCAAATGAGCGATGTTTTTTTTTTTCTAACATGTTTTATTGTGTTTCATGGGTACATTTTTTTGCATGCGTTTATTTTTGTATTCTATAATTGTGTGAAATTGTATAAAAATGTCTAAATGCTGATTTGAATGGAATCGTGACAAAAGTGTGTCTGTACTACTGTAATTCAACAGTTTCGCTATGTATTTTTACAGTATATTCCAGAAGAAACAGTATTTATCAGCAGTAGCAAATTGTTATTGTAATAATCCCCATAACATTTGGCTGTTGAAACATGTTACGATTTTAAGACCCTATAAATTGACGCATAGCACTAAATCAAAATAAGAAAAGAGAAATTTATAGACCCTGTAGTATTGAGGTGATTTTCAAGACAGCTGGTCTGCAATGTACAGTGTAGTATAGTAGCGGCTCCAGATCCACTATTTACTGCAATTATTTTCGCTATTCACACAACTGGTACGCTCAGTTTGTAAGTGCAGCTGAAGCTTAGTAGAGGTAGATGGGACTCCCAGTCCCTCTCACAACAGGGCTATGTGTTGACCGTGCTGCATCAGTTTTTTTTAAAACCTTGTAATACCATATAATAATAAGTTGATCAAAATTCAGTTAAAGGGAATATTTTTTTTATCCACAATCATCGCTTTTAATGTCAAAGATACTCTCCATGATCCATTAGTTTCAGAATTATTTATTTATTTTTGATGCATCCTTATTTAGTGCCAACAATACATGCGTAATATCATTTTCCTTCGCTTTTGAATTTTGTTGTGAACCTATTTTTCAGTTAGTTTGACTATTCATTTCAGTATATATACATATATGTGTGCCACATTTGCACTGAAACAATGTGCCCATAAGAAGAAACATCATCCAGACTATCCAACTAACAGTGTTTTTTCATGTCCAGGCGCTGGATTGCTTGCCATAAGGTCTGGAGACCTTGAGTATCTCTGTGGATTACCTCATACTATAACTTAAGATAGACACTGATTTCACACTCACTACCTTAGAAATGTCAAGTTTATTTGCCATTTCATTTTGAGGAAAAAAAAACTTTCTATGCAACCTATGATATCATATCTTCATGAAATGTTTACCCCATGTGTGATTTTTTTTTTGGTGCACAGTATATTTGCTTAATCTAGATTTTGACCCTGCATCAATGTACTGTGGGTTTTGTTATTACACCCTAATGATTTGAGTTGACTACATTTAAAGCCTGTTTTATGTATGTATGTATATACATATGTATTACTTATAAATATACCATTTGGATGTTTTGGGAATGGTCATTGTTCAAAAATGCATATGTGCTGTAAGTATTTGTAACATAGACCAGAAGCACAAGGTGGTCTGCAAATAAATAATTTTTTCCAGAAAATATTTATGACTTTTTTTCTCCCAGTGAAGCACACGCCTCATTTGAAGAGTAATAACATCAAATAAGGTTTTAACTGGAAGATTAAAAATTCTTGGTCAGGTCACCAGTAGATTTTTCTGAAATAGTTTGACTAGTGACTCTCAAAATCACCATCACTTTGAACTTTGAACATCACTATGTACTGTAGTAGTAGCTGTAGTAATAATGAGAAATTTGAACATTTGACAGCAATGGTTACCAAACCCTTTGGCCACAGTGACTTTCATGCTTTCAAAAATAGGGTAGAAACATAAACACAAATGTGAATGTACCTTTTGAACAAAATGAACATCACTGGGCCATTTATGATCACCTCATAGTCATACAGATGCAGAATTAAGGGACTTACTGCACACTTACTGTCACTGTGCTGTGACAGTAAATTGATTATGAAGTCAATCCATGTTCACACTTTCATCACAGAAGGTACAGAGCTGTACATTTGGGCACTCTAAACTGGGATGCAGATCCCCTAGGCCTAATCACCCTGTACATACAATGGCTGACTGTAATGTACTAATACACATTGAAAACAGACAAGCAGGCATAATGAACAGTCACAGGCATGTACAATATCTCCGTAAACCATGTGCTTTTATTACCAGTGCATATTCATAGAGAAAACAAAATTGTTTGTATTGGTGTAAAACAAACGGTGTAGGGCTCCAGTAATAATGCTTCAAACTATTCTCAAAAAGTGA
This sequence comes from Hoplostethus atlanticus, assembly GCA_034670405.1. Lineage (NCBI taxonomy): Eukaryota > Metazoa > Chordata > Actinopteri > Trachichthyiformes > Trachichthyidae > Hoplostethus > Hoplostethus atlanticus. The sequence goes on along the minus strand of JAXDDX010000003.1, from coordinate 6,571,499 downwards.
GCACCTGTTGTAAGTCAAACAATGGATCAGGTGCATCAAAAATGGCAGCTACCTGGATTGATGTTAACTCACGGTACAACCAATGCACATCCAGCAGTTCAGACAATGTCCAAACTGGGAAGAGTGAATGTTGACGTGCAGATGCTGATGATGACGTCAGATCAGGAGGTGGCTTTCTCTGTGCACCTGGTCAATTTTCTGCTGTGGCACCAGGTTCTGTATAACATTACACAGAATGAACACCAGGGGGGGGTGAGAGAGCAGTACAGAGCTCTACGAGTACAGAAGGTTTTGCTTGGGAGTCATGGTTTTGTGTAGCACAGGCAGAAACTCAGATCGAACAGCATTTTGTTAAATAATCTACAACCGTATCATCATAGGCAAGTGTATTCTAAAGTGTGGATTCAGTTATCCCGGATGTGTTTGTTGGCAAATGTCGTCTAATAAATTATCATCTAATAACTTCAACACTGTTTTCTATGTGAAAACAACAATTCACTGTAAAACAAAATTCATATTCCATTAATCCCTTTATCTTGGATCCAGACTAGAGTTGTATACATCAACACATTTCTCCCAAAGCTCCCAAAGCTTCCCATAAAATCTATGATAGATGATTTATAGATGATAGATGATTTCCCGAGATATGAGTTCTGGTTTGGAACTATTAGCACTACTATGAAATAAAGCTTATTTAAGTGTAAAAGTTCAAACAAGTATTCAATGAGAAGCCACTCACTCCTTCAAAATGCAAAAGCTTTAAAAACATTGTCTGTTGATGAAATCCAGATGAAGTCACAGATCTTGGTCTTTGAGCTTCTAGCTTTGAGAGAGAGAGTTGTTCACGTTCACAAACATCTGATCTAAATTCACAAGATTTTTGGAAGTAATGAATTCTGCTTCACGGTGAATTTCCCCTTTTAAGGGAAAAGGACAATGTGTGAGGCTCTAAAGAAAAAAAAGCACATCAATTAGAAAAATAATTTGTAAATGCTGATCTAGTGTACAAAATAAAATAAATTAGCAACTCCTTTTTTCATTTTGTATTTTTCATTAAAACAACAGACATTAACAAAAAATGATTATTGTGCTGCTCACCGTTAGCAATAAATATGACACTTCTTTTTCAAGCATGTGCTGGGTTCGTTTCAAAAACACACTTTTTTAACAGCTGCCATACACACTTGTTTAAAATGCTGGAATCCTTGACTGCTGCTCGTCGAAAAGCCAAAGGGCCCGTGTGTCTCCAAACCATAGCACATGTAGATACGGAGCGATCTAATATATACAATATACATTTATGCATATACAGTACATACAGTACAGCAAAGAATGCACAGATGGTGGTGACATTTTTTTTACGTGAGATGTCAGTTGTTCATAACGAGGGAGAGTATATGTTTCGTTGCTGGATAAGCGTAATGCCGTTCATTTCACTGTAAGCACTAACTAGTTCATGGTAAAAAGCAACCCATGGGTAAATTCTGTGTTCTTGCCTAGAGGCATGTAAGATAAAATAAAAACATCATGCATTTGGACAAATTATGGCTCTTTATACTTCAATCTATCTCCGACCCCACCCGGGCTCACAGGAGGTGTGTTTTTAAAAGATCATTGACAGTGAACACAGAAATGCTTTACACGTCCTCTAAATTCAGCCTGTAGCTTTACATCCATAACTCGTCACAGAGGCGTTACATCACCCAGCTTCAAACACAGTCTTCAATGCACATCATCATAAACTCGGGGATTGGACACTTCTTTATATCTGTGATGGCTAATCAGACGATGTGCACATCAAAAGGCTGTATTGGAAAGGTCATCACCCCGTGTATTACATTGGTTGTGTCGTTGTTTAGTGCTTGCGGTGGTGAACTCAGCCGTCTCAGGTTAAGACCCGCTTTACTGCAGGTAGCGGTAGACCTTGAAGCAGTGGTTCCCAGAGTCCGCCACTGCCACGTGGCCGTCAGAGGTGAGGGCGAGGCCCTGGGGGCCGTAAAGGGGGTCCGCTGATGTGTTGATGTATGACAGGAAGGACCCTGAGCTGTCAAACACCTGGTTGGTAACACAACACAAAGTGCAGGTTTAGTGAAAAAACACTGAAAAACTTTAAAAACCAAGTAGTGAATTTTGAATCTCACAATCAACTGGATAAAGGTGAAATAAATCAGTTTTATTTACAATTTTTCACAAGCCTACCTGAATCCGGCTGTTGCCCCAATCAGCAACAATGATATTTCCATTGGAATCCACAGCCACCCCTGTTGGAGCATTGAACTGGCCATTACCCTCTCCATGAGAGCCAAATTTAAACAGGAACTCCCCGTCTGCATTGTACACCTGCAGGACAAATGAAAAACAGTTATCCTACAGTAGGAGAAAGACATTCTGCTGTGACACATGATTTAAGTATGATATAATAATGGAAGAATCTATGTGAGGATATTACTTAAATGATTTAAAACAACATAGTGCAGGAAGAGTCTGGTAGCCTCATCACCCCATTCAAATGTGTAAACTTCTACCAAAATGGCATGAGCTTCACTAGTCACTAGATTCACTCGTCATAGAAAACAACTTGATGTACTTATAGTAATAAAGAACTCACACATACTTCAAAGGTCAACACAACAAGCCATACCTTGACTGAATGGTTATGGAAGTCTGTAACTACGATTTCATTTTTGTTGTTAATGGCCACAAAGTGAGGACCTGGAAGCAACCAAGGGCAGGGTAGGAAAGAGAGGAAAGATGAGTCACCCTCTGCTTTGTAACATACCAGAGGAAGTTCCACACTATTTTTGGACTTTGAAAACAAGAAACTAGGCAGAGCTGTTATATGAACACGTAGAAAGAGCACAGTAGAGAGGGAGCGTTGTACAGTAAAGATGAGTTTCTCAGTTCATACGCTGATGACAGTGAATTGATTCTTACTTACTGAAAACAGGGCCAGATTTACTAAGCTTTTGTTCCAGTGCAATGTTTGCACCACTTTTTTCTAAAAGAAAAGAAAAGGTCCAAGTGAGAAATGAAGTTGAGAGAATGGAGCAGTTTCAACTGAAATACTGTATGTGACGACAAGCTTTCTGTGCAACAAGTGACGCCATATCAATGAGGGATTACACTAATGCAATAAAATCCTATTAGATACTCTTTCCCCAAATGCTGAGTGAGAAGCGAAGGCACAAGCACAAAGATCATTGCATCTTTTTCATGCAATAGTTCCCTTAGAACATTATATACAATTTTGCTATAAAGTATGTAATTATATATATGCAATACATGCAATGTCTTTACAAAGGAAAATGTAATATTAGTCAGATGCTACATTTAAGCATTTGGAGGATCATGCTGCTCACTGACAAGCTAACACATCAATGACATTTGCACCAATGAACATTCCTGTACAGTATGAAACATGTAAAAGTGTGTAAATCTGGCCCAACCACACACCCTGACACATGAGGCAGCGTTTGGCACCTCTACCCACTCCTTTCAGAGACATCAGTCTTAGTGAAATGATCATCGGTACTCAATAGTACACAGTACCTGCAAACTGCCTGTCTGACGTTCCTCTGGCGCCAAACTTAGTCACCAGCTTCCCATTTGACTGGAAGATGAAGACACAGCAGGCCTTGTTGTCAACGGTGATGATGTGCCCATTCTTATCCACAGCCACGCCTTTGGGTCCCATCAAACGGCCAGCCCCTATTTTGTTCTGCGTGGGCCAGAAGGAAAGACAGCGGTCATTCAGTGGCACACGCTTTAAGAGTGCATGAAAGAAGCGAATCAGCGTTTCCTCGCTGTTATCTTTCACCTTGAACTTGCCATCCGAGGAGAAGATGCTGATCCATCTGTTGTCGTAGTCAGCCACGATGATGTCACCGTTCATGTCCACCGTGACCCCTGTGGGGCGCTGCAACTGCCCCGGGGAACGACCTCTGACCCCAAACCTCATCTTGAACTGCCCGTCATTTGAGAATACCTGGAAAAGAGAACTTCAGTCACTCCAAAATACAAACGATGACACATTTTCAATATTACAGCTCAGTGGAGTGGTGGACAACAACCTGTATGCACTGGTTGTTGCTGTCTGCAACAACAATCCGTCCGTTGCTGGATGTTGAAATGCCTTGTAGGTTAGTGAACTCTCCTTTGTCTCGCCCCCTTGTTCCTGTCAAATCAACAGAATATGAACATGAACATGAACAGGCTGTTTCAGAGTTACATATTCTATCTGTCTTAAGTAAAGGTATGGGAGTAATGGAGTATGGGAGTTCACACAAGACCTGCCAAGATTGTGCTGCCACCATTTGCACAAATAATGTATTTGATTGATGAGGATATGTTGAAAAGAATTATCAAAGCTCATGTAAGTTTAAATTTGTTGTTTTGATTTGTAAAAAATCTACTTGGAAAGTGCTCTGAAAATCTGTTTTTCCTTGGGTTTTACCATTTTGACTCTACTAAAAAAAATCTGAGGGCTAAAAGTGAATATTGTATTGATACATAAGAGACCCAACACGTTTTCTGGTGTGGTGAAGACTTCCTACAGCCAAGTGAACACAGTAGATATCATAGTTATCAACTGCCTGATGCATTAGCAGCTGTACACCCACCCACTCTGAAGATCAGCTCATCCTCAATGGGATTTTCCTTTTTCTTGGTGGTGCTGTACATGCTGGAGGGCCTGCGCACCGCCTTCTGCCGGACATGACCCCCTCCTCCGCTGGGTGACTTCACTCGTCTCTTCACATCATCTGGTGACTGGAGGACGTCTGACGGCTTGACAGCACGCAAGCGGAACGGACTCCCCCTCACAGGCTGTTCATAGAGGAGCAAGGAGAAGGTGAATTCTCCCTCTGAGCGAACGGTGTATCCGACTTCATAGGTGCCGTTCTTGTTGTCCACCACCTCGGCCTCGGTGCATCCTCCGTCGGCAGAGACAATCTCCGCCCTCAGAGCGGCATTGCCAGTCTTCACCAGCTCTCCATCCTTGTCCTTCGTAGTGACCGTGACGGAAGTGTGCTGACCGACCAAAGTGTGTCGCAGGCCTTCACCAGTGGCCACACTCGTATGGCCCACGGCCCCCGTTGTAATCAAGACCCCCAGATTCTGGATGGAGCGCCGCAAGCCATCCGTCTCGACCTGGCATTCCAGATGTCCGTTTTCATGGGGATGCTCGGGAAAGGTGTGTCGCGCTAGGGCACTGACCCGCTCACCCATCTGCTTCTGAACCAGCAGCACCTCTGTGGCACTGCCGTGGCTCAGGGCCTGCTCGGTGAAGTTGCAGCTGCTTTGTATGTTCTCTTTGCCTTGCAGCAAAGAGGCCAGCTGGGCCTGAAGCACCTAATGGACACACAACCAGGCAGAGGCAGCCAGTCAGCGGTGTTTGCACTGAAATGTGGCTCTTCACAATAGCACTTTTCAACCCTTCCAGTAAAAAAAAATACATAGGGAAACAGTAGAGCATTCTGGGTAGCACTCTGACCTTCTGCTTGGTGCTGCAGATGTTCTCCACCTCCGTGATGAGAGCAGTCTTACGCAGGTGTAAGGCCTTCTCCAGCTCATCAAAAGTGTTGCTGATTTCACTCACTGCCTCGTTCTTACGCTCCGTAAGCTGCTTGGAGATCTCATTCACAAGATCAATGGCAGCCGTTAGCTGAGGTAGTCTGCCAGGAGACAGTAAAGAAAGAGAGGTTGGGAACAGAGAGAAACTTTCATTACCAGCAAAATAACATCCATGGATTATCCATTACCACTTCTGTGACTCTTCACTCTCCAGTGTTATTCAGCATGTGAAAGGGTACCTGTTGCATACAGTGTCCAGCTGATTTTTCAGTGCTGACTTATGCTGTTCCAGCACATCCCTCAGAGGAACTGTCACATGTTCTCTATGTTCTCCTTCTGTACACTCTAGACACATGGCCGTCTCACATGACTCGCAGTAGAACTCCATCACCTGCAGAGGGTGCAATGGAGCAAGAGGAAATTTAACATGATATTCTTGGGGAGTCAGTCAATTCAACCACATATAGGAAATTAATATTTAATATCAAATCTTATGATGGTATACTGTTTTGTCATTGCTTGGTTGTTGAACTTTGATGAATCTAAACCACTACATGACACTCTCAGCCCAGCTTACCTTGCCCTCATGGTTGGGGCAAGAGAGGGGTTGGCAGGCTGCAGCCGCACTGGCCGACTCCAGAACATTGCAGGCCTCGGGTCTGCTGCATTCTGGGTCGCGCTGTAACACCTCCATCAGGTTAGTGATGAAGAAGTTGTTCTGCAGGGCAGCCACGCCCTTCTCTGGCAAGATAGATGTCTGTCGGCACACTGGGCAGGACAGCGTTAGAGACTGAGGAGGGATGTAGTTCTGTAAGCATCTACACAAAGACAAGATGTAACAATCAGGGGTGAGACAGGGGGTCGTAGCTGCATGACAGCCAAGCACCAATTCCAACAAGGTGTGTAAAAATGCTAGCATATATCTTTATAGACTTGGTTAGATGATGATAATTTAGCACTGACTGGGAGGGTAGGCCTGGGTGTATGACAGAGCACCAAAAACACTTGAACTGAAGTATCTGTGTCATGTGAGAGCAGCAGAGTGGTGGAAACCTTTGCTTGCTGCCAGCAGTGCTGTGCCATCAAGAACGCTCTCTGTTTTCCTGTGGCCAAGCTCAGAGTTGTTGGTGCCTTACATCATACAGAGGCCACAATGATGAGCGAATCACTGGCGCGAGTTCAGTGATTTTGTGCCATTACACATAACTTTGAAGCTGTATCTCAGTTAAAGAACTCACTGCTGCTGGTATCGTTGGTTTAAATCAAGTAGAATAGCGTTGTGTGTGAGTTAGAGAGATAAATGGTTTGATAGTTGTTTTATATTCTGTTTTCTGGGTCTAAATGGCTATCCAGTAGGTGTAACTTACTTCTCACAGAAGGTGTGCAGGCAGGGGAGGACCTTAGGGTTGTGATAATGGTCCAGGCAGATGCTGCAGACCAGGAACTGCTTGTCTATCTGCCTGACCACGGGGCTGGTGCTGCCACTCTCACGCTTGGCCATAGTGAGGGACATTCAAAGGAAAAGGGGGAGCAGGAACCACTTAACCTGCAGAGAGGGTGAAAGAAAGGGGTAGAGGACAAGACAGGCATGAGGAGAGGTTCACAATGCGAGGAGGGTGTAATCACTTATCCTCGGCCTAACGTCAGCACGAGGAAAAAATGAGTCATAATAACGGTTTAATATACAGCCTGAGGGTGTTTGACTTTAAGACTGGAAATTGTAATAATGATAATGGAACGGAAGAAAAATGACTACAAGTGATTAACGCTGCAGGGCAGAACTATGCAGTCCACCAGCAACCATATGTGTGGTCATTCATCACATGGCTCAGGGAAATGGATGGCAGACTCAGTGTGTCTGTGTGTATGAAGGTACATATTTTAGAAGACGTTCTAGCTTCCGGCTTAAATGCATTTACTGATTTTGTTATTTAACATCAGACGAATCCCACGATGCCCTGGGCTTGTTGGGATGGCAGAGATGTTATGACGTGGAACTGTATCAGTGGGTCAAACGCAGATTATCTCTGTGTGCCAATGATATGCTGTATATCTGTCATACTGTACGCAAGCACATAAAGGATTACATGCACAGCTGCCAGAAACACTGACACGCTGCTTTAACATGGTAAATAAACACCGCTTGCAAAACAGCAATAATCTGTATTTCACTTTCCTACCTATTACAATATTTTACTTCCCATCTCTGAGAGGTTAAATCTGCCAGCATCAAGCTTTCTGTACTTCACAGGGACTCTCTGTACTGTTTGTCGGAGAACTGAGACACAACTCTGCCCAGAACAAACCACTGCGACACAAACCACGAGCCGCTATGTCTTTATTCTTGGCACTTTATTTCAGATGCTGCACTGAGGGGAACGAGCCTGCTATTACCAACCACGTCTCTCCTGCACCAGCCTCTAATAACCTTGAGACTTCATTGTGCCTCTTGAATAAAAGCTCTCCATCCTCTTCATGTAGATTTAGTCACTGATGAATGGAAATTGGAGGGGCAATATTTGCCTGAAAAATGAAAGGGCTGATGGTTTGATTGAGTCTGTGTTTAATCAGTGGCACTAAGAAAAACACATATCCACGCTATATTTAAGGAAAAAAATCAAGCTAGCTAACCCACAAAAAGCAGACCTTAAAGCAGTCCTTAAAATCAGAACGTATAAGCTCTCTTCTGTGGATACTTCACATGACTGGAAACTACCAGGCTTTAACGATTGTTTTGTAATTTTTCACTTTTTCCTTCATAACACCATCTATTACATTACCTATAGGCAATGTCCCATGTTGTTATGATATGGGCAAGGCTCCTTTAATGAAGGGTCATGTGATGCTCATAAACACTCCTACAAACCAAGGAAGTTCCAGCTGAGTGGGTTTTGGTTGATTTAATGCATAGTGCAAATTCCATTGCAAGCTAGTCTATTCCTGCTCAGCACATTGAATCAAACATTACATATCTGAAATACAGGGCCAGTTGTCAGAAACAGGTATTTCTATAAAAAAGTGAACATTTCACAGTTCACATTGATGAACTATAACTTCAGCTAGACAATGATGATGACATACATGAAGCTATACATGATCTTTTTGAATTATGTATTTTACAACTATCTTGTCTGAATTGCAGCAATAGTTAAAAAAAAAAAAAGTAAAATCCTAACAACAAACCTAAGAACTGAGCCCTTCTTTGGCCCAGAGAACATTGATCAGTATACAGCATATCATCAGTAACTGTAAAACATTGTCTACCGTTTGTAACACATGCATTTCATGACAGTCTTGGTCTTGAAGTAGTTGAACAAAAAACTTGAAACACTGGTGAAAACCCTGTTTTGTGCTGTCTGAGATAGCACATAGTAACACTAACTTAAGAGAACAATGTGCTCATAGTGCAAAAACGGATTCACTCTACTAACTGTAATTGGTAATATCACAGCTGAAAGCCATGACCTAGATCTAACTGCTCCTGAAAACACACACACACAACTTCCCTTAGAAAGCAATGTCAACTCACCCATCACCTCTTTCTGCGTCACAGCCCCATAACTGTACAATACTTCAGCCTCGCCTCATCTTTCAGCCATCGCTCCAAAGCCAGAGTTTGTAATCCCTCCTTCGAGGCTGCTCCTACATAAGTGATCTCTCAATATGTCCTTTGATGGGGCTGACTATCAGGCCTTGGTGCAGCACCAGGGTGAACTAAGTGCTCGCCACTCTGCCTTTCAGTTCTCGTCTGAACGGTGCCTTGACAAACACAGCGAGGCCCCCCTTCTCTGAGAGGAAGGAGAGAAAAGAGGAAGCCTAAAAAATGCCACTCCCCACATTCCTCCTAGTTCCTTCCCCTTGACTCCCAGCTTGCTGGGTTCAGGCACCACCTGTCTGCCTGCAGGGAGATGGGGGGTAAACACAGGGAGTAGGGAGCTAGGTTGTGTCTCTCAGAGGCAGCTGTCCCTCTCTGCAGCACAGAGCAGCTCTAACAATGGCATTCCAGCCCTGCTTTCAGCCACAGCTCACAACTCACCCACCAGTCCCTTCCCCTCCCTTCCTCTCTCCTTTTTCTTCTTCCTTGCTTTCTCTCTATTGTCTTCTTTTTTTCCACTCAACCACACAAGCACTCATAGCATCAGCAGCCCTGATCTGAGCAATAGAAGACTTGCAGTTGGGGATTTTCTCAGGCATGCAGACCCCATTGTTGCTTCCTATGAAGTAATTACAAGGCCTACTGGCTGAGGAGCTCTGCGGATCCCTTTCACTGTCCATACACCGAGTCTGACTGTTGCAGCCCTTCCCAGACCCTCTCTGCCTCCCTTTCCTTGTCTACCCTTGAAAGCCCCCTCCCCTTCACATGGGCTCTGAAATGCAGCAGCTGAACAGTGACATCAGGAGGAAGCTTGTGAAGCCCGAAGCCCTCAGGCTCCTCCCCTCTTCGCTACTCTAGGCCTGCAACAGTCTCCCCCTTCCCTCCCTCCCTCCCTGTCCATTTCCTCAGCAGCCCTTCCTCCGCTCGGCTCCTCCCACTTGCCTCACCACAGAAAGAGGATCTTTCTTTGAAAACACAGCCTCACTTCCCTGACAGCTGCTCTACGTAGTCACGTAGACCAACGGAAAGACTGGATAGTGTGACAAAAAAAAGGGTAATGAAAAAAGACACTTGCTGAATAAAGATAACATCAGAGAAATCCTTGCAGAGATTTACAAGCAACCATACAAACCTTGTCTGTATCAAAAGCATGCAGCGAGGGGTTTCAGGTCAGACTTTAATAATGGAGAATAGAGGGTAGCCAGATGGTTGTTAAGATAACAACCATCTTAGATATGGCAAAACCTGCCCTGGATTCATACATTTAAAAATGGGGTGATCCATGAGTTATAATATTAGAAATAATAGTGATAGTAAAGACTAGAGGAGTACAGAAGGCGGGGCCTAAGTCAGAGGTGTACTGTAATGTTAGAATATGACTGCAGATCCTCCTCAAGGCCTCTCTGTGGCAATTGCATGATCAGCACTTCATACAGACGAGGTCAATTGTCTCAGTCAAACAGTATTTCCTCTCCTAGATGAACGTAAATGTTGTTGTGAATTCAGATCTATAGGCTGTTTGATTGTGTTGCATCTCTCACACTCTCTCCCTGCACTAAGTGGCTTAATGGCCACCTGCAGGGTGGAGGCCCTGTCTACCATCTGGATTACCGTGTCTCTCCCAGACTCTACTGACACCATCAGCACACTTACTACATGCCCAGTCACCTCAAATCCGAGTTACAGCCACACCTCACGCGGGGCATAACTTAACCTGACACAATGTCTTACCGCACATGAAGGATTACCGCGATATCACCGCCCCACCTAGTAGTGGAAACGAATGCAAGTTTGTACGACGTATAAAGAGGCGAGTTGTTTGTGTATTACATCCCATTATAGCACCTTTTTCCTGAGGACATGAACAGACACAGATTAATTGGATTACAGCAACATAGGGTTTACATTCAGAGAAAACATTGCTCTCAGCTTAATCTGCTTGGACTGAGTCTGTTGCACGAGGGTAATGTTGCCTTGCCCCGTTCTTCACCTCTCCCAAAAAGCAGTATTTGATTTGGCAACTGTAAATTGTCTACCTGGACTATAGATCCGCCACGCGCTCTACATCATCGCTCTCAGCCGTTTCCATCCTCCACACTACAGAAAATGTACTGACTCACGTCTGCTAGTCCGGTGTCATTATGCTTTGAAAAGTGTAATGAATAAAAGACATTTTTCTGCCTCATGACTAAATGGATGGTGTGAGTAATGTTATCTGCTGTGGATGAGGAAATGCTCCACTTACAATGATCAAAAAGGATCTGCTTCTCTCACCCACAGTTTTCAATTATTTATGAGGCCCGTTACATAAGATCCTGTGGAAAAACCCTACACAGTACGACCTCTTGGGAAGCCAGTCTCTCAGTAGCTATGAGCAAGGTTGGGCAGGAGGTAACTTCCAAGGTGTAATCTGTTAAGGGATTATTCAGATTCAGTAACATAATCTGTTATTTTGGAGTTAGATTGCTTCTATATCACATGAGGTTAAACATAGAATCATCATCATCTCCAACCACAACAATCCATCATTTGTGTAAAAGGATGTTTGTGCTTCCAGTGTCATAACCTTCCTCCCCCTTCCCTTGTTTCTGTGTAACTGTGATGGATTATATTTACCATTATTTGGAATTGGACTATTGTAATCCTGTCACATATTCCATTACTCCCCATCCAAGGCTGTGAGTCACCACAGACTTCAGACTCCAAGAATTCATTTCAGCAGTCAGCTGTGTGGTGGACTGGTAAACATGGGCAGTGAGAGTCTAAATGACCCGGTGTAGGAAGTGTTAGCCCCTTGGCGATGTGTTGTCAAGACTGTGTTTAAATATAGACCCTAGTTTATGTTTCCATCCACGTCTGTTGTGTGCCGACGCGTACGTCACCGTGTGGTGAGTGTCCCTCCATACAGTGAGTGGCCCTGGGCAGGACTAATTTTGAATAGACTTCTTCACTGATACATACAGAAGTATGTAACATGTAATAGAGAGTAGTTGTGTTTGACAGAGGGAGCGAGAGAAAGAGAGGAAGAGACATAACTGCAAAACATCAATGCAATCAATTTTTTTGGGAAAACCAAAGCATCATTTTGTATGTGCAACAACTGGGTTTCATTTTGTGTTTTAAAAAACAAACTGCATGACCTGGGTCTGGGTAGTCTGTGGTCATTACAGCAGTTTGGGGAAATATCTGATGCAGGCTAATTCAGACATGGGCCACGCATGACCAATTCCTCAAACTGTCCCATTTGTACAAGCGATAAAAGTCTAAGGAGCCCATGCAGATCGATGGAGAGCAACTCGGCTAATGCAACCCTGACCCTGAGACTTATATAAATCTCAAAATGGAGAGTCGTGGGGGTCTTGGCGGGGCCACCAAGGGCCCCTGGCTCTCACATGACTCATCAATCATTATTCACACAAACCTCTACCACGGCAACATCTCCTCCGCTAACAAGCTCTCCGTACACATCACTGCATCAGATCAATCTGTCTCAGTGCATTACCCTCAGCCCGGCTGTCATAGCATTAGACATAATGAAAAAAAAACATTCTCCTGACATATAAGCCTCTTTATTTCATATTGTTTCTTTTGTAATGGATAGCTACGAGGGGGAATCCAACATTTACTATCCATAAATGGGCTCACTGTGTTTTGACATATTGTATGTCTCACAACTTAGGAATTTATTACAATATTTCTTACCAAAATGTGCAGTAACTTGTATGTGTGTAGCAAATACCGAGAAGTTATTTCTCTCAGTTCAAAGTGTACTTAGTTATTGTACTTGGATCAAACACTGATTCATCCTGAGAGGAGCCTTTACATGGAAGTCCTTCATCTACCTTTGTCGGGGGACATTAGATGGATAAGGCTCTCAAGGCGTACGTGAGAAGACAAGAGAAGAAGATGACCACATCATGTCAAGTAGAGTAGTCAGCAGTGTTTTTAATCAACGCTGACACAAAATGAAAGCGAGTCGAGAGACAGCTGTGTCCCTCACTGAGAGCCCGCTATCACACAGGCTGACAGGATACAATGCGGCATGTTGGCAGTCTAACCGCCCGCAGGCACAACATGCACTGCAGATTTCACAGAAGAAGTCAACGGATGGGCATGGGCCGACGCCCCGACCCTCATCCACCTGAGGCCTATGGGGATACAGTGGTCACTCAGATATTCACCACATATGTCATATACATGTCATGTGGTCCTGTGTTACTAACACTGCAATGTAAGGGCTTTCAATAACACCCCTACTAAAAATATACACACTCTGAGGCTTATTAGAGTGTAAACATATTATAAGTGCAGTTTAATCTCACGGCAGCATCACAACATACTTAGTAATGTATGGTGAATTTGCCGTGAGACTGTGATGGGCTGTACAAATGCCTCAGATTGTTATATTTATTCCAAACAAACCGCCATTGCTGCTTCCGTAAACACAAACGCATCACTTCCTGTAGGATTTTTCCCGGGAAACGCTCATAGGTGCTTAGAATAGCACATTTAAAAGCTTTTCATGGACTGGGTATGGGTTGGATCAATATGGTATGGTATCAATCAATCAAAACAGATTCATTTATATGAAAAAGGTGATTATTAGTTTGTATTATCAATGTATTCCCGTGGGACCTTTACAATAGAGGACAGGGGAGAAATCCCACAAATGTATGTGAAGATGTGAAATTGAAATAACCAAGAATATCTCCACCCTCTTGTTACAAGGTGAATAAATTGCTTCAGGGTCATATTTTTACTTCATTGAATCTAATTGATATGATTGAACTGAATTGTTCCTTGGGTATCTTTTGTCTTTTGTCTTATCTTTAGGCTGTAACATGTTTTGGTGTAAACATTAACCTTTAGTTGCAACTCGTCTTTCCTGTGAGCAAAGCTGATATCAGGAGTCTTGAATATATTGATACATTGCATTGTGACATATATAGTTCAATAAAAGTATGGATGGCATTTGAGTTCATTTGCTGAGGTTTCAAAGAAGAAACAGATCATCATCTTCCCAACTTAATGTAACAATGGTGATGGAGAGAATTTAGTGTCCAAATTTCTGAATTTAGTATCCATGTAAAACATAGAGTGATAAATAAATTGCTCAATAGTATTGGAATAAGCTTCTTCACATATTCTTTATGCACTGTAATACATTATATCTGAGTGATTATGCCATCTTCACTATATTTATAATATGCTTATGATGCCTACTGAGCAGACCTTTGAGTAAAATGTTACTATTGAAACCCCTGCTTTAATGAAACTGGCCCAGCCATGACAAGTGCTTCAGGAAATGTGTCAAAAGATAAGGCAACTCAGTGACTTCAGTGATTGGCTTTGATTAATTTACTATACAGACACAGAATGAATCAATAATCATCAGTGTTCAGAGGCAAATTATGGTTTAGCCAATTTTATTGAGGATATGATTTACAGTGGATGTTGAAACATAAAGCATTGTAGAAACTGGTAACACGTGTCTTTACAATGGGCCTCATCCCAGTGTATTGACATATGAAAATGTATTGTAAGCACACAATAATACTGTGTTTGTAGAAGGTTTTCTTTATGTGCAGCATTAGTCTGTACTTACAATACAAACCATAGGTTAATATTCAGGTTAATACACTGGAATATGACTAATATACTGGAGCCAAGAGACCTTACCATGAGTACTAAATACTAGTGTAGAGATTTGTAAACTATTGTACTGCAGAAAATCACTATAGCTAATAACCTAAGATAGCAAGACCACAATCCATTGTCTTACAACATTTTCCTCAGAGTGATGTAACCTGGAGATGAAGTCATTAAAATATTGACCGCAATGCATCTCTGCTCTGCTGTCAGGAACACATGAATTTATGAAAAGTGCCATCAACCCTTTGCCATCTTGGTCTTAAATACATTCATCCACAGCAATGAGCCATTATCGTCCATATATCTAACAATATCTAATATCTTCCATCCAGTGTGTAAAAGACAAGGTATAAACTGAGGTTACTACTGCTGCATACTTGACAGACTGAAGTTCAAATGTCACAATTTCCCATTGACAGACGGTGATATCTGGTACGCAGGCCTTATCCATCATTATCTACCCATCGTTTCTTCATCTGGCCATACAGGGCATTGAATTTAAAAGGAATTCCTGTAACAGACCAACACAGCTGCCAGTCCAGCTCGATCTTCATTACTGCCACATGTCTGCCTTTGATCAAATTAGTACTCAAAGGTTTTTATCCAATCACTTGTGCTCTGCTCAGCCTACACCCGGTAGTTCATTAGTTCAAGATCCACAAGGGGAGTACCACTACACAGCGCCTTGTTATTGCCACTCTTCCCTTAATGCACGCTGCCAGCTCTGTATACCTGAAGGAGACCAGACGTACATCAACCACACGCCCACTGACTGCAACCCTGAAGCCAAGATTCGGACGTGTAACCACTGCTGACTCTCTGCCCTTAGGCACAGCATCCAGGACCGTCTGTAACCTCCCCATGACCCAGTAGCAAGCATTCCACCGGCTGCACCACTCAAATGTGTGACATTTGAGATTGTTTCACACAGTGACGAGCTATCTTACAGAACAAAAGGCCAATCAATGAGGAATCACTGAACCATCTGCTCACTATCCAGGCCAGAGGTGTGGAAAATGATGCACTGGCTGTTGCTGCGGTAAAATGTCACACGAGGAGTCACAGAGAGACATGAGCAAACAACCAGCTGATTCACAAGTGCCTCATAGAGCTTACTACAGTACACCCCTTACGAATTCAGATCAGAAAACAGCTGAAAGATCACTAAGCCTCTAAACAAAAGAGCATGTATGCTTGATTAAAGAGCCCAGCCCTCAGACTGCAGCAAAGATGCCCACCTGCCACAGGCTCGGCAGCCAGGGCTGCCTAGGAGCTAAAATGGAGAAGTGTGTGGGTTGGTTGAGGAAGCAATAAAGACACAGTAGCAGTAGCGGATATAGTGCAACAGTTGCTCATAAACAAGGCTGGAATAAAATGTTTTTATTTTTATTCCTGTTTTTTTTTCCCCCCAGATTGATGAATCCAAAAAGCAGAACCTATCACACCAGAAAGGGTACAGTAGTCAATAATTACTGCCTCCCTATGAGTCACTGATGCACAGATGCTGGATGGGATTGATCAATTATTCATCTTCTCCCATCCCAGTCATTGTTTTGAGGAATCAAGGAAATGGCACTGGAGTGTAACAAGATGAGAACGCAGAAATAGCGTAAATAAAGGAGTGAATGGGCCAGATTGTACTCACATGAATTCCCAGCAGGAGGGAGTATCAGCATCGCAGGCCGTAGAGAAAGCTGCCCATTGTCAGTGTCCTACTCCTCTACAACAGAATCCAGAGACCAGGGCGACAGAAAGGAAAGGGCAGGGTCTGTCTGGGAAAAAGAAGGGACAGTGAGGAAGAAGAGAAGGGAAAGGAGGTGAGGGGAGTGGCTTATATATAGCATTGGTCAGAGAGCTAGTGGGCGGAGCTTAGCAGCCCAATAGCACGGGGAGGGGGGCAGGGAAAATGCAAATAGCTGGAACCTCCTCAGGAGCTGACTGAGGGATAAAGTCTGTCTGGTGCAAAGGGGTTTGGCTTCCTCAGATACCGCCCAATCTCCATAAAAGGACAATGGATGCCTTTTATTACCTTTGGGGTTTGAATTATTAGGGTGAAAAGATATAAGGAATATACTGCACTACTAAACAAAACAATCAGACAATCTGCATCAACAAGGAACACTGCTATAACAGATAAAATACCCATTTCATATTGGATCTTCTTGCTTAATAAGACCACAATATCTACTGTTTTTAAGAATAGACAAAAACATGTTTTTGCTGTGTACAGTCTATGATGGCAGGGGAATGAGAGGGAGAGAGGGGCTGCGTATGTGCAAACAGGGTCTGTCAGGGGTGATATAGTTGGGTGGGGTCAGGTGGTGGTACGGGGGTTGGGGCACTCGATGTGTCCATTGGAGCACACAGGCCCTCAAAAATATTAGATTTCCACTCAGAGGTCCCCGGAGTGGCTCTCTGGGTTGCGGAGTCTTTTGTTCTCTGGGTGCAATGTGTTTCATATTTTAAGGAGTGGTGTGTGTGTGTGTGTGTGGGGGGGTGTGTGTGTATAATAAACGTGTACTAGAGAGAGGCTAGTGAGAGGGAGGAAGAAAGAGAAA
Source organism: Hoplostethus atlanticus (assembly GCA_034670405.1). Taxonomy (NCBI): domain Eukaryota; kingdom Metazoa; phylum Chordata; class Actinopteri; order Trachichthyiformes; family Trachichthyidae; genus Hoplostethus; species Hoplostethus atlanticus. The sequence continues at coordinate 6,554,123 of JAXDDX010000003.1, read as the reverse complement.
GGGATGACTAAAAAGAAGGTGATGATGAGAGATACTGTAATGTGGCTGCATTGACTGAGACTGGTGTGGTAGTGCGAGCGGTGGGGGGTTTGTGGGGGTGGGGCTTGGGGTGGGGGGTATAGACAGTCGTCTCTGGGTTTTATTCTGAGACGTGGAGTTGCCATGGAGACTGCATCCATCGTAGTTTAGCCAAGATGGTGGCAGCAGTCTGGCAGCAGCAGCAGCAGCGAGTAGGTCACACAGTACATAGGTAACTCTGTCATTGTAAGGTGTGTAACCAGCTCAGTCATGAATGACTTCAAGCATGTTTAACACAGTCATGATTAAAGGATCAATATTTATATGTCATCACATATTTATGTAATTAAGTATTACATAATTACAGGATTAAAAAATAAATACCTTGGCAATTCAATTGAATATGCCTGTAGATTTATTCAAGAGACTGATTGTAGCAACGTTGACTTGTCAAAAATGATAAAATGTCCCTATAAATGGGTTTAAAATATAATATAACCTGTTAATGTAATAAATTCCGGGACAATGTAATTGCATCACATTATTATTAACCTGTAATTGTTACTTCATAAGGGGTGTAACATATTTTTAACTGATGAGGTAATAATAATATTGCTTAATCAATCTATAAACTCATAACTGGAATGTATTAAGTCAAGATATTACATTATTAAACAATATTATTATTGTATATAGTGGAAACCTGATGTTCAGATATATATATATATATATATTTATTTACAGTTCTTAATGTTTAGGGAATCGGTTATAAACAAAGAAACCTTTCAGACAGCTCATGATTTATTGCCAATTTTCTGTTTTTCATGATTTCATGATTACAATGGCTAAATATCTCATGTCCCAGGTATATTTCATGATAAAATATATATATTGATCCAATTAGTATTTACATGAAAGCACAACTAAACAAGAAAATGGTATTTTCATAACCTCAGGGACAGTAATACATAATTTTGAAATGCCATTTATGGTAGCTATGGTATGAACTGCCAACAGTTTAACTTAACACTGAACTTGATGTAACAGCACAAGTTAATCGCTCACCGACCCCCAGTCGATGCCTGGCAGTGCCATAAGCAGGGGCAAATGCAAGGGGCCCGGTACTTTTCATCATAATAGGCTACCAGGTGTTGGCTCTCTACGACGCTAAACTCTCTACGACTTTTTTTTGGGATTAGCGGCCTTCATTTTACCATGGAGCTGCCATGGCTAAGCTCTGCTGTTACAGGCTGCCTTTGTAACACTGACCCATTTAAGACCAATACAATAGTTGAATTGAGTGAGACCCTGAAAGCATCCACAACCTTCTGCATTTTTGTTGTGCCTCTGTGACAACAACAGAGGAGGACAAACAAAGACATTTATCCTTGTAAAAATGAAAAATAACATTCTTGTATTAAAGATAGTACCAGTTTCAACACCCAAAGTATCAAAAATAACAATCAAACCAAAAGATTTTGATTCAGTCAATCTTACACTCACACTTAACGTTCAACATTACTTTCTGCAGAACATTTTAACTGTTATAATATATAAAGATAGAAAAACTGATAACAGTTATCTATATTCTGAGCAAAAGATTACCATGTTATTGTCACATTCTGCCACCTAGTGGTATAACACATGAAATGCTCCATCATTTTCCATTCACATCCCTAGACCCCTCTCAGTCTCTTCAGCCATTGGACGTCATTATAAATTTAAATTTGTAAAATGAAATTAACGACAACACTACATCTCTGTCATGATAATTACTTATCTTATGTACAAGTATATGAATACACAGTTACAGTACTTTTTCGTGCTTCCCTCATATATTACTTTAAATGTCTTTGATTACTTTCAATGAAAAGGCTTATATAATAGAATCAGTGTTGCTATGGCCAGTTTCCTTGTTGCTAGGCAGTTTGCTTATATCTCCAAGGCGTTTGAAAAAGCTAAAAAATCCAGAGGTCTCCGTCTTATGCCATGGACTCTTGGGAGGGATGGTCTGGGTTTCTTTATGAAGGTGGTAGTTGTGTGCAGGCTCCATTGTTGTGCCCTCTTGGTTTTGTTCCCCAAACCCTTTATTAGTAACAAGGCTTGAGGGAATATCTGGCTTGCTTTTCTTCTTTGATGATGAGGAACCAGATTTTTCAAAGCTGTGAGAATCAAACTTGCCAGCACCTTCTGATGTAATCCTTCCTGTATGTCTTAAAACAGGATTAGGAGTTCTGTCTGGAGGCAGGACCCATAGATCATCTTCTTCTTCCTCACTCGGAGGGCATTGAGGAGGGAGAGTAAGAGTGTGGCGGCGGCTAATGTTATTCTTGGAGAACTGCATATTGATCATAAACCTAGCCAAGTCCTCACTGTCTGTCACTCCAAGTTGTCTTTGTGCGTCCTCATTGAAGGTGCGCTGATGAGGTGAGGTGCTAATCGCACCGGGAGACTTCTGATTCTCCAGACCGTAATCCCCCGAGGAGACGCTGCCTCGACTGTTCTGAAAGCGCAAAACTTTCTTGGATGCTTCACGCAATTTTTGAGCCTCCTCCTCGTTATTGTCTTCAAGCGCCTCCACACCATCCTCAATGGTCCCCGACAAAGTTCTGCCTGAGGAGGAGCTACCGCTGGTCCTATTGGTTGGGTGTGTAAAACCTATATAGTCTTTTTTGAGAGTTTTCATGTCTTCGGTTGCCCTGTTTTCCTTGTTCTTAGATTGGGCTTCTTTATGCGGGGAGTTCTCTGTCAGCTCGATTGCTGAATTCCACTCATTGTTACACACCTCCTTGGCCCTAACAGAGTCCCCCCTACTGTGGTTTCCAGCTGGGAGGTTTGCCTGAGAGGTGATCTCTGATAGGCTCACATTGTTGGTGCTGCCACTGGTGGGGCTGCCACTGGTGGGGCTGCCACTGGTGGGGCTGCCACTGGTGGGGCTCCCACGGGCCACTCTTCTCCTACGTGCACGGCTGGTGAGGAGGTTGTGCAGAATGGACTCTAGTGCTACACCATCCATTTCCTTGTCCCTAATGGAGCAGGTGGCTGTGGACCTTCGCTTTGCAGCGCTCTGTAATCTATCTCTGTGTCTCCGCTTCACCTCTGCCACCTCACGATCCCTGTTTTCCTGCAGAAAAACAGTCACAGAGTTAAGTGATCAAGCCTGGGAATTTCAAACACCACCTCAACTGGAGAAAACACGAGCCTACTTCAGCCTACCTGGATGGCCCGCATAAACTTCTCACAGAAGGAGTTGAAAATGGAGCAACACTCCTGCAATTTGAACTTGCTGGGGTCCTCACAGAAGTACTCTGCCACATGGTCACTCACTGAGTTCAGTGTCTGAAGAGAGGTCTCTGTTTCTGCCAGGCAGGCCTCAGCCACCTAAATGGGACCCAAGTCAAAACATCACGACATGCAATCATGACCTACAGGTTATAGAAATAGACAAACTGGGTTAAAGCAGACCAAGAAAAGGCTTCCTAACGTTTAGAAAATCCTCCATCTGTGCCTTCAGGCCTTCCTGCTTCCTGGTGTCCACCTTGGCAACTTGTACTTTCTTGACCTGTCTTTCAAACTCAGCTTCAATGTCATCTTTATTTATTCTAGAAGCGTGGGAGGAAAAAGTACGATTAAAAGAACAAGAAAAATAATTGAAATACACTGTAAGTCAGACTAATTAAAAAGGTATTTTTTTACCTTGCTGCAGCACCAATGTGGTTGAGTTCTTCTGCAAATTTAAGCAGGGCCACATCAGCCTTCTGAGCTTGCTGCAAATTTGCACAGAGAGCACATTATACAGACATATTAATAGATACAAAAAACATTGACTATACATTGCAATCAGATGAAGGAAATAAATAGTACTTGCCATCACCACATAATGCATGAGGTTCATGCCAGGTTTGTTAGCTTTGGTATCCACCAACTTCAAAAGAGATGCCATTCGGAAGGCAATAGCACTGCCCTGCATAGCCACCCTAAAATCAAATAAACAAAAAGAGAGAGTGAGAGTGGGACAAAACCACTGGAGAGTCACTCAAGGTTTCAACGTGAAGACATTAAACACTTACAGCATTCATGTAATTTCCAGTCTTCAGCACCAGACGGATGACAGAGTGGAGATTATCAGAGTCTAGCAGCTCTATGAGGAGGTAAACACAGTGAATGGCAGAGGGTCTAAATGTGTTACAGGTCTAATTTTGCTCCAAAGGGGATATGAGTGTCGTCATCATCTATTTAAAATCCAGGAAAATAGACCGTACCTTCTCCAGCAGTTGTCAAAACAGCAAGGGATCTTTTCATTTCATCCATGAGGGGGAAAAACTCCTCTTTGAGCACTAAGATGTTCAGACGCTCTTCATAACTAACAGACACAAAGATCAAATTTTTTCATTGTCAGTAAAACCAGAGACATTAAAACACTTGAGATGACAATCAAGTATCTTACCTGGGTATCTCGACCAGCAGTAGCATAAATAGATCTGCTTCAGGAAGAGAAGAGTGGTCGCCCTTAAAATTGACCAGCTGACGCACCTGCATCCATCCACAGAGTCAGAGAAATTACACGATACACAGATCATGTTGTTATAATTGAATGGCAACATGTAAGCGTTACATGACAATAGCAGACAAACAGCTGACACAAGTACCTCTCCTTCATCTGGCAGCAGCTTGGACAGCTCCCTCAGTTTCCCAGTACCAAAACTGAGACAACTTCCTGAACTTATTTCTTCGATCATTTCCCTCACAGGCCTGCGGAGGGAGATGGAGAGACAGATATTGTTTAGACAGTTGCCGAATCACTTGCTGCCACCTACAGTGGGGTGGTTGTATTACTTATGTTTTAGCTTTTGGGTTGGGACATCTCATGAGCTGTTGATTTCCCTGCTCATGCAACACCCTTTCACTTCTTCCAAAGACTTTGGCTGCAGAGACCAACAAGCCTCTACCTGCTGAAATAGCTATGTGAACAGCAGCACTTTTACATTCGTCAGAAGCACATACTATATCGTAGCGGAGAATACATTCAGATAGACAATAGATAGACACCCTATGACATTGTGTAAGAAACATGTGTTTGCAAGGAAATAAATATGGAATAGTATGGAATAGGGTGAGGAATTAATAAACAGGTGTTTTAAAAGTAGGTGGCGGCAGGTTGGAGAGGCCGACCCATCACTGGAGGGTCGCTGGTTCGATACCCAGCACCACCAGGAGAAAATGACTGGTGTCACAGCTACGGTGCCCACCAACACTGCCGAAGTGCCCTTGAGCAAGGCACTTAACCCCAAAAACTGCTCCAGGTGCGCCTGTCTGGCTGCGCCTGCGCTCTGACCTCTGACCTGAGCTGCATGTGTATATGTGTGTATCTAGTCAGGGGTGTGCGAAAATGCATTTTGTGCATTTCTTTCACCCGTGCAATGACAATAAAGTTGAGTCTTAATATTTTTATATACAATTTTCTAGAAGTATAAATTGTAGAATTAATGAATTAATTTAATATTATTAACCGAATGTTGTATTATTTTTAAAATGACTAAAATTACACAGCGTTGTTCTTCATTATTGTTATTAAAAACTGTATACCTACTTTTGAAAAACCTGGTATACTGATGTTACTAATTGTTTTAACTATAAATAAAAACATTTGAGGGTAATATTTGACACATCATCACCATAAATACTACTTTTCCCTGACTCCAACCTACAGTATCTGACTTCCTGTCAGATATGTTGCAGAGCCTTGAGCAATACATTTATTTCTCAATAGCTGATCTGTTGCCCAAGGGTGGTTACTCCTGCTCTAGCAGTGGAGGCATGTAGGTTTGGCCTGCCAGGGCATGCTGGCTTTCAAAGGTCTATGAATGTGAGGCAGCCATGTCGCAAACAAGTCTGTCTGCCTCATTCCATGTTTTTATGCTGGAGCATGAAGAGGTTGTTGTGGAAAAATGATTCACACCTTGAGAATACAACCACTGACTCACCGCTTGAACTGCTTCAAGAAAATCCCAATGTTCATACTCCTCTTGGAACCGAGGATGGAAACCTGAACAGACACAGACACGGGTACAATCAGTTGAGATAATAAAGCTATTGCCTTTACGTCTTGTGTCACAAATACCTCAGGTTTCCAGACAATTGATTCCAAAGGTTAAGAATTCTTTGGGTTGATTGAATTGTAATAATCAAGCTAAAGATACACCACTACACCAGTGATGCATATTGAGATGTCTTACTTTAAAAGGGGTACATAGGTCAAAGTAAAAGTTTAGCAATAAGACATTAACCCACTTTCAGTAGTCCCACATTGACCTCAATTGATCTGCAAATGTGGTGACAGTGCGGTTTTACTACCAAACAATAAAAGAGTGGATATGTGAAAAAAACTATTAGATTTTATAGCTTACATACAGAATACAAGTTGATTCATTTTGAGCACTGCATGAGGATGTAATTATGCCTCCCTTAGCAAACCAATATGAAGGATAGTAAGACTCCACCCTTGTATTGGGTGGTTGTAATACAAAGGACTATGTTCCTGAGAAAAAAACATCTCCAGAGTATTACAACTCTGGTGGTAAAATATACAAATAAATCGATTACTTCTCTACGATTAGAGATGTGAAAAACATCCAAAGAATAAAGTTTTAAAATTACATTGTCTACCTTGCCAACTTAGATACAGTATACAAGGGTATACAGTCCCAATCGACTATATGGATTATTCAATGATAAAGGAATGAGTGAACAATGGAGATGATTATCCACCGTCTAAGGTCCTACGTAAGTGAGCTTGCTGCAATAACAAGGTTTTAGTCCAGGTAAACACCATAGGGATGCTTCCTGTTTATCTCGTCATGCCTGAAGAAAAATCTATCTAGGTCGAAAGAACACGTCGCCATATCTGGGCATTATTCAACAAAAAAATATCACACGTTTCAATCTAGTGTGACAGATCCTTGGGTTAAAGTGTCACTCTTTGATTAAACAAAGAGCTTCGCTAGTTGTACTCACCAGTTCACCTCCTGAGGCAGCAGTTGGCGGGCCCCGCAGACTCTGGCGGTTTAGGGCCTTATGCTTGCCCTGTCCCTGCCCGCTGTGGCTAAACAGCTCCTCCATGCGATCAGTGTCCAGCTCATATTCCCCATGAGCCTTCTCTTCTGTCCAGATGTTGTGCTTGCCTATTACAATGTGTTTGGGAATAGTGTCCCAGTTGAAATTGCGCATCTTGGAGTGTCGACGAGCTCCCTTGGACATGAAGGCCGTGCCATGGTGGCCAGGGGCTGGTGGTGCTGGTGGTGGTGGTGGTGGTGGTGGTGGTGGAGGAGGAGGTGGAGGTGGTGGAGGGCCTCCTGATTGCATCTTTTGCGGAGAAACTGTCAGTAGGTGTGAGATGTAGTCATGGCTTCAGTCCTACAGCTGCCAGGATTGAGGCCTGTATTGTTTTCGCAGTCAAATAGGAGTTGTGCTGAATAAATGTTCTATAGGACTGTGGTGTAGCCGTACTCCTTGAATAATTTAGGATGAATTAATAAATTAGGATGATGCTTTCTGGCTGAAATAAGCAGAACAGGGTTACAGAAGTTACAGAAGACAGAGTTACAGAAATTCCCACGTATAAAACAAATGTAAGCAGCGCAGGAGCGTAATGGATATGCTAATATCCACTTTCTCCACAACACCAGAAATGGAGTATGGGATTACTGCATTATCATGATAAGGAGTTGTCAACCATTATGTAAACAACTATAGTAATCTATAATAAATTGTAGAATTATATATATATATATATATATATATATGGATATCACACCAAAACTACCATAATATTCCTATGGGAACATTATAGTTATACCTTAGGAGAAAAAACCCAACATGAAGTACAATAACGTCACGATAAATACACTTTTGAGTCCCTAGGGATGTTTTCAGCATGCCATTTCAAATAAAAATGGCTAGAATTGTAACGTGTACATTTGTATTGTATTTAGTTAATAGCGAGACTAATTATCCAGCTATATTATCGTTAGTTGGATCATTAATGTTATTGTTGGTAGCATTTTTAGGAGTAGTGTCTATCTAGACAGGTTATGAAAATATTCTTACCTTTGCTTTTGTTTGACCGGTTGCCCCATTCTACGATTACCAAATATTAAATTCAGACGTTTTCTGTCTGCCCTCGCGGAACTCCAACATCAAAAGCAGGGAATGACAACTAGGATGGTGCAAGAGAAAAGTGTTGAAATTCTTACCTGCGTGTAAAGGACACGCCCAGTTAACTCGTTAACGTCCATGATGCACCTTCTCAGTAGGATCAATCTGTCTTTATTTGATGTATGCCCTCTGACTGTGCTTTGCCTCGAGCTCTCGAGGGAATGACAGCGTGGACCCCACTGGCCTCAGAGACTCTCTTAAGACGGGGTCGTTAACGTCCTAGCTGATAGCTAATGAAAATTGATTTCTTTGATTGTTTGTAGTGTTCATCAAATAACCTTATGTCAATTCAGTAAAGGATATAGTAACATACTTTATCACAATAGTTAAAGCCAATCTCAACTTTCTTTATTGCTTTACTTTACTACCTTGATTAAATCCGTTTTTTTTCTTTTCAGCAGTTAGGATCCTCAGTGTCCAACAGTTGAAATGGTTGAGATAGTGACACAGTGAAGCATGACCAAGGACCAAAACTCCATTTACAGGGTTTTATGGTCATGGAAAACCTGGAAAAGTCTTGGAATTGTTTCCCAGACCTGGAAACGTTATGGAAAACGAAATATGTGCAGTATTTTTTTTCCAACCAGTGTTTAATGTCTTGCTTGGCTGCTTGTTGATCCACTTACCTTTGAGGAATATTAACGGTATATCTCCTAAATTACAGTTGTAGGCAGAAATAGGAAATGGAAATTGTGCAAGATGTCATGGAATAGTCTTGGAAAAGTCATGGAATTTGATTACCAAAAAGGTGTAGCAACCATGTATTTTCAAAAAAACGTGTCTAAGTGTGTGTAAATTTGACGAAGACATCAGTTCTGTTTGCAGAGAAACTTTGGCTATCTGATAAATGTTTTGATGTGCCTGTTTTGTAGTCCAGTCACTTAACAGCAAACAGGTCAGATTGATTTAAAGAGATAATACATTTCAAACCTTTGGGTGCCGTCCTGCTAGCATCACATACAGCGGGCTAGAAACAGTTTAGCTAACAGTTATATCGACCAGGCTACTGTTCGTTATTGTTCTACATTACCCCAAAGGTAGGCTATATTTCTTACCCACTATGCTGTACACCTAGTCATGATATGTTTATTTCTTTATTGGTGATAATATTTACTATGTCAACAATATTTTTCATACTTTTAAACAGTCACCATTCTTTAAATAAGCAAAGCCTGGTATCATAGCTAGCCAGCTAGCTGTATTCCACAAGTACCAGGATTCACTGTGCATCTCCAGCTAATTTACGAATTTGTGAATTTGTGACTCTTGATTCTGTGATCACATGAGAATAGGCTAGTCCTGTATATTTACTGCACATATTATTTTGGGGAAAAACGATACCTAGCTATTATCCATTACTTGAAAGAGGTTAATGGAAAAACAGTAACGATACTCCAATTACAGAAACAAGCTTAAATTAAGAAGATTTTGCACAGTATATTGGAATATATTATATTATATGGAATATATTGTATGTTTAAATTAACTATAGATTTTGGCAAAGTAATTGAAAGTAATTAGATTACAATACTGACCTGAAGTAAGTAATCCACTTACATTACTAATTACATTACAATTTAAAATTGTAACTTATTTCTAATCATGTGGAAAGTAACCCTCCCAGGCCTGATAACAGCGCTCTTCAACCATCATGAATTCAGATCATAGCATCATTTTAACAGATCATTTTGGCTTATGTTTGCACTTTCACTGCAAATTAACACTGAAAGCAATGCAAAGTGCTTTGAAAACTTTCAGAGAAGCCACGTAATATTAAACATTTGTGTTGCAACAATCTCAGTAGAACTCCACAAAATACTGCAGGGACTGACAAGTGAAAGAACTCATGACCTAGACAGCCAGACAGCATGTCTGTCAGCAGTCAGCTGTGTGTCACTTTAAGATAAGGTTTAAACTCAAGCGCTTTGATACCAAGGTGCATTCTGACAACAGAGGAGATTAGAGGTTCCTACATACTTAAAGGATAATGCTGTTTTTAATCTGATAGGGTTAGGGTTGCTGAGAGTAGTCATAAGCCCTATCCAGATAGGATTAGTTTTACAGGAGGAGGCAGGATAATGCAATCATTACTGTGATTTTAGTCACCCCAGAATCTAAGTCAGTACACCACTTTACAGGCCATATACGCCTGCGCATCAGGTTCAGTACAACTAACATCCATAATCAACGTCCCTGAGTGTTTACGCAATTGTCCTGGTGGGAAAGGTAAACTTGGAGACAGATTGCAAAGATCTCTTATTCCCTGTGATTTGGTGAAACTGAAAAGGTTCTCTGGCATTTGCCACACAAACATCAGCAAGATGTAGCGCAACAGTACTGTTGGATGAAAGCTTGCATTTCCAAAAATTTAAGTTAAGGAAATAAGAAAAACAGCATAATTTTCAGCAATTATACATTGTGAAATGGATGCTAGAGTCATATGCTTACTCAGCATATACCTGTAAAGTTTTAATTGGTGAGTTAAAAGGTTTTCACCTGACGACAAAACGGTAAATCGCCGTCAACTTGTTTTAAACAAATTAGGATGAATTTATTTAAAATTTGCTGTATGTGGGAGTTTGACAAATGTGTGACAAATGTGTATTGTATACCTGCGTTTCATATGATTGTGAATAAATAAACATTTGATCCAAAAAAATTGCTATATGTTGTTATAACTCCCATTCATTTAGAATTTACACTGACTAAATTTTGCTGATGTCTTGTAAACTATTACCAGAGATCCAAATCAATAAAATCACCTAAATATCAAATGCAGAAATAATCAGCATTTCAAGGATGGACTCAGGATTGTAAGAAGGGTTTCTTATTCACCAATCAAGGAAAACCAAAAAGGTTTTATAATCAAAGGCAAATCATTCTAAACAGTTTGACTATTTCATTTTACACTCATTACATCCTATGGAACTATATACACAACGGGTTATATGTTTTTATTTACAAAGAAATGGAAATAGTTCCCAACTGATTTTTACTGGCAATGCCACACAATCTACCTCTGATAAAGTCAGCTTTTCAGGAATTAATAAAAGGGCCATTCATGTTTTTACACCCAAAATATATTTTGGCTTTTGTATGGTTTTCATGGGCCTTCGAGTTATTTAACATTTAAATGATGTAAATGAATTACAATGTAAAAGACAAACATCAAAATTATGAGGTTTTCACACAACAGCAATAACAAGAAGCCGCTGTCAAATTCTCAAAAACTAAAACATTGTTTAGTGATCAATGGACTTCTTAAAATCCTGAACCAGCCATTTAATTAGCCAAAGAGTGAAGTGGTAGTGACTTGACGACTGTGAAATAACAATACTAACTCATGACAAACATGTTAGAGATAAATCAGACTATATTGTCATGTACATAATTAAGGGTGCCGTACTTTTCACATACATTGTGAATTTTCTGTACATTTTCTCTGGGACAGTCTGTGGAAGCCTCCAATATCAAATTGACAGATCTGTGTAAACTGTACAGTTTAGTTAAGTGGGACATAACATACAGCAGAAATGCAGAACAACACAAAGACAATCAGCTGATATTTAACTATGAGGGAACTTTGAAGAGATGCATGTAACATACCATGTTACAGTAAAAATAGATTGGTAAATAAATAACACTAAAATAAGTGTACTCATACATTCTGCCCTTAAAGAGATACCAACACACGTATCATAGTCTGCATGTGGCATTGTCTGTATCCAGATTGGGATCACATATAACTGCCGTGTCTTAAAGGCCCAATCTGTAATTGCATCATGGCGCCCCCTGTTGACACTGTCGACCAAACACTGGCTTTGCGTATTACTGTATTATTGTGATTGCTGAGATTTATTTATTAGTTATTAGATTTAAGACATTTATAACCCTGAAACTTATTAACTGAGCTTTTGATACAAGGACTGACATGACTGCTAAACATGAGTTTTACATCTATTTTTGAGGATTGCTTGCATTTGTAATGTCTGTAAACATTGGCGTAAAACAGACCCAAAGTTTGTAGTTTGGGTGGATTATTAAAGTCCCAAAAGATTAAAAACATAATTGAATATACTGAAATTTAGGTAGTCGAATTAATTCAGGATTGCATCTTTAAGTGAGAGAAAATCACTATATTTTTCCCTCTATGCATGTAAACAGTAAACTGACCATCCAGGTGATATGCTCTGAAAGGTTTATGATAATGATTAAGACAAAAAAAAAAAAAAAATTAATGCATGTGCAAAATTGCCCAGGGATTTCTCCACAATAGTATCCTATACTTAAATAAGAAGTGATATACATGTAAATGATTGTGCTACCTAAAGTATAAGAAAGTAACAAGGTCATTCTGTGAATTAACAAAAGAAAAATCAAACTGACATAGTTGTACCATCTATGAAAAATGAGTTGATACTGTAAAACATTACAGAGTGATATCATGTTTTTCATTATCACTGGTCTCAACTGATCCTACAATATACTTTGAGTTTCTCATCCGTTAACTGCTACTGTCAACTTCACTGACCAGTCTGTCACTGTACCTTTATGTTTCAAACGGCTGAACCCTGCGTACTTTTCACTGTTCCTCCAGCCAGGACGGCTTGTCTGATCCTGGGGGCTTTAACTTTACATTGAACTGTATAAGAGTTTGTTCCAACTGCTGCTGGTTGCCAGCAAAGTAAGCTGAGATAGCATTATGGAAGAGAAGCAGCTGCTTGTGCATCACCTTCACCTAGAAGACAAAATGAGAAAGGAAACGCGGCCATTAAAAACACAGTTTCCAGGTATTTAGGAAAGCACAGCTGGGGGAGGATTTTTTATGGGTAATGTCTCTGACATAGTTCACATGTGGGGATTAATAAGGATATGAGTTCCCAAACTATCTGAGCTGATCACATTCAGATGTAGTCATTTAGATTTTGGATGGATATTTTGCAAATGTGGGACCATTTCGGGTCAGTCTGGAAGTTTCTAAGCAAATTCTGGTCACAGGATTACAACTGTGAGTTGCCTTATGAAGAGGTATCAGTTTCATAATGGAGGATCCATGGGAAGCTGAACTACAAACCTTGTTCTCCTCCAGGAATTTGAGTTTGATGGTGACGTCACTACGCAGCCTTTCATATTTATCTCTGTGGATGTGGTAATCATGTTGGGCCATCTCCATGCGCACCATGGTGGCAGCATCCCTTGGGCCCAGGCTCAGCTCCTCCAGATCAGAACGGTAGGCATCAAACTCAAGTCTGCACACAAATACAGATAAAAGCTGTGAATCACAGACTCAACGTCTGTCTGATCACCCTTCAGGAATTCTGATAAACGACTGTTTTAACAATAGGAAAAAAATGTCAGGCTTTCTTACCTTGCATTCTCATACAGCTTGATGGTCATCAGAGTGTCCTCCATAGTTTTGTTGACCAGCGTGTTGATGCTCGACACAAAGAAGTTGATGGCACCAAGCAGAGCCTCCCCATTCTTGCACAACAGCTTTTGTGTTTCTGCATTGTACCCAAACTCATCCTGCAGAGAAAGACAGTGGTTTTACCTGCCGACTGCATCTTCAGGTCATTTCAAAACAGGCGCTTCAAAGATAATACTGTACCTGCAACTCTGGGGATTTCTGGCTGAGGTCGGCAAAGGTGTCTCCTAGAGCCTGTTGTGTCTGCACCATGTTGTGAAAATGGTTGGTGAGTGCAGTGGCCAGTCTTAGTACGCTCTCATACTTGTTCTTGGTCTCTCTTAGCACATCAATCTGAGCCTCCAGTTCCAAGTCTACTGTTCGCGAACCTCGGCCAAACCGCTCTGAGAACATCTGCTTGGTACACTGCAATATAGTGGATATGGACAAGGAGATTACATTAAACACAGCATGAAGCAACTTTGAAAATCCCACATATAACAATAGATACTGTCTATTTTTGACAGAAATAATAAACTTCATAATAACTACCAAATATAGGAACAATATGAATAAGCTTGGCATGAAAGGACACCCAAGATTTTCACACATCTATTTTAAATGTCATATACAACCATTCATAACTGAGAAGACTGTGTGCCTGTATTGTGGTTGTGGTTCATTTTACTGGACATATGGTTGGAAAATGAATGGAGAGGCAGATTTAAGGGGATTCAAGAGGAATGAACGCAGCCACAAATTTCCGATGATTGACTTCTCCATTTTCAAAAGTCTTTCCAAAATACAGTAGCTATACACAGTGTACCTTGTATGTGTTGATGCCCCATTTCTTGACACTATCCAATTTCTCCACTGCCACACCACGGGAGACCTCCTCAGCTGCCAAAGCTGAATTACTGGTGCTATGGTGCATGGACCCTTGAACAAAAGAAGAATGATGTAAAATACTTAAAGGTAGAGTTTTACACACATGCTATGGCTATCATGAGTGAGTGAGCACAATGAGGACATGGTGATGAACCCTAGTGATACCTGGATGCTGGTCTGTATGTTTGGCAATTCGGCTGGCTGCAGACTGGCTGTGAGTGATGCTAACACCCCTGGATTTCATGCGGAGGTCTGAAATGAGCATGGCGATGATTAACAGTGAGGGCGAGAGTCTGTGAGACAGAACTTTTGCAGTGGATGCATGCTTCTGGATAGCACAGTACATAGACGGAAAGGAGAATGTTAAGTTCACAAGACAAGAATAGAAACATATGGTGCAGGGTGGTGGGTATACATGTATAATAAGTCAGTGATAAAAAGGAATCTGAAACCATCCACCACGCAGGTTTCTCATGCAGAATGAAAGGATTTAGTCAAAAGATGAACATGGACTTTATGGTATGGAAGTTAGGTAATGACATAACAGTCATCCAAAGTGCGTTTCACAGTACCAAAGAGGCCATCGTTATTAGAAACATTCACAAACACAGCATTTAACGTGACAGCCCTGTAATATCAGGTTAGTGCATCCCTTATTTTGAAAGAGCTGCTGGTTGTTGCTGAAGAGACTTTCATTTTGTGGGTTAAAGAAGTACAGGCAAGGTTGTGAAGAATTCCCTATAGGTCAAGCAATACCAAAAACCTATTATAAAAACAGAAAAGGGGTAAAAAAGACCAGCATAATAAGGTTAGCTTTAATTTTTTTTTAAATGACAAAAGGCTTGTCAGAGTACGCAGCCACCTGGTCCTGAGGCAGGGCCTCGTCTTCTGTCCAGATACTCAGGGTTGAAGCGAATTGCCGGCCCTATGGGATATGGAGGTTTGTAAGTGTGAACAAGTCTAGCGGTCAACAGCTCTCTACAGTGTGGTGGTAGTAAAATAAAATGGCAATAAGCCATTGGGATGCAGCATAAGACTTCTTGAAGACTCTTATGGTTCCTGAAGTAACACAGACCATAATGTTTTGATATATTGTGAAATAAACAACACAGCAAAAAATGTACAGGATAAAAGTCAAGGTTATTATTTAAAGAATAGTGAAATACACAGTTTCAGCCCGCCTGCGCCCAGCAGATACTTATGAAGGAGGAAGGGGGTGTGTCTGTGAAATGCTGAGGGGGGGGGCACATCTGACTCTGACACATCCATTTGACAACATATTGGACATTAGCCTACTAGCTAGCAAACATTACACGCTTTCTCTGCACGTTCTTGGCGAAGAGGCCTTTTGAGGTGGAGGATTTTTCTCTTGGATGTCTCCGCCTCTCCAGCTGGGGGAGTCAACATATTTTTAAATGTCTGCCCACTCAGCTCATACTACCCCCACAGGAGGGCGGAGCATATTTTTATTTCCTGCTGAATTTATGTCCAGTATTGTTAGGTTTCACCATATAGAAGTCATATAAATAGTTTTACAGCTCAAAGAACAAACATGATTTGGTGTTTTTCTTTAAGGAGAGCTGGTAGTACCTTTGATGGTGCTGGTTGGAATGATGCCCCCTGCTGGTCCTCCATAACCTCCTGAGACAATGCTGGTTTCGTTCAGGTTGGGCCCAGACACCATCACCTGCTGCAAATCCTGATGGGTTGAAAACAAAATATTTGCAATGTCACCCAGTAATACTAAATACTAAATGGTTCAGGACACATGAATTATCATATGCTTTTTGATCTTCATGGACCGCAGAGATTGATATATCAATACTACCTGGCCAACATTTACCAAAATTTCTGTTGACTTGGTTTATATCCAGACATTTACAGTGTTGGATTATGATAATTCACAGAAGAAAATGAATTGAATTGAATTGTGATGTTGACACATTTTTTGGTCAAATGTAGAGAAATTGCAAATCAGTTTCTCTGATTAATTTATCAAAGCTAAATTGATGTCAAATCAACCAGAAAATGTCTAGACACAAAATGTGTGATTTTGTTCCCTAAATCTTTGAATTACATTTTTTTTTTTAAATCCTCTATCCATTTGTCCTTATTATTTAAGAACAGTATTAGCTAGATCACTTTTCATTTCCACACACACAGACACAATCATGTAGGAGCCCAGATACCAGAGATCCTCAACCATGTTTAATTCTCTCACATTCTATTTTCCCTACCTTCTCATCTATGCTCCATTGAACCTGTGCAGCCTGTGTGAGAGTGAGAAATAAAACAATGCAGTACAGTATCGATTTATGAATGTATAGGTCATCTGACTAAAAAACACACTACTGAACAACAGCAAGTAAGGCATCCTCTCTTAATGCATGTTATGTTTAAGCCCCCCCGAGCACAGGAGTAACGATTCCAGGTTAAGGTGGTAATGGTGTAGCTGGTACATAGCTGCAGGCCTGTGTACAGTTAGGTAACAGCCAACCAGGTCTAAGCCTGTGCTGTCATATTAAAAGGGCCATGTGTGGAAAACAGGAACACGAAAACGAATGCATTCATACACATTGAATGTTGTTTTGTCAATACACATTTAAGAAGAGGACAGTGATGCTGAGATGGGAGGAATATGACTCACCTGCTCCAGGCTGTCATCTTCTGGCAGGGTCCCTGTATCTCCATTGCTATTAATGGGGATCTCCATGGTAGCAGCCTTACTCATGATACTGTCTGCCATAATGAAATCTCTGCAACACGATACATTGACACGTTAGCAGTTTCGCATTGAAGAGGCAATCGTCATATTGTTTTTTCGACAGTTTTCTAATCCACAATCAGACCGCAAAACATATTGTTTACACGATGCTAGCTACAGATAATCTGGTTGGGTAATAGCAGCGGTGCTGATGTGGCTTTTACTTGACAGCTAGCTTCCTAGCTACCGTAGCAACGAACCTGATATTATTGGTCCAGTCGCCCAAAGAAGAAATTGTTTGTGCAGTACAGTATTCGTAAAATGCAAAATAATGTCAACGGAAAAGCACCGTTGTTTTTAATTATTTTCATTTGATGTTAAATCCATGATTATCCTGCAGCGTTCTCGTTATCTGCCTGCATCCATTCCTGGACTATTCGGCCAGAAAATCCCTGCAAACAGCCAGCAGCCTTGCTGGCATCACTTCAAAATAAAAGTTTAATTTTATTGGTGTATCATTGTAGACAAATAGGCACTCAGACAAAAGCTAAGTAAGATAGAAAACATATTTTTCGTTTGGTAGTTTATGTGTGTTCGTATACCAATGAACGATTGGCACCACGTACCACAAAGTGATACTATTATTTTGAAGGATGATACCTTTCACGTAGCTCTCATCGTCAAGCAGCCTCCCACGCTTAATCTTCCACGTCGTGCAGTGAGTGCTGACGTAGTTTATCCCTAAACTGTAGTATTATGCCTTTCCTGAAGATGTCACTAACAGCTCACCAAATAATGTAAAGAACAGCCTGACATGTCACACAGTATTCTCCCTCCTGATAACTCACTGGGTACCTGATCCTTCAAGTGTTGTGAATATAATTTATTAAAAGGAAGGTTGTCACCCCCTGCCTGCTATACTGATATCAGCATTTCTTCAAATCAAACTGTGTACATACCGTCCTTGATTTTGGGCTGTAAGGGACCTCACAACAGACCTCACCTTAGTAAACTGAGCACAGTTTGGATTATTTGCCTCATTTATTTCAATCAGGGGTGCAACAGATTTCCACATGGCCTCCAAATGTGGAATTTTCTCTGTGATTACTCAATTTCTGCATAAAACCCCCAACCCCAATGTATTCCTATGGTAAAATGGTTAGTTTTCCTTTATGTGCTGATTTCCTGTGACATATATCTCACTTCTAATAACATGTTGAGGAGATTTAGGATTTTTCATTTTCTTCCTCTTTTGTTCAGCCTTGACCAGGCTACTGCACATATTTGAATTCAACTGCTGCTTCCCCAGGGTCATAGAAAACAAAATGGCATATGATGAATTGGAGGTAGTCATGTTTTTCACTTAATCAAGGAATCCACAGGGCTGAGAGAAGAATTTGGTTGGGAAGGTACCTCACATCTTTAGAGGAATACTTTGGACGAGGTACTATTATGAACAAAACTGTAATGTAAATACTATATTTACACCATGAAACTTGGCTTCATCATTTGCTCTCTCATACATCATTGCATTTTATCTGACCCCACTCTGCCTTTGTATCTGTTATTCCTGGTACTTTGCATTAAAGGTGATTCTGACAATGCATGACATACTCCTTTGAGGCAACATGATAGCAAAATAGAAAAGTATCTATCCATTTGTTTACAGAGCAAATAAATAAGGCTACAGTACAGAAAGACTGCAATATTTATTGGTTCATAATAAATATACAAGTCAACCAAGTCTGGACTAGTTGATCAAGGGCTGCATCAATATGTATTTTTACACAAGGCAGAACAGAGAAAGTCAGAGAAATCTAAACCTAAGTACTGTTGATGTTAAAATAATCTGAAAGCTGAATGTTTGGATGGTTTGCGAGCTCCTTCAGTTCCATTTTTGGTGAGTGAATAATTGAAAAGGTATGTTTTGACTTAACATTTGAAGAGAGTGACTGACTCAACATCCTTTAGAGTGGTACCTTTGACCTCCGCATTATTCATGGTCCGCAAACAGCCTCCTGTTGCTGCAGCTCACATTTTAAAAGCCAGTTGTTTTGCTTTCTTGGAGTGGAAGAAGAGGAAATTATGTGTAGCAGTTAGGTACCAGTATTTCACAACACTGCAAGCTGCAATAGGCCACTTAAGACTTATTAAAAGAGTTTAATTACAAATTCACTCATGTTTCAGCATGTTACTGTAATAAACATCACAGGTCTACCTTCTTAATAGTCAACAGATTTTTAACAAGGGGGGGGGGAATGATACCAATCTACAAGCTCCCTTTGCTTTTTTGGATAGACATTTTAAGACACCAAATTCTCACACGGGAGAATGCAGATTTAGTGGCAGCTGTAAATTTAGAACAAGACCGAGTTAAATTTTAAAGGTTTTCAGGCTGGGACTCTTCTGAGAGTATATGTCTCAGAGCCAATGTATGCATGTGAGGGGAGCGTGAGACCTAAACCGCAGCGTACCCCTCCCCCTGTCATTTTAAAGAACAGTTCATCTTGTTTTTTAATGATCATTAAGCACGCTTCCAGATGTTGGGAGGGAATTCATCCTCACACAGTCCCCTGTGCTCTTAAACACTAAACAGAGTACCAGAGTGAAAAAGAAGAAGCCAGAAAAACATGGCAAAGTAGCATTTTGTTTCTTTGTCGGTTCTGTCATTATTTCATGGAAAAATAATTACAAACAGTGCTAAATTTTAACAGTATATTGCACATGGAGCTGATCTTTTTATAGTGTCTTTAATGTGCCATTTCAAACAGACTGTCAACCTTTTTTTTTTTCAATTAGTGGTTAAATCAATGCTCTTTCAGAGAAACGGCAATTCATCATCATAATGGATCCTTGTTATCTGAGGCTGAGCACATCAAGTTTAAAACGTTTGAAAAGGCAGCATTAACAAAGAAATGAATGATGAGGACAACAATGATTATTTATATACGCTTGGATATTATTCTAAACATACTTAATACTTAATTAACGTGACCTGTTACAGGATTTATAAACAAGAGATTAGAAGTATATCTAAAAGGCTCAATGTGAGATATATTGTGGTAACTTTGGAATTGTACATCAAACTCTTAATGACAGTTTTATCTATAAATCACTGCAGATATAAAGACTCTTTGCTCAGTTTTTGAAGGCTTTCTCTTGAGTATAAACACAGAATCAAGATAGATTTTATTATTTAAATGTCCCAGACAACTGAGAAGATAAATATCTTCATACATTAAAAGAAAAATAAACATGTGAGTGTGACATTTGAAGCATTTTTAAAAGTCTATGAGGGCCTTTACCTTTAAGGAAGGCTTCAGCTGAATGATGTCTAAGTCTTCTTCTTCTTTTTGTTTTTAATTGTCAGGAGAGATTTTCTCTCCCCTATTCAAACCACCTCTGTGGTAGCACGCTGACCCTGAGTATGGCGTGAGAGCAACGGCACCCATAAAATACAAGCTATACCACTGCTCTGATGTTTCCAATTAAATTCACCTGCATAATCAGAGGGACAACCAGTCAGAGGCCGCAAATAAACTGAGGGGGCAATTTAAGAATCGTAAATCCCACAAGGGGTTGTTGGCATTTTCACTGAAGTGTTAAAGCAGTTGTTAATTTTGTTTTCGTGAACACTACCTTTGGTTGGCACACAGATGCTGCGGTCAAGGCATGCACGAAGGGGTAGTTGTTTAGTTCCTTTATACTGTTTACTTACTTTGTCATATTGTTTATCTGTTTTGCAAGTCTCCAATTTTGCAATTTCATTCAGCGCTTTTTAAATTCATGCTTTTTCTCAAACCATGAATTAGTCCAACTGCTATATTAAGGGGTTTGCGCTCCAAGCTATGCAAATTTAACTCATTCACAACATCTTCACCCCCTGCCTGTTATAATGATTTCAGTATTTCTAGAAATCAAACTGTGTAAATAAAGTCCTTGATTTTGAGCCGTGAAGGACCTCATGAAAGACCTCACCTTGGTAATCTGAGCACACATTCAATTATTTGCTTCATTTGTCTCAATCAGGGGTGCAAGGGATTTCCACATGGCCTCCAAATGTGGAACCCTATTTGTAATTGCTACAGTTTAGAACAAAAAGATTGCTCACAATTTATTCCTATGACAAAATCGTTATTTTTCCTTGCAGTGCTGATTTCCTGAGACATAACTTACACATCCACTCATGAACAAGCACTCGCAAATCTAATAGCATGGAGAAAATTTAGCGTTTATCAGATTCTTCCTCTTCTATTCAGATTCGCTGAGACTACTGCACATGCTTGAATTCACAAAGCAATAGTGGGGTGGGGATGTAATAGAATTACAAAACTACTGACTAAAAAAGTCTTGGCAATCCATACAATGGAGAGTGATTTGTCAGTCAAAAAAGGCAATTAGTAGAAGGACTTTTTATTTTGACATTCTTGCCCAATAAATTGGCACATTGTATCACTGCTATGTCACGAATGACATAGTAAAAGGGTTACTCGATTCACTGTGTCCATTAATTTTCACATTATTTGAACTGAATACATGGTTTCAATCACACTACAAAACATAAAGACATAAAGAAGTAAATCTGTCGTCCAGCCATCCATTTTCTAGCTACTTACGCAGTGGCAACGACAAGCAGAGTGAAACATCATAGACTAAAACAAACAGACTAAAACATGGAAAAGAAATCACTAATGCAGCATCACAACTGCATGTGTGTTTCTCCATCAATTCATCTGTCTGTCCATTTTGTAGCTGCTTATGTGGGTCAGTGTTGCAGTGGCAAGAGGGCAAGCAGAGCAGAGCAGATGTCCTTTTCCCCAGCAACTTCCTCCAGCTCCTCCTGGGGGATCCCAAGGCGCTCCTGTGCCAGCTGGAAGATGTAGTTCCTCCAGCATGTCCATTGGTCTGCCCTGGGGTCTCCTCCCAGTCGGCCATGCCCGGTACACCTCCAAAGGCAGGCACCTGCAGGGGGCATCCTTACCAGGTGCCCAAAACCACCTCAACTGACTGACTCTCAATGCAGAGGAGAAACCACTTGAGAGCTCTTCACCTTGTCACTGGGATTGAGCCTAGCCACTCTGATTTCATTCTTTCGGTCACTACCCAATGCTTAAGACCATAGGTGAGGGTCGGAACGAAGATCGACTGGTAAATCAAGAGCTTTGCTTTGTTGCTGAGCTCTCTCTTTATCACCTGGGTCCAATGCAACGCCCGCATTACTGCAGCTGCTGCATCTAACCAGCGATCAATCTCTTGGTCCCCTTTACCCTCACATGTGAAAAAGACCACAAGATACCTGAACTCCTCCACTAGGGGCAGTCGCAAACAGAGGCCACCTGAACCATGGCAAGTGCTGACCCTCATACCGACTCAGCTGCAAACCGTTCCAGTGCACATCCAAGATCACAGTCCGATGACAACAAAAGGATGACATCATCTGCAAACAGCAGAGATGCCAACCTAACGCCACCAAATTGGACACTCCAGACCTCGCCTACGCCTTGATGTCCTGAATATCAGGAACAGGAAGGGGCACAAGGCACCTCCCACAGGATACCTCAGGACACATATTCGTAGGCCTTTTCCAAATACACAAAACACATGTAGGCAGAATTAGCAAACTCCCATGAAACCTCAATAATTTATGAGAGGGTAAAAAGCCAGTCCGCTGTTCTGCAACCAGGAAGGAGTCCGTATTGGTCCTCCTGAATCCTTTCCAGCACATTTGCATTGGATCTCCCAGGAGGGCTGAGCAGTGTGACCCCAACAATATGCAGAGCCTTCATCATTTCAGGATGAATGACCCCTGGTACCTCGCCACAGTAACCCTCCTGAAATTTCCAGCACTGCCTCCTTTGATCTTAATTACGCAATACTGCCAGCAAGGTATATACACAATCCTAATCATATTTCTTCCTACCTACTGCATGCAACACATGGAAAAACCTAACATGCTATGTGACAATTACATTCAAACCATACTAAAGTCCATTACAGGTTCATGTTAAATAAATGTGCTAACTAAACCATTATCAATTTCATCCCAAAAAAAGCCTAGAACATCAAGTATTACACAAAGAACCACAACTTAGAAGTAGAAATAGACATGTACAGTGCTGTATCTGACTTCTGGTATTCCTACTCTATCACAAGGGACAAGATTCCTGTTGGAGGGGCTTGCCTCCCCCCCAGCATGCAATAAGTAGAACAGCACCTGTAGGAGCCGTGCCCTCTAAATCACAGGGCAGGCTAGATGTGACAAAGCAGATGTGGAGCAGTGTAACGTGTGTTGATTGAAGTCTACTTCATGCCCTCTCTAGGCCCTCCTTCACCATGAACTCAGACCTCTGGGTCCTTTCAGCCCAGTACCCCCTTTAAAGCCATAATACTATATACCAAACTATCACACATCAATATATTACCATACTGCTATTTATAGATGTCCCTGTGTAGGTTAATGGCTCAATTACAGACCCAGTGCATTGCATGAGCTGCAAAAGGCCAATTTTTGCCCCACAATGTTCAAAGTGGTATGTAAATCAGTTTGAAAGAAACAGTGAATTGGAAGCCAGATACATCTTGAAAGAATCCACTGCAGAGAAGACATTTTAAAGTATCATTAATAATGTAGGAGAGTTATAATTTATATTTTAGCTACCTGGTGCAATAAGAGATATACATCGAACAGTAACAAAGGATCCTCACTTCATTCCTTGCGGTCTCCAAGAAGAATATGCCCTGTTAGCCAGTCTACTCATATTTACCATGACTAGCAAAACAAGTGTGTGGAAGTCTTAAATTGTGCTGAGCCCTCATAAACTCTGAGTGGCATGTAGGCCAGGACAGCCAGCCGAAGACACGATTTGTTTCTTTAAGGAGTTTATTTATTTTCCCCACATGCCGCATTTCCCCTTTGGGCAAAGACACAGATCCAGAAATCATGTCAATTGTAATAAAAACAACTCATTCCATGTCTCTGTTCTTGCCTCCTAATGCCATTTCTTAAAATATCAAATCCAAACTGACATTAACGCACATAAAACGGTTATGATCATTTATAGAGATGGCTCTAACTAATAACCATTCTATGCTTTACAGTTGAGGTTCATCTTTGCATTTGGGAAAACAAGCATTGACCTTACATGTTGGCATGGGACATAAATAGGTGTGTGTACAACTCCATTTAAAAAGCTGAAGGCCAATTTTGAGTTAGAAGTTAAGGCAGCATTCAGGAGTCTGTCCAAACTCTCCAATACTGGAGATATTTTCCTTCCTTTAACGTTGGACAATAGCAGTCAACTTTCATGGAAAATGTCTCTGGAGTGTGTTTTAGATGCTCTTTGGAGGCATTAAGGGCTATGAGGTTTATTAAATTTAGATTAAAACTTTCTGGGAATGCAATAGAAGAAATTCATGTAAAGTGTAAAGTCACTGAGGGCTAAAAATGGTGAGGGCAGAATGACTCTTTAATGTCTCTGCAATTAAAACATTTCATATTGCAGGTATTCCTCAAATATCTTGATTTTTATATCGCCCCAAACTGGGGGAAAGGACTACATTCCCCAGCTGTCATCTGGCCATCTTTCCCCAGCTGAGAGGCATCACTAATCAGCCAGGTGGGATGATTGCCTCACCAAAGACTTTAAAGTGGATTCTACAGTCCACAGAGAGAGACCAACCTGATGGTAGCCAGAGAGGATGCTGAAGGTCCTCCTGATGCTAAATTTAAGTTATTTTTTGGTAATACTTAAAAGTGTTTCGTCCCTGAATCCTGTCCTCAGATTGGGTTTGGGACTCTTGGCTTTTCCCCTTAGGTGCCACAGTCATTGAAGTTCACTGAATTAGGCCCAGACCACAGAGGATCAACACTGAGTCCTGACTCACCCTGCCCCCCCGCTGATCAGACCTACAGTATACTACACTAACATTACATTGGGTGCCCCCCCCCCCCCCAATACTTGAAACAGCCTGCTTGGTAATCAGCAGCTCAGCATTACTGTAAGTGTGCTAAAGTTTCATAGACAGAATGACATTATTTGGCCTAGTACACCTGACTTTGATCTCATTCTGTATCTTGAGGCATCTAGGTCTCGGGTGGAGCAGTACCAACATATTGGACTCCTTTCTAGTCTCGCCAGATGAACATCTTGACAGTCAAACTCAACCTTCCTAATATACAGTTAGCAACACAGTATGCGCTCCTATAAAACCTGTGAAACACGTCGACTGTTGGTGGCATGAGAACCCTCTGTATTGGTGGAAAATGGATGCAGTAATGGTTGAAAAATGAAGTGCTTATTCCAAAGGTTCATCCAGAAAATGATTTTCTGTAAACTAATAATGTAAGATCACAGGTCTGGAACTGTAGCACGACTTTCATTTAAGAGCTTGAGAGCAGCGCAGAGTGACAGTCCAAATGCCACTAAATTATACATGTCACCTTTAGGGTGCTTTAAGTTTTTCATTGACTTTCTCATTGTGTTGTTTTTCTGCTATAGTTTGGGTCAAATCGACAAGGTCATCATTTGCTGGAGACATAGTTTGTATTACTTATCCAGAGCAACTTACAATGAGTGCCTTGCTAAAGGACATCTTGACAGGACACTATTGATGGACATACATCAGCATTTGCGGGATGGATGCTGTTACATTTGGGATGTAGCACAGTCTAGCCACTAGGCCGCCATGCCACCCCAACATGGACACAAGAAATACACAACACATTTAACATATGTGTATGTATGTGCATTATGTGTGAAATTAAACTTCAGTTCTTATGTGAATGTAATTATTTCTCCTGGGCACCCAAGGCAGCGCTCCTTCCCGTAGACATGAGCAACTTATCTGCACAAAAACCACAATGCACAATGTGGAATAATGGATTACACTGGATTGATGAAGATTGCACTTTTGTTGTTGTTGTTTCGATGGAGGTTCAAACTGAAGAGTAACCTTTGAGCAGTGGAAGGTTTTGCAACTTTGAGCCATATATTTTACGGTGTGCTATTTGCACGAATCAATGGTCCAAGTAGACCTAAGGTAGAGAAGAGATTATAACGAGTGAAAATCTCCATAACATCAATATTGTTGAAGTGAAGTGTAGTGAAAAACACACAATCGTCCACATGTTGTAGACAGTATCTATTTAGATGGGAAATCAAGTTTTAAAGTGAAAGCAGATGGGACTGTAGGCTAGAATACTTTCCACTTGAAGTATACCGCTCTTGTTTGGAGTTCTCTCAGTAGCTGGGCCTGTTCCAGGAGCCCGGCTGGAGAAGTGAAGTTCAAACTACTTGGCTCCTACCACTCTCGCCATGCTGTTGTTGGGTGGAAGACTGATTTATGAAATAAGTCCTGTTACCGGAGACTAACTCAGGGCAAAGATGAGGAATGGCACCCATGCAGGAATCCAGACACAGCAG
This sequence comes from Hoplostethus atlanticus, assembly GCA_034670405.1. Classification (NCBI taxonomy): domain Eukaryota; kingdom Metazoa; phylum Chordata; class Actinopteri; order Trachichthyiformes; family Trachichthyidae; genus Hoplostethus; species Hoplostethus atlanticus. The sequence goes on along the minus strand of JAXDDX010000003.1, from coordinate 6,527,473 downwards.
TGCATTATTTTTTGTGTATTCCATTGAAGTAACGTACCCTATTGTACATGTGTGTTAGTATACATTTCTGCAAGAAAAGTGACACAGGAGAGCTTCAATTAATATAACCTGTGTATTCTCTATTCTACAGTGTATAATGTAATGTAAAGCTTTATGGTTAACCCCAAAGAGAAGTCCTTATCTATAGTAAAATGTGATAAAAATGTTGAAAATCAAGTATTGCCACAACTTGTAGATTTTATCCTTCTCTTGGTACATTCAATAAGTTGATTTCACTTCATATCACACTTGCAGGTCTTGCCAAAATAGCAGTTCATCCAAGTGCATTAAATCTGTTTCCACTGAGGGAGGATGAATGGCGGTGCTCTCAGGTTACCCATGGAGCATTGTGTCTGCAGGTCCATAGCTATGCTGTCTCTGTGAAGTGTCCAACACAACACTCCATAGGCATCATCAATAGACTATTCCAAACACGAGTATCAAAACAATAAAACTGTTCACACTACATAGAAACTGTCTGCTGTGCTAGTATTTGTTTTGCAACATTCACTTATGGTAACCCAGTTGACATTTTCATGCATGTGTGGCCGTTTTCAACTTTCAGCTGATGAAAATGCACAACACTCAAGTAGATGGTTATTCTATGACTTTGAAAGCCTGTAAGCTGCTCACAAAGTGCACCAGCAGTACGTGATTGTATAATGGAAACTAGAGAAGCTCTTTCACGCCTGTCTCCGACACCCACATGTAAACAGCTAGTGGAAAAAAGATCATAGCTCCTAACCCAACCACAAAATGAGTGAGCAGAGGGAAGTGCAGTCTATGTTGGGTAAAATGATACAAAAAATGTTTACAGCAGAAAATAAAAGATAATTTAGGCAGAGAAGGCCTCAAAATGCTTCCAGACTTCCATTTGATGGATTTGAGCTTTTCTATTCTGTAGTAAGCTGCTATTACCTCATGCTAGATCTTTGTTTCTGTGCATGTCTTATTCAGAAAATAGCCATTTTTATTTTTCAATATTTTATTTTCCTTACGTATTGCATATAGCACTGCTAATGTTTCATCTCCACTGTCTGGTTTATATTGTTATGGTGATATATAAGTATTTAATTGCTTCTTTTATAAGACTTGTGGCTTTTGAAGACATTCATGAGACCACTGACAAATAAACCACCAGCATGGTGGCCATAAAAAACCTTGTTTCCATGTGGTGACTACACAACTCATTGTGATCTTTTGCTTTTTCCACAGCTCAGCACAAAGTTAAAAAAATGGGCAAAGCACTGCAGGAGACAGTCTCCGTCCAGTTATGACTCATGAAATCATGAAAGACATATCCTCTGTTCATTTGTAACAACATTTGAACAAGTCTCAGGGAACAAGAGACTGTCTCAGCAGACTGTCAGCAGACCAATGTTATCTGATTCAGAGATATTTTATATATGGAGCAGCGATGCATTGCCAAAACGCTCTTACTGTTGCAAGGAAGTGTGATCTACATTTTGTTTTCCTTTTGTCTTGCTTTTGATTTGTTGACATTTCAATGACCCTAGCTATCTAAAAAATGACCGTGTCCATCTCTAATGAAGACAGAAAAGTCAAAAACACATCTTTGTCTTTGATTACTATAGCACCCCAGCAAAGGGATCAGTCATTTTCAGTTGTGTCTTGCTTTTAATTGTCTTTTAGCTTCTACACTACCTGCTTTGTGCAACATCAGTCATGGGACTGGCTGGCTGGATCGAGCCAGAAGCCCACTGTTCACTCTATGACATACTGTATTGTGTTTTGCATTCTGTAATTGTTTCCCACAAACCACTTATATCCTTTCACTCATCCTTTTCTCTGAAGCAGAGCTTCTTTGGAGGCAGAAATAATCTAATTGGTTGAGTTAAACCTCAGTGGGCGGAGCCAAAAGACAGTCTAAGTAACATTAGACTGACGCCAAGTGAAAAACACAAGGGGTAAAAGAGGTAGCTATTATTATGAAGCCTAGTGCTCTTTCTAATAACTGAAATCTGCAGTCTAGCCATACAGTTATCTAGGTTAGCTAGTTAGCCTGGCTGACCTTCCATGTTCAAACTATCCATACTAGCCAATAGCAATCTACGTAAGCAAGTTAGCTAGCGTGCTGACCTTCCCAGATCATGAATGCCATGCTCATGACTGAAACAAAACCGAAATATTTGCATTTATATGTCTATTACATATATATATATTTTTTCTTTCTTTCTTTGCCATTCACGTTTCCATTACGCTAATGCGTGCTCTGAAAAGCTGCGGCTATCTGGCTCCGCCCATTGAGGTTTAACTCACCCAATCAGATTATTTCTGCTTCCAGAGCAGGTCTGCCTCCCACAAATGTTTGTCTAATTAAAATGACAATCTGTGTGCAGGTGAGTAAAGAGACTATGCATGTAGCTACTATTGCATGTATATGGAGGTCGGAACAAAAGGAGGTCCTAAGTGCGATAGTGAACAATACGTGTGATTAACCCTACAGTTATAGAGCTAGCATGCTAGAATTCACAGTACACACATTTTTGTATCACTGTAAGCAGACAGGTTTGATTGGTGTAAAAAGAGGGAAAGGGAGATCCTTTCTCGGCTGAGAAACAGTTCCAGAAGTCATTCTGTGATTTTAGGTGAAAGGTTAAATGTGGGAAGTCAAATATATTTTCTCTTTTAAATATTTGTGGTGCATTTTTGTTGTATATGAAATAGAAATGATAATCACAACGAGTATTATAAGATCTTTTGCTGAAGCAAGCACGCTAATCACTAACTTTTGTGTCCAAATATATCTACCTTTGTGTAACATCCCCACACAATGTCTCACCACTCCTCATCTAGCTCTGAGGATAGTGTGCCTTAGAAAAAAAAGGTCTTGGCAGCTAAGCTCTGCCATATGTTCTAGATTCATTGTGTGCACCATAATAAATCCTCAAAGCGGTAGAGTCTGTGTATTTGATATAAACATCATTGGGGATCATCATAAATTATTATTGGCTTTTTGGCAATAGCTCTATTCTCGTACTGCACCTTTTTCCCACAGCCAAGTATAGTATGCAAACGAGAGGAAGTGTGAAACCACTGAGGAGGTAAGTATGTCAGTCTCCTGCTCAAACCTGAAGGCTGGTAGCCATCCTCGTCTGTCTGGTGGTTCCATGCTGGAAATTCCCCCTGGCTCAAAGAATACACAAACACAGCAATGCTTACTTTACTATCCTCTCTGCTCCACGCCATCGACATAGAAGAGGAACACAACATTAAAATCCAGAACTTTAAAGGGCCAAAACTAGCATTTAGTACTCTGCTGCAGCAGATTGGGTGGAAGTCCCTTTCATGTCTTTTCTATGTAAATTCTGCTCAACAATATTATTGATTTCAGTGAGCTAATTAGTGTTAGGGGTTAGATCTGTCTTCATGCTCTCAGGTAGCCAATTGGAAAATGTTCAGACATGTATAACTCCCCTTGCCAATGGAGCCAGGCGCTGCCAGGAACTGCTCTAATAAACTTGTAAAAGTTATTAAGCTGTTCTCTGGCATTGTTCCATTTTTTATTTGTTTACTCTATATATGTAGCCTATATGTTTTTTTCAGTGTTGTCAGATGGCCATCAGTTACAAATGGGTATACATACCCGTAGGTGACAAATAACAAAAGGCTCATCCCTGATCAGCCATCTACATGTTTTCAAGGCGTATTCACTTTCCTGTACTCAGTCCACATGATGGTGTGTGAGTTTGCCAGAAGTTTGCTCATGTTTTTCATTTAAACAATAATTAGTTTTTCCAGTGGTTCCCAAGAACTCAATTGACCTTATTAACATTTTGCACTCTCAGTATAAAGCTGCACATTTGAAAGATTGGTACAGTAATTATGATATTTTCCAATGTAAAACATACGGTTTAAAATATCAAGCTAAGAAGAGATAAAAATGACTAATGCCTTCTTCTGGGATACTTGCTTATGCCTTTCAGCACATGTTTTCATAGTCCCAGATTTATGTTCCATAGTGTGGGATGGTAAGATGTTGCAGAGCTATCTACTGAAGCAGGTGCTGAGAGTACCTGGGTTACACCAGTTAGGGATTGGTGTGAGGCAACGGTGGCATTATAAGACCACTTGTACTCTGGGCACCCTATAATTCTTCTCCTTCAACACTTTCTTTTCTAACCGGAGTTGGATTTAGTTGCCTGTTGGCTGACCGTCATGTGGGATTTTCAGTGTATGTTTTTCTCAGAAATTGAAAAAAGCCAAACCAATCTTTCTCCCCCTAATTCTATGATTCACTATGTGGAAGGGAACTGGAAACTGTTTGCATTCAGTCCATCAATCCGGTTCTCAAAGGCCTTGGCCTGCACAGAGCCAGAGTCCCATGGAGATATAGAACTAAAGAAAATAATCCCAACTCTCACTAACAAGGTTAGATCAACACGGTACTTCTCAAGCAAAGCAATGTGACAATAGAACAATTTCTTTTTCTGAGATTTAAAACCTTATGCAATGTTATGACGTTGAAGATTTGATCATGAAAAATATGAACATTTGGTCAATTATGTGTGATTTGTTTTGGCTTGGTCTAAGAGGAGGCACTGATAATACCTGCTTAATCTTTTCCCTAACCTTTACCAAAGCCAGTTTCCTTGCCTAAATTAGGGATTGTTATTGCCTGACAGAAACCTTACCAAAGCAATCTTTTCCTTGACCCTTGTTGCCTAAGCCCAGCTGTTTTTGTTCTTGCCCAAAACAAACCTTTAAAAAAAAGTTTTAAAAAAAGATGTCATGCTGGAGATTTATCGTGGGGGAACGCACTCTTTCGCTGACCCTAATCCAATCTAAACAAATTGAGTGAAGTCTGATTATTTTAACCAACTTGGATCTTTCTAATAATAAGGAATTGATTAATCCGATTCACTCGATTCCCCTTCATAAAATCTAGCCTGCCTCTGCCCAGACATTGTTTTATCAAGGTGACACAGAGTCTATAAAACAAGGTGAAGTGCACAAGAACTGTGAGGAATGAGCATCTGTACATCATTTATATATGACCAAAGGAGGTGCAGAACCTCCTGCTCTTCCAGAATGATAATAAAAAAGACTTCAAGTATCGGGGTAAGTAAGGCATGTTTCTCATATGAGCATTGGACTTATCCTGGTCTTCAGGGAACCTAGGTTACATAGAGAACCTTTGTTATGTAAACCTAAACATGTATTCACAACTGCAAGCGAAAATACAGTAAAGCATCATACACAAGATTCATCATTGCATGTAGTTTGCTTTTTGTTAATATTTGACAGAACTAGGTGCATGGATTTTCCTGTCACTGTACTGAGAACATGGAGTCTACTGGTAAATGTCACATATACATGCACCAACAATGAACATTTGCTTTTAAGCAAGTTCAGTGGATAACAAGGAGTCGAGGTGCCAGGCTTTAATGGTCTAAACTAATAAATTGTGATATCCAAGCCTCTGCTCTGCTGCAATAAATGGAAATGTGAGATGCTTTTGTTTTGCCTTGACAAAATCAGTTGAGGGCACAGCGGTTTTCCCGGCTCTCTGAAAGAAAGTCACAGTGTTTCCCATCACAGTATCAGCGATGGGAAACACTTCGTCATCAGTGCAGCAGCACACTGCTGTGAATCATTATACTCCACAACCACAAGGCTCTCCATTTTCATTCATGCCATAATGTTTTGGCCCGTCAGTTTGACTGACTGCAGCATCTTTTGCCTGCACTGGCATAATTACAACTGGTGTCATCATAAACTTAGATTAGTTGTCAGCCTTAATAGTCCTACATAAAAGTCTTCATAAACAATTACTTCATCACCATTTTAATTTATTGGTTTCTTTACAGACAAAATCCTGTGTCATTTCTAGCCTTTCCTGACAGAATAAAGGAAATCTGAACTTGGCGTAAACAAACATTCTCATCAAGAGTAAAAAAAAGGATACCATATGCCAGTTCTGAATTATGCTAACTTTGTTGTTGTCAGATAAATTAAGAGATGGAAATCTTTACGGGGCGTCTATCCTGTGGCTAGTGATTTTCAGAACATCCTACAGTACCTGACATTCTCAGTTTTTACAGTGGCTCAAAAGAAATGGGTTGGAAACTGCAACACCAGTTTAAAGCACAGAATCCATTGCTGCTCATATGCAACATATGCTGTTCAATAACTGGAAAAAACAAAACAAAACAGTGGACAATATGTTCACATCTGTCAGACAATAATGCCTCATCCATAATGTATTGAATTCCTATCTCTTCGTCTGTCTCTTCCACAAAGTATTGTACACAATTACTGCAACAAATCACAGAGACAGAATGGAATTAAGCCACGGGCCGCGCTGAACTGAATGCTTCTGCAGCAGGCCTACCGACCGATGCCTGATGAAAATGAATTAACAATGAACGAGGAATTTAAATGCAGTAATTTCATCATGGCGAATATAATGCAAAAGTTAAAAAAGGGGCGAAACAAATCAAAACAAAGTAAAGCCTGAAACACAAGCAGATGGCCTCGTAATGGGAAGCAGGTTGGACTGGTTGCTAAGTGACAGGGGCTAAGATGAGGGTCCATAGTTTTGGCCGTGGTTTTGCAGGAAAAACACTTCTCCTCCCTAGTCTGAGCCACCCTCTTTTCCTAGTGCTGTGGTTCTGACGCTGGCGGGGCAGGACAGGAGGCAGGGCTGGCCAAATGAGAAACAGACCCCCTTCACCCCGCTATTGCCTATTTCTCCCTGTGGCTTTTTTTGTTTTCAAAGAAAAAAAAGAACTCTCTCCAAAAATAGATTTGAGCCTCGCGTGCCAGTGGGTTTTGAAACCTTTTTTTCCACTCCCTCTAGTCACGCAAGTAGCCTGGCAAGACCTTGAGGAGAAAGGAGGAAAAAAACAGAACCCAGTAAGAGACAAGAGGATCAGGAAAAAAAAAGTCCCTCTAGAGTGTTTGTAGAAAGGATTGTGGTAAGCTGAGGATGGAGCATCCCTGGAGCCTGGCCCTCTGCTGAGGGAACAAGGAGGGGAGACTTCCGTGCAAGCTGCAGGTATGAGGGGTTTATGGGTAATCCTCGCTTGAGTAGAAAGGCCTCAGAGCAACTCGCACCAGCAGCAGAATCCAAATGGTAAATGCAAAGACTCACATTCCTTGACATCGTAAGCCATTATCAACAAACAAAATAACATTCATGCCCATACTCTTTCCTGGTATTCAATGCACACTTGACTGATCTCTTTTTCCCCGTCACATCATCGACTATTAGAGCAGAGAATGTAATCATCAATATAAGGCTGACTACCTTTGAAGGATTGCCTATTTTGGTAGAAAGCGCTTTTGAACATGAGACAGTGAAAAGGACACACGGCACAAGCTCTTCTGCAGAAGCCATGTTAAAACCATTATATCCCCCAGTCGTTACAGTCATTACGCTTTCAAGGCTACACACGCCCTCTCCCGCTAAAGAGCATGAAGGTTCTCTGGAACGTCTGAGTAAGGGTTAATCTTTTTTCGCTGCCATTAATGACAGGTAGGAGTGCTGCAAAGAACTCTGGGTCCCCTGACGACACGTGACACTGCACGGGCTCCCCATCCTGTGGCCCCCGGTGCCTTTTAAATAAGCTGGCCCACGGCGGCACGCTGCAGGAATGTACACGGTTTGAGTGTTAAACTCACTTTCACGTTATTTTCTGTACTTTTCTAATTGTACATTATGTCAATCAGACAATGATCGCCTAATAATTATGCTCATCAAACAATAATAATGATCTTCACTGTAGAAGGAAATTTGTTTTGATTTTATTTTCATTTTTAAGGGGAAATAAGTAAGGATTTACTGCCCCGTTCCACAAAATGACCATGATATAGCTGCGTGGGTTGATAGGGTTGTTGGTCAATACCAGTGACTCAATGATTACTTTGCCAGGTGCTGAGATTTTTGGCTTTCAGCGTTGTCTTTCCGGCCTGTAACCTGTTTTGGAGTAGAAGCTCCCCGCCCCATTGGAATTTCAAGAGCCTCCAAGTCTCCTCCCTCCCACCTAATCTCCACGTGTTCCTTTTTCCACACATTTTCCACTGCTCAACAACAGAGGACGATGCTACGAGACATCTCGGCCACGGCGGCTCAAAAGCTTTGTTCTCAAGCCAAGAAAGCAAATGGCAAAGCGGTATTATTATTACAGTATTTTGCATTGTGGTATAGTCCCTCTTCACTAGACATTTCTGTTGGATCTCTGCTCCAATCACGTTGCTTTCTTGTCTCTATTGTGACAATGTGACTTTATTGTTTGTGTTAATTACAGGCCACTGTAGCTCAAGGGAAGTGGGAGGGCTGGTGGCGGCTTTGCCAGAGACTTGTGTAGGAGGAGAGGAGTCCTGCCAATGTTGTTGCAATTCCTATTGGTCTCTGCTAGAGGACATTATTACTTCATACCCCTTAAACTCTTGTGACCAAAAGTATTAAATCATCTTCATAAGTCTGTAATTCTTGGGATTTTCAATACTTGTTCTTGTTGATTGTGGGTCTTTTTGTATTCAGACAGTCTCGACCAGAAGATTGTCATCTCTGAGGCACTCTTGGTACAATTCATTCTCTGAAATACTGAATGGGCTTAGTCTGTGATTGTTGGCACAATGGGTTTCTGAACTGCTAAATGCACTTCAGTGTAGGTGCAATGTCAGGATAGTGTAGATGAGTATGGGTCTGATCAGTGTTGAGACCAGGTGTGGATCAGGCTGGTTGTGGGATGCCAACATTTCCTCCTGAGACATCGTGGCTCTAATTCAATGGAACAGCTGTGATGGGAGGTGCCTACTCGATGAGTCCAAAGGGGTACCTGCATTCACCCAGATCCATTCCTCATGTTTTAATGTTTCAACTAATCCTCCAGCCATCCTGAGTAATGCTCAGCAATTCTTTAAGTCCAGTGATATAAACTGCATCATGATAGTTGTCAGTTAAAAGGAAAAACAACAGATTCACTGGGTCCTCTGGTACCCTTGAACTTAGAGTCCTAGCAGTATCCCACAGTTGAGATGTCTGTTGTCTGTAGCATTCCTCCACACACAATCACACAAACACAGTAATGATGTATCTGTAAAAAAAAAAGTCAGTAAAAGTTTTAGAAGGATGCAGATAAAAACAATATGAGACTTTTATGAGATGTTTTTCAATGTGCCACCATTGAGACAGTTAACAATCTTGCACTCATACAAAATTGATTGAGACCAGTAACAACTGAATGCATCTTGAAGCAAAACTAATTCCTTTATAGATATCAAGTGATGAAGAATGGAAGTAATGCTAGCTGAGGCTTTTAGTAAGTTTCACTAGAGAGAATATTGCACCTTTTCCACCAGTGTGTCACAGGTAACAAGGGGAAAACATTTAACAATGTATGAAATTGGTTCATTAACGCATTCTTCCATCAAAGTATGGAACTGGCCAATATGAATAACGACACATTTGCTCTCAAGGACTTTTGAGGATTTCAAAGCTGTGTGAAAAAGCAGCTCCAAGCAAGTCAACATGAACACAGGTACCTTAATCAATCCATTCAAACGAGTGTGTGATGTGTGTGAGTGAGCTCTCAAACGTTAACAGCAGCGTAACAGTCTTACTGGAAACTAAGAAAAAGTAACGTCAGTATCATGCAAGCTTTTCAGTATTCACATCTCTAAGCCGAGAGACACCAAGGTTAAAGTACCACATCGTTTAAAGGGGAAAAGGGAACCCTGGCACTAAAGATTGCATGTTAAGAGAGGAGCCTCCTGTATATTCACTCTGCTCTCTTTTGTGTTGACGGGAAAATGATATATTTCATTTGGTTTACCCAGGACCTCTAATTTAAGCTTTGAGTAATGACTTGGCTTTTGCCCTCTTACTCATATCATCTGAGTTCTGTTGTGTATATACTGGCCTCTGATCTAAGGTGCTGGGTTTGGGTCCCACTATTCAACTCATAACCTGAGTCTGCCATGACACTCGTGATGAGTTCACTTCTGCTGAGTGTATCATCAACGGCCTGTCCAATTCACCCGACTCCTCCCATCTTTCCAGTCCAGAGATAAACAGAATAACACGTCAGTCTACCTCTGCATGCATGTGTGTGTGTTTGTGTGTGTGTGTGTGTGTGTGTGTGTGTGTGTGTGTGTGTGTGTGTGTAATTACTAAGAATACCACAAGGTTTGGGTTAGAGCTCCGTGACCAGGCAGAGGCAGGCCTCGGAGCACACTGGTCCAGTTTCAGCTCTGTTTCATCAGGCAGCAGGAGTGTTGGCCAGCCTTGGGCTGTCTGGGAGTGATGCAGTGTGTTCTCATGTCTGGTGGGGCTTGACACTAAAAAATAATACTTAGTGACATCTATACTGAAGTGCATTTATTTAGAAGGCACTGGAAATATCGGAAAGTTCAGAAAAGCTTGAAATGATTTAAATTCTATATATGAAAGATAGTTTTTCTACAATACTCCAGTTTTCTGCATTTTGATGGGCAGTTCTATGGAGCAAATCAATGCTTTTGTTATATAAACATATCATTTGAGAGCCAGTATTAACTTTCAGATATAGAAGTTTTAAGTATGAAAACATTTCCAATGATACCCAGCCCTGATGGCAGACATACACATTCATCTGACCCTGCTTATTGGCATGGCATGTGTATGATCAGGGGGATAAGAAATGATGGCTAAGATGGCTAAACAAAGTTAAGTGCACAGGAATATTGGCGCTGTAATGGTAATTTCAGAATTGACATGAGAAGATAATGTAACATCGATTACATATGCCCGGAGATAAAAATTGGAGATATTATTTGAGGTTGGATGTGATCAACGTAAAATGAGAAGACTGTTGTGAGTGGTTTTTCAGCTCTGTGCTGCAAGTCTGAATGCCTTTCCAAAACCTATACTGGGAAAATAACCTAGAGTTTGTCTCACTTCAATCACTCTGACTCATGTAAACCCCAGCAAGACTGTCCTTCCAACAAAAGGCACTAACAAGCAGCAACAGGTGGCAAATGAAGTATGGAAGGTGACTGTGGTAGAGCCCAGTAGTGAGTTGAGAAATTATTGGGTAATGAAGCCACTGTTGGGTACAGAAGTCACTGTTGAGCCTTCTGGAGGTGTTGTGGGCCTAATTCAATGAAACATCTGTGATTGGAGGTGCCTGTTCTCACCGTTTTTCCTCTAACATCCAAGCTACTATAGGTTTCTACATAGGGGCTCTCCCAAAATAGCACAAGATAGAATAGAATAAGGGCTAGCTACATAATATCTGGTGTATTGGTAAATGTTGCATGTAATGCTGCATGGACTTCTTTTGTGTGGTTGTACTCCTTAAAGTGGTTGTACCCATGAACAATCCATTCAAAAGCATATACATTTGGTTGGTCGGTGCATCTGGTATTCATAGATGAAACCTTATATTTATGATCACATAATTCATCGTCATACATGAACACAACAAAAACGGGATAGAGACAGCATATTCACTTAAGTACTTTAATCAGGCACTTTGCTCAAAACACTTCTGAACATTTGAAGGAATTTATTTTCTCTGTGGCACTATTATATGCACAGTTTGAACAAAAAAAAAAAAGAGTGGTAGGTAACACTGTTCAATACAAAACAATACAAACAACAAGGTACCTTCATTCTAGGAAATAGGTAGTTCTCATGTATTTTTGGCCATGGTCAAAATAATGACAGCATATTTCTAAATAATTTACCTATCTCCTCAGTTTCTGAGATCTACCTATATAATAAATAAAAGTACAAGTTAGTGTTTCTTAAGCTTGCATCTTAACAATCAAAAACGTTATCAAGGGTCTAAAACTGTGAACACAACAATGACTTTCATGAGACTTTGAGGGAAATTGGAATTTCCAGCTTTAGGCCATGGCAGGGCTCTAGGTGGTTATAAATGCAAACCTAGACGGGGGTATTTTGTAAAGACTGAATATGTTTAAGGGCTAGGGCATTACATTACAATATTGATTATGGCTTAACGTGTAAATGACTTTCTAATCAATAACTAAGAAACATTCTCTGGTGGTGTTTGAACATTCATAAACATACACTTATTGTCACAAGTCCTTCATATTGTATGTCATATTTGTTAGTATTACCATCAGTCCATATAGTATTCCTTACGGTGTTACTATAGAAGGAGAACCAAAATTGTCGCAGAATAACATTCATCTACAGCAAATCTGCAACACAGCCTCCCTGGAAGGAAATGAGAAAATCTGCTGCGGATTTCTGCAGTCCACATGTTGGCACAGTGAAACCCATCCTATTGATATTGGGCTTAGATAATTTTACTTTAGTTTATGTTTACTTAGAGACATTCGGTAAATAGACAAATGAACAAGACCTGCTTACATCCTGTGGAATGTTTAGATCAATGGAATTATAACCTCACTGGATTATGTTGCAGATTGAGCAAACAAATGTGCATTTCCTGTTAACCAGCTGCTCTGTGATCTCCCTCCATTTGAAGTATTTCTACAATGCAAAGTGAAAAGCAAGCAGGTAGATAAAGGTAAGGCTCGTTGTGATACATTAAAGCCAGGTCACCTTAAAGATAGGATCAGTGGATGTAAAGTTCAAAATTCCTTCAAAGAAAATGTGGAGACAGATGTTGAGGACTAAGAGAAAATTTCAGCAGTTCACGTTCAATGGTTCATTTTTGATGAGAGATCAAACACCGGAGTCTTAGAAAATCTGATCACACAATACTGTATTCTGACTGATATTTCATTTGTTCAAGCAAGGCTGTTTCTTCTTTTCTGAATATTTACAAGAATCTGTTAAAAAAAAAATCCCAAATCATAAAACATTAACGAAGAGCTTCATTTAAAACCACAAGAGGTTAAGAATTACAGGAGAACCAACTTACAGTACAAACAAGTATACAGTACGAGCTACAAATATACAAATATAGAAATATATTCTGAGGTTATAGCAACCTTTTGACACAGTAATGCCATTTCTTGTCAGAAACCATATGTCAGTATAAAAATATAGACAAACAATGCTTTTGTACAAAATATGGACATCATGTATGAATCCCCATTTGAATGTGCAAATTAACACTGATCAACAGGAGAGAAAGGAGTTTCTTCCAGAAAAAAGGCATCGTCCATTTTGGCCTGTTAGTCATGTAGTTCAGTTTTTCTTCATTAAGCTCCACACACTCAGCTATTTGGACTGCTTAGTAGAATCTGGTCTATTTGTCCTTTTAGACCAAAGAGTTGTGTGGGGTTACAGCCCCTGTTGTCATACAATAGAGCTCGTCCTGTAGACAACAATGACTCAGTTTTAGTTCAAATTTTAGATTCTGTAGACTTTAAATCCTCATCTCTGCCTCCTCGCTATGTTCCAGGTTGTGTTCAGTTGTGCTGATCATGGAAGCTGAGGGGCCCTGAGAGACATTGAAGGGAGTGATGGCCGGAGAGCGGGCTGCCAGCGGCGAGAGGGAGGGGGAGAAACTGGGAGACATGGCAACTGAGGAGATGGATCCCTCACTGCTGAGGGGAGATCTCCGCAAGGAAGCCAGGTGGGGGAATGTCCTCCCCACGGCAGGCTTAGGAGGTACAGTTTTGGCCCCGGGATGAGCCACAGAGGTAATAAGAGGCGGAGGGTCAATTCTTGGCTCGGCCTTTGCTTTGTGATGAAATGACCTGCGAGGATTAGGAGGAGCTGTCTCATCCTTTAATCGTGCTATTTCTGTGAATACGTTAGCTAAGGGTTGGAACTGGGGGCACCAGTTCAGTAGGTAGTCCCAGTTATAGCTGCCCCTCAGCTCCTCATCACTGGCCACTATGGCTGTTAGGGAGCCATCCACATGGGGCTTTCCATCCTCTGGGAAGGTATAGTCTTTAGGGTGGGAGATGTTGAGTCCCCGTCCCACACCCAGATATCCGCCTCCCTCATCCCTGTAGACTGGCACCTGGCCAGCTAATAGAGTACCATTCAGACTGCCCAGTTTCTTTCCTTTGAACCACTGGTTGGAGTCAATGGAAGGCTCACATGACACATCAGAGAGCTGGTCTGCGTCCTGCTGGATGCCAGAGTCTGGGCCTCGGGCAGAGATGCGTTCCTGCATGGAGGAGGAGATACTAGACACGCGAGGGTATTCGTTGATCATTCTGATCTCATCATCCTCTGCTGCCTCTGCCTCAGCTGAGCCACGCCCACTGGAGTGGGAAGGATCCAGGGAACCGCCACGAGTGTATGGGCCCCCGCTGCTCCCCACCTGAACAGGTGTATACCCAGGAAGGGCCTGATGATAGATCATATCATTCCCTGCTAATTTAGTTTCCTCAAGCTTGTGTAACACTGTGCCTGATGCTGAAGTTCGGCTGCGTGCCTTTTGCTCTTTCTTCTGGCGTCTTAATTTAACAAAAAACAGTGCCACAGCAATTAGAATTAGGATGACTATGGTTCCAAGTGAGACTGCGATGACACTGATAAGCAGCATGTTCATGTCTGTGGCCAGACCAAAAGAAGTATGGGTCACATCGATAGTAACTTTGGCAGCTGCTACACGGGACGTCTCCAGAGGGCTATGGGCAGTCAAGTCCAGAGTCATTACACGCACCTCTCTTTTAGAGCGGCTCAAATGTCTGCTGCTGCTGTCCATCTTCAAGGAAATCACACCTGTTGATTTATTGACTTCAAAGTAAGGTGAGCTGTCTACTAGAGAGTAGAGGACAATGCCATCCACACCTCCGTCCTCATCTCTGGCCTGCACTTGGCCAATGCTCTGACCTTTCTTCGCTCCCTCAGGCACTTGGAAGGAGAACTCTGAGGAGGTGAAGACAGGATCATATTCGTCTTCCCCTGTCACATATACCTGGACGGTGACCGTGGCAGAATAGTTGCCAGCGTCCATGGCAACAGCGACAAAATTAAAGGAAGTCACCTTTTCAAAGTCAAAAGTGGAGCGGGTCCGCACTTCCCCCGACGTTTGGTTGATGAAGAAAGCCTCTCTTCCCTCCCTGGAATTATCTAACATGTAATATCTCAACTGTCCAAAAACACCTCTGTCAAGGTCAATGGCATGCAGCATGGTCACTAAGGCATTCTGGGGTTGGTTTTCCCTGATGCTAGCAGTTAGTAGTTTGAGGGGGAAGTAGGGCCTGTTATCGTTGATGTCCTTCACCTCCACAATGACTGGGGCCAGAGCGTAGTGCCCTTGACCATCAGTGGCCTGGACGACAATCGCATGGGAGGATTGCCTCTCGCTGTCCAGAGGTCTGTGCAGCCTCAAGGCCCCGGTCCACTGGTCCACCTGGAACAGACCTGTCTCGTCCCCTGAGCTTATGAGGTACTGCACCTCTCCGTTAGGGGCAGAATCTGGATCAGTGGCAGATAAATGCAGGATCTCTGTCCCTGCTGCTGCACCCTCGCTCAGCACCACACTGTACTCTGCTCGACTGAAGGCTGGGGAATTGTCATTGGCATCTATAACACTGATGAGGATAGGCACACTGGAGCTACGCTGAGGGATACCTCGATCTGACACCACAACGGTAAGATTATAACTTGGCACTGCTTCAAAGTCCAGCCCCTCCACCAGGATCAGGCTGCCCACTGTCTGGAAACCCTTCCCCTCCAGGTAGCGCACACTGCTCTCAATCTGGAAGGCGTTGCCTGAGTTGCCACTGGCAATGGCGAAATCAAAACCACAGTTGTCCCGGGACAGATCGCCGTCCACAGCTTCCAAGGTCAGTATAGTGGATCCAGGGAGGCCATCCTCTGACACAGTGGCTCTGTACTCTGATTGGTGGAAGATGGGGGCGTTGTCATTGACATCAGACACCTGCACCTGGACAGTGGCAACGGAGGAAAGGGATGGGGTGCCCTTGTCCCGAGCCTCGATCACCACCAGGATAGAGGGGCTCTCAAAATCAAACTCTGTCTTCTGGTTGATGAACAGGGTACCTGTAAGGAAATGGTTAGGGGTGTTTTAATGTAAATGTGATTTTACATGTGCGTATAGTAACAGCAACTTCATTTGAATCATCTTGTCATCTTGCCAAAATCCATCATATTACTGATATGAATCATTCATTACATAAGCTGGTCCACTATTAAAGAAATAACAGTCAATTCTTAAATTGCTATTTAATTTTGCAATTACTGTAGTGGGTGTGAGGAGGGAATCATTTATTTGAGGCAAAATAATTATGAAGCACTTGGGGCAGAAAGAGTGGCTGTTTAAAACACCATTACTTTTAGATGTTATCTCTAGCAAAACATCTAAAGCAAATAACATTAAATCTTGTTTTCGATGACTTTAATGGAAAACATGATGAAATAATCTGCAATGCTTGTTGGAAAAGACGTACAAACCCCAATGGTACTTCCAACAGCTTTAGGGGATCGTATTTATTTTGTAGGGTAACCACAACCAGAAATATAATGTGTACTCAGTGATCCTACCGTTGCTTGGGTCAATGTAGAACATGCCCCTGCTTGATGACATCACTCGATAGGCAATCTTTCCATTTTCTCCCGAGTCAAGATCAGTGGCTGTTACTGTGATGACTGCACTGCCTGCTGGGAGGTGCTCTGATACGGTCACCTGCGGAAACCCACACAATAGTCTTAAACTTAATTTACTGTAACAAGATCCATCGTGGATACTTTATGTATTTAGGTATGGGATGGGGCCTCTACCTGATACAGGTCCTGGGTGAATGTGGGGGCGTTGTCGTTCACATCGTCCACCAGCACAGTGAGGTTGGCCTCACTCTGATGTTTGGAGTCTGAAGAGCGGATGGTCAGAGTGTACCAGGTCCTTTCCTCATAGTCCAGTGGGCCAGTCAGAGACACCCCTCCTCCATAGCGGTGGATCCCAAACATGTCCTGGCAATCTGCTTCCAGGTGCAGCGTGTAGGAGAGGGCTGGCCCGGAGTCCACGTCATTTCCTGTCACCTGGGTGATCACCGTGCCAATCAGAGTATCTGTGTATATTTATGTGTAGTGGGAAGGGGGTGATGGGAACAAAAGAGTAGATATTTAGTTTTTTTGCCATAATAAACTACAAAGACTTATTTGCGGTATCACATGGCTTCTTACAAGACTTTTACTTTTCTATCTTTATTAAGGAATATTCTGTTTGGAAAGCCTTGACATTGAATATTCAGGAAATGAACAGAGGAACTTGGCAATAGATTGTTTCATAAAAGGGTCAGACGTTTCTCACTAAGGCCTGCTGAGTGAGCTGCCAGGGGGTATGATGTGAGGCTTTTTGATAAGATCAATGGACTGACTTCCACTGTGAAGTTGACTTACCCTCGGGCACCCGGATCTCCCGAGGCAGAGGAATTGTGGGACTGTTGTCGTTGAGATCGACAATGATCACGGTGAGGGTGGCGGAGCCGGCCAGTCGCGGGGATCCCCGGTCTGTCGCAGTAACAACAAGCCTAGTGCAACAAAATGAATGTCAACATCTGGACTTTTTTACCTTTTATGAACCAGGTTTCATAATGTTTCACCCCCCCCATTAAGATCAGCATCCTTTTTTTTCAGATCCAAACATTAAAAGTGATTTATTTTTTCAATACAAGAAGGGAAGGTATTTGCGAGGGGAAGTGAAACATTACCATGGTAACAAAAGTTAAACCGTGCATTTGAGACAGGCAGAGCTGAGCTGAGGAGAACCACATGGCAGGCTGCAAGATGCACTCGAACCACAGAAAGGGCGTTGCACAGCTCGGGGCGAAAGAGAAAAAAAACAGAGCAAGCCTCACTTTGTTTGTGTCCAGATCTCTCTGTCCATGATGGCTGCGGTGGTGATTCTGCCGGTCAGTGGATCAATCTTAAACAAGCCACTCATGGATGATGACCTGATGGAGTAGGTCACCTGACCATTCTGACCCTGGTCCAGGTCATCTGCTGCAACCTGAGGAAATTACCACCCCAGATTGGAAATGAAAATAAAGAAAGATTTGCAACAGCTGTTTCAGTGTAACGTGAACTGGTGAGCGATATTGGACTTGGAAGTCAAGAGTTTACAGAAATGGACTATATGGACCTAGCTTTGTGGCATAACTGAATCCATATATTCATTGGGGACACTGAAAACATAGGTAAAGGAGCAGAATCATCTCTCAGCAGCACTGAAACTATCTAAAACTAAAACTGAGTGCTTTCTATTCTACAACAGCCAATCATAATACATGTGTGGGGGACAGGCCACTGCACCTGGATAATGGGGAAATTGTAGCCCTGTGCCTCTCTAATGTAGGCTACATAGTTCTGGAGCTGGAAGCGTGGCAAGTTGTCATTGACGTCCTGCAGGATTAGGTTGACAGCCATGTAGGAACTGGAGGATGCCGTTTCAGCTTTCACCACAAGGCGGAGTCTTGGGGTCTCCTCAAAGTCCAGTCCCTCAGAGCTCTGGACCCAAATTTCACCTAATTCAAAAAATAAATAACAATGGGTCAACTTGTACGGCATAGATTTAATAAACTCTTTTTTGGAAAGTGTATTTTAACATTCCTCCACTTACCAGTGATGGTGCTAATCCTGAACGCCTGCAATCGGTTTCCGCTGAAGATACTGTAGTTGATACCTGTTTGGGAGCCATCAGGGTACTGGGCCTGAGTCTGTGTTACCGCTGTGCCTGGGAGGATAAAACAAACACACACACCTTATTCTCACCCTGTTTACACTTGATACTTTCTATTCATTCTCGTCAAACGTTCACATCTTTGCTTGTAGTGGTTGAAAGTATTCTGTATGTTCATATCATCCAAACCTTTAGCAGCATTCTCCTGCAGACTGACATCTCGTGCGTTGCGAGAGAAGCGGATACCCCTGTAGGTCTGTTCCCTGATGTAAATGATTACCACCCCCAGGGAGGACTGAGCCGGGCTGCCCTGGTCCATGGCCTCCACTATCAGGATCCTCTGGTTCTGGGTCAGACCCTGCAGCTTCTCAGTGGCCTGGATGTCCCCGGTCAGGGAGTTTATGGTGAAGCCCCTCACAGGGCTGGCAAAGCGATAAAACACAGAGCCATTTGCCCCAAAGTCCTTGTCCTCTGCTCTCATGGTGGCCAGCACTCGGCGATTAGACACACTGCTGGCAGAGATGTTGATGATGAGTGGGTCCTGGATGAAGAAGGGAGCGTTGTCATTCACGTCCTGAATGTAGACAGTCACGTGAGCGGTGGCGTTGCGTGGGTTGGCCGGGGAGGAGTCCGTGGCGCAGACCTCAAAGCTGTAGGAGGCGGTTTTCTCTCTGTCTATGGGTGCTGCTGTGATGATGCGGCCTGTGTTCTGGTCTATGATGAACATGCTCTGGGAGCCGTGGCTCAGGAAATACAGCACCTGGCTGTTGGGACCCTGGTCCAGATCTATGGCTTTCACCTCCAGGACCAGCGAGCCAATGGGGACATCTTCCGACACATCTGCAGTATAGCTGCTGCTCTCGAACTGGGGGCTGTTGTCGTTGATGTCCAGGACGGTCACCTCCACGGTGGCTGTGCTGCTGAGGGGAGGGCGGCCCTGGTCCTGGGCTACGATTGCTAGGGTGTACCTGCCCTTCTTCTCCCGATCTAGGGACCTTGAGGTGGAAAGCACGCCCGATTGTCTGTCCAAGCGGAAGTCTCCTGATGGGTCTCCAGCTGCAAACATTTAATAAATACATATCAAGTTGTTTGAAATGTGAATGCATGGTCGTAGTCAAGACATTTAACACATGGATGATTTCTTCACCTGTTATCCTGTAGTTCATCACCCCGCTGTCCCCCATGTCCTGGTCAGTGGCTCTGAGGGTGAACAGGGCCAATGGCTCCAGGTTTTCAGGCACCTCTATACTGTAGTAGAGCCGTCCAAAGACAGGTACATTGTCATTCTCATCAAGCACTCTGATCCTTACTGTGGCTTTGGCATAGTTGGGTGGGAAGCCTCCATCCTTTGCGTAAACTGTCAGGACAAAACAACAGAATGAGATACTGAAAACCCTAGTAGAGTCAGCTTGGCAGATGTTTTATTGATGAAGGAAATGCTCCAGGTACCTGTCACAGTGTAGTGCTCTTGGAGCTCCCTGTCCAGTGTTTTAGTGGTTGTTATGACACCCGTCACTGGGTTGATGCTGAAGCCCTCCTCTGAGATACCGCCGTATGTCACCTGACCATTGGTCCCTACACAGAAAGACACACAGTAACTATGGTGTAGTTCAAAACAGGAGAAAACTAGCCATTATTCCAAACATGTGTAGGCTGAACCACATCTCACCTCAGGTATAGATAATGGATGCCTGAGAGCTGCAAGCACTATTTGCTTTTCTCATGTAAATACCCTGGTATTCTTGTTTTATTTGTTTGTAGTTTGTTTTGCTGTCTAAGCATTTGGCAGCGACGGCCCTCCCTCAGGTGTCTGAGTGCCAGATTGCGTGCTAGCGGAGAGAGAGCAGTCTGGCAACCTCACCTGTTTACTTCACTAATTGCTGTTGGAGAGAAAGTTTATAATCCTTCTGTTTTATGTGCTTCTGACTAAAGCTAGGGGAATGTGCCCTTCCTCCAACCCCCCCGCCCTCCTGTGCAGTCCACAATTAAAAACAACTGTTAATGTCTGTGATGTGAACATGCGTTCAACACATGGTGGGTGAGGAGATACCACACAGGAATTATGGCCATTTTTGCCTGACACTCTAGATGGCAACACAGTTTGCCATCTATTAACAAGGGATGTGTGTGGGTTTGTCATTATGTAATGTTGATAAAAATAGCCTATTATATACCCGGGCATCAAATACATACTGCATGACTGTAAATGTGGCGTATCTAAGCCAGTGCACATTGTATGTCTCACCTTGGTCCAGATCGGAGGCGGACACCGTCACCACAGCAGATCCTGGAGGCTGGTTCTCGGCGATCTGAGCCTCATACTGGCTCTCCTCAAACCAGGGCACCTCGTCGTTAACGTCAATCACGTGGACACACAACAGCTGGCTGGACGAGTGCTGGGGTATCCCATGATCCTCAGCAATTATCGTGAGGTTAAAGATGTCCTGCTCCTCGCGGTCCAGAGGTTTGAAAATAGACAGAGAGCCTGTATAAAGAAGAAATATAAATGAAACATGAAAGGGCGTCTCCTGTGTGTGTGTGCGTGTGTTATTTTGTCTCATGGGGGGCAGCTGCACAGATGACTACTATGAAAGCTTGATATCAAAGGCAGTCACCAATGCTATATATATACACGTATATATACTCAGTGGCTGTATGTACTTATGTAATTAAAAAAGGAAGTGTGAAAAGATGTCGTGTGAGCGCCAAATCAGAGCTAATCTCCTCTCTGCCTACCTGAGTGCTACCACCAGTGCTGTAACAGCCCAACGGTCTGGCCGCAGTTTACGAGATTTTCCGCTGCAGAATGCCGCAGCCATCGAGAAAGAGGCAGTAAACACACACTCTAGACACGCAACAGCCAGGCCTGCCGTGCTCTGCAGAAATTAGGGGCACCCTTGCCTTTTCATTATCCTGCCCTAAGAGGCAAGAGCTCGCATTGATTCAATTTCAATTTCATGCTTTAAAATGAGCCGCAACTGTTAAAGAAAGAAGGGGGCCAGGACATCGGGGCTGTTTTGGGTTTAGTTTTAACTTTTTTTTTTTTGTGTGTGTGTTTTCTCTTTTGTATCTTGCCTGTTCTGAGATAACTTGCCCGTAAGACTTTAATCTGGTAGGAGTTACTGGCTGGGATATTTTCACCAGGTTTGATTCTTGCTGTGATCCTGTCGTATGCCTGGTCACTGATAACACATGGGCAGAAAAGAGACAAGGGGGCAACAGGGCAAAGTTCTTGTTTTGGGATGTTTCCAATTCCCACGTCTTCAGCGTATGTGGGTTTTTTTTTGCGGCGCCAACGCTCCAGCGTCAGGGTTAACTGAGGTAATTTCACCAGCATAACTCTAACTCAGGCAGCGAGCGCATCTGTTTCTTTCCTCATATGCAGAAGTCATTTATCAACATTGGATGTGTTAATCAGTGAATGGTGTTGTCTTTTGCAGAAAAGTAATTCACCATAACACAAATGTATTTTCCCTTTCACCCCTTCAGCGGAATTAACGACCTTCCTGCTGACGCTGAGTAATGACAACGTGTCGGAGGGAAGCAACTGACGAACACAGTAGAGTTGAGAGATGACCATTCCTCATCCTACGACGTTTAAGATCCCTAATAATAGCGCTGCAGTCGTCTCTATTGTGGTTAAGTGCAATACCAAACTAATGAAAATAGAGTGTGTAGAGATGGTCCCAGTTCCCCTGTCACTGACCCCAGAACAGGAGCAAACCAGGTGCTCAAAGGATTAACTTTGGCATTATTCTAACAAATGACCAGCGTGCATGAAAACACTTCAAGATGAGCACTGTGGGCTGAAGCAGAAGTGACACGCATGACAGACCCTGGCGGTTTCCATCCCCTAGTCGCTCCGGGGGGGGGACCTGGCTGGAGGCTTAAAGGGGAGGGGGGTGGAGCCAAAGTCGACACGTGTCTCAAACACCACAACAAAGCCCACAGGACCAAATAGCCCAAGGTCAGCGCTGACTAAGTGACAGAGTCATGCAAGTACACAAACACACGTGTGTGCGTACGCTCACACACACACACACAAACACACCCACACACACACACACACACACACGTGCAAACACATAAACATGCGTAACTGATCCCTCCTCTAATGGTTCCCAGAAGCCTGAGCAGGAGGTTCTTTGGTCTTTCATGGGAATAGATCCACAATAACAGATGATGGGCTGTGTTTGTGTGTGTGTACGTGTGCGTGCGTGTGTGTGTGTGTGCGTGCGTGTGCGTGTGAGTAACTTTTGGCAGGCTGCTGCGTCTGCCTGGCCTCCAACTGAGAGAAATAAGTCATGAAAGGTGAAGCAAGAGTTTTGCTGAACTAAAAAAAAAAGCAGAGTATTACAAGATTTTGTGTGTGTGTGTGTGTGTGTGTGTGTGTGTTGGGGATCGGGGGTGGGGTGGCTGAGTGTCTGAGCATGTGTAAAAGGGGAACCGTAATACTCTCTTCATGAGTCAGACTCAGAGATATGACTCACCAGTGTTAGGGTTGAGGCTGAATGTCCCTGCGGTACTGCCTGACTGGATGCTGTAGGTCACCCGGCCGTTCTCCCCTTGGTCTGCATCTCTGGCCATGACGTACAACACCACGAAGCCCACTGGCTGGTCCTCCATCACACTGACCGCTGTGGGTGAGCTGAACACTGGTGCGTTGTCATTCTCATCGGTGACATACACCCTCGCCGTGACAGAACCCCAGCGCCTCTGGCTGGCATTGAGGGCAGAGTCTGTTGCCTGGACAACCAGGATGAGAGTGGAAGTGACCTCATGGTCCAGTTCCTGTCCCAAGGAGAGGATCCCAGTGGAGGGGTCAAGGGTTAGCAGGCCTGGGGTGTTAGGCCACTGGTGTAGGATGGAGTAGCTCAGCTCACTGTTGGGCCCGCTGCCATCCTTGTCCGTGGCCTGGAAGGTATAGATGGAGGAGCCGGACTCCATGCTCTCAGGGATGACGATGGTGATGGGGTCCTCGGGGAAACCGGGGGGCGTGGTCATTGCTGTCCTCCACATCAATGTCCAGCTGGACCAGGGTGCTGCTGGGCAGGGCCTGAGAGAAGTCATCCACCTCAATCTGCAGGGTGTAGCGCGCGTCTCGTTCGTAGTCCAGAGGCCGAGCCAGGTACACGTCTCCAGTCAGGCGGTCCACCACGAATGTCCCATCGCGGTCTGTACCGCCGACCACCGTGTAGGTCACCTCCCCCGCCTCCGGGACCTCTCGGTCATGGAAGCGCACCGAGCCGATGACGGAGCCAGGCTCGGCCTCCTCCACAGAGTTGAAGGATATGGAGAGTGAGTTGGTCTTAGAAGTAGGTTTGTTCACGCTGAGAACCTGCAGCAAAGAGTATTTGAAGAATACTGAAATCACTAGTCACTACCAGTATCACTAAGAAATCACTATCAAGAACAACATGACAGCCTGGTAACAAACAAAGGTGAACTTCATGTTTTTGTTGGTTGTACTACCAAAGTACTAATGCTTGATGTTTGAGTGCACAGGCCTGATGGCAATTTCAGTTTGTAATTTCCCATACAAAGAATGAAAATATTTCATGGAATTTAGCAAAGCAGAAACAGATTTTGTCCACTCGCGAGAGATGTCCTCACCGGGATAATAAAAGAAACCAGTTTTAAGAAGTTTTTCTAGACTTGAATAACATGCCTGCTAACGTTAATCAGGCTTAATCAGATACGCCTGTCACTGCCAGGAAAAATAATAGATGATAAATGTTAACACAATCAGAAGAGGAAATAGTGAGCGGTCCTGTACTGTGCATAGTTTTACACTTCCCTAGATGACCAATTCCAGTGACTTCAAAGACTCCAGCTTTAATAGTTTGCTCCTTTGTGTGAAAAAGAGCACCATAAGTTACACATATGACACATTGTTTTAATAAAGCTGTTTTTCATTTTCTTTCAGAGTAGTATGGAGTGAGAGAATTTAAGTGCCATTAAGAGAGAGAGAGAGAGAGAGAGAGAGAGAGAGAGAGAGAGAGAGAGACTGTGCTGATCTCTTTCAGCAGTGCTACTGACCCAGTGTTTTGTAGCTTACAGGATGTTCAGGATGCTCAGCATTGCAATCTTACAGCACAGCTCCCACAGTGTGTAGGCGGTCAAAAAGATGCTGTATTTGTAGTGAAACGTTACATGACAAGCTATAAATTGGTTCCACATTAGATGGAAAACTGTGTTCCAGGAATAGATTAGTGCAGTCCCATCCTATAAGTGATGGATTTGGAAAATCAGTCTGAAAAGATTGATTTTCCACTGTTTAATCCAATTAATTACTAATTATGACTTTCATTTTTGTTGTTAGAAAGGAGGAAAAAACTTGTACTGGAGCCCTTTACATGACAACTCTTTCCTGGAACCTATGGCTTCCTTCCAGGTTCCTTCTATTGTTTTTACCGATCCCTTTTCTGTTGGATATTAAATATTAACTAAATTAACTTCAATGCCGTGGTTTATGTGAGCATGTATCCCTGCCTCTCGTTGCGAAAGGGCTACTGTATTAAAAGTGTTGAAGTCATTGACTCTGACCTTGATCAGAGGAGTCTACAGCTGGCCCTCATCACGAGCCAGCTGGGAGTATTTGATTCAGACCCACTTTTCCATTTCAGATAGAAATTTCCCCTTTTGAAAAGTCACAGAGGAAGAAAAGGGAGGGGAAGGGAGGGAAGCTTGTCAGAAGTGAGGCTGATATGTCTGCAGCCACTCCGAGACGCCCTGAGACATGAATCCTCTCGGCCCCCGAGTCTATTCTTTGATATAAAATAGGTGAGCATTAAGAGAGTTTGTGCTGGCTGGGTTCCAGTGGAGGTCTGACCTGTATGCTGAGGGAGCAGGAGGTGCTGTGAGGCGGCAGTCCTCTGTCAGTGGCTGTCACGCTCAGGGTGTACTCAGCTCTCTCCGAGTGGCTAAGAGGGGAGGATGAGCGCAGTTCACCAGTGTTGGGGTTCAAAGAGAAACGCTCCGCCCGGGGACCTGGGGGTGACATGGGCAGCAATCACTTTAAATGGAGACCAAAATGACCCATCACCCATCAATTACCTTAAAGGTGCTACGTGTGACATTTATCATCAATAAATCATTACCACATTACATTTGAAACAAAGGTCAAACCGTAAACAAACAAGACCATCACTGAGACTATTGCATTTTACATTGTGAAGAGGTACAATGAAGAGGTACAGAAGAGGTACACTGTTCTTCTAAACAGAGAGAAATGCAACATCCTCTGACAGGAAGCAACAAAGTTTATGGGAAATGTGTTCATTAGCACTGACAATACCACTGGCATCAGGTGGATGTTACCAGTTATTTTGACCATGGTCTCATTTGTTTTCCATACCAAGGTATCACAATTCATTTGACAATGATATATATAATTCACACATAATCACTCCCTTGTTCTTCCTGTAGTTACTGTACCTGACAGAGAGTAGAATATGGTGCCATTCTCCCCCTCGTCAGGGTCTTTGGCTTGCAATGTGCCCAGTAGAATCCCAGAGGGCTGGCCTTCCAGCACCTAGGGGTGAAAACCAAATAGATGTCACTGACGTCTTTGAAAACACTTCATTTCCTGTCTGTGTCTCTGGTCTTGTTGCATCACCTGCATGATGAGGACTTTGCCAGACTGGCTGTGGGTGAAAGCGGGAGTGTTGTCGTTGTCGTCCAGGACCGTGATGAAGGCGGTGCCCGTGGCGCTACGAGGGGGGGATCCTCCATCCTGCACCACCACCACCAGCTGGTAACTAGACTGCTGCTCTCTGTCCAGGGCTGTCCTTGTACTGATCTCACCTGGGGAGGGAGTGGGTGGATGAGAAGGATTTCACAAAGAGGCACTAGTCCAAAGCACTGAAATAATGATGAGAGATTAAAGAGCCAGCGGGCTTTGATCAGGGACACACACATACTAAACATGCACAGTGTGCTGACATACACACATAGAGGGATTTGGGAACTCTAGCAGATGCTGCAGAGACAGCAAGTCAGCCAGGAACTGATCACAAATCAGTCCATGTGTCTCCGCCCACAGACTAACAGGCTCAGCAGGCCAATTAGAGCCCACCAGTCACCAGGCAGTCGCCATCGTCTGATTAATTAATAACAGTGGGGAAGAGGCAGCCGCTTGAATACATGACACCATAAGTGAATTGATGTATTTGTGATAGAGCCTAGAAAATGATCATTTAATGGCTCACAGAAGCTCTAGTTATCACATTTGATGGAATCATTCTTGGGTCCGTACAAGCTGGTGTGTTAACTGGTGTGTCCCCAAGCTCTATGTGAAATTCTGCAAAGCCAATCAGCCTAGTTTAAAATGTGCAACAAAGCCCTGTGGCCAAAGGACTAGATCATAGTTTATATCATAGTTTCCAACCATGTGCAACCGAGGCCCAACGGTATGCAGGTTTGCCCACTGGTTCATATCTTCATTGCTTTCCTAATGAAAAATGACTGATTTTAATGCCCTAACCAAAAAGACCATCTGCGACTCATGCCTTTGTTATTGATCATAATGCATCACATTATCTACTAACCTGTGTGAGAGTTGATCTGGAAGTGGCGGTCAGGGTGGAGGAGGCGGTAGCCGAGGCGTCCGTTGGAGCCGCTGTCTCGGTCTGTGGCCGACACACGACCAAACCCTGTCCCCGCCGCCAGGTTTTCCCTCACAGCCATGAAGGCCCTGTCCTGCGTGAGCCGAGGAGAGTTGTCATTCTCATCAGTAACTGATATCCGCACTGTGGCGCTGCCCGTCTTTTTCAGCTGTCCGTGACCCGCGCTGGCCAACACTGTTAGGAGATACATGTCCTTTACTTCTCTGTCTAGGGCACTCTTCACAAACAGCCAGCCACTGTCTGCGGCGATGCCGAACCCCGCAGCATCTCCATCTGGACGCAGGTGATATGCTAGTGGGCTGGAGGAACCTGAGCCCGGGGTTTCTCGGTTCAGAGCCCTGACCTGCAGGAAGCGCGTGTTTAGCAGGGTGCCCTCCTTTAGCTCCACGCGGTAGGTGAGGGTATCGAACACGGGTCCCTGGTCATTCTCTGCCTGGACATGAACCACTAGCATGAGAGTAGCACTAAGCTGGGGTACCCCACTATCCTTGGCCGTCACCTGGAGATCGTAGCGGGGGACAGTCTCATAAGAGAGGCTCCCCACCAGTCGGATCTCTCCACTGCTGCGCTCTATGCTGAAGGTCCTCTGTGCTCCGCTGGGGGAGGAGAGGTCAAAGGTGAGTTGGCCATTGGGTCCAGAGTCTCTATCCTCAGCTTGGACACGGTACACCACAGTGCCCATTTCCGTGTGCTCTGGCAGCAGGAGGGACTCCGAGGACGAGGGCAGAAAAACGGGCGAGTTATCGTTGACGTCTGCGATGAAGATGTGCACGCGGGTCTGGCCGAAGGCCGGGGGGCTGCCGCTGCGGGCCTGGACCTCCAGGTCGAGAGTTGACTGGGCTTCGTGATCGAGGGGCAAACTGGTCCTCAGGGCCCCCGTCTCAGGATCCACTGTGAAGTAGCCTGCAGGGTCCCCGGAGCTGATGGTGTAGGAGATATATTTGGAGGAGCCTGAAAGCAGAGAGAAAGAAAGATGATAAAAACCAGAGGCATGTCAACACAACCCAGGAGACTGTGCTAAAAGCACTGAAGTAATAGCATACTCAGAGGATGTAATTCTTCAGTTTTCAAGCGGTAATAGAGTTCGCTATACCGTATAGAAAGTGATTATATAAACAATGTTCTGAAATGGAGTTTTTGATTGATGTGATTTCGAAGTTAGGTGTGTATAGTGGCCCAAAGCCTATTTGTACAAGTGGTGCAGGGAGCAGAAAAAAACACTTTCAGCACATTCTGCCCTATGATCCCGAGTGACTGATAAATGTATACTGAACTGTTCAGCCTGGGCGGTAGAGAGAGAGAGAGAGAGAGAGAGAGAGAGAACACGTTGGTCTTTTGTCATTCAGGAAGTCCCATTCTGGACAAAGCCCACCTACCGATCTTGCTGCTAGCCTGGACGATGCCGACGACTGTCCCGCGCAAGACATCCTCCGATACGGTGAAGTAGTGCTGAGCCTGTTCGAAGACAGGCGGCGCCACCAGCCCTGCCACCACGCTGATGTTGACCCTGGCGTTGACCAGCGCGACCAGACCGCCGCCGTCCAGGGCGGAGATCACCATGGGGATGACGGAGTTGGCCTTCCCGTGGAGAGATCGAGACAGGGAGATCACGCCTACAAAACAAAGCTCAGTCAGGACTGGGAAAGCTCGTACATACAGAAAGTATTGTTGAGCAGTCACCTTCACTATTAGAGTAAAAGCAGGAAAGCTCTCGGCAGCTGTACCGACCTGTGTCCTTGTTGAGAGTGAAGTAAGGGGAGGCCCCTCCGGGTACCATTCGGTATGTAACTCTGCCGTTCTCCCCTGTGTCGGTGTCGTAGGCCATCACTCTGACAACCGAGGTCCCGGGGGCGCTCTGTGTGCTCAAGCTGA
The DNA here is from genome assembly GCA_034670405.1 of Hoplostethus atlanticus. Classification (NCBI taxonomy): domain Eukaryota; kingdom Metazoa; phylum Chordata; class Actinopteri; order Trachichthyiformes; family Trachichthyidae; genus Hoplostethus; species Hoplostethus atlanticus. The sequence goes on along the minus strand of JAXDDX010000003.1, from coordinate 6,498,381 downwards.
CAGCATAGCTCACCGGGTAGAAGGTGGGTCTGTTATCATTAATGTCAACCAGATCTACCTTCACATAGGCTACTGAGCTCAGTCCGCCCTGCGAAGGAAACAAAAAGCTCTTTTGTTATATTATACCTTCACATACAGTAAATCACGACCAACTGGTGAAAAAAAAACCCCACCTGAAAGCAGGATTTAGACCACATTAAATAGCGCAAGTAAAAACCAGCAGTAACCCCTGTTAAAGCTGAATGTATAGTGCGGCCTCCAAAATATAGTCCCAGCAGATTTGTGGAGGGATACACATTGACAGTTTCCCTGGGGAAACAGCAATATGTCAGGACCCGTGGAGGGCGAGAGGGCTCACCGCAACCGAACAATCTGTTTCATAGGCTTTTCATTTGGAGAGAATACAGTGCAGGCTTTTCATTTGGACCAGGTGGCAAAAAGGAGGGAGGCGGCAGTCCAACTTGTTAAAATATTACTGCCTGACAGTTGAAGCATTTCTCCATCTGATTGCTTTAACATGGCTGCAGTAATTTCCTTTCATTTTTAACCTTTTACTTTTAAGTATTATTTGGCATGGGAGTGCACAGGATGCTATACTAACTTGTGAGTAAGCCTGCCATGGAGAGCCATTCAACCCTTTTTTTTTTTACTTGGCTGCTCAAATGAAAGTCTCTCTGCACCGTTGGCCATGTATTTGCTCTCCTGTCTCTATGAAAAGCACTGCTGCTGTGTTTATGGGAGTACTCTGTGGCTCAAAGGATTCATATTAAGCATGATTTCAGAACGTAGTGGCTCACCCCGTCCACTGCAGTCACAGTGAAGTCGTAGCTGGCCGGCCCTCGCTCTCTGTCTAGCGCAAAAGTGGTGCAGATCTGGCCCGTCTCCTTGCCAATGGTGAACTGAGTGGGAATGGCGCTGTTAATGCCGGAGCCCAGGGAGTAGGTGATGGAGCCAAAGGAGCCGCTGTCCGCATCTGTTGCAGTCACCTACAGAGAAGACAACATGCTATTGGTTAAACAATTCTGAACACGGTGCATTACAGTGAAATTACTTTAAGTGGGACTGGAAAATTCTCCTATTGGATAAATTCAGTTATTCACATACTCATTTATTATATTATTCCAAAGCCTAAATTCAGCAGATCAAAACAAAATTTTATTACAGGGATGTGAGAGTCAAGGCAACCTCCAAAGTGAAACAAGAACACCATACCAGGTGCTGTTTGAAAGCATCTTTGGACCCCTTCTTTGTTGTTTATCTGAGCCAGAGCATGGGCCAACCAGGCCCTTTGGCAGCAAGAGGCTCTGAGGGAATGAAGGGGAGCGGGGGGGGAGGGAGGATGACTTCTACAGGCTCTGGGAGGGCTGCCAGCAGGGAAAACTGCCTGCTTCAGGAGTGGCGTCTGTCTGCATAGGACAGTGACGGGGACGACTGGGGAACAGTGGGATACCACACAGTATGCTTCAGTGCAGCGCATTACACTCTAATGTAATGACCCACTTGTGGTCTGGTTTTAATAACAGTACACATCTACAGAGTGCTGGAACCACTGGAGTTATAAAAGCAGCTCACGAGGCATCAGCCAGGGAGCCGACTCAATTACTCTAGGAGCTCCCAAGACAGCGCAAGGCAAACAGGCCAATCAGATCGGGCCCCTGGGTACCAGCGGGATAATTGTTTGCAAGTGTTGGCTCTGGATCGCAGCTCGAGAGAGATTACAGCGGGGTTAAGCCTCACAAGTTGATTAGAATTCTCCTTCCTTCCATGTCTTTTATAAATGGATCTTTTTTAAGAAAACACTAATTGAAGAAAAAGAAGCTCCAAGGAGATTTCTGGAGCTCCAAAAACTCAGTGCAGGGGGTGCCTTCTTCTGCGCATGAGATGGGATAGTCATCAGGAGCTTTGCCAAGAAAAATAAGGCAAGACGTGCTTATCATCAAAAGCCAGACTTTTTTTAAAAAGATGGCATTGGTGTGAGTGTGAGTCGATGGAAATCATTTATTGGAGGTGATGAAGATATGGCTGCGGTAATAGGGCCTCCATAGCCTGCTAGAGCAGACGGCAGCCGGGGGACTCGGCGGAGAGCGTGCCCCACACTCTGGACTGTAACTCCTAACAGAGGCTGAGCAGTGTGTAGGAGTGAGGGAGCTGTAAAGCTGGCAGAGACACAAGCCAAAGAGAAGAATAATAAACCACATGAGGAAAGGGGAAACCAAGAGCAATACAAGAGAGCTACTCCATCTTTTAACACGCAGCGCCTGCAGCTTACTGTAATATTTTATCATCTTGCAGGGGACGAAGTTATTTGTGACTACCGTACTGCTTCACATGCTTGTTTTCTCCACCGTGGTATGACTAAAATTGTCCTCTTTTGAGTGTGACCTGGAGGAAAGTATAACTAGAGACAGAACCAGTAGTATGAATACCTAAGGCTTGGGGGGGGGAAAGCAGGGGTATTTTCTAAGAGTCCAACATGTCTCAGCACTGTAGAAAGCAAGCATTTCCCAACAGATCGCTAAGAAAAATATTTCCTCTCTTGTGACTGACCCATTCGTGGCAGGCAATGAATGTGTGAGCTATTTGAGGAGGCTCCATGTCGCTTTCCATTTTAGCCAGAACTATGCATGAATAGTTTTTTTTTTTTTTTCAAGGTACACCCACAGACATAAAAAAAAAAAAATCACAAGCACAGTGCCTACATTTATATTTACAACATGAGAGCCTGAAAAATGAACTGGGGGAAAAAAACATCTGAGATTTCAAGAGGAGAGAATTGAAAGTTATTTTCGGTGGGGTGGGAGCTAGCGCTTTACAATTGAAAATGAGGTTGACGAAAACTGAAAAATAACCAATAACCAGGAGTGTGGTTGAAGCTTTTAAGGGCCATGTACTAAAACTAAAGGGGTCTGGATTATATTGCCAATGAAGGCAGAATATAGCTGCTATGTGAAAAGGAGAGATACTGAGCTTCTCCTGTTGAGAGAAAGAACAGTAAAGACAGGGGATTGAGAGATTTAGTCATGTAGTGTACGTTAAGAAATCAGATTGAAGGTAGAGTAGGAGGCAAGTTCAACCCAAGTTCAGCAACGTTTCAGCACCCTGTAGCTGTTACTGATGGTCAACCGGTCTTAAGCAAGTACGTTACAAACCCTTCTCTATACTCCTTCATTCATGTTATATGGGATAGCACGGGCTCGTACTTTTGCACACCTTGTACTAACCTTACACACAACCATGAAGTTCAGCTACATGAAGTGGATATCCTATGCTTTACTATAATTACACAGCTCCCAGTGCAACCAAAGCCAGCCTTAAAGTATATAGTGGAGAGTATATTTGGAGTCACATGTGGCATGAGAGCCTGAGAAGAATAAAGTCTACGAGTTTAGTGTTTGGCTTTTTTGGGGGGGGGAATGTAAGATAATAAACTGCAGAGTCAGATTTGCATAAATCCCGACCACTCGAAATACTACGCCCGAAGCAATCAGTGTGTTTTGAAATCAGCAGAGACTGGGATTTCAATTCCACTCTCATTTATAGGTTAATAGCGGCATATCAATGTCATCGGGGCTGCAGTGGAGGGGGCCTGTCTGAGCAGGAGATTACACTCAGCCAGCACACCCATATGAAATGACTTTTTCACTGAGGCCTGATGGAGAGCAGGACAATTAGCCAAGCCACAAACCATGAACCCTGGGTGATGAGGCTGGCCCAATAAAATGTGGCCTCTGGCATCAAAATGCCTTTCATAAAAGTCTGATAGAGAAGATTATAATAAATCAACGTCGAAGGGAGAGAGGGAAAGTGTAAATCTCTCAAAGTGGAACAAGATATACAAGACCGTCGCGAAGCCAAGAATGAAGATTGATGCTCGCTCAGGATATTGCGTAATGCTGCAGTTCGGCAACAATATCACAGTGGGCAGACAGCACATCGTTCAACATCCCATCGCTTGGGAAAAAACACTTGTCAACCCGTTGTTTATTTCCCTTTCACATCTGATTTGCTTCAACGTAATTCTTTTTTTTATTATCAAATTCTACCTGCCTCGTTAAAGATGGACTGGTATGTGATGCTAAGAGCGTCTCTACAGGGACGTGTATTGAGACAGGAAGGAATCATTTGCAACCACGAAAGTCAATCAATATGGGGCAATCAAAAGCAGGAATTCTCTGCTCTGCAAGGGGAGGGAAATACCACTCAACACTTCGTCCTATCCATCTCCTGAACTATCTTCTGGGGGCCTCTGTCTTTCCTGCCGGGGTCTTTACTCTGCCCACTTGCAACGTATAGATGTTACGCAAACTTTTCTTTTTCTATTGGATTTAAAAGTTCAAAAGGAAGAGTAATCTTAGATCGGCAACACCAGCCAGCGGTATTCTTGCTACACTCAGAGTGTGTGAGTGAGGCATGATGGGAGCTGTCTTATCAGCAGGGGGAAAAGGGAACGTTTTGGCCGAGCCCCTTAGTAAAACAAGCTGGGAGAATCCAAAGATAACTGGGGCACTCTGTGGTTCTCCCATCAGATTCCAGGAGCCTTCCAGACGAGGCTTTCTGACTGACCGTCCAATCAAGAGAACAGGATTCACTGGAGAGAGACAGCATGCCTTGTATGTTGATGTATAACATGTTCAGCTGCAGTGAAGTGCCTGTTGGATGCTCCAAAGTGTTCTGGCCCATCTAATGTCCTCACTCTGTGGTGTCTGAGAGAGAGCCAGGCCTGGAAAAGAAGAAGGCCGGGATTTGTGTGGTTTCTATTTTTAGGGATGAATTTCCCAAAAGGCCAGATTGAATTCTCGTATATGATTGACCGCGATGGTTTTCTTTTTTCTTGTTTTTACATTTTTGAGCGTAATGCAAAAACATGTATGTCAGAGTGACCTTATTTGCCCCTCACTACCACTCTGTTGCTCTCCATTTTCATTGAGGATCTTTCCTCTGGCGTGGAAAGATCTGGCGCAAAAAAAACCTGTAAGTAAATGAACGATGTAGAGCTGAAACCACTGAGGCTAACAAGGGTAGCGTAGTTTTCAATCAGGCTCCTTGTATTTTGGAGTGCCCAGTCAAACAAAACGGTCTCACGTAGCCTACAGTGAAACCACCCAATCAGGACTGCACCTCTGCCAATCCAAATAGGCCACAGATGATGAAGAGTACATGTACAGGCTTTCCAACTGGGAAATGATCACACACATCCTCCATGCATGCGTCAGTGGACTGTACCATAGATGTGTCCATATACACACACACACACACACACCTACAAACATCAGGGATATAAAGAATTACACATCACAAGCTTGTGATCCGTGTGGAGCAAAAAAAAAGGGTGAGGCCAAGTTGATTCTGCGCTGAGATCAGTCCAGAAATGCTGTTTGTAGTTACGTGGACCTCTTTGAAAACAAACCAAGCACAGCAGCCACTCCAGTAACCGTGGTCCAAATGAAGGACCGTGACCTTGTGGAATAAAGAAATATCCAGAAAATACTGGGTGACATTTCTAAATCTCTCGAGCTCAAATGTACGTCTGAGCTTGCTATTTCCACTGGAGGCTCTTTTCTCTGACTTGGAGAGAGCTGCTACTGACCACACTGGTCAGTTGAGAAGGGTCTAGAATAGTGCTAAAGTTTCAGTGTGGATGCTGAACAGGAACAAGTCATTTAGAGGGCTTTATTGAACAGTAGATACTTCAAAAAGGTAAAGGAATTGAATAGGAGTAGGAGTAGGAGGACTCTGCCTACTATGAAGGATTTTAGCTGTCATCACTGTGATGGGTAGCTTTATAGTTACAGCAGTAACACTACAATTTATGACTATCAGATCCAAGAGGTAATATAACATGACCGCTTACATGCTTTTTCTCCAAAAGTGGACACTCTCCAGACATTTTCTTTCCCACCACAAATGGTCAATATTCCATCTAGTTTTAACAAGACAGTTTACTTGACACGATCAATTATGTCGGTAATAGCACTACTCCCACCAGAACAATTAGAGACAGACATGCGACAGATTGATGGATTGATATGGAGATCATTCAAAGACAGAAAAGGGGGAAAAGGAAAGCGTAGGCTCAAAGAAATCAAACGAGTGGGCGAGTTGGAGAAATCTGGACTCAGAATTGCTATGAGCTTTCACAGCTGGTGTGAAGCCATGCACACTCCTCTCCCTCTATTGTCCTGGCATCACTTCTGAGGAGAGCGGAGATGAGGAGAAAAAGGCGGAGACCTCCCAAAGGCCTCTCTAACTTAGCCCTCTCACTAAAGTAGCAGATAACTCAGGTCCGAGGCTTTGAGACATGCCCATCACCACACTAAAGCGCCAAACGCAGACCACACCAGCCCGGTGGAAGGAAGAGGCCCACACAATGTTGACGACTATCAAAACAACAAACATTTGCCACACAGGGAGCATTGCCTGGATTCCGCCCAACCATGTGTGAAAGATTTTGGTAGTTATTGGAGGGACAAAAGGTTGAAATCTTGCATAGTTTAAGACATGGGTAAGGTTTGGAAAATGGTGACACTAAATACATGCCGCGCTGCAGCCTGTGATGTCTGCCTGCTCTCTGTGTGTGTGCTACAAGTGTGAAAGAGTAATGAAATTTCAAATGACTTCCCAGCTGAAAAAATGGGGAAAAGATGTTCAAGAAACTTCCCAGCTGTCCTCGTTCTGCTTCCCCGGCAAGTCTCCAAAGGGTGAGAGATGACTAGTTTGAGAAAGCCAGAGCAGGGGAGGCTCCCTGGGGGGCCGTTATCTGCCCGAAAGGCTGAACGACTCAACCAAGCCCTGACAGGAACAGTTCTGGGCATCACTAAGAACACAGGGGCCCTCTACCATGGGCTACCGGCTGGGGACGACTCTGTAACATGACCGCTGTGAAGTGGGCTACTACAGCAGAGGCGTGGCAGGGGACTTGAAGTGCCTTCTTTAAGGCTACACAATTCTGCATGTTGGCGGCCCCAAATGGCAGCATGCGGTAACTGCTTGAGTTTTTTACTTCATTACGTAGAAATATTGCAATGTGACAGTAAACTGCCCACACCACATTCCTATTTACCAAGCCGACCGGTCTGTAATCGCTTCATACCAAAGGATAATAAAGGGACGAGAGAGTCAAAAGATATCATGCACCATTGGCACATTCACATATTCTTCATAATTACAGAATAAAAAGCTATTGGAAGATCAGGGATGAGAACAATCTATTCCAGATTTGTGAAGAGGACTTCTCTGTCCAGATGTCCATTACAAATAAATCTGCTGTAATAGGGCATCCCTGTAAAACACCATATATACGTCAAGATCGGTAACCATCTTAATCAGCCTCTATGCATCGACGTCTCCCTTCCAAAAATATGTGCCAGTGGACAAAACATCACCAAGAACTCTTCTTTCAATATGAAGTTGCACCTGTCCTTGCAGGTCTGGGCGTTCAACCAGACTAGAACTGGAGATGGAAACTGAATGTCTACAAAAAAAAAATCTGTCGCATATCTGCTGTAGAATAAACTTGATAAGAGACAATATTTTACAGTGAATTGCACAAAATCACATGATCTTGACTTAATTCATTGACCCATTCTAAGTAAGTGTGTATTCTTGGCTGTCCAAGGGAACAGAGTAACTTGTTTGACTGTAATGAGAAGGCAACTTATTGGCAACCTCATGGTCCCCAGTACTCAGTAATTCAGCAATTTTACGTTGATTAGCCATTTAAAATATGTCTAAATGGTTTATAGTGTCTAGACTAACATTTGGCTACATAGAGTTTAAAAGTGAAAGTTTGGGAGATGTCTATAACAAATTAAACCATTATTTGTACCTTGTACATTTTTGATATTTACAGCTGTTCATGCATTGTTTCAATATGTAATAATGCAATTACTGCTTGGTCTAGAACTGAGCAATACACAGACAAAAAGGTCCTGGGCGATATGAGAGCTAAAGCATATGCAACGTTGAGAAGACGTCTAGTGCTCAGTGGGAAAATGAGATTCTCTGAACTTCTTTGGAGCGTTAAAGAAAGTTGACTTTCTGACATGAAAAGACAAAGAAGTATTGATTACTAAATCAACACTGGTTTGGTGAACTGGAGCTTTTCATCTTACTCTGTGTAGTGCTCATGCATTGACATAAACTCGGAGGGGTTGGGTTAAGGGCAGTAGGTAGGGCTAGTGTGGTGTAAGGTCTACATATTTGGCAGAGGAACAGAGGGGAGGTAATATAGCAGACAGGGATATAATGACACTCGGAGCTCGAGTCCAGAGGATCAAGTTTCCGTCTCTTTCCTTTCCTCTCACCCATCAGTCACCATAACGACTACAGTGTTGGAGGAAAGTGAGCCAAAACACCGTGACTCTGTTTCTGTGTTTGAGGAGGATTGAAGGTGAACTCAATTATAACTGTGTTGATGAATTAAATGTGATTTAAAACCCAATTGAAGTTATCTGGAATCAAACCAGCATGCTTACGTCTGCTCGTTATGTGTTAGCAAAGAAGAGTTTGGAAGGTTCACTGGAGGTTCAGGGTACACCAGAAACAAGGTTTACTCATGATTTACATTTGTTGAATTTGATCGATCTAAGACTTTATGTTGTCTTCTTTTGGGGATATATCAATGGCATGACCTCCCACCAGGATTAAGATGCAGAAAGGTGCACAATATGGTGCCATTGTATTTGATAAGATTAGTACACTCTCTTGGAAAGTCGTTGATGTGCTGTGCTTCCATAATTTACAATCTCTTGCTCTGCTAGTACCTCTCTCTTCTCTCACTGTCATTACGTGAAATCCAAAGTAAATGCCTGTAAAAAAGAAAGAAAGAATAAACTTCAAATGAACTGTTAAGGCTACTGCACCCGAACAAATGCACTTTTGTTGCCTAATAATGTCAAGAATTCAAGCAGCTCGGCAACCTTATGGTTAAAGTTTCCACCTCAAGACTGGGCGTCAGTGAATTCAGTCCCCAATCAAGTCACAGCTTGACATTCAACATCATAAAATCGCCCTGAGCTTAAGGACCTCCAATAAACTGGTGTCCTGTCAGGGGGTCTACATGTAGTGTAAACACAGATAAAGTCTAACGTCATGAAGAATATGAGACGCGACTCCGCTTTTTAGATACGAGTTCTGATAATCTCCAAGGTGTTCCAACAAAATGTATCACAGAATATTCTTTGTGGTTTGCAAACACCAGCAATTTGAGAGCGACTATCTTCTTCTGTTGGAACTCGACTTGCTAGCACTTTTTGGGTTTCAGACCACTTTCTTCTAAAAAGCGAAGCGTCTGTCTTTCATCTGGATGTCGCAGCTGGAAGTGATTAAGCATCAAACCATTTAAGGAGAAAAGGGTTCCAGAAACGGCAAAATGAGCGGAGAAGAGAGACATTGTGCAGCTAGGAAGAAGGGTATAGCTAACATGGACAGAGTGGAGGGGAGGCTATGTTTATTAGTGCACGCTGAAGACCAGACATGCAATACTATTTTTCAACTGACCAAGCAGGTTGATTAGGTATAAATTCTTGTAATAACGATGACAAAAAATCCCAAAGATTTGCAAGACCTCAATTAATAAAAACAAATAAAGTTTGTTACACTAACAGCTAAGATTCTGTGTGTAGTACTACAGTTGTGTCTACAAGCAAATACCCGGTTATCTAGAAGTAATGTGACTACAGCACCTTGAAAACAACTTGTTTTTAAAAGCCCTCCGGTGTGCACTAACCAGGTCGCTCTTTGACATGAGCCCCAATCCCTCAAGGTAAATTCAGAGTATTTGATTTGTAGCTCTTATTTTAAAATGAAATTTAGGATGGATGAAATAAAATCTTTTGCAATTTCTTTCTGAAAGGCACACGGGGTGGAAAGGCTAAGCAGGAGGTCCTGGGAAAAGACCTGTGTGCCAAACACACCGCTGACCCCGGTGAAGTCTCTGAGCTGGAGTTGGACTTTGCCAAAATGTACAGCACTTAGCCACCGCTGACAAACTCCGCACAAAATATCGGGGATAGTTCTCAAAGAAGGTTTTACTTCAGTTAGAAAAATAAATATGACAAAAACTCCACTGGACATGTTAAGCATGCTGGTGTGTGGCATTAACCCCTGGCCAGCTGGAATGACAGAGGCAGCTCAGTAACTCATCTGATAGGCTCCTGCTCAAGGCATCGGTCTGTTTATTTTCCAAAGGTCAAATGGGAGAAACAAACCTGCCGCTATTTTCTTATTCACGCTGATCAGTGGTTGAGCCGATGGAAAGAAAACAAAGGGAAAATTACTAGTTTGTGTTGTTTGCATTGAAGAACGAGTTTGAATGACAAACCCATACCAAGACGTGGAGGTTAGGATTCAAAACAAACACAGCTTGTCTTTTACAAAGGTTTCTTTTTTTTTTTTTTTTTTAAGGCGTTCCTGTGGAAACGTTGGTCCTCGTTAAAAAACACAGCGAGGAGTGTGCAACTTTCTTTTCCGTTGTTGTGTAAAGGCTTCAATGATTAATCTCAAGGTTTATCTCTAATTGGTACTGTACTGTGTGTTCTTTCATTGTAGATGTTTTGTTCAGATGTTGTCTATTAATCATCCCCAAGCCATTAATAAAGAAAATCAAGAGAAAGAAAAATGAACAGCGATAAATGTACTTTTGACTTTTACGAACTAGCACATAATATCTCCATTAGAACAACAATAATATAAGTAAAATGCACCACACTGATGTGAAAGCAGTATTTACATGATGTGGGCTTTACCTTGATGCTGACAGGAAGCTGGCGTGATTGTCTACAGTCTACAGCGCAGACTGCAGGGTCACAGCAGAGGGTCACCTCTGAAATAACCGCCTCCAAAGCCAAACCATCACTATCACTAGCAGACTCTCTTCAAGGCCTGCCCAAGGTCCGGTGTGGGAGGTGAACTAACGTCAGAGGCTTGCTGAGTGGACCCACATTAACTACACATTCACTGGTGGAGGTGACCTGGCTTCAGACCCCCACAAAGCCGGCCATGAGTTAGTTTCTTCATGGTTATCCAATAGCTGTGCTCGTCTGCTGAGGCAGGCTAGGCTGTGGATCCTGGGGTCTGGGTAGGTGGGAGGGGAGCTAATATGAACCATGCACAGTGTGTGTGGGGGTGCAGAAGCACTGATGTGGGCTAGGGTAACGCTACAGCTGCCTGCAGTGGGTGGGAGAATGCCCACTGAGCATGGCATGCACAAACACAGCACAGATGCGGTCGCAGGGCCAGATAGCACCCTGGTTCCCAGAGATCCACAAGCTTGTTTGATATGGCCGGTGTTTTTCCTCTCTTCTCTGCGTGAGCCGGGTCTCGAGTACCGGCCCGAGTGCTGGCCATTAGAGCCCTGTGATCTACCGGCCTTTCAGCAAATTTGTGAGCACTACTGGCAGCAGAGAGAGCGCCGCATTCATCAGTAGAGTGCCGGAGTGCCATTTACAGAGACCCTCTTGGAGACAAAACACTGTTCATGTTCGATATGGATTCATGTCCTCCAACAGAGACATTCAAAGCAAAGTACCATGAAACCACATGCTAATTGTATCATTCGGTGGTCAGCTCATCGCAGCACACATAATCTGTAATAATGTGTATCACATTGCAGACATCAGATTTGGATTGTCTTGTCTGTCTGATAGTTTGGCTAATCATAAAAGTGGATCTTTCTGTTTCTTTCAAGAGGGATTTAAACTTGCATGAAGGAGTCTCCGCGACATACAGAATGACATACAGATGGCTGGCTACCGACGCATATGGACATCGATATATAGACGTGCAGTCACATACATGCAGCGCGTTGCAAACTGTGCATTCAGCGTTGCCCCGAGACCCAGCTGAGGTCAGCAGTTAAGAGCGAGAGTGGGAAGGATTGGTCGGGCTCCCCAGCGCCGTAGAGGGAGCCAGCTCTGTGGTGTGGCAGGGACCCTACTTCTTCCAAAGCTCTGCAACACTCACTGCAAGGCACCAGACAGGCCCTGATGAAATAGCAGTGCTTCATCTCTCAACTGCCTTCATCTTTCAGAAAGGCAGGAAATGGGAAAAGCACTGCACATAGGGTGGCTTCCAGAAAAGCATTGATATTTTTTGGGGGGGGGTTGTTTGATTTGGAAGCCACCCTATGTGAATGATGTGTTTATTGACAGTTATACTGCCATTGTAATCTCATTGCAGCTTGGTGAAAAACAATAATTAAAGCAGACAGTTTGACAGCGGAGGCAGACTGTTGTGTCACGGTGATTCATGGGTAGCTGCTTGTGTTCGAGACTGTCTAGACCTGTCCTTCCTCAGAGGATGATCACAGGAATAAACTGCACAGACAGGGAAGAATCATTTGCAGCAAGTCAAGTTTGAGGGATTTTTATCACACAGTTATGGTTTTCTAAATTGGATTTAGAAAGAGTTATAACTCTTGATGAGTCTTTAGCATAGATTCATCCTGTAGAAAAAACAGGATTTAATTGATTTCTGATTAAACCCGACGCAAAGGAACTTCAAAAGTAATGAATAATCTGACTTCTTCAAAAGTTTGTCTTACCGGCCGCAAAGCTGAACTGTCATTAAAGTTAGGACTGGTACAGCTTGGCACAGGCACTTACACTCAGCGTTGTAAAATATAAATACATCAAGTGATCATCAAGTACGGTATTTACACTAATGATCTGGTTCCACTACGTGACTGTTCAAGTCATTACTCTGTTGTCTTGCCCCAGGCACTGTGTGCTCCAGAGAGTGGTAACAATGGGAAGGTGCTGCGATGGGCCTTTGAGACAACTTCAATATGCCTCTGCTGCCATGCTGCCAAGCTTTTCAATTAATGGTCAATTGCTGAATCAGCCTGTTCTTAGCCGTCCTCTTAGCCTGCCCAGAATTTCGCTGTACTTTAATGATTTAACACCGTTTCTCAGCCAAAGGAAGGGCAAGTACGAAGACCTTCATTTTCAGTTGCAATATTAAAAGGCCTGATAGCCCCATCAGTTTAATTATTTCTAGTTTTTTTTTTTGTTGAGCTGCAATAAATATTGCATATATAGGTAGGTGGTATTTCTGCAGACTTCAGGTCCAAATCTGTATAAAAACAACCCAAGGTGCTATCCATACTAACCATACCATATGATGTCGATACCTACAGTTTAGTAAGAGCATGCAGCAGTCAAAAATATCTGCTGTGACGAGCTTGTAGGTCGATAAAACCAAAGCAGTAGTGTCATGATTTAGTTTTTCTGTGATTGGTTCATTTTACCATCATTCATGCTGCACAGCATTATGGGTAAGTTTTTCCCTACTATTTTGGTATTTTTAACTACTCAATCAAACCTGGAAAACAATATATCTCGGCATTGTCAGTACACTGATGTTGAAGAAAACTACCCATGATGCTGTGCAACGTCATCAGCCAGTTTCTGAAAATCAACCAAACACAGAAAACCGAAGCAATACGACAGTAGACCTACGTCTGTGGGGTTTGGGGTTCCCTATGGTTGGAATTGACTTTGTTTCATAATATTCTTCACATCCTGATGATGATGATGATGATGATGGCTCTTTATTCTTCACATCCTGCTGGTACCTGCTAACAGTAGGTACACGACAGTATATAGATCAGTTAATACTGACTGTTCTTACTGTGAGGATTGTGTATAGCAGCAGACTCTCTGAATGTCATTACCCATGTAAACACTCCAGCATGTTAAGCTTTCTGATGAGGTGGTGATGATTACAGCCCACCCCCAAACCCAAACAGCATTAGAGCCACGCAGCTTCGGCTTCATCGCACTACTCTTCTAGCAATGTAATCAGTCCTGAGGGGAGGGAACTTAATCACGCTCTAATGTCCCCCCTCTGCAGCCCCCTGCCAGGACTCGCCCACTTCCAGCAAGGGGAGGGGGAAGGAGAATGAGATGTGTGTGTGTGTGTGTTGCATCGGGGCCATGAAGGCCTACTGGAACCATACACATAAACACACCCTGTCACTGATTGATAAACACTGCAAACAAATGAAGGCTGTCTGGGCAGGGTCCTGGCGTGCGTGCTGCCTCTCCACCGAGGTCTGTTTAGCTGTAGGTCCGATCCCGGGGGGGAGGTCATTCCATCCTCGGTTCAGACCCGGGTCGGTTACGTATAACAACACACTCTGGCAGCAGGAGACGGTCCGGAGAGCTGAGTGTCTGTTTAGATCTCTTTCTTTTGTTTCATTGAGTCAAATAATTGCAAGTCAACAAACATTCATCCTGCGCAGACAGAGAACCGTGCACAGGAAGGCTGATAGAAAGACAAGACACACACACACACACACACACACACACACACACACCAACATACACAAACAACAGGCAACTTTCCAAGCAGTACCCTGCCAATAAGCAACAGCTGGTTTTCACATAAAAACTTTGAAATGGGTGAACATCATTTTCCCTTTCATCTTGTATCAAACTTTGTTGGAAAATGTGATAATGTCATTTTTCCACCTACTTGTAAATGACGTCATCTCAAGAGTTGGGTTGGGATACCTTAACACGGGACGTGGGAGTGCCCAACGTCTACTATTTGACGCGTTCAATATAGTTACTATCTGATATTTGTACGTTCGCCATCGGAGCAGTTCACTCTTGATTCACGAGCAACAGCTTCTTTTGAGCTTCCAGAGCCATAGGCGGGTTTCATTTCCTCGCTAGGGTATTTATTTAGTTCTCGGCAAAATATTTAGGTCATAGGGTAATTATATTTTATCATGTATACATGTCCAGTCCCCTCCTTCATGTGATTCATTTCAAACAATCCCTTCAGAGTATACATAAGGTAGTCAGTGAGCACTTCAGTTGTTTCTCAAAGCAAAAAAGGGACTTCCACAGTAAACACGTCCTCCGCAAGATTACACTCACGCAAGCTCTTAAAAGGAACACACAAAGTCTGAATCAAACATATTTAATCTATTTGAAAGATAAAAAACCTGTTTGTGTTACACACAAGCACAGCTTTGGCCGGGACTTCCCGCCGATGATCCCGTGGTATATTCATACACACCTCAGATTCACCTCACACACTATCCAAGAGCACTTAGCCCCGAGCCAGAGTCGCTTCAGTGATTACATTTCCTGCTTTTTGCTAAGCAATGAGACTTAAATAGGATGGGCTTGTTATCATCAAGTGTCTGGACCTGCAATATGCCTTAGTATTAATTACTCGCCCAGCTGTGGAGGGAGTGTTTGGTGTGTGCATTTGGTGAAAAGAAGTGATGAAATCCTACAAGCTTTCCAACACACCCCTTCAGTGTTCGAAAATCAAAAAGGTACATGCTTTTAGTCTTCATCATTTACAGAGCACAAGGTTAATCACTACCTTCCGTTACATTGGGAATAGGGTGCTGTCCCTTCTTCTTGGTCATGTCTGCCGGTAAGACGAAGTCAGAAGTCAGATTGCTCATTACTGTTGAAGTTCATTTGCATCGAGTTTAATCAGAAATCAATTTAAGCTCCAATTTTTTTCCCATTTCCATTATATTTGCCCTTGCTAAGCCAATATATACTTTGATAGAGGTGTTTTTACTGGAAAGGGTTTCATTCCAAAATAAGATATCTACTATTTGAGTGACAATCTTACAAAATGATTGATAGCACCACATGAAACAAATTAAGGCATTTTTTTAAGGGTAGCTGGTAACTTTCCTCTTTGGTTGACAAAATGACAATACTTTTACAAATTGGATCCTGTAGATTTTGCATTTCAGATAAAAACACAAAAACAACCCAAATGGATATATAGCGTTTTGGAATAGCACTCAAGTCTAGAGCAGATGCAGAGTCCCCGGATATCTGTGTGCCAAAGACTTTCTGCTTGGGAGGGCCAAGGCCATAATGTGTACAACACCCACCAGGCGATTCTTTTGCCTGGTGTTCAACTTTCATATATGTAGCAGACAATCACCTGGGGACAAGATCAGTTTTATACATACTCAGAAGAAATCACACCGTCCAAACTGCCACCAGTAATTGGTCAGTATGTTTTAAACTGTGGATAAAACTGAGTAAGCCTCTGCTTCGACCAATTTCCCCTGAAATTTTCCCTAATGGTTTATATATTGCCCACTTCACTGTATTCTCTGAATTTTCCCTTAAAGCGGTTTAAGATAAAGGGACACACGTGTGGCAAATTAAATTTGATTTACTTCCACGTCTGTTTTAATGCTGCTAGCTGTTCACTTGGGAACTCGCTAGCTAGCTAGTTATTAGCTCTACACTGTGCTTTTCACAATCAGAGCAAGTCTTGTACTGGAGCCAACAGTTTGATACTTGAATAAAAGACTAAAAGACTGGAACAGACTAGAACAGACCGATTTTCCAGTCTTGAGACGTCTCTGATACTGTACTGCCATGTTTTCAGTTTAAGGAGACCACCATGGACCCCCCATCCACCCACACACACAGCACTCTGTCGTGTTTGTGTGTGTGTGTGTGACTTCCACAGAAAGGGCTACGAAGCATACCTAATCTAATCCAATCAAGCAGAGGGCTCTGACTAACATGTGAGGTCCCGGGTCACAGGTCAGCCAAACGTCCAGCTGCCCCTCTGTGACCTTTGGACCCAGCAGCCATCCATTGTCTCTTTCATCTAGTAGCCAGCCACCCACCACTTGTGTGTGTGCGAGGGCAGCAATACGAGGTGCTTCTGCCATCGTCAATAACTGCGACGCCAATGCCGGGAAATGAATTATAGCACAGAGAAAATGAAGGGTTTTATATATCACAGAGAAAATGGCACCTAACGTTTCCCCGGAGTCTATTTTGTGTTTTTCCATGATCCAAGTGAATGTTGTCCTGACTTTGTAATTAAAGACTGCTCTGATGTTCTGAGGTATGATATTATAGGGCCTCCCAGACCAGCAAATGATCTTCAAATAAGCCACACACAGTAACCCATTTATTAAACAAGCAAGTCAAGCCGAAAGACAACATTTAGTCTAATGCTTTAATATATTACGATACAACTCTGAGGCATTCACACTCTATCATTTAGAGGCTGGATCCGATGCTTCAATGGCTCTGCTGAAACCCCATCTGCGCCCGTGCTGAGTGTTTCATTTTGACTCATCCCAGTTTGTGTGCGGCTTGCTTGTTCTATCAGTGATGAAAATGATAAATCAACGGGCTGCGGCGCGGAAACTGAACTGACCTCACGAACACAGCGGAGAAACATCATCCAAACCGAAATACACACACACCGCATACACAGGGAAAGGTGAGAGGGTCGTCGTCCATCATCTCCTTATCTGCAAACAACTCATCAAATTCAACATGTGAACTTTTGCTATTGTTTCTCGGTTCTGGTAGGATATCGCTCAAACAAAACATAAGTCACTGTGCTGCGGTTAATCTCATATCCTTGCTCACGTGGGACCAGATTACCGACTGCCAGCGTAGCTTATCATCCGTTTCCTGTGAGTGTCATACTCTGGAGAATCCTTCATCATCAGAAGTACCTTCAGCTGGACGCCAGCAGATTTCTGCCTGCTGACGTCAGTATCTCTCTCGCTCTTCTCTCATTTGATCCACAGGAGAATACTAGACCCTCTTCAACTCCAATAATGCTGACATACTGCGATTCTCAAGCTCTCCTTTGAAGAAGTAACAGCTGCTACTTTTATACCGCAGAATATGACATTAATTTCTTCGTGTAAATGATGAGATGAAACAGTCAGATGAAAATGATTGCAGTACAGTTAATTCAAATACTGTAGAAGTGAGCTACAAAGCTCAACTGACAGCTGGATTCTGCTTTGAATGATGAACATTCACATTTACGATCCTGAAGGTAGTAAAACATACATGCATAGTACTCCAAAACAAATGCTATTTCTGTGAAATGAGAGTTCATACAACAAATTATCTATGAAAATATATTCTATATGCAACAAGTCAAATGGAGAAAACACTCAGATATGGCACACACACACACACACACACACACACATTACTGGTATAACCCACTGCACAATTGTACCGTTTTGGTTGAGAAACAGATTATTCTCAATGAATTCTCATCTCTTGCAAAGACCATTGTTCGGCTACCAAATGATCCATAGTGATGCATATTAGTCTTCCACATGTGCATGTAGTTTAATAAATGATCCAATTAAAGCATTGTTAGAGGACATTCAACTGGAGCTGAATGGGTTCATGTAAAATATCCCACTGTGAGGAGTAACCTCTGTGACTGTGTGCTGAGCACTTTGACTCTGGACCTCTCTGACAATAGAGCAAATAAATCAGTTTGATTGTGAAGGAAAGACGTGTTAGAAGAAGTTGAATGTGCCACAGTGTGTGAGGCTCCCCCTGACCTAACAGACACACTAACAGCCACCTAACAAGGTCACTGCTTCTCTTCCTATCTGAAGGAGAAAGCGGAATGAAGGGAAGGGTGCTGTCCTTACGGTGCATTCAGGGTCCCGGAAAGGAAGCACAGAACAGAGTTGAGTTGGAGTGAATATCAGACATGAGACACTCAACCTGCTTGTTCTGTGAAAAACTGCATTTGGCAACTTCACACGTTGGCGGGCCCAAAGGACAGAGAGAAGAAACTGTCTGAAAAAACTGAACTTTAATACCCAGAAATCGTGTAACTTGACGTCAGTAAAGTTGCAACTGCGACACGGCATGCTCATGTTTACCAACCCAGGTCGATTTCAAAGCTCTAACGTTGGTGAGTCAAGCTTTCTCTGGATGGAGCCCTCCCTTTCTGCAGTTTATATTTCACTGTTAAGTTTTGATTTGCCACTTCCTGCTCTGAGAGGTGTCCATACCTGGTGGGTAAATATCATTTGGGCAAATATAGCAAATCTATGGGGTCTCAGTTAAGGAGGACCCCTCTGACAAGACGGGTGTATTTTTTCATTAAAATCTTGCCTAGTGTAGCATGAAACCACATTTTGCGATGTTCATTCTTCCCTTTCTTCTTTCTTTCTCTTCTTTCTGTGGGTCTATTGTAAGACAGTAATGAGCAAACCATAATGAAATGCATTTCCTCGTGCAAGTATGTGAGCTTCTGCACTGGCTGCAGATCAGCCCTCATATGGTCTTCATATTAGAGGCGGAAATGTGAACAGATTCTTTGAGGCACCTGTTACATGAAAAATCACCCAAGCACATATGCTAGTGGCCGTTTTGTACTACAGACTTCCAAGGGGTTCTGCAGGGCCCTAGTCCTGATATAAAACTGTCAGTATATTTCTTCAAGCCGGATGTTATTGTAGAGGCCCATCCTCCATTCGGAGATAGCAACAGTCATACTGGTATTGCATTATGGGCATAGGGGAGAGGTCAGGGAAGCGGTGCGGTGAATGCAGCAGAGACACAGACCTTGACCAGATCAAAGAGCGGTGTAGGCTGTGTAATGCCAGGGGCTATTAAGTAAGTTAAGTCCTGTAGTGGGGGAGGATAAGCCGTCTGAAAGACACATGCACCCATATCCTGGGTTTCTTGTGCCACTCTAAAATGGGAGAGGCGCCAAGGCGAACACAGCGAGGCTGGCCAGGGGTCACTGGCTTCAGGGGCCAGTAGACGGGGGGGTGCGAGTGGCAGAGCCGCACTAAGCCAGTCAGGCAAAAGATGAAGTGCTGAAAGATTAACTAAATAAACAACCCGGGGAAAATAAACACCGGGAAGAGATTTTGCTTGAGATGAAACGAAAATATTTTTTTTTTCTATCTTTGACACAAAAGAGGAAGGTCATGAAACTCTCTCACCAGGCTTAACACATGGGGGGGTTGTTTTAGATTTTATGTGTCTCTGTCTCAAACACTAACTGATGGCTTTTGAAGCAGGGCAGCAATGGCTCCTGCCATCAAGGAGTCGGTCTTTAGAAGAAAAAAACGTGGCCCAGTTGAGTAAAACAGCAGGAGAGCTAACGTGTGGGGGGGAAACAGACGGAGCACATGGCATCCCTATGGTGCTGATTAACCACACCTTATGACCCAACTGTCTCCATGCAAACATTAGGACTAATCCCTCTGATAGATCACATCTTGTAGAATATCGTCTGCGATATCAAAGCTTCAGCATTAGTCCCATCCGATGTTATTGTACTCCCTGCTTTCGGTTTTCACCAGGAAATCATCAAATCGGGCCATAGGCATTGTAGGATTACATGTGGCATGGAAAAATTCCACGATTCTCTCAAACTGTGGACCTCAAGACTCATAAGCATCTTGCTCGCTGGCAGGGTAGCAATATTATGGTTTGAACCCTATTATGGTTTTAAAAAACTGCTGATGTATTCTCTTTATTGGAAGCACAAGGATTAGAAAATAAAGCCACATGAAAGAACACCAACAACGCTCAAGAAAATACATTATCATTACTGACCGCATGCTTATAATTTCAAGTTCTTCAAGCACATTTAAATTGACTCTTTCTGTGTTGATGTCCTCTTAATCCGTGCTCCATTAACTTAGGTCTGAAATACAGAAGAGCAGGAGAAACGGATCTAAATCAGATCTCTGTCGTATTTACTGGATCTTTATAGGAGTTCAGAAAGGCTACAACAGTAACTTACATTCTGTCATCCAGCCTCGTCTGAGAATGTAAAAATGCACACCGCGTGATGACGCCAAGAGCAACCTTAGTACCCTCTTTCAAGGCAAGGAAAAGAGAAAAAAAAATGAGGGGAAAAAGTAGGGAAACGTTAAGCCAAAGTCAGAGAAAAAAACGCTTCTAATCCTCCAAACCCCTGTTCCCAGTTTCCTCCGAGGCTGGGGCCTTCCAGGGCTCATTCAGCAACAGCCATACAATGTTTTCCTTCCCTTTAACAGATTACATCAGCGCACCAGTCTCTACTCCCTCCAACTACAAACATGAACAGCATCTAACAAAAGTGTCTTTAACGGCTGCTGTGAGGGGCTCCGGCTGTGACAGATGAGCATGGTGGCAGTGACATATAGGAGAAGCTAAAGAAATGCTATCTAGGTATACAAAACATAAGAAAAAATCTACGCAAAGAACCATTGATAGAGGCATTATCTATAACCAGTTGTTGCAGATACTTCTGAAAAAACGCAACCATTTAATGCCCAATCCACTAATCCAGTAGGACCACATACAAGGCCTGCAAACATTTCAATAAATGCCTGAATGTGGGCTAATGAGGGATTAGATGTGGCTTTCATAAAGTCTCTGTGGGCTGCAGAAGTGTTAATAGTAGAAAAGAGAAATGTCACAAAGAAAACACACATTGTAATCCAAAAAGCCAGTGGGAAAGGGGGACTGTGGATTATTGGCAAGTCATGGGATCTCTCAAACTTTGCCTCACCAGTAAAACGTAAGCTCATTTGATGGGTTAAAGATTCAGATGTCACATGACTCCTTTGGGGAGAAAACTGGCTCTGTGTGTGTAGTGAAACGAAAAGCAGATCAACCACCCCTCAAAGGGATTACATTTAATTTCAGAGGGCAAAAGGCTCGTAGTCAAACTGAGATTACCAGGTGCACGGCCTTGAGTTGGACTGGATGATCTTACATTATCAACCAGGGAAAAACACAGAGCTGCTGCAGCTCCCCGGAGACCTCTGTGTCATAATAAACAAGAGCAGAGCACATCGCAGCCTTTGACACAGTGGGGCTGATTAAAAGTCTGATGTGGATGACACCTGGGCAGCATCGAGTTTCTGCCCAGCGTGACGTGAAGGCAAGTACACGGTTTTCCTAATCTGAGTAGAAATGTGCAGTAATGAAATATTCAGAGAAATTCACATCACCCCTTGATCTCCCATCTGTCTCCTCACTGATCAAAACCGCTCACAGCAGCAACTTTTCCCATTTCCGATACATTGCTGATCCTACGTGTGTGTGTGTGGGGGGGGGGGATATAGTGCACATGAAGCCCCACAAACCTCAACTCTAAAGGAAGAGCTCCAATAAGTAATCAATAATTAATCTGGTATATCTGCACCCGCTTGCACCACGTGCACAGTAAATATCACACAATGCTCCACCATGCCATCAGGCCGTTTGTTTTAAAGCGTCTGCGGATAACTGCCGTTTCATTTAGCCTCATAAAACAGTTCAGTGGGGAAACAATTATTTTCGGCAAATGCCAAATGCTAGCCATGGAGATTAAAGCCTCGGTCTGAGGGAAATATCACCATGTTTCTGTTCTGCGTGCTGTGTGGCCTCTGTGTGAAGGTTTAAAGGGCAGTCCTATTGGAAAACACATTTCATACATTTTAAATCCCCGGTGATATTATTTTGAATTAACGTAAGACCTTCTGACTGACCAGGGACTCACTTCTTTGTAAGCTTTTCTTTGTTTGATATTTCAATGGCGTTTTTTTTTCTTTTTGCTAAAAGCAGGACTGTGTTTGGACATTCCAGGAAATCTTTGATGGCAGAATTAATCTAATTCCTCCACATGGTACTGCCCGGTACCAAGAGTCCCCCAGCCAGGACACCGAGGACCTGATTAGCAATCCATGTTGAAGTTAATGGAGAACAGATAATACAGCGCTATTTAAACCCGGCACTAATAAAAAACTTTATTTTATAATCTCTTTGCCTTTAAACGTTTTTTTCAGTTACTTTCATCATTCACGGTCTCTTAGATCACTGTCACTCAGAGACAATGACTAGCAGGGTGGAGGCGTGTGTGTAACCTTTCCCAGGCCCGACCTCAGCAGAGGACTATGTGTTTATGAGGTGCTTTTGAAAAGTGATGATGTCACGCACCGGCTGTGAAAACATGTTCGTCTGCCGTTCCGCCAGCCCGAATGAGAATATTAGCAATGAACACTTGACTGGCTTAACAATGGAGACTGGTGAGGAAATGTGTCGCATCCTAGTGTGTGGCCTGTTATCACTTCCCCCCTCCATGGATGCATCACCATAGATGTGTGGTACCAGACTCCTTACGACCCAGTGCCAGAGTGACTGTGAACAAACTGGTGTAGTAAACAAATACTACTGGACTGGACTCGCTGCTCTTAGCAACAGACTACGGAGCATCGGAGCGGCTGCAAGAGAAGAAAATCTATATTTCGAGGACACAATTTGTGCACACGATACACCTCATGCTCATTTTGATTTGTTCGAGTGACAAAAGATACATATTCTTACCTGATTTGGTTAATTCTTACCCTCATTTTCATTATTTTCTGCACACAATTTTAAAACTCACGGTGAAGAAATTAATTAACACAAGTTAATAATATCTGTGTGTGTGCTCACTTTAGTTGTGATTAGCAACTGATTTCACTCACTTGCCACAATTAGTTGAAATCATTTTATTGCATTGATTTATTTAGTTTTTTACCCTGATGTCTTGCTGAATAAAGATATATTTAGTTGAATGAGTCTTTTGGTGTAATGGACACATTTGCTGATTAAAGTTATCGAGGCATTATCTACTGACAATGCTGCCATGCAGGGTGTTATCAGGTCCACAAGCTCTCCGACACCAAGTCACAGAAAAGGGGGCGGTGTTGTGCGGTTGCGTTGATTCTACTTATTATGTGCACATGTTTGAAAACTGTTCCCACACTTTTCACAATTCACATGCATGTTTTTTATATTGTGCGGCCACAATAGCATGATAATACTTTGTTCCCTACAGGACGGCCACTCCTGGGCTCTGTAAAAGACCAGAATGTATAACAGACATTGTTCAGGATGTCCTGGTGGTTTAATGGGCTAAAGTGACCTTGACCATGTATGCAGTGTTGTGGTTTCCATTTTTGCATCTTTCCTGTATCTCCTCATTCTTCCTTTTCTATCTAATAAAACAAAAACGCAATAAAGATTATTCTCAAAAAAAAAAATGTTTCAGCTGAACTTCATATACTTGTGTGTAGCAAGGTTGAAACAAAAGCCATGCAGCATCAGCTGTTTTCTTATGAGTGGGAATGATACTGCTCCACATCAATGAAGAATACAGGATCTATGGTTCTGGCTGAGCTCATTGTTGTGGCGTAGGAAAGAAAAAGGAAACTCACCCTCCCTTGGCGGAATGACATAATAGTTCATTAGGTGAGAGCCTACCTTTAATAAAAAGCACGAAATAAAGACAAATACACACATGGACAGAATGACTGTAAGCATATGATTTTCATAAAGACTTGGGTAGAGTCCATGAGGGAATGACCCACAATAATGTTTACTCTGGGTTCAACAAGGGAAATACAGCACAAAACATTTTTGCTGGTTGTAATTCAGATGTGAGTTGAAATGAACGCTGATTTGGAGTCAGTTTTGCAATAACATGAAACTTTAATCATCCCCTTGGACAAACTGGGTATTAATTAATTTCCACACTAATGGTTCACGTTTAAAACGGGGGCGGGGAAGCTGATCCCAAGTCAGCACTCAAAAGAACTTCACCCCAGAGCTATAATTCACGTACTATAAACAGTATGGTATGGACTAGGTTGGATACATAGAAGATACACAGTGGGTCCATTTATTTATTTAAGGGTCATGTGAATTAGACAGCCTGAAGAGGGCTTGCTCACTGATCACAGAGAGACAGAGTTTACATTCAACAGCAATATTTGGGTTTGCTCTATTTAGAAATCAGTAGGCAAGGAATACTAGCTGCTGAATTCACTGCACTATTGTTTATCTTCAAGTGACTTTGACAGCGAACAATGGGGAGAAACTGTTCACATCCACTTTGATCGACTAGGTTCATAGCATGTAGGACTATTCGGAAGGGATTAGTGTGAGTTGGAGGTTGAGGCAGGATAATGTAATCACTACAGAGCATGTCTGTGACTTCAGTCCTGTCCGAATCAGTCATGTCACTAACTTTTACGGACCACATGTGCCTACGCCAGGAAAACTCTTTTTTTTTTTATCTATGGTTACTTACCTAGTAAAAATAATGTCAGTCTGAATCCAGTCTGAATTGACATCCATGAAGTTTTAGCAGTTATATTAGCCTTTCCAGGTGGATCTGTGTCTGTTTTTTTTATCAGCATGAAGGCATTGAAGGATAGCTTTTTCCTTCTGTCCTCCTCTGCTCAAGTCCAGCTCCCACCTGTAGGCCTTCCTCAACATCAAATAGACATATTCAAAGTTGCAAGGAAATAAAACTGATCCAAAGAAAACAATCAAAGGTTCTTGTCAGATGGGCAAGAGGAGGAGCTTTGGGTAAGTGCCTATCGGCTACAGTACCCGATGTACAGTATGAGATGTATTAGTACAGCGAATAAGACCAATTAGCCAATCCCATCTCGACAATGTTGGAGACAGATTGAAGAGATCCTGTGGTAGAGCGTTTAAACATGGTTATAAGTATGGTTAGACGGATATATTAGCCAGATGTTGGACTTTTCTTGAATATTGGATATTGGCCAGTCAATGTTGTCCACCTCTGATATGATGGAGGTTCCTCCCTGATCACCGCTACATGAAAACTGTTTGTAAACCCTCCAATTAAATTTTATTTTCCCAGCACATTTTTTTTATTTATTTATTTGCTGAATAGTGTTTTTGTACATGATTTCTTCATTTCAAGGCTGTAATGCATCCCAGAGTTTCCCCTACCATTGAAAAGGTGGGGTGGGGCACCCTGCCTTGAAAGAGTTACTAACCCTAAAAAAATGTTAGTTAGTTTTATTAGTCTGGGTTTCAGTGAAGAGTTTTTGTGTCCAGTGATGATCCAAGTGCTGTTTCAGAGACTTTTCCACTCTGAAAAGAATAAAAAAAACACCTACAATGGCCACAATATTGGCAGCTTTACCGACCGCGCATCCTTTTAGTGTGAACCAGGAAATTGAATTAATTCCACAAAATGTGTTAAAGAAAACACATGACCTGGGAACTGCACACTTCATGATCATATGTTCTCGCAACACTTTCCCCCAAAACAGACCCTTTACTCTGGAGGATTAGGACCTTGCCCACCACACAAGACTGCTGGAGGAAGACCAAAGAAGGAATAGGCTTCCCTGCCACTCACGACATTCTTGTATTGATGCTGACTCATTGTAAGGTCAGGTAGAGAGGGGAAAACAACATATTCTTCACCCTCTCAGTCTTCCATTACTACTAGGTCTTTTCCTTTCCTGTTTAGGTCACCATTATGCACACATGCTCACCTCCTACCCCTCCGCCAACGGCAAATCCTTCAAACATGCATGCACACCCATGAAACCTTATGAAAGCTCATGAAACTCTCTCACACTCAGAAAACTCAGAAATTCACTTGTATGGGCAAACTGCCCAGGAACCCTGGAAAAAAAGCAGCGTGGAGCAAGTAGATCATTTGTCTCTGAGCTGTTGTTCACCTCATCAAAGAAAGAGAGAGGCCTTACAATGAGGAGCTTGGAATTCAAAGTCTAGTCTAAAACCAAGTCTGTCAAAGAACCCACAAAGTAGCCATAATGAATTCAAGAGGGGGATCTAATTCATTTATTGCCACTGCGTAACTTCTTTATCCCCACTTCTTTACTACACTTTAGTGTGTATAGAGCAGGAAGGTCTTTGTTCCATTCCATTCTTAGCACTGATTCTCCTAATTTCCTCATAAAATGTCTAATTAATAAAATGATGCATCAAATTTATAGCGAGCAACACTTAACCAGAAGACACTGTGAAGACAAAACAAATCAAAACCTTTAAGTTGCTGTTCTGGATGCATTCAAAAGCTCAGAGGTTTCCAGATCTTTGTAAGCCAAGGAGAAATTTGAAACCATGAAAGCTTGGGGGGGAAGAAAAACAAAAAGGTCTTGGTGCAAAAGCACCGGGAAGAAAGGGGGCAGATTTCATGCTTTACCACAATTCAGTTACGATTTTAAAACCTCAAAGAAGGACCTAAAACATGTGCATACACATTAGGAGGCCCATTAAGAGTCTATTGGCCACAGAGACCAACCAAAGTGATTTTGTTTTCTTACGTGTGTCACTTTTCTGAGCTCTGCATACGTATGGAAAGTTGCTTTAAAAGTTATTTATTACTCTTTATTGAAAGTAAGAGTTAAGAGTACGTTTGCGTTTGCGTTTGCGTTACCAAAAAATAAAAAAACGAACATGTTAGGTTACTAGTTACCACAAAAAAAGTAATGTGAGTACTCTAACACACTGGTGATAACATGGTGGCTCATTCAGTTCCATTCTACCAGAGGTGGAGGGTGTGGGGGTCCTGCAATATTCCTCCTATCAGTTTAAACTGTTATTTAAGGGTATTCTCAAGAAATTACATGAGGCTCTCCGCCCAGACAACCGCATGGGGACCACATTAGTGAAGTCTTTTAGTGAGGCCCGATGCCTTAGAAGTTGACTAAGCCATTACTCTAAAATACGCTCGCCGCTCATATAATAGTTGTCCTGTTGGAGTGTCTGTTTAGTGCACAACAGTCTGTCTGTCCGTGCACAGGCCGCTGGACACAAAGCACACCACTGTCTCGGGCACATCTTCATCGACACGATGAGTGGGTGAGCCATTGGGAATATTTAGCCAATGTCAGTAGGTATTAGACGTGATTGAAACATGAGGCTGGTGGGGGAAGACTGACAGGTGGCCATAGCAAGTCCATTAGTTTGTTTTATTTCTTATGTTACATCTTATGCTCTTAGATGCTTGATTGGGGATGAGATGCACTTACGATTTGTGGTGACTAGTTGTTCTCTTGCCTACCTACGTTGAATGCACTTATTGTAAGTCGCTTTGGATAAAAGTGTCTACTAAATAACAGTAATGTAATGTTATGTTGTAGTGACTACATTTTTTCTTACCATCATTTCTTCTTAGCAAAATAATTACTTTGACAATTTACTGCCAGGCTCTACATCGCTTTATTACTGAATAGTTTTTGTTTGACTAATCCACATGCAAAATGTCTGGTTGTCCTGGGAACAGGTAAGTACTATTGTTATTTTAACATCTTAGCTGGCAGTCACTTCGACTGATCCTGCTGAGATAATAGGAAGAAGTCTTTGATTTGAGGTAATTCCAGGTAATAGTTTCCAGAGAGAACCATTCAGCGCTGTGGAATGCAAAGTAATCTGGTCACATTGGTTCTGCACCCCTCAGAAGATCCCGCAGGGTCGTCACCCTCAGAGGACCAGCCCACATTTACATCCCTCTAAAATAGAAAGTTAAAGAGAAATGAAAAAAAAAAGGATGGAGAGAGGGAGAGACTGACACATCATCAAGTTACCTGTAGCTATTGTTCATATGTGTGGCGACTGCGTGAGTTGCTGGCTGGCCGAATGGAAATGGAGGGTATATCATCGGGGCACTTTTGCCATATAGTCAAAAGAAGACAATGTCACATAGTGAAAAGGCCCTGCTACTGCTTGACCAAGTGCAAACATGCTCTATTCACCCCAAATCCCATTTGGTCTGAGTCACATAATTCAACTTCTGTTTTATGATCCTGACTTAAACTGCTAGTGTTTGCCACTGCTAACAAGAGGGAACACAGCAATTCAACTGCCAGTGTACTTTTGTACTTTTGTTGTGTCCCAAGCCAACAAATTAAGAACGCCTGGCATACTTTGTGAAATCCTGTTAAGGATACTGTTGATGGGCAGGGACTTTGTCACTGCGGAGACAATGGCCTCGCTCTGCTCGGGGGTCATTTTCATTAATTAAGCAACGTGGCGCTCAAAAGCTAATCCAATCACACAGCAATCTTTTCTCACGGTTCCAGGCCTGGCTTCTGGACGGCTTTGGTGGACCTGCTGCTTGACACCACAAGAGACACAACAATGTGCACTGCCAGACCGACCCAGGACAGAGGACAGGGCTCTGGAAAGAGCGGAGGAGGCAACGGAAATAACAAACCAACTCTAGACAAAGAAGGAAAAAACAAAAAACTTTCATTCATTTATTCCTTTTTTTCCTCTTAAATCACCATTGTATGAAGACAGTAGGTGTTATGAGTCATTGGATTCACAGATCCTGTGCATTATGTTGTAAGAACATCTTTCAAAGGTCATATCAGTTTTATTGTAGCTTCTTAACCCCCATCTACCTTCTGGTTCTGGTAGAGTCATTTGGACATCCAGGCATCTCTTTGGGTCGGTCAATTCATTTGCCATCTTCTCTTTTAGCACAATGACTTCCTATGCACAGAACACACGCTCAGTGTATGGCCTGGTCTCAAGCCATTTTGATCCTTCACAGGGGTCCCCAACTGGCTCATTGTGGACATTTTTGTTGGAGGTCATGCATAGATGAACATTCAAGGCATTAATAGACCTAGTTAGTTATTATCATCTTAATATAAGGACAGTCATTGTTCTATGTTTGTACGTACGCTATTAGGATGTTTTATTTAATTTGAGAGGTAAAATTGGCTTATGACTGTGTGCAGGGCACAAGGGACTCAGGCCTACTCTATTGTCCATTCCCCTTTCATCAGGTATTACGTTGTAAGCTTTAAAGCAAATAGAGAAAATCACAATGATGAAATGCTCTCTCTGAATGATTTTTCCAGCAGGTGGGTTGACAGTCACGGACTGGAATGAGAACCATGGTCTGGGTCAGGTGGCCCACAAATCACATCTTTCTTAGGGCCCCAGAAATTCTAGGTGCCCCCCCTGTGGTGCATCCTCTCTTGATCTGCTCAGGCTCTGAATTCTGTTGCCTCAGTGTCTTCACTTCCCTCTAAACACTTATGATCTGTCTGTTATTGAATGTCCAAACTGAGAGAAATACAATCTCCATGGTTGTTGGCTAATGGACTGTATTGCCTTTGGCTTTCAGATGCCATATATGCGTTTCTCCATTGAAGCCTGTGCCTTAACACCCCTCCTTGGGTCTCCATGTGGTGTTATATGCCAATGGACCATACATTGCTAAAAGTGTGAGATATCCCTTCAGACAAAGACCCAGGGCTCCTCTGGCTGATGGAGAAAACAGACCAGGCCAGATGAGGAGGGAAAGAGAAAGAGCAAGCGAGAGAGTTTAACAGAGGGGGAAGAGCTGGGGAATGACCATCCTAGTGTCGGATTTCTCCTTGTTCCCATATCTTGACTTTTTTGAGAATCCTGGATTGGAACTTTAAATAGTGAATAACCCTCTGATCTAGTGAGTCCCTGAGCCTACTGCTGGCCAGCCTGTGAACCCTGACCCTTGGCCTTTTTCACCCCAATGATGTATGGCTAGACAAGGGAAGGATAACTTAATCTGCCTTAGACAATGGTAACTCAAAAGACTATTCTATTCCTTTGACTTATTTTCAAAATGCATGTATTTGGGATTGTTGTCTTGGATCTACAAGTTTTCTCACACACATCATGTATGTGCCTTTACTACTGCGCCATGAGCAGCAGTGGTAGTTTTCAAATTCACTAACATGATCATCAGTAACATGTACATTGGTGCAAATGTAGATCTATCAATGTAGATCTATCAATTAGAAGGCTTTGCAAAGAGGCAGGGTTTTATGACAGCAGTGATGAAGGATACATTTGCTTTCAATCAGGGGAACAACTGCAGGATTATGCCAAGGGATTCCCACAGACCAAGCCAACCCAGGGAGATCTACCCTTGAATAGCTAGCCCTATTTTTACAACTGTTGGCTTCAGATTAGTTCAGCTGACAGACGACATGCGGGTGTTGATGGAATTCCTGCTAAAGCTGGCAATCCAAGTGTGCCGCTCTCGCCTCAGCCTGGTCACGGATACTCCCACCTGGGTGCTGCACAATCCTGGGCTGAGACCAGCAGACAGCTGCCTGGGAAACCACCCAGCCAACCCAGCCCAGGAGGCCACTGGGGGTACGCATGATTTTCTGCTCTGACTAAAAAAAATCCAATTCATCAAGCATGGGTGTCTTGGTTTAGGGTGGGCCTTTGCTTCACAACCAAACAAGTCCTCATTCTTGCCAGTTAAGTCATATTCTTTGGTTTGACATGCTATGGTATTCAATGCCTTGGCAAGACACGTGGGATGTCCCAGATCTTTTGTTGAGAACAAATTAGGCGGGGAAATTTCCCTCTAGTGAAACATTGCCTCATGTCCTGTCCAAGAAAATGTTTGGTTTATTGTTATAAATGGATTCTTAATTTTTTCCAGAACAGAAAAGCTGCTTCTACGTCTGAAGAGCTCAAACATTGCTTGAAAGGCAATAGAGCTTCAGGACAGAGAGAAAAACTCCAATGGAGCGTAATATGAGAAATGTAAGGCACAAGTGAAATCTATTACAAATGATACCACAGAAATAATGTGCTGGAGACTCATCCTATCCACAGTAAATGTACCAGAGTCCATCTTGAAGCTGTGCTGTGTGTTCCAGCAAGATCTGACTGGTGCATCCTGCAGATAAAGATAAGTAATGCAAGCCTCACTGCAGCTGACTGTGTTAGAGTTGTGGGATGAGGTTGATAGGCTACCACTGGAAATTTGTAGTTAGAAATGAGACAATTTATTTTATTTTGTCGTATGGGTTATAGGAAAGCGCCAGAGACAAAGTAATATGCAAGAAAAGAAGAATGTGCAGGAGCTCAGACGGCAGCATCGCCTGGTTATGGCTACTGGCACTCCAGGGCAATCTTGGAAAAATATTGTTCTCCAGTCTAGCCGGACATTAGCCGACTGCTGGACTAACTCAATGTGACATCTACCTCTCATGCAAAAAAGCAAAATAGCCCACCCTCACCACACAACTGCATAGACTTTCTCTCTCCACACACACACACACACACACACACACACACACACATGCATACAAGTCTAACTGACTAGTTCAGGAGAGCAAGACCACTGTTCATTGAGCCGTTGGGGACCCTGCAGGAGCACTGAGGTGAGGGGGGGGGTTCAGACCTTCCCTTCTCCGTTACCTCCCAGAGGAGCCCTGCTCTCCTTCCATTTCACAAACAACCTAAGGACCGTCGTGCAGGATATAGGAAGTGGAGGAGTCCGGACGCACAGCAGCCAGGCAGAGACCTGGCTTACAAAACAGAGGAACAGATATAAACCTGGGCCTGGAAAGAGACCAGGTTTATATCTGAGAGAGAGAGAGAGAGAGAGACCTTTGACAAGAGAGTGAAAGAAAACAAACCTTTCAACAACTTGGGATCACTGAAAGTGGAGATGTTGTCTTGAACAGTGGTTGAACAGTAGCTGTCCAATAATGGTGAACCTACACAACACAGTTCACAGTTCTATCTCTCTATCTATGTTAGTATTAAACTAAAATCTGATAACAAAGAGCAATTTCTATTCAAATCAAGTTTCTTTGATCAGGTGAAGTGAAAAATAAACTCCATTCAGTTGCATTTCCAAGTGCCATTTTTCATTTTCAGCCAGAACCTATTCTGAACATGTTATTTGGTATTTGGTTATAGGAGAACAACTAAAGACATGGGCAGTTTGTTTGGTATTGCTGGCAGGATTCATTGTTCAAGGTGCAGAGACCTGTATGGTACAATAGTGAATCAGCCAACGCCTATACAGCATAGCCTCAAAGGCCTCAAAAGATACAGGGAGGTTACGTGATACCCAATCAGAGCAGTCCACCATAACACACATGCTTGTAGAGGAAGATTAGAAGCAGCTGCGTGCTGCTGGCTACTTACTGGGCCTCACTTCACGCTGGTAAAACCACTCACAGTTATGGAAATGGTCAAACAAACACATATCATATGAAGGAGGAGGTCGATCAATTTCATTGACGTAAAATCCCAGACAGATTCTAAACTTTCTCATGGATATGCAATACACATTTCCCTGATGATGAAACTGTTATGAGACTCTGGGATGTTCAGTCATGTGATGTGATACTTCCATGATTACTTTATTGGGTTCATGCGTGCAGAGGATGTCAGAGAACCAAAGGTCAGGTTCAAAATTTAAATCTAAATCTGGCTATTGACGACAAAGTGAAGACAATACAGGATCCAGTAGCATGGTAGACTCCAGAATCTGTTAGTGTAGTCTCACATTGTGTCTGTCATGTCTCTGTCAAACCCCTGACAGGGACACTTTAACCCTGCAGCCCTCATTCCTCCACAGGATATATTCAAGTTGGAGAAAACTGTGAGTTGGCTTAGCTGAGATGGGCTGAGATTGAGATTGTCTCTTTGTCTGTGTTTCTTTCTTTCTCTCTCTCTCTCTCTCTCTCTCTCTCTCTCTCTCTCTCTCTCTCTCTCTCTCTCTCTCTCATTTTCCCCCACTTCACCCAAGTCTGTATCCCTATATCACCCTTCTCTACAGGTAATTCCATCTCATCTCTGGCCGCAAGTGAATGGACTAAGAGGCTTGCTCACTTTTTTGTCTGACTCATTTTAACTGGCTTTATTTAGAACCTTCTCATTTCCTTCTCTCAGTCTAGTAAGGGCAGACATCTTGCATCCCATAATCCCACGACGCTGCCCTCCACTGACCTTCCTGATGGGACTGCACTGACTGCACACTTGGCGCTCAGGGCAGGAGTGAGGAGGCTGCATGCTGTAAAAGATTGCTTTTCATCTGTTTAGACAGACAGTTAATATTACCTTTTATCCTGGGTCTTTACTCCTTTAAGTTCAGTGGATATGATTTGTTTTATGTGTGGGAGATAGCTGAAGGCTGTCCTGTCCTTCTTTGACCTGCCATAGTGCTGTCTGCATGCTCAAAAATGTAAAAGCATGGAACCATTTAGTCAACGTAGGTAGGTACGCCTCCACTGTGTGATTATTTTGGAAGGCACAGATAAAAAAAGGAAGTACAGTCTGTTCTCTTGAAGAAATACATATGGTGTGTGTAATCTGGCAACAATCACTTACGTTGCATGCACACAGCACCTATTTTCCCTGTTTGCATTAGACCTTCTGCAATCTGCTGCTCATTTTCCCCACCAAACCCAAACATACTGTGGTGACACTCTCATGAAACATGAAAGAGAAACCAATTAAAACCAGTCTTTTGTGTATGAACGAAATCAACACATTTAACAGTAATCCTACTGTTATCTTAAGAATAATGAGCAGACAGCCATTTTTGAAAAGGAGAAAACGTGTTTCATTTAAAGCTCCGTGTTCATCTTAAAATAAATATGAGGAATTTTGAATTGATTTCCTTATTTTCTTGTTCTTCCAAAAAGCAATTATGCGCAAATGAAGTTTAAACTGGTATTTTCCACTTTAAAAGAACATTATTCCTCCGCGCGTTTACACTCCCTTTCACATTTCATTGCGGCACATGACAGTGGCTGATGGATTGGGCTTTTGGTGGCTGAAACTGCAGGGAGATTGCTACCAGATGAGAAGGTCTTAGAGTGCAAACTGGGCGGTTTTGAATGAAGCCATTACTCTTTACTCACCCAGGAGTGTTATCAAGGACCACACTAAATAAAGAACACGAATGTCACATGGCCAGAAATGAATCTTAATTTGCTCCAAATGGTCCAACGATGAGAACTTTGACCAAAAGACACAGCGTTTTGGAGAAAGGAAACAAAAAACCCTGCCATTTGCTTACAGGGACACATTTTGTGGTGTAGGAGCTATTTTGAGATTGAGGCCTGCGACGACAATTGAAAGATTAAGACTAAGCATTGCAAAAATGGAGTTTGGCGCTATCTTGTGGTTTGTAATTGGTCTTTAGAGGTTGATGAAGTTTGATAGGAAATGGAAAATAAACATGTTTTTCATTTTGACATGCTAGCCAAGTACAGAGAACACCAGCACTGTCTTGAGGTCCAGCAACTCAATGGGTAAAACATAGTACAAACTCCACCAGGGTTGGGGGTTTGACTCCACCCTAGCCCTGATACGGGACCCTTTGGGACTCTTTCATCATGTGGGTTGTTTATCTTTCCCAAAGGGTCCTGTCCTTTTTCCCTATGAAGTCGACAAGTACTATAACGAAAAATACGTTGAATTTCACTTACCTAAAGATGTCCGTAATCCTGTAATCTACTTTCTACTTTTAGACTTTGTTAAAGACAGGTATACCCCAATTTCTGGTGGTCGAAAGGTACCCTTACAGTTTTTGGTGTCGGTATTCTCATGCAGTTTGGACAAATATATGATGATGTATCAATCGATGCTACTTTTGGAAAAACCTTTCTTGAAGTCGTTGGGCTGGTGACTGATAAAACAGATTGTCTGTGATATCCCTTTTCTTTCTTTTGAAACTCTGCATTGCAGTTCAATCCAACATCATGATTGCCGCTACAAGAATACTCATTTTTGTCAAGGTAATAAAAGGTTGCGCCCCTAGGCTATTAGAAAAGCCATTGCAGTCTACCTTTCATCCACCGGTGGCAGCAGTGTGCGTATTGCTCAGAAGCCGAGCCTGACCCAATACGGGTCATTCTGTTTTTGACTTATGCCAAATTTCACCCTAATGAGAAAAAAAGTATGAACAGTTGAAAAAAAACGTGCAAATTGTGTTTTTTCCCTTCCAACAGATGACCTTGCTGAGAGTTACAGTACTACGGTACGGTTCACTTTGAAGCTTTATTCAAACATTTCCTCTTTTGTTCTACAGAGAAAGGAGGTGCACAGGAGGAAACCACTCAATCACACAAAGAAATAAGTCTTCAATCTTGCAGTCGTAACAAAAGGAAGACTCAACATACAAATCCCTGATATAGAATAACTGAGCAATGTAACCATTCAGCAAAAATTCAAATCCCTGTGGGTTTGAAAAATATAGGTTCCAGTTCTTGGCCATCTAATTATATGTACTTGCCTTATTTTTCAAAGAGGGGGAGATACAGAAACACAATAAAATACCCCATCTGTACTCATTCTGTGCACACCATTTGGTCTGATTGTAAAGTGACAAATGCAGAGAGAAAATACTCTTCATAAAGCACTAATGCAATCCAGATGTTTTATTTTCAATTGAGGGGGAAAATATGTTTACAGTTCCCTTAATCCACTTAATATGTAAAATTTCAAACAGTTATGAAAATATTTTTACTTGGAATACCCTCCAGATGAAGAAGTGTGTTGGGGCTGTCTAGGTCTCTTCCCTCCTCTGTCTTTCAACATTTCCCAGATGACAGTGCAGACTTCCTGATAAATCAGACTCTTTCATCTGTTTTCATAAGCAGCATTAAGTCCATCTTACTTACAGTCAATCTCCAAAGCAGAAATATGGTCTATGACTACAGACAATCCATTGCCGGCTCAGAGATGCGATAGGCTATCTTCTATGAGGATATGGTGCAACAGTAAAATATAATGATCGGGAGACAGGGACCTGATTATGATGTGATACGGTGCCTAGATTATGGATTATGCTTTCACTTTGCAAAATGATCAGTTTTATGATCAGGTACATTGCTCTGTTGAACTTCCAGTAAGGTTTTCTTCTGTTGCTCTCAGTTTTGATTCCATGGGGAAACATAGGAGGACAGGCAGTGTTTGTAAGACTGTGGAATGTCACTCCCAGGTCAGTGATCTCCTGCCAAGTTTGGGTCTGCTCCATTGGCCTCCAGTTGCTGTGATTGATGTGACCTACCCAGCAGTCTGCAGTAATACTGCCTACCCGGTTCAAATGTCAGGCTTCTGACTCAGTAGCAACCAGCTACCACACTGGGTCGGTAACTTTGTTCAACCAGTAGTACCATCCCTCTAGTCACCCATCACAACCAGAAAAATACTTCAGGTCTGATGTGGCACTCCTGGAGGACTCGATCCCTGTTAATGGGTCTCTGAGATGAGGTATGAGGGTTGCCCTGTCATCCAGAGAGTAGAGCAGCTTTTTTTGTTGCCTTTCAAAGTCTAAGATGCCTGGCCCCCCATGACCAGAGAGAAAGAGAGCCTGCCTGGCGCTGCAGCCTTGGCAGTCAGAGAGATCTGTGGTGTGGCCCCTCCTTCTCACTGGGCTGGGATAAGCCAGGGAGTGTGGCGCCTCTGAGGTTAGTGGGCTGCCTCATCGAGACACTAGTTCCATCATGAGCCTAATTTTATTCCATTCTCTCTCTCTCTCTGTCTCTCTTTTTTCTTCTCCCCTGCTCAAACCTTTCTTTGCTCATTTTTTTTTAACTCTTCACTTTTGCCTTTTTTCTCTATCTCTCTCTCTCTCTCTCCTGCTGTCTCTTTCGTCCATGCTCTTCAGATGTGTTTCAGTCTCTATGCGTGACAGAGGAAAATGAAAAAACCAACACAGTGCTCAGTTTCTGGTTTGGATCCCGACATACACTCTTTTTTTTCCCCCTTTCTTTTTTGCCGTATTTATTTTGCAGAAACACTTGCCAAGATGGCAAGGGCTCCCTGTCACTGGTTTGGCAGTATCCGTGCAGTTTATATATCCTAAGTGCTTTAACCCTTATGCACAAAAGCAACTTTTCTCTTTGTATCTGTATCAACAATTGCACTTTATACCAAATAACTGCCCAGTTCCTCCCGTTAATCTCCATCAACCCCTGACTTAATCTTAACATATAACCTAGTCTATGGTATAGGGTAGAGCAGCATGATTAACATGCAGGTTGCTATCTTCCTCACGCTTTGCCAAGAATACACAAGAAAGGAAAGTCCTGAGAAAGATTGAAAAGGCTTTGTTGGTATTCTAATGCCCTAAATGTCATGATTGTACTTTTGAGGAAAAGGATCACTGTATTTAACCAGCTAATCCAACATGTTGAGTCAATTCACGTACAATGTGGTTATATTGGCGAGCTAGCAGGGGGTCCTCAGCTTTCAGGAAAGGAGTTTACCATCATAAAGCAGCTGTCCCACATCAACAGTCCCACAGACACAGACAGTGCCGTGTTTGTGCCATAAGCCATTCTATAGAAGCACATTGTGGCAACTCCTCCGGCATTTTTAACAGCCTGGCAACAGCAGGCTCGCAGAGTGAAAAGGGTCTAGACTGGTTCTCTAAAGAGATCTTTGCATCACATTAGCAATTTGGATTAAAAGAAACACTGAAACAAGCATATTGATCTACTGTATCTTCATGGCCCCTCGTGGAGAGCCCTTAAAATAAAACCTTTATTAGGATTGATTACCAAGACTTTAATGGTAACTAGAGGAAGTTAATGCAAGTCAACGAAAAACCTTTGTGTGAACTTTGGTCCTTATAAGAAGGTGAAAAAAGTGTGTCAAGGTCCCCAATTAAAACAAAGCTAAAGGTCATGAAACAATAAATTGGTCTAGAAGTATCACTATGGCTTTGGCACTTCGTTAGCAGTGTTTTAATAAAAGGCAAAGGGAAAGTCATTGGAACTTTTGGCAATAGATAAAGGAATTATTTGATTTATTTAGGACCAATCAGCTATGCTGTCAGCATCACCCATCACTGCCCTAACAACCATAGCTAACTTAGCTCTGTATCTCAAAGAGGAGAGTTAACACAGAGTATTTGGGAGCTGTCGTGACTGACTTGAATTCATTTGAATAACTTACTCTGTAGAATAGCATGAATCTGGGGAAATGGTTGATCCATCAATCTACTGTGGCACTCGGCTATAGAAAAGCACCTTTCCCCCTCTGTTCTTTGTTAATGTATATCTAAAGAGCAAATAGATGGAGTCACTGAAAAACAAAGGTAGTGAATTATACAATAAAAAGTCTTCTTTGGTAAGCCTGGAAAGGATTTGAAAACCCTGCATTCATTTGGTGCTGCATGAGCTCGCAATTTCCTCTCTGTCATCCACAGCACACACCACTGCCACGGTGCTCATTTCCACTGGCTTCCTGAAATGCCCACATCTGAAGATTCCCAGGCTTTAGCAGGGATTGGAAACTAACCTACTGTCCAGTGTGAGTACAGCTACACGAGCATATCATGGTGCTCTTTCCAGTCAGAGGACTCTGACGTCACACTGCTAATCCCTCTCACCATACCACCCAGGCTTCAGGAGAGGAGACCACACCAAATCCTGCTTTCTCCCCTTCAGCGGCGGAGTTAGTGCCATAGGTTCTTTAATGAGACTCATTACATAAACCAGCAATGAACTTCACAGAAGGGAAAGCAATACAAAAAGGCATTCCACCCTTAAGAGCCACAGAAGTAAGGGAGAAATCATATCAAAGCTCCCATGGTTGTTGACCATTTTGGGGAGCTCATGAAAGAAAAACTCCCCCCTTGCAAAATCGCTAGCCTATAAAACAATGGGTATTGTTAAAGTACTTACTGTGGGTGGTATGACTCATGATTAGCAGCAAATCTCTAGAAAAGGTATGACCCCAAGGACTTGATGGACCACTTTTTGTTTTTGTTTCTTTACAAAAAATGAAGACTTCATGCTGAGGACCTCTCAACAGTACAGTATGTAGCAGGTCTCAATGTGCAGAATGTCCTTTCTGAGGCATTGAGAGCACAACCTTACAAGGAAACTTCAGGAAAAGACTTTAACATGGTTTATAATATATCAGTTGTGTATTCAAGAAGTGGCCATTTCAACCGAGCACCAGATGACAAGTTTCTAAAGGTAAATCTGCTCCTACGGAAAGCGAATGCCATAGCAGTTGCCATATCTACACAGAATATCCTCTGGGTCCATTTCAGAAGTACTTCATTCCTCAGCTACTCATTGCCATAATCATGGCCTGTGACCTAAAGGACATCACCCCTCATTTCCCTTCAGACAGAATCCAAGCCAAACCAGGAAGTGGACAGTGCAAATCCCGAAGGATTCCCCCCCATCAACCCAAGCCTTCCAGAGCAAAAAACAACCACTACAGCTGAACCTCTTGGCAGACTGGGTGAATGACAATTCAGCTGTCTGAGGACATGGGACTTCATTGGCTATACAAATGAAAACTCATGGTTCGTCGGTTGATTTTTTCATATATAGCCTCATTTCTTACAGGAGGCTCCCATCATTGAGCACTTGTGCTGCGATGACATAACCTATCATGTGCAAGGCAATGCCAGCTTTATGATTTCAGCTGAATCACTTCACAAATAATTAAGTCACGGATTGCTTTCAGATCCCATTGGCCCACATGTATGGTTCTGCCTTGATTGAAGCAGTGTCTCTTGTTAGCCCATGCCAAAAATCTTTTCAGCTTGTGTGCTTTGGCCCCATCTTGATGTACCCCCTCTCCTACTGCAAAAACACCGGCCAAATCCTGCAGCTTTGTCCCACCTTCTCAGAAAGGGAAAGGAATACACTGGCACGCAAGCTGCTGCACAAGCCATCCGTCATACAACAACACCATCATTTTAAGTGCATCATCACACAGATTTCAGTTAGTTGCTTTGTTTCAATTGTACACAGTTTGACAGACTGCTGGAGGAAAAAAAGTCTTGAATCTCCACAAGGAAACTTCACATTGGCGGGCACAAATGTCAGCGAAAATTAACTGCTTGAACGTGACTCTAAACCTAGAAATCATGTAATGTAAACTCCACATTCCTTGGACCTAAATTTCTTCTTATTAGTGGCTGGTGGGGGTGGAAGGTGGTGCAGAAGTTCAGCAATCGTTGGTGAGTTCAGTTTTCTCTGGACAGAGTGCTCACTTGCTGCAGTTCAGGAGAAAGTATTTCGCTCTTAAGTTTCAATTCACCACTTCCGATGCGCAGAGAAGATTTGCCGCCAGGGCACATAACCGGCACCAGAATATAAATTGGGCAAATACGGCAAATCTACAGCGTCTCCATTCTCTGATGCAGCCCCACTTAGTGATTTAGGCTGATAAGGCAGGTGTATTTTTACATTAAAATCTTGCCTAGAGTAGATTTAAGGCAAAAACATCATCTTGACGGAGAATACTGTCCATCCAGTGACAGCACTTACATTGTTGTCCACAGTGCCCACATAGGCTTTGCCCAGTCTGAGATAATGGATATGTGTTTGTTGCTTCACATAACCCCAGCGTGGGAGATAAAGGCCGAATGGTCGCAACCATCTGGCACCTCTGGGCAAAAGAGGGATGTAGGTGTGGGATAAGCCTGTTTCTGGAGGGAAGTGTTTTTTGGACCGATAACTCTTCCCTCCCTACAGGAAAATGAAGGGCAAATTGAATCTAATCATGCCGGCACTTCATTAGGATACCCCGATCTCTTATCAGGACCCAGGAGGGACGGGAGGGTTGGGGTGAAGGGAAATCCCCACAGCGAGACAAAAAGCAGGGACAAAGGCGTCTGAGCGGAGCTGGAGGTCGGGAGAGAAAAGGCCTTGTGAACTCTCCTCCATGTCTGGCCTCCATGACAGATGCAGAGGCCCAGCCACTGATAGCATGGGGGGGGAGTGTGTGCATGTTGAATAAACATATTCAGTCCTGCTGCCCCCCCAAATCCCCCGTCCAAATGTAACTACAATTTAGTTTTCATCTGATAGCTTAGTTTATATGGTATGTTTATACACCAGGATAAATGTACCTTCTCTGGCACAGACATCACGATGTTTCCATTTCCAAACAAACATCTTCAGAGTCTGCTGCATGTTCCCCCAGAAGTCTAGGATGTGTTGATAATGTTGTGCGACAGGCCCGGAGAGAGAGAGACCAGAGAGAAACAGCGATGAACTCTTGAAAACGGGTGGCTTAACTCTTTAACGGCCTATAGTACCTTGGAAAAAACAAGTCACTGAACTGTGCTCCTACGAGTGCAGTGGGAAGTCTGGGAGCAGTCGAGTGTTCAAAGTTTTATGAGTTCACCTCCCGACGATTCATTTGGGAACCGGCCTAGTGCATAAATACTCCGCCACAATTACGACAGAAAATCAGGCACTTTGGGATGCTGACTTGTGCTTGAAAATCCATGGGGTTTCTTGTTTATGCCTCTTTCCTTCCTCCGCCATTTCCCAATATTGCCATGGTAACCCACCACCACTTCAACTTCATCTACGCACACTAGTTTTGCGCTCACACTGCGTGAGGTAAAATCTATCCCTTTTCACTCTCTGCATCTGCTTTCTCTCTCACTCTTCCCCCATCCCCTCTTTCCCTATTTGTCTCAATCATTTTCCACTTTTTTTCAACAAGTCCTCTGAAAAGAGTGCCAGTCTTTCTATCCTTTGTTCTTTCCATTCTAGTTTTTTCCATTTAGCATCTTCTCATTTTTCTCTTTGCTCTGTTGCCCAATTTGGCAGAGAACTCACTGGGCCAAAAATATATGTGTGATGAATGACTGTGTGTCATTAGAGAAATGCCAAAAACAGATTAATGGTCACGTTTAAAGCCTTCCTATCCTTTCCTTCTGTAATTGTGGGGCTTTAAATCACACACTGCAGAACATGAGCTACAGTGCAGCCTGGTCCTTCTCGAAAAAGTCTACTTTT
The DNA here is from genome assembly GCA_034670405.1 of Hoplostethus atlanticus. Classification (NCBI taxonomy): domain Eukaryota; kingdom Metazoa; phylum Chordata; class Actinopteri; order Trachichthyiformes; family Trachichthyidae; genus Hoplostethus; species Hoplostethus atlanticus. The sequence continues at coordinate 6,456,275 of JAXDDX010000003.1, read as the reverse complement.
TTCAATTATTTCTCTCTAGTGTCTGTTCTGGCCAATACAAATTACTTTCCTCAGTGCAGGTCTCAGCCCAGTCCCACAAGAGCAGCGGTGCCCCTCCCCCCAGCTCTTTAGCAAAAACATTCACCATACTTCTGTGTATGTGTCTTAGTGTGATGAATAAAGAGCGGAAGCAACAGGGCATAGGGTGACTTCACACTTAAACAGCCTGTTTACAAGCCATTTACAGAGCGACGGGAGGCTGAGAGACTGAGGGAAGGCTCTGCTCGCAAAGAAAGCCTCCCTTTCATACACACTCTAGGAAAGCAAAATATGGCTGCGCATTAGTTCAAGTGACTTTATCTATTGAAGTGTGATGTCTTAAAGATTGAAATGTTGTGTCTTGTTAGGGTAGAGTAGATTAGGTTACTTGAGCAGAAGACTTCTTCACGAGTCATTTCATATTGAGGAGAATGATATTTCAAAGATGACTCAAATCCTCCATGGAAATGAAAAAAATGAAAAATGCATAGATACCGCTAAGCCTATTAGCGAGTGTAAAATTAGCACGCTTGAGGTAAAAATACATGGAAGGAAAAGCCCATAAATAATAAATGGTGCTGTAGCAGCGATGACAGGATCGGTGACAGGAGAAGAGAGTTGACTGAAACTGACTGAGATTTAAAGCCAATGGCGTCATGACAAAGGCCTTTTCCTCAACTTTGTCTGTCATAATGTTCTTTGTTCACTGAAATGTCCCTGCCAAAGCATTGTGATGGTCCATTATAACTCTAGTAAAGTAAAGCTTGAATATTGACATTACCAACAGTGGCCCAAATGAGAAGCTTGGTGCTCGGAGAATCGGGAGGTTTTACAGATTCTTCTGTGAAACTGAATTACTTTGAGGCAGGCTGGTGAGTGACGTTTCCAAAGCAGCAGAGAGCAGAAATACTCCACCTCTTGGGATGTCTATAGCGCCGAGGGTCACATTTTTAGGGGTGCACTAAACTTACAATGTTCATTTTGACAGTCCTACAGTTAGCTGTACTTTTATCTATGCTACATCACATGAAACAGGACATCTTACTCATCAACCGTCTTATCCAACATTCTGTTTGCTTTAGAGACCACACATCCAATAGATACCCAACAGACTTTTCAGATGTTATCAAAATATATTAAACATTTAATATCATTGAATGGGATCCCCTGGGTGGAAAACACCATTCATATTTAATCATAGCCCTTGTTATAGTAGGGTGATGAAAAGTGCTTGTGTCCTGTTTTTACAACGCTGGGCTATCAGGGGACAGTGATTAGACAAGCAGGCTTGTGATCAAAAGGGTGGTGGGAAAATGTGGGTGGGGAAAGCACCTCAACAAATACTGCCAAGGTGCCTTTGAGCACGGCACTTAACCTCCAAAACTGTGGTTATACTAGGAAACTCCCAGGTGGGAATGAGGAAAAAGAGCATGATAAAGCATCAGTTGACTTTGCCTGGATAAAAAAAAGGTTAAAAACAACAACAACAAGCAGCCCAGTCCAAGGCATTTCTTGTGCGTTGAATGAACCAGCGTTACTCCAGCAATGCCGTGACTTCAAGCACAAAAGGCAAATTGTAATGTCCATTAATCATGATATCCGCTGTCTGGGCTAATCAGGGCCTGCAAGCCAGCAGTTGATAGTGAAAATTGGCAGCAGGGGACTACTAAGTCTTTTCTAGGCCTCGGACCAAAGATCTGGGCAGGTCTGCAAGCCAAGCTCAATCACATCTGCAGACCCCCAGAGTCCTGTTCAGTCAGATTGCATGTCAATACGTCTGTATTCAAGCCACCGACACTCTACAACAATAATGCAAAAAACCTCCTTTGATACTCTTCTGTGATCTGTAATAACAGCTGATTAAAATGGTCACTTGGTAGTAAGTGCAGATTGATCCAATGCAGCAGAAGCAGCAGATGATACAGTACAGCATGTGACAGAAATACAACAGGGATTTACAGCTCTTGTAATTCCATATTTGACATCTGATTAGAAGACATTGTTTCATGCACCCGTCCCAGCACTCATTCATAAAGGCACTGCCAGGTTTGACTGGAGACAGACAGCCCCTGGAAGCAGATGTCTGGATGCCTTTGTTCCCCGGTGACATTACGCTGGCTTCTTGAATGCATCGACAACTTGTTTCTCCATTATCCCAGCTACCGCTCTGTGTTCTTCTGCAGTGGGGGGGGGGGGGGGGGGGGGGACTTAACTGAGGCCACTGCAGACAAGCTCAACGAGCACTTTTCAGGACACTTAACCATGAAGTATTTTTCATGCATCCTCTGAGGCTGATCAGCCCGGCCTGAAAAAGAGCTTCTGAGCAATCTGCGCCGCTCTGGCCGCTCACCAAAAAAACAAGGGAAGGTAAGATCAGTACTTTTCCTTTCACATTGCAAGTCCGGTGGGATCCGGCTGGCTACATGTCCAACCTTTATGGCAGGCTGGAATGAGAAGATGGTACAGAGCACAGATGAGCCGAGATGATATCTGCTACATAAATACTCTCCTGCACTGATGCTTTGGATCCAGACGCCCTGGTGAGGCAGTCTGGGGGGTAAACCCAGGGCAATGATTTGGGAATTTCTATCCACACTAAACCCCCATCAAAACACACACACACACTCATACAACCCCACCACACACGCTCCATACACCCCGATCCCTGGCTCTTTGTTCCCCTGCTCTGATACCACATCACACATCTTGAGTCCTGCACTCCTGCATACCACGCTCTGCCTAATTACAGCGCAGAGTCCCGCTGCTCCCCACGCTGCCTCCAGGCTCCTCGCAGCACCGGGCTACACGCAGCAATCTAAACAAAGATTTGGCCTTTCAACACGCTGGTAAAAAAGAAGCAGCACACCACTCTCAACGTAAACTCTGCTGCAAGCAGACCAAATTAGCCCTATTGATGAAGCACACAGAGCCCGTGGTAATTAGTTCCCCACTCTACAAAATAAATCTTTAAATCGCCTCCAAAGCCTCTACAGGAAGTCAGCGTTAAGCCAAGCGGTTGTGTTCCCATGTTGAAACTAATCTATAACTGTAGATGCATTACCTTAGAGCAGATAAAGCATGATGGATGTCCTCCCACATGACACATGAGGGGGGGGGGGGGGGGGGGGGGCCCTTACTGGTAGATGTGGGGAAGGCTTCAATAAGATAGTGAACCAACAGTGTGACGGTGGACCACCATGGTGTAGCGGTACACACAGACTGGGAGTGTGCAGAGACTGAGGGCTGGAGCTGGCCTGGGTGCCTCTCTGTCTGAAGCCAAGAGAGACAGTGTTGGCTAGCCGCAATGTAAAAGGGAGCGTCTCTCCCACCAAACCTCCCTCTCTGTGTGGTTTATCTCTCTCTTTCTATCTCTTTCTCTCTCTTGCTCTCTCGCTCTCTCTGGAAAAACTCCATATTGGAGAATGGTAGCGATGAGGAAACACAATGTGATCCACAGAAGCTGAGAGGTTTCACAGCTTCATTACTGTTAACAAGCATCTGCAAAGCATCCTGCAGTGTCCATGCAGGTCCCACACCTTCCTGACCACACAGAGAGATAGTCCGGCTATGGAAACTTTACATCTGGCCTTGTTTGTACTTTAGCACATTCCCCCAAACACCGTCTCCTACCACCTATCGCCAAGATATTGGCTAATTCCTTTGCCCTCAGCCACCTTCGCAGCCCTAATTAGACCTGGTAGTAAACCCAAATTGATCTAATTGAGAGCAGAAATAGGATGATCTGACCACACTCCCTCTGGCTGCATGCTGCTCTTTCCATGAGCTTGTTGAGCCCCGGCAGCATTCTTCTCACTCGTTATTTCAACTGGCAGTGCTGCAGCCAGACTGGAGCAAAGGGGGCTGAGGTTACTGGCAGACGAAAGGGATGCATTCTTTGTAACAGTCAAGTTCTGGATGTGGAGACAATTTGCTCCGTGGTTAGGATATTTCGGTGCTGTGTATATATAGTGCATGCTTTTCTAGGAGGAGACAGTTTTGCATGAATGTAAAAGACAATGTGCTTGGTGACTGAGTAGCTCACAATACACTGCACTTCATCGACGTACTGAAAAAATGATTTGTTGCTTTTTGCCTCGGATCTAGTTCCCTGATACCTGGCAAGCTGTCACTCAGTGTCTGGTTTCCAGTCTGGTGGCTTCTGATGGACAGCAGGGGGGGGGTGGATGGATGGTTTAACACAGATTTGCTTTGGAACAGAATGAATATCATGAGCAGATGATGCTTCCCAGGCTTGTTTAGCGATGCCAACTGCCACGCACATGTGCAGGGGGGACCACGGGCTGTGAGAACAGAAGGTCTGGCAGGCCTCATCGCAGCAAGTCTCTCCGCCTATCTCTCTCTGTATCTCTCTCTCTCCCCCCCCCCCCCCACCCCCCCATTCAGTTCGTCTCGAAGGAGGAAGGCAAAGTGAATAATTGTCTCTATTTACCGAGGTCAGGCAGAAGTGCTCCTCTCTTTGAGCCTGAACCCGACACTGTGGGAAAGTGTTTCCCGAGGACACGCACACCTGCAGGCTGACTTCACTCTGTTGGTAATTTACACCCATCTCTTTCCTGCATCATCTAATTGGCTAAGCCGTGGCCCCGGGACTGACTGGGGACCCACAAGGCAGTGCGTTCGCCTCACTCCGGGGGAAGCCTGAGTGTCCCCGGGTCAGCAGATGTGCTGCTCTCACCTGCTCCGGTCCACATGTCACCATTCTGGGGGGAGAACGGGAGGAAGTGGAGTGCTGTAACCGGATCGCAGAGGGGACAGAACGGTGTGGGAAAAGGAAATGAGAAGAGATAAGGCGTCTGGGTATGGAGGAGGAGAAAGAGCAAAGAGAAAGAGAGAGAGAAACAGAGACAAAGAGAGAGGAAAAATAAAGGAGATCCTTCCCCCTCGGTACGGCACCGAGTCAGAGGACAGACGTTAGGGGAGGGATCCACAGCTGGATCCAGCTGCTGAGTCGGAGCTTTGTCGCAGCTGCCAGAGGCCAACCGCCGGAGACTCTCAACTGTTTTCTTTCTTTCACTCTCTCTCTCTTCTTTCACTGCACTCGCACTCTTCTGTAGAAACTTGGCAGCAGTGCTGAGAGGTCTGTCTCACCTGCAAGCAGACAGTCTGGCAGACGGACCGTACTGTCTAATGAAATTTCTCGTCCCATGAGATCGCTATGTGAGCCCATCTTCCTTCCCTGCCAGATGTGGGCAGGAAACCCCTCCGGCAAACCTCTGTCCCTCGCAAGGTTTTTCTTCACAGCCAGCACTCAGCAGAGCCGCTGCACAGCCGACACTGACCCATTACAGTCACCCCGAAGACCTGTAAACATCGCTAGCTTTACCACTCAACGCCCATTTTACGAACAGCTACCAAGAATGATTGCATGTACATAAAAACATCCCCGGCTGGTTGCAAGTCACATTGATACGCTCCGTAAAGATAACAGCCCTTCCAACTTGATGCAGCACCGACTGCACACATTTCAATAGCTTGAGCAGTAGACCGTTGCAAAATGCATTAACTGTAACATATGAGGCCTGTTGGGTAATAATGCAATCCTGTCAAAACAATTTACTGACTGAAATGCAATGAGATGAACACAAAACACTTTATTTGTTAGCGCACAAATATAGCAATCCTCCCATTTCATTTCACAGTTCGGCGTCGGGACACCCACCGCTTCAGCTTTCCACTAATGAACAGCATTTCCCCCCCAGCTTCTGTTCTCGACCATATAACATTAAACTTTTCACCACAATCTTCTCCTCTTCCTGCATGCCGGAGAGAGCGAGGCGGCGGATTCGCTGATGGACGTCTGAGCACAATAAAATGCACTCAGCTGTCTCGAGCACAGCAACTTTGACCTGAACACCCACACTCTATCCAGATGTACATCAGTGTTTATGTTCGTTTCAGTGCCCCTGCTAGGCCCAGGAGTAAGTGTTCAAGGAAGTATTACATTTGCGAACACATTAAGTAGCACATCCAGTTTCCTGCAATTTTACCATTCCCTGAAAATACTGTTATACCACACAGCCACAGAGAAGCTTGGTAGTTAGCAGCGGAAAAAGAAACAGAGGAGACCAAAAGCAGAGTCAGCTTGCCTCAAGCTAACCCGATCTCACAGGGAGACAGGCCAGGCTGGTATTAAAACAGACAAGTGAACATTTCGTTTGTTACAAACCTTCCCCAGAAAAATGTCTGGTGAGAATTGATTACATGGTTTGTGTGTAAAAATACTAGCCCGAAACTGGTCATTTCACTGGTCTCCGTAGTTAGTCTCACTTTACAGGAAGTTGCCGGCGTTCTCATTTTGATACCCTGTAAGAGCATTACTTTCTCTGGAAGTTAGCAAAGTTAATCACAGAGAATAACAAGTGGCCGTGGAGAGAGAGAGAGCGACTGAGCGACCAGGTGTCCTTTTCAGTCACCCAATTCATTGAGTTTTTCATGGTTGTTTTGCAGAACTTTGCTGTAGCAGAATTTGGGTGGAAGTCAAAAAGCTTATTTCTTTGCACCAAACTGAGAGCCAGCAGGAAAAATGCTTGCCTTTTGTCTGCACTTGAGTGGTGTGACCAAAACAGTGAGAGGAGAAACTGTGGTTTTGTGGAGGAGCAGAAAAGCTCGAAAAAGTTAAAAAGTTAAAAACATGGAGCTTATTGCTTAAAGAAACCAGATGGGAACAAATTGATAACTGTGTAAAATGTCATATGGCACTCTGCTTTGTGTCTCATGAGACATAAACACGTCAACAATCATAGCAACACAAACTTTTAATTCAATTGATCTATTGTTCTGTGAAAAGTGCTACACAGACATAATTGTACCTTCTTATTACTATTGAGTTGATGAATTTAATGCCACATCAAGTATAAAGAAAGATCATGAAGTTGTAGTTAACTTTTACAGTCTGTCAGAAGGTCAATCTCGTGTCAGGAAACTAACCATTATAGGCCTTTCTATGTGGATTAGGGGAAAAAAATACATCACACCACTGCAGAACGCAATTAGTGTTTCATCAGCCCATACAGTCTCAAGGACACTCTGCAGCTCAAGGTACATGAAATCAGTGTTATGAGCACCTGCCTGGTGGTTACCAGTGGGTGGTTACTGCAATACACAAAGACTGTGGAAACTGTGAGAGAGCATGAAAGAACCACTTTCTTTCAATCATTCATACTTTCTCTCCAGGGCAATTATGGGATTTTTCCCCACACAGGCTGGCTGCTTATGTGTTTGCAGGCATGGAGAACTGATTCAGAGCTCCAGTTCATTGAAGAGCTTCTCTCAACTAAGTCTACCTTTTAAGATTTCTGAGAAATAATGAATGTTTTTGAGTCACCGCGCACCACACTGCTAAAAACTGCTCTGCAACTGTAGGGAGCCCGACGAAAAACTAGCGGGCTCTTTGTCTGGTACCGCGCAACACATCACAGCCATAGCATGAAAAATCCTACACAATATCACCAATGTTTTTTCAAGGGCAGCGATGTGTTTAGTCAGTATGTTGCCAAGACATGGCTCAGACAGGAAGCACTTCTGGCTGCAAAGGAACTGATAAATGCAAAACGTTTGAGTTACAGCCCCAAGAAACAAAATGCCAAAATATTTGCTCTTTCTCTCACAGCAATCAGTGCTCTTCTCATGTTGCTGAGGGGGCTGCGGTGATGACAAGCAGTCCATTCTGTCGTGAAATATGGGGGTGGCAGGCCTCAACCATGAGGTCTAGGCTATCCTCACGCCCAGCTAATGAGAAATGAAGTGAGATCAGATAAGAGTTTGGAGAGAGGCGAGGCCGGCAGACAGGCGAGGAAGCCCCCCTATCCATGTCACCTCCGCCACCCATGCCAGCACTTGTTGGGGCTCATTTCCCCCTCAGCTGCCTGGAGACCCCCTCTCGCCTTTCCACTGGAGCCAGGACAACCCCCCCCCCCTCCCCAAAACAGACAGAGGGGCGATTCTTAGCCCTGCACAGAGACACACTCCAAACCAACAGAAACGCACTGTGGAGTGAAGTGTTAATTATTCCCCAATGCAGGATAATCATACACCCATTTGGACCGACACATCAACAATCACTGAAATAAAACAGATCAGAATGTCTTAAACCCAAGACTGGCGGTTTTTCAGTGAATTTTGAGATATAAAGTCAAACCATGTGCTTCGCTCCCTCTTGACATCTTCTATTGTATTTATTAGGAGACGAAACATTAAGTAAAGGTCTTTTGTTTGAAGCACTTAAAAGCTTTTTCCTTGATGCACACACACACTCACACACTTAGGTAAAGACTACACATAATTTATATTATATTACATACATACGATTTCCCTTTTTTACTATATTTTTATTTCCAAAGTGCTCTTACTGTAAATATTGTGTTGTTTTTTATATAGAGCTCTTACTGTGATATTGTAAATATTGTGTTGGTTCTTTATTGTAAATAGTGTGAACCTGTTATTTTGCCCTTTGCACATTCCTGCTGAGCATTGCCACTTTTACATTTCACTGCACACCTCGTGTGTGTATGTGACAAATAAACTTCTTGAATCTTGAATCTTGAATCTTGAGTGAAGCCCTCTGCGTCAATCCCACATATGCAGTGTGAATGGGGGATATGAAACGGTGCAAGAGAGCACCTCATTGGCCACACTCTACAATGGAATATCAATGCATCAAATAGATGTATGTGAAAATGATTATGGCATAAAGTCTGTGGCATCACCATCATGTTTCACTTCTGGAGCATTCAGCAAAATTGTAAAAATTGACATAGCAAGAAAAAGTAAAAGGGAGAATAGAATTTGCAATACTTCATAAAACGCACTTCAAAATGCTGCTTGTGGTTTGCAAAATGTTGTTTTCATGTCATATTTGATTTCCCCTCTCAAGGATGACCTATTTTCTTTTCTGCAGATCATGCATATTGAATTACGAGATTGATTGCTGCTAATAGGTTTAAGGCCTTATTTTCAGTTATGCTTTTTCCCACACACCTAATTATAACTTCCCCCAGAAACCAATTGACGCATGGGGCAAATGACAAAATATCACAGGCAGAGGAGTTTGGAGCCAGACTGCATTAGAATAATCATGAACTGCTGTGCTAGTGACCTGGGTAGGAAAGTAAAGCTGCCCACTTCAAAAGTTTGAATTAATGATCACAATAGCCATATTGAAACAACTTTTTGGACAGTGCTGTGTGTGTGGAAAAAAAAGGGACACTGGGAATTTCATGTGCAGAGAAAAAAAAATGCAGTCATCAGATGTCTTGCTGAGATGTTTGGATGTAGAGCTGGCACCCCGAGTAAGAGCAGTCTGTTCTCACATGGCCCGCCAAACACACGTCTGCAGCATCCAGGCAGGCCCAAGAGAGGCCAGAGAGCGCTGGCTTTGAAGAACTACTTCATACTTGGAGCCTGTAAGGCTACTGATCAAGCATATCATACTCTCAGAGCTGTCTGCAGGCAGGTAGTAATGCTTTGGAAGCAAGGCAGAGGGAAGACAATGCTGTGTCACTCTCCAGTTTGAAAAAAAACCAAACATATTTTTCCCAAATATTTTCAGAGCATGAACCCATATTGGAAAGAATGATGGAAGAGCCTTTAAGTGCTCCAAATCATACATTTTTTAGATTACTCTCTGGTTCCCATTCCATATTCCATAATCAATTTCACTTAACTCCCCTTTCGCTTCTCCTTATGTTCTCTGTGATTTATAATTGGGGGACCTCCCAAAAGAAGCCCTCATAGCTTCTATTTCTCCATTTAGGCCAAGAGCCGTGGCAAGGCCTGCGTCTCCCGTCACCCCTCCCTCTCCCTAGGCCAAACCCTGGGCCAAGATCCCGTCTGCCGGACCCTCTGTCAGGACTGCACTGTGCATCCAAGTCCTTGATCCATGCAATCCTGCCGCAGACACTTGTGAAAGAGCGATTATATGAACCTGTATCTTTATAAAATACGTGTCTCTAGAAACTGACCCCCAAGAAAAAAAAGGGGGGGGAAAAAGCTTCTGCTGTAGTAACTGGAGAGACTGGAGAAGCACTGTGACATTTCAAAACAACTGATGAAAGGCAGAAAGTGAAAGCCATGTCTGTCTTTTTAATAAGGTTGCCAAAAAACAACTTGAGAAAACAATATGTTTTAATGAAACACGACTGCAGTCTTTGGGGGTGCTGTAATTTGTCTGCACTTTTAATTCATCTTGTCGTCTATGGGCAATTTTTTCTCACGCTCAACTAGCCTAATTAAGGTGCCTTTTGTTGAGTGAAGTGACATCTATTTCTTTAGATAAAGCCCTGAATTTGTCTCTGCCTGGGAATATGTGAAAAACCCCTTTGTGCCTGGGCTGACAGAGGACTTTACACTGCCTCTGTTACCCTGGAAACCTTTGAGAGGTGAAGGGGAGGACAGCCAAAGAGGAGATCATCTTGGCCTAAAAACTGCAGGTAAAGTCCTCGCTAAGGCCGTCCAATTTAAACAGCTTTACCGTTTAAAGAAATGACTCTTTGTGCCAGAATGAAAGATACAATCTATTTTTTTCCTTCTATTTGTGCAATAAATGTACCTTTGTTATGGTCTTCACAATTTCCTAAAGATGAGTTCAGACTCTAATGTTACCTCAGCATTACAGTTTCACAAAATCAATCAATTCAAGACATTTTTAATGAAATAATAAAACTAGAATGTCCTACCTCAAGGATGCACGTCCCTGGAGCTGTGTTCTCCTTGATGGATACGTTGTAGAAGTTCCTTTCAAAGACAGGCTCATTGTCATTTATATCCTGTAGTACGATGTTTACCACAGCTGTGGAGGACAGGGGTGGTTTCCCTCCGTCTGTGGCCACCACAGTTACACTGGGCTTGGGGTTCTTTTCATAATCCAGCTGGGAGAGAGTAGTGATGATCCCCGTCACAGCGTCTATACCGAACCAGTTCGAGTGAGTACCTTGGCCCTGCAAAATGCTGTAGTTGATGTCCCCGTTGGGCCCATGGTCTTTGTCTCTGGCTGTCACCTGCAGCACGAAGCTTCCTGGGAACACCACTTCAGGGATAACCTGTCTGTACACTGGCTGGTCAAACAGAGGCGGGTTGTCATTGACGTCAATCACCTGGATGGTGAAGGAGGACTCTGCCCTGAGAGGAGGCGTGCCTGAGTCTGTAGCCATCACTCTCAGCTCATAAGTGTCCCTCTCCTCCCGGTCCAGAATTTGGTCCACACAGATTAGATAGATGATGTTATCCTTAGTGGTTAGGGCAAACTTCCCGTCACCTCCCTCCAGAGACACATTGACATTGGCGTACTCCCCGTAGTCTGGGTCAGTGACTGAGATCCTGGCCACGTACTGGCCTGGCTGTGCCCCCTCTGAGATTCGGGGGGAGCCATCCTCACTGAGGAAGATGATTGTCATGGTGGGCTGGTTGTCATTGTAGTCTCTGACGTGGACGGTGACAAAGGCATTGGTGACCTCCGGCTGCGTGGCGTTGTCTTGCGCCTGGATCACCAGCTCATGGACTCTCCTCATCTCAAAGTCCAGGGGCTTGTTGAGAGTGATGATGCCGGTGCGAGAGTCAACGACAAAGTAGCGGTCTGGGTCACTCTGTCTCCTGTTGATCTCATACAGCACCATCCCATTGTCTCCTTCATCAGCATCAGTGGCAAACACCTGAAGGATGTTGCTTCCTGGTTGAAGGTTCTCAGATATTATGGCATGGTAGCGGCTCTGGTTGAAAACAGGAGCGTTGTCATTGATATCTTGTACAGTAATATCTAATGTCATCTGATCTGCTTCTTTTAGGTGAACCGCCATCAAAGGCCTCCAAAGATAAGGTGTAGGTGGATCTTTTCTCTCTGTCTAGAATGGCATTGACCACCAAGTCCAGGTAGAGAACCTCATTGCTACCCCTCCTGGTCTCCAAAGTGAAAGCCTGGCCGATGTTACCATCCTTGATGAGGTAACCCTGGGTCGTCAGCTGGTCTTTATCGGCATCCACAGCCGGCTCCAGGGGAAACCTGGTGCCAATGGCAGTCTGCTCAGGGATTTTAAATGTGGCACGTTTTTTAGGAAACGCCGGGGCATGGTCATTTATGTCATTCACTTTGATGGTCACCTCCACTGTAACACCTGTCATAGTGACCGCAATGAAGTTGTATCTGTCCCTTAGTTCCCTGTCCAGAACTTTGGCCGTTTTAATAATGCCCGTGCTCTCGTCTATGTCCAAATCACTACCCACACCCGTGCCCTCGTGATCTGAGATGAAGTAGAGGGATGCTGTGATGCCCGGGGGCAACCCAGCACTGATGTCACCCACAATTGTTCCTGCTGGTTGTTCCTCATCTAGCTGTAGCTCAAGGGTACCCAGGGCCATGGATGAATGGACTGTTATGAGCTCCAAGGCCACATACACCATCAGTATTGTCCTTCTGTTCCACCAACCCTCATGGTGCAATGGGTCCATTATAGACTTCCCCAAACCCTTGGCCGCTGTCTTCATTTTGCCTCCCTCTTTTTAAACCTAGGGACACAAGAGGAAAAGAGTCAAAGCGCTGAGCAATATCAAAACCTGACAACAGCAGAAACACAGAAAAGGTATATGATTTCTGTGCATAACACAGCAAGTTAGTTTTAGAAAAAAAACTAAATGCATATGGAAAAAGACTTTTCCATATGTTCTATGGGCTCCTTTCCCAACCACAATAGGCCTGCACATAACATTTTCCTTCACTTCTTTCACCTAATAAGTCAACACCTTGTTCCTTCGACATACCAGAAAGTCCTCCTTTGCTAAAGAAACATCAAAACCACAGGCCCCAGCATATTACCTCAGTGGGGGAGTCTTTATAGTGTCGCCATTCAATCCTGATTAAAAAGACACTTTTGCACTTTTGCCAGGCTACCCTGTGTGCTGTCTCTATAGGAGTACCCTCTTGTGTCTGGGTGGATAGACCAAGTCTGGGAAAAGCTGAGCTCGTGGAATGACAGTGTGTTTTGAGCTCTTATGGAGTGAGCACCTTTGAAAGGCACCTTCTAAAGACAATTTAACATTCAATGAACCCTAAGAAAAAGCTATCTTTCTATGCTTATGAGTTTGAGTGTTAAGTTTATAATTAAATGGCAAAAAACTCTAATATGGGTATTTAAAACCGGCGAGGGTGTTCAAAGTACTTGGACAATAGACATTTGTCTGGTCTGGCAATGGATCCACTACACTGCAGAGGATCTGTAATTCAGTATGAGAGACATTCTGGAGCAATGTGGGAATAGTTGAACAAGCTTGTCACCATCTGCAGAATAATCCAAAACCACAGTGTCTGGCACACGAGAAATGATTGTGTCTTATTCATTAAAAAAATGAAAGTTGCTTCCAGTTGTCTGTGGTTCTGTCTAAATAAATGTCATTCATTACTAATTTGTCTACTTTGCAAAGTTAATGTGCCTTTGATGTAATTTGAGAAAATGAATACAGGAGCCTTTATTGCATTTTGAGGAATTAAGTTTCTCGTGTAAGCTCGTGAAGGCTCCCCCCGGTGGCTTAAGTGATATCTGCAAAGAAACACTCACCCAAACATCTGTGCATGTGTGTGTGTGCTAAATCTCTCCCAGGAGTCCACGAGCACAGTGTGGTGATCTGTCTGGGCCACGGTGGTGACAGTGTGTTTGAGTGACAGAGTAGAACAGAGTAGTGCAGCAGAGTTGAAGGGCTCCATGCAGTCTACCTCTCTCTCTTTTTCTGGCTCTGCAGCATTATAATTGAGGTCTGCTGGAGGCCGGCCATGAGCGTACGGCATTCCAGGGCTAATTTCAAACTGCCATGATTCGGGGCCCACACCGCTGAAGATGCTAACTTTTACAGTCACAAATTGATTTGAATCAGACCCAGTGTGAGCAGTGAAACCTTGGAGAATTGCTTCTTTTGAGATATGACATAAAAAATCAACGTGAGCAGATTGAATGAATTTCAGCATTACTATTTCTATTTAGATTATTTCAGTTTAAAACAGAAATTGGTGTGGAGTATCTATTACAGTAATGGCAGAATGAGTCAGTTTGCTGCATTCATTCATAATTCCAATTACTTGCAGAGATCCAATAGTCATAATTGCAAAAGGCAAGCACTACTGGTTGATTAATAAATGCCATACTTTGGATTGCTTTGTAATTGTTGCCATGATTGCCTCAAAATCTTGACAGCACTTAAACTATGAAAACTCAATAATGATTTATTTCACTGTGACACTGGGGATGCACTTTAAAAGTTTGTTTTTTTCCAAAGCACAAAGGATAACTTTTCAAGGCTAGAACCTTTGTTCAAATGCCACAACTGAAATAATGCACTCTCTGGTTGAGCTACAGTAGAGGACCACTGCAGAGCAGAGCAGCCTAATGGATACAGCAGACCCAGTCCGGTAGACTAATTGCGCAATGCCAGGTTGGAAGGACATGAAGTTATAAAATACACACGTTAAATAAGACGCAAGAGAAAGTTCTGTGCTTTAAAGCTGCAACAATAGTTATTTACTTTTGCAGTTTGCAGTATTACAACACACACTGACTATCTATCCACCCACCTATCCGCCCACACACTCCACCGTAGCCTGGAGTTTCATGTCTGCTGGACTAACAGAGGGTAGGTAGTCTGATCAAAAATCACTCTGTGTGAAGTCATGATGTAAAAGGGAAGAATCTATTTGTGCAGTTGCTGGGAGTTTTACACATGTCAGCAGGGAATACAGAATAGCTTCGGGCTTCAGGGAAGAGCAATCTGGAAAACAATTGCTTTTCCCCAAGTTCAGTACAGCTGTTGATGGTTGAAAACTGTTGAGTTTTCAGTAAGCCAACCCCATTGTGGGTTGGATTAAAATGTGTGCTCCTTGCATCACTGTCCTAGATCACTGGTAGTTATTCCTTTGTGAAGAGTTTTGTTCAGATGATGTAACCGCTGGAGAACAAAGCCCCATGCATCTCTAGCAAACACCAAAAACATTTTATACGCGTCTCAAAATCTTCACTGAGGACATTTTTCCAAATAATCATGTGCATGTTTGACATGTCATGCACACATAATTGTTAGCAGTAAGGATAGCATTGACCCAGTTTTCCTTGAATCCTCTAAAATAAGTCAACCGTCTAAGTCCAAGGTTTCTAGGATTTACATGCAGAATGAAACCACTGTTTGAATGCAGTGGAGATCATTCTGGGTACTTTGCAAGCATGACTGGATTCAGCAGCAAAATCCCTGGCAACAGTGAATGCTGAGAAGGACAGCACAAATTGTCTACCTATTGTAGTCTCGATCATGCTTGGCAAGATATTTCAGCCATTCGTTTTTCATGTTTGTTTCTGGAAACTAGCATTTGTCTTTGTTGCACTACTGTCAAGATGAGGAGGCCTTGGGTTGGAAAATGTTGAAGACACACAATACATCTTAAAAAATGCAGCTGCCTTCCTCCGTAAGAAAGTTCTTACATAACAGAAATATGGGACTAAACAATCTGCAATAAAAGACTGTCAAACGTTATAATTATTGCAGCAGATTGGCCACAGATCAAGCCGAGCCAGGTTATTTCATCTGTGAAGTCTATCTTTGAGATTTTCTGCCATATTGAGTAATTATTTAATGCACTTAAGCTTAATGATCGTGCACTGTAATTGAGATGCTCTCATGTGAATGAAATATTAAGCTTTCCTGTAGTGAGTTAAATATCTGATGTATAGAAATATAAAACACGGGTTTGACATTTATCCCAAGTCATAAGCAATATGATCCTAAACCATTTGAAACATTTCTTTAATTGTGCTGCTGCAAAAGTTTCAAAATGGCATTTAATACAATTCAATTTCATTACTTTAATGACAACGTATTCGTCCTTCCAAAGCATTTTACCATGCCAAGAGGGAAACCATGGTGACACACAATGTAAAATGAGCCTCTAATTCCATGTCATGATTCCAGCTAATTCAAATAAAACATCTGAGCTTTGGAGCGATGCAGTCACTGAGAGTGGAGAACATGCCAGGGTGCCTGAGACGCAATAATGGAAACCTCAGACAGAATTGCAGACTGACTGGACATGAGGATGACAGGCATAGCACAAAGCAAACTAAAAAGCTCTGAATGTTTGCCAGACTGCCGCCTCTCACAAATGCCATATTTCTGTGCCCCTGCATTAGTCGTTGGAGCTTCAGTTCCTGGGCATGTAAGAGGCCAGGAAAAGCCATCACAGGCCTCAGATGTGCGTGCACTTCCAGGCCATAACAAACAGAGTATTGGGAAAACACACTGGCTCCTCTTTCATGGTGAGCTGATGGTTTTTGAGGGTCAAGGACAGGCAGGATCATCTCTTTCCCATACCAGGAGCAGCATGGGTTAGTTCAGCTGTTTGTGTAAGATGTTCTGGATAAAAAAAACACACACCTCACGTCTTTGAAGAAGACACCATCTGATATTGAGTTGGCCGTGCTAGCGGTTGCATCATTAAAAACACATGTGCATCTGGTTACAGTAACAGGGAGGAAAGGAATGTTTTGACAACATAGCTACAACCCAGGTCAAAGTTAGACTCAATAGGTGTACCATCCTTCTGAAGAGGCTAGGATTGGTAGCATTATTAAAAATTAAAGTTTGAGGGTGTTCGAAGAGCTTTCTGCTTCCAGCATCAATACTTTTTAGCAGTTCTGGTCTCTGGCATGAAGGTCTCAATGGTCTTGAGATCACATGCTCCACTGCTGTGTGATTTGGGGCAAGTGACATGATTCGCTGACGACAGTAAAAACCATAGTAAATACAGTCAGACAAAATTAGGAACTTGCATAGTAAGGCAGCAAGAAACTTTTTGGGCGGTGTTGTTGTGGCGATCCCTGGGGGAAACATATCTTGTGTTCTTCATTGTTTTTAAGAGTTTGAAAAACTAGCTTCATCAACAGCATATGTGAGCTACAAAGACCTGAATAGTGAAATGATTACTTCATCATATACCGAGCCAAGAGTTTATGACATAATCCTTGGATTGTCATAAAAGATGTGGAGGTCCAGATTATGGTTTTATCCATCCATTTTGTTTGTTTTTGTTTTTTTTGGTAAATTACACATTTTAACTCAATCCAGAAACTGCAATATGTCATACTATGGTGTAGTGATCAGAGTCATGCCTCAATCCATTCCCATGTAAATAAATGGCAATATGATGAAAATAAAAATCTGATCAGGGTATTAAAAATCATTTTTCGTTATCCAGTTATATACTTTTGAATATCACACATGTAACTAAAACCAGAAACCAAAAGAAGACTCCTGGGTTGTGTTTAAATTGATGAGTGGGCGGAGAGAGAAAAAAGAAAGGCGGGGCTTGTACTCCTTGTGTCTAAAGTCAGAAAAGGGCTGCACGCTGCGTAATTGCGCCGTTGTGCCATGGCAACCATCACACTCCCAACTAAAGTGTGTAGTGATGGAACCCAGTGGGGACTTGATTAATTCGTTAATTGAGGGAAAGGAACACACATTCACGGTCAATGGACACAAGCCTGCCAACATAATAAAAAAAAACGAACTGCCCCAACGTGCGAGTGATCGTTTGGTATGTGGAAGAGAGAGGCACAAAGGCGCAGCAGC
Source organism: Hoplostethus atlanticus (assembly GCA_034670405.1). Lineage (NCBI taxonomy): Eukaryota > Metazoa > Chordata > Actinopteri > Trachichthyiformes > Trachichthyidae > Hoplostethus > Hoplostethus atlanticus. Next base: position 6,438,647 of record JAXDDX010000003.1, on the reverse strand, counting down.
ACCAACCGGACACACAATGAGATTCCTCAGATTAACCAATTTGAGAGGAATGTCTCACAGGGGCCAGAAAACGTGCGACATGACATCCAACTGAAATATACGACTGCTTTTCAAAGTGTGCATACACGTGAAGGTGTGTTTGAGTTGGACTATCCCTTGCGAAAACCCCTATAGTGATGCACAAATAGTACAGGAAAACCTTACACAATACAAATATCGTATAGGAACATCAGAGGGGTATTATAGTGACACCTTAGGAGGTGAGGTAGGCTATCACAGACACACCAGAAGTCCCTAAAGGAATATTATAGTGTTTTTCTTTACGTCTGTTCTCCTTTTATCTAACTTTGTAGGAGGGGTTGGAGTCAGTGCTGTTGTTGGCATTGCTTCTGGTGTCCTATAAAGGTAAATGAGTCAAATGGTCACATTGAAAAAACAATAGAACTGGTCGTTCATTATCAAAACCTGAGTCTTCAACCTTCAAAGAGAGCAAGGCTGGTCTAGAAGAATGAAGGTACTAGCCCACGTCGCGAGGAGTTGTGTTGTGTGTTGTGGCTGAACTCAATGAAATGGAAGAACAGTTCAGCAAGGAATCATAAATATTTTTGGATTTCTAAAAGAATCGCTTTGAGTTGAGCAGTGTGTGTGTGTGTGTGTGTGTGTGTTCGCGCGCGAGTGTATTTTGAAAAAAGTTGCAAAGTATGATCAGGCAAATAGAGACGAGGAAATAATTGCGCCTTCTTCAGATAAATTGCATTTTCATTTAGACTGATGGATAACTTAATCGCATCAAGTCGCGAACCGAGAGATGTGTGTCATGCTGTGATGGAGACTCACATTCATCTGTTCCCTTCCTCTGTCTCTGAGAAGACAAGCCGAGCTGCAGAAAGCCAGATCCTTCTTATTATTCCCTTATGGAGTCCAAGTCAGAAGTGTAAATGATATCCATTTCAGAACAAAAAAAAAGTGATATCCTTTGCGAGTGTTGTTGTTTGTTGAGGGGGAGAGATTTCCCCCGTTCCACTTTTTTTATGTGCAAAAAAAAAATCCCCTTTTGTTTCTCTCCTACTTCTTGCCAGACGGAAGATTAAAAGTAAAAACTGCAAACTTGTGCCCTTTGTAACTTCCCTGACGCCTTCTTCCAGTGGATGTTATCAACTTATCGGCATCCACTGTCTGTCCGGGTGCAGACACACTGCTGCAGCACGCCGACTGAAACCGAACACCGGGGGCTGGACGGCGGACGTCCCTCTCCCAGATCTGACTAATTTATTCAACACGTGAAGAAGTGCAGCCTCCTGTTATTCTCCTCCTCGGTGAGCTGCTGCTGGCTGCCGGGCCAGAAGGAGCCACTGAAGGGGAGGCCAGGTTATTTCTGAACTTTGGTGCCACCATCCTATGCGAAAGGGAAGTGTAAATCAGCAACCTTGCTTGAAGTGGTGCTCAATAAGACCCAATCAAACAGGGTTCCTAAACAGGTCTGGATGTATTAAAAAAAAAAAAGAAGTTGGTCATTTTCCAGGGTTTGGAAAGTTTGGAATTTGCATTAAAAAAGTGTAGGAAAATATTGTTGTATTGACCTGATATGCAGGACCACATTTTCTGTGGTTTTAGGTTCCTGTGATCTCACATATTCTGATATTTGTCACTGTGAAGAAAGACCATCAACCTTCATCGGCATATGTAGTAAATCCTACTGTGTAAACACACAGAAATTAAAGACTGTACCCTGTGAGTGAATGATAATTATTGCAATCAGACATTATAAACACAATGTAATAAAAATATAGAGGCAGAATGCTTTGTGGGGCAACTGTGATCGGTAATGACATGATATTAGATATATATGTCATTTTCTGATGTTTGTCTGATGATTATATTGTAAGAAAAGTTTGTCTATGCTTCCAGTGGGATTATAAACCGCTTATAAAGCATCACATTGCACTTCAAAACTACAAAATCCTGGTCCAGTTTATTTTTGCACTCCACCGTCATGTTGTAGCTCCCAGGTGCCTCAGTGAACATACAGTGACCACAATCAATCTATAGGCAACGACCTCCATTATCAGGAGTGAGCCCAGGTATCATGAGCACAGAATGTTTCAGACGCTGGAAGGCAAAAATGAGGATGAGGATATTTTTTTCATGTCGTTCTAGAAAAGGAACCGGGGAGCCCGAGACAACACATCCCCTCTCTTCTCCTCACATCTTGTGACTCTTTGAAAGGAACATGTTACATCTCCAGTCAAGTTCCGGGAGGAGCGCCACTTTTATCTCTAACAGCGCTGGAGTTGAGCCTCGCCTCACTTCCTCATGCGATCCATCACTGGAAGCTCTGAAAGTTATTAAGCCCCTTGTCATTTTACATTTGGAAGTCATGAACAAGGGGACGGCGGAGGAGCCATGCTGTGTCAACAGTCATATTCGTTGTTGCGCAACAGCTGCGATAGAGGGCTGAAATCATGCAATGCATCATCTTGCTTTAATTGAATTGCTGTTTGTGGGTTCATAACTTCCAGTTGTTATCATCACATACAACACCTTTTGAAAACACTGGCTCAGCCTTGACTGAACAAAGTTAAGTAATATGCCGTGATCGTCGCCACTTGTGCGTCATCATAGACAGATGTAGCAGCAAAAACACTGCCAAATTTGGACACATTTGCCAGAGATGGAGACTATGATCATCTTGTCTCAGGCGCTTGAACACTGCTGGCACGGAAACTGCATCATTTTGTTTGTGCTGATTAAGAAAAAATGTAACTTTGCAAAAAGTTTGGCCACTGTCATCTCTTCCTGGGTTCAACATTTTGCTAGGTATAGCTTTTCACCCCAAGCAACCTAGTTATGTCGTTCCACACTTACTCTGTGAATCACCAGTGGAAAGAGTTCCAGCGCTGGCAGCTATTCATTATTACTGTGACAGCACAGCAATGGGAGCAAAATCACACACACACACACACATGCCCACACACTCACCCACACACACACACACACACACAAACGCACACGTTCAGTGTCAAGCTGACGCTCAACTTTTTGTGAGAATATAGCCTACAGCTTTCCTACCACAGGGATGAGCATCCATGTCATCTGGGTCCCCATACATTTTAATGGCACCTATTCTGACTATCTGGGAGTCAGACAACATACATGAAAACAACTTTGTGCTTGGCCACGTCCTTTTGGTACACCTGCTCACGGTAGCTGTGTTTTAACAGTGCAAAGGATCAAGAAATAGTCCTGAAAGGCTCCACGATTTGTGCACAAGATAATGTTTTAAGGGTTCACGAACTGGGATAAGGTGTAGTACAACATATAGTAGTATACAGTATAGAGGAAGGATTTCTTGTTTTCTATCAGATAACATGTAGGGCTGTTGGGAAGTCAAGTTAGGAAATGCATTCACGTTCTATGAAGCATGTTACAGTGTATTTTTAAGCAAGTGAATGATAAACATCCCTTATGTCTTATCAAGATGTAACTTTATTGGCAATATCGTGTTGACAGCATTTAGTCTCATCAGACAAAATGTTCTCCACTGTTCTTTGATTGAATAAACACACTGACTGGAAATGTTGGGGCAGTACAATTATCAGCCTCATGCCTGTTTTTGGTTAAAAGACGACAACAAGCTGAGTAGGTACTGTAGTGTAGATCAGATGATCATCTGGTGTCCATGTAGAAGCAGCAGCACAGTTCCAAAATAAAAGTCAAAATCTCAAACTCTGATTTTGCTTTCTCCATCTTAAAACTTTATCCTTGTTAAATTTCACATCACACATCACACTTCCAATTGATTTTTTTTCCATGCCTGAGCCTGTGCACATGACCCACCACCGTTAATGCCTCATTCCCATCAGTTAAGAGTGAGAGTGTATTAATTATTCATAGAGGACGCTGGATGTAAAAGTAAGGTGCTGTAATGGCGGAGAAATCTGCAATTCCACTTTGAGGTTAGATGCTGTCCACATCACAAGTTTGCAGGTCTTGGTAATTTTTTCTGTGATGGCTATTTTAGTGACATTTGACCATGGATTAGAGGGGAAACCACAGAGCTTGGGTTCTTTAGCCCCGCTGAAAAGTCCATGGAAGAAATAATAAACAGATCGAGTTTAATCAAGATTAAAGCTAAGTGTGCGACATGCCCCTTTGGAAGAGGAATTCATATCAACCAGAGAAAAAACATGGCACCTCAACTGATTTCACACAATGCGGTAAAATAAGATTGGGTATGTCTGAGGCATACACTCCTAGTTCCAGTCATTTAAGACCATTATTATCCAGCTGCTGCATGCAGTATTAATATATTGGAAAACTGAAAAACCTTGTCTTACTATCTTATGACTTTCTTATGATCTTTTTCTTGTCATTAGATTTGTACTGTGCAGCATGACATGTAATCTACCCGTGGAGGACGGAGCCAAAACTCTGCGTTGTGTCTGCTGCACTCAAATGAAGTTTTTATTGTTGTTTGCGTTTGTTTTGAAGCACATGGTAGGTGACATGCAACGCTGCTAGAGGTCTGCCTTTTACAGCAGATTTTATCAAGACCTTCGGGAGAAAAAAAAACAATTGGTTCTGCTGAAGGAGTCAGGGATGATAGGACCTTAAAGTGCTGACACACAAAGTACATTGAAAATATTTGGTTAAGGAGTTCAAAACCAGGAATAAAAAACATGAGAGTACTAGAGACACTCTGACTGTACTTGTATAAACATGAATGAAAAAAACACTTTTCTTTTGTATTTGTTATTTTTGTCCTAATATCAAACTCTACACAAAACTGCACAAAGTGTTATTATTAATGTGTTATGGCACATAAAACCAGTATACACATCAGTTGTTACCCAATCTGCTGGAGCAGTAATGAGTGGTCATTCTTCAGTTTGTGTTTATTAAATGTCCCTGTAAGTATTCTGAAAGCAAGAAGTCTATGAGAGTATTGCCTTGCAACTTGATGTTTCACTGTAACCCCGTCTGAAACTAAATCCCAATGGAAAGGTAGAACCTGTGGACCCTGTAGAATATTAGATCGGGGTAGCACAGTGCTTAAGCAGAGGTCTAGTGTGGGCTTTTATTGAGACAAAACACTAACCAGGAGCACGGGTAGACCATTTCCTCCAGACTGCCGTGCGTTTTGAGGAAATATGAGCTTTGGTTTGGTTAATGTTATTTTTAACTGCTGCGAAAAAGAGTTCAGAAGATAGATGCTCACTTGCTTTTTAATGTTTCAAATCTTAAAAATATGAATTCCATGCAGTACTTTACACACGTCACCTTAGATCAGTCCATGCACTAGTTGTAGTGCATGAAGTATCATTTGTATGTATGTGTGTGTGTGTGTGTCCACATATGTAGACTTGTATAGTGTGTGATCTTCTCCAAGGTATATTAGAAATTAGGTGCACAGGTGGTTTTCATTTGCTTGCATGGCGTTCTCGGAGTAGCAGCTCCTTGTCATCTTCTGCTTAATCATGATGTAAAAGCACTTTTATAGTTTTCTGTTTAATGGTACTACTACTTCCTGACCTGCAAAAATTGCAACAATAAATCTTCCAAGGAAAGAAAAAACACAAAAGTCATGATGATGCCCTGGAGTGGACCCGGAAAGCGTTAATGTTATTTCTAAATTCAATACAATAAGATATCAATAATGGGGATTGTTCCACAACCTTGGGTAGACTCATAGTGGGATCTAGTGAGAACACACAGCTAGAGTGCTAATAGTCTGTAGTTGCTCTGAGGGCCAACAAATTGTTTAACCTAAAAATAGATCAAGTAGATTAACAGTCTATAATAAACCCTGGGTAAATATTTGGTTTACACTATCCACACAAATCCAATATGTCTCTTTCCTTTTGCCTGCAGAGGCATTAAAAGACATGAAAGGGGCTGATTTATATATATTTGAAAGATCCTCCACGGTTCCAACAGCCTGCGGAAGTGATCCTACCGTCGCTCTGCTCTTGTTGGGTCAACACTCTCTATGACGCCTGCCTGCTAACTTTATTATTTTTCTGTCTCCGCTAGCACGTGATACCAGAAAAAAAAGGAAATATTTCTTTCCATTGGTGCCGCGACTGCTCATTCAACAACCTGCTGAACGTCAAAGGCTTCAGGTTGTGGTATTACGAGCCTTTATCATACTGGTCTTGTTTGAGATATCACAGTTTGTCTGTTCTTCTGAGACTCTGAAAGGCTGCTCGTTAGTTAGTCTATATCTGCAATCATGTGGTCATATATATATAGAGCACTATGGACCATTTCTTAATGTCTCAATTTATTATCACTGGCCTGGTAGCATGGTAGCATATTGAGCGAGGGTCACAGACTCCACATGGACACACAAGACCGAAGGAGGAGATCGTATTTCAACAGTCAAATAGAATAAACGGTATGAGTTTGCAAAATCTCATAATGTTGGGAGAAACTGTGCAGAGCAGCACTCGCCCCTTCCTCAACATCTCCAGTTGAGGGGTCCTTCACTCCTGACTCTGTGGCCGATAGACTGTGGTTGTGCTTTGTAGGTCCCAGGTGTGAGTGTGTGATACTGTAACTGTATGAACGTGAAGCAGGGCGATGCTGTAAAAGCCCCTGCATACTCTGCAAATCCTTCTGTGGATAAATAAAGGTTAAACAAATCTGACTAACCGCAACAATGTTGTCTCTTTCTCTTGCTTACACTGAGGACAAAGCGAGGACTCCCTGTGCTTTTCTCCCACATATTTTGTTTTTAAACAGCAAATCTGTCCATCAACTGAGCGTTAATGTTACATTCAACCCTTCCTTTGGTCGGGACCACAGGCCACTGGAGTGGAATGTGTTTGTCTTCACCATCGAACCAGCAGGTTGCCAATATGGTGATGCAACCATCTGAGAAGAGGTGGTTTTAGAGCAGAGAAGTGAGAGGTGCCAAGCTGTTGTAGACTAATTCTTCAAGCATTAGCATTAGTTTAGGTTAAGGTTATGCTTGATTAGAGTCCAGGAATTTACTAGGACATGAGTGAGAGTTAGAAGTGTTTGTTATTGTCTCCATTAGCTTGGTTCTTGACCTCAAACACAAAAGGCTGAATGAGAACAAGCCAAATAGGCTCCTATGAACAGCTGAAGGTAATATGACTGTAATTACATATGAACTGCTCCAGAGGTGTTAACAACAATCTCAGCAGCACCAGAGAAACCATAGAAATGACCCAAAAAAAATCGGTAAGAGTGCTATTTTCCCTTAAGCCTACTTGTAAGAGAGGAGAGGAAGGAGAGGAATTCAGCACAATGTCACACCTGCCAACCGTGAAGATAATTCCAGCTATCAGCAAGAAAGCATTTATTTTGCTGGGAGATGCACCTTTAGTGTGATTTACTGGGAGACGTTGAAAACATGGATGCTTTTAATACATTCATCGCTACAACCTGAACTAGATTCAGAACTACAGAAAATATATTTTTCTCTATCTGTGATTAACATCATTAACCAACTATCATCTGTATCTTCCAAATGTCAGGGCGTTTTAAACATGTCTGTACTGAGTGATGGACCTGGAATGCTATTTTCCTATGGTAGTGAAATTATCACCATACTATTGCCATTAACAAATGATATGTCTCAGGCCCTTTTAGCCAAATTTCCCTCTTAGCTACTTTCATTTAAAATTAGAACTACACATGTAAAGTCAAAATAGCACTAACATCACAGCAGTTTTACCTATACAGGTACAGAGAAAGTTTAGAGGGTTAAAACACAGGGATTATTAAATCAGACAGGATCAGTTGCACGTCGGCCCTCTAGTCCAGATAATCTCAGTCTAGCTAATGACAGTGAGACCCACCACAGAAAACCCACATGTTTTGCCCTGACCATTAATTGACTATCAATCAAAAGGTCCAGCATGTCTTCCCCTTGTATGACAAAATTCCTCTGACATTGTAGGGACTCCAGCTAATTCTGATGGAGATCACCTTTATTCTCCTGGAATGCATTATGTTGCTGAGGAGAGGAATGCACAGCATTGAAAGGGTGGCGCTGGAATCCCAAACCAAAACAATTAAATTGCTCAAGCAAATGTTTCTCTAAGGGCAGAAAAAAACTAGAGAGAATAAAGCCACTAATCCCATTACTCCACATTTCACAATGCTGTCACTTCAGACAGTTTTGAAAAGTGTTGACTCTACTTGGTCCATCATTTTGAAACACACCATGACAATAATCCTCGGCACAGAAATGAACAATCACTATCAGGGCTGCAGGGTCAGCACAGAGCTACTTGAGTGAATTCCTTACTCTCTTCACCAAGGCAGCCTCACTGAACAACTTTGCGTCCCGGCCACACTGGCAGATACACAGCCAGTACGCCTAGAAGGGGAACACGTTCAGAGTATCACACAGAGGAGGAACAGGATGCCCTGAAATAATAAATACCCATGGAAACTATTTTCATCAGCCATGCATCACTTGCTATGATCATTTTCTTTGGCTGGTGTGAAGTTTTGAGTGTGTTCCACAGGAAGAATCAACCAAAATGAACCACACCTTCTAATAAATGACATTCTGTTATTTATGGTATTGGGACCAAATAGACCGACCTCAATCATCTCTGGGCGCACACCTAAACCATTTCCTCCTGTGAACCGACAACATCAGCAGATTGACAAGTGATAATAGAAAAATTGAAAAAGTGAATAAACATTTGCAACAGCTGTACAACTCTTTGATATACAAATCTGTAAATAATAAGAAGAGAAAGAGAAGAAGAGAAAAACAGAATTGTAAATATATTTCTGGTTAACCTCCTTAAAAATCAGGCCCATATGGCGGTGCACTACAACAATGCAGCCTGCATTCAGCGCATGTCTGCGGTGGCCTCATGAAGTGTCAGTCTCATAACACTCCACAGAAACAAGGGGTTGCCAAGGCTGCTCTGAGCGATGCCACTACATCGATGGTCCATGCACTGATTGTCTTGCTAAAGATATCAGTAGGCTTTTGTTATTTATTGCGGTTATGCACCCCATAAAGTACATACATGCTAGGAATGCTGTTTTGACAATTATTTGGATCTAGGGGGGGGGGGGGGGGGGCATCACAGCTGCCGTCTTCACCAACAAATTGTCTACGGGTCACATGATCCATATGGTCATGCTCATGAGCATACATTTACATAACAAGAAACAGGATTGAATAGTTAGAAGTGGTAAACAGTTCCTTATGGGGCAGATGCAGAGACAAAACTGTCTCAATCCCTTGCCCAACCCACAACAGGAAATTCACTGCAACTGAGCATTTACACTTTACATTTTTTTTTTTTTTTTTATACTTTTCAAATTAAATGAACTATCATGTCAGCAGCATTGCGGAAGTTGTAGATGACCTATATTATTTTCCGGGGTTGCAATCCAGAAAACATGGTTGCTTAGTTGCAGAGTTTTGGACAATCTGTGATTGGTCTATTCTAGCCACCATTTTAATCGAGAGGGGGGTCCATTTATCCTCCTAGAAGCCTTTGAAGTTTCTTTCATTCATTGTGTATGAAATGAAACTGCTCGTTACACAAAATCCAAACAAGGTGCTATTGTGCTCTACTGGAGCAATTGTCCAGTAGAGGCTGGCAGCATACATACGGTAAACAGTTTGAAGTGTTAGGCTTTGACAATTTAAATTTAGTTGTTGTGAAAAGCATGTTCAACGCTGGATATAAAAAATCACCACTCACTATGAAGCCCGTCCCATAAGCCCCCCAGTGTTAAATTCCTTGTATTCTGCTGTCTGACATCCTGGAGGAGAGCTACAGATGATGTTCAGATGAGTTCAAACAGACCACCACATACTCTCCGGGAAGGAAGGAAGCACTTTACCCCTGTGAGGAGCGCAAAGACATGCTGGATCCGTCCGTAACGTCTTTGATTCACCATGGAACAACAACACCACACCTTAAGGCAACACAGGATCTACCAAGAGTTGTTTTCTAGTGAATATGGAGAGAGAGAGAGAGATTTGTTTATTTTTAAATTTGTTTCAGAGTGCCAAGAGTGGCGTCATGCTGCACTATGGGATGATACTAGCACATCAACTGAGAAAATGGGCATAGAAATAGCAAGCAGTTCTATTTCTAAGTTTGTTTACTTGTGTATGAGTTGAGTTGAGTATAAGTTGAAGCAAGGTTGCAAAAGTTAACAAGTTTTGTTGAGGCACGGCTTGTTCACGAAAACAATGATTTGTGTGGAAGAAATAAAAGTGGTGGCATACTTTAAAATTCATGAAATGATAAACAACATCCACCACTGAGTGCACAACAGCAGCATGGAGAGCAACAATTCACAATGATCAAGTTCTGCCACATAGAGAGAGATGGGAGTTCAGCTGTAAACATCCGCCCGTCATCATCATCATCATACTATTGATTGCTGCTACGGTCAAAGCCCGTACAAAGTCCTTAGAGTCTTGCAGAAATCAGCCACAATGCTGATCATTCGTTGTAATGACTGTGCCTCCGTTACACCTGTACAACTGAATATGCAGAGACTGGATCCCTTTCCAAGCACTGTGTGGATCCCATGCATCCAGAGACTATTGACCAGGTGCAGAGCTGAAGAAGGAAGCGCCGCTGTCATCATCATTCAACTACGAGGAGAAAACTCCATGGGAATATGGGATAAAAGGTCAAGTGTATCAGGCCATTTTCTGAGGAAGTGTGTGCTGGAAATCTATGTCTTCTTGGACAATTAAGAAAAGACTATCCCTCAACAGCTCCCAGTTGCGATGATGGAAAGGAAGGGAAGCTGTTTAAAACGTCATATTTACGCCCCGGGTTTTTTCAGCTGGTAGAGTCAACATCCTATGCTATGGCCCGCTACACTTGTGTCTGTTCATCCCGTGGCTGTCATAAAATTGCAGTAATTCAAATTTCTCAAGTCTCTAATGTGCATAGTTTTTATACTCTGCCATGAGAAGTCTGTTCTTTACATTAACATCTCACGTGTTAATTCTTCCTTTATTTTTGGTGCATGTGGAAAGCTATCATGTGGAACGGTGTCACGGAAAGTTTGTTTTTGAGAAATGCCAAATTTTGCATGGAAAGACTGGCGCTGTATTTACAAAAAAATAAAGTTTTAAAATGTGACAGGTGAAAGCCCCAAAACACACAATGAAATATAGCTCTCCACAACAATCCTGGTTAAAAGTGTGATGGCTGTTTCACATAAGGTATGGCGAGCTATGTATGGGCAATATCGTGTTGTTATCGTGCCCTATCCCCAAAGGAGCCTAACCAAAATACTGCTCAGATTACCTCTCATAATAAATCACAGCAATGGCTTCTCATTTTACTCCAGTACAAAAGCAAACATCCAGCAAAATGAGGAACCAACTGGAAATATTTACCAAGTTATATGAAAAAGCACTAAGATGGCTTCCTCTTTGGCACTTACATGATCTGAATGGTTAACATTTATGTTCAATAAATCCTATAAAAATAAATTACTCTCATTGGACCTCAATGTCTCTCTTGTATACGGTCTTCTTGGGGCGTAGTCTTCCAGTGATAAATCCTTCCATTTTGCATTAGCCAGGCTCAGCTGCAGAATACAGGAATCATGACACCTGAGCTCAGTTGATATTTATACTGTGAGAATCTCGGTAATACAGTGACATCAAAAGGCAACAGCAGACCACTCTCCGTTCTCTGGAGCCTGGACAGGTGGTCAGTCATAACCTCTGACCTTAAATAACCCAAGTGAAACCTGCATTATATTGCTGTAGCATGCAACACAGCCTATAGTGTAAAATAAACCCATCTTGGGAAACATTATAGATGATTGTCAGGAGCAAAATAATAAAGCCATAGCAAACCATACCACACTCAAGCAGAGAGATGGGGTATAAAGGTGATGGGGAATAAATCCAATAAATACATGGCCCATGGGAAGATCCCACATCACCATGTAATGCTTCAGTATTAGTCATGCACAGATGTGCATGAAGAGAGCTGTTATGATACTGACAAAGCCATATGTGCTTTGGTCTGCACAAACACTGTAATCAGTAGCACTCTGTAAACCAGCTGCTAAGCCCACAACTAAAAATACACTGACCAAGTTTTAGATCAGAAATTAGAGATGGATATATAATCATTTGAATGGTGAGAGGAATCATTTCATAACCTCGGATATAGTAAATAGCCACATCCCTTATTTGCCCTTTGATGATTCGGCTGAGGTTTTGAACCTAAATCCGCAGCCTGAGGCAGAGGGAGTAATTTCATTCATGACTCATCAATTCAAGAACCTAGAGCCAACGCCTGAAGCCAAGTAATTAACAAATGGTCAGGCTGGGTCGTAAAAAAAGATAAAGTAGTCGTGAGATCAAAGTAGTGTGAGAGAAGCACAGGATGGGAGACAGCCACAGCCCATGGCTTCTGCATGTCAACAAGTTCATACATCAGTTAGAATCATGACTGAAAACCTTCTGCCCAATGCATGCTGGGATAGACTCAAGACTCCCGCAACCCTGAAAAGGATTAAGCATGTAGAGAAAATGAATGATTGACAGAATGAGTGGCAGTTTTCCTCAAGTCTCAAATGTACAGGTATAGCGGTGTGCATGTGACATGTCAAAGCCCCTAATCACATGAAAACAATTGATTCATTTTCACAACAAGTTAAAAGTTTCATAGCAATTTCACAAATAATATAGCAATTAACAGTTTTCCTGCCATTGAACATGAAAATGAAATCCCCAATGCAGCATCACAAGAGCATAGGTGTTTCCCCATCCACCATCCATCCATCCATCCATCCATCCATCTCCCTGCATTCATCCAGGTCAGGGTTGTGGTGGCAGGAGGGCAAGCAAAGCAACCCAGACATCCTTTTCTTCCAGCAACTCCCTCCAGCTCCTCCTCGGGGATCCCAAGGCACTCCCAGGCCAGCTGGAAGATGAAGTTCCTCCGGTGTGTCCTTGGTCTGCCCCGGGGTCTCCTCCCAGTCAACCATGCCTGGTACACCTCCAGAAGGAGACCCCTGGGGCACATCCTTACCAGGTGCCCAAACCATGTAATTTGGCTCCTCTCAATGCAGAGGAGCAATGTCTTCCTGGATCACTGAGCTCCTTACCCTGTCACAGAGAGTGAGGACAGCGACCCTGCAGAGGAACCTCATTTCAGCCTTTTCCATTCCTTCTTAGATCACTACCCAAAGCTCATGATCATAGGTGAGGGTCAGAATGAACACTGATTAATAAATCGAGAGCTTTGCTTTGTGGCTCAGCTTTCTCTTTGTCCAATACTGCTGCGCCTAACCCGTGGTCAGTCCCATGATCCTTTTTACCCTCACTCATGAATAAGACCAATGTTCCCTCAAAGCCAATGTTGTCCAGTCATGTGCCATGGATGAGTCTCCAGGTTTTTATTCCAACCAAAACACTATACCAGCTGATTTCACTAATTATCACACCTTCAATCAGAGAGGGAGGGACTAATCAGTGAAATTGAGATAGAGGGAACATTGACTACAACCCCAGGATACCGCCTATTGGGGCAGCTGCTTACTCCCCACCTGAATATGACAGGACATTTTTTGGGAAAGCACCATGGTCTCAGATTTGGGGGTGGCTGACCTCTCATCCCAACCACGTCACACTCTGCAGTAAATCACTCCAGTGCACATTGGAGATCACAGTCCAAAAGGACAACATCATCGGCAAATAGCAGAGATCCTAATCTCACTGAACTGGACACTCTCCAGACCTCGACACCATGATATCTTATCCATGAATATCACAAACAGAAGAATAGTTCAATACCCACCGTGAGAGAGCTTGACTTAATCTCAGGTTTTTCTTAGATTGACAATTATGACTCTTTTAAACTCAGATCGAAAATCAAACCCAGAAAACATAACAATTTTGCACTGAGTGTATATATATTGCAATGTGTGTATACTAAACTTTAATTCTGAAGTCATCTATGAAATAAATGAGGAAATAACCCTTTTGGGGAAATAAATGTATATGTTTTGAGCCACTGCCACTGCCATTGTCACTGTCTAGTAACAATGAAGTTCACACGTTACAACATTTGACTAAAGCAGTGGGATTTCCAAATAATTACTTCTTGACCTTTAGGTCTGAAGTGAACTTTTTAAAGGGCTCTGACTACAAGCACCTCATAGCTATAGCTTCAAGAAAATCACTTCAAGACATCACTATGAAGGAACAGAGCAGTCAATTAGTGCCTGACTATGGACCCATATACCTGGACACCGAAAGTAGGACATGGAAATTGGGTCTATGTTTATAATGAAAATTTATCATTTAATGACTTCTGACCCATGTACTCCACGTCCCCTTTTCATTAGCATGGAAAGAAGTAACAACAAGTCTAAAGCAATTAAAAAGTTTGGCTCACATTCCAAGGATTATTTCCTCCATACCCTCTGTAGATAAAGACCTTGCTTCATAATCAAAACATTGTGCTCTCACAGAAAAGGGTCTGGGTGATTTATCAATGTCAAGAGGTGCTGCTAAATCACATCTGTGGACTGACGTTAAAAAACTCTATTAATTCTCCTCTTTACCTGCCAATGCTGGCCCAAAACAGGGTACTGACTTCAATCTGGGCTGAAAACATGGAGTTTTGGACCTCACTGGGTCAATAAGGGTTAATATTAAGCCTCTTTTGGAGACCACCAGACAGCCTGCAGACAGACTGATGACACAGAGACAGCAATGGCAGGGTAGATGTGGGACTGTGTGTTCAAGAATGCAAGACCATCTAAATTGGAGACTAAAAACAAATGCCTATCTAGGGCATTGTGGTATTGATGTTATCACAACCCACCAATCATATAAGAAGTCTCTAACCCACCGTGCTTACACTACAGGGAAAACTCGAGGAAGAGATATACAGAAAGTAAAAGCCAATGTAAACAGAAAACCTCTCTTTGATGTACGGAACAAAACCATTTCATTCATAAGCAGGGGGGGTGGAGGAGGGGGTCACGGTGAGGGTACCTCACTAAACTTTGCTTCCGATGTCGTGCTCAGTGACCCTGGGCCTGAGATGTTGTTTTAATGGTGTGCAGAGAGAGGGAACAGGCAGAGACAGCGGAGGGAAAGAATAACAGGGTGTAATATCCACCAAAGTGTTTTTCTAATCACCACAGGGAGCCTGCAGGAGCGGAAGACTCTCTCCAGACCATCTCAGGTCTGGTATTAACATCATATTCAGTGCATTAATATGTCAACCCTGCAATCACTCTATAGGTATCGTCATGTGTGTGTATCATTAACTTTACATCTCCACGGTGGATTCTAAAGCGTCAGCACAAGGCCGGACAGTGGCGTATACTTGTGTTTTCATGTTCCATATGTTTGTTCTTCACTTTACTGTGTGTGTGGCTGATTATATCCCTCCAAAGGATTTGATACTTGATGAAATTGTTCATCGAAAGTTTATGTGAATGGATGCCGGATAACGTTTTGATGACACAACAGGTGAATTGATGACACAACAGCTGCCAGGGTCTGTAGAAAAACTTGCTTCAGGACAAATGATCCCAACCCCTATGGTACAAAGGGCTAAAACACCTAATGAAGCCTAAACCCTCAGGTACAAACACTACAACACCACATACCTTTTATGGTATTAGTACATCCCTGCACAGAAATTACATATATGAATGCGAACATCCAACCTCAGCAATTTTTGGTGAAGACTACTGAAGGGAATTGAATAGAGATCCATCATCTACTGGAACAGCTATCGGTGTCTGACGTGCAGAGGTTATGAAACATTATGAGCTGCTCCGTTATGAACAAATAAAACAGTAAACACCAAATTTAAGCTGTATATTGATAGAGCTGGAATGAATGAAGAACACACTCACTGATGTATTATCAGTAGGGTCAGACTAGGTGATATTTAGCGGTTCAATGCTCAGTCATTTTAAAAGACAACATATTTTTTGCTCTGTTTTCAAGTATCTTGCAAGAAGAACTGTTTTCAATCAGCTTGCTGAATAGTGACAACCCACAAGCCAGTGGCATATCCCAAAGCACTGAACCCGATCTGGGTGTAGCACAAACAGTCTAAATTTAATAGGGCTTCAGAAAGCATCCTACTTTTCCTTGTGGTGATTCGGAGGAACAGAAACATCTGTACCTTACGTGAGATGATCTCCACATCTGGCCCGAGTCCCGATGGTTTGAGGGGTGTGGGCATGCACCAACAGCTGCACCCAACCGCTCCCAGATGTTTCTGATAGGCCAAGTGCCTAGCTGTTTGTAAGGCGTGGGGTGATCTTTGATCCCCCAGCAGTGTTGGCCGTAGTGTTATCGTGAGTAGGGACTGAGAAGCACACAGCGGAAGTGTAGCAACCTCACAGAAGGTCCTGCGGTGCGCTGTGGTGAAAACAGGCTCGGTAAAGTGGCTTCAGCTGTGGAAAGGAACCCTTTGGAAACCACCCAGTGTCTCTACCCTGACCCAATAGTGCTACCGGCGTTGTTGGAGAAGAAGTAAACACAAATATCTAACTTCGTCATTTAGAGGAAAGTGAAAAATGGATAAATGTGTTGTTTTATGTGAAGGAAAGGGGAAACTCAGACAGAAACCTTGTAATAAAAAGCCCAAATAATAAAAAGTTAAAGGTCAATGTTAATGTATTTCACAAAATGTTGCTTTGCTCAATTTCATCGCTGACATGCTATTTCAGTCATATATCAGTGCTGAGTACTGTAGCACATTGTGGCATGGAAAAGACCCACATCATAAATAACCCTTTTACTTTTCCATTGCCCAACGGGAAGAGACGTGCCCCTCTGCTGACACGATGACTCTACCCAAGCCGCATGTGGCTAGAGCCTCTATGCTCTGATGACCGTCCTGCTCCTACGTCCCAGGGCTGAGGCCTGACCAGCCCATTCCTCCAGCCATCAGAGTTGTGACAGGCTTCGCTGCACCCGCCATTTTGTTTTGCAGGGAAGGTATTTTAGGAAGTGGAGCACACCAGGCCAGAACTTCAAAAATAAATCTGGCATTTATGGACCGGAAAAGGCTTTGCATAGCTGTGCCACTCCTGCTTCCTCTGTAGTGTAGCCGCCAACACTGCCTGGCCCCAGTAACAGGTCCTAATGAGGCAGCACAGCTGATTGTTCCACATGCATAAAATAACAATGCCTACAGGCATTTCACTGGCCAAGCTTTCACCAGCATGAAAACATGAAGGCACTAAACAAATAGGCACTTTTACCAATTCATAACAGTGTAACACTCCTGTATCAAAGAAGGTAGAACAACCAGAGAGTTGACGTTTGGGTTCTCTGTCATTCTTGCCTTGAAATGGAGTTCAGGCTGTTTTTTTTTCATTATTAAAATATTTGGCAGCCATTTTGTTTGATTACATCCATTAATCTTAAATGTGCTTAAACCTACTCAAAAACTCTAAGCACATCTTTCATCTATTGAACCTTGTCTAACCAGCAAAGTTGACTACAAACACATTCTGATTTATAGCGACAGCCTGGATGAGCAGTTGCATGGGTAAGGAGGGTTACACACATTCACACACACACACACACACACACACCTGGTAGCTGCCCTGTAAAATCACACTCCTGCACTGCTGGGCACTCAGCAGCTCTCCTGGAGCAGTTGAGTTGAGTGTCACAAAAGGACAATCCTTCAAGTTGTTGAAGGGGTTAAAGCATGACTCCTTCAGATGTTCCCACCCAGTCCAGGGATTCAAGCTTCTGAAACGTTGTTGAGCATTAACATAGCCTCAGTTCTTCCTCCTCTTTAGATGCTGTGGGTATTAACCCTCTGGTTATGGCTGCCTCTGCATTTCAACATCACAGTGCATTTTCTCCTCACAGTTCTGCTGTATGAGAATCCCAGACACACATGCTGCTTTTGATACTCTGCTTTTGAACCTGTAGAGGACGACTCGTATTCTTCCCCATCGGTCCAGAAGATGACTAGAGACAACCTCTGGCCAAATCGATGAGAAAGTCTCAGGCAAAACAAAGTTTGCTTCAGGTAAATAAGAGAAATCCAGAGACCTTATATACCTTTTTCCCAACAGTGAGTCTCAGCTATATAAACAGCCATATCAAACAGTTATACAATTTCAGACGGAACCTGAGGTACACATATGGGAGAGGGGAAGTTTTGGGTGGGATTGTCTGTTTTGACTTTGAGATTGTCCCACGACTGAAATCTCATGAAGAGCGTCATTGTTTAGTGTAGATGTTTTTCCATGATTCAACCCTGGAACAGAGGCTGGGACACGTATCTTCGCTGCAAGCAGATGTGTAAGGTTGACAGGGATCAAGTGCAAAAGCACTCATAGCGGATTACTACACTGACAAGAATTTAATGTACCCCAAAATATAAGTACTACAACTTAGATGACTCGTTCAAAAATCAAATTCCAACTTGCTCTGCAGAGGTTATCCGAGGGGGGCAATAAACCCAGGCTATCAAAACTAACTAGCCACCAAATCCCTGCACCCTAATCCAAAGATCTATTTCCTATTGTCATTGCGCTTATATGGTCAAGAGTTTTAAAAGGCAGGAAAAAATGTAGATTTATTGTCAAGTCAGGGCTGTTTTGACCCCAAAGCCCTCGCTGAACCAGACCTCAGATGGAGGGTGCAAGTGCCAGAAGGTCAGCAGCATGCGAGGCACATTTCCACTGCAAGTATGCAACACCAAGCGTAGAAAAGAAATGTGTTGGAAAGTTAACAGCCAGGTGATGGAAATTGAATAAAGATGGGAAGAAGTAGGACGGGATGTCAGAATATCATGACTTATGGAGACTGCAAAAGGCCAAATACAGATGTGCCTCGACTTATTTTTAAATTATCTGTTATTTACTTTGGGAAATTATATTGAGGTGATAAAATAAAATAAGATACAAGATATAAAAGTGTATTTTATTGTGTTTTTACAGCAATTACGTCAATCTCAATTAAGGAGAATAGGTGAACTCCTCTGTGTCAAAGATACAAGGCCTCTCAATTTGAAGCTGATGGGAAGTACCAGTACTTATACTAACTATATCACAGTTAAACATTTAAGTATCTTATTTACCTTTACCTTAGTAAAATCTCTTCTAACTATTGAAACTAAACCAGCTAAGAATTGACCTGTCACTGATATGACAAAGATGCTCTGGTGGAGAACCTGTGGAGCTGTGCAGTGCAGTAATGGAGCACATGAGAAACCAATGCTGCTCTGGAGCTTTGACTGATTCCTTCTGCACTTCAAAGTATACCTGCTCCTGTCTCTCTTCTCGTGCGGTCCCCCCGTGTCTGCTCTTTCTGTGACGTTTAATGAAAACATCTTTCTTACTTAAATTCTGAGCCGCAAATCCAGAAACTTGCCGTCAACTTCTCCAGATTGATTTTTATGGATTTTTCTTTCAAGATGGAAGATGTCAGAGTTTTTACAATTTATTTTTTTACAGCAGCTGTTAAACAACATCTAGTGTCTGGTTTCTGGACTAATTACAGATATGAAACTGAATTCACATCGCAGTGGAGGGATCCTACAGTGGAGAATTGAATATTTTAGGGGTGACGCATCTAGTTGTCTCGGTTTGTTGGGGTTGCTAAGAGAATATTTATGGTGTTTATTCACAAAAAAGCAAGGCTCTCGGAGGATAGCAGCAGCAATCTGGAGATTATAGATTAAAAAGAGATGAAGAAAGATGATGCTCTTTGCCTTATTATGATGACAACTAAAGTGTCAGTTCTTTGTTGTTCATGTGCAATATATATTTTATATGCCATGACTACAAAGGAAATAAGGGGCTTCAGTCTCTGAAAGTGATCTTTTGTTCTAGGCTGTCAGAGCTTTCCACTCAAACAGCCGGGTGCATGAAGAGGGTATCTCTGTGTTTGACAATATTAGTCACCTGACAGTACAAAGCACTCAAACCTCTGCATTCGCTCCTTGCCGGTTTGATTTGCACTTTGATGGACCTGGATATCGAGTTGTGCAGATGAGCAAAGTGTTGCATGAAAGATAACCTGTAGGCAGGTTAATGTGGAGCAGCCTCCCGGGCAGACGGGTACCATATTCAACTTGACAGTGGGAGCATAGCAGAAAATTGGGCAAAGCTCAAATTGTTTTCTTGTGTTATCTGTTATGTAGCTACCTGAATATCATGAGACTACTTTGTTTGGAAAGCTTCTCTACATGCTAAGTGAATGCCTGCTACGTGTATACCTAACAGTTTTAACTAACTCTTTTGAAGAAGTCAAAAGATGTACACTCATAGTGACGCTCATTCATGAGTTGATTCAGTTGTACTTTTACATCATGCCAGACCGCTTCATATTGAGGCTGACTTGGAGTGCATCTGTCTGTAGGCCTGAATCAGGAACTTTATTCTACAACTGTATCTAAATCAGATTTAGATTGGTTTCTGTACCACAGGCAGATGTGTTTGATAGCATAGCAGCAGGCTATAATGAAATCATCAGAATCACAAGTGCAGTAATCTCATGCTGCCAGAACCCCAAAGTGGATGTTGAATGTTTCTGTCTCACAGGCAGATTTGTGTCCTCCATTACACAAAGTTGTAAGCTGCAGAATCAGAAAGCTCATCAGAATAGTCAAACTACCTTACATCTACTACATGAACTACCTCCAAAGATGATTCACAGTCCTTCTGTCTGACTGGATGGCATGTGGTTGTCTGCCTGGATGGCTCTTGTGTGTCAATCTGCCTACAAGTCAGTTTTCAGTGCAAACTTTCTGTTTTCGAGCAAAAGTGACCTCTGGTGGACAGTTGAGTAACAACTGAAAGGTTATGAGGAGGGAAAGGGAAAATGAGTGTCCCTGCTAATTGAGTATATTCCTGTTTAATAAAAGTAAAAAAGTTTTTAAAAAGTAAGTATGGGGAAGTTTTTCTCACTGAGCTTCACAACTACCACATGAGAGACATGTTGGTTTTCCCTCCCCATGACCATCATCTGTTGAAACTAGATCAATTCTAAATGTATTAAATAAATTATTAATTATTTATTTAAATTATCGATTGGTATAATTCATCATTTAAAAATTGTTCTGACTTGATGAACAGTTGTTGTTTTTTTTATTTTAGAAAAACAACACCCAGCTTTTGCAATGCTTTACTGAACAAAGCATTGTGCTTGGTTACAGTTCATAACATTTTGACATCAACTTTGAAATTTAGTAAGACAGTGCCTGCAACAGTTTGTTAAAAGAATAACTTAGAACAGACCGGACTTTGGTTTGAAACCACTACCCTTTAAATACAATGCTGAGCCACAAGTATGTCCCCTCGGTCTCAGCAGAATCTGTCTTTTCCCAAAATTATTATACTGTATTTAAGTGAAACTCAAACAAGGCATGTAAAAAACTAAAACTGCACTGAAACTATAATCTCTACCTCCAAAACTAACTGAAATGAAATACAAGTCGCCAAGAAATATTTGGTAAAAGCCAAAATGAGAATGGAGTATAGGAAAGAACGCTCTATAAATGGATGGCGCCCACATTACATATCTATACTTTGATATAACGTAATCTGAACTTCACATGGAATATGAAGACTCTAAGGTCATTTGAAACATTTTACTTGTGAACTTGCTTTACATTAGAGGCGTGAAAAGGCCACTCAAGTGACACACTATATGAAAACGAAAATATGAAAAACAACAGCAACAATGAAAACCTACACTAAATATACAGCCACAAGCAGGTGATTGCCATTGCAGGTTTTATAGTGATAGGAACATCCTGTTTAGGTCATATTTTCAACACATACTTGTATTAGTAACTATTATATAACATATTGGATCATATTGCACAAAGACTCAAGAGGGCACATACCCTTTCATGCTTCTACTATGAAATCTCCTGGAAAGTTGAGAGTAATCATTTTGGATAACTGACAATAACTGACAATATTACTAAATATCCATCATAAACAAAGTATATTTTGAGGGATTTGTTAAGAAAGACCCAGCTTGGCTATTTATGTAGTGCTACTTTTGTGAGGGGAAAAAACAGGACCAAAACAACTCCCTCCACCACACACACACACAGAGAGAGAGAGAGAGAGAGAGAGAGAGAGAAGATAATCAATCAACTAAAAGTAAACTGGGCAATTTGACAGAAGATGTGGAATTAGCAAACAGCTACCCGTCGCTAAAACGCGGAACTAAAGTACAGCGGCCAACGTTCCTCGCACGGAAGACAATTCCGTTGGACAACTCCTCTGTTTACACTGAAACGTGTGTCTCGCGCTGACAGAACTCTCTTGTGTTGAAACGGAATGGGAATAAGTCGCTAGTAACTGTTAGTCTTGTGTAAAATGGGTAAAAAGCGACATAACGAAGACTCGGTTGAGTCGAACACGCAGGCTAAAAAAGAAAAACTATCCGAGTTCAATGGGACTGTTTTTAAAGCCATGCTGAAGGAGCCCACAAAAGCTATGAAGGGTGAGTGTGAATATGAATGTTACTGTTACGGATCGTCTACAAGTACTACAAAGCTATATGAATTTGTTTGTGCCATCAGTGTTTGAGCATCTGCTGTTTGCTCTGATTAATTCTTGTGCTTTGTCGCCTGCAGGGCTGGAGACATTCATATCCACTGCAAAGAAACTGCCCTGTTCTGACCTCTATGATGTGGTTGAGGGCTATATTAAAATCTCTTTGGAGTGTGGTGAAGTATTCAAACTGCTGGACGGAGAAAGGCAAATAGAAAGTGAGGTAAGCTATTCTCTTCCTCTTAACCATTAGAGTAGCATCGGTCTGTGAATATCCTTCGGCTCAGCACTGTGATGAGGAAATCTGCTTCCTTCCTTCAGGTGATGCTGATCTTCGAGAGCTTGGAGATGATCCTACTGAGGACAGCCAGTGACCTGTCTCACTTCAACATGGTTGGCAACACTATCGTGAAAAAGATTGTTTCCAGCTACATGAAACTTATACAAGGTTCTTTCCATTCTGAAAATCACAGGTGGGTATAAATAAAAGTCATCAACTGTTTTAAACTATGCCCGCTGTTTTTGTCCCTGACATTGTGTTTTCCCTTGACGACAGGTTGGTCCGTCAGTGCCTCAATCTCCTGTCTGCCATGGTGTCCCAGGGTTCAGACGCTGCCAGAGAGGTCTTCAGTCACATTCACTTCAATAAGGGTCTGTCTGGATTGGCAAGGAGGAAGGATAAGAAGGTGAGATGATGTAGGATTTGTCCTTCTCTGTTTTGCATTTGTTTGCTTCTAGTACATAGATACATGCTTCCATTATTTTCTGTCATTTCTTTTAAATTGAAATCCTTTTCCAGGGGAAACCTGATGTTCGCATGGCGTTTATTCAGTTTGCACTCTCCTTCTTGGTGTCTGGAGATAATGCAACAGTTGGACAGCTATTAGAAGTCAAAGGTAATGCTTTGGTATGGATTATAATTTACACAATTTACACACTCTATCTTAATGTGTTGATGACATGTTGATTTGTGTGTCAGAGTTCCTGCCGGAGATCCTGAGTTCAGGGCTGAAGGAGGATAGGATCTCCATGGTCAATCTGATCTTGTCCACACTGAAGACTAGAGTAAGTTGGTACCTTCGGCTGTTCTTTTTCTTTCCATTTTAAATGTTGTTCCTGGAGTGCTAATTCTGTCTCTCTTGCTGCAGGTTGTGCTGAGCAAGGCCATAAGTAAAACACAGAAAGTGCGTTTCTTCACACCCGCTGCATTAGCCAACATAGCGTCTCTGTACAAATGGAATGGGATTGTGGACGCAAGCACAGACGATAGCATGGTGACTTATTTGCTTTTTGTCTTTTGATACATAGGGCACAGAATCATCACCCCTCTGTTTTTGTAGTAGGTTTAAAATATCACTTCTTTTTTTTTTAAGATGGCGGAGAACCCAGAGCAGGGTGGGATACTGCTGGTCCGGGAACTTGTTCACAATTTCCTCCTGGATCTGTGCTGCTCTCGAAAGCACGGCATCAGCTTCTATGACCCCAGTTTCGGAACAGCTGGCAGGTGAGTCATCTTCAGGAGGACGGCTTTTCATGCTCTTATCCTGGAAACCTTTCATATTCATTCACAGATGGTGCTTTTCTTTCCCAGGGCTGGCAACATTGTCTTGCTTCAGTTCCTGGTGGGGCTGAAGCAGGCGACGGAGGATGAACTCGTGGCAGAGCTGGTGGTCCGTGTGCTCAAAGTCAGTCCTGATATTCTGTCCAGATACTTTAAGGAGACTCAGTATTCATACACTCCGCGCCTCAAAAGTACTTGGCAGGATAATGTCAACTTACTGAAGAAGGTAATGATTGTTTGTATTTTGCTTATGTTGAGATTTCAGCGTTGGCTAATACTGTACCTTCCTTGTCTATTTTTAAAATAATTGTGTTTTTTCTTCATTTACATTTTAGATCTATGAGGCTCAGCCAGAGATTTCCACAGTCTTCCAGACCCGTGAGGTCGTCCCTCTACCTCGCCTGCTCTCTATGATTATGGTGACATCTGTTCCTCCAGTCTGTAACAAGGCCTTCTTCACACAGGGCCTCAACGTAAGTTACTGAGCACCACAAAAACACATCCATTAGTTCAGTAGCCACAGTACCAGCAAAACCTAAACATGCATTTTGCCATATCTTCTGAGAATGTCCTCTCTTGTATCTGACAGCTCGCCAACACAGCAGTGCAGCACACGACCCTCTCCATGATGTCTTTCATCTTGAAACGAGCCCATAAGAATATGGAGTACCTTTTGGATAAGTCTGTGTGGCAGAACTCAGACTTATACACTCCTGATATGATGGAGGACATGGTGCAACAGTACAAGGAGACATTAAGCAAGGTAACCTCAGGAAAGTGTTGCATTTTACCTACAAAATGTCATGATGGATTTTCCAGCTTTTAACATTGAGATTCTCGGCCACGCCAGTGAAGAAGATCTCCAACTTCTACTCTTTATGCTCTGTTCCAGATTTTGCCAGATATGACAAGCATAGTCGCAAAGTGGCAGTCACTGACAAAGAAGGAGAAGACTGAGGGGGAAGACAAAAAGGGGAAGAAGGAAGCGAGCGCCGAAGAGAAGGATACTAAAACTGAAGAGCTTGGTAATAACAGTTATAGTATGGGCTTCTTGTTTATTCTGACCAGTCCTGTAAAACCGGGGCTGTAACCAACAACCTTAATTGACCGACTGTTTTTATGTCTAGCGGTTGCTGAGACAGCAGAGGTAATCCTGCTGAAGGCTCTTATTCTCCAGGTCGTGTGTCTTTACCAGAAGGTAGTGCCACATCTGGTTAACCAGTGCAAATTCGACTTCAGCAAGCTCATTAAAGGTAATGTTTATTTCAACTTTTATTTAGATCATGTGATAGTTATTGCAACGCAGGCTTCAAACCCTAATCATTTTAACCTCTCCAGGGATCGTGTCAGAGAAAGGCATAAGGGAAGAAGTTCCTCCTGTTCTGCAGTATCAAATCCTGCAGCTAGCCTTAGATCTCCCCGCTAGCAAGTTCTCCTGGTTCCGCATTCAGGTGAAGTGTTGTTGGTTGTTGACTGTTGGTTTCACCTTCACAACCTTATTGTGCCGTTTTCAATGATTGTTGTTCTTCATAAGTGGCTGTGCTTTAATAACTTTTTTCATCCTGTGTTTTATGTTGTTTTTCTCCCCAGGATGTTGCAGATACAGAATCAACATCTGGAGAGAGGTCGGTGCTTTACCTGCTTCTCAAGATGTTTGTGAGCAGCAGTAACAGCCACCTGAAAACCTCCACGCGGCTGCTGGTCCTCAAAGTAAGGAAATATTTACCGGCCTCGTAGGCAAGAGGCACTGCTCTATGTTCATTGTATCAATGCCAGTTAATCAAGCCAATGACATTACTGCATTACTGCAAGAGTTTCACTTAAAGTTTAACAAATTTCTCCTTACAATGTTGTTAAATCTCAGTTTGGGGAAAAAGTGACAGCCTGTTTTGTATTTCCTCTGTTACATCCAGGTGCTAAAGGACAGTGGAGTCTTTGAGTACACCTGGACTGAGCTGGAGCTCTGGCTCAATCACCTGGCCAGACTGGAATCAAACCAGCAAGAGACTGTTATCCAGTTCCTAGAGAGGGTGAGTCCACCTCTTTCATCATTAAATAACTACATTTCTAAATATCCATTATATAAATAAAAGTTACATTTTAGTCAGGCAGTTACTATACTTACTTTCATAATATGATCTTAATGTAGCCCACATTTCCCACAAGACCACTACACTTATCCAATATGGTCACAGTTTTATAATGCTGATAAAAAGCTACTCTTATTTACAATTTTATTTTATTTCCATTGTCTGGTCTCTCTCCAGGTCCTGGTGAAGCTGGTGTGCAATTCTCACGTATACGCAGATAAGGTCTCAAGCCTGGTCCAGGAGGCAGCCTACCTACAAGCTAACCTGAGCAGCCAGGAGGGAGACGCTGCCAGTATCCCTATCTCACACATAGATGGTGAGTACGAAAAAAAAACAAAATCCCAGTTGATTTCCTCCAGTCATAAACCTGTGTGAATGTGTGGCCTCTATTCCCAATCTGGCAATGTCTTGTAGATGTACTAGACATGCTGGATGTCATTATGGAGGGCAATGAAGGCGGCATGGAGGAGTTTGGACCGTCCCTGAGTGAGGACCTTATTATCCAGACCTTCCCCTTCAGCGCCGTGGTACCTGCTGCCCTCGAGGCCCGGAACAAACTGCCGGCAGACAAGGGTAAAGCAAATCTGACCAAGTATGACAAATAAGAAATACTTGTAAGTTCACTGTTTATTCAAGGTATCAGACGCAGAGATGAAAATGTGGATATAGGCTTTGAAATTGGCTGTGAAATAGTAAATATGCCTGTACAATACACAAACACATTTTGATTGCTGCCTGAGGATGATGCATCCATTGGAAAAGCATTGCTTCAAGTGTGCATGTATTGTATAGCCGTATTTACTGTTCCACTACCTGAGCATTCATTTTCATCTCTGTGATTGTTGAATCGTGTTATTTCTGCATTAGAAGTGCTTCCTCTCTCCTTATTTTTTTATATTTTGTCTCCTTGGGAATCCTTTGCCGTTCTCCACAACCTTTATGAATGTAGATAAAAAAAGAGATTTCAGAATTGATTCTGTCTATTGTAATGTTAATGGTCTTTTCTCTTTCCCCTCAGGGGTGGTGTTTGAGTACATGTCTGCAGTGCTCTCAGATGTGCTGCATTGTCAGAGAGAGCCGCTCCCCCTCTGCCTGGCTCTACTGCAGTATGATAAAGAGCTTGTGTCCTCTGAAGACTCAGCTGCTCCGCATCCCTCCATCATACACCTTCATCACTATTACTGTAAATGGCTACCACAGCAGTGCCAGGAGGAACTGGTCAGTGTTCAGTAGTACTATGACACTGTTCATGTAATAGTGTGCTACACTGATTTCTAGATTTAAAAAAAATCACATTTCCCTTCTCATATGTTCCACAGTTTAAGTCCTCTGAAGTCCCTTCCGATGGATTGTCAGTCCACACTTCATTCACTGCATTGATGAAAGCTGCATACAGCCAAGGACCCAGCACTTTCCTTGAGGACACATTCAGGAAGACAGGTAGAGGTGTCTCTAGGCTAGCCATGGTGATGGCCGAGTTTCCAGTGGTGATCAAGCAGATCTTACTCTACATCAAATCCACAGTGGACATCTTTGGCACGGTAATCGCTGAGACCAACCTGACTAGTTGATAGAGCTTTTAGCCAAATACCATTTCAAACAGTTGTTAGAGTATCATTCCTTTTTCTACACAGTTCTCCAAAGACACAGGTATTCCCGTTTTAAGAACCTTAATGGGAATACTCCAGGATTTGGTGACCAAGCTCCAAGGCTTTCAGGAGACCTACTCTGAGCCAGTGGCCGTGAACTCCCAGGAGGGCTCAGACCTCTTCCTGGAAATCGACCAATCGTCCACGACAGAGATCAACAAAGAGCAGGTTGGGGAAAAAGTTTTCATTTGATTTTCTTTGATTGGGGAAAAAATCTTTATCTCAATGTATGGTGATGATATCAAGTTTGGATCTACTATTGCTTTGATGTATTGTATCTAACACGACACCCTCTGTGTTTAGATCCTTGTTGCAGCACTCGGCTCCATCTTCAAGCATCCATGTCTGGAGCAGTGGTTTCTGGCTTTGGAGCTGGCTGCTTTGCCTCCTCACACTCTGAACCCTGTCAGACTGAAACAGCTATGTGCTCAGCTGAGTGATGACATCCTGGCCCTGCTGAAGACCAGTGCCCCCACTCTCAGTGATCTGGGTCACCTTGAACTTCTCAGTGGCTACATGGGGGCTGTGGAGAGGGCTGTACTCAAGGAGCTGCTGGAGAAAGGTTCCCAGGCTGCGGGGAATCTGTCCCGGCCTGTCCAAGCCCTCCTGTCTTTGCATGACTTCCTGGATTCGTCTCACCTGAAGGAGGTGGTCTCCACGTTGCTACTCCTCCCCCAGGAGAGCCTCATCAACCGTGGCAATGACAACACACCAGCCGAGCTCAGTGTGTATGGTCACACAGCTCTGCAGATCCTTACAGAGTGTAACTCCAACGCTTCCCAGGACCACTGCTTCTGTCTGTCCCAGGCACACCTCCATGGCCTGGGCACCCTGCTGCTGTCCTGCTCCAGCCCCACGCTTGAGGCCTTCCTGCTCCAGGCACTCTCTAGTGAGCCAGGCAATGCCAAGCTCATCCACACAGATGTGCTGCTGCATTGTCTCCAACGGCCTCTCCCGGGCCCCCAGGCCATCATCTCCCTCCTGCTGCAGAACTGCTCAACCCACCGCCTCCGCTTTGAGTTGTGGTGCTTAGAGCCAGCAAATATGGAGAAACTGTCAGGTCAGACAGAAACCATCCTTCCACTGATCAACACCTACCTACAGACAGCAAGTAGGGAGGATCCTGCCAGGCCCAAAGATGGTTTGTACTAAAATAGAGTTCAGTTGAACTTTGAGTCTACTTTCAGTAGACAGAATTATTGTCCATAAAACATACATCCATTCATATCTTTTTTTTTTTGTATGCTCATTTGCTGTGCTAATATCTTCTAGTGCAAACACAAGTTTTAAAAGCCTTGAAGCAAGCTCTGCTGGCCAAGTTGTGCCACTTTGTTCTGGAAAACCGGACAGATGACTCTGTGGCCCAGCATGCTGAAACTCTGGCCAGCCTGATCAAGCTCTCTGCAAACGTCAAGGACATCAGGGACTTGATCAACAACCTGCCGGCGGTCCTTCAAAGAGTAGACAGTTTTGAAAGGTAATGTCTCTTTAAAACAATCACTGTTACAGTATGTCCAAAATACAGAGGACATTATTGATGTCCTAATTTATTTGTTTTCTCCACCAGGTGGCAGCTAGTAGATGTTGTCACTGAGAAGCTGGCCGATAGTTCAGAGGAACAAGAAACCTGGAGGAAGTCTGTCGTCACCGCTGCCCTCAAGTGGCTGATCTCTTCTTACAGTAACTCCAAAGATCAGGCCACTGCCCCATCGGCACAGGAGGAGAGCATCCTGGAGAGACTACAAAGACTCCTAGTGGGTTTTATTTTCCTCATACCTACATTTCAGGATGTCCAGGATTTTATTTCATGCTTTTCATGTTCTATCTTCTTTATGCAGACTTACGCTGAAGACATCACTACATCCGAATGGAACAGTTTTGTCAAGAATGGGCTCAAGTAAAATATTTGATATACCTTTTCCATTTTGCTAGATGTTTGATATACAACATTTTTCACATCTGAGATTTATGGATGACCTAAAAAAATATTCTCCCACTAAAGATATCGCTACAGAGACAACCACTTCCTGGGCACCCTGACCAACCTGTTGGAACTGATGTATGGTGGAAGTGATCTCCCCAAGGATCTGCTACCCTTAGCCACCATGCACATGATGATCAACAGCCACTCTCTGTTCCTGCCCACCATGCTGGACTCCGATCATGAGCCGAATGCAGTTCAGGCCAAAGGTGTATATATGGAGTAAAAGATATTAAATGACATACCTCAAGGTTAACCTTCAATTTTTCATGTCGTACATTATCTAAAACACAAATGTACTTATTTTGTTTTCATTCCAGAAGCACTAGTGTCCCTCCTCCTCTGTCTGGTGAAGAAATGCCCAACAGTCTGTAACATCAATCACTTTGTTGTGCTTTTGGGAGCATATGGAGCTACATTGAGTACTTCAGGTAAAACAGTCAATCTAGGTTTGGGTGTATGTGTTTGTGTCTGTGTGTGTTTGTAGGGCTTTCTTCCTCACATCTCGTCTTGATTTGCAGATCAGAAACTGTTACTACTTCTTCAGGAATATGAAAGAAACGACATTAGTCTGCTGAAATTTCAGTAAGTTCAATGTACTTTGTTGTGTTCGTGTACGTGCAAAATGTGCATGTGTCTGTGTGTGACGGGAACAGTCAGTGTGTTGATGTAAAAGTGTGTGTTCAACTCCAGATCCTTCTTGTGGGGCCCAGCGGCAGTGGAGCACCACAAGACCAGGAAAAGCCTGGGAGCGTCTTTATGGAAGCAGGCTACTTCTGACGACCTGTTGGCCCAGCTAAAACCTGACCGAATGCTCCACACCATTGCACACTTCCCCCAGCAACGCAGGATCATCCCTCCGGTTGGCGCTCAACTCTTATTTACTTGCATAAGCGTTACATTTTCTATGAGATGCAACGTTATTATCCAAGTTCTGCTCTTTTGTAGGAAGGCAAGGAGCTGCTGTACAATGAGAATGATGTGAAGGACCTTGGAAATTTGTACGACCCTTGTTTCTTTTTGCCTCTATTCAGCGTCATGCTGCAGTCAGGTGGGCATACTTCACTAGTGTTGTCGCTGCTCCAAGTCACTTTTTGGTATTGATGCCTTCAACAACTATCTTTTTCTCTCTCTCTATGACAGAGTGTGTGATTGACTGTTTCAAGTTTGTATCCAGCCACGCCTTTGGAGTAACTGTTATGGCCCTAAGTAGCTATGACCCCAAAGTGAGAGCTGCAGCATACCATGTACTGAGCTCCTTCTATCAGCATCTCGATGGGGCTCGATTCAGAGAGAAGAGACAGGTAAACGCAAAGTCTTTGCAAAATGTTTGATTCACAAATGATAGACGTGAAATCACCAAAAAATATTTCTGAATCTGTTTTTATTCTTAGCTGCTCTACCTGATGGACACAGTGAAGAATGGCGTTCGGAAGCAGAATCAAAGACTCCCATTTGTGTTGACCACATATATCACCAAAGTAGCCCAGCAGATGCTGAAGCCTGGTGTGTGCTCACTCAAACTGGAAATATGCCATGTTACCCCTTGCCCTGTGTGATTTGGCCCATGGTGTATTTACATAGGATATTTGTTTAAGAGTGTTTTTTCACTAGGGACTCTGATAACACAATGTAGTTGCTGTATCTTTAAACTTCAATATGTTCTGTTTGTAATTCTATATATATCCTATTCTTTGCTGCTGCGATGACCCAATTTCCCCTCAGCATCATCAAGTTTCATCTTGTGTTGTTCTGCTTGATTTCCCAGAGGACCACATGTACGTAGTGTTAAACAAGTTCCTGCTGTCCCATCAGAGTCTGGACTTCAGGCGAGTCCCTGAGTTCTTCAAGCTCTTCTACGGCTTTGACTTGGAGGTATAGCATTACAGGCAACTGCTTGTTTTCATTATGGAAAGTATTAATCACAGTTGATTGATTTTTATCCTGTCAAATAAATGATTGTCCAAATAGACTCTGCTTATATCAACAGCAGCTATCTTTAGTTCAGTTCAGGGTTGTTTCATTGGGGTTTTTTTTAGACTGATGTTATCTGTGTTTGTGAAGAGAGGGGGGGAGGGTCAGCCATCGTGACTGATGCAATGTGATTTTTTTTTTCTTCTTTTCTGCAGCACAAGATGGAAAGGGAGTGGATCCTGAATGTACTGGAGGAAGGTGTAACCGATCGATACTGTTATGAACTGTGCGACCAACAAGGCATCTTCCAGACCCTATTAGGCTTCAGCAGCAGTCCCTTGTGCGACGAACACACCCAGGTACACACTGTGGGAACCAGGGTGGTGCAGCACAGTGACATTGATGAAGTCATGAAAGATGACTGAGCTTTGAGACAAACATAACTGAGTATTAGGTCTGCTATGCACATATTCAACATTGATCTGTCATGTTTTGGGTGATCCACTAGGCCCAGATCCTCAGGGTGTTGTGCCAGGCTGCCCATGTGACCAAAGCTGCTTATAACCTCACCAAAGGTTCTGGCCTCCTAACCTGGATACTGCAGGTAGTCGAAAGAAGGTGAGCTCTAGAGTTTGGTCCAGTTGTCATCTATGCATTTGATTTTTACATTTTCAGTCATACAACTGCAATAATTTGTACTTTGTAATATATATATATATATGTATTCTTTATAAGTTAATACCACTTGTCACTCTTAGGCATCTGGGCCAGCGTCTGCTAAGCGCCATCATAGATCTGCTCCACGTACTGTGGTTTACTAACCTGGGGGAGAAGGAGAAGCAGCTGGATGGAACCGCCACCTCCTCATCTAAGGAGGAGAAACCTCAGAGCTCAACGAAGTGCCTCCCTCTGCCACTCATCAGTGAATTCCTATTTGTGGCATCAAGTGTCATTAGACACCTCAGGCAAGGGATCGTTTCCTCTACATACATTCAGCAGTGGTATGCCACCACAGAATCACCACTGTTACAGAAAATGTGAAATTAACAACAAAAGATTTTTTTTTTCAATTTCCTGTATTGCAACGGCTGCAGATAATACAAAGTGCAGCAGAACCAAAACTGTGCCCAAAAGGGAATGATCAGGCAAACAAAACCAAATAATTATCCCCAACCACCAAGGCTACAAATCATTTTCGGAGCAAACTTAGTCACCATATTGGGAATATGTATGTCTACTCAGTGGTGGGAAATAATGAAACCCACTCAAAAATGCAATTGAAAGACGAGAAGATAGAGAGTGCTTCTATTGGGTTTTGGTGTGTGGAGACATTTGTTGAAGGTGCTTTTTGGTTTGGGTTTGTTGTTTAATGAAGAAGGAAGGCGTTCTGAGAGGAGTCCTCTTCAAACATAAAATATAAAAAGCCTTTATTTCATGGCAAGTTCAAAAGTCCATATTAAAAACAATGCTCATGTTGTGCTGTGTCCTTCATCAGAGAGTAGCACACAGGATTAATAGAGGCAGACAACGGCTCTAAAGGGCGCTGCTCTGATGAAGGCCGCGGCGTGGCCTAAATATGTTGGAGATGTTCTTTTGAACTCGCCATGAAATGTAGGGCTTTCAAATGTTTCCTTGAATAGTGCCTTGGAACTGGATCAAAACATCTGCCAACACCATGCACAATAAATGGTAACTTGTGGTCCAGGATTACAGTGTTTGATTGTTCTCCTCTTATCAGGATGGGTGTGAAGGCTGCTCAGCTCAGCCTCTTCCTGCAGACTCTGGGCTCGGTGCTGAAGCATCGTGGGACGGCGCTCGGTGTAAACAAACAGGCCGACTGGCTCACACTCCACCCCCAGGCTCTCTCCTGCACCGAAGCCCTCACTCTGCTCCAATGCTGGGCCTCCCTGTCCCACAATGCAGCACTCCTCGTGCAGTTACAGGCTGTGTATCAAAAACACAAGGTGAAGGAGTTGCTGGGTGAGTCCTATTCAATTCTTCATTCACGTGGGGCAGTAGGGTGGTGTAGTGAGTAAGGAGAGCATCTTTCAACCTGAGCACCTAATCGTGTTCCTTGTATCTGAAATGAGCTAAACATAGGTTTGTTTGTCTTCTGCCTCAGGGCCGGGGAAGGATAAGGCCAGAGGTAAAGGCGCCTTTTTCCAGGCCCGCACACAAAAAGATAACCCGGCAGATGATGCTGACACGGAGAAAGAAGAACAGACTCTCCTGACAGAGTGTGAACCTTACCTCAGCAACATATTTGTTCACTGGGAGCCCGTGGGTCCCCTCGCTGCACTCCAGAGTAGTCAGCCGGCCCAGCCAAGAGACAAACAGGACCCGAGTTTGTTGGCCAGTGATACCGCACACCTGCTCACCAAATGGTCCCTGAGGTGTTTGGTAGAGGGCTCGTATGATGAAAACAGAACGCAACACTTCTTGCAGTGGCTTCACAAGGCTGTGATGAAACACAAAGCAATTGTGGAAGTTGTATTACTTGACCCCGGCCTGAAAGCTGATCTCCTTAGACTCTACCATCAGGCTTCTGAGGCCCAGTGTGAGTCCCATTGTTCAGCAAGAGTGGAGACCTACCAGCTGTTTACCACCATTATGCTGCACTTACTAGAGGCCCAAGGCCCTCAGGATGACCTGCATCAGGCGGTGCTCCACGCCTGCCTGTCAGACGCCACACATGATCAGTCCAGAAGCGGTAAGAGGCTTATCTTATTTTTCAATCTTTGAGTTTGATGAAATGAATGACAAAATACACAGTTGCAGAGAAATCTGGACAACTGATAGGTTTAGTTTCAATATTTTATTTCCATACCAAACAACATTGTAAGATGGCTTCACTTAAAGATTCAGTCAGTCACTTTTCCTAAAAAGACGCTCATTCAAAAATCATCCATTCACTGATTTATTTACCACTAGGTGGGTGGTTAGTTCCTGCAGGCCTTGAAATTCCTTGAACGTTTGTGGATTTTATAAAAATAAAATGAATGGCCTTGAAAGTGATTTGACTTTTAGGAATAAATAAAAATATAGCACCCAAATCCATCAATATGCCTCAACTCTCTTGACCTTTCTCCATCCTAGGATCAACACTTCACAGTGATTTGTTTCCTTGACCAGGTCATGAGTAATAAATAACGCCTCTATGAAGTCTAACTCTGACCAGTGTCATGTCTCACCCCACAACATACCAACTTTGAGTCCTTGATTTTCACTAAACAAGACCTTGAATGTATTTGAAAAGCCTTGTCTGTGAGTGTGGGAAACCCTGTTGACTGTTCCATAACCAGGAAGTCCCGGGTTCAATCCCCAAACAGCCGGTGTTGACTTTGTCAGCCATGTGTCCTGTTGACCCTGAACCCCTTTCCTTGCTCTGGATAGGAGCATCAGCTAAACGCCAAAACAATGTTATTCACTTTAGTATGAAATAAATGACAGCCCAATGTTTTCTCCTTTCCAGAAGCGGGGCTGTTTCTCTTGTCATTGTACATCCATGAGTTGTGGAGTGGAGCCAAGTCGGCACAGCTCTTCTTCTTCCATGTCAGCTTGGTGACCGGAGCCAAGTGGAAGGGACAGAAGTCGTCCAAATCCTCAGTGACTCAAACGGCCGTCAGAGCCGTCTGTAATGACATCGTCACCATCAAGAGTTAAAATGACGTCTGACCGGCGTTGTCCCTGAAAGCAACTGCTGTTTCAACAACACTTGAATTACACAATGTTTGTTTTTCTGTGATGTTTGTTTCGTGTAAAAAAACAACTTGTGAACATATTTTTAACCATTTGTAAAACATTCCACTATAAAAAATCTTGTTTTACACAATTATTTGTAAATGCTTCTCTTCTTTTACATGTGGCATGTCACCCGTAACCGTAAAAGTGAGTGTAGGCCAAGAGTGGGTATAGAGGGGCTTGGTGCCAGGAGGCTCCTGTAGGTGTTGTGGACTAACGTCAAGGAAGCATCTGTGATGGGAAGTTCCCGCTTGATTAATGCTCAGCCCCTCTAACATCCCAGCCAGGGTCCACATGGGTGCACACTTTTGTCTGTAGCGCAATGAAT
The DNA here is from genome assembly GCA_034670405.1 of Hoplostethus atlanticus. Classification (NCBI taxonomy): domain Eukaryota; kingdom Metazoa; phylum Chordata; class Actinopteri; order Trachichthyiformes; family Trachichthyidae; genus Hoplostethus; species Hoplostethus atlanticus. Next base: position 6,402,868 of record JAXDDX010000003.1, on the reverse strand, counting down.
AGTTGCATTATATTTTCTTTCATGGTAAATATAGCATTGCACATGACATATGTTGTGGCTGTATGTGTTAAAGCCTTTCATAGCCTACCCCTCCTTACATATTAAGGAATGAGTACAAAGCTTCCTCTCTCAGATTTCTCCACAGGGTACATTTTGGTTTTCATGACATCAATTTTCATCATTTCTGTTCATTTCACTTCACATACATGAAAAGCTTTCTAATTCAGATCTGGCCACGTCAAGCAGCAGCCGTTGTGGGCCTCCTTTTAGTTTGGGATCTGTGAGCACTGCAACAACAAGATAGGTTATGGTTTTAGTGTGTGTGTATATATATATATATATATATATATATATAATTCAGTGTTCAATCAAATCAATTTTCATCTGCATTTCATTCATTACTACTCAAAGCAATTGGATTTTGAAAGTTCATGTGTCACACTTACCTTGACAGATTTCCATTGCGGGACATTAGAGTCAAAATGAAGAAGAGGAATCCCACGAAAGCAGCCAGCACTATCCAAAATATTATAACTATTGAGTCTGCAGGGGAAGAGGAATGCAACTGTTACCTAGCGCTATCACAACAAGGGGAATATGACATGTCTGTAAAGCATAAAGACTCTTACATTTATTGTATTTCAGCTTGCTCTCATCCACCATTACGGGATCCAGATAATCATAATAGTATTCATAGTCCCATTCGTAGTGAACAACATTGGTAAAGTTCCCCATTCTGCCCATCTTCTCAGTTTGCAAGAGAACTAGAGATCTCTCATTCCAAAAATAGGGTGGTAAGAAAAACAATTCTCATGTACCCAGAGATGGTTGACAGTGGTGAAAAGCAAAATCCCAGTAGCTTCTAACACCTCTGGAGGTTGATCTCATGTATTTCCGTGAGCCCAGAGAAGAATCCCACCACAGTCTACAGCCGCATGTAGCCTATGTGTCTGTATCAGTTCTACTGCAACTAGTTACACTTGGTGCATGCAGTGTTCAGATTTGGCCACAGGGACACGGGGTCGAGCTATTCAACAGGATTCAGGGAAATGGAGTAGAATACAACATCAGTGAAAGGTTGTTCAGAAAATAAAATGACCAAACTCAGTATCTTCTTTCGAGACACAGCTGAAAAATGTCACAGGCCTGTATTGAACTGATAACTTGTTGGTTTCATTATACTATAGTTTGTTGGAAGGGAGTCCACATTGATTTCTTAATTTTGCTACATGGGCCTGAACTATTGAGTGAACTTTCATAAATATAGTGGTTTCTGTGTTAGTTTTTAGTTTGTTCAATTGCATTGTGATATAAGATTACCCTTACACAGTATTGTGCTATGCTTGCTCTGCTTAGTGGGTCTTACTGGAGCCAGCAGTGCAAATCCTCCCTGTATTATAGCAGACTGTTAACATGTTTGTTTTGTTCCTTTTACAGCACTTTCTAACTTTGAGAGAAATTAGTTAGATTACTATTCTTCTTCTTATTATTACAGTTTTTTTCAATTGCTTTGACTCAATTTGCACAACAGATTTTCAATGTGCAAAACTCTTAACACAGAATGCTATACTGCTCATTTTGGGTTCAAAATCTAATATAGCATGCAAAATATAAATACCAGTCTCAAATGAGAGAATATTATATGCAAAAGTTTATCATAGCACCAGAACATTGGATATGTTCATCGTTGAAGTTTAATTATTGGTGCATTTTCAAATACAATAGCCATTATCAAATAATGCGGTCAAACACTAAATAATTGTCATCAAAAAAGACTATGCAAGGGTCATTTCCTCATAAGTACTTCAAATGAAGTACAGCAAGCATCCCCTGTGATCCCCTGTGATAGACTGAGGTATATATACAGTGCATTCAGAAAGTATTCAGACCCCTTCACTTTTTTCACATTTTGTTATGTTGCAGCCTTATGCTAAAATCGTTTAAATTCATTTTTTCCCTCATCAAGCTACACTCAATGCCCCATAATGACAAAGCGAAAACGGGATTTTAGAACTTTTTGCACATTTATTAAAAAGGAAAAACTGAAATATCACATTGACATAAGTATTCAGACCCTTTACTATGACACTTGAAATTTAGCTCAGGTGCCTCCCATTTCTCTTGATCATCTTTGAGATATTTCTACACCTTGATTGGAGTCCACCTGTGGTAAATTAAATTAATTGGACATGATTTGGAAAGGCACACACCTGTCTATATAAGGTCTCACAGCTGACAATGCATATCAGAGCAAAAACCAAGCCATGAGGTCAAAGGAACTGCCTGCAGAGCTCAGAGACAGAATTGTGTCGAAGGCACAGATCTGATGAAGGCTACAAAAAAATGTTCTGCTGCATTGAAGGTTCACAAGAGCACAGTGGCCTCCATAATTCTTAAATGGAAGAAGTTTGGAACAACCAGGACTCTTCCTAGAGGTGGCCGCCCGGCCAAACTGAGCTATCGGGGAAGAAGGGCCTTGGTAAGAGAGGTTACCAAGAACCCGATGGTCACTCTGGCTGAGCTCCAAAGATCCTGTGTGGAGATGAGAGAAACTTCCAGAAGGACAACCATCACTGCAACACTCCACCGTTCTGGGCCTTATGGCAGAGTGGCCAGACGGAAGCCTCTCCTCAGTGAAAGACACAGGAAAGCCCGCTTGGAGTTTGCAAAAAAGCACCTAAAGGACTCTCAGACTGTGAGAAACAAGATTCTCTGGTCTGATGAAACCAAGATTGAACTGCTTGGCCTCAATTCTAAGCTTGATGTCTGGAGGAAACCAGGCACCGCTCATCACCTGCCCAATACCATCCCAACGGTGAAGCATGGTGGTGGCAGCATTATGCTGTGGGGGTGTTTTTCAGCGGCAGAGACTGGGAGACTGGTCAGGGTTGAGGGAAAGCTGAACGGAGCAAAATACAGAGATATCCTTAATGAAAACCTGGTCCAGAGCGCTCAGGACCTCAGACTGGGCCGAAGGTTCACCTTCCAACAGGACAATGACCCTAAGCACACAGCCAAGACAACGCAGGAGTGGCTTAGGGACAACTCTGTGAAAGTCCTTGAGTGGCCCAGCCAGAGCCCTGACTTGAACCCAAATGAACATCTCTGGAGAGACCTGAAAATGGCTGTCCACCGACGGTCCCCATCCAACCTGACAGAGCTTGAGAGGATCTGCAGAGAAGAATGGCAGAAAATCCCCAAATCCAGGTGTGCAAAGCTTGTCGTGTCATACCCAAGAAGACTCGAGGCTGTAATCGCTGCCAAAGGTGCTTCAACGAAGTACTGAGTAAAGGGTCTGAATACTTATGTCAATGTGATATTTCAGTTTTTCCTTTTTAATAAATTTGCAAAACATTCTAAAATCCCGTTTTCGCTTTGTCATTATGGGGCATTGAGTGTAGATTGATGAGGGGAAAAAATGAATTTAAACGATTTTAGCATAAGGCTGCAACATAACAAAATGTGAAAAAAGTGAACGGGTCTGAATACTTTCTGAATGCACTGTGTATATATAGCTTGTGTTTTTATGGAAGACAAACAAAATATTAGATTACAGTAGATCACTGTATATGAAATAAATCATACAGTAATGTAGTAAACTCAACTGGATTTTACAGTAAAAGCAAAAATACAGTAAAGCAAAAATACAGTAACAAATGCATTTCAGTGCTTAAGCAGCATTTTGCCTCTCTGCTGCATTTGGCCACAGAATCGGCCTCATCGGCTCCATGTTGTCAGAAACTGCCATTCAGTTTCTAAGCAGCCTTTTATGTAGTGGTGATGAGATTATCAATTGTGTTGCAATGCTACTAACCTGGGCAAGGTTGCTGGAAGTAATGAGACATGGCTACAAACACCTGATGAACTGATTTAGTGACCTGCGTTTGTAGTAATAAGCATTTGAACATTGTTGTAATGTTAGGTGGCTGTACTCTGAGGATGGAGCAGATGATTTAGAGTTTTGCACTTTGTATGTCAGCATAGGATGTAGTGTCTTAGAGTATGAATTTTGAAAGTCAGTCTGGCACTTTGCATTTAGAGTTTTGTACATTGAAATTCTGCTGTGCAAAATGAGTCAAAGCAATCGTAAAAAAACTGTAATAGTAATAGTAGTAATAGTGGCAGTATTTTCTAAAGTCATGATACTATCCTTTATTACAGCAGATTTTTAATGTTTGTTTTGTTCCTTTTATTTCGCAGCACTTTGTAAGAAATTAATAATAGTATTAGTATTTTCTGAAGTCGTGACACTACACCCTCCGGTACACTAGGGGGCGGTCACCTATACGTGCAAGTTTGTGATCCCCCTATAAATAAAAACAAACAAGGCCGGATGAAAAGGAAGAAGAGCAGGCTTGGGAAATAGGACACTGCGAAAGATTGTTTTACTGCTAACTTTAGCGTAACAGTGCTGTTGAATGCAGCAATATGGAAGCAGACGTGTGTGCAGGTGTACTTCTGTCAGTGATAACCTGGTCCAAAGACAGACAGTTACGACGAGACAACCAAGTAGAAACTCAGCGACGAACACGGCGCAGGCGACTTCTGGCAGCTCGGCGTCTGCGACTGAAGAAACTACACGAAACATGGAAGCGGAGAGAAAAACAACACAAACAATGTCGACTGCATCGCCTTTATGCTCATGAAAAATGGATGAAGGCAGTAAGTATCTATATATCACATGTTAAGGAGTTAAACTTGATGTTATGACAGTTGACGCCTGATTGATCATGTCTGTGACCAGGTTGGGTAATTAAAGATTGACTGAAATAAAGCAGGTGAATTGTTTTAATTGTAATGGAAATCTACTGTTCACAAAATCAAAATTTTACTTTTATACTCCACTCAGAAAGTGTGAGCAAGCAAAATGCACCTCCTGTCTTAGTGCAAGTGTATGAAGGAAGTTTTAGAGCCTCATTTTGTGTATAACTTTTTTTTTTTTACCTTTACCTTCCTGTCCACTAATTCCTGTGCCAATAATTGTACTCGTTTTTTCCATTTCAACCAGATCATGCATCATTTCTTGAGGGATCATATGCGAAGAAGACCCAAGGTGTGGTTCTACCCGAGGACCAGCGACTGGTGGGAGAACACGGCAGCCGCGTTCACGGACGACCAGTGGCTGCAGCATTTCAGAGTATCGAGAGACACTTTCTCCTACCTCTGCACAACGCTGAAGCCACAGCTGAAAAGACAGGACACCACGTATCGCCTGTGCATACCCCTACAGAAGAGAGTGGCTCTCGCGCTCTACAAATTGGCTAACCCGTGTGACTACAAAACTGTGGCGGATCTTTTCGCCGTGGGCGTGGCGACTGTGTGTCGTTGCGTGCACGAGTTCTGCACAGCCGTTATCGCAGCGCTCAAACCGCAACTTGTCGTGGCGCCAAACCATGCTGACCTGGCGGAGATGGCAGACTATTTCTATCAGACGTACGGGATTCCGCAGTGTATCGGTGTCATAGACAGTATTCACGTTCCCATCATCAGACCGCCTCACTACCAGTCTGAGCAACCTAACAGAGAGGGTTATCTTGCCATTTTACTGCAAGCAGGTTGTAGATGGCAAAGGTTTGTTCTGGGATTTGAACATGGGCTGTCCACGGTGGGTGAATGAGTCCAGTGGATTTGAAGAATCGTGGCCGTGTGATGACCTGTCCAGCAGGATGCTTAACATCTGTGGAACTGACAATGGCCACTTCATTCTTGGCAATGCCGGTTATCCCTCGCAACACTGGCTTCTCAAACCGTACCCCAACACGGGCTGGCTGACCGCAGAACAAGAGCTGTTCAACACTCAGATTAACCAAGCACACTGTGTGGCTGAGCACGCGTTTGGGAGGCTGAAGGGGAGGTGGAAGTGCCTGAGCAAACGAAATGACTGCAATGTTGAGGTTGTCAAGGACATGGTGGAGACGTGCTGTGTTCTTCATAATCTTTGTGAGAGAAACATGGATGCATTCCTCCCAGAATGGATCACTCTCGACCAGCTTCAGCCTGTTAACGGAAAACCCCAAAGGGACAATGAGTCCGATTCATGGCTTGCTCTGCAGCAGTTCATGCAGGATAACGTACAATAATGTCCTCTCACTTTTTCCCAGCCAATGGCCTGTATTGTTTTTTCAATACATATTAAGATGTTTCTTTGCGAGTAGTTTAACAACTATGTGGAACTAAAATTCCTGGTCTGGTTCTATAATATTCATTTTATTTTATTCAAACAAATAGTAAATACTTTTTCAGAAGAGACCTTATCAAGAAACAAGCTGTGGCAGGCTGCCACATAACCGGGGTCCTTGACAGACAGAGACATAGGCAGGGGAGAGTTAATGGGCCAGCAGGGCCGTTTTATTGTCCAACAATACCGCACACAATACCAACGGCCCGGGTCTTGACGGCAGCGCGCCGTCGGCGCCGTCTCCCTCCGCCGGCGCCCTCCTTCGGTCCCGGTGGGCCAGCCGCGGAGCCCCAAGGCTGCCCCAGCCTGCCAGGCTTCCAGGGGCATCCTGCCCCAACCCCGACTGGTCAGCCCTTGCAGGTGGCTCCCGACTGCGTCCTCCGCGGACCTCCGCCGGACGCCGCGGCAGGAGACGGCCCGCTCCCGTTCCGTCTCTCCCGCTGGTGCTGGCCCCGTCTCTCCACTCCGCCCACACACAGCCGACTGGATCCTCCATCCCCGTCGGCTTTCTGGTTACGCCGCCAGTCTCTCACCCTGGCGCGTCCCTCCCACACTCACATTCACACACACGTTAAAAAGGCCCCAGCTGCAATCAGTCCCAACTGGCTGCAGCTGGTACCGGATCCAGGAAAGAAGCAGTCCAGTAACTCACCTCTCTCCTGGATCCAATTAAGCCTCCCCCACCCTCCCTCCAGTCCGCCACACAAGCATTATGTCAAACATAAAACCTGCAACAATGTATATCCAGCCAGAGCTAATGTTAAAGATGAACATAGAGGCTTTGCAGTTGTCAAAAAATTCCCATATGAAAACCGGGCCAGAAACATCTGAAAAAGATACGAGTCATCACTGTAGGTTGTTTCCAAATTTAGGTTACTCTGATATAGACAGTCTTGTATTAAGCCCTAGAAACTATCTTGGTTTAGCAACAAGCCAAGTATTGTTGATCACATTGAAAAGTGAAATGTTGCACTTTTCACTATACTACTCCCATTTATTTAGTATTAGCAGTGGCGTAATTTTACTGTCAATGTAGCATTTACCTGAGGGAAAAAATGCATTTGAATTTTTCCAGGTTCTTTTCTTAGGCTCTAAAGTCAAGACTGATGAGATTTGCTCATTAGTCCAATGATGGGTATCGTTCAGCATTTCACTGATAATTCAATACCATCTCGTCCTTACCTTCGGTGTAGTTGATTCCCACAAAGATGTTTGATATGGTCTTTAGTTCAATAGATGTTTGGTTCTAATGCTTTGTTTTGCACCCTATTTACCCCAGTCCCACTTTTAGGGGTATAAAACAATGTTATGACTTGGAAACTTGTTTTTTTACAGTTTTGCAGCCAATGTTTCTTTTTAATGGACATAATTTCATTGAGCTTTCATTAACACATCAAAGAATAAGTGTTCTCTGGATTATAATCACTCATTGGGATGTGCATGAAATAATAAATGTATAAAGTGAATTTATTTTCACCAGGATGGAAACAACTCTACAATAGTACGTGTAAACTGAATTGAATAAACTACCTGGGGACACAAGCAGCATGTTTTCCTTTTAATTTACAGTTAAAAATAAACAGACAACACATGATTTCGTATTTATTAACAAATGTGATGCAATGGTGTTTAGCAAAAGAGGAATTGAGTAAGTGCAGCTTATATGCTCTTGAGAGACAAAAGGCATTTTCTCTGCACACCAATGTGCAGACAATCATACCCACCAAACTCCATTTCTGTTGTTCTCCAGCAAGATGCTTTCGTCGTAAAATAATGACAAAATATAAAGAGCCATCAAAACAAATATTTGACATAGTGATGCCTTTACAAAGTGGCAGTGTCCTTTGCAATAAGCTTGGCAATTTGTGCCAAGCAAGAGGTTAGCAGCTCATTGTCCTTGCTTCGAGCTTCCATCTCCTCATGTCTCAACCTCTCCTCTCTCTCTCCCTCTTCCCGTCTTAAAGCCAACTCCTGTTGCATCTCTTCACGTCTCAACTTGGCTTCCCGCTCCCATTCTTCTCTCCTCAGCTCCTGCTCCTTCTCCAGCCATTGCTTGTGGCATTCTGTCATTGCATTAAGGAACTCCTTTGTAGTGTCACTGTCAGACCTCCGTTTACGAGTCTCTGCAAGGAACAGCAACCAGCAAACATTTGTAAAAAAAAAAAATGTATTTGTCTTTTTAATTGCTAAAATATAGCAAGGTACCCCATATCAAGGCCAGAACATTTCTGTGAACTCAACTTTGAAATACATGAAAATATTGGGTTTACATTTTGATGTGTGATAAGCAAAACCATTATTTAATGTCAGAGGACAGAAATCAAGCTGCCTTTTTAAGCTGGTCAATAATTGAGGGAGGCAGTCACTTGTGTGGAGTTTAATAGCTTTTAAAAAATATTTTAAAGTAAAAAATACATGTTTGACTTACCAGACCTGATCCTAGGAAGTATCAGATGTGTCCCTCTTCTAACTGCAGGAGCTCCGCTGCTGTCTATGGAGTATGATTTGTCTGTGATAATACATAAAGCACATGTCATTGGTTAAATTAACACACTTTGCGGTATCCAGATATAACCTTATTGCCACATCGATCAGGATAATGTGAAACGTAGCCCGACTTTCTCATGAGGGCTTCTGGCACAGTGCGGGGCTCAAAGCACCAATTGGCCAACCGGGTGCCATAAGCCTTGCTGTGGAGAGACAGCTAACCCGGGGCAGTTATAACCCATCTTTCAACACTTTCATTCACCTGTTGGGACTCCTCTAAAGCCGCAGAACACTTCAGTCATCTTCCAATCTTGTTCACTAATTTTGACATTCAGATCATAAAATTCATGACAGGTTTATTTACCTCCTGGTTGGGTCAAGGACCTGTTAATACATTTGGGGATTTCGCAGGTCTCTGCCTCCAACTGACCCTCTCCTCGTCCTCCAAGTACACTGTCCATTAAATCAAAAAAGGGGAAATTCTTCCTTCCATCCCTCTTGACCGTTTTATAAAGATGCCTCATCTTTTTCAGTTTTTCCCTAACCTGGGTAGTTGTCCGTTGAATCCCCAACTTGGCCAACTCATCTACCATAAACTGAATGACTTCTTCATTACGACAAACGCCCTCCATTTGTTGCTGCACGTTCTCGTCAGCCCATATGTTTAGCAAGGCTTTTGTTTCACCCATTGACCAATACTGGCGGCTGTTACCGGCCATGGTTATGGCCTGCCTGAAAGCACCGAGAAAGCACGACTGAACTCCACAGACGCACCCGCAAAAACAAAAATGGTGGCAAGAAGCTGGGTAGCTCTAGGTTGAACAGTGGAAATGCTCCAGGAGGCACAGGCACGCACGGGCACGCACTAGCACGCATTTATGCTGCCTTCATGTGCCCCTCGTAAACTCCATTTTCCTCGATCGGAAGTCGTACATACGAATTCACGCACATTCAAGCGCATTTGGTCGTAAACAATATCAAAAATTGACCTTGTAACGTAACAAGAGTTATTTTGTGGTATTTGTTGTTACATTTTATAAATCAGGCGGAACGTAGCCACATTGTGCTTGCAGCAGCAGCACCTAGACCCCATTTCTCTGTACTATAAACGTCATCATGGTGTACAGTGGGCAAAAAATGTAGATGAGAATCTGTTCCACTGTATTGGCGTTAATAGAAGAGCAAATAATGGCCTTCTGTTACACATATTTTCGGTTAAAAACATCTACGGTTAATTTGGATCAAATTACACGCAAACAAAAATTATCAGGGCTGTACCACCTCGGTCATTGTGGTAACGGCTATACCCACTTGAAGGTGGGCCAGTTGTTTACTATTGGCTGATTTATCGTCCAAGACAAAGCCAATCTTGTTATCAGGGGTGGTAAAAAGTAGAAAGTAAAGCTTCAGAAAGTAGAAATCCTAACCACGTATTTGCTCCAACCTGGCTCTTACCAAGATGAAGAGTTGTGCTAATTAGAATCACCTGGTATATGGGATGGGTGGAGGAAAAACATGGTCAGTATTTTTACTTTCTACTTCTACTTTTTACACCCCTGCTTGTTATACATCACTTTCACCATGGCTTCCATGCTCTTTGCTATTTTTCCGTCACATCTGGGCAACTCTGGTATCATAGAAAAACCACTCCTTTCAAATCATAGTTACTATTTTGTTTGGGTCGTTAATGTGCGCTCTCTCGTAATATCAACATTTCCGACAGTACTTGAAGCAGCATTATCCCATGACACCTTACGTTGACGGGCACGCACGGGTTGGAACTGTAGCATAGCAGAGCTTTGGTTGTAGTAACGTGATCTAATTACATCCAAATTGTATTCCTTAGCGACATTCAACCTTGCTAGTATACTATGTAGCTAGCTACATAACGTTGTGCTTGGAGTAGATAACAAAATAGACAAACAAGCGGATCGGTTTTCAGTATAATAACGAACAACTATGGATGCAGTAAACGCGTTCAACATGGAGGTAACGTTAACGTTAAAGTTTGCTAGGCCAAATAGCTAACCTAGATGGCTAATCTTAACTGCTGTCGTAAGTTAATTTAGCTAACAATGTTTAGTAGCTAACCTTAGGCAGATAAACTATTGTGTGGGTTCAGATTATTTTTTGCCAATTCTGTTTGACTCGTTGGATGAAGTCGTTTTTAAAACGCAAATGTGGTGTGTTTTGCTAGCAGCGAATCGCGTTTAACGGATATCGTGCAGGGCTGGGGCCTGTAACATTTCCGCCCATAACATTAACTCCTGTTAACCCCAGACGATGTTTTATTGTCAGTGATTGGCAAATGTGTAACGTCGGGTTAACCTTACGTTAGTTTAGGCCCGTAAAAAGTTGTGTGTCATGGCATCAAGTTGACATATAAGGTGTCGCTAGCTTCGACGTTGTCACAGCACTGTTGCCAAACTTGTTTGACTTGTTTTCCGTGTTTTGGTTAAAGTAGTTAGCATTACTAACCCAGCGATTGTTGCCAATTTAAGTTACGCTGCATAGATATTCGTCTCGTGTTACCGGTGCCCACTTTGTCACAACTGAATACTGATAGAGTTGTGCTGGTGCACCTGCAGTTTCATATGACTCAGGTCTATGTATTCTGTCTCAACAAAGCTAATCAATGTAATGATGTGCCTCTAGTTTAGACTGATAGTGATTCATTACAAGGAAAAACATACAATATACAAAGTATTGCCTCAATAAGCAAACTGCCTTATAAAGGATCACCTGTTTAACTATTGACAGTCTTTGCTGTTACTGAACTGTTTTTGCGTGGTCACAACCCACCTTTCGTTTTAAGTTCAATTGAATTGCATCACCTTATGATGGGACAGGGCTGTATGTGGCTGTAGCTGGTTAGATATCAACAGTAATTCAGACTAGTGATGTCTCTTTTGCCTATTTTGTCTGTGTCTTCTACTGTTGTTGCATGCCAAACTGTTTTAAAAAGGGAACTGAAAACAATTATTTTTCTAAAATTCATCAGTTGTTCTCCATGATTGAAATGAAGCCTCCAATATCCCGTGCCAAGATGATGTTTGTAACAAAATCGGCCATAAAAGCTATCAAGGTAAAGCGAATATAACATGTAATTTTGATTGTTAAATTAATGTCTTAGAAGATGTGGAGGAGTGGGGATCAGCAAGACTATTTGATTTAACTGGGTCTGAATTAAATGCAATTATGATTTGCCAGTTTTTGATTTGTCACTGTTTCTTTTTCTAATATGCAGTACATAACTCAATACGTGTCAAGACAAAATTCTTCCTTTCTGTTATTTATGAAGAACTCATTAGCTTGCACGGACTTGATTTTAAAACATGCTGAAGTACACACTTTTAATGTATATTCACCAAAGTATTCCTATTTTGGATTTGTTAAACGCAAAATATATGTGAGACCACATTTGAACACAAAATATGTGACAAATGCCAGCAGATTTCAACTGTTTCTGCTCACAATTGCTAAAACGAAGGGCCGTCTACTAACAATCTAATTTTAATGAACACCAAGCAACAATTTTGATTTTCACATTTCCGGTGATTTAATTTGATTAATTGTTCAATGAAGCTTGGCATAAAGATTTTCAATATGGAATAATAGATTTGAGCATTTGAAATTTAGGCAGTTTGTTTATATTCTACAGTTTAATAATAACTAAACATCTTCAGTTTGTGTGCTATTTCCTAATTCTTGGATACCCGGAGTCAAAGTAGAGTAGACCTTGATTGATTTCAAATTACTGGAAGTAATGCTTTGAGCTGTAGGCGACTTGGCAACAGGATGTGATAATGGCCATTTTGTGTACAGAGGCTATGATGAATCTATGAACTTTGTCCCCAGAAAGACCTTTGAACATATGACTAACCAGTTAAACCATTTATTATCTTGGCTTCCTAGAATCACATCTTTTTAATTAAGTTTTTGGTAGTGATATTTCCATAGGTGACTAAGCTGAGAAAGATGGTTTAGGTGAGTGTAGTCAAATGAGTGATGGTCGGAATGGGAGAGGAGCCACCTGACATGCATGTAATAGGTCTAAATGAAAGATGAGATGTTAATCTTTCCATTGATACCAGAAATAATGTTAATTGGATTGATTTGAGGAAAAATGATTTTTATAAATTATTTTATAATTGGGGGATTATATGCTCACAATTTTACATGACTTTCCCCACTGCTATGGGTATAACTTACTGGCAAAGTATCAAATGCTGAGATTGATGTAATGTTTTTCTATTTTATCAGCTTTACAAACATGTTGTCCAGATTGTTGAAAAGTTCATCAAGAAGGTACAGTAGGGCCTGTCATCATATATTACACTTTTGAGTTCAACAAGCCTCATACAAATGCAATATCTCATGATGCAGTGGGAATTAACTGTCATTGTTTTAAATCTTGTTGTTTCCAATAGTGCAAGCCAGAATTAAAAGTCCCTGGTTTGTATGTGGTCGACTCCATTGTTCGGCAGTCACGCCATCAGTTTGGTGTTGACAAGGATGTATTTGGACCTAGGTTCTTGAAGAACTTCACAGACACCTTCCAAAATCTTTACCGCTGTCCTGAAGACGATAAGGTACTCCATGTGTATGCTTTTGATGTTGAAATTATAAGTACACTGAACAGTGATAAGAAATGTCTCATAAGTGTTATTGCATCTTTTCAGAACAAAATTGTGCGTGTTTTGAACCTGTGGCAGAAGAATGGTGTGTTTGACATGGACATCATTCAGCCTCTGTTGGATATGGCCACTGGCTCCTTTGTGCCTGCCCCCTCACTGGAAGGTAAAGAGAAGAAAAATATTCTCCTACAGCAATGCTTAGTATATCCAAACCAGTGTTACCTTTACATTCATTTGGCTGTGGTGGCCACCTTTGCCAAGGCACTTCTCAGAGATCACTTGGCAATCAAATACTGTGGCCAGTATGATGTGTTTTTCCTCAGATTTCTTTGTTGAAGTTTGAGTTTCTGTTGGTACTTTTCTTTGTCTGTTCAGCCGTGGTGGCTATTGCTGCTATTGAGTCCTTGTATTTATTCCAAACAAACCACTGTTGCTGTTTCCACTAACATAAAATGTAGTAAAAAGTCCTGTGCAGCAGAGGATTTTTCCAGGGTGTTTAGAACAGCAGATGTAAAATCCTTCATGAACTAGGTATAATGGAGCAGTAGAGAGTAGCAAAATTGAAATGTATGTGTATGAAAATGTCACAGATTATTACTTTATTACTTACTATTATTACTAAACTGCAACACCTATGGGAACCGATTCTGGAATTGGCCCAGGAGAGAACCTGGCTCTCAGAACCAAAATTACCCCACACAACAACAAAATGTTGTACCGGAAACACTGATGCAAACTGATTTTGAACAATTTAACTTTTAATAATAGATGTAAGGTTGTGTTTCCTGCACAAGTTGAGGAAGAGCAAAAATATTGCACCCAGAACCGATAAAGACAGACGTGATATAACCAAGTTCTGGTTTGCCCAGCATCTTCTTTTCTGTAAATCACTACCCACTCACTATAATAATAATAATGAATAGTAGAATAGAATAGAATAATGTGCATGCAAAGCCTTTAATAAAACATTTTACTGTGTCCACGCAGGCTCAACTGCCACCCAAGCCGAGTCACAACCTTCTGTCACTAGTGCCTCAGTTGTGTCTGCTGTGCCCCAGCTGTCCAATCCTGATGCCTTAGCTGCTGTGGCACAGCTGTTTCAGTCCTCACAGGGTCAGGAGGTGAGCCAGAATCAATTCAAATGCCTCATCAGTCATAATAATTGTCTACTAATTGTGAATCTGAACTGCTCGTGGCAGGTAAGAATGTTAAAAAACAAATCCTCCCCTCCCCTCCTCTAGTTGCAGAAGATGCTCCAGAACTTCCAGCAGGGCGAGAAGGCCCTGGCGGCCACCACTGCAAACAACGTACCAGTCCATCTCCAGATGCCTGCGGCCCAGCTCCACCCACAGAGCATACACACAGAACAAAAGAGCTCTTTAGCCAAGGTAATGGCATAGCTCAATGTTATGCTTACTAATAAAGCCGACAATGAACATCTGCAAATTATCTGTTCTTTGTTTTTTATGATTAATTTCATTTCCTCAGAAACTCCTTGACCGTTTTGATTACGATGATGAACCAGAGGATGGGAAGAATAAAGAAGGCAGTGCCCAGTCTTTGTAAGTTCATAAAAGTGCATTTGAGCTGGCAAAGTGCTGACACAACAGCACAACTAAATCATTGTATTTCCTTTTTAATTTTCCTCCCCAATTTTTGGCATTGGCATTACACCTAAAAATCCTGTCTCCTTTGTTACGTACAATAATGTTTGTGACTCATAAACATCACCAGACCCTTGATGGCTTCCTTTCAGATACTCTGACTTAAATGCAACGTTAACTGTCCTAACTGTTAACTGCCACAGTAGTTATCACTTCTTTTTTCATGACATTTTACTTTTGTTATGCCCCACTAGTGATAAAGAGATGAGTGACAAAGAATTGCTCTTGGTGTTTGTAAATTTTACCCAGGCTCAATATCTATGTACTTTTGTGTCATTACAGAGGGCCTCTAGGAAATGTGTTTAACCAGTTTCCTGGTCAGATGTCCAACATGGAGAATTTTCATCCACATATGATGGGGGATACTGGTGGTAATGAGGTATCTAAACTATAAATCCCTCATCATAATATGTTACTATATGTTATATAAAGTAGAAAAATGCTGTGAACACACGATTCTAAGTAAATAAAGTAAGTCTATTTGCACATCCTTGTATTTGGCGCAGAGCCAAAATAATAGTTCAAAAGATTCAGAGTAAAGTTTTCAATTAGTTTCATAAATGCTCCCAAATGTAGTAAAGGTTTGTGAGCTAGGGGTTTTTAGGTGCTAGAGGGGTACATATTTTGCAATGGCATAGAACAGCAGTAAGTCTACATATGCTCGCATCTCCAATGTCAGCGCCATCTAGCGTCTCATTGGGGCGACTCCTGTGCGTACATCTGCACACAGCTGATGCCAGAGAATGTTCCCCTCTGGTTCTACTGGGCCTTTCTTAACAATTTTGTTGGATCACAGATGCTGTTAATTGGTTTACATCTTATCTTCTTGGCCTGGTTCTACATCCTCTGTAGCTCAGTCTACCCGTGGGGTACCTCAGGGCTCTATTCCTGGTTCCTATTTTGTTCTCTGCTTATACACGTCCCCTCACGTTTTCTCTGATGTTTCTTTTTTTCCCCCCCTCAGCACAGTGGAGGGAAGAGCCATGGTGTGCCACAGATGATGCCAGATGGATACTCTTCCATGAATGAGGCGTATTCACAGTTACAGGTAAAGCCCCAATCCTGTCCATTTAGTTCAAAAACCTGTTCACGTGAGAGTTTTGATTGTTTCTGCCTATGTATTTTAGTGACTAAAAATCCTGTTACAAAAGCCTTTCATCGTCAACAAAAACAAGATTTTGTGGCAACCCAGGGGGTCCAATTCTCGGCTGAAATTGGCCGGTTGGTGGTCATCAATACTTGGCATTTTGTTTCTTATTATCGCAATATCAATATCATCGCGCAGTTGGCAGTTTCCTCGGTTCTTACCACCTCTGTATAGGCTGTTGACTCCAGGCTGCCATGTTGCAACTGTTTAGACAGAGCTGGCCTAGGAGGAGATTTTGATGCTGTCCATGGTGCTGATGGTGCTTACCTACTGCTCTCATTCCCGCTGGGCTGCCACACTTAATATAGCCTGAATTTCAAATTAAATTATCTACACACTTTCAGCTGAACCGTTCTCTGGATTTGTATTTTAATATTGCCCTACCCCTTTTCTCATTCGTGCACAGTTTGGTTTGAGGAAGAGATGGTTTTGTTTTAGATTATTTTAAAATCTAATTGCTTAATTAAAAATCGAATGGTTATCTTAGTATTTGCAAGAAAATGTCAATTTGAGGTGCCATGTTGAATTTGAGACATAACTTGTGACGTGACCTTTTTGATTTGGACCTTGAGACTCAGTCCATTGACTTTGCACAATGTATATAGCATCAACTTAGTTCCTTTCTCATCACTGTTTTTGTAGGGAAGTTCAAGAGAAGAGTCATCTATGAGGAGGGAAAGCAGACACAAAGGCTATGGCAGGAGATCAAGATCTAGATCTGGCTCCAGGTAAGAGGCTGTGCTCAGATACAGTTGTGGGTCACTGGGTTACACACAAAGGGAAACCTGCAAATAGTTAGTAAGGTTCTGTGTCTTATAAGTATATTCTGCTAAGCAAACTAAAAGTAATCTACATCACAATGTGACACTTTAACTGTTAACACTGCTGCTGACAACTGCTGCATTTCATTTCTAAAACCCAGTGTTATAGTGGTATTGTCCAACTCAACTCATGCTGAAATTACCAAAAAACATTTCCCCCCTCATGAATAAGGTCATTTTGTGATATGCACTATTCAACTACATGTTAAATGTTTTGTGTTTCAGATCTCCCAGGAGGAGAAGATCAAGATCTACATCCCGCTCAAGGAGGTCACGGCATCGGCACTCTCGTTCTCGCTCCAGAGAACGGCCCTGGACATCCCGTTCTTTTTCTCAGGACAAGAACGAAAGAGAGAAGGATAGAGAGCGCAGACAGAAAGGTCTCCCCTGCATAAAGAGCGAGGCACTAAGTGGTATGTACATAAAGAAACACACCGACAAATGTCAAATATGACAATTCTTCATAGAATTGCACAATGGCTACTACATGCAAGCTGTGAATTATCACCATCAAGATTTAACACTTACACACCTGTCATGAAAATGTCTCATTATTCATTTATTTTTTTTCCTAATCTGTCTCAATCTGACAAGCCATCACAGGATCATTATAGATATAGATAATAAAAACTAGCACATTGTTTTTTTATTTTTTTTTAGGCTGCCTAGACCAACCTATGGTAGCTGCTGGTTGCAGCTAATAATAATGGAAAATCGGATTGAATATTGAAATTCCTGTGTCCCTTTCATTCATATAGCAAGAGTAACCACTTGCACAACCAGATTCCCAAATTATATCCTCTACTAGTCACGTATCTGAGTATTCAAAATATACCAATCCAACACACAACCAGTAACTTCATTTTTTTGCTGCATGCTGCAGCCTAACAAGCATTATGAATGAGTGCTTTGTATTGATTGAGTGGATTCTTTATCAGTCTGCAAAAGAACTTGCACATCAGAGGAAAGCATCTTTCATTTCTCTGTATCTTCCAAGATGTTGCTAATCTCGTTTCACCTGTAGTTTGCAGCACTACGTTGTGGGTAGGACAATTGGACAAGAGAACTCAGCAGTCTGATGTGATGTCCCTTCTGGAAGAGTTTGGCCAGATCGAGTCCATCAATGTAAGTTTGAACCAATTCTTCCAAGTATACGTGTTAGCCCAGGCTTGTATGACCCTGAGCTAATGTTGTCCTTTGTTTCACTGCTCTCTCTTGCTGTCTCTGTCCAGATGATTCCTCCTAGGGGATGCGCCTATATTGTTATGGTTCACAGACAAGACGCCTATACAGCCCTGCACAAACTCAGTAGTGGCTCATTTAAAGTCAATCAGAAACCCATCAAGGTACATAACTTTAATGCAGATTGTTTTGAATTTCCAGTCGTATAGTGGATGTGTAGATCTTGTTTGGGGGTGATTTGTTAACTTTGATCATAGGAAATTTCATTCTTGCCTAGATTGCTTGGGCTTTGAACAAAGGTATAAAGGCAGCACACAAAAAGTTCTGGGATGTGGAGCGGGGAGTTACCTACATCCCCTGGAGCAAAGTCAAAGTAGAGGAGCTGGAGAGCTTTCGAGAAGGGGGCATGCTGGATGTGGACACACTAAATCCAGGTAAACACTCAACCATTCCTCATAACTGCATGCTTTAGGATTCAGTCATTGTGGCTTGATGGTTACAGCTTTCTTCATCCTCTTATTGTATTTTCCTTTGTACACAGAGTGGAAAGGTGCTAGGGACCTGAATATGCCAGCAGCTGTAAATGGAGCCTTGGAAAGTGTACTGGCAGATGGATCAGTCACTTCTCAAATTCAGGTAATACTAATAGTTTCATTTGAAACTTCTCTTTAATGTTTTTTTCTTGTGTTGGTTTAATGTTGGAAGCTTGCTTCACTGATCCATTTTGTGGAGGCTATAAGGAGAATAATACATTGTTGCATATGAGTAGCGGAGCTTATCGCCAAAAAAGGACTGCATCTGTTTTCTTTCACAAGTCACGGTCTATTTGATGGAGATTTAAACTCACAAAATGGACCCAAGCAAATGACAAAATCTTCAAAAAGCAAATAAAAAATCTTGTGATAGTCCTATACAGTAAAAAGTCATACATACAGCAGTGTTTACCATAGAAAGTTAGTATTTGGGTAACTCACCCGGGTGAATTAACAGCCCACCAAGTACATTTTTGTTTTGGATTAGTTTTAGGTGCCATAATGGCATAATGACCATAACTCAATGCACTTATGACACAGTGCTTCTGTGTGGCTTTCTATTCAAATTGAATGGAAAGACTGTTTGAAACAGCGTTGATAATCAGATAGAATATGTAATATTTACTATGTAAGAGGGCGTTTTGAATTCACCATTATATCACTTACTGTTTCCAGTGTTTTTTTGGCTACCCCATTTAGCATGTATACCACATTTGGTTATTTTTTCCACCACGCCACAATTATTCAGATAAGCTCCCCTACTGATAGGCATTATATTCATGAATGCTTCTCCATCAATTCTTCCTTCTCCTTTCCAAAAGCATTTGCAACCATTTAAATTATTCCAATAAAGTGGGAATTAAACAAAAAACTATTATTGTGTTATGTGAAGAGGGATGCCTTTTTTGTTCATCCTTTCTCCATTTCAGTAGCTAAGTTCTGTTACCCAGAAACACTTCTTTATTTGACCATTACCAAAGTAGCCTTATTTTAGTAATAGAAAAAGTTTATATTAAATGCTCATTTTTACTTCCTATCACAAATGACTTTCTTGGTAACCATCCACCAATACTTGAATGACAAAGGCCATATTTTCCTATATGAAACGGTTACTTGTTGAGGAAGAGCATCTGCCCTGCAGCCCACTTGCTTTTGGGCTCGGGTTGGTGTGGACCCTAAACTCATGAACATGCAAACTGATGGTGAACTTGTAAGAACTTGTTGAAGGATGAGCTGAAGGGTGAAGCCAGCCATGTTAGAAAATCCGATTGAATAAACTGTGCATGCTAGAATTTTGCTAGCATGCAAAAAAAAAGAAAGAGATTTGCTGCTAAATAAAGCTAGGAGCTAGAGCTAAGATAAAGTAGCTTCAACGGGATATGGTCCATTTTGACTCTCTGCTAACTGCCATAGTTAGCAGGCCAGCACCTTAAGGTTGCTTCCATGTCTTGGGCTTGTGAGTGTCTGACCGTTGACAGCTGGTGGGACATGGGGTCGCATTTCGAGGAAGAGTTTCTGAGTGGGAGACAAGGTAAGCCTACAGCACCGCTAGCAACTATGGATAAATGTTGAGCTAAACCAGCCTCATGTTTATGGGATCCACCCTGCAGATGTGCATTTTTGAAGATGTTTAAGTGTCTGTTTTTTGGTAAGGGGAATAGTGGCTCACTGATGGTCTAGCAAACAAGGCCAACATACCTGCGTGCCATTGTGTAGGATTGGGTGAATGGCGCACAAAGAGGTGAGGCCGTTTCAGGTCTATGCTCATTTAAAATGTAATGTGGTTTAATTTCTTCTATTGGCCCTCCTGATGATATTTCATAAGTGTCTCCTGTTTTCAGTCTCACCCAATTAAACCCCAGTAGTGAGGTAAAGGGAAAAGACAGGCCAGTCTTTGAAGAGGATTTTCTTGAAATAATATCCATTGTTCCTCGCACTTAAGATGAATTCCTTTTGTGACAAGAGAACAACACGACAAGAGAACACAAAAGAAGATGAAGATGTCATAGTTTCCTATGCCTTTCATGCTTTTGAAGTTCTTTCACAAGGGCAAGACCTACATTGCCATTTCATCTTTGGAAATTAGCTGCAAAGTCTTTTGAAAAATCATTTCAGATTCACTGTCAACACCTTTTGTGATTTTAAAAACGTTACCAATTGAGCTATATTGAATAGAACTGAATACCAAAGGCAAAATAAGGGTCTCTGACCTAATATCCACTACTAGCTCAATCAAGATGCTACTGTAAATCAGTGGTATGGTATATGGGCAGAAGCCTTGGGTTTAAGGTGTGTATCAGGGCTTGGACAGGTCCTAGTCCATCAATGCTGGATAAATCTTACCGTGGTGCTGTCATTACAGCGCCAGGGTCAGCAAGAGGCAAATTCAGGTCAGTCAGGGATGAGACACTTCACTCTCCCATACCTTTCTCAAACTCTGTCATGGTTTACAGCACTCATCTCCATGTCTGTTCTTTATTGAGCAGTATCTCATTAATAAAAAGCTGCATTATTGGGAAAATGTAACTTGACATGAGTCTTCACACTACCTTAAACTGTCATCTCCCACAATCCTCCCAAAAAACTACATCATCACCACATCGGAATGGATTAGAGTTTCAATGTAGAAGTAATTTAGTTATTTAAAGTTTTACTAGGCAGTTTTACATTTTGGTGGGCAGCGAGAGGTAACTATGAAATTTAAGGACTTCAATACCCAGAAATTGTGAAACATGACGTCTATAAACTGCACACAGCACACTCATGTTCACCGACGCGGCCGGTCTGATCGCTTTATACTAAGGATACCAAAGGAACGAGTGAGGCAAAAGATCCAATGTTGGTGAGTCGAGCTTTTGCTGTAGGAGACAGTTCTGTATTTTGCTCCTAAGTTTCGATTCTTCACTTCCTGTGAATGGGGAAGTTTTACAGCCCCTGACCATACCAGACACCAGAATTTAATTTGGGCAAATAGGGAGCATCTATGGCGTCTCAATTGGGACGCTCCACTTCTTGATTTACACTAATAACAGGTGTATTTCTACATTAAAAAACCTGCTCAGTGCAGTTTTAAGACAAGTGCGTGTCCATTTGATGCGACAGCGGACAACACAAATATATGCACTGTGGGACTGTCCTTGTTTCCTCCCAAGCTTTCTGTGTTAGATGGTCAGTAAAGTTGCTGCCATAGGATTTTGATAATGTGTTGACATGAAAATGGGCATTGTTTTATATGTGAACAGTGCATTGTTGTAACATCAAGTCTTTTAAGCTGTACCAGTGCATATTTCCATAATATCACTATAAAAAGTTCTGTGGCAGCCATCTTGCATGTACCAGCCAAATTACATCCAAAAAAACTTGATTAAGGGAATTCCCTTTTATATAATTTTAATCCTGTGGAAAGTTTCCCATTTCATAGGCTAGTGATACTCTACAGCCATGAACTTTTCAGTGTCGAAATGATGACAAATAAATGGAGGGCAATGTTTGTGGTCATCATTTTATATTGGGTTTTTTCACCATTTGCAGAAAATTGCTCTCAGTAACATGGTAGCATATAGCAAAAGTTAAGTAGGCACTGCATTTAAACAAAGCTCAAAATCAATTGATATCTTGAAATAGACATTGAAAGCTAACGCATGTTTCATGGTCAATTTTATAGACATTGTGCTGTCCAGCCTCTCTTGTTCCGTACTCCAAAACCCACATCTGAAATCCTCTCATAATCGACTACGCTTACAATAAGCAGAGTTGGCGATCTAAAATAAAACTGCTACTAAATATAGGAACATTGGTGTTACACTATCTGTCCCATCACCTTCCATTCATAACAAAGAGGATGTCCCCTTGATTACAAATGCATAGACTTTTGGAAAAATAAAGTTTTCAAGGTACTTGTGATCATCATATGTGCCTTTAGAGATGTTCTCTACCAGTGTGTGTGCATAGTACTTGTGGCAAACGTTGGACAAACAGGGGTGAAATATTGCATTTTTTCTTTGTTTTTTGTTTTTTTTTGGACAAAATGGCCCAAAATCTTTTGAGTTTCTTCATTTTAGTACGTATTTGCAGATGTGCACACATAAAAAATTATTTAGGCATTAATGTACGAAGACAATTTTGGTCTTAGTTCTTGCTTAAATGTTGTGGAGCCAAATCCTCTAAAGAATATAAACAAAAAATGAAGAAAAACAACAAAGAATTTAGAGCAGAAATGCAAAACGGACTCCATCCACTGTGCCATTAATTATAAATGCTAGAAATATTTTGATTTTAGCAGCTCTGTGTAACTAACATTAGGTCAATCAAGGACCTGAGGACAAATGTTACTTATTTCTGTCTGCTTTGAAAATGATAGAAATCACAGAACTCTCCAACATCTCTCCAGGAACCGCTTCGCAGAACCTCAGAAACTTAAGTATTGTTCTTGTTAGCGTCATTTCTTCCCAGTCCAAGAACATTACTTGGGCATAGCATCAGTCCCCCAGGACGTTCTCATTAGTTTTCCATTTCCTTGTATTTCTTTTGCACTTATTACATAATATGGATGCTTTTACTGCAGCAAAAAGCAAGACTGGGAAATAATGACATTGCTAGGATCACAGTAGTCTAATAAACACATTGCTGTTATGGGAGACCTTGTAAACCTCCTAACCTCTAAACTTCAATTGTAGGATTACGTGTTACTCTATTGGTTGAGAAAATCCTACAACCCTTGGGCGTTTTAAACCCTTTCTTCTAGCCCAATTGCATAAACTCCAAAAATGCATGGGGGTCAAGCTGCTTTTCTTAACTTCCTGTAAAGTCGACATTTTGGTGATACAAGGTTTTCACATGACAATGATGGCATTTGTCTTGTTCAGTATAAGCGTTTTATATTGTAAAGAAACCATGAACATCACAGCTGAACAGAAGTTTTATTGTAGTCTTGCAGAATAGCGTGTGGATGTTGCACTTCAAGGACAGCTTCAAATGAGTGATGTTACCACACAACACTGATGTCTATTTTTCACCAAATTGTTTTTCGGTAGAACATGCACAACATGGCAGACAGGGACTGATATCAAGACCCATTTCTATGTTTGCTCAGCAGCGTTTTGGAAGACCAAGGAGATTAAAATCATCATGCACATGCTGTTTTCCAGAGTTACAGTCTCATGGGGCAAGGTTGTAAGGAGGTCGAAGTTCATGCCCACATTTCTTATACGTTATGATGTATCCTTTATGTAGGAAGTTGCAAATAACACATGGTCTTGTCTAGCAGCTTCTATTTAAATGGCAAATTCGGTATACTGAATGCAATGCCACAAGCTAAGCTTCATTCTTTTCAGGAAATCATTAGGACAATCTAGCAAAGTAAAAAAAAAAAAAGATAAAAGTAATGAAAGGAATATGTGTGAGTGGAGTGCGACAACAAAACAAAAGCAACAGTCAAAAGTGGATATGCAAAGGAATAGGATAACATAAGTAAGACCTCTAACAACTGCAGCCATCCTTAGACATCCTTTAGGTAGTTCTGCACACATAGGACACACACTTTGTCCTCTTCGTGGACATTTGGCTTTTTGTCACTGTCTTTCATATTGATATGAGAAAAATACTACACCCATCTCTCCTCCTGTGGGAAATGGAAATTATCACTGTCGGGTGAAAACCTTTTCAGGAACTAAGAACCAACAGCCCTTTTTTAGCTTGATGACGATGCATTTTTGAGTTTATACAATGGGTTTTGAAAGCATTTTATAAGCCCACAAACTCAGAGAATTTTCTCATCCCCTAGAGGACCATGTAATCCTTCAATTTAAGCGAAAACATGAAAATCACCAGAACTGGAGTTACAGGGTTTGTTGATAACAGTGAAATGTTGGTAACAGCAGGGTGACATCAGTCCCAACTGGTGTATTTTAGGGTGGATGTGACTCGAAAGAGCTCTTATTCCACAGAATAACTTCTATTTTGAAATAAGTATTTAAAGTCACTTAATATTTAATAATACTTATATTAATATCAGATCAGAATAAAAATCTGCATCATGAGATGTGTTTGTTTAGTATTGATGACAATATTTTTTTTTTTGTCGTCGTTCTGTTTGCTGAATTGTCTTCCTCAGGTAAAAGAGCGATCATTTGGATTTAGGTTTTCACATTCATTAATACACAGGACAAGATGTTACTGTCGCTTGTGCCATAATCCAAGGTAAACACATGTAGACGCCCAATTCAGATTAAAAAAACAAAACAAACGAGTGATATAACCACCATCAGATGCAACACCATAGCAGACATCAGCAGAGTCATTCCTCAGTTGGCACCATTCGCCAGTTACCTCCTAGCCAGCAGCGGTATACGGTCATTGGGGTTATCAAGTGGGCACCTTCCTTCACCGATATTCAGCATTATTATATATAAAAAATATTTAGCATTACTTCAGATTATGTTTTTCTATTTTATTTTTAATGTTCTTTGGCCTGGTCGTAAAATGTTGTTGCCTTAAATCAATACAATACAATTCACAACTTTCTTTGCACTGTCCTAGACCATCGGACTAACAATATTTATGAATATGAACTTCTCTCTCCGCAAGGCAGAAACTGGAGAACTAAGGAGAGAGAGAGACTCATATGATGGCATCAAGTAATAAGATGAGTCACAGGTGTGAGTCTTCGCCCCCTGGTTCACATTGAGCTGACTTAAGTGTGGTCTACCCCCTTCAGTCGTTTCCAAGTAAAGTGACAGTAGGAAACAGGTGGATGTAATTTACTTGAATTACATCCTTTAATACAACAGTGGTGTAGATCCATGTGTGGAGAACATCAGACCCCCATGAGGCCTCACAAAGGTGAGTGTTTATGGAAAGAATGAGGTTTGGATATTGGAGTTCCCACTCTTGGACAATACTGATTGTCTGCATCAGGGCTCATGCACAGTGGGATGGACCTAACTATGAATATCCCCATGTCGTCATCCTTGCTCTCTGGATCATGTCACTTATCAGGACTCGAGGCCAAATTCATGTAGAGCTGCCTCTTTCCCCATGTCATGTAAGTGGTGGGTATAACGGGGGGAAAAAAACAAGGACCAGTGCCCAGCTCGAGGGCTTTCCTCAGTGGAATTTTACCTGCAAGAAATTGGAGCGGCAGGCATGCTGTACTCTGCTGATGGAGTCAGACGCCAGGGTAAGAACAGACCCCTCTGTTGCTGCTTCCAGAGTACTGCATCAGGGCTGTATGAAATGTGACCTGCTATTCCTGTCCGTATGCTTGAAGTATGTGCCTATACTAGTTGAATAGGAGAAGAGTAGTCCCCAGATTAAGTAGAAATGACATAGCTGCCAGTTAATCTTCAATCTTATACAAAATTCTTTCAAGATCTGTTATTACTTTCTGTTTGAGTTTGACTTCATCGATTTAGTTTGGTCTGCTGTGCACACCTTTTCTGCAAGTTGTGGAGATAAATCGCTAGATCTGTACCTCCCCGGTATAAGATTGGTATAAGATTTTGGGGCATTTTGGTGAACGGTCATTGTTTTTACTATTGGTTATCCATTTATAGAAAGCTAGAATTTTGCCCTGCTGCAGTCTTATGAACTGAATTGGTTGCACCTTTGTTCACATCCATAAAGCTCCAGTCATGTTAGGAAGATCTTATCAAAGTTGAATGTGAATAGTTTTCTCCACCACTGAAAGCTTTCTAGAGTTGTAGCAATGTGAAAAGGCTTTGTAGAGTGATTGACTAATATGTGACAAATTTGATCAGTGACTGTTTTCATCATCCCAACACACGCAATCAAGAATTGTTTCCCTGTTCTAATAGAGATAAAGTGCTTTCCATCAAAGTGGACATTCATCTGACTTATGCAGACATGAGACAAATGTATTCTACTTCTATTTCTATTATATTCTACTTCATTCTCACATAAATTAATTGTGTATCACTGCAATCAATCAATAGCAAAGTGTTTTTATGCAGTCGGAGGTTAGGTAGCCTGGCTTTCCACATTTATAAGGAAAACTGCAGTTGTGTTGGTAAAGGGAGGGCGTACGGTCACTATCTCTCACATTGCATTATAATCAATATCAAGATTGATAGATGAACACACACTGCAGACCGCGTGCCTGCAGCCAGCCTTGAGTTATACCACCAGATTAAAGAACAGTACAAGGGAGTCTCAGGGGAAAGAAAGTCGCGGCAGGACTTCATCCGAGCCACCAAGGCCATGTGTAGTTTCAGATGTCTGAGGTTTAACTGTAGAACTAACAAACATTTTGGATGCAATCATGGAGACAAAAATGTTATTTAGGTTAATATGAGGCAGAACACATTTTCATTGGCACAATTATACATATTGCTATAAAGACCAAACAATTATAGATGAATCAAATTAGTTTACATTTGTATCTATGCCTATCTTAATACAAATGTAAAAACAAAATGTTCAGAGTTTCCTGATGATGCGTTCAAGTTGGTAAAGCACATTCAATGGGATGAATATGGATTTCTCATTTTCATTATTTCAGATATGTCTGTTCTGAATTATTATTATTATAGACGTTCTCATAGAAGTTGAGTGTTAGTGATTTTGTTTGCAAATGTTAGTGGCAAAATTGCTCTGGCTGACTGTCGGGGAAATCATAGCTTTCTAATTCCTGATTTGCCAGCCACAATAAAAGACACCAAACTCACTTTCAACATAATTTTTAAAAATGTGACTTTGTTAGACCATATTTGTATAGCTCTCTTCTTTACAACATGTCTGATGCCAATTCATATACCTATGAACAATCAATAAGTTTTAAAATAGAAGTTAGTGTCTAGTTACTACTCTGAATATAGCATCGCTCAGCTGAGAGGTCTGGTAAGCAGACATTAAACTCATGTTACATTGATAGTTTGTTATTTACTCACATTATTAGGTCCTTTTGAAGTGGACATGCTGATACAAATGTCACAGCTACATCATCTATTAGAGGTACTGACCAGATCAGCTTCCCAAAGTAGTTAGGATAGTACTGTAGTAGTAGTAGTAATAGGTAGTACATTATCAGTGTTCATGTTCTATGTGATCACAGAAGAGTATTTTTTTTAAAACCTTTTACATGCATTACCAGCCACCAACAGCTCCACCTTGCTGTTAGTATCAGGAAATGAACCAGCAACCCTCCAAATACAGTGTCTCTAATGCCAAGCCTCTTCCCAAATGTTAACTAATCCTCACCTTTTGTGCTATTAGGAGGCTATTATATATATATATATATATATATAAATATAAATTCAAATTCAAGTTAACCTTGGATCAAGATGTCATGTACTTTGACACAACCACGTGTAGGGGCCAGAGGAGGAGGGTGGGGGTTGCATGCTGTTTTCACAAAAACAGGTGTATAATGCTGCAGTATGCAAGATTAGGAAATAACAGCAGAATTCAGCTACAATTTGAAAACACAGCCACACACCCCTTACGTGTTTGTCTCCTGGTTACATCCTTCCACACACACACACACACACTTAGAAGCATGAAATCATCTGAGGGCATTATTGGCAGGAGGAAATTTCCCATGAATTTTCCTGATTGGATGGACATCTTAAACATTTATGATCATTTTGAGTGATAAAATAAATTAAAAAATAATAATAAAATACAGTCAGTATAAAAGTATTCTGACTTGCAGTGGTAATTGGTTATTTTTGCTAAATAGTAACATTTTCAGTACTGACTAAATGAGTACATGACAGAAGTGTATACTGAGCATTTTATTGGTCTCTAACATATTAGAAATGCTAGTTGTGACCAGTCCCCCAAATTTCAGCTGTGTGGGGACACATTTTACTTCAGCAAATCAAAGTAAAATTAAAGCTCAATACTTACCCCTTACATACAATAACTGAAGTTTCTCACCCTTACATCACCAAGCTCTAAATAGCTTACTTTGAGAAACTCACTAAATAGCAGTGAATACAGGATGAATTCATGGCTGGGTCAAATGATTTGTCTCCTCATAGGTTATAGAGGGTGATGTCAGTACTGCAGAGTACCATTTATTTTGTATTATTATAGAATTCCATAGGAAAAATAGCAAGAACCACTTCGGTGGTGAAGTGGTTGTTTTTGATTGGTCCATTACCTCAAGGGTGAGACATTTTGTCAGCCATAACATGATCCAGTTATTTTACACTGTGTCAAAGTACTATAGGATCGAGTCCATCCATCCCCTTTAAATACATCGTCATACAATAATCTGACAGGGTTTCTCAAATGAAGATGTAAAGAACCTCTGGTTGTAATAAAGTCTCAAACTGTGTTTTTGTATATACAGGGTAAGTTAATGTGTCCATATAATAGGCTGAAATTGCCTTTTCCCTGTTTAAAGATGAGTTATGTAGTCAGAAGCAAAAGCTGCAAGTCGGTAGTATTGTCTCACTTTCATCTTTTGATCAAGAGATACAAAATCTCTTGGGTATATGGCAAAAAGAAAAGAGAGGTTTCATCATACAGGGTGAAACTTGACTACAGTGACATATGGATTTACAAGCATTTCAACCAACAGTTTGGTCCCCCTTGGATTTTTGTTGTTTAATTGAAGTGTCTTCTTTGAGCAGGTGATTGCTTGAAGAAAGCTTTCTTGCTAGTTTTACTTTGATTTTAATGTGGAAGCCATTGTTTGTGTTTGTCTTCCAGGTGCCACCAGTTCATCAGTCAGCATCCATGGGAGGTGTACCTGCTTTCCCCGGCCCCATCATGCTGTCCCCTGGATCCATACATCCAAGAGGACCCCCTTTCACAGGATATGACCCTTCAAACATGACACCAGGTAAGATGGGAGTTAGAATAACAAGGTTTGGTTCAAATGTGTACAGGTTGGGCCAGTGGTAGTAGTATATGAAAAGATAAATATTGCAATCTTTCCACCTTGATTGTTCTTAGCTTGATATTGTGGCTCTGCTGCTTTTACAAATTACAGAGGACTCAACCAAAGATAACCAAGGAAATCAAGGTCCATCCTCAGATGCAGGCGCTGACAGTCAGCTGGGATCTCCAGGAGCACCAATGATGAGCCTGCCAGGCCAGGCAGTCATACAGGGTGCCAGACCAGGTATGCCGCCTCTGCAGCATCACTCTGGCATGCCAGCCCCTCATCTACCTCGATTCCTCCCACCACCAAACATGCCGCCCATGCCCCCTCAGATGATGCCCGGAGGACCAATGTTTCCTCCAGACAGGTTCAGAATGCCCATGCACTTCCCTCCCCGCGGCCCTCCTTTCCCGCCGCAGCATCCTATAGGACCTGAGAGCGGGGATGACGAGGAAGGAAGGCATTTTCGAAACGGAAGACCAGGATTTGGGTGCCCGCCCTTCCACAGAGGAAGATGGTGAAGGTTGGTGGGATGATGGACCTGAGAGGAGAGGACGATGAACCACTGTGACAGATACAAATAGTAAATCTTAGGATATCTGGTTCACGACGACCGCTGTGAATGAAAGGATACCAGAGGCTTGTCAGAGACTTTCTATTTTACACCCCAGAAACATTTTTTTAGTAATAATAAACTATGAAAAACAAAACATGAATGTGGTCCCTGCTAATAACTCTTCCTACTTGAAGTCCACCAGAGATGAGACTATTGCTGTAAATACTGTACATGCTTGTAGCTGTTTGATATCTTTTTGTATATTTGATGTTGTCATGTTTAGTTTATGCTTGTCTGTCAACTTGGTAGTTGGAGGGGGGGGGAGGCAAAGTCTGTATTTTTATGGCGTTATTACCACAATGTGTGTGTGTATGGGGGGGAAATGGAGTGGAATCTATTACTTCATACTTTTTGGTATTTAAGTGTTTTTAGTACAATGCCTTTGTACAAAGCCAGTTTTTCATTCATCCCTGTGTTCAAGAGAGAAGTTGCATTTGATTTATATCACTGACAAAGATGGAGAGAGATTTCATATCCTACCAGTAGAGGGTAGCGTAAAGCTTGTTGCCATGACCGACCTCTGTTGTACGTTGAAGTCACACCTTGTGGAAACATGGGCTTTGACTGAGTATTAAAACGAAGGACAAAATAATCGGATTGATTGATCTGGACTAGATCTATGAGCTGTTTCTAAGAAAACTGAATTGGGGATAATGCTGTGTGCACTACATTCCCGGAGTTAAATCACTGACAAGTTACCATCATGTTGTTTTAAGGTTTGTGGTACCTAAAGATCGGAATTTGCTTTTGTGTGTTTATATTGAGTTCAGTTATAGTTTTGCTGTCATTTCCATTCGTAGTTTGTGTGCACGTGAATTAAAACACGTTTATTTGCCTATAAGATGTTTTGCGTGTATATGTGAGACAGAGGTGTGTGTGTGTGTGTGTGTGTGGGGGGGGGGGGGCGGCAAAGACTCAAGACTTTACACTGCACCACTGAGCATGTTCTGAATGCACTGGGGTATATATATAGTTATATATATGTGTGTGTGTATGCTCAGATTGTGGTGATTCTGGTCATCAGACTGCCGGTCCAAAAAGGTAAACTGAAGCTGATTGGCTCATAGAACAAGTAAGTGGCATTCGCATGATCCATTTGCACACCGTCTCCAAGGACCGTGTGCTCCTCCCCTCTCAGCGGTGTGGAAACAACACGCATGGTCGGTGGCCAGAGAGACAGACAGACAGACAGAACCCGGAGAGGCAGAGGTACCGATGGACAACACCGGCGCGTGTGGGAAAAATGATTTTATTATCCGGATGGCAGCAGCGGGGTTCCGGTGCACGCGGCGGACAGGTATGTAGGACTTAAAAAAACGACGCATACAACCCCAATCATGTGAAGGATAAATTAGCTTGATGTCCGGTCATGCTCCCCCGCGGTCCTAGCGCCGCCTGCGTGACCGCCGTCGCTCCATCATACAAGTTTATGAAGACGAGACAGACGGTGCTGCACGGACTCGTTTCGGGCTGTCAAATAGGCTGTCGGGTTGTTTTCTGCGTGGAGGTGTAGGGCATCTGACGAGTGGCTGCCGTTTGCCACCGGCGGTCATCAATGATTTGGCTAAAATTGGAATAGCGATCGTGTCATTGGGATGATTGTGGCCACGGCCGGGGGGGGTTAACGGCTGTCCAGACATTTTAATTGACAACAACCTCTTGTTGGCTAAACGAGGCATGAGAGGGGAAAAAAAAACCAGGCATGGTAACCTGTCCGGAGACAAGGTGTTGGGTGGTCGCTACAGATTGCAAGTCATTTCTACGCTGTGCAGGATGCAGGAGACGTGGCCTCGTGGGTCGGTGAGATGTTGCATGAAGCACCAGTTGTTTCATCTCACAGAAGGGGGAAGGAAAAAAAAATGTGTTCTCCGTGTGACAGTGCATTCAAATTTCCTGCTGTCCTCACACCGCGTTTCAGTAAACGGGTCATGCGCATTGCCTCGAGTGAAAGGCGTAGCTCATCCGTGCAGCTGCATATCACTCAAACGACCTTATAGCAGCAAGTTTGTTGCAGCATCACCACAATATTGTTTTATCCTTGTCAAATTGTAGCTCATCTCGTGTGCACAATCCTCATCATATCACTGGTGTATCTAGTAAGGCATAAGGTATTGATTGTCTGGAGTATTGACTGCTATCTCAGCATGACAAGGGCTAAGAAAAGATATGGCAGAAACATGTAAGACAACCTGTCTGTGAGCTTATCAGGCTTAAGTAATTGCTAGAGTGCTCAGCATGCAACAGGGACTGGTAGAGGTTAAGGTTACATGAAGACCCTTCAGTGAATTGTAGGGCACCTTTTAGTTGAGTCCCAAGTCGGTACCAAGACCAGGTCCAGTTGAGTTTGAGTCAAGACCAGGTCCCAAGAAAGCAGAGAGCAAATCAAGACCGAAATAGGTAAACAGTGTACATTTCTTTCCAAATGTAAAAAAAATAATGCAGTATAAGGATCAACAGATGTAGGAACTGCAGGAACTATGTACTATATACCCTTCAACATCCGACCAAGTGGAGAAAAAAAAACTATCTTTGAAAATGTTGAGACTGGCATGCATTTTTGATTGTCTGGCATTGGATGATTATTAACAACATTGTGAAATTATATTGGCTATTGGTAGGCTATCCAGAGTGAAGAAGGCCATCTGTGCTCATCTGTGTAGCTGCAAGATAGTCCGGCTTTAGATAGTCTGGCTCTTATATTGCAATAATTGTTATAGCCTATCCGTAACATACAGGTGTACCTGCTATAGGCAACAAGAACCACTATGTAAGGTGTTGATTACAAATAGTATAGAATTTATAAGGGGGCTAAACATCATGCTTAGTACCATAGGAAGAAAAGGACCACGTAGAGCATCTGACAGAATGGCTTCAGTGTTCAGATGTGTCCTCAGGGTTGTAAGCTGAGCCCACCTGTGTGACATGCCCACACAGAAAGCTCAGTCCCCCACCCCCCCCACACCCCTTCCTCCTCTCAGGATCAAGTTGGAACTAGTTGGGCTTCCCTCTGGCTCGTGTCCACTCTCATTTAACTCTTTCTGATGGCATTCTCCATCTCGGAGGATCTGAAACGTAGACCAACTTGAGGCAACGTAGGGGCCGTCTTAACCACACATGGAAGAATGTCTGCACATTCATATGGAAATTTGTTGGCTTTTTGCACAATTCATGACTTTGTTCTTCCTGTGTGTACAGACATGTACTACCAAACACAGATGATGATGATGTCTTGAAATGTGCATATGTTAACCCCAATAAGAGCTCTTTGTGAATTATTCATTGCCGTCCCACATCCACATAACTGTTCTTTCATTTATAAAGTAAACACTATACAGGCTTACTGTTTTGCTTAGCACCAAACACAGCCATGTTTCTGCTGCTGTTTCACCACCAAAATCCAACTTTCAATATGAAATGAAACACAACTTTCATTCCAACATCCAGACTGGAATGTAAATGGGTTATTTCCATTCAACATTTACGTTTAGTCATTTACATCCCAGTGCTGCATATAGCCAAATACAATCAAGCCAGGTGTCAAAATAAAAGCCTTCAAATAATAAGAGGACGTGTTGTTTGTGTGCAGATATTAACTATAGAAATGTGACCACAGCCAACAACCACCAAACTGGAGGTCTTTGCCTGTTCGGTCGGCTAGGTGGTCGTTGTGGGTATTACAATGAGAGTATTGAACAGCGCCGAGGTCCTTTTCATCCTCAAAGCCTTGCATAGAAACTCTTGGATGAGTTTGGAAAAGCCAGTCCAACAGCCGGTACTCGGCCGGTCAGGTTTTAATAATGAAATGACAACATCTCCACTCCGTTACGGCTCGCTAAAACGCACACTGCTGCCAAAGTTGTTTAAATATTTGACTAAACTCTGGGCCAGAGTGGTGTGTGTGTGTGTGGGTCTTTCTGAATATTTCATAGTTTCTGAGGTTGAATAGACGTTCTATTCAGTGAAAGGGAGATTCCTGGCTTCATTTTTTTTTTCACGCATCAAAAAATATTTTATATAGAAATATCAAACCAACAATATTTACCGCTAATATTTTAGATTCCTTTTTTGGGCTTTTTTGACAGGCAGTCAGTTTCCTTTATTATAATAGTGTCCCCCTGTATCACTGTCACTTAAAAGCCTTTTTTTTTTTTAACGTTGAAGTGGCTTTCATCCACAGAAAACACCGTTATGGAGCGACCATATTGTATAACAGTGTTTTGGTTGCTGCTGTGAGTGGTCTCCTCTGTCCAGACCCTCGTGTTGAATGCCGTCTGCACAGGCTGATTGCCAAATTTGTCTTGTGAGAATTATCTGCTCTCCCTCCACGCAGAACAAGAGATTCCTTATACCAGAGCGAGTTGGACTCTCTCTCACTGCTGCTGTATGCAAGATGTGATTTAATTCAATCACTTGTGTTTTTTCATAGCATGTACATTGGATAATCACATTGTGTCTAATGTAAGAGATCTTTGGCGTATTAGGTCCAAATCAAGTGGCCTTTGTGTGTTCCCTTCCCAGCCCAAGTTGATGGATGAAGGACAAGCCCATGCCTTCCTGTCCCGCCTCTGTTTACATCCATGTTGTATTGAGTTTTAGACAAGAGCTGGGTCTTCCCTTGTTCCTCCTGACAGCACATCTGTCTCCATTAGAGTGTACTATTGATGTGCTTCTCTATCAGTCAGCCTTCCACTGTTGCAGAAAAGAGGAATCCCATTGTTCTCTACAGTCATCCACATTATAAATATGTCCATCAGCTGGCTAATAAAGACAGAGGGAGCGTATTCAACTTCAAAACTAGCGTTGGCTATTTTTCTGATATATCTAGACAGTTGCAGAACACTGGCGATTGTCACACGGCCACATATTCCAGCTTCTCACATGTAGCGCCTGCTAAAGTAAGGTCATACATGGTGAATTCATGACATGCTGACAGTCAGCATAATCTGGGAGAGCATCTGCGGTGAATGGCATGCTTGCTGCAAGTCGATCCCAGATGCTTGGCAGAGCACAACTCCCCTCTAGCAGCGCTACACTTTAGAGCACTGTTTCTCAATCCAGTCCTCAAGGACCCCTCTGTCCTGGAGGTTTTAGCTCCAGCTCTACTCAGGCACACCTGAACCAATTAAGGTATCATGAAAACCTGAAGCCTCTAATTGGTTCAGGTGTGCCTGAGTAAGGCTGGAGCTAAAACCTCCAGGACAGGGGGTCCTTGAGGACTGGATTGAGAACCACTGCTTTAGAGCAGCGGTCCTCGTATCAGGTCCTCGGGGGTCCAGAGTACTGCTGGTTTTCTATCCTACCAGGTAGTTAATTGCATTCACCTGTCATCCCAAGTTTAAATCAGTGAGTGACTAGACAGCTAGAATGAAAACGATGTGGCAGAATATAAAACCAGCAGTACTCCGGATCCCGAGGGCCACTGCTTCAGAAGGACTTCCATGCACTCTTTATAATGTGTGAAAAGCTCGGGTTGTGTTTCGGTCACCTCAGGAAGCAATGTTCACACTTTCAGATATGACTATGATTAGGCGTGAAAACCTTAACAGACGCATGCTGTATGAATTCAAGCTTGATTTCCAACACCATAAATTATTACTGCGTCTAAATGAACGTTGATCTCATCAAAGCGATGGCCCTGCGCTGTGGCTTTGGCCTTGGAAACAAGCAAACAGAACGCTCCCCACAAATTGAGTCAAGTTGCCTGAGCAGGCTAGAGTATTGACTTGTGCTTCAAAGCTTTCTTTGAGGTTGCGGTACTCTGGGAAAAGTGATTTCTTCAAAAGATTCTGTTCCAATTACAGCGGGCTACTATTCCTAAGTGAGAGGCCAGTGTGCAACGTGGAGAATAGTGGATGGGATTCAGTGGCACTCTCCATAATGGTCATGGGGTTTGGAGAGACATGGCAGGGATAGCGTGTAAAAGCCATATCAAAGCTCCGTTCCTCCTCCTGTTTCTGAGCTGTGAACAGGAGCTTACGACCTGCTGTCAGAAATGCACCGGGCGATGATCATTTGGTTCACGTGGCTGACAGAGCCTTGTGGTTCGGATGAATAATGGATACTAAGTGCTCTAAACTGCTGAGGGTGTGAGTCACTTTGGGGAGGCTGGAGTTAGGCTAACTTGACTGCGCCATCAATCATAAGAGAGAACTTCTCAAGTCAATTTGATTTTTGCCTGGAGCCGACGTTGGTGTAGGAAGCGATTTTACATTGGTACGGTGAGTTAGCATGGATTTGTGTTTGAACCCAACAGATGTGCATCGTACTTCCAGTAAACTCACACCTATATTGTAGTCTGTGTCCATTGTGGATTCAACAAGTGTATAGGTTACCCTACCCAGCAGCTACTACTGTATAAGCCACAAGCATCTTTTAAATAACTAATACTGGAGAGCCACCAATGCTGTATATGTTTCAACCAATCAGCTTCAGCTTTTTCTGCGCTTTCTAGATTAATTTACTGCCTGTACCGGTGTCTTTGATGTCGACTCTAGAGAGGCAGCCCGCTGCTGGAAACCACTGGGTTCTCCACTAATGATCTCTACCAGCCCAGGGTTGAGGTTACTGCTTTCACGTCTTGTGTAACAGTTGCATTTTTTTTTAGATGGCCGTCGTACACAGTGTTCCTTTTCAGCACAATGTGTCATCTGTCTCCCCCGAGGGACACGGCGGGGACACGTGTTGTTAGATGTGCGGGGACCGTTAAGAAAATAAACACTTGAACCCTTGTGGTGGAGGATGTTCCCTCCAATGTTGTTGTAGATTCACAAAAGAGCCTTATGCTTTTGCTTATGTTGCAGAAGAGCCTTATGCAACATTGCTCACAGCCTAACCGTTGTTTAATAATGAAATGTGCTATTAGGTACGCCTAATTGCAACTTGTATTTATAGACCAATTGCTTTGCTTACAGCTCTGTGAGCAAAATCTGAACAGGCAAACATGGTATTGCGTCTGTGTCCGAGCACGTACTGGATGTATGATTGTGCAGAATGTCCTCTGGTAATTGTGAATTAAAATGTATGACAAGATAACATGTAAGCTAGCTAGTTAAATATAGCTGCTAATACTGTCAGATGACTTCATCTCACTGTTTCACTGCATTGTCATCATGCACACTGTTCAATGTTACATACTCAACTTACTCAATGCCATGTAGCCTGGTCTAATGCCACTCTTGTCTGCAGCGCTACCTAGGCCAGACTCAAAATCAATTAAATTAAGATTTTTATTTTTTGTCACAATGTCAAAGATTTTATTTCTGATTTACACATTTGTGCAAATTCATAAAAAATGAAAAGCTGACTGGTTTTAAGTGAATTAATCAAAATGATTCAGCCCATTTGCAGTGACATTCCAAAACAAATGTCCATATGAGGTCCCATAGATGACCACGCATGTCAAAGCAGAAACTCGACCATAGACTTCAGAGACACAAATGTGAGGAGGCCCTTTCTAAAGTGTTAGAAGTGCACAGGAGCACAGTAGGCTTCTTCCTTAGGAAATGGAAAGAGACTCTTTCTAGAGCTGGTTGTCGGACCAAACAGCAACCAGGCCAGAAGGACCCTAGTCAGGTGACCAGGAACCCAACGACCACTAACAGAAAAACAGAGTTCCTTGGCTGTAACGGGAGATCTTCCCAGAAGAACAGACAGTGCAGCACTTCACAAATCTGAGCTGTTTGACTCCGTGGGGGGAGAAAAACACTACAGTATGCCGGGGGTTTGCTAAAAGGCATGTGAAAGACTCTGAAGGCATGAGGCAAAGGTTGTCTGGTCTGATGAAACAGAAACCTGGCACATTTCATCATCCCATCTAACACCATAAAGCATGGTGGTGGTGGCGTCATGCTGTGGCGGTGCTTTTCAGCGCCATGGACTGGGAGACTTGTAAAGCCCAGGTCAGACTGCAACACTGTTCGAATCTCGCCCAGTGAGGACAGTTCAGACTAAATGTCCTGTCAGGAAGCTGTGTGGGGTGTCACACATGAAGACAAGGGATCACACACTACCCGACTTTGTCATTCAGACATTTTCCCGTTCGTTCAGAACAGTTCACTATAAGTACAATTACTTGGTAGTTTTGTGGTACTGAAGCTACAGTGTAATGTAAATGTTTACATTTACAAGGATTTTTTTCTATGAGACTTCTCTTCCATTTGAAAACTGCAATACTTACTTACTTAGATATTTCATTAGATATCGTTGGATATAATTTTTGTTTTCACTTTGTATTTATGGGATATTTTGAGTAGATTGACAAAAAATCTCAATTGAATCCATTTTGAATTCAGGCTACAGCAAGCCGAAATAAGGAAAAGGTCAAAGGGGTTGAATGTTTTAAAGGCACCTGTACTTATCCTTAAAGGTACAAAGTAGAGTATTACTATTTATAAAAACAGCACTGAAGTTTAACCAGGTTGTAGCTGTTTTTTTTAAGGAGTCACATTTATGCACATCCTGCCAAGCGGATCTCTCATTCTTCCCTCTTCAGCTTTTGTGTTCTCCACCACTGATGGTGATTGGCAGTGATTGCGATGGGTTGTGACACCTGGACAGCATCAGCAGTCCGGGATGTTGCCACGGATCTGTAACTGTAGACTCACCTGCCACATTGCTCCAGCGGTATCGAATGGCCTGTCAATGTATTGGATGTCCAATTCAATCAACTCCTAAATTGAGGGAGGATGGCGTTGGGGGTTTAATGGCGTCGTGCCGGTGATGAGATGAGTATTTTGTGCAGCCTAGCTACATGCAAGCGAGCTGCATTTTTTAAATGCCTGTGGTTGGAGCAGACGTGGAATCAGCATTAGCCCACGTTTCATTGATAGGCACTTTTATTGCGCTGCTGCCTGATCTGTGTGGTTCCCCCAGTATTCAAGGAGAGGAACAGATAAGGACACCTCAAATATGTCATTTCAACTTATTTGTTTCTTCAGAGACGCCTTCAATCTATGAGACTGCAACACAGATATCAGTCACATCAGCTTGAGTTAATATTTGGTTGTGTATTAAATGGCAGCAGCTCCAGTCGTTATCATCACAGCCCACCATGTAAGACGTTTATTCTACACTTATGGTAGATAGCCAGTGTAAATAATGATCTTCTGACGTCATGTCCTGAAGTCTTGTTATGTGCTTCCAGTGCTTTTGTTTTCGTTGGATCTCAATTCAACAAATTGTTAAGTTTAATGGAAAGGGGTGTGTGTGTGTGTGTGTGTGTCTGTGTCTGTGTCTGTGTGTGTGTGTGTGTGTGTGTGTGTGTGTGTGTGTGTGTGTGTGCGTCCCAAGAAAATTCTAAATATCTGGTGCAGTCAGTTTACCTGTGAAAGCGAGCCCAGTGTGTTGATAAGGACACAGATTATTATGACTGGTTGCCTCTGCAGACCGGACATTCCTGTCTTTACTATGAAAACGGTTCAGTTTAATATTGGGTTCACGACCTTGGCTGCAGATGAGGTCACATTGAAAGGAAGCCAGCCTGACCGCAGCGCTGAGTGCCTTTTTTATTTCAGTCATAGTCATCACAAAGTCTAGACATGGCAATTCAACTCCTCCAATCTCTGGGACTCCTCTCAGACAGGCTGAGCTCTCTCTCTCTCTGCTCTCTCTCTCTCTTTTCACTGTTTGGTTATCAGGGTGTCTAACCCAGCGGAGCCTGGGGCGCACTTTAGCATCGCTATGTAAGCGAAGCACATGATGTAGGCTGCAGCGCTCAGCTGAACAAGCGCCGCTGTGCCCTCGGCCCTCTCTTCCTCTCTTCCCCATATGCACCCTCCGC
This sequence comes from Hoplostethus atlanticus, assembly GCA_034670405.1. Taxonomy (NCBI): domain Eukaryota; kingdom Metazoa; phylum Chordata; class Actinopteri; order Trachichthyiformes; family Trachichthyidae; genus Hoplostethus; species Hoplostethus atlanticus. The sequence continues at coordinate 6,362,973 of JAXDDX010000003.1, read as the reverse complement.
CGTTTCATCATCTCCGAATGAAATCCGAGCGCGGCTGTCATCGCTGACGTGATGGCCACACGACATCACTGGTGCTATGACAACAACACTCCAGCCTTTCCTCCCGTTCACAGGTCTATTTTGGACCGCTGCCGAACGCTCCAAATTATCGATGCACCACATTAAAACTGTTCCCTCTCTGCTCTCGTTGCTCTCGAGGTGATGCAAACATTTTCTTTTTCATCAGGCTGCTATCAAATCCTGCTCTTTTAAACACCACAAAGAAAACTAAATGATCTGGAATAGAAACGAGATATTTCTCCCACTCATTTTTCTTCTCATTTCTAAGCCAAGGATGACGTAAAGTTAACATTTAAACCTGCTTATTGATCCAGATTATTGTATGATCAGAGAAAACTGAGGCAAGACAGATCTTATCTGTGTTACTGAAAGATGTGCACGATAAAGAGGTCGCAACATTTAGTGTAAACACGATGCTTCTCGTAGGGGAGGGGAAATGCAATTAAAGAGGAGACGAGGGAGGGAAGACGCATTCCTGCTGGCAGTAGGTTTTTAGTTTTAGGGGGTGGAATTAAGAACGAGGGAGGGAGGGAGCAAGAAGAGAGGGAGGGAGCAGAGAGTGTCAGGAGGAGGAGGGGGGATTTACAAACAGGCACTCTCCCTCCCTCCCTCAGTTCCTCAACTCATCCTTGCATATAGTCAGTCAGTCTGCTGTGGACTTGAAAAAGGAGTATCAATAATCCCCTCGCATGGAGCTTGAAATTTCCCTCCAGTGGTGTTTTGGAGTTTCTCTGGGCTGCCTGGAAAAAGAAGTGACACTCTCTGGTTGTACCCAGTAAAGGTAAGTCACTGTGTTTGCTGCTGTGCATTTTGTCCCTTTTTGCAACATTGTGAATTGGGGTGTTGTGTGTTCAGAGATAGCAGCAGAGACAAATGGCTCTCCAGTTTCAAAGCTCCCACCTTCCACAAGAGGTGCTAAATGAGACCAGTTGTAGTCACACGTCTGCTACCAACAGGCGAGCTGGGCCGTGAGTCAACGTCTGCAGGTTTCTGTGTTTTATTTTTTTTACATTTTAAGAAACGTGTGAGATGCAGCCATAGCTTTTGTGGATCATGTTGTGTCCTTGGATGGGCTTTTTCAGGATTTATCAGAAACTCATTCCTGTTTATTTCCTTTTAGGGCTTCCTATTTTCTTGCCCCTTCCCATTATTTCATGCTTTTGTGTCCCAACCATATCCCAGGGTGTTCAGGGACAGTTTTGGGTGGGGTTTGTACCTGTAACTCTGTGTATGGTACAACTTTACCTCACAACTGCAGGCAATATGCTATTGTATTGCTCTGTATTCACTGGCAGACCCAGACAATACAGCTTGTGTCTGCATCATTGTAATGACAAAGCACTGGTGGCGGTGGTGGTGGTTTTGTGATGCTGAGAAAGGGGAGATGATGAATTGCAAATGTGAGAGATGGTCAAAGTCAAGGTGGGGGTTGCGGGGTGGGGGGTGCTGAAGGACTTCATGATGTGCGAGTTCATTTAAAATCTGGGCTTTGTGTTTGGAGCCTGTGACTCCTGCGGTGGAGAGAAGGGGTGAGAAATGGTCATCTGGTGTCATAGTTATGGAAATGTATTGACCGTCCTAGGCTTACCAGGACAGGAGGTCAGGCTTCTAAATCTTGACAATGCCCCTGTCATAACCAGAGAGCCAAAAAAAAATCCTCCTTTTTCAGCAGATGATATGAAAATCCCATGCAGTGGGAGTGTTGTCCCCAGTCTCAGTGTGATCTAACCCAGTTATTCTCCTGAGATGGAAATATCTTTAATCACAGATTGATTCGCATGGTCTTCTGTCATAAGCTTTAATTAAAAGGCACTGTTGAGTTAACAAGGGTTTTATTGTACTTTTACACGTCAGTGGAGTTAACTTGAGAGTCAGGTGGTCAAATGCTTATCTTATTGGAAAAAGTTATATGGGACAATTCAGCGTGGCAGCACACCGCCACCATGTAGCCTTCCCAGTTATTTTCCTTCCCACTGCTGCACATGATAGTTTTCTGTTTTTAATGTGATGTTTGTGAAGCTTTACTTGCTTCACCAGTAAGATATGTTCCATACCTTTTTGGTTATGTCAACATGGCTAAACCAATAGCAGTTGGCCTCATCATAAGTACATGCTCACGCTAAAGTACATGTACACATGGAAAACTGCTACGGTTGTTTTGCTTCAGGCATGTGCTAATTTGTTTTTATCTGAATGTGGAGCCACGTGCTGCCATTTTTTTCCCCCCTGGCAGTTAACGTAACGTCACGACTTCGTCAACCTGGAGTTGTGATTGGGTCACCACGGGACTGTAGCTCTTTCACTGACCAAGCACTCAGTACCAAGGTTTGAGAGGACAATTCTCACAATTGACCTATTAGAATGATTTTGAAAGGAAAATATTGTTCAAACTGCATCCCTTTTACAAACATGGAATTGTGTTTTCCCTGAGTACTTAGATGCATATCATAGTAACAGATGTATATTAATATTTCCTGTGACATGAAAATGGGCCAGATGTCAATAGGTCAATACAGTACAGCCTAAAGCTTCTCTGTTTACACTGAATAGGAGACTCAACTCGTACAAAGTTCAAGTACAAATAATTCTTGGTGTCATCACAGGCCTGAGTCACCAAGCCATTCATCGGTATGGATGTTCACTACAGACCTAAATATGCTTCTGTAAGACTTGGAAATAACATATTTCAAAGAGGAAATTTAGTATTACTCTAACCTCAGTTGTTTCTGACGCTGTTTTTGAAACTTTAAAGTATGAGCATCTGCCTGCACTGGTGATTTAAGAAGCCTCTCAAAATGCTAAACCTGGTGGATGGTTGAAGGTAGTGGGTTACAGCTGAAATGTGACTTTATCAGTGGCATTTTGCTACAGGGCAGTAGGCCAGACCTGCACTGAAACCTCTGATCAAGACTGCTCGGAGCAAGCCGACACATTTTCTACCCAGCTTTGTGTAGTCATGTGTGTCAGGATCCAGCTTGGTTATGCTTCATTGCACGAGGCTGCACGGTGGGGAGCTGAGAGCTCCTACGGTGTTATGGTTGAGACGGTGCTCGGGGACGACTTCTCTGCAGGTTCAATCTACTGATCTGATTTAGAGCAAATCTCCTCAACGAATCCGAACAGAGGACACATCGACTTACTAATGAAAAACCAAACGCTCCAAAGACGGCTGACGGCTGTTCTCTGGAAAGTCTGTCATTTGGAAACTTGTTCTCACATCCAAGATGAGTTTATACAGGAACACTCCTGTGTTTCTCATCTCATCGTTTCAGAGAAGGAGGCCTGCCAGGGTTAGTCATGCTCTACCTCCTTCAATACGTCATGCAAGGCAACTTCACAACGTAGCCTGAATCTATTCGTTCCTTGTTCTTTAATATTGGAGTCAAAATGAAGACAATAGGACTTGACGTCGGCCCAGATGTGTTTTTGAGAGGAGTTTTGATTGTGCGTCTGTATTTGTGGTGCTACAAAAGAGAACACACTTGAATTGAAGCCTAGCTTGATATTCCTGCCCACTGACCTGGAAGCAAAGGATTGCCTCCGTGGAAGAAGATCCTGAGTGAACCAGAGTAACAGAAAACACATTCAGCGTAGGATCGCTGTTCAGCGTCCCTGGCATTGTGTCTATTCTGTAGCCAGTAAATGGACATTCAGGCAAAGACAAGTCAGCTGCCATAATGAGACTGGTAGGTGAATGGCTCGCCCAGCAGCGTACTGGCGTCTGGCTTGATGACATCAATTCAGTGCTGTTCACACAGCCCTTTTCCTGGCAGTGCTGGCTAGCAGACTAAAGACGGTGTTTGGCTGAAAAGAATAGCATCCAAATTCAATTAATTTGGGTTTTTAGAAAATGAGAGCATCCGTTATATTTTTTCTTCATGCATCACCAGATATTCTCTGTCCCACATCACTCTGAGAAGGTGCAGGTGAGGCGGCGGGGGTCAACCCAACCACGCAGAGCAATTTTTGAGACGTTCTCAATTTGAATGTCCCTAGTGCAGTGGCCTTGTGCCATTTGGTTACTTTTGCATGAGGCTTTTGTGTTTTAACAAAGTTCGCCATGCCTGAGTCCACATTGGCTCACACACACAGCAGGAAGACAGAGAGACAGCTACTAGCTTGTAAGGTAATGGTCGCACTAGTTATTGCTAAGTTTGATGTAAGCTAAATAATCACTCTCACTGTTTGTTGCCACAAATATCTAATTTTTAACATTTTGACATAACATCATTTGAGGGGGAAATTGCCGAGTGTGTTTGGGGTCTGATTGTGGCATTGCCTGTTGTAAAACTGTGGAATGTGAAGCATGTTAAGGCAGACTAAAGTTGACGCCTTGTGTCGCCTGGTGTTGCCAGGGGGAGACCTTTTCACCGACAATGACCGTTTCCAGCTACGAGAAGGTCATCTCGTGAAATTCTCTGGCGATTTTTAGTGGTGATATTTCGTCACACTGGCTGCAGCCTATTTCAGCACCTGAAACATTTTTTCATCATCTTTCCAGCTGGATACTTCATATAATTAAGTATTGATCTATAATTCTGCCACTGCCCGGTAGCACATATTACCTCAGCGTCTGATTAAGCAACGTAGAAGTTTACATCATCGGGGGTTCGGTTTGAGTGACTTATAGGGTTTACATTTGCAATGAAGGATTTAGCTGTTGCTTGTATCCAAAGCAACTTAAATGAGTGCAATAGTCCTGATAGGATTCAATTCCTAGATGACCGACATTACTAGCAACCAATAGAGTGCAAGAGTCAAAGGGTCAAAACCACAGAGCCCTGACAGTGGCCTTTTATATGAGAGGTACTAGGTAAAAAATGTAGTGAAAATGCACTTCTCTTGTTTATTACAAGAAGAGAAAGAAAATATGGTGGAAGGAGGAAAATTTACTTTGGAGATGTGCTTTCATTAAAAGATAATCAACGGAATTGCTTCGTTCTGGCAAATCCCAAATCTTCAAAGGCGATAGACACACTGCCACCATTTATCTATTTGACAGTAATGAGGATGAATTTGTGGCTAAACATGTAAGGTTCAGCGCTGTCAGTTGTCCTTTCATCTGAACAAGTGATAATTGTTAGTTCTGTCTGGCAAAACTAAAAACATGTACAGACCCATTATGCTCTCACCGCTTTAAGGGGCACAGTTTCTAGGGTTGTAGTAGAAATTCCCTCACTCACCATACCAGCTACAGTTCCCTTCCCCCGTAGAACTGTAGTCATAGGAGTCACTACAACCTTACAACCTATCCACCACCCCTTTGTCTCACCAGTGGGCCATGGGTATACCTCCAATTAACAGCTGTTTAAGGACTTCAAAGGCCCCAACGAGGAGCTAAGGGGCTGTAAGCAGGAAGTACTCTTGATGGCCCCATCGATTGTGACAGAGATGAAAGTACTCTATGGGTGCGGCACAATGTGACACCATAAGATCTTGTATCTTTTGGCAGTAAAGGGGAGCAAAGAAACTGTAGATAGTTCCCCTCAACATTGCATCTCATTGAAAGTGAGATTTTCAATCATCCGGGTGTCTTCTATTCTGCATCTTATATCAGTGCCAATTTCACAGCTCCATCGGTACGCCTAGTGCATCAAAAAACACAATAGATAATAACTAGAGACAACAGTTGCAGAAGAAACAGATTGTGACAAAGAAACAGACTGGCAAATTGTCCCACTGTCAACTCAACAAATCAATTCAAACAACAAATATGAAGCAATGGATTCAAAAACAGCCCTAATTTGTAATTCATGTTGAAAATTTGAACCAATGGTTGTAGATGTTACTAAACGGTTCTTGACCCAGCAAATATGCAGCATCTGCTGCAGACCCAGCCCATACACAGAGCTCAAACAGAGGCAGAATCAATGGCCTTTGCACACAGCAGTCCCTGAGAGAAAATATTTGCAGGAACAGAGATGTTACCAGGCTAAACAACACAAGCTGCTACTCAACACGATCTCAATCGACAAGGTCATTTTAGCAGCTGTCAGATTTCAGTAAAACATGACATATCTGTTATTAATACTCAACGAGAATAGTTGAACAGAAAAGCATAGCCAGCAGATTTATTGTACAAAATATAGTACACTTTTAGCCTTAAAACAGACAGCCCCTCTGGAGCCTCTTACATTGACGTGCATTCACTGAATAGGGATGGGGTGCAAAACGGTGATTTTCATTTTCCCTCATGTATTTGTAGTAAGTTCGTAGTATGTTCTGGTACAAAAGTAATACAGTAATATTAGGTTACGCTGCTCAGAAGTTTATTAACACACCAGGAGGGGAGAAAACTGTTTGATTAAAGAAGAGGAGAAAACAGCTCTTGCATCCCCCTCCTTTTTTTAGTCGCCCCAACACTCCAATTTTCCAGCTACTGTTCCAATCTGCCTTTACCTCTGATGAGGACTGTCAGGCAGCACCAACTATAATGTCAGCCATTATTTGGGTTGGTATGTGCTGGCGGAGGCGGCTGGTGTTAACAAAGTGCTATAGCACACGGCCACCTGAGCCCTTCACAATGGGGTCACACGAGTCGCAGCATCAGCCAGCCTTTGCAGCCATCTTCTGGAACTTGAAATCAGTTCTGCGGCGAATGAGAGTGGGTGGTAATGCCTGCTGGTGCGTCTATTTTTGATTTCAGCAAGATAAGTTCAAAGCTGCAATGTGTCGCTTAAGCTGTCACTATAGGTGTGTACATACTACTACATGGCTAACCTCAGCAATACAATAATTCTGGTAATAATAATGTCTGTTGAAAAATGTCCGACTTTCTGCAATTAAGATATTAGCATTGGCAGTAGAATTTTTTAGGACTAATATTAATATGCCTATTGAGTCGGGTGCATATTAGTAATCCAATTTCTCTATCTTCTAGAGATTAATAATGAATTAGGCTGAATGAAACGAGGCTAGATCGGCCAAAAGCTCCAGTGGCTGCAGAACATTTAACTGGCCCGTCGCTTCATATTGCATTCTGTGCCACTGCTTGGCACAAAGCTATCCGAGACGACTCAAGCTGCTTCCATTATCACTGAAAGCCCCCTTTCCAGCTGTTCCTCATTCAGAGTTTCTAGGGTTACTGATCAAATTCAGAAAAATACTCTGGCTGAAGACAGTTGTCCATAGTCTACTTTTGTACTGCTGAATGAAGACGGGAGAAAAAAAAACTGTTTCATTCATCAAGACTCATTCAAAGTAGATGCCATCCTGGAGAAATGCACCTCACTAGCTTGTTGCATTTGAAAGAGGATGCAATTTAAAAACAAGCTGTTGATGTCAAATTTCCCCCTGGCCTGATAGAATCCAAAATACACTTGATCACACTTGGGAGCATAAAATGAGTCATGAGAACAAGAGACAGGATACACAGAGACGTATGACGTACTCTTTCAGTGGTAACCCCCCCTGCACACAGCTACCTGTGTTATTATCTCAGAGTCTGGAGTGTTCAGATTACAGGGTTTTGTGTTGGAGCTTGTAACTAGTTGGCCCCGTGCATTCTTGCTTTTCACCAGCGTAGTTAGGTTAGATGACAGGAATGTCTGCAAGACCCTAAGCAATAGAGTCGAAATCAGGATCAGATCACGATTAAGTCCAATTTCTGTCTGTCTTCACCCTGAAAATATGCTTCTGATTTTTGCAGGGTTCGACAACCAACTGGTTTCCAGTGGCCTTCAGATTTTGTCCGGGGTGTCTCAATACATGATTTGTATTTTTACACTAAACTCATGAAGGCTGGAATGTGCGGCCAGGTGTTTCACCCTCTCCTGTATTGGAAATCCATACGTCAGATTTTAGCTGTAGGGCAAGAATTTCATCATTTCCTCAAATAACAGTGCCGTGACATTTTTGTCCGTGGGGATCTAAAGAAGAAGAGCAGGTGGGGGATTTGAACATATTTGCCCTGCTCCTGTTCCAACAGGCCCGAGTATTTGTCAAATATAAGCCGGGCTTTTAAGTGGTCTTTTAATAACAAAGGACCTTAAATCTACCTGCCACATACTTCAGGGATGACCAAATCCCACTGTGCATGGAAAGGAAATGTGAATAATTGACATTTCCTGACCCCACAGGTTTCAGATAACATGGGCATTGTTGTGGACCACAGTGGTTCTGCCATGCATCAGACTTTGTGACATTTATTCTCCAGTATTGTCACTTAGATAGATAAATTGTAGTCTTTTGTTATAATGTCCTCCTTACTATAAAGTCTGATTTTCTCCAGTAGGGACAGAACAACATCCACAACATAGTTATACTCCATGTTATTTTTCCCAATAACAGTAACCTCTGTCTCACTCTGACTAAGAATGTTACAGGCCTAGATTAGACAGGCAATTGGGTGAATGTGGCTCAGTGATGCCCCCGAGCCACGTTTTAACACTGAACACTTAAAGAATCTGCTGAATTATGAATAACATTGAACTTCACTTCAAGGCCCCTGTAGTAGACTCCGCCAGGAACAAAAGTTTTGCAAAGTCCTAGATAGCATAATGTTGAGTAATACCCTTTAAGGTTTTACATCAAATATCTTGCCTAGTTGGCTATAGGCCCTCGGTAGTAACTACAGAATGAATGTGTGTATGGCCTAATGTAGTCTGGATGTTTGAAACATATATTGTGAGTTGGATATTTGCCGATTTTAAGGCTTGTTTCAAGAAACCCACTGCTTCTTTTAGAGCCAGGTACTGAGTGGCTACAACAAGTCGTGGTGACTTTCTGATGCCGTACTGTTGCTAATCTGACTCACAATAAGCCCATTCTTCTTTGAAATCTGTGGGTGGCTGGAATCTACTGTGGTCATGTATTGCATTAAGGGGCTGTAATGAATTGCTTGTCTTTGAGTTTTGCTGCTATGTGCTCTCATGCAGCCCTCTGAGAATGAAGGGGCGACCCAATTACCTGGACCCTCATTCTGTCAAATGCCAACAACATTTACTAATCTAATTCTTTATTTCCTTTTTATTTATAGAATTTATGTTCATCAAGGAAGACGGTTTGAGAGATAACGATACTAAGCTATTTCTAGAAAAGCCCTTTGGGTGGTCCGGGGATTCGGTGCTCTGGAACATCTTTCCCAACGTTGGCATTTCTTCCTCATGTATTAATAAAGAGCTGGTGCTGGAGTTGGTGCACCCGCAGCATTGCAGCTGGAGAAAATGTGAAACCTCATTTATCCAATTGCATGGGGAGTCAAAGTACGTTGAACTATTTCAGTGTTCAGATAACGGAAATACATTGGAAATGTTTTGTACCGGTATTTCAACCTATCGAACATGCAGCTTGTACATTCCCCGAAGGCCCTGTATTGTCTCAGTGGTCTGTTGTTTGTATGTTTAGTGGTCCAAGCAGAGCAGGTGCTGGAACCCTCTTGTTTTTTCTTGTTTTCTTGTTGATTCTTCTACTTTTTTCTGTACCTCACAGACCATGCAGAACGCAATAAAATCGATTCTTGTAACAGTTTGGCCGTGAGACACAAAATATTATTTGTTTGTCTTGATGCTGCTTTCCTGCCCGGTTTTCCCTTGAAAAAGAGATTCTTAATGTAAATGGGACTGTTGTGTGTCTGTCTCGTATTTTAAAATGTGGTTAGCTAGCACAGGCAGTGACTACTAAGCCTGCCTCTGGCTCGTGACATCACTCGTGACATCACGGTTCCTTGGTTCCAGACCAACAGCTTTTTGGTGCCGGAATGGAGTGAAATTTGCAGCCCAGGAACCATTTTCTTTAGGTGGGAATGTACAGAATGGTTTGATATTAGTCACTGGCACAGGACCCATGTTGGTGGAAAAAGTGCCTACAGAGTGGTGACCAGGAAACACAAACACCAGGGATGATATCTGCAGTTATGAGGCTTTCCATACATTAAAATTTTGAAATCTATAAGAGACGGGGTGTTGTCCCAGTGTGGGTAAGGGCACAAACACAAGCTTGGAAGCACCCCTTTGGTGTAATGTCTCTGGAAGCCTTTTGTAAGCCTGGCCATGTCCTTCACTGAATCCATAGTTTATTTTAATGAGTGCAGTGGCATTTGCACTGTCCTTTCCCCCTCTGCACCTTTTTTTTCTGTTCTTTCTTCTTTTCTTCCTCTGTCCCAAGTGACCCAAACCCAAGTGAATGAAATGGGCAATAAACTGCAGGGTTGTTTGAAAATGAAATGCACTTGATTCAACATCTAAAGCTTGTGCAGTGCGGTACCTGTGAGGGGTGATGAGTGAGCAGAATGAGGAGGGGCAACATAAGGCAGAAAAACGGGGTCAGCTCCAGTTTATGTAACACCCCTCTTCAGAGTAAGCTTGAGTGCATGCAGCAGCAGGGCTCCCACTCATCTGTGTCGACTATACACGCAAATGCGGTGCCCCCCCAAAGGGTCTGTCCTAAAACGAAAGGAGTGCACATCAGGAGCAACAACAACGCTGTTGTTTAATCTTCCATCCCATCTGTTGATGGTCCCAGGCATGGAACAGGACGTTCTTGAGAGGGAAGCAGGCTGTCCAGCCCGAAGGCAGGTAGATCTAGTCCAAATGTGCAATATGGCGCAAAGTTATGAGCCCCCCCCCCCTCCTCCATTCTAGTCGCCTCAAATGCAGGAGGAAGTGCTTGAGAACAGACAACACTATGGATGGGTTGGTAGCTCTGAGTAACTTATTTCAGTCTGTCACAGCACTCGTCATTACCTCCCCTCCACTTCACACAAACCCCTGTGCATGTTGAAAGGGATGGAGAGTGGTGCACTGGATTTTGTGGGTGATGGAGAAGAAGCACCATGAACTAGTGTTACATTTGCTCCAACACTTTGCTTTCATTGCTTCAGCTCCTCTATCTCTGTTTCTGAGCAGCTCCAGGCATGACGCCGTTTGAGGCAAAGTCATTTGCAACGGAACTTGTCTTGTATTTGCACTGAGCGACCCCCTACAGGGACAGGGAGGTGTATAAGACCTACTTGGTACAATTACACACAGTGCAGCTTTCTACTGGAAAGAAGGAGAATATTTAGCTTTCATTTCATATTCATTTCAAGTTAAAAGGATTGCGATTTAAATTGGCAGCCAAAATACACTCCAAATATAGAGATTGTTAAAACAAGTGCAAGCATTTGTACCATTTGTTACCTTGCTTATACGGAGGAATAAAGATTTAATGTCCTTTATCCAAACTGCATGGATATTATGTCCCATGGGTTATTTTCCTTGATTATTTTTGTCAATGCACACAGGGCCAAACAACAACCAAACAATACCTTACATAAGACACTTTTTGAGTGTGACGTAAAGGCAATAGAAGGATGGACCACATACAGAAAACAGCAATTATTTAGCGGCCATTGATTTGTTTCTTTATCTCAAACTATTTCATAGCACTTCCCCATCTTGAGATACAGATTATATTAAGCACAAGCCAGTTCAATTATAACAGCATACACAATGAAAAATATATAAAGTATGATTCTGAAATATATTCTTACTTTTTTTTTAAATTTTTCTTTTTTTTTTCTTTTAGAGCTTTGTGGATCATAACCAGAAGCCCAGGGACCATTCTGTCTGAAGACCCATTGACGTTCAAAATGCCAGAAAAATCATTACTATCCTGCAGGTATGTTTTTTACTCACAGTCCTATTCCAGATGTCATTTGATTCGTGACACATTTCCCAACTGTGACTACGTGTTGTTTCCTTCTGTGTTTATGTCCTGTTCTTTGTGAGCTTACTAACCTCTGTCTCCATTTGGGTTTAGCCTCTGAATCATGGGAAATGTCGAGAGCCAGAATGGGGACCATGCCCTCTACGGTAACGAACGTGGCCACTTGTCACGCAAGCACATGTCTCGTTCCCTCCGCATCTCCAACAAGCAGTCCAGACGCTCTCGACATGCTTCATCAGGGAAAATAGAGCACAGGAATTCTGAGACAAGCACGCGCTCCAGCAGCACCCCCAGCATCCCACAGTCACTGGCTGAAAACGGCCTGGAGCCCTTCAACGAGACTAATGTCCTCTCTGACTTTGGCAGCCCCATATGGGTGGACCGCATGGCCATGAATCTGCGGCCCGTGTCCTTCCACAATGATCTGGCCAACCCCTCGGTGCACATGGACACCATGCACACGACTCTACCTGGCCCCGCCGCCCAGGAAGCACAGGACCGAGGAGTGTACACAGGCGAGGTAACCTACCTCCAGAAGACTCGGTATGGTCCCAGGGAAACTGTCAGCTTCAAGAAGAAGAGGTCCAAGTCTGCAGACATGTGGCGAGAGGACAGCCTGGAGTTCTCCCTGTCGGACCTCAGCCAGGAGCACCTGACCAGCACCGAGGACATCATAGACACGGCCAATGAGAGGGACTTTACTGACTGCGATGGCCACTTACAGTCCAGCCCCCAGGGACTGGAGGTGTTGGACTCCACTGATAGGGCTAACTCCCTGGACGAGCTATACAGCCAGAAGAGCCCTGCCCGCAGGCAACCCCACGGCCGCTATGCCAAATGGCATGAGGCCAAGAGGGCTATCAGGGAGGGTGAGGATGATAAGATGCTCTCCCCATCAGAGGAGGACGGGAACACCTACGGTGCATACACCCTTCCCTGTCGGCGCTCCCATTGCCTGTCTGAAGGCCTGAGCAGTCACCAAGCTGCCATGTGCGCCAGTATGCAGGGCAGGAGAGCACAGACTATACAGGTAGGAAGTACAGTAATCATCTTTTGCACCACTAGTTTGGCTATAAACATTTTCTGTTCAATGTGGCACATATGAGAGAAAACCGAGCAAATGAAAATAGGATGAAATGTATTGTCATGTATACACACCTGTTTGGTATTCTCCAAGTTAGCAGAATGTCACGAACCTGAAATGCTCAAGCCTCAGTCACAGGTCTTTTGTGGTCTTAGCAACAACTACTGAATTTTATGAAAAGCTGCCCAGAATCTTAATATGGTCTAGCTACATCACCTTCAATAAGACTATCTCCAAAGACGGTGCTCCTCATTCATTTTTCCCCCCATTGTGTCTGAGCGTTTCCTCTTCTGCCTTAACCAAGCAGATAATAAGCTCCAGAAACAGATTAAGTGTAAAAAAGAAGGCATGCTTTCTTGTGCCAGGGGAGCAGTGGGTTGTTTCCTGATGGGTCTGTTTTCTTGGGAGGGGGGGTCTGCACTGATGGGGGGGGGAGGGAGCTTAAAGTCACTCCCCGTTTGAAATGCCTCAACCTTTTTGTGATGATAATGAGGGGAGGCCTGTGGAAGAGTGTAACAGTAAAACGTGTGTGGTGGCCCTGTCACTGTGGGGCGCCGCTAACGTGGATGAATGGAGCTCTGGAGCGCATGATTTTGGTCATGTGATCAGATGGGAGATACCGGGTTCGGCGTAACCGTTCCCTTCATCTCCCAGGAGCCTTTGGCCATGTGGATAGGAGAGGGCAAACCACAGGAGTGCCACGGGAAGGGCAGGCTGTACTCTCACAACAGCAGTAGCTTCGCTGTGAGTAGTTAACGTAGAGCAGAAACTCAGGATCAAGCAACCTATGGACGCTCTCTGTATGCCACAGTAGTCACAGTGTTCAAAACATGTTTGTTTTGCAAGCACGGCTCTGTCGTGTATATCTACAGAGACGGCGTGGTTTTCACCCAAGGTAGGAGTTTTGTTTTGTTCCGATGAAGAAGCCGTGGCCACCATGCCATCTCACCCGTCTTGTGTTTTTACTGTGATGCAGGATGTCACGGCCGGGGAAGGCAGCGAGTATGAGGACAGTGGCATTGACGGGGTGACAGTGGAGGTGGAGCATCAGTCTAGACGCTACAAGACCATGTCGGCCTCCTTCTCCGTGTGCTCGGCGGCCGGCAGGAGCATGTTCGCCGGGAGTGACAGTGGCAGCAGCAGCGGAGGCGGGGCTAGCGAGTGCATGCAGGGCGTGTACGAGAACTTCCGCCAGGAACTGGAAATGAGCTCCTGCCAGACGGAGAGCTTGGAGGAGGCGGGGTCAGTGCTGAGTGACGAGCAGAGCACCATGAGCTCCGCCTACCAGTCTGACCCTTTGCTCAGCGTTGCCCAGGGAACCGTACGCAAGGCTGGCAGGCTTGCCGTCAAGAACTTCCTTGTTCACAAGAAGAACAAGAAAGTGGAATCGGCCACTAGACGCAAGTGGAAGAGTTATTGGGTTACCCTGAAAGGTTTGTTAGGCCCTGGATCTGTGCCAAACCTTTACATTCTTGCCTTGTTCTCTACCTCAGTATTAACACTCCACAACACAACACAATCAATACGGCTTTCATTTCTTGACGTATAGTTTTTTCTTGATCTATATGCCTGAATATACATTAAAATCAAATGTAGTCCACTGTGCTCAATAAAACATGTTTTAATTGATGCATGATATAAACCCCATTAGCAGGTTTCATGCCACTTGACTGGGCCTGAAATCAAGTCAGTGCTCAGATGCTTGATGCTTCCCTCCTTGAGAAGTCAGCCATGCTGCACTTCTTAATATTGGCCACTGGAGAGCAGAATTAAATTACTTGAACAAATCTGTTTTTTTTTATTATCATGATTATAATTTCCTACAGATTGGGACATGTAAGCTTTTATTCTGTCAAGATGACCATTCATTTCTTTATGTTAGTAATAAATACATTGTTTTGCCTCCACAGGTTGCACTCTTTTCTTCTATGAGACCGATGGCCGTTCAGGGATCGACCACAACAGTATTCCCAAGCATGCCATCTGGGCGGAGAACAGTATTGTCCAGGCTGTTCCCGAGCATCCCAAAAAGGACTTTGTGTTCTGTCTCAGCAACTCCCTGGGAGATGCATTTCTGTTCCAGGTAAGAGGATGTTTAAATTTCAACCCTTTCGTCAGTTTTCATCATCTCGTCTGTTAATATGTAGAAATCCCCCTCGGGAAAGCATTGCATTGTCCACTCCACAAAGCCAAATGAAAAGCAGCTATTTTTTTTGAATGTCAACGTGTTGGCAAGGCAGCCCTTTTTTGTTGACTGGTCCAGACCTTTCCTGTCTTGTGTTGTTTAACCTCTGAACCCGGCCCTCCCCTCCCCCACACAGACCTGCAGCCAGACAGAGCTGGAGAACTGGATCACCGCCATCCACTCGGCATGTGCCACCGCCGTCGCCCGCCAGCACCACAGAGAAGACACGGTCCGGCTGCTCCGCGCCGAGATCAAGAAGCTGGAGCAGAAGATCGACATGGACGAGAAGATGAAGAAGATGGGAGACATGCAACTGTCTGCTGTTACCGACACCAAGAAGAGGAAGACCATTTTGGATCAAGTAGGGTTTTGCTCTCACTTTGTCACTTCATTGTATCTCTCGCTTGCTCTGTCCTACCAGTGTCTCTCGCTGGGTTCCTGCTGATCATGGAATTTCTGGAATATCATGGAATTTTGAGAGGCGTATTCCAGGGAATTTGATGATGTCATGGAATATCGGAATGTATACAATTTTTTACAATTTGTTTCATTGCATTAGATGGAGGTTTTCCTGCATTTTATGGGCACTTCTCTACAGCAAGCCCCAGGTGAAGTTTCTGACCTACAACATTAAGAAACCAGGAAGTTTTAGGTCATGGCAGCGCTCTGACCTAGTTATGGAAAGTCCTGGAAGATCTGTCTACTAATGAAATTCAATGGGATTCAAGTAACAGAGTTCTTGTAGCACTTGAATAGAAATATCTAAGTCTGAAGTGTAAGTTGTTGACGTGCAAGGTGCAGAAAGCTGAGATGGGCAGGACTTGGTGTTCCTAGAGGCATCACTCGCTAGAGGCTGCTAATGCTGCACACTTCTTTTGCCACCGGTTTGCCTGCTATCCTTGTGAAGCTGTCATGCAGTTGGCACCAGGTGATCAGTGTGGCATTCTCTCAATTAATTGCAAAGCTCATATTGTCTTTAATAGGTCTGTTTACAGAAAAGGGAGATCAAATGGCCTTTGTTTTGTCAGTTAGGTAGTGCCTGGTTTGGAGCGGCCTGTTTGGCAGTGTCAGGTTTCACATTGTGCAGAGCTGAATGGAAATAGGCCTGCTCCTTAGAAAGCTGAAACGCTCCCAGCCTCTATCTGCCAGTGGAATGTGCAGTATTGTTTCTCTGTCGTCTCTGGGCCACTTGGCAGTGATACAGAGCCCTCCGCCATAGCGCTAGCCGCCTCTTCCAAAGACTAGTAGAGGGCCGTGACTGGGAGGGGGACGCCCCGATGAATAATCACAATGTCCTGCTCTACTGCCCCTGTAAACACCAAGCCATTAGGCACAGAGAGCAGGTTGGCAACACTTCGAGCAAGCTGGTGGCATAGCTTCTGGGGACCAGAGGGACAGAGGAGAGGCTCCATCTTAGCCTGAACGTCACAAACAAAAGGCACAGAGAGATTCCCCCAAACCTGCAATATCAGCTTCAGTAACCCGTCACATTTGTTCAGGCATTTTCAGGATGACCAGTTATAACGGCGTGTGTTATGTCCCCTCTCACCCTACAGATTTTCTTGTGGGAGCAGAACCTGGAGCAATTTCACATGGATCTATTCCGCTTCAGGTGCTACTTGTCCAGCCTGCAGGGAGGAGAGTTGCCCAACCCCAAGCGCCTCCTGGCCTTCGCCTCCCGCCCCACCAAGTTGGCTATGGGCCGGCTGGGCATATTCTCCGTCTCTTCCTTCCACGTGCTGGTAACCATCCCCTCATTGTTTCTTCATTTCTATTAAATGCCCTCTATCATTCTGGTTTTATCATCACGCGATGCTGTTGTATATGACATAAATGTATTCACTTTATAATTTGAGGCATTTAGCTGACACTCTTATCCAGAGCAGATTGTAGTCAGTAATAGTTGGAGGATTAAGTGTCTCGCCTAAGTATACTTCAGCAGGACACATTAAACCTTAACCACAATTCTGCTGCCACTTTTTTTTTTATTTCAACTTACGTAAGTTGTAACTGGAGAAAAATACATCTTGGAGTCAAGGGATCCAGCTGGTGTCTCTCCAGGAAGGGCAACCGATAGAAACTAAAAAGCACAATGTCAAACCATGTTCCGCATGGCGAGAGCTATTTTGGAGCCTGGGCCTCGCATAGGGCACCTGATCGGGAGGGTTTGGCTCACTGCTAGCCTCCCCCAACAGCACTGAGGTGATGGAGTTGTACTTCAGAGCACTGAAAGCATTGGTAGCTCAGGATAAAGTATTTGATCTTTTTTAGAGTAGTGTTGGCAGACCAGTAAGGCCCCTTTTTTCTCACCACCTACACAGCGCTGCAGAGCAGGTGGGTGTTTGATCAGCAAGATGGTAGGATGTGATGCTTAACCAAACAGACCCCTTCCTAGCAGCTCTCTCTCATTCTCTTCATCTCTTTCCTTCTATAGTTCTCTTTTCACTCTCCTCTCTGATTTGCTCATTTCCCCTCCCATGAATACCTGCATCAGCACTATGTCCAAAAGGGCCGAGGAAGGTTGATGGAGCAAAAACGAGACAGAACGAGGGCTGGCCAGGTTAAGTTTAGAGCGTACTTGATGAGAAGAGAAAGGTCTAACACTTTGCTCTTCCATCTCTAGTGCTACTTTAAAAAAACATCTTGCTCTTGCTTCCTCACAGATGTACTAGCCTAGAAATGCCATGTTGTGTAAAAATCAACACGTGCACGTAGCGTATGTGACAGAGACACAACACAACATCTCTTGTTAACAATTGATTGCGTGATATTTATTTTATGCATGTTCAGTAATGGAGTAATCACTGCCTACGTAGTTTTGCATGATGGTAATGTGTCATGAGGTCTGACAGATGTGTCCTCTGTGTCGCATCTGCTGCCTTTTGAGCTCTGATTGAGTTGTTTGGGTGTTGCAGGTGGCGGCGCGCACTGAGACCGGGGTGAGGCGGCGTACACAGGCCATGTCCCGCTCCTCCAGCAAGCGCAAGAGCAGGTTCTCGTCTCTCTGGGGTCTGGACACTACCTCAAAGAAGAAGACAAGCGCCCACCCCACCATCAACCAGGTCTGAAAGCTTCCTCCTTCTCAGATAAACAGACCAATACATTACGACTGTGGTGTTTTTCATCGAATTAAGTTTTAAAGCAATGAATGGACACACAAAGATTTCCTTTTTTTGTCCTCTTGCGTTCTTCTTCAGCCTTTTTCCCTCCAAGTTTCCATTTGAGTAATGAACACGTTGCTTTTCTTTTGGCTGCAGGTCTTTGCTGATGGGGAGGAGCCGGTGAAGAAGCCTGTAGATGGCATATATGCTGATCCTGCCAAGGCACACACGGTAAGGAAGTATTATTTATCTCACAGTTTGCACCCAGTTGACACTAAGGTGTAGGTCAAAGTAGAGTGGGAACTTATTAAAAATGAATCTAACTATGCAGTCCAACGTATTTATATAGTAAAACTGAACGCTATTGATTCAACCTATAAGCTTTTTCTGTCTTTCTGGTCAAAGAAAAGTGACGAGGCAACTGTGAAAAGCCTTCCTCGGCCCAGCACAGAGAGTGACATCTGGGTCCCCGACCACCTCACCCCTTCATGGGTGTGTTTGCCAAATGACCAGCCAGTACTAACCATCATCCAGCCAGGGGAGTCGGTACTCTGTGCCCTGGAAACCATCTGCAAGGTAACATGGCCCAGCCTCGAATGACCTGACCCCACCCATGGCTCACTTTGCACTCCAGTAATGTTTATATGACGTACCTACTCCAAGAGATGAAATGGAAACCACTGCCTGGTCCATTCCTGGCCTAATGTAACTGGATATGATGCCCATTCTGTTGTATGTATGGAAACTCATAATGCATTAATTTTCAGAGACAAATGACAGGAAAATTGACACTGACATGGTTGTTTTGGAAGGATTCAATATCTTGTTGAAATGAGTAAACTACTGATATAACCTCCCAGTTTGGGTCTGCAACATGTTTGTTAATCTTCATCAGCCAAAAACAAGTTTATGTTAAGATGCTGTGAAGTTTATGGTCTCAAATGACCAATCGTCTTTTTATCTTCTACCCCGATTCCCACAGGCTCACCAGCTGGATCCCACCAAGCACTATTTGCGACTCAAATTTCTTATCGAAAATCAAGTGCAATTCTACATCCCCAAACCAGAGGAGGACGTGTGTGACTTGGTATGTTTCAGCTAGCCTCTTATCTCTCACTCAGTCCACTTTTAAGTTTAGAAGCACTCATCCACACTTTTGGCTTCATGAGCTCAAAGGCAGAGTTCACGAGCAATTGCATAGCATGTGTGAGGACTCACCACAGGCCATAGAGCATCACATGTTGTGCATTATTAATAGGTTTTTGTTTTTATTCATTCAATTCCATGTGTTTTCTCCAGTTGTGCACCAAAACAAACCTATTCATACAGAGCATTATTAGAAAACTATCTGTAATGACTTCTGTATTTACTTCATGTGCTCCAACACATCGTAGAGTATCCTGTGTAACGACTATCCTGGAGCTGTTTATTCTTAGAATACAGAAAATAAATGCTCTCTTTCCATGCTGTCAATAACCCGCCCACCAGAATATGAATAAAGTAGGCCATTGTTGCATGCTTTATATAATAACTTCAGTTTTTTTTGTTCACAGCTTTACAAAGAAATTGAGCTCTGCTCCAAAATAACAAAAGTCATCCAGTTTGACCGTGATGAATCCTGCATGATCGGTTACGGTACGGACCTATTTGAATGATATTGTTTTATTTAGATTGCCATACTGATGATTACATATCATAACATCTTGTGTTTTTTATGTTCAGATGATTTCTTTTCAGCTAAGAGGATGTAATGAAGTTGAAGTTGTTGTACTGTTGTTTTGACCTTAATTCTTGGTGTTTTTCACTTGTAAGCTGACCTGTTTTTGTTATTGTGTTATCTTAGACACATTCCCATCAATGTTGCCAGAATCCATCGGATGTGCTTTATGTAAGAGTCCCCCTTCTCTACCTCTCTCTTCTCTCTGCCTCCTCTTTCCTCCTCCAGGTTTCTCCATTTCAGTGGTGGAGGAGGACGGAGTACAGCAGCTGTACATCACCGATGTGAAGGCGGGCGGATTAGCCTTCGCCAAAGGTTCATTACCTTTCATTACCAATCAAATGAACTCCCTTCACTCAGGGACACTCAGTCTCTCTCTGTGAATTGATAGAACTGGTGATATAAGAAAAAAAGATTGTGATTATTCTCCTCAGCTGTTTTTCATTCTGTCCTGGAGAACGAGCTTTTTCATAAGGTTGAAAATGACGCTTTTTTTCAAATGTATATAGTGTATATAGTGTTATCGTTTCTCTTTAGAAATGTGTCCAGCAGAGATGTCATGAGGCAGTTGATATTACATCCGTTCAGATAGCTGACACATAGTATCTGAGGCATGGTAGACGGTGTTGCTGCAAATTGAGTCCATGCTAGCTGGTGGGGACACCTTTGCTGTGTAGGAGTACATTTCGCTATGACATTTCACAGGGCAAAGTGGGTCGTGCTTAAAGGGTAATTATGGTATTTTTAAACCTGGGCTCTATTTGTACATATTAGTCGTTTAGACCTCAAAATAGGTACAAAAAGTTTTGGAATTGCTCCGGTAGATTGCCTCAGCTGGCAGTAGCGAAACGGGCTGCAATGGCTGCAACATAATCCTTTGGGGCAACTGCGCCCGATCAAAGTACATCCACTAAAAGTGCTTGTTTTTGCCACTGACAGCCTCAGATTGTTATTGGAAGTGTCTGACAACATTACGGAAAGGATCGCTACAGAGATAGACCTTTTTTTAACCAGAAACCTTTGTTTAACCTCTTCCTGCAACAACTCGGCTCATCTTTCAGATTTCAGAACGAGACTTCTCCTTGACCGAGACTTCTGTTTCTGGTTGGTCTTTCTAGACCAACCATTTTACACCGACATCCAACAATCATACAGGGAGAAATCTGTCATAGAAAAGCCAGAGACACTCATTTCTCCACCTACAGTAGCCTTAATAGACCATAAGACATGCTGCATTTTGTGTAAGGGGCAGGATCCTCACATTTTCACGACTGGAAAAAAAACTCACTCTGTTGCTTTTACTATACTATCGCTATTGTTATTACTCTCTCCACCTACACATATACACTACAGCTACTCTCTGGAGGTTGTCAAAAGTAATTCTGTGAAATGTAGGAAATTGATAACTGAAGTAGAAGTAGAGAAGGCAGGTTGAGGGAAAGTGGATACACCAAGTAAATTGCAACACTTCCTTTTTTCCTTTTTAACTGCTGTGATTTTCAGCTCTCATCATCTTAATTGGGTTTAAAATGGTCAGTTAATCTGAGCTGAAAATGAGATTGATCATTAGTCCAGTCTCGCATATTAGGGGAAGTAAAGACTGTTAGACTATTTGATGCGTGACCGACAGTAAATTGACTTGTAACCGATGGTGTTCCGCTCTGCAGGTCTAAACGCAGGGGATGAAATACTCCAACTGAATGGAAAGGACTCTCACAGTCTCAACTTCTCTGACATGAAGGCGGCGTTCACCCAAGCCTCGCTGGCCTTGACCGTCAACACCCTGCCCTCTGTGGACCGCCGTCAGCTCTGCTACCTGCCGCCGCGACGCTCCGACGCAGAGGAAGACCTCTACACGGACATCTTCTCCCAGAGTCAAGGTGAGAAGCACAGGGAAGTGGTGCCCGCAAGGCCTGCACGGCTACATCAGAAAATATAATAGAATTCAATGATTTTCATGTTTCTTTCAATCGTTTAAATCTGGACCAGGAAACTTTGCATGTTGGCAGTTCCCAATGGCAACAAGAGGCAACTGTTAAAAAAAGCGCCCACTCCCTGCTGTTTAGTGGAAAGTTTTGTCGTTTTGATTTGTCACTTCCCACCGGTGACCATACCCAACACCAGAATTTAATTTGTGCAAATAGGGCAAATTTACAGGATCTGTGATGGACGCTCTCCTCTATTGCAGCCCCACTTTGTGATTTAGGTTGGTAAGATGGGTGTATTTTTACATGAATATCTTGCCTAGTGCTGCTTTACGTTTCATAGGTAAACCTTTTTCACATGCTCTAGATTTGTAAGTGAAATCTCAATGCAACAATGGCATGCTTGCCTTTCTCACTCGTTTGATCGGCACCTTTCACATGTGTTTGGAAAAGACTTCATCATTTATCGTTCATCTCAAATTTGCTTCATTGCAAGTGCCCTGCTTAAAAAGGACACACACTTAAATTTTGTGAAATATATCATATACAGTGTTACTTACAGGTATTAATTGGGTCTGTCTCAGAAGACAAGAGCCCTAGAAAGCCATTAGATTAAAGGATGGTGGTGAGATACGGCAGGATGAAAGCTCATTGTGGCTTGTTTGTGTTTTGGTGTTGGTGCAGAGGAAATCCTGGACGATGGGGTGGGACTGCTGCTAGAGAGCTCAGGAGACAGCTTGGACGATGACTCAGAGATCTTCAGTGAGGTTGACGAATGCAGGAAGGTAAGAACATGATTTAATTAAAAATGTTTTTGTTTGAGGATTTTGATTCAATCTCATTGTGTGCTATAGATCATCCACCTCCAGGAAAATGTCTGATTGCACATCTTTCACATGATCTACTGGCTGCTCTCCTTGTTTTCTGCCTTTTGTCCTTTACAGCGTCCTTCTCAGCTCTCTGTTATTATAAAGAGAGTGCTAAAGAACAGCTCCCTGTGCCACTTTCCAAGACACCATCTGCTACTAGCTCACTTAGTCTTGGTTAGGAGAACAGATTTACATTATCCAGTTGCTAACTGCAATCTGCGTCAGCATCTTCTCTGCCTTTCACCATGACCCACTTCTGTTTTAACTGCATTGAGCAGCTTCTGACATGATGTGGCTGTTCACAACACTATACAGTACACTATGTCTATACCTGGTATCACGTTTCCTTTCTCTTGGCCGTATCACACACCTCATGAAGTCAGCTTTGGCAACCCTAGTAGCTACTGCACTGCTGAATGAAATGTATCCCGTGCATTTGTGTAACAGGCTACAGGAAAAGGGCTAGAGGCATTGACTTCTGGATGCAAGAGCCAAGAGATAGATGCCTCTTTGATTAAGCTTGCTTTCTAATTGCTTGATTATATGTGGTGCTTAAGATCATTTAATGGAGCCGTGTTCATATTAACTCTGGAGCTTCTAAAATAAATGAATAGACGTGCAAATACAGAGCAGGATTGGCTGGGAAGGCAAATAGGAAAAGCTCATGACAAAGTAGGAGTTGAATGAAATTAAAAAGCTACATGGGTTTTCTATTTAATAAAGTAGATCCCCCGGTGCCGTGGCTAACACGATGACACATTTTTCTTAAGCTGTGTAAAGAGCCTGAGAGAAAACAAATCCTAAATAAGATTAAATCAGCGGCACCTTCTTCTTGCAGCGACTAGCAAACTGACAGTCTGCAAAGTCAGCCTTCAAAAGACCGCTGGGTTCTTGCTTAAGAAGTGTACAGCATGGGATATCCTCTTGGAGATAAGTGCATCTATTATCAGACCACAAATACCTTTTGTACTTTCCCATTGTTCCAACTGGAAGTAAGGGATCTGTGGAGGAACTCTAGGAATTCCTATGGGACCCTAATCATCTCCTGCCCAGGCGTGGACCACTCATTCCAACTCTCACAGACTTTCCTCTTCAACTTTATGATTGGATTTTCTTTCTTAAATCATTATGCTTCACTTACTTGGAATGGTAGTTACTCAAATAAAACTCCAGTTAACTGATTGTAGAGTTGTTAATTGATAGTGGTTATGTTGAAAGAAAGGAACGTCCTGTCAGTTCAGGTTTTGGTGGTGTGGTTTTGTCCTGCAGATTATTGGGCTACTGTTTGTAATGATGATAATTGTGTTTTATTCTAGCATGTTACAACTTATTCACAGCACTGTATTAATGGAACAAAATTTTACATTTGTCCTGGCAGAAACTCTTGTTAATCTGTGACTTTTGTCTTTTTTTTTACCTTTTCAGTTTTTAATGATGATTGTCCCGCCTCTCTTTCTGACACTAGATTTCTGAAGATGAGTCATTGAGCTACAGGCATACTTTCTCTTTTGTGTGACATTGTCAAAGCATTTGATGAATCAGCTTAAGAGGGGTGGGGGTGGCTGCATGTTAAAAAAGCTCAGAGATGAGTGAAGATTTAAGTTTTTATCTAAAATGTGCTCGTGTCCATTAGCACATTTCAGATTCAAACATTGCATTTGCACTACCAGCTCTCTAATAACAGCAAAATGATAACAGGGTTTGCAAACTGATCCACGTTTTTGGCAGTGTTTTGACAAGTGGCCCTCTCTCTGCACCTCAGAGCAGGCTATGCAAGCGTTTGTATAGTATCGGTGGTACAAAGGAGTTAGAGGAGAGGTCTGAGCACCAAGTGGAAGCAACGTGAACCGAGCTGAAGCCTGAGCTTATGCGTGAGCAAATGGTCACCTCATTGTGCCCAGCTTTAAGTTATCTATGACTTGCAGTTCTGGGTCCGTTTTGGACTGGACTTGTTGTTTGCTGGTGTATTTGCTGGTGTATTTGTCTCACATACACTAGCTAAACGTAGACAATGTGAGATATTTCTCAAGGAGTTTGAATTTTCAACTCTCACTCTTTTGCTCTTACTATAATATTGCTAATGCTAACTTGCTGCAGCTAATGCAGCAAGCTCAAGGCCTTGTCTGGGGGTTGCCAAAAGTCATTCTGGGAAATTTAGGAAATCATTAACTGAAGTAGCAGTAGATGAGGCAGATTGAGGGGAAAGTGGGTACACAAGTAAATTACAGCATTTGGTCACAAAATACTTCCTGGAATACACTGAACATCACACATTGTATATTTATATAACATTGTAAGACTATTCAAGGGTATATTTTTATTTTAAGGGTGGCTGTGGACCAGGGCCTGTTAGCTGTCAGGGCATTTTCTGGGCCAGTGAACTAACCAGGGGAACTGGCCTTATTACATAGTATATATTGTGTGTTTTGTGTTGTGGCTAACACATGGACCTAAAATTACCTTTATCCATTTTCTTGCTGCAAAAGCATCTTTGACAATTGGTCCTGTGTTCACCCTCTTCTGCAGCCAGCTCCCTTGCAGCTCCCCTCTCCCCCATCACTCTCCCCCACTTCCTGAAATCCTGCATTTATATTCCACTGCGGTGTGGCTCAACCAGCCAATCCTGCTCCACCGCAACCTTGAAAAGGAAACTCCTTCTTTCCTGCTTCTTTTCATCCCTCTGTGCTGGAGCATTTTCAGTTTAGCCAGTCTTTAGAAGAAGGGGGAGGGGGGGGGGGGGGAGGGAGAGGAGAGAGAGAGAGAGAGAGAGAGAGAGAGAGAGAGAGAGAGAGAGAGAGAGAGAGAGAGAGAGAGAGAGAGAGAGAGAGAGAGAGAGAGAGAGAGAGAGAGAGAGAGAGAGAGAGAGAGAGAGAAGAGAGAGAGAGAAAAGAATATTAGTGACAGAGTGCTACAGCAGATTCTGAAGGAGGGGAGCTGGGAGGCTGGTGGGCGGGGAGGAGGAGGCTGAGCAGCTTTACTTGCCTCTCATCCTTCATCACGACGGCCACAGCACCCTCTCCATTTTTGACTAAAAGAGAAAGGGTTGCGAAATGTCTTGGAGAGGCACAGTGTAGAGGTGCCACTCTCCCAAGCCTGGAGTCTCTCTGTGACTCTCTGACTGTCCACCTGCACCCAGCTATGTCTGTTTTGAAGTGGAGCAGGCACAGCAAGCGCTCCTCAGAGTCCATCTATGACATGCTTCATCTGGTGAGATTCTTTCCTTGTATGCTTTTTCCTGATAGATGGCTAGGTGTTGCTGCTCTGTGATCGATGGCTAGCTGTTGTTGTCTTAAGCGTGAACACCTTTTCCCTCTTAATGCTTGATTCACACCTCCTCTTGGCTGCGAGGACAGATAACCGGAAGCTGTGACTCACCGCCACATAGCAGAACTATCCCTGTTTATCGAGTGCTCCATAGGACGGCAATGTTAAACACTTCATGTAGACGTTTCAAGAGGATTGACCCCAGATGACTTGGACTCTGTGATGTTTGACCGACTGCCCTCACCATAGTTGTAGTTTTCTCCTGGCGCCCCGACCTGCGATCTCAGGCTGATCTCATAGTTTCAGAAGGGAGACACACACAATCTCTGTACTCTGTCAGAGAAGATTGGTCACGCTTTGAAACATCGTTCTTAATCTGTGTTTCAATCACGGTGAGAAACGCTCATCTCTGGCATCTCACAGCTCAGTCCATGACAGCCTCTTATCTTGTCATTGTTCTTTTCACTTGATACTAGCAATACTGGTGTCTACAAACTGGGCGAAGGCTTCAATCTTCTTTTTTCCTCATCTCTTCTCGTGAGCTGTGTCATGACTGCATTTAAAACTGCCATGGTGTTAATCAGCCTAGTAATTCAAGACTGACTATGTGTGTTTATGTCTTATTTGGCTCAAGACGCCTGGTTGATCTCAGTTCCACTGACGAGTCGTCAAGTGTTTTTTTTCTCCAATATGCAGTGGGTTTTTTTTTCGATTGATTTGTTTAGTGAGCATGTGTTGCGTATTTCTCTGACCTCTTTGGTCTGTGACACCTGTTTTAGTTAAAAAACATTTTTTTGTGTGGATTACATTTGCAACCTCTACACATTTCCCAATTGATCTGGGGGCTGCACATATTCCTATCTCAGAGCTGTCTGGTATTTCTGTGAACATTGTCAAGATATACAAACATGCTCTGTACGTGAATGTATGTCTGTGATTGGATAATAACGAACCACACCTCCAATGACAAGTATTCATTTTCATATGCTTGTCTGCAGCAGTAGATGCACGCCTGTGATTGGATAATATATAATAGTCTAAGTTTTCTTTTTCAAGGCCAGTTGTGATAATCATGTCCTACAGTGTTATTATTTTCATCATATTTCAATAATAGAATAAAATTAAACTATTTTGAGATTAACACTGCAGTTCTGATACATATACGTATTTATACAGACATATATCTTGTCTTAGATGCCCTCTGGGTAGGTTGGCAGTAGTCAAAAAGACAGACAATGGAGTGATAGAAAGTAGCTCACATCAGGACGATATTGCCCCACTTTCTACAGTGGAGTGAATATTGATATTTCCTGGAGGAGCTCGGAAGTGCCACTGGATAAATAGCCTCTCTTTTTACTATAAAAGTCCCTCTATTACCAGCTAAAGACCTCTACGCCCCCCCTGTTATTTACAAACTGTTGTAAATACCTGTCGATGGTTCCTATTACTGTTTGCCCCCCATGATGCCCACCAGGTTTTACATCTAACCTAATGTCAGATTAAAAGACTTGTTCTGACATAAAGAGTCTTTCTTCTGTTCAATGATTTGACCGTACAGTGAGGTGGGCGTTTGATGGTAACAGTTTTTTTGCTTTCTCTTTTGATTTTGTATTTACAAAAAGCCAAAATATACCAATTGCCAGTTTGTGGTTGATTGCTGGCGAGACTGTAGCCAAACAAAGTATTGTATTAGTTATGCGTGTAGGCTGTTGCTGAGTGCAGTCTATTTTGGTCCAAAATGATAGTCTAATGCACATCAGTGCTGGTCTCCAAGGCAACCTATACTGTATGTGGACAGATACTCTTGTGTATATTTTGATTCTGTGAAAGCGATAAATCATTACACCACCCAGCTGTCAGTAGGAGGAAAACACAGGGGAAAAGAGAGATGAGAGTGAAAGAGAAAGAGAAGGAGGCGGAGAGTCATTGTTATGACAGACTGAAAATAGACCAAATTAGTGCAAATGATTTTTTAGAGCTCCCTCTCTGCCTCTTTCCAGCCTCACTTGCTGCATAGTCATTACTTTAAAGGCTGATGAATCCACGTAAAGCAGTGGGTGGAAAGTGACACCTGCAAGTTGATCAAAGGCGAGGTGCTGCTAATCTGAGCAGATGCTACTGTCCTGATTAATCGACATTTGGATCTTCAAGTTGGAGGTACATAATTCATCACTCATTTTTGCCTTTTGTTTCTTTCTCTCTCCCGTTCCGGCACTTTCTCTTTCCCCTCTCCACGTATTTTGTATTTTTTTTGCAGAGTACGGAGCAGGTCGCTGCTTTCTGCCGCAGTCTCCATGACATGAATCCCTCTGAGTGCGTGTCCTCTTCGCCCAGCCCGGACTCGCCCTTCCCACCTCCAGCCACTCCTCGGCAGCTCTCCGATGCCGACAAGCTCCGCAAAGTCATCTGTGAACTGGTGGAGACCGAACGCACCTATGTCAAAGTGAGTATCGCTCATATGCATGCAAGGGGTGGATGTTGTCTGTCTGTGTGTGTGTCTTCTGCCCGTCCATCCATCTCTGTTTCTGTCTGCCGACGGTTGTGCTAGCCCTATATTTCCTCTAGTCCACATGACCAATCCATATTTATCTACGTCTCTGGAGATATCAGGGGACAGCTGTGACCTTGCATGGATATTGCCTAATCTTTTCTGCCCAGTATAAATGTGGCTTGGTGGAATAACTGGGTTACAGAGGGTATAAAATGGGATATTGTCAAGGCAATCTAAAATGTTATACCTCGATACCTA
This sequence comes from Hoplostethus atlanticus, assembly GCA_034670405.1. Lineage (NCBI taxonomy): Eukaryota > Metazoa > Chordata > Actinopteri > Trachichthyiformes > Trachichthyidae > Hoplostethus > Hoplostethus atlanticus. Next base: position 6,334,373 of record JAXDDX010000003.1, on the reverse strand, counting down.
CGCATCTGTGCTAATTATAGCATTATAATATAATAATATAACCTTTATTTAAACAAGGAGGTCAGCTGAGAGCAAAGCCCTCTTTTACAATGATGCCCTGAGGAAAAGAAAATAACAATTTTATACATATACAGAAATAAAATGGTATTAAAACAGACAAAAAAGGGAATCAAAACAGGAAGTAGAATTTACAATCTGACGATACAACCACTGAAAAAATTTATTGTGCATGACAGATGGAATATTGTGCCGCCTTCATCACCATTTGCTGTCAGGAGTATTAAGCCTATTGTATATTTTCCATGTCTACATTCCATGCATTGACATGACCGTCCTCAATCAAACACAAATCACTCTTGTCTTACAGGATCTCAATTGTCTGATCGGGAGGTACTTAACCCCGCTGCAGAAAGAGACCTTCCTCACTCAGGATGAGGTACGTCAAATCTGAGCCTTAGGGGTGCAGTTAGCTTTTAAATGCCAACACTGTTGAAATGTTCTCGCGAAAGTGTGTTGCGTAATCGCGTGGAGAGTTGCTATATATGAGGACGAGAGGGGAATGGAGGGATGGAGAGGTGCTTTCCAAGTTGAGATGTGTTACATGCACTTTTGATGAAAGACACATGGCTCCATTGCTTTTGAAGCATTTCCACGATCCACACTATAGCTGTAGCAAGGGACTGCTATCAGATGCACCACATAAAAATATTACGAAATGGTACAATACTTTGTGAAATTAGGAGATATGGTTTTATTATTTGGCCTAATGCTGCCTTTTTCCTCCAGCTGGATGTGCTGTTTGGTAACTTGCCTGAAATGGTGGAGTTCCAGGTGGAGTTTCTCAAGACCCTGGAAGATGGGACCAGACTCGTTCCAGATCTGGAGAAGCTGGAGAGGGTGGATCAGTTTAAGGTATAACCTCATACACCCAAAGATGTGATGAGGATAAGGCATCTGGCATTTTAAAAACTCCCATTAAGTCTCTCAGAACCGCTGGTTGAGTACCTTCTCTTCCCTCTTTGACAGAAAATCCTCTTCTCCCTGGGAGGCTCCTTCCTGTACTACGCAGACCGCTTTAAGATCTACAGTGCTTTCTGCGCCAGCCACACCAAAGTCCCCAAGGTCCTTGTAAAGGGTGAGTAAATCAGCTCTTGGGTCAACATTCCTCCTTGGCTCCAAGGAGAGGATGTATTTATCCATCAACCATCTGCCATATCCTGCAACGCTCCATAAATCCACACTGCAGGTTGTCAGCCAGACAGTTGTCCATTTGACCTCTGCATACTTTTCCAGCAGTGGCTCCCACAGCTAAAGAAACCAGTAATATTGCATGTTATATAATGTACACAGGACTGAACCAGGACAAACTCATTTCTGTTAGTTTCTAGCTTCAGCCACTCCCATTCAAATACCACTGGATGGCATTGTTTGCCCTTATTTCCAGTGTTTACATGTACAGAGTAACTTATTGGTCATACTCCGGTTAAGGTCTTATTGGGGTTAAGCTGTTTACATGCGTCTTTGATACCTTGCCATTGAATACCCCTGTTGCCACGAATGAACCAATTAACAGAATAGTAGAGTGTGACAGGAAAGATTGGGGGAGAGAGGAGGGATGACATGCGACCAAGGTCCTGGGCAGGACAAAGGACAAATGAACGAATGATACAGAAGATGTCTGAATGTGTTGTATCCATTGTTCATTTCAGCCAAAACAGATGCCGATTTCAAGGCCTTCCTAGATGAGCGCAACCCCAAGCAGCAGCATTCATCCACGCTGGAGTCCTACCTGATCAAACCCATCCAGAGGGTGCTGAAGTATCCCCTGTTACTGAGGGAGCTCTACTCTCTCACAGACCCAGACAGTGAGGAACACTACCACCTGGATGGTGAGACCTAGCAGCACGACTAGCCAAACTGACATCTGTTACTGACAGAGAGGCACTAATAACTCATCTGAGAAGATGAAATCATCTTGACAAGGGTGCACAGGGTGTGAATACACACAGTCAAATTAATTAAACTCTGATTGTGTTATCTGCTGGTTGTGTGCAGTTGCCATGAAAGCCATGAACAAGGTGGCCAGCCACATCAACGAAATGCAGAAGATCCACGAGGAGTTTGGGGCCGTGTTTGACCAGCTGATCACTGAGCAGAGTGGTGATAAGAAAGAGGTAGGTTGGAGGAAGTCTCTATTCTGTTAATAACGGTGTATATGTGGAGTGTGTTGTAATTTTGGTGTGTTGCGTATGGCAGGTTGCTGATCTGTCGATGGGTGACCTGCTGCTCCACACCAGCGTGGCCTGGATCAACCCACCTGCTTCCTTGGGGAAATGGAAGAAGGAGCCCCAGCTGGTGACATTTGGTATATCAGACATGACCTATCCTCAAAATCTACATGGTTATGCAATGACTATGACTGTTATAATGCGTTATGACATGTTTGTTCTGTTTCCATAATAACTAAACTAAACTGCTATTGGTCCCACAGAGACTGACTGAAGATTTGTTTTGATCTTCTGAAGCATTCTTTGATCATTTGGTGTTTTGTTTTTTTCCATTCCTTTCTAGTGTTCAAAACAGCAGTGGTCTTTGTCTGCAAGGATGGTTCCAAACAGAAGAAGAAAATGGTGAGTTCTCCCACACGCAGGAAACCTAACAAAGGGCCAATTTAAAATAGTAACATGTTCCATTACAGCAGTGGCGGCTGGCCAATAGAGGGCGCTAGGGCGCCGCCCCACCACTCCTCACATCCTAGACTTCATTGAATAAGACTTTAAAAATCACTTTAAATTATTTATTTTTTAAATGAGCGAGGTAAATATTATATAGTTAGTGAGTAGAATGTATGATCTGCAATAAAATGTAGATTAAAATTGTTCTACGTTGTCTAAAGTTACTGCTAGGTCACGTATTTCCGGCCTGGGGCACAAAAATCTTTGCCCATTGACTCTCGTTATAAGTTGTACAGTTCGCTCCTCTCAATACAAGAGATAGGAGCTTTCAGCTTTCCTGCGCCCCACCAACGAACTGCGCATGTACAACAGCATTTATCTGAATGCTGCTGATTTACACACCACCAACCACTGGTTGGCAGCAGAGAGCGAGTGGCTCGTGGTACATCTGACATAAAATGCGCCAGAATGACACAATATACTCGGTCGTTTTCAAGCAGCTGGTTTAGTAGGAAGGCTTGGCTAACTGTATGTAGTGACACCAATGCTTTATTTTGCTTTCCCTGCACCCTTTTCAAACGACAGGTCTCAGACCCAGCATGGATCTGAGACAGGTTGAATGATTTAAACCACATATCAGAAAAATCAAAAGCAAATGTTTGGGAAAGTAAACATAGCTGCTCAGCTTGATGAAGGCTACAGGACAGGGATCCGTGAGCATAATGAAGAGGTTGACAAAAACAGGCACATCCTGTCTAAAATAATGAACTGTGTCAAGTTCTGTGGTGCCATAGAGTCATTGAGAAATCTGCATCTCTCAAGGAGAGAAGGGCAACATTTATGTACAAAAAGTTTAAGCCACAAGGTGGCAAAGTCATATGGCTTTGAGCCAGTTCAGCTTTTTGATGGCACTGGGTATTTCAAATGTAATACCATATTCATTTATTTTTTTCTTAAATGTTATTTTCTATTAGGTCTTATTGTGTTCATAATTTTCTGCCATTGTCTCAGGGTTTTGTGTTGTCAGATTTCTTTTGCACTTATCGAGGCACTTTTTCGGTTACTTTAGTCTTTCACCATTACATATTGTAGTATAAAAGATAATTATTATAAAGAATTTGCACTAATCGAAGTACCTTAACTTACCTTAAGCACGTTTCATTACAACAAATGTTCATTCAGCTCAGCAAATACAAATAAAGGCCTTTTCATTTATTTAAATACACTGATGATACCTTAGTACATGTTTGCTGGATTTTTGGTATAGCCCCCTCCTGGAGAAAAATGCACCAGCTGCCACTGCATTACAGCATTGTACATTTCACTTTGTTCAAGTGCCAGTTTCAGAATTAGCCCAGTGGGTCACCTGAAGAATCTTTAAGCAGATTCTCATCCAGAGCAGGATGCAGTTCACTTTGCCAAGATACTTTTGAATGGTAAAACGAATACACTAACTTTGTGTAATTGTCCATAGGGTGGCTCCCATCGAGTCTCTGTATCCTCTGAAGAAAAAGACCCGTTCCGATTTCGTCACATGATTTCAACTGATGCCCTTCAAGTCAGAGCCTTGACCAATGCAGGTAAGTTACAGGTTGAATAGTGTACTACTTTAAAATGTTGATTTTGTGATGTTCTATCCTTTCCGTGAAAACGGTAGTGAGTACTCTGTACATGAAGTCACATGTGAGTATCAATTTTCCCTTCAGACGGCGAGGGCTCTGCAGTGTGTGAGATTGTCCACACGAAGTCCGAGTCAGAGGGAAGACCAGAGAGAACGTTTCAGCTGTGCTGTAGGTGAGGATCTTTTTTTTTTGTCTCATTGAGTTTGGGATTCCACTGGAGATCGAAGCCGCTCGCCACTGATAGAATCCTGACAGTCGCTAACTCAACGTGACAAACTGATAACACACCTTCCTGTCTCCCCTCAGTTCCCCAGAGAGTAGAAAGGACTTTCTGAAGACTGTCCATTCCATTTTGCGGGAAAAGCATCGCCGGCAACTCTTGAAGACCGAGAGTTTACCCCTCAACCAGCAGTATGTGCCCTTCGGAGGAAAGCGCCTCTGTGCCCTGAAAGGGGCCCGTCCCGCCATAAATAGAGCAGGTAAAGGCCAGTCTATTCATCAATGTCTTGTCTATCAATGAGTTTCTCTTATATGTCTTATTTATGTATTTGCAACCTCTTGTCTTTGTCTTTGTAGTGTCTGCACCAACCAGAACCCTAGGCAGGAGGAAGCTAGTGCGCAATCGTTTCACTATTGACACCGACATTGTGTTTGATGGCGAGCCTGACCAGGACCTCGCTTCACCTCAGGAGTGCGACCCAAAGCAGCAGCAGCAAGAGGAGGAACACCAAGAACAGCAGTCTGAGTTAGCAGGTGACACGGACCGCTGGGTGGAAGAACAGTTTGATCTAGAAGAGTACGAGGACCAGGAGGAGGTGAAGGAGACGGACATCCTGAGTGACGACGATGACTTCTGCCCGACACCCAGAGGGCCGTCCACCGAGGCCGACTTGGAGGCCCCCGTCATGGCTTTGTCCCTGGAGGGCGAGGAAATGGAAGGGGACGAGAACCCGAAGTCCCCGACAGCCAGTGAGACAACCAACGCTAAGAAGCTGTCGCACATGAGGAAGCAGTGCGCCATGACCGGAGAGAGCGTGGATGATCAGAGGCAGGCGGAGGAGGAGGACATTTGGGTTCGCAGGGAGCAATCAGACGGTGGCACATAAACACAAAGCTTAAGAATGCAAGCAGAGGGCGAGTGCCTCATCATCCAGACAGCTTTACATGGGCTTCAAAAAAAGAAAATCAGCAAACTCTTAATTCAATCCCCACCAACAATGCATGGGCATTGACGTATATATCGCACAGCTATTAAAAGATATATCCTCACCAATTTTGTTGAATGCTTTTTGTACAGATAAAAGATCATTGGTGGAGCAATACTGGAATCCAGAGTGAGGGGATCTTTATCCCAAATCAAATGCTGTTACGTAGAGGCCAGTTGTAAGCTTTGAGAGATGAACTAATGGTACAATCATGAAATCGAATCAGTTCTTTTGATTGGCATGGTTTGCACATTTGGGCAGCGTTCTAGGATCCTGCCTGCTGTTGCCAAATTTGAGTATTGTGAACACATTAATTTTTGTCTGTGTTACTCAGAGATATTATCATAGTTAAGGGCTGTATATTATTTGAATTTGTCCTTAAAGAAATAGAATAAATAATTGCGACGGACAGTCTAGTTAAGTCTTGCATAGTTTACTGTACTTGTACATTTTCACATGAATATACACTGACATGTTTTGGGAGCAGATTTCTGGTTATGTACAATATCTGGTTTTGATCTCTTGTTTTACAGACTGAAAGCTATTTTTGTTTGTTCTCTTATTACATTTAATAGTAGAATTATGTAATAACCCCCGACTCCACCGAGGCTAGGGGGTTTTAATTTGTTTTAACTTAAGAGAATCCTGTTTTACTTGAATTTGCTGTTCCATGTTTGTATGTTTACTGTGAAACCATTTTCTCAAATATTTTTCCTTACTGCTCTTCAGTATTGCCATTCAAAGAACACACTACGTGACATTCATTCCTTACACTTCACGTGCGCACTCTGTATTGTAGAGAACTTGCACATCAGCTACATTGAAAGGTTTAGTGTGTTTTAAAAAGGTTCACTTGTAATGGATTACAAAGCAATGTTTTTATTTATTCATATTCATCAGTGAATTGTTTTTATCAGTAAACCAACATGACATCTTTTTTTTTTCCACAAAGAAAGTCCAAATTTGCTTAAGCAATCAAGGGGAAAGACTTATGTCTGGACAGCGAAAGTCATACTCATTGTGCTACTAAGACTGCATTTTTCTTACTGTGTGTGTATATAGAAAAATGTATTGATATATCATAATAAATACTGTTGTTTCCTACTTATAATTCAAAAGGTTCCTGTTGTGACTCATTTTACTCAGTGTCCTGGAACACATTCCCTGAAAGTATGCAGACAGTTGCACCGCGGAACAATTTTGTGATGTGAGATAAGCCCAATGTGCTCGGACATGTCTGAGAACGACAGCAGCAAGCAGATAATCAATGCTTTTCCTGCCTCAAAGCAATCCAGCATGACATAATGCAATTCCAAAACAAATCTGACACTTGAGAAGACTTGAGAGACCCTCCGTATGTCTGCAGGTCATGTCTGATTGAGTCATTGAGTGATGGTGAACTCGCTAAAATCTTTATGAGCAGAGAAAGAACAAAGGAAAGTTCTGCAATGGACACATGCTCATAAGCTGCAAAAGCAATATGAATGTCTTGCTCATGGCATACAGAACAGCTGAGAAATATTGATGGCTTTCAAGCAGATAAGTGACAGCTCACCCTCCCAGTCTGATCGATCCATTTGTCAAGCTTGTTTTTTAACAAATCATGGCTCTATCATCATGATGAAGCAAATCTGATATAGTACATGTTTTGAAGGCTACTACACTTCCAAACAGCAGGTACTACATGCAGGTGGTTCACCCATGGCTCTGCCAGTGCACTCGGGCTGCGCTGACGCCTCACATCTGGGAATTTGAACTGCATAATGTTTTGGGTTGGGGGTAAGATGGTGACGTAATGAGTACGGAGACCATCCTTCAACTGGAAGGTCTCAGTTCAAGTCCCTGTGATAGCAAGCATACCGGCTGCTGAAGTGTCCTTGAGCAAGATACAGTCCCTACCAGCTTCTGCGCTTTGACCTCGGGGATCAATAGTGTCAATCAAAACTCAAAAATATAATAAAGGCGCTAAGCCCCTTCCTATTTTCATGAGTTTTAGAGAGCTCTCTCCCTTATCCCTTCACCTGTCAGTGATCTTGCAATTCCCTGCTCAGGCAATGATGGATTCAATGAGCAATTTACGACTGACCCGTGGCAGCGTGGCCGTGCAGGCTCTAGACACTATAATTTATGGTGCTCCTCACAGTCCCGTCTCCTCTTTTATTTCTCTGAGCTCTGCGGACATTCTGTCGCCCGGCCTCATTACCCTCCACAAGCCCCCTCTCACTCTCTTGTCAATCACCACCCCCACCACAAAGGCCCTCGCATGTCTTAGATAAAGAGGAAGCTCATTCCAGACTCCACCGGGCTGTAGATCTCTGGCAATGGGCCCCTATATTGAGTGACAGAGTGCTAAGGTGGGCCGGGGTTATGCTGCCAGCCCTCTTGCTTTCAGTGAGCATCCTCAGACTCATATCTCACCCGAGATAAGAAAGCACAGGCAGGATTTAGGGGATTTATTTCGCCTTTATCTGATTAAAGCCAAAAATGAGTATTGAAGTATTGAGAGTCGGTGAAGCACAAGGAGGAAATGGGGATTAAATGTATTCTTAATCAATTAAAAAGACACATTATTGAATTGAATCATCTTATTGTGTATTTCTTACACATTAATATGAAATATTAGCAACTGCTCTTTCACTGAAACAAGCTGATCTAGGTGAAAGCTTTTGGTTACACCTTCTGTCATACAAGGGAGACGTAGAGGAAGAGGTTCAGGTTAAAGACAGACTTGAGTCAATTGAGAAAAAGGTTTGGACCAGGTATTTGTAGTCACATTTACGTACAGCAGGTGGCACACAGTCTATTCTAGTCACATGACTCCCTCTGTCTGTGTCACTGCACCAATCCCCACTTGCATATTATCCTGATATACAAATACTTTCAGTTAATCTGACCTTGTTAACATCAAGTTGTGATGAACACTGTCTACCATTAAAGCTACAGTATAGCCACAATACAGGCAGCTCCAACCATCACAGCTCTTGTTCTAACCCTTTATTACAGAGGTTACTTCTCAGGTTTGGTCACGTGACAGTAAATAAACACAGGTGTTTTTCTCACTTCTATGAACGGGCACGGTTCACAAATTGTTGTTGTCCTAGTCACGCACTTGGTTTCGTTTTGATTGAACAAAAAGGACTCGTTCCCAGCACATGTTAGTTTGATTACATTAATAGATCTAAATAGTGTTTTTTTGCAGTAAGTTCATAGTATTGGTTGTCTAAGCCGGAAGGAAGGTGTATCTGTTTACATTTGAAGCAACTGAAGATATGACGACAGTCTCACCCATCAAACCTGTTCAACGGGCTTTCCAGTTTCTGTTCCTGCTAACCTAACCACTTCCTTCCCCTTCTCTCTCTCTCTCTCTCTCTCTCTCAACTTATTATTAGAAATAGGATGACACAAAGGGTGTTACAAAATGAAGATTTTAACTTTTAAAGGAGTGGCTCTTCTTCAGGCCTGTAAAATCCCCTGATGTTTTGAAACATTTCCTCTTGCTTAATAATCAGACAATCTCGTTGATGTGCTTATTTTGGTGCCAATATAGTATTTGTCCCTATACTAAATCATTTGAAACCTCCAATAGAGGAGTCAGTTAAACGGAAACACCTTTAAAAGCAGAGTATATATTTATGGTATAGAGTAGCTTTTAAAGCAAGTTCCAGTCGTATGAATCTTTCCCCAGCCTCTGTGGACTAAGTGGGCTGTTTCTTAATGAGAATTAGGGAGCACTACTTCAATTCCCATCTCACACTGCCAGCCAGACAGCAAGCAAACAGAAAGTCATTTCAGTTGCATTTGTAGGAGGCATCAAGGTCAGATCAACCGCCAGGCCCAAACCAGTAGGATGACATTGCAAGCATGTCGATACTATCATAGATGCTCAGACTTACAGAAATGGTACGGTTGCTGAAACTCAGAATTATTTCCCTGGAGACACAAGACCAGACTCGCCTCTGAGCCATGAGAGCAAAGCTGGAGATCTTGGCCATGGTTCTGGGCTTCCTCGGCCTGTTTGGGACAATAACCATCACCGCCCTGCCCATGTGGCGCGTCACAGCCTTCATCGGCGCCAATCTCATTGTCATGGAGGTACTTTGGGAGGGTCTGTGGATGAACTGCTACAACCAGGCCAACATCAGGATGCAGTGCAAGGTGTATGACTCCCTGCTCATCCTCCCCCGAGACCTGCAGGCAGCCAGGGGGCTCATGTGTCTGTCCATAGCCTTGGTCTTTGTCGCCCTGATCATCACAGGGTTCGGAATCCGGAGCGCCAACTGTTGTCGTGACAACGTGAAGGGTAAGAACGTCGCCCTGGCAGTCGGGGGGTGTTTGTACTTGCTTTCCTGTCTGACCACGCTCATCCCTGTCAGCTGGACAGGCCACACCATCATCAGGGATTTCTATAACCCTCAGATACAGGATTCTCAGAAACGGGAGCTGGGGGAGGCCCTGTACATCGGCTGGGCCACTGCTGCTGTCTTGCTCATCACCGGGGTCATCATTCTGTACCGCTGCACGTCCCGTCGGTCGAAGGACGAACCGCCCTACACCGAGACATATGTCATGACAGAGAAGGACCTGCTGAAAGAGGAGTTGGACAGGCAACCCTCCAGCTTTTATAAACAGCAAGAATATGTGTGATAAGCTGCATATACTGTCCTGTAATATACTGTATTATACTTTCCACACAGAGCATCCACTCAAAACTCGTTGCTAAAAGTGTGCATGTCTTGTATTATAGCCATATTTACTGTTCCACGACCCATGTACACATTGAATAAGTACTTTTTGTTCATATCATAAAACTATCTGTTACCTGGATGTGCTTATCTACTGTCATTTATAAAGTTGTAACCCATGTTTTATAGTATATATATATATATGTGTGTATATATAGAATGTGTGATTGTATATTCTATACTGTGTACTCTGTATTCAGATATAAACCATCTTAGCTGAAAGAGCAACAAACTGTTAAATAAAAGTTTCATTATGAACTTGCCTGTGTGATTGCAATCTTGTGTTGTATGAATACTTATAATATCCATCCACACAACAGCAACATAAACATCAACATATTACTTCTTGTACTGAAGACAAAATAGAGCTGAGTGGTAAAACCTCATATACTAAGAAGGCAGGAAGGTGTGTAGTGTGGCAGCAGGGAGGTGAGAAGTGTTGGCCATCAGACTGTATGGTGTTACAATGAAACTCATCCTGCTCACGTTTCTCTCTTCCAGCTCAAATTACATTAAGGGACGAGACATTCTGACACCTGTGCTCTCCCCGTCTGTTTTCCATTTGAGAGAAACAACCAATTCTCAAGTCAACGACATTACTGGAATCACTACGTACATTGGGTATTTTAAAGGAAGATACCCAATATTTTTTTTTGTTTTAAATAATGTATCCAAAACTAAATGAAACAAAGAATACTATAAGAATAATAAAGAATAATTTATCAGAGCTATGAAGGGCCACATACTCAGTAGTTTTATTATTGGCTTTAAGTTGTATATATTTTTATATATACAGTTGTATGTATTTTTCATGTTAGTAGTACATTTTCAGCAATAAGGTCATATTTGCTTTGTCTGCAGAATCACATAATGTATAATGTATGGTCATTGTTTAACAATGTAACATTTTTCGTTGTTTGGCAGTGTAAATGTGTTGAGATTGATGTGGCCAAATGAGAGGAAAAGGTAAAGTACCTTTTCCTCTCATTTGAAGAATTTCATCAACTTCATACAGTGATTGAATTAAGGTTCGATCAACATTAATGTTCCTAATCACAACACTAAATGGACCTGTGTTAATACTGGGACATGGACATACTGGTATCTGTACGTGCATTCAAAACAAGCAACACTCGTTGGTGTGTCCTCATCCATCTGACGGCCGTAAAGCAGCTCAACCAGTAAGGTTGCATTGCATCGTTAGCATATTTTCTGGGGTGTATAACTTCCCCTTCCCTTCCTCTTGTTTTCTCATTTATGTGTCTGTGAGAGGGCAGACGAGGATCTATCTTTGGCTCTCTGTGTAACGGCCACAATGGCTTCTTACACTGCCTACAGTGGCTACAGCAAGCCCCCTCAATCTTACATAGGCACCAACTACAGCAAGCCCCCACAATCTTATGCAGGCACTTACTACGATGAGAAGGAGGCCCAGGCGTACACGGACTCAGTGTACGAGGAAAAAGAAAGAATTGAGAAGAAGAAACGTCGGGATGCCGTCTGCTGTGAGGTAGTGGCTCTGATCATTGGCTTTATTGGACTTATTGGAGTGGCCGCCGTCACAGGTCTGCCAATGTGGAAGGTAACTGCCTTCATCGAGGAGAACATTATCGTCATGGAGACCCGCTGGGAGGGTTTGTGGATGAACTGCTACAGACAGGCAAACATCAGGATGCAGTGCAAGGTGTACGACTCCCTGCTGTTCCTGCCCCCAGACCTCCAGGCTGCCAGGGGTCTGATGTGCAGCTCTGTGGCCCTCGCCACCTTCGCCCTCATCGTTTCCGCCGTGGGGATGAAGTGTACCAAAGTGGTGGACCATCGGGCTCGCACCAAGCACGTTGTTCTCGTGGCTGGAGGCTGCCTGTTTCTTATGGCCTGCATCACCATCATTATCCCCGTGTCCTGGACTGGTCACGTCATCATCAGGGATTTCTACAACCCTCTGCTGATCGACGCCCAACGCAGGGAGCTCGGTGAGGCCCTTTACATCGGCTGGGTGACTTCGGCTTTGCTTTTCACCGCCGGAGTGATCCTGCTGTGCCGCCACGCTCCCCGCACCCAGGAAAAAGACGAGAGAATTGTGTACAACCCGGGAAATCCTGGGTTGTACCAACCTGGATACACGTACCAACCATACACCTACCAGCCAGCGTACTCCTACCAACCTCCCTACCAACCTCCCTACTCTGCACCCCCTCCAGGATCGGTGATATACACACCAAACCAATTCCAGTAAGGAAATCAAACACAGAGACAATTTTGAACTTTCAGATTCCGAGTACCTGGATTTGGGGGATTTTAGTGAAGAGAAGCAAATGACTGATATGACCAAAGGCTGGAAATGGAAATGGTCTAATCTTTGATTACTTTCACAAGGAGAGACAAGTGTACTGCAGAGCTGTTTGAAATTCACTGTGGAACTGATTGTTTTTTGATCGATTTTGTTGAAATCTGTGCCCCTGCTTTATTTTTTCACATACTTAGTTCTTGATAATAATATCGCTGGAGTATTTATTACAAAATATTGACCTGTACACATCAATAACTCTGCTGACCTGCTCTCTGAGAACAAACTATGCACTGGGCCTTTTTCAGATGTTAGTGCAGATGACTTCATTGTATGTTCAACATTGTGTTTTACATGTACATATTTACTTTTTCACAGCACTGGCCTAAATATGAGATCAAGGGTGGTTTGAAATAAAGGGAGAAATTTGAGAGAAAAAAGAGAGATTTATTGTCATGTTTTCTATTTCCTAATCAAGACTGAGATACACTATTCCTTGTGAAGTGGCCAATGTGTGAACCCCCACCAAAAGAACCTGCTCCCTTTGTTCACTGGTATGCGAAGTGAAAATTTGTCTCCATTGTTAGAGAGGAAATGTACCTGAACCAGTGAAACCAGATTGCTCACACAGTTCCACCCACAATGCAAATCTAAACCCAAGGTGCTGCAGCAGCCAAGTTTGTCCTGAGCACAGACGGATACAACATATATATACTATATATATACTAATGTATATAATCACCAGAAAGACATTCTTTCCAGTAGTGCACCATATATTAAGGAACTATACAACAGATATATATAGGACAATGACTAGGATAAAGTCCTTATAACCAGACTGCAAATAATGAGTTTTTAAAACTTCAATCAATGTATCCATATAAGTAACACCCTATTTCTTCAAGCTTCATCGTAAAACATGATCCGGGGGAGGTAAACTGAAACAGAGGTAAACAAAGTGGCAGCTTACTGCAGCCCCTGGGGTAGGTAGGTGTACAAAGAAAAAAAAGTCCCCGGGGATCCTGTTTCTTAGCAACAGGTCACCGTTCCCACCCCTCCCACTCTGGTGTCCTGTCCAAAGGGAGGAGGCAGTGCAGGTGAACGCAAACTAGCTCCTCTTCCACTGGGATGCAGAGCTATTGTATAGAGGGAAATCTGCTTCCTGCTTTAGTCAGACACCATTCAGCCATTGCTGTGTCTCTGAGCTTGGAGGAATAAGAGGAAAAGAGGATGGCCAACTCAGCGCTGGAGATAGTGGGTTTTTTAGTCACCCTGATTGGGCTCATTGGGGCAGCTGCGAGCACTGGGATGCCGATGTGGCGCGTCACCGCTTTCATTGGAGAGAACATCATTGTGTTCGAGACCCGCTACGAGGGCCTGTGGATGAACTGCTTCAGGCAGGCTGACATCAGGATGCAGTGTAAGGTGTACGACTCTCTCCTGGCCCTGAGCCCGGACCTGCAGGCGGCGCGGGGGCTCATGTGCTGCTCTCTGGCGCTGGGTGGCCTGGGTGTATTGATCAGTTTGGTAGGGCTGCAGTGCACCGCCTGCATCCAAAACAATGACCGGGCTAAGCGTATGGTGCTCATCATCGCGGGATGCATGATCATCATGTCTTGCATCTGTGTCATCATCCCCGTGTCCTGGACAGGTCACGTCATCATCAGAGACTTCTACAACCCCCTGCTGATCGATGCCCAGCGTAGGGAGCTAGGGGAGGCCCTCTACATCGGCTGGGTGTCCTCTGCTTTCTTGTTTGTCGGAGGGTGCCTGTTTACATGCTGCAATCTGCAGTCCGAAGGCAAAGAGTCGGAGAGGTACTTGTACTCCAGGAACTCCCAGTACATGGCCTACCCACATCCACATCCACAGGCCCTGCAGCCCCAGCAGCCCCAGCAGCTGTTTCTACCTGCCCAGCCTCAGCCCCAGCCACTTCTATCAAGACATCCGTCAAGCAACTACAGCTACCACTCCAGATACCCCTCCAGATACCCCTCTGAACGCAGTGCTGTGGCTTATCTGTGAGCACTTAGACTAACTGAGGTAATGACGATCTCAGTTATGATCAAACTATACGCAAGGAACTGTCTTTTGAACATGGTTTGTCTGGGCAGTCCAGTCAGCGACACATTTCAAAAGGTGTATTTCAGCTCAAACAGAAATACATACAAAAGCTTTAAAAAATGTAAAATTAAAAAAGTGTAAGTGCAAATTACTGTGAATGTAGATTTGATTTGATCCATTTTTTACACATTTAGAATAGTACCTACTGTCTCGTTGAAGTAGGGTTCAGTTAATGAATCTTGATGCCGATATATATGATTGATTTTGTTATTACCTGTATGTGTGTTACATAATCTAATTTTATACTGGCAGTTATTGTTTATACTGGTTGCTACTAATGATTGGAGGCTGTATAGATGTGTTGAACATTTCAGAGATATCTCAACCTCATTTCAAAATGACTCCGTGGACTAGCTGAACTTCAACAATAGCATTCAGGCTTATTTTAGAATTTTACTGAATGTTAGCAGCAACATGACTCCTTGAAAAAATAAAATAAAAAATAAACAAAATAAACACACATAAAAAACATTTTCTAGTATAGCACTAGTATTAGAAGAAAGACTTTCTGATATTTGACAGCACTAAGTGATGACAATATAGGTAAACAGGACAGCAAATACTATATTGATGACTGGCTGGGGTTATGTGTGCCAAAAAACTACAAAAATTATAACATTTCACTTTAAAGAGGATGGTAAAGACAAGCCAATATGCCCGAGTTTTAGTTTCCATTACGGCATTTCTCATACCCACAGAAATTTTTGGAAAAAAAAAAAAAATCAGTCAAGCTCAGAGGAGACATCAGCCAATACCTTGTGTCTATACTGCCTTAAGCTCTTAGGAGCTGATGGAATCGGTCAAATGGCTAAGTAAACACTTTATACAGGTTTAAGAGTGCTTGTTAAAGGTGTAGACTAAGGGGCAACATAACCAGAGGGCTTAGCATCTGTAAAAAACAGACGCCATCCAGGGCTACACCTCACAGCATGACCTCGTGACCAGAATTTGCAAGTCACTTTGAAAGAGTCACACGGGGCTTTGGATCAAACCTGGCGCTGTTTATTTCCTGGCTTATCACAATCCTATCTGTTTCTTTTCAATTATGTATATCCGTTTTTTCAGCTATAAAAACAAGAGATGGGGTCAGCTCATTTTAATCTCAGTGAGGTCAAAATGAAACTGCAATTCAAATAATAATTGTCGCGCGTCCACTCTCAATCATTTCTTTATACATTGGATGTAATTATATTTTCATATGGAAAACAAACCCCTTCCTGAATTGAACTCAGTCCTGATAGCAAAAGACTACAGGAACTATATTGCTTCATTTATATTGCAGCAATTTGTCAAGGCCTTTATCAATAAATGTAGTCATATGAATTCTGTTTCATAATGAAAATATCTGTTGATGCAATGACTGTGTGTTTGTATTGTGTTGCTTACAGGCATATCACAAATATCAGTTTGACTTGTGTCTTTTAGATGGATAGCTACATCTGGAATACATGCTCATCTGTGATAAATAAAAACAAACCTGTGGTAATCAATTAATGATTGTATCCTGAGTCTGTGATGTGAGCCTGCTCACTGGTCTATCACCTTCCATCAAGTTCCTCTCTGCTCTCTTGTGGAGGACGGCAGTATTACAGGAGAGTACGCACTGCAACCGATCAGTCAAAGAAATACATTCACATGTGCTCATAGATTTATATCACATATAATTATGGGGGGATAACAAATATGGCAAATGTTGAGATTTGAGCTGTTTCTGGCGTGCTACATGTTTTGTGGCAGAACATACCCCCATGGCCAGAGGGACCATAAACACAGAGTCAGCAGAGGTCCTCCTTAACCCTCATCGCTCTGAGCCAACCAGGTGACCGCAAAGCATCTCTCCCATAACAAACAGTCCCTCACACCATGCACTCTACGTCAGATCAGCGCAAGGTCCTCACAAGTCTCCAACTGAGAACATTTTGCTCGCTCTGAGATGTTGTGTTAATCGAGCTTTCACGGTTATACTTTGGATTTGGGCAGAACTGGATAGCTCATACAGCGCCACGATGGTTCAAGGGATTTCGGAGATAGCTGCGATGTGCGTTGGTCTGTTGGGGCTGATAGGGGCAGCGGCAACTACTGGGATGCCGATGTGGAAGGTGACAGCTTTCATTGGGGAGAACATCATCGTCATGGAAACCCGCTGGGAGGGCTTGTGGATGAATTGTTACAGGCAGGCCAACATCAGGATGCAGTGCAAGGTGTATGACTCCCTGCTCTTCCTACCGCCTGACCTACAAGCGGCCAGGGGTCTGATGTGCTGTTCCCTGGCCTTGTCGGGTCTGGGGCTCCTGGTGGCCCTAGCTGGGATGCGCTGCATTTCCTGTGTTCAGGATAACGATCGTGTCAAGACCTTAATCCTGATGGTTGCAGGCGGCATGCAGTTCCTGGCCTCTATCTGCGTCTTCATCCCCGTGTCCTGGACAGGTCACGTTATCATCAGGGACTTCTACAACCCTTTGCTGATCGACGCCCAGCGGAGGGAGCTAGGGGAGGCGCTCTTACATCGGCTGGGTGACCGGCGCCTTTCTTTTTGCCTCGGGCGTGCTGTTTGTGTGCCGCCGCGTGCCCTCAAACAAAGACTCGTTTGACGTGTACCACCCGGCCAACGTGCACAACGGGTACAAGCCAGCGCTTAACCACCCAACTCTGATGAGGTATCACCCCATCTCAAGCGTCCCCAGCCTGAGAGCGAGTCCACACCAGCCCGCTCTGCAGAATAACAGCCCTGTCGGGCACCACCTAGCGCCGCCAATGCAAAATGTTTCTCTGGCAAACAACGGAGCGCTCATCAACCCTCCTGTCGTCTATAACCCGGGTCTGGTTCAAAGTGGGACGTTGTTATACCAAGGTAGCGTGGGTCCCCATCCCCTATCCTCCATTCAGAGCTCTAACTTTATTGGGAGCCTGTCTTCACCGGGGAACTCTTTGTACATCAGCCCACAGACCACTCCACAGTATTTAAGCTATAAAGGAAATCCCCCTGCGTCCTACAACTCCAGTTTCCACGCGGTTCCACAAAGCCCTGTTTTCATAGGATACAGTGCATCGAGAATTGAACCAGGGTCTCACAGCGGGAGCAGTGCCGGTGTGTACATATGAGGGAAAACAGGGAGCGGTCTCTTTTTAGTTGATTTACCTTAGCAAGCGTGAAACACTGTGCTGTTATACTGCGTCATCACAAGTTGATTTTTATCATTTTCAAACAGAAGGAAATTGAAGCTATATTACATTAGAGACAGATTAAAGATAAATGTTATGTATGCTTAAATGTATGCTATTGTAAATTAAGATTATTCAGTAGTCTATTCTACTTTTATTGTAATTTTCATTGTTTTCTACTGTAAATATACACACTTGCTAAACAACCGCTGTTGTTATTACTGTAAATAGAGGTGAGGTCGTGCTGATTTCCTGATTTGCCTTCCCAAAACAAGCAAAAACAGGAATCACAGGCTAACGTGTCACAGCTGTCTGCTCCTCAGTTTATTATACTGAACATCTATCCTGTTCATTGTGTGTTTTTGTTCCTGTTTACTTATTTCAAGATATCTTTACAACCCCCCTCGTAGTAGTCATAAAAAAAACCCAAAATGCTCAGCGGGGCGAACAAATCCATACCTAACATGCTCTATATTGGCTGTAGCTTATTTGAGTTACATAAGCTTCGATGTTGGTAGGGATGTGGGATGCTGTATTCATATTATAACAACTTTTGTTAATGCCTGCTCACCACCTTGTTAGCGGGAGACCACCGGTACAGTTTTAGAGCAGCTCTCGGGATGCATAAAGTATAGAGTTCAAAAGCTATCCCTGCCAAACTCCATATAAATGAGATAGTTCACCCCAAAATAACGACTCAGTCATTATCCACTCGCCCTCATGTCAGTCAAAATGCCATTGAAGTTCCTAGGATCACAAAACACATAGCGAGTTAGCCCCCGTAGTTCCATCTCACCCTTCTCCCAGACTATTGACGTTAACGGGGCCATCTTTTGACAGCTCCAAAAAAAAAAAGTATAAAATATGCCATCAAATTTTCTCAAACAGCTTGTGCAGCAAAATCCAACTGTGGGTCCAAAAGTCCACTTTTTACCTCATTATTCCTCACCAATGCTCCGGCTGCACACCTTACAGGAGCAGTCTTCTACCAGAGCTGCAGGAGGCACGTTGTCGGTGCATTATCTGGATTGTGACTGCATGGGCTGCATGCAAGGGCTGTCATTGTTACTTTACTGTACCGATATTGCGTTGCCAGACTAAATTCCTCATGTTTATGCTCATAAGCTTTAAAGCAATACTATAATGGCCTCAACCAACTCTCATCACCATCATTACTCACCACTAGATGACACCAGAGAACATGGTGGATGTCAGCCCATGCAACGTTCTGCGGCACAGCATTTCATTAGCTGCTGCTTTAACTAGAACAACTTTAGACTGATGAAATAAAACATGACATAATAGAGGCTATGGGCAATAAACAGGCTCATCATATTTGATCAAGTGCAGGAGTGACTTTACCAGCTTTGAGGTTTGATCTTCTCCAGTTAGATTTTTAAAGGTCTATGATACTCCCAGTTTGAGCCTCTCCTAACAGGCTCACTTTCATGTTATGCACCCTTTGAAAAAGCTCATTCACTGATGTAGCCTAACTGTTTTGTTCTGACAGTCATCTTTTTTTTAAATCCTTTTTCATGTGTCCATGTATTATTCACCTTCTCAATGAATGCTTTGGGGTGCTACATTATATCATAACAATGAAAGAATTTGTCTGTGATGTTTTTCTCATACTATTAATTTTTGCAGCACAGTTCTAAAAATTCAAAAGATTTACTATTTTTAGAGCAGTGCAGAATGCAGAGAGAGGGGTTTGTTGTTGACATTTATTACAATCAGTCAAACTATACATGAGCCACAACACACTATTTTAGAAATCATTCTAACTGACTACAGTCTCTTTACATGTAGTAATTGGAAACTGAACTGAAATTTACTATCATCTTATCAACTACTTGGTCAGCTAGTTACTCCTCACCTGTGCAGAATTGGCTGCTGATTTGCCAATTGCCAATTAAAGTCTGCAGTGAGAGCTGTTAGAGCAGGGGGTATAAAATAGAGATTTGAGATTACAGACCCCCATTTGATAAAAGCTTTCTTCCCATCTGAGATGATTTGTGTTGTCTGTATGTAGTTGGGGAGATAACAGTGAGGGAGTGGAGCCTTTGATCAGAATAGTCATTCTTACTCTCTCATTTTGTTAACTTCTAGTGAGTCACATAATAGTGAGATTACACTAATCCTTAGGGGACACCCTGGAATCCCCTCAGGGACCACTGGTTCTTCCCAGGTTGGGAACCATTGGTTTATAGCATCACTTGCTGATCAGGGCGACCCCATCCCACGCTGCTCTGCTTCAAAGAAAGAAGCATCCGTTTTTGAAAGTGGGTTAAGGTAACGTGAACCATTTTTTACATTAAGAGACTGTGGCAGATAAACAGTTTGAGGTAGTTAATCTTCAGGGGAGCGTCGCCGACCAGTTTGAAGATTAGATCTGCGTTTCCATCAGGACTGGAGCAAAGATTTAATCATTCCTCGGTGTACCAAAGCAAAGACGTTGTCGAGGTCGAATGTTGCCAGATTTGAAGTTAATCTTCAGGACGTATCCATGTTTGCGGATCAGCGGCTTGGCTGTGCCCTCAATTGAGCGCCTGCACGGGAGGAACGTCAAGTCAGCCAGCAATACACAGACTAATACCGGAAACTAGGCGAGTCTTCGTTCAAAACAAGAGCACAATTGGCCTTCTGATAACATAACATAACATAACATAACATAACATAACATAACATAACAAAACATAACAAAACATAAAACTTGCTACAGCTCGCTACAGCAGCAAAAGGATACAGCAGGGAAAAAATAGAATATAAATGTAGAAATAGAAAATTAACAAGAATGTAGAATATTTGGGTAATCAAATAAACATCCGCAACTCATAATTTCAACACATTCTGTAGAATGTATGCATGGTATGCATGGTAGCCAATTTCATGATGAAAGAGTGCCTTATATATATGGACAGGTGAATTTAAGGCTAAAAATACTTGGGTGACTTAAATGCATGCACATATTCATCCATAAATACATTCCTTATTTTGACTTTGCTTCTTTGTATAACTATAAGAAACTGCAGCGCATTTTCGTCAATGTGCGTTTTATTTTGAAATATGTAACAGGAAGTTGTGTTTTTTTCATTCTTGCTAGCTTGATAGCAGATCAGCGCACGGTCCTCCTCCTCAGTTGCAGCCTACAGTTCAAGTATGCACCGGGAAAAATGATAAGGGAGCTGTACACTGGACACTGAATCTGTGGAGCAAAACCCTGTTGGCACATACAAGGATTTTAGAATGGGAAAAACTGGAGTTATTTTGAGTTGATCAGCAACAACTGCAAGGGGAGTGTTTTATTTTTTTTTCCGTTTTTTTTTCCTCATCACAATGTGTGAGGAAAAGATGCGGGTCGGATGCCAATTTATTTTCGTTACGGATACAAGGACTGGCAAGTTATCAGCATGAATTAACAAGGAAAGAAAAATTAATATCAATGTTAAAGTCGACTCTGGAGGGAGTACCATGGCGAAAAGGAAGGGACTGTTATTTTCGCTGCTATACTTTATGGCAGAGTTTTGGCTCAGTTCGCAGCAAGTGCTTAGAATCGGTAAGTGGACCTGCATGTCTGTCTGATTTACACTCATTTTGTTGTTAGTATATATATATATATATATATCACTGAGCAGGCATCACCTTTTTGACAGTGGAGCCTGGAGCTGTGGGCCTGCGATCAAATTCACTTTTACCATAATGAATTACCCTGACGGAAATCATTCCTATAATATCCCTATAGGGACTTGGTACGGAGTAGTACTGAGTAAAAATACCATAAAAAAATGAAAAAATACCATAAAGTCACCATAGATAGATGACTATCTTTTTTGTTTTATCTCATGTTGTCACTATACTATTCTTATAATATCCCTGTAGCGATTCATAGTTTTGCTGTGATATTTTTAGAGTATCCTTCTCAAATGTATCATATATTATTTCTATAGTTATTTTAGGATAATAAACCTAGTAAGAGATTGCATATGCACATGCTGTTCAAGGGGTGAACACTCATTCACATCAATGGTGTCTCCAGCATAGCCCACCTCAAGCTTGTGCTGCAGGTAGGCCTACAGGCTACATGATCACCTTTAATTGTAGGTCCACATAAAGGAAAATCACTACAATATTCCTGTAATATTATTATAGGAATGAAAATTCATAGTGACCTTATGGTATTTTATGTTTTTTTCTATCTGTTATTATCCTGTATTTATACCATGTTATATTATTACTATCCTATAATATTGCTATAGGTACTGAGTTTAGTGTCCTTATCGTACTGTAGCGATTTTTTCTGGTATTACCATGATAGTAATATATCATTTTCCTATGGCGACTAGTTTTACTGTGATATTTTTGTAGTATCCCTCTGAATTTCATTACACTTCTTTTTTTTAAGGTTTCTTTGCAGCTGTAGATGGACTATTGGGGATGGAAAAGTGAATTACACACGAAATATCTCTATTGGTTTTCGTCAAAATCGTGTTAATCCACTTTTTGTCGGCCAGTGCCACAGCCTCTCTCTGTTCCTCCATGTCAACAGCACAGGTCAGAGACAGACGAGTGATTAGGCAGGCCTGCTATTGCAATTGCCTGCATGTTGGGATGATGATGTGTTTGGAAAGGTAAATGTGAACTGGGTACATACAGAACAACAGAAAGTGGGTGCAAATGCCCCCAGTGATAGAGGCCTATATTCTATTCAATACACACAGAGTTATTTGGATTAGATGGACATGTAGGCTGTAAGCTAATACTATCTGTTAAATGCAGACCCATATGTCAAGGTGTCTGCATAGCCTTTCAGATCTGACAAAAAAAGTGCTCTATTTGCAACTCCTGTCCACGCTAGAAATAAGGCAAATAGAGCCCTGGCCCAGACTATCCCCCTCTGATTTCTGATGTAACCTTGATAAAAGCACACAATGAGCTGGTGTTTGCCAGCAAATTGATGTTCTCTGCACATTTCCCATTGGCTATCCTCTATTCCTCTCATGGGTTGGAAGATTGCATCACAAAAATGACTTTTTTAATTTAGGCTTCGGCACTCTCTGCTCCAGCGAATGCCCTGGGCAACTTTAGTCTTTTTCTGAACTTCCTCTTCTTCTAAAGCTTAAAAAAAAAAAAAAAAAAAAACCCCAAAACAAATCAGACTTGTGGCGTTGCGTAACTTTAAAGGCTAATAGGCCGGTGCCACCTCCCCTTTCTGACAGTCCCAATCTGTACTTCATATTGTTAATCTCTCTAAATCATCTATCACTCTCTGAGGCCACCTAATCTTTGTCATTTTCCTCATGACCCCCACACACATAATCTCTCCCATATGGTGTGTGGCGTGGTTCAATTAACATTTCTCTGTCTTGGCAAGTATTGGCATCAGATTGTGACCGGCTTCCATTACTTTCACTGGGGCTGGTAATAATGGTAAATCCCCCCCCCACCCCTAACACAAATACAAATCTTCTTTATGCAGAAAGTCTCTTCCCCAAATATGGTATTTAGGCAGCGGCCAAATCTCATCATGGGTGGGGGGGGGCACAGGCAGCAGCAGCTTGTGCTTTGACCTCCGCTGCATCTTTGCTGTGTTTTGAACTGGGAAGACAGACATGTATGGCTTTGTCTTCCTATTTCTGTATTGACAAGCACTGATTTGTTTATCGCCCAGTGGGACAGCGTGATGTGAAAGCCAAGATAGCTACTACTGGCCAATGAAATTTCATTTTGACGTAATCCATCACCCTGTCTAACAGCCTAATGACCAGTGGTTGAGTAATGTTGGGGGGTTTTCTGATGATGTTGATATGAATCCTGCTCTTCCTTCTTCTGGCCTAAATGTTTTGGTGGTAGGACACTGGCGCTTATCCTTCAAACAGAGGAACCTCAGTGCTCCACATCAAACGATGCTAGTAGATTGGTTAGGACCTCCTCGTTCATTCACAGTCTGGCATGGGCCCAGGCTGGAGTGGTGTTGGTGGTGTTGGTGGTGGTGAGGGGGGGCGGCTGTCACTGGGAACTGGACCAGCATGGGGGGGGCAGAGAAAGTAAAACACTACGTCATTGTGTTCCTTGGCCTTAAAAGGCTTCCCTTCATATGATAATGGAATAGAGTCATGCAGAGTCCCAGGGTGGGATCAGGATCTCCAGATTCACAAAGTCCTTGCTTTGGGTTTCTGGATTTTAAAAAAGGTCCTTCAGTCTAAACCTGAAATATGTTAGTCTGCTTGCTCTCTGCACCGCAGGGAAGCAGAGAAGGTTTGATGTCTGGAGCCTGAAGGTCTATCAGCGTCTGCCTGCAGCACGAGGAGAACATTGTGTTTTTGTGACCTCCCAGCATGCATCACCCCACAGCGTCGTCTGGCCTATTAAAGATTAGATGGAAGTTCAGCGATCCTGAACATTATATTGACAAATAATTAATGATAGCTTTAGCAAGATACTTACTTTATAAGTTATATTAATCATAAAGCTTTGATGTAAAAACAAAAAAACAAAAAACAGCAGTGCTGAAGTTAAGTGAGGGAGTATCCCCCTTGCAACAAAGGTTGAGCTTGAATATTTTTTTTTTCTTTCGTTAGAGAATTGAACGTGTAAGTCATTGATTGCTGTGGTATTCTTAATGCACAATAAAGTGTCTCCCAAGGACAGCACACGGTGATTGCTGCTCTATGGCCATAGACTTGCCTACACTCCTAACCTCAAACATACAATTACCGAAGCATAACTTATCCGTGACAGCTACAACATTCTTGTCCATTCGTTCATCTGCTTGCTAATAGCCTATTGAGTGGGAGCATCGATCCGCGAGTCATCTATACACAGAAAGCCTGAGATGCTTATTCCCTCTTTTATCATGGATTCTATTTACAGTGTTGGTTTACTGTTGCCGTATTACATAAAGGCGCACTAACCCATGATCAGTGTAATTACACTCTACTGTATGTATTAAAGCCACAAAGGATTCTTGATCAAAGACAGACTTTCATTCATATATGATGTCATACCTACAGATGTGTAAACCTGACATCAGTGAGGACACGTGGGGTTCACCTCCATCTAAAAATGAATCAACAGAAGAAATGGATTCGGGTGCGATATGAATTGTTGCTGTTCACATAAAGTGCTGATGATGTTTTGACCTGGACACGAACGTCTTTTTGGACCCTCCGTTGTGTTGATGAGTTCTAGGGAGAGATGGGCCCTTGATTATTGAAGGTGGCGTATCGTAGCTGGTGGCTGAGACAATTCAAAGATTATTTGCCATTTGCTCAAGTTGAAAAACGGACAATGGATGTCAGAGGAAATCATTAAATTCCGCTCTGGACATCTCTGTTGACTCAATCTCGCCGGACCAGAATTACCAATTGTGTTAGAGCCTGGGTGTTATTATCGTCATTACTTTCCCGGCGATGTGCACATAGTGTTTTGTAAGGTGTTTTAATTGGAAATACCTCTAGAGATAAGAGATTATGAATTCCTGCCTCTGTTTTCAATTTTCACCCCAATATTATTTGAAAAGTGAAAAAAGATGTTTAACAGGTGTTATTGTAAAAAAACAAGCGGACAAACGAACAGTCATTTCCTGATACGGTGCACGACAATTCCACGACTGTTCCTTAATGAAAACTCATCAGTATCGGTCAGTACTGAAGACGTGTGCCGTCCAAACACAGACAGCTCTTACAAAGGACTGCAGTACAGCAAATAAATATTATACTTTGCTGTTGTGGACGGGCAGTGATTGCTTTGGACCGATGCTCTTCACACTGAATCACAGACAAACAGCGGTCACACCGAATCCCTCAGGTAGCTCTCTGGAAATCAAGAAACCTCAGGTGGAAATGTGAGGGGAGATAAATGTGTTTTCGGGGAAAGGGGAAATTAATAATACTAAATATAAATATAAATTTTGTCTTTTGTTGACAAAAAACACTGAATATCATCACCCAGGTGCTCAGCCTCCACCTGAATGCGCTACATCTTCATGTTGAGACCCAGTTGTCATGCCTGGATGTGAGCGGATGTTGCCCCTGGTCGACAGCTGTTTGTCCATCTGCATGTAGTGTTGTTCTAGTAACCTAGCTGGTCATTTGGAGGGCTCAAACTAACGAGTCTGTTTCCATTGAAGAGGCTTACGGGCGTGTTGCAGGGTCATCAGTCAGGTGTTTGATATAGTTCATTCCCATATTGGCTGAGTCAGCAAATTAAATGGGTTAGGAAATAATAGTGTGTCAGTTTATTGCAATAACTTTAATCATTTGAGGAATTGGTACAGTACTTCTTAAATTGTATGTGTTTACTCGTTTACCTTTTATTTGTCCATCCATGTTATTTATCGTTTCATGAAGTTTGAGCTGCACTTGGAGCATTGGACTGGATGCTCAGCACGTGGTGAGAGGCTGAGCACGTATAAGTGTTAGTCCAACTTGCAGTAACTATTTTTGCCTCACACACAAACTGCACCACTTATTTTTCTACAGCTTTGTTGAAGTGCAATGCTAACAGCAATGTGCTATGAATGCATGTTCACAGGGTTGTTTGATTCCCGCAGTCCATAATAGATCCTGTGACATTTGACACGGCGTCTGTGCTTGAAGCAAACAAACAGTAAGACTAGGCTGGCAAAAATGCACAAGTCTATTTTTTTTATATTGATATTGGGAGGAAAAGCCACATCAAAGCTGCTGAGACGGAATTTATTTCCTTGGGTATTTTGAGAGAGAGTTTTTGTGTTTTCTCCCGTGAATTTCATATTCCAATGAATAGAATTAAGGACTTCTCCAGGTCCCAGCAGCTGCTCACTGAGGCTTGGTAGCCATAATTAGGATTGGCACTTTCAAGCATGCTTTTAGTGACCGGGGAGTCCAGACAAGGCTCTCTCAGTTTGGGGTTGGAGGCTACGCTACCAAACCAAAGAAAAAGGTCATTCACAATCAAGGTCTCAAGGGGAGCTTTTTAAAGGCCTTTTTCTGCGTTGAAATCAATCACAATTTCACAAGCAATTCTTCAAAGGCTGTTACCCAGTACAATGACCTATTGCCATTTGCAGTCTCGGTGTTGAAAGCATTCGAAATGACATCAATGAAATTTGTGTTCCTGGTTAATGTATATTGATTCACAATTTTAAGCTATTATTTTCCTCTCTATGAAAAAGCCCTGTGAAAGTGCCGTTAGCAAACTTTAAAACAGTTCATTACACATTTGTGGCGACGACACTACATCCTGGGTAAGAAGAAGAAATCCAATTAGCCTCATGGCACCGATGTCTCCGCCTACCTGATGATTGTTCAAAGCTGGCTTTGGGTTCGGTCTGTGCTCGTGAGTGTAGCGAGAGCAAAGGTTTAGCCCTGAATGTATTATTTCAGAAATCCTATCACTGAAGGCCCAGACGTTTTATATGATTTACATTTGAAAGGCTTGGGTGAAATGGACGTGCGGGGGCATATTCAACAGGGATAAGGACACTGAACCTCACACTAGTCTGGTCATCTTATGTGCAGGTGGTGACAATCCAGCAGTTTTTCCCTGGCCCTAATCCTAATGTTTTTTATGGCGCACTTTACGTAACTGAAGTGTAACACGGTGTATGTGTTGCTCGTGCGTGGCTGGGGGAATATATGGCCATATTACTGGCCATCGCATGCTAGAAAACATCTTCTTTCTGGAGCACCGCAGTGGATTAAGAGTTGGATGGTTTTCAGAATGATAACACACACTCCCCACCTCCCTGGCACACACACACAGCCAGCTGAGAAGTGATTGTGTTTAAAAAGAGAAATGTATCTTGAAATTAAATTCTGACAGACTTGGTCTCGGCTCATTTTTTGGGAACCATCGGTCAGTGTTTCATCTCCTTGTCCTCTTTCAGGAGCAATGTAAAGTCTCACTGTCAGACTGCACCTATTGAAGCAGGCTCCAGACGGCGTACAGGACAACTCCAGTGTTTTAGACACCTGGGTTATATTGATTTGCGTCATTCTTGCCTTGATATAAGTTAATATAGGATATCTGTTTGGTATCTTTTTTCCATTACTGAGATATTTGTCATTTTCTGATTTATCACTGCCATGTACAAACATAAACACTTCAAAAATATCACATTTGCTGAAAATGTCATGCTAATCTCTTAAGGTTTTCTTGGTACGCTTAAATAATAAATGAATCTAAAGGAGTGATCAGACATCCCTTGTGTATGAAGAAGAGTGAAGAAGAGTGAAAAGAAATCATGTTTTTAATGAAGGAAGAGTAATTTAAGCAGAGAGAGTATGGCGCCTGGTTGCTCCACTGTGTCATAATATAGCCTCGGAGGATCTTCCTGCTCTCCCCATGCTATGTAAAGGGACAATGACGCAGCTTCTCTAAAAAAAAAAAAAAGCTTTGCATTTTCATTAATGTGATTTTCATGGGTCTCAAGGTGTTTTTACATATTTTACAATGTTGAATCAGCCCAAATGTCTCAACAGTCTCAATAAACTACAAACACACAGGACCTTTGAGTCAAAGATGCTGGCATGGCCTCTTAATGACATCCCCACCTCTCCTATTACAGAACCTGGGTGAAAGTGAGGCTTAAGTATTTCGGTCTGAAGAAAGTGAACCTCAGATATACAGACCTCAGACATCAGAAACTGCTGAACTGAAAAGGCATTACGAATGAAACATGCAGTGAAGAAAATGTTTTTTATTATGAAATGTATGATACATGCCAGTAACAACCCTACAAAGTAGTGCATGCATGCATGTACGTTTCCTTGGTATTTCATGTGTTTAACTTGCTTGAACAACCTAAATTCTCAATGGGTTTAGATTAATATAGTACAAATAAATAATATAAACAAGTGTAAGTCTTGATTAGTAGTTTTGTTTAGAGATCGAAGTGTTAGAGGATCTGTTTTTCCACAAGACTGCCGTTCATAGCCAGAATGTTTTGGCAGCCTGAGCAGGAACACTTATCCTTTAACCTCTTTACTGTAAATTACATTATGTTTTGGTGCTTGCCTGTATGGTGCTATAAATCACTTGTCGATGGGTACATATTTCAGTTTGATTTCATCGAAGGTGACTGTTGTCTGGAGCGGTAAATTGAAGGAAATTGGAAATATGACTGCGCAAGGTGAATGAGTGCGGCTATTCATCTATTGAATTTAGATTGAGTTATTAGTTTAGAGTGAAGAGGAAATGAATGATGATAATACGGGGAAGATTTTGATTGTATGCCATGATAACGTATGATTGGAAATGTTTACTCTCCATTAGACTTATTAACCATTAAGTTGGCCTATGATGAATTGAATATATTCATCTGTGTGAAGTTTTCGGCAGGTGAAAAGAAATGCCAGATCATTGGCGCACTTTCCAAAGAGCTGTTGTGTCAGCTTGTGAAATTCAGGCCATGCAAGGTCAAGCTTCTCTGAATGTGATTAAATCCTGTCATCTCAATAGCGTTATGTGATAGCAGTACCTTGATTTGGGTCACATTTTTCATTTTGCAACCAAATATGACAAAACATTTCAACGGAAAACCAAAATCAATCCATTATTGATTTTATTATTATACTTTTTATTGATACGCTAAACCCTGTCTCTCTCCTCTCCTTACAGGGGGTATCTTTGAGACCCTTGAGAACGAGCCCATTAGTGTTGAAGAGCTGGCCTTTAAATTTGCTGTAACCAACATAAACAGGAACCGGACCTTAATGCCAAACACCACCTTGACCTATGACATACAGAGAATAAACATGTTTGACAGTTTTGAGGCCTCAAGACGAGGTAAGGGTCATCCCATCCCATCTCATGCTCAACAAAAGAGACTGCTGCTCAGTGTCTTTTTTTTTTTTAACTTTCCTTCTCCACTGTGTCTTCTGTTACGTTAGCCTGCGACCAGTTGGCTCTGGGTGTTGGAGCAGTATTTGGCCCCTCTCACAGCTCCTCTGTCAGTGCGGTCCAGTCTATTTGTAATGCCCTGGAGGTCCCCCACATCCAGACACGCTGGAAACACCCCTCAGTGGACAACAAAGACAGCTTCTATATCAACCTCTATCCCGAATATGCCTCCATAAGCCGGGCCGTGCTGGATCTGGTGCAGTACTACAAGTGGAAGACGGTCACCGTTGTGTATGAGGACGCCACTGGTGAGTGCAAGGGAAAAGTGAACAATATTCACTCCCTTCAGTTGACGACTTTCTAGTGATAAAAGCCGGAATCTATCTATCTATCTATCTATCTATCTATCTATCTATCTATCTCTGATTACAAGCTATTTGCCAAAGGTCAAATTTGATAACCTCCTTGGTCCAACCCAGTCCCTAGGAAATGCCTCTGTTGCTGAGAGACAATCATAGAAAAGTTTATATTGACTAAATGATTATCTACAAAATTATCAACAAATTGCCCACTTTTGAGTATACTATACACTTTAAAGGTTTCCTGTAAAAATGGGTAATAACTGCCAGTGTGTGTAAATGATGCGGTGAACTGTGGATTAAACCATGTGGAAGATGGGAGATGCTTCAGGAAGTACCTGAAGTTACAAAACTATCTTAGTTATAATGTATATATGATAAATGTGTTTGCAATCTCTGCAGTAATTTATAAACATTAAAGCTAGAGAAGGACTATCTTAGTTATTATATCAGTCATCTAGGAGCCCTAGAAGCCTTCCGTCAGTAAACAGCACTTACACAATTTTATTAACATGAGCAAGAAATAACTCTACCATATTGACAGACCATGACTCATTGTGTAATTTAATAAATGTGTAATTGTCAGTTTGAAAATAAGGTGGTTTATCTCAGGTCCTGAAAGGCTGGCGAAGATTTCACCTGACAAGCAGCGAAATGTTGACTCGGAGTATGATGGGTAAAACAGGAAGCTGACAGTATTGTTAGATAGATGAGTTCGGATGTTCTTTATGTCTGATATTTAGTTTGTTTAATGTCTTTAGAAAAATCAGCAAAATACACACAAAAATAAATTGGATTTAGGACTGGGAGTCTGTGCAGTTGCTCAAGCCCCCCATAATATTAAACCTAACCACTGAAACAACATCAAACAAGTCATAATGTCATCATAAAACATCCTTTATCACATATTTTAGTTCGCTGTACTCGATTTTAACACCATACTGTTACCTTAGTCTACTCTATATTGCTACAGAAAGTGTATTCTCTGCATAGATGTGATCCTGAGAACAGCATTCCTGTCTTTTGATTTAAGGGCTGATTCGTTTGCAAGAGTTAATCAAAGCTCCATCCAGATACAGCATCAAAATCAAGATCCGCCAGCTGCCGACAGGAAGTAAAGACGCCCGCCCTCTGTTGAAAGAGATGAAGAAGGGGAAGGAGTTCTATGTTATCTTCGACTGCTCTTACCAAACGTCAGCTGATGTTTTGAAGCAGGTGAGCTGAATAACACCAGTGTCTAACATCCACCAGCATCTGCGCCTACAGTGGATACAGGTCATTGTCTTTCAGTTTTCAGTTCATAACTTAACAGAATTCTCTCACACATCCAATTTGAAATTCTCAATGGAGCATACACCCAGCGCTATTAAGCCATTTCTGCATTGGTTTGCGGTTTAATATCCACTATGCACAAGATTAGTCAAATTCTGTCCCCTTCTGAAATCCTGTGTTCATTTCCAAATCCAAGCGGAGCCCATTTTCCAGCTAGACATACACATTTACAACCAAAGAGCCCGCAGAGAAGATTAATTGGAAACACCGCGTGAACATGAGCAAATTGAGATATTTACGCACTCGGATGCCATGTTAATGCAAACAATGCAAAATGAGGCAATTCGAGAAATGGATGAAATGTGCAACAACTCACAAGGTACTGATGTAGATGTGGGTGGATGGCGTTAGGGCTAGAAAATGTGATTCGTGCTGTCAGTGTGCAGTCAGAGGGAAAACCTTGAACCACGCCAT
The DNA here is from genome assembly GCA_034670405.1 of Hoplostethus atlanticus. Taxonomy (NCBI): domain Eukaryota; kingdom Metazoa; phylum Chordata; class Actinopteri; order Trachichthyiformes; family Trachichthyidae; genus Hoplostethus; species Hoplostethus atlanticus. The sequence continues at coordinate 6,302,628 of JAXDDX010000003.1, read as the reverse complement.
CCTGTCTCCCTCCGCTAGATCTTGTCCATGGGGATGATGACTGAATACTACCACTTCTTCTTCACCACCCTGGTAAGAAACAGGTTGTATACATAGAGGTTATTTTAGGACCGAAAATAACCTCTACCAGGGTAAAATGTAGGACCTTAGACATCTGTGGTTTGCCTTCAACTGGATTGCAAAATGTGTACTTTGGTGAGATGCCATGATGTTACACATTGTCCCATTGTCTTAGTTAAGAGTCCTTTTATCCTAAGCAAGGCAAGTCTCTTTTTAAATGAGTGGTGGTGTTATGTAATGGTGATGCAGAGGAACTCAAACATCTGTGGTTTATTTTATAATCAGATTGTTGGATGTGTTCAGTATACTTGGCAAAATACCATGGTGTCATTGTTCCACTGTTTTAATCAGGTGTCCTTTTACCCTTGCCGAGTAAGACACGTCTATTTTTAACTCTTTTAAATAAAGTCACCCTGCACTTAACCCTGCACGTTGCTGTTGTACCTCCACTTAACCCTGCACGTTGCTGTTGTACCTCCATAGGACCTGTTTGCCCTCGACCTGGAGCCTTATCGCTACAGCGGAGTCAACATGACGGGGTTCCGGCTCCTCAACATAGACAACGCTCAGGTGGCCTCGGTGGTGGAGAGGTGGGCCATGGAACGAATGCAGGCCCCTTCCAAAGCGGAGAGCGGGATGATGGAGGGCATGATGACGGTGAGTTGACTTTAGCCATCCTCTCCTCATTCCTCAGCGGTAGTTTATCCACTACCAGGTTGGTCCTGTGTAGCTCAATGGGTTAGAGCTTGGCGCTAACACTGCCAGGGTCAATTCGCACACCCAGTAGGGCCTCCCATGAGTTTTTCATGGTCATCCACTGTCAACAGCCAATAAGATTTCTGCGCTACCTCGGTTCCCTACTGATGTGATTTCATTTCATGAGCAATATTTCTACCTGGCAAAGTGCAAAATGGACAAGAAGTTGACTACATCCATTCAAAGCTTCCCAGTTCTCTGCAACTTTTATTTGAACAACTGCAGGAATAAACACATTTTCCTTCTAAATTCTCCTTGGAAGTAAAAAAAAAATATATATATATAACACAACACAAAACTACTGCAAGAATATATAGCTTATTTTTCTGTGGTCAAAACTTTGTAGTGCCATCAAACCACTACATAGATAGATGCAATCGGAGTGTCTTGTCAGAATAGAGCGGCCCATCAAATTTCTGGTCACCATGTAGTTTGTTTGTCATCTATCCCCTACAATGAGCGTTTTAGTTGAGTTCGCTTCAGGAAACGACATGTTGTGTCTGTACGTTAACCCTCTTGATGCGATAAGTGCCTGACGTGTGATTTGTGATCCCCTGTGAGCCACGGTGACGGTTGTGTGTGTTTTTTCCCAGACTGAAGCAGCTCTGATGTACGACGCCGTCTACATGGTGGCTGCCGCCTTGCAACGCGCCTCCCAGATCACTGTCAGCTCCCTTCAGTGCCACCGACACAAACCCTGGCGCTTCGGATCACGCTTCATGAGCATGTTCAAAGATGTGAGTTGGGTTTATGAATGTGTGCACCCCCACAACCCCCATCAATCTATTTCACAGCCCGCTGCCTATATTTCAGTTCACTTGCAGGAGACAATAGAGTGAGAAGACCAGATATGATGGAGTAATGTGTGTGACCCATTGTGTTCTCAATCATTTTTCTCTAGAGATGAGGATTCACGTCATGTGTCGACAATAGCTGGCATCATCTGTCTGTTTCTCAGGTTAGCAGGTTGTCAGATAGGCTGCAGTGGAAACTGATGAGAGCCTTTTTTACACAGGTATGGTGCGTGAGCAAGACCGTAGGTGAAGAACAGCATAACGTTTTCAGGCATTTCAACCCAAACTACTATTTTTAACAAAATATTTGTTAAAAAAAACATCATTGGAACAGTCAGCCACAACATTGTGAGTTTGACGGACGTCATAACAAGTCTTCTGAAGATCTCTTGTTGTTGTTGAAAATAAAATGCAAGGATTCATTTCTGCATGAAGTGTTGATCTGGCAGCAGAAGGGAAAACAACACGGTGCACGACGAGAGAGAAGTACATTTAAAAACAACCACTGGCAGCTTGAAAAGGATGCAGTCTGTCCAGTTGTAATTACTCCAGTTTAATTATTGAAGCTGAATGTGTCATCTCTCTCTCTCTCTCTCTCTCTCTCTCTCTCTCTCTCTCTCTCTCTTTCTCTCTTCTCTCTCTCTCTCTCTCTCTCTCTCTCTCTCTCGATATATTCACTTGAATGTAATAGCCTCTCTTGTTCTATTGCACCCTCTAATTAGATGTTTCTTTGTCAAATGAGCCATTCAATTGCAAGTGGTGACGGCGTGAGCCTTGACAGGGCAGAGGAGAATAGATGTGAGAGTAAATTAACTGTTTTGCTGCGCAGGTCTCAGCAGATATCGACTCTAAATGGACTTCAGCACGCTCTCATAAACCAACTGAGGTAGAAAATGCGAGCTTCTTGTCTATTGATGATAGAGAAACGTGACATCCTCCCGTCTATCTGAGCTCATTTATCTTCTCACATTAAAGTTAACGTGTATACTGCATTACAACTTGCTGAGAGTAAACCAGCTGTATTACCTGCCCTGCTGAAGTGCCCTTGAGCAAGACACTGAATCCAGGGGGCGCTTCTCTGCACTCTGACACTGATCTTTCCCTGATCAATACAGTATCACATATTGATCATTAAACCCTCAGGCTTTTAGAGAAAGTTTCATGAATGAGAATACAATCAAGTTGTGCTTCGTTCACTATGATGGCGGTCCATGGAACAAGGATCTGGAGCGCGTTGGGAGGTGAGGGTGACTTATGGTGGCCTGAGGTAGGAAACGGAGGCAGCAGATTCATCTTTTTCTATAAGGGTTGAGTGTGCGTCAGTGAGAGAAGCTGCTGATGTTCCTGGATGTTTTAAAGAGGTTTCAGTGGCAACGCAATCTCATCCTTAACCTTCCAGACAATCTGGATACTCCGAACGAAGATGATCGCGCCTTCCATGTCATCACCGCGTGCTCAGTAATGACACCAACACATGGTTGGTGAGGATTTACCGTAATGAGAGAAATAAATCCGTACGTAGGGTTAAGAAAGCCTCGCAGATGTGTGAAATGTTCTAATCAAAGAGTAGTAATGCCGAATGGTACCCCTATAGCACAGCCCTTCACATCTCAAACTAATGTCACTAACATGACGATCAGCTCATTTCACACAGATGGCACAGACTTGGTGTTGATTTTGTCACGTGTGTGTGTGTGTGTGTGTATGTATCACATGTTAGAATCATGGTAACATATTAGATCAACATTATTACTAACATATTAGAGTAATTTCACTCTTTGCTGGTTTTTGTTGTTTTGTCTGTCACTATTGGCTTTGTATACATGTGTTTCAGTTTCACTGGATTTTTAAAACTCTTTTAAACTGATTTAACTCTTGATTCAAGACCTGACTCTATAAGATAGTGAAACACATTGTTCCGTTGAATTTAAAAAAAAAAGTTACAATCTGTGTGTACACCTGTAATTGATTTTGAAAAAAAAAATCCAGATTACGCCCCTGAAGTGATTTGGCAGTATACTTTACCTTCACCTGGTGCAGTATGACACTAATAGACTATCTATTTCACATAGTTAGTTTTTCAATTGAAACACTGAACGACACAGAATTCTTGCAGCAACTTCAATGAGTTAACCCAGACTGTGTTATATCTCATGTACAGTACCGTGTGATCCACTTGAAATCATGAGAACGTCATAGACTGCACGTTCTCAAAGTTATCAGCTCCATGCATTGATTTGTAGTTCCTGCCCTCCCGCCTTCCTCTTTGTTGGAAGATTTAAGTAATGGATTGCGCCGCTTCCTCTATCAGTGGGAAATTGCAATGCAGCTCATTTCTCAACTCAACTTCATTATCAAGTGCATAATTTAAGCACCACTGCCCATCTGCTGTATTCTGATCTGCTCGCTCGGTGTACATCACTGTCCACGTTACACATTCCCAGACACTTCATGTTTTCTGTGAGGATCCGACCATGGAAAAAAAATGCCCGTTAAGATGCAGTTCAGAGTTAAAGAAGCCTTTGTCGTTGCTCACTGCTCAACATAGCACTCGTCAATTATTCATCTCCATATTTGCCGTTGTTTCCATTTTTTTGCAGGCTGCTGCTCCATGGGCTTGTTTGTGCATCTTTGTAAAGGCAGATAAAGAACTGAGGGATTCATTTGATTTGTTTTCTGCCCTCTCTTCCCCCACAGGCGCAGTGGAATGGCTTGACAGGACAAATACTTATAAACAAGACAGACGGCCTGCGGAAAGAATTTGATCTGGATGTCATCAGCCTGAAGGAAGACGGCTTGGAGAAGGTGAACTATCTGTCCCATATTTATAATGACAGTGAATGCCATTGTATATATTTCAGCACAGTTGTCAAGAGTGGAAAAAAGGTCTTAGACAAATAGAGGTTCTGCTATTTAAGGTAGTTTTTACTCTGGTCGCAGAAAGAGTACTTGTGCAGAAAAACACTCAAGTGTAAAAAGAGTAGATCACTAAAAAGTATTTAAGTCTTTAGATACTAAATGGTCTTGGTCATGTTCCAAAATTGGACCTTCAAAAATGAACTCATTACCTGTTTTGGCAATGTTCCTGCAAATAATTGTACCAGTTATTCTCAACCCAAAGTTTGTGGGTGTTTTTTTAACTCATATTTACAATGCTAGTGTCAACTATGGCAGGTCCGGTTTTACTGGAAATGATAGATCTCATTGAACTGACTACGCCTATGTCAAAAAAATGAAACTCAAGGAAAGATGGGAGGAATTACTCAGGTTACAAGTAAATGCACCGACATTCAAAAAGTACTCAAAAAAGTGGAATTATTCTAAGAAAGTGTTGTAATTAGTTACTTCCCCCTGTCCAATAACCACAAGTTGGATACATATTTCATAGTAGACACTCAAACTACTCTCTCAGTACAGTACGATGCAATTAAAATGCTTTCTCTTTATTATTTCTGCAAGACAATCGGGGGCAACAGCCGCCTGAATAAAGTGTGGAAAAAGGTCTGTACTTGCTGCCCTGCAAGACTAAAGTAATCGTGATGTCTCTGACTAGTTTACTCCTCCTACTGCCCGCTGTGATGCCCCCCCCCCCACCCTTTTCATAAGAAAATGTGATTTAGGTACTGGAGAAAAGAAATGTCCAACATTTCTGTATAGGTCGTGGCATTTCAAGTTTTTTGAAGATAGTGTTTTGTGTCTCTGTCCTTTTTCCTCCCCTTGACTTTCTCCATCTCTGCTCCCTCTCCTATTGTATTTTGGCTCCTTAGTACTTCTTTACTCTCCTCTGCGTTACTTACCTTCAGTTAAGCTTGATAATGTGACGGTGTCTCTGGGAACTAAAGGATCTCTGATATTCTTAAGGACACATTATTCAGTCAGTGTGGTCAGATTGTGATCTGGATGTTTCGTTCCTCACAGATTGGCGTGTGGAATTCCCAAACAGGCCTTAATCTGACTGAAAACAACAAGGACTCATCCACAAACGTTACCGATTCAATGGCCAATAGGACCCTCATCGTCACCACTATCCTGGTATGAAGTCGCTGAAAGTAAATCACTGTCAGACAACAATTTAATCAGGAATATCTCGATGAATCTACCGATGCTGTGTCTCGTTCCAGGAGAATCCTTACGTCATGTATAAGAAATCAGATAAGCCGCTGTACGGGAACGACCGCTTCGAGGGCTACTGTCTGGACCTGCTGAAAGAGCTGTCCAACATTTTGGGCTTCGCCTATGAGGTGAAGCTGGTGTCTGATGGGAAGTACGGCGCTCAAAACGACAAGGGGGAGTGGAACGGTATGGTGCGAGAACTCATCGACCACGTGAGTACTGATGGGATGAATCATACTGAAAGAGAGGGGACATGAACAGCGATGTAAGTGATAGTCAGTACCACCTGTCTTGATGTCTTTGTTCTGTACCAGGTGGCCGACCTTGCCGTGGCCCCTCTCACCATCACTTACGTGAGGGAAAAGGTGATTGATTTCTCCAAGCCTTTCATGACGCTGGGCATCAGCATCCTGTACCACAAACCCAACGGCACCAACCCAGGAGTGTTCTCCTTTCTCAACCCACTCTCTCCTGATATCTGGATGTACGTGCTGCTGGCATGCCTCGGTGTCAGCTGTGTGCTATTTGTCATTGCCAGGTAAGTTGCCAAGCTGAATTTACTTGATCGTGTTGTATTCTGTGGTTGGGGTTGAGCAGGGGTAAGTCCATTTGGTGTATATAAGAACACACAATATGACCAACAAGCTTTGCTGTCTCAATCAAAGGACAAGAAGGAGCCAAAAGAATGATTTCTATAAATGTAAAAATCCTGAACTGTCACTTCAGCCAAAGTTTAGCTTAACAAGTTTATCATGGATGGGTGCACTTGAATAAATCCTCTCTGTTGCTGAGCCTAAAGCAATATTTCATTTTGGTTGGTCGTTTTAACTTCTTGCATGCACACATACTTATAATTAGAAAACCTTGTCTAGAAAGTGCGCTGCAAGGTGAGCACGGTCGTGTGACACCAGTAATGATATTATTTTTCCTGTGTCCATGGTTAGAAAGTCAGAATCAATAATGAGTTGGAAAAAGGTTAAATGCAGTAACGACAAATTCTCAGAGCAGTTGTTGCCAGAGATTCACCTGTTGGTGGGCATGTATGATAAAAAAGTGAAAATGTTCTAATAAAGTAGAAAAAAGTCTCTTTAAATTGTATTTCTTTTGCATTATCAAGCGTGACTGTTTGATTCCTCACCTGCAGGTTCACCCCCTATGAGTGGTACAACCCTCACCCCTGCAACCCTGACTCAGATGTGGTTGAAAACAACTTCACTCTGATTAACAGTGTCTGGTTTGGAGTTGGAGCACTTATGCAGCAAGGTATTTTCACCGAAATGATTCCGTTATTATGTTTTAGTGTTTATTTTATACCCGATGCTTCAGTTTGTATCCTCACTGCTGCAGAGAGAACAAAGTAGTTGGTGTGCCTAGGAAGGAATAGGATAATAGTTTCGTTATTTTTGTTTTAGACTTAATTGTCATTTTCTCAGAACTTTGTGTTTCTTTGTGCAATTCATCATCTCCCTTATGTTGATATTATCTCCTAGGATCAGAGCTGATGCCTAAGGCTCTCTCCACAAGGATAGTTGGTGGAATATGGTGGTTCTTTACATTGATCATAATCTCATCGTACACTGCCAACCTGGCTGCCTTTCTCACCGTGGAGAGAATGGACTCACCAATCGACTCTGCAGACGACCTGGCCAAGCAAACCAAAATAGAGTACGGTGCTGTACGAGATGGCTCCACCATGACCTTTTTTAAGGTAACACTCCTAAAATCCTTCTGCACCTTTCAAGAAGTAAGGGAGCGTAAACACACACCAATGGAGGAGGGAAACAACAAGAACACCACCTTTGATCTTATTTGGGTTTTACTCTTGAACCATCAGTCCTCAGATATTACAGTAACATGACGTGTGTCTTCTGATGGGCTGACACTGAATGGTCATTGAAAAAAATGTGTTCATGTGTATGAAACGTAGGGGTGAAGGTTACGATTCTAGTAATGTGTCACCATCAGACAGTGATACAAACAAAAAAAAAACCTGTGAGGAATTTATCCATTAGGATTGCAAGGATATCTGAGTGTACCCTGCAAACTGACAGGGAGATTTGAGAAACAGACTCATATTTTTACCCATCTGAGCATCAGAAAGAGCGTTCAGATGAGCACATATTCTCTATTTCATTTGATATATTAGAAACAAGTATAAGTGAACCATTGACCTACTATCATTATAACATTTCTTCTTACTTTTCAATATATGAACTGCCGTGTTGACTGTCAATAGACACTATTTTAACCCCCATAAATCATCCTCCTCATTCAACAGAAATCTAAAATCTCCACTTATGAGAAAATGTGGGCGTTCATGAGCAGCAGGAAAAACACAGCCTTGATGAAGAACAACCGGGAGGGGATTCAGAGGGTCCTCACCACGGACTACGCTCTTCTCATGGAGTCGACCAGCATCGAGTACATCAGCCAGCGCAACTGCAACCTCACGCAGATCGGAGGCTTGATCGATTCAAAGGGCTACGGGGTGGGAACCCCCATCGGTAAGACTGATACCACACAATAACAACAATAACCAACTAATGTTCCTTATCCGACTAAGCCCTAAGGTTGTGCAGCTGTTCATGAAAATGACGAGCGCTTCGATCCTCCTGTTTGCTTTTTTTCCCAGGGTCCCCCTACAGAGACAAGGTCACCATTGCCATCTTGCAGCTGCAGGAAGAGGGGAAGCTGCACATGATGAAGGAGAAGTGGTGGAGGGGCAACGGCTGCCCGGAGGAGGACAGCAAAGAGGCCAGCGCCCTGGGTGTGGAGAACATAGGGGGCATCTTCATTGTGCTGGCGGCCGGACTGGTCCTCTCAGTTTTCGTAGCTATTGGAGAGTTTATTTACAAATCCAGAAAAAACTTGGACATTGAGGAGGTGAGTGTCGGTCAGTGTGAATGGCACAACAAGTATTAACATGCTAGGTGGCTCGATCAATGACTTTTCACGAACCTAACACACATTCGCGTTTATCATTGCTTGTCTTCGAAGGACTACAGAAATCACCGGGCCAACAAAAAATGTTAAAGTTTGAATGTGAAGAAACTGCAGTGTTACAATCAAAATCAAATGACTTTATTGTAGAGTTTAGTGTTTTGAGTAGTTTTGATGTAGAGCACATGAACATTTTAGTCTCAATTGGAACAACACATTTTAGACCCTATTTATGACGACAGATGGTTGTTGGCTTCTCGCAACGTAACACTTGACCATCTTGGCCTTGCCGCTGTCTTTATCAATCTGACCATTTTAACAATGTTTTGTGTGAAAAATGTTATTGTCATGCCATGATACAGTAGGTGAGCGCTGGTAAGTGGTATCTCTTGAGGCTTATTTGCTAGATAACATGTCTAAACTCAACATTGATTACAGTAGGTACGAGAGTATCCTGTTAGTCTGCGATTTTCATATTTATAGCGCACACAAAAACTTTGACATAACAGCCAGCACTACTTCTTACCACTTTTGTATATGTTCATGTATTTCAAAACATATTTTGATCAATGCAGTGAAGTTTGTTTTCAGTTTGTTTATGAACGAGCAATCCCTCAAGATTTTGTTCATTAAGTTGCTTAATGTCTACTTTTTTTTCTTTTTGCTTTTTGTATCATTTCAAGTTCATGAAAATGCATGTATACGTTTCGTCATGTTGGCATTGTTTCAGAATGACTAAAGTTATGTGAGAACATCCTTTACCTCTTATTTCTGCTTGCTTTGATTTTGGTGTGATCACTTGGTTCCTCTGCATGCACAGCTTTATCGTCCTTTCCTGGATGGGCTTCAGAGGATCTGAAGGCATTTCTGAGGTCTTGTCATTGTGTCTTTCACGTTGTGGGTGTCCTGTTGTGCCTCTGTGATAGTTTAGATACCTCCTCTGGGTTTGCTTGCTATTACTGCTAGCACAAACCATAGAAAACCTACACTATCACGTCTGATTCTGTGATGTGCTTCTGCTGAGTATCACCAAGCTCTTATTTTGCTATGAGCATGATGAGGAAAACAAACCATTCACATTGCATTACCCACATTGAGTTGCAGAGGTGGATCATGCATTTAACTATTTTTTTGTCATGGCATAAAAAAAGTTAGTGTTCCTGCATCATTATTAATTTTATAATATATCTTTGGGATACTGTATTGCAGTAAAACCACAGGGTGAGCGCCTGTGTAGAAATCTGGCTTGGATGTTAGATGAAAAGGGTGAGGGTGACAGGGGGCAGATCATTGGGGTTTTTCAACTAGATAACCCCAATGATCCCCAACCTGGATCACTGATGTTTCATTGGATCAGGCCCATGACACCTTCAGGAGGCTCAACAGTAGACTCTGCCGTCCCAGAACCAATCCTCTCTATACCTGCTGTCAGCCCTGATCAGGCCGATGCTCACCTATACTACACCTCCACTACACTGAGACTGCACTCAGGCTTACATATGAACACATCTTAGACACGCCTGGTTTGAAAATGTAGCAGACTGTCACACGAAACTCTTCCCCCAAAACCTGACAGTCAACAAAGAGCCTGTTTGCTTGTCTCTGTATTAGTGGCTTTACAACACGTTTAAAGGAGAGTATCACTGAATTTCAAGTTTGAAATGACTACGGCCAAGGACAGTTCAGTGAATATTGGTGAACAGTCACTATCATTGCCATTTATTATCACTATATTTCCAGAAATAATTACACTACCCAGCGTGGTCCCATCCTTCTAATATGTGATGTCACACCACGAACACCTCCAGAGAATCAACTGGCAGATGGAAAATCAGACTTTCCAGAGACAACAATACATTTTCTTGCATAGTCCAGGCTGTGCTACTATAAAATAATACTCATTTGGATGTAGAAGCCCAAAGAAAAGCATCCAATGTCAGTCTTGCATTCACTCTACAAAGCATCTCCAGTATGCACGTATTTATGGCATCACAGATTGGAGTCTTGTTTCTCTGATTTGTAGCTTTGGAGTGAAAATTTTAAGATTTGCAAATAAACTTGTAAGTGTCCTGGGACACAGTATTAATCATTTGACTTCTTAGCTTGTTATTCCTCATAAAAGAACAGCCTATTACAGCCTCGGCTTCATGAGGAGTAGCCTACCTGAAAATGTTGAGAACTCATGCGGTGCTGAGCGTAACCACTCAGGTGCCACCCAGTGAGAAACGACAGCAGCTCGCTCACTGCTCTATCCTGAATGGTGAACTGTTAACGGTTTCTTTTCCCTGTTCAACTGCAGTTTGCTTCTATGTTATTATCCAATATCTATTCTTTTTTGACAGCTGATTCCTTTCAGTGCTGTGGTGGACGACCTGGGTACCTCTCTAAAGTGTCACGGGATAATGAAGAAAAAATGCCAAACCGAGGGGAGGGCTGCGTTGCCCAATATACTGCTATGCCACACAAAACGCAATCTAAGAAGGGAAACAAAGACGTAGTTCTGCACCCATCACCGAGGATGTTGAGACTATTTTAATGCTGTTACCTTTCTATTCATTTATTAATAAAGATTAATCTAATGTCCTTTTGTTTTAAAATCTGCTTGTTTAAAAGTTGTTGCATAGGATGAGAGGAATTTACAAGAGAAATGAAACCCGATCACATCCTGATCCTTGGTTTATGGACAGCCTTTTAGAGAGCAGCCATCTTTATCAGGCTTTTGAAAAGTAGAGTAGAGGTGTATTGAGATTATATAAGGGTTCATAGTCTGATGATTCTCAACCATTTGTCCTCTCCCTTGGTAAAAACACATTGCACACAGGTTTGTGACTTTCAAACTCACAGGGTTTGCAATTTAGGCCAATCAAACGATCTAACTAACACAGGAACAACTGTTTTAAATGGGCTGAAGCTTGACAAGTAGGTTGGTGTCATACCGAAAACATGCAGTTGATTTGTGTTCACAAAAACTGTTGGTGTTTCCTGTCAGCATTTCCCCTGATCTGAAAATAAACGGTCAGAAAGAGAGAAAGAGTTGTGAATGTGATGAGCAAGACTCAGTCATGTGGCTCAGCAGCCCGAGGATGCAATACTTGAAATAGTTTTAGGCAAGAGATATTATTACTGTACATAATACCACAAAGAAATATTGGAATATTGCCCTTGTTTTACCCTATCAATAACACATATCATACATTAATAACTTATTTGATTTGCTTCCAGGTGTTTGCTGGTTTTCTCTAAACTTGGAGGGGACTCTTGAATGGTGAATTTAACTCTAAATTGATTAAAACTCACTCTGCTCTTGACATCAGTACATTTTCTCATGACTAGTATAAAGAAAAGAATCATACTCTGCCACAGTATGACTCTGTCTTTGGTAGGTGGTGTCCTGAAAAGCACTGTTCCCCGTTGTTCAAGCAGCGTTACACAAACAAGACCGTGAGGCAGTCAAGACTATTAAAGCAAGAGAAGAAGTGTGAATGTAATCTGTCACTGTACAACCAGCTGTTTGTTAATCTGACTGTTGCAGACCAGGGTGCTAGCTAGCGGTGGTCTGCTTGTCCCCAAGTCTCTCTCATTTCGCAGGGAGATTATAGTATTATGGCCCTCATTCTCTAATCCTGTCAATGGGATACAGGCCCCCATTCCTATGCATTACTCTTAGAAGGAAGTCCACTGTGGCTGCAGTCGCTCAGCAGCTTATGAGACTTATGTTGTGTTGCAACAAGGCCATGGAAGTCATGCTGGGATTGATGATATGGAGCAATTGTGTCTTTCTCTAGCATTTTGACCCCTGCTATAGAAATTCAAACAAACAGAGGGCTCAATACCAGACACACTCCTGCCATTTATTGCTTCCGTTATTGAGATTGAATCAAAATATAGCAGAAGTCATTACAGTGCCATCTTTTTTTAAAAGTCCTGATAAGAAGCAAGCATGCAATAAATAAGAGGCCCGCTGGGAGTTAATTGGAGTGTCAGGCGAGGCGAGGACCATTAACATCATATCAAGTGTTTTGGTTGGTAATGGTCTGATGTTCTAACAATCTGATTGCTTTTGTTGACATCTCATGTTTTTTTTTTCTGAAAATGAAAGTGGATATGGGAAAGTTATTATTTTAGCAGGGGCTATCCGGCAATCTATCCCACAATATTGCTGCTTGTCTCACATGACCTACTCATAAATGACAAAAGCAAAAGGAGAATTTGTGCAGCTGTAACCCGCTGCATTGGGAATCCATCAGTTTTAGCCTTCGGGTAAAGCATACTGTAACTCCAACTCCCTCCCCGAGTGGAGCCGGAGCTGCCACATGAGGTATTTCTTATTGATTACATGACATTCTGAGCATATTTGTTTTCTGTTTCCTATTTTTAGCAATCAGGGTTTTGCAAGCAGGCTCATTCGCAGATGTTTTTTTATTCATAATCCTCATTTCCCCCTCGCCACCTGTGTCCTAATCCTGACCTCAGACAGGATGGAGGACAGATAGGAGAGGATGAAGGTCTTTCTCTGAAGCTAAGTGGGTTTAACAGAGCCATTCATAAAACACCTTTATCAAGACATTGACTAATCAACCAGGATTGTAGTATTTTGTAGTATTATTGTGAAAATGTATACTGTGCCTGCCCTTGACATCTTCACAGTAATCTATGACACTTCAAGATTCATAAGGTCAAGAAAGCATTTTGAGGAGAGAAAGAAAGCAAGACAGGGTGAGGTAGAAAGAGATGACACAGAAGAAAATTAGATCATCCAGATTTTTTGGAAAAAGGAACTATAGGCTCCGACATAGAAGATATATAGAGACAGATATGAGTTCAAGGGGGCTTTGCATTAATCTCATGTTGTAATGACAGTTTAAGGTTTTGGTATTCTGATGAATTCCAGGATTGGGCTTAAATTGCTTTCATTTTGTTTGCTGGTCTTTAATCTTCTAACCCTGCGGTCTTAATCAGAACTCGGAGCAGGTTTTTAATCTTGCGTGAATGAGGCCGGGGATTACGGGCCTCTGACCTTGCCACGCTGCACAGCTGCTTCCTCCTCAAATCAAGTCTTTCTTCCTGTGTAGCTTGCGGATAAAGAGGAGGATAATCTTACTTTTTGCGCTACAATGCTCCAAAATCCAAACTGCACAAAAAGATACAAACACTGGGGAAGAATCCTAATTTTCAAATGACAAATTCAGGAATGGGTCCATTTCATAATGCTTCGGAGTGCTTTGGCATTTGAAGGTGATGCTAGTTTTGACAAGGATCAACTTGAGGATTTTCCACAAATGTGTGTCATGGCAGCCCAGGGAGACGGTATCTTCCTCCTGTCTGTGGCATTATCATCACCTAATCCCTTTGACTTTTGGATGTGAAACTACTTGTCGAGTTTAGAAGCACAATCATTTCTTTTTGTGCGAGACAACTTCTCAAGGATGGTTATAAGTTTTATTAGTTGCTTCAATGGTGCTGGGGTAATCGCCTCTTTAACCTTGAGGATTGTGTTGTCTGTGGAAAATACAATGAGATGGCTTTTTTCTTTAATTGTTCCCGGTGCTGCAATGGCCATTTTGAAGGATATGAAACAATAAGGCAAGCAGTGTGAAGTCGGAAAAATAGGAAATATTAAAAAAAACATTTTGACAAAATAGCTTTTTCCAATATGAAATGGCTGTCCTCACATGGTCACTCTTCCTACCTAAGACTGGTTTGTCTGAGCAAGTCTGTCACAATTTCCATTCCATTATGAAATGAGATGGATCACTCACCAAGTCAACCCTAACCATTGTCCAAATATGAAGCCCACTTTGCTTTTGGCCCCTCACAGCTTCTGACTGCAGCCTCTCACTCTGTATATCAGTATATCAGAGTCAGGCCTTGTTATTCACACCGTGATCAATACTATGCTGTGACACCTTTCTGACTAAGTGTGGACCTTTGGATAATTTGCTGAGGTTATCATCCTGTGCACTCCCACCTATAAGCTAGGTAAGTTGTTGAAAATAACTAGCAGCAAAAACAAAATTCAGGTGAGAACTGTGTTGAATGACATGTGAGCAGGAATCATTTTCTCTTGGGTATAATCTCTTGGCCTATATGACATGTCACTCACACTTCCACCTGTGTGCCAAAGACACTGGCTCAGGATATGAAATGGGCTACCCCGATGCAATGATTGATAAGAGAGGATCAATAAGATGAAATCCTATGATAAAAGAAACAGCTTGAACAATTAAACAGAAAAGGCTATCTTGTTGTTTTGTAACCCGAAAACAACAAACAAGACTCTTCTGTTTAATTGTAATAGTCATTCATCATGTCTGCCTTTCATCATGGAATTGAACACCATACTGATGGGTTGATTTATAGTATGATGCGTGTTATTTTCTTAACATGAAACTTCCGAGCATGTGAGGCCACACCAAGAAAAACGTTTACTTGAATGCCAAATTGAACAGTTTCTAATGAAAATGTTGTGAAGCGTTCTGCTCCAGGTCAACTCATTGTTACTTCATACTGATTTAGACAGGCCATATTTAACTGATCTGCCCAAAGTTGTCAGGGACCCTTTTTTGGGCTTCGAGCCTCAGGAGTCATAACTTGGGGTTGCAAGGTCAACTGGTCAACGGGTATTTGGATACCTTGACCTACTACTTAGTCCCTTTAGCACCATTATCTGAAGTTGCCTCAATGGAAGTTTGATTTCAAACATTATTTAGTCCTGCATAGAATATCCCTAATAATTCGGTGTGAAACTAGATTAGATAAATCCAGACTAGGCCACATGTTGGACTATTCACATCTTTTAGACAATTTGTCAGTATGTCTAGGACTATGATGCATACATCTGTCAAGTAGAAATACATGCAGTATTAAACAAGGTCCATGAAACCTTCAACTCTTACACCCCAAAGTGATTTATTTCACAGTAGTGTAAATATTTCTTTACTGTTCTGTTCCAAGCATCGTCTCTGAATGATATCAGGGTGGTTTTATTTAACGTAGGTGGACATTTCATGTTCATAAACATAGATTGTGCAATCCAAGATCATTTGTTTCAAGGTTGATCTTTGACTTAAATTTGTGGCTTAAAGCTTACAAAACTTTTGCACCTTTAAGCCTTAACCTCTACCTTTATATAGGTAAACTATATAATGAAAAATGAAAAATCACTTATTATTACTTATTATATTACCAGAGTACTCTAGTCAGGCAATTAAGGGTCAGTGTGGATAGTGAAGTGAATAGAGTTACACTTCCATCTACTGGCCAAACTGTGGTACTGTGGCAATATTCCTTCACATTCCTTCCTAATTGAAATAAAACACTAACTGGTACACAAAATGTTGTTTATTTAAATCTATGATTCATCAAAGCATTCAATAAAAAATAATCAACATGCACGCAGACCTAAAATTAGGACACAATCAATAGTGCAGCAGTGCTTGAGACCAGAGGATACAAATACCTCTCTTTCATATCATGAACTAATTCATACTATACTACTGCATAAGGCACATACTGCATCAAATAGCATACTTTCTTATGCTCTGCCGTAATGCTTTCAGACAGCTCTGTAACCGTTCCTTCAAATAACAGAGGATGGTAACAATTACCTATTCAAACTATGCATTTGCATTCAAATACTGCTATTGAAAAGTTATTTGTTAGCTATAACAAATCATTTCAATCCACTGGGAAAAGTTCAATTAGTGCTGTGCATCAAATAAAACTGTGTAGTGTTGGAATATGATACATGTTGAGATTGTTACTATAGACTTAAACTGGCCCAAATTGGGTGTAAGAAACATGTCCTATTTCCAAAACTCTGTGTGTGTGTGTGTGTGTGTGTGAGTGTGTGTGTGTGTAGGAGGCTTGTAACAACAATTCTATTAACCATCAATTCACAGCTGGGTTATGAGTTTCCCTGAGAAAAGAATATGGGTAAAAAATACCCTGCTTTGAGGAAAAGTCTTCCTAATTTGAGGTGGAAAATTGGAGAAATTACCTTAAAATTGTATACTGTATTGTATACCCCTTAAAAATATTAATACTGTATTCTGCATTTTACTGCAGTGAAATGCAGAATAACCATACAAGGACAAATTGGCACTTCTCTTTGTCAAGTTAGATAACATCAGGCAGAAGTCCATACAGTGGAAGTAAACAAAGCATATCTACCCGAATAGGGGAATACAGTAAATACTTGAAAATATCCAGCACTCCCCCCCGACCGCTTGAAGAAAAATGACTTGGAATTGCAGTTCAATTATAAGTTGCTGTTCATGTCCAGACAGGCATTGAGGAGGGAAGCGGGGACAGGGCAGCCCTGCGGGGAGCCTGCTGCTTCTGTCTGTGGGCTGGACTGTGGTGGGTTGGCCTGGATTGAGTTTGCGGTTGGCCCACTAGGGTTACACTCTGAGGGACAACTTACCACGTCCATGGCGGTCTGGGAGTCCTGATCTTTGCCCAGGAGGCTGGGAGAGGACATGGGTGTGAGGAGGGCCGAGATGGAGAGGTCTGGGGAGGAGAGCTTGGCAATAAGCTGCAAGTGGTCCTGTTCGGGGCCAGACTCAATGTTGACACTCTTACATAACCCGCGGAGGCTCTTCCTCGTCTCCTCCAGGTTTTGCTGCAACTGAATACGCTCCTGCAGCAGCCTCTCTTTCTCACCTCTCTGTGGAGTAAGCATGCCAGTGCAGGCAGACATTCAGTATGACTCACATCCTCAACTCAGCTCTATCAAATATGTCTTGCAACACAGGGTTACAAAACTGGAGATTATTCGTAATAGGGCAATAAGTTCGATTTTTACTGTCCTATTGCACAAAATTACCACAATATATCTATGGGAGGGGTTCATAGGGTTGTTGATCAATACCAATGAAAGATAAATAATATGTTCATAAAACTAAACTGAACAGATAAAATGAGACATACCAATGTGTTAATGTCACACTCTATTTGGTGTATACTGTCCAACTTCCTCTTTCGGCACCGCTGGGCGGCTACCCGGTTTTTGCTTCGTCGACGGACGTCGTGCACAAACTCCAGCTGATCCTGAGTCAGGTGTTGGTGTCTCAGAAGCTGCTGGAAGGCACTCCGGCTCAGTGTTGAGATCTGTTCCACTGGGAAGGGGAGCTGCACCTGTAGAATACACAAGTTAGATTATTTCATGCCTTCGAACTACAATAACACGGCTGTATACCAAAATACCACAATGACCTCCTCTGCTCTTTTGTTGTTGGCCTCGGTATCGCAATCTGTGTCCAGGTCTGAATCTTCCCCTGAGTTGAGTGAGGAGGACATGTAGGGACTCTTCTCTGACTGGGACAGGCTGTCAGTCCCTGGAGCTTGGTCATCACCTGCCCCAAGGTCCCTGAGGAAGGGACAGTCCCCGGTACTGGAGCTCAGGTCCAGTTGCTTAAGCCAATGAAAGTCTGCCGCTTTTGCCATATTGCTGGTTTGGTCCATGGGATCCAGGGGGAGTGGCTGAGCCTGAGATGGGCATAGGTCAGGCCAAAATCCCTTAGCCAGATGTTCAGCCACCTCCCTCTCCACGTTGCTCCTCTCCCCAAATCCCTCTTCATGGCTGAGACCAGTCAGTGTAGGGCCTGTGAGATCACCAGCCATGCTCTCTTCCAGGGCAGCCTCACTCTGCTTTAATAACTCACTACAATCTTCTGCCAAGGATGTGTTGAGGGGACATGAGTTGGGGACACAGTTGGTTTCAGCCACAAGCGTCTGAACTGTTTGGTTCACATCTCCGCCTGTTTCCTGAATGAGTTGTGGCGGGTTCATATCCGCGGGGGGTGACAGCTCACAGGGTAGGGCGCAGTCCACCAAGCTCAACTCATTTTGATTGCACACATTCCCTATCTCTAAAATGTCTCTTTCGCAGAACTGAGAGGAATGGTCTGCTTTGTTGGCGTCTGGGCATGGCAAAGACAAAATGGGGCACACACCACTTGCTGTTAACCCCAGAGATAAAGAGGGCATTGGTGGGCCACAGTTCTCTAAACAGAAGTGTTCTTCCCCTCTGTGGGTCTGACCCTGTGTGTTTTGAGGACATTGTGATGGGAAGTCTATTTGCACATCTCCTCCTGAAGGCACTGAGCTGGGTGACTCTAATGAGTCAGCTTGGTTTCTCTCGACACTGGGGCCTAAACCAACATTGGGATCTCTATTCTGACAACAGCCTTTTCGCGTGACCTCTGGTGTGGGTCTGCCGCTTTCAGAAAACTTTGGGATGAGGAAATCAAAGCACGCCGACTCCAAGTTGTGAAATCCTAAAAACTCTGCACTTCTGTAAATGGCGTGAATGTTTTCTTTGGTGAACAGCAGCTTTGATGTGTAGGCAAACTGTAGCAGTGGTTCAAAACCCTCCACGGTCACCTGTGAGGGAAAGACGATATAAGTAATGTTGAGCTATGGTGAAACCCCATGTCACTATAAAATATTACACTAGACCAGTTAAAAAAGCAAAGACACTCTAGCTCTATACAGCTGTTGGATACATGACATGAAATTTGTAACTTGTAATTACGTAAAACAGCTATTGAATTGTTGTAAGCTCAAGCCTATACCACAATATAAAGGTCAGTGGCTAATACATGAATACACATTGATTCTCTGCAGGACATTGACCTCGTCAGGCAAGGTGATGATGGGATTCTGTCTGGTGACATTGGTGACCCTGCTGCGGAAGTAGTCACTGCAGGAGGCCAGGACAGGGCAGTGGGCACGGAAACTCCTGTCTTCCGCCACTACCGTCACGTCGCACAGGACGTCCTGCTGCCTCTGTTCATTCAGACACTGGAGAACATGGGCACTGTGCACTGCAGACTGAAAGGTGAACACTGACATACGAGGGGCTTGGAGTGACATGATTCTTACAAGCTCAGCCTGTGTAACAGAGGGAGCAAGGGGGAGTTGAGTGAGCATCATTGTAATATACGGTTTACCTCAACAGACCACAGACTAGCCCATCTTTAGCTTTAGCACAGGGCAGGTGAAACTCTGAGATGTTAGTACAGTTTTACCACAAGCACCCGCCACACACATGGTGTATAACATGAGAACACTCATCTTGGCATTATCTGGTTGTTTGCTGATATAACTCAGTTTCTGATATGCTGTGCACAATCAACCATCCCTTTACCCTATAACTGTTGATACAATTGGGTTTCTGAACTGCTTAGCAGGCTGTTCCAAACCAGAAGTGTTAGCTTATTGTTATTGAAATTAATAACAAGTTAAGAAATAAGGTACAGAGTAGTCTAAGCAACTTTAGCTGTATTTGGTGTTGAGAATGGAGGTTCTGGGATGGCAGAAACCACTGTTGAGCCTTCTGGAAGTGTTGTGGATCTAACATTTGTAATGGGAGTTATGCCCAGCGACATACCTGCACTCACATACACAACTCTAATCTTTAGATTAGGTGGCTAGTTAATGGTGCTGCCTGTCTGATGGCCCTGTAGCTTTATGACAGCGTGTAAATTAGACTTTACTCCTCTATAGTCACCACTTGTGGGTTACATCACTCTTTTGACATTTGAATTGGGCTTCCGTATGAACGCTCGCGCTGGATTAAGGCATACAGGAATCCAAAATCAAAATCCTGTGTAATGGTAAATTAACACCTCCAAGTGTGCATGGGGAGATTTATCATAATTTTACTGTATTGCAACACCTGTCAGGTCATATAACTAATGTTATGGGCTGCAGGAAAGGTCACTGGTTCGATGTCCGGTCAAAGTGTCCTTGAGCAAGACAGTGACTGAACCTGTACCTGAAACCCGACTGTCTGTTGGGTGTAAAAAAACGAAATTCTCCAACCACATTCACACGGCTGTCTGAAACACTGCGAGTCAGAAAAAGCAGCACTGCAGCCACTATGGGTTGAACTCACTGATTTAACTTGGGCAAAACAAGTTTGAAATGCTGACTCATGTTTAGCGAACTAAATGGGCTTGGTGGACAGGCTTAAACGGAAATATCCAAAGCTACTCAAGTAAAACACATCTACGGATGACATTTTTTTCAACACACAATAATCAAATTAATCGACGATAATCTTAATTTAACGCTACCGTTAGGCCTAACGGTTAAAATTAACGTTATATCGAGCAAACAAATCTACCTGCGCCTAGCTATAAAAACCGGAACCCTCCGGAACCACAGCTTTGCTATATAACTACTAATTTAACAAATCAAACATATCACTGACCTGCCATATCACCCTGATAATCCTGTCATTGGTAAATTTTAGCGAAGGTTTAGTGCCTTCTGTAGCCAGACTTCCCAATTATCATGTGACAGTTTGGACCAGGAACTTCCGCTACTGCGCATGCTCAAAAGCCAAAAATTATTAGAGCCAAAGGTAAACAAGACAGAACACATTTTCCTTAATTTGAATCATTTCATTACAGGGCAGCAATATAAAATACAGATATAAATATTTAGTACAAATTATGTTTGTCGATTCAAATCAATTCTAGCTACTTGGAAATTGTATTGATACTTTCCTCTTTGTGCTGTGGACAAACCAAATACCCCAATTAATGTACAGCCCAGTTATATGTCCACTGGTTGACTATTCTGACTTTTAAATCAGAATAGTCTCAGTTCGGATGTCTATTCTGCAGAATCGATGTTGCCATTGTACCACGGCACTACTTAAACTGTCAAAAGAGGTTCAGAGCCTCGCACACTGAGGTTGGTCGACTGTGAAGCAGCAGCAGCTTGGCTTGTTTGAGTTTCCTGAGTTATGCGGGACCGTCTGATTATGGCATCCTTTCGTAGAAGAGGAGGTAGGCTTGGGAACCCTGGACTTTGCTCTCCGTCACAGGCTGTACACTAGTATCACTGATGTGGAACCACGATCCTCTGGGTGGCTCTGCGTCTCCTGAGGGAAAGAGGAGATTCAGGGTAGATACTTAACGTGTGCTGTCAAAATGACCAAGAAAAGTTACTCTTCTTTTGATTCGCATGCCTCACTGCAGTCAACTGTAAACTTACCTTGTGTTGTAAGTCCATTGGATGAGGATGCAGGGCACTGAGGTCGTGCTTTCACATAGGCTGTATAATGGCCTGATCTCATTGTTCCGCTGTGCTCTACAATACCATAGAGGCTATACAAAACCTGAGTGTCTCCCTCCGCCATGTTCTGTGTGGAAAAACAACCTTTTGTTAGTGCTCCACTCTCTCGGCAGTATACAGCAAAACACTTACATTCGTAAATAGGCTTACAAGGGAAAGGATATTTCATAAAAGCCTCACACATCGACATTTACCTTGCATTGTACGGCACAAAAAGGTCCTAGATCCAGTATTAGAGGGAATTGGACGTGTCTGTTCACCTTACAAATACTGTAGCCAGTCTAGAAGAAGACAACAGAAGTTAGTTTAATTCAAATTCAGACAACAGGAAGTGCATCAATGTTTAGTTCAGATTCAGAAAAATGGATCACCTGTTGAAATCTCTTCAAATGAAGAGTAAGTACTGGAGGGGGAGAGGAGATCAGCATCTGCTTCAAGGCATCAGTGTATACATTCTTCTTGGACCCTAAACAAAGCACAAACAAGAGAAGATCACGATGATCTTTATTGATCCCCAACTAGGCCAAAAGATACATCTTCATGCCAGTAAAGGTTTCCGACTTCTCGCTATGTTACAATGTTTGGCTTTATGATACCGTGTAAAGCTAAGTCAACACACATGTTCAGTTTGTACAAGATCAAGGACAGCTATCAACAGCTGTCACCATAGTATCCATTTTCACAGATACCTTCAGCGCTGTTTCTGTTCGGCTGCCGTTTTGTGCACGTGACGCACAGCAGGCTGTTGTTCTTGGTGAGGGTTTCCACCTCTGTGAACTGAAACAGGCAGGACTGAACCGAACACTCCTGTTTCTCTGGAGCCGTTCTGGCAGCCAGTGTGTGGAAGGCCAGCTCTGGGTCCTGGTTGACTACAGTATACTCTTTAGCCTCTAGTGGCGCATCTTCGCTCTCCATGCTTTGCTCTGCAGCATCAGTGTCTTCCATGAAGGCGTCATCCAGGGACATTTTCTCCATCTCACCCGCCGTGAACTCTACGTTCTCCTCTACTTCCTGATCTGCGTCAGATATTTTGTCGTCTTCTAAAACGTCATCCTTTGAGTGCTGGTCCTCTGATAAGACGGTAAAACGATTGCGGACCGATGACACATCAGACGAGTCGCCATCAATCACTGAATCCTCCTCCTCCTCTTCTTCTTCTTCTTCTTTTTCCCTGTTGGTCTGGACTACGTCAAGCTTCTCTTGCTCCTGCTCTGAGACACCCATTCCTGCAGGGTTTCCTTCACTCAGCAAGGCCTCTTCATGCGTCCCATTATTGGCATTTTCCTTTGGGTCTGCAGGGTCTGCGCTCTCTGCAAGGCTTGGAGATGTGAGACTATCCAAAGTGATCCTCCCATCAAACTTCTGCTGCCTCCTTTGACCCTGTGGGCACGAGTATAGAAATTATATAAACCAATTTATTCTGCACAATGACCCAACACTCATTCAGATGGTACATGTTCCATCAAAAAGAGGAAAAAAAGCTTCCTTTCATTTGCTTTTGCTAAAATACCTTTGCTTGTTTCTTTGCCTGCTTCTTGGCCTTCTTCTGCTGGTACTTGCTGCCAGCCCCAGTGGGAATGTCATCGTTTCCATTGGTCAAAGCCGGGCTGCTTCTGCCATCCTGGCTCGACTCACTGGTCTTCTGAGCTGCTTTTTTCTGGTTCTTTTTCCTATACGCCTTAAAGCATGTAAGCATACATTTAAAAAATAACATACACACATACATCATGAAGAAGAACTGTCCCAACAACTACAACTAGTACCACAGCCCTGTGTTACATGTAACAAATGCTGATAAGTGCGTTACCTCGTCAGAAACCGGTAGGGAAAGATCCAAAAACATCTCTGTGACTAAGGACACCTGTAAGAGCAAAGACTTACCATTACAATAAAATCAATATGATATTGTCAATATGTTTTCTTCACTCGTGTGTACAGTACATACCGTTTTACATTGTTGGCACATTACAGTGCTGGTCAACTCCCCGCCAAAAACTTGGTCAACAAAGTTTTTCAAAAATCCATTTTTCTGGTACTCTGAAAACACAACGTCAATGTTAGAAGACTACGCTCCTCAAACAAATAACCACATGAATCAGAAATAAAAAGGTTAGTAAAAAAAAAAATTACTTAGTAAAGGCATATCAAAGACATATACAGGCCTTTTGCTTGACAATAACAGATCGCAAGATCTTTATGTTATACAGTAATATTTACCTTTGATTAATGTTTTCGACTCTTCTCCATCCGTGATTTTCCCAGATTTTTTCAATGTGTCCAATATCCCAGAGCTTACTCTCTGCAGAAGCAAACAGAAGTTTAACACTTAAATGTAAACGATAAAAATGAGATTCTCATAAATGATCATGTCGTTTTGTAAGACTTTGACGTGTTAAGACTTCATAATATATACACAATCACTAGGACAGTTGATTTATCAACTGCTAACAAAGTTTCCAATATCAATCTAGTGGGATTTCTTGATCATTTGAAAGTCCTCTATTATGACGTTGCTTGACCTCTGCTCCTTCCCTGCTCCTCCTCTGTCAATCAAGCACACATGATGTATCCTGTTCCTCACTGCACAACACCATTTGAGTAATGGCTCCCATTTATTCTGTAATGGGACGATTGATCTGAAGCGGGTTTACGTTGATGCGCACTCATCCCTTTTACGTGCATAGCAAGGCTATATCCAAGTTTGCGAGCTCTAAGAGTGTGAAGGCAAATAAAATTGAAATAATCAATATTATTACCACATTGTGTTTTCAATGTGTCCTTCCTCAAGGAGACTATTCCTCAGTCATCTGTCTGATTTTGTCAGCCTATTCTTTATTTTCCATTCTCTCAGGCGCTGTGCAAAATGGTTGTCAATGGAAAAAAGGATCAAAACATTAACTTCATTTTGTTCATGGGCCAATAGGCCTAATAACAATTATTCTTTGGGTTGTTGTGACTGTTTACTTTCATACGACAATCAAATTGTGATGTAGGTTACAATCATGAGAAATACTGTGTTTATTGGGGAAATTGTCAGTCTGATATTTAAACATGTAATCATAAACAATCTAGCACCACAACCTCTTAAACAGTTTGTAACAACATGTAGAGCTGGCTCAAGGTTAACAAGAGCTTCCTCTAGAGGGGATTGCAATGTAAAATTTCGGTATACAGCATTTGGGCAAAAGTGCTTCTCAGTTAAGGCATTCAGTTAAGCAAGGAATTCTTTACCAATTAGTATCAGAGAGTGCAGTACTTTTAAACATTTTAAATTTAGTGTGAAAACATGGTTGAAGGACAATCAGGTCTGTGATCATTGAGCAAAGAGACGCTGAATTTGGCCAGCATTGGAACTGAGTGTTTGGTTGGTTTCTTGTACGAATGAACTGTCTGTTTTTAATGGTGTTGGGATTGCTGATTGTGTGATCCAGAGTGGGAATTTAGTATTGTTCCTCTGTTGTTTGTTTTTAGGTGGTTGTTATTTTTGGTTTGGTTTCTTAGTGTTTTATAATGTGTTTTACTGTGTCTTCACAAAATGTAAGGTTTAGACTCACTACAACTGATTTTTTAAATCTTTTACTTCTGTAACCTGCGCATCATTAGTGGCCTCTGCCCAGGGACTACAGATGAAAATTAGCTTTTAGCTATATCTGGTACAATAAATGTATTGTGCATTGTCCCTGTTAAATAAACAATAAAATAAAATAAAACCCATCGCTGTTACCACTAAGTGGCAGTAACAATCAGCCTCAGCGCTCCAGACACAAATAAATGGTAAATGAAGAATAAGCAGTGTAGTACTGTGAGTAAACTATAGATGCCGCTTTCTACTTCTGCCTCTAATGGCGTCCTTGTGAGACCACATGGGCTTTACTGTGTAGACAGGGACTGCTCTCTAGATTTTTACACTCTTTGGCTTCATGTCAGTCTGGTTGAAGGCTGTAGTTTTAGTGCAATGTCAATTACTGTCTGTAAAACTTATTTTCTTATGATTATACATAGCACATGTATCGTCTTACTTTTGGTTGCTTATGATGTCTGCCACTGAGGAATTTAAGTTTATTCTACTGCTGCCTTTACTGTAAGTTGCTTTGGGTAGGAATGTCTACAGTGTAATGCAATGTGTAAAAATGTTAGAGACAGATTTGTTTCAGAGAGTGGGTGCATACTTTGATCTCCTCAGCTCGCATCCCATCCAGGAGGTAGCGCAGGAGCTCTTGGCTATCTTGCTGCTGAAATCCTTTGAACCTGGCAGCCCTAGAGATGCCAGGGGAGACAATAAACAACGCTTAACGCAACAGTTCTACTAGGTACATTTTGGGCAGAATTCCATCAAAATTTGCAGTTGCACTCACTTCTTACAAACTTGTGTGAACAACTCCCGAGGTGTGACTACACCCTTCTTGGATTCCTGGATCTCATTGAGTAGTTGACACATAGCCAAAGTCAGGGATCCAGGCTCATCTAGCTGGACTACCATAGGATCCTGCAATTACAATAAAAACAACTCTTTAAGTACAAATCAGTGTATACCAATAGCCAATAAATATCTACACATCTACACAGTGAAGAAAATAAAAAGAATGATGGAAACACACCAGATCAGAGGAGGCAACAGGTGTGACATTAAGGCTAGTCTTCTCTTCTGTCACGTTACTGAGAGTCTGCCTCAAGAGCTGCGTTTGAGAGAGGTTCTGGAAAAGACAATGTTAGTTATGTTATGAAAAGTAAGGAAAAACTAACCTGAGACTGGCATCCTACGAGGTACATTCTTACCTGAATGACTGCATTAAAGAAGCATGTGTTTCCCAGATTACTCAGTCCCTTAACTGAAACCCCTCTACTGCTTTCCGTTGTGCCAGGCTTTTGTGATTTCCCAACACTCTCTTTTTTGGTGTTTTTCTTTTGATGTTCCTTGTTTTCTTCGTCCTCGTTTTCCTCTGTTTTTATAGTCGTAGTCTTCTCCTCTTCTTCCACCACACTGTCCTCTGCCTTGACCCCTACAAAAAAAAAAAAAATCAGACAAAACAGGGATAGATTTAACTGTTGATTTAAGGATTGTGCTTGTGGAGAAGTGTAATTCCAACAAGACATTTTGCGAGACAAAACTATTACACAATGATGCCAAACATTGCTGTGGGACCTACTTGTCTCTGGTGTTCTCGTTCTAGGCTCTGATAATGTTTGTTTTTTTATGTTGGTCACCAACTGAGCCAAATGTCCGGTTTTGCTGTACTGGACATCTTCATCACATATGTAGCACCTGTGGGGATCATAATAATTCATAACACATAGAATAAGGGAAAAAAGCCTCCCGATTTCAAATACAATAGATACCTATATGGTTGCACAACACTCAACAATGCCTCTTACCACACACTCCAGTTGTCCATGCTGACCACCAGGGAATGTGGATCTGACCGAGGAGTTTCATAATGTTTGATAGCATGTTGGTTCTCAGAGTTTCGTCCACACCCCTTATAGAAAACATGACATTCGTCATTTAGCAAATTATGACACTTCATATGAACATTGTCAAATATTATAATAATTTGGTTAAATAAGCTCACTCTATGTCCACATTTCAAGCACATCCATATTGTTGGCGTTTCTTTTTCCTCATCAGAGTCCTGTGGCGAGGTTGTGCTGGTATGATCATCTTTACAGTCCTGGCAAATTGTCCAATTAGAATTCCCAGCACATTTCTTAAGGAAACTATGATCTATCCCCTTCTTAATATGGCTGCAAGAGGGACCTACAATGATAAAAGACACAATGAGACCAGTTCACATAGGCCTACTACAGCCTGTCATCTACACATGAAGATGGGGTCTTTACCTGTCTGGTCAATGTCATCATCCTCCCTGGCGCTCTTGTCCTTCCCCCTTTTCTTCCCCATTTTCACCTAAACAAAATTTGAGATGTATAGAAATCAGCCACGACAGTCACCTGAGCTAGCTTAGCTAACATACAGTTTATACCATCGGTGCCGAAGCACGCAGGTTACCTGTTGCTAAACATATAACTAAGGTAGCAAACGCTAGCTGTCAAATTCTCATTTAAACTAAGCAAGATCACGAAGATCAATCAAGCTCTGTGAAAGCTAACCATCATCATGCTCCAGTCAACTTACCCCTCAGAAGTGGAACCTAAATCCTCAGTTTGCAGTTTCTGTTTCTCTTTATGGTCGAAATGTCTAATGCAGGCATATTTAGTTAGCTGTAAAACGAAAACCGTAAAGAAAGAAAAGTACAGAAAAAATTACAAAACGCATACAAATCCCTCCATGATATAACAAGAAAACCAACCGATGACATATGCTGACAACAGGGAATAAAATGCGGTGGTGCTGCTGCTTCTGATGTTCGGCGTATCATGCATCCGGGTAGGTACGTTTATTTCCTGTGTGTGTCGTCGAAAACCGTCCGGGTAGAAACAATTTGGAAGCGAGATTAGCTAGAGAAGAGCAACGTTATTAGCCTGTTTTCAGTGTTGGAAAAAAACTACTTCGTTGGGAAGAACAATTCAGCTCTTTCAAATATATAATGTAAATATATTTGTTTTCATTAATATTTCTATACTTGACGATTGTCAAACTTTGCAGCACCGATTTTGACTAGACGGGAGAGCTGGTAACCTGAAAAAAAGAAACTACTTGTGAATTTGGTACTGTTACCTTTTTATTGATACAAGTAAAGTTCAACGCTTCGGTTTGCCTCAACCTTATCAAGATGTCTCATTCAGAGTGGGCAGAGTCGCAGCTTGCAGAGATAGAGCTGCTGTCAAGTATGTTTCCCACCCAGGATGAGTTTGAAGTCACAGACCAGCTGGCACTAGCTGAGCTCAGGGGCTATGTTGAGGGACCTACAGACACTCCTCCTCCCTCCAGACCCCAGTTTCTCATAAAGCACAAGATGGACACGGCAAGCATGAACGGGGTAACTAAACAACACTGTTATAATGTGTCATAGTAACTGAACTAGCTTCATATCATACTATTTAATTCCTTTGTGTTTTATCTCTCTGCTTAGGTGGCTGTCACTTTATCCTGCACTTATCCATCAGACTATCCCAGTGTTTTACCAGAAATAACCATAAGGTAAGCAACACTGGTAATGTATGGTAAAGATAACATGGCTATTGAATGTTGTTGTTGTCCTATATATGCTGTGTTCAAGACATAACAGAACTGGGACACTTCCAACATCCAAACCTGACTGATGAACAAGGGGAGGCCAGTCTCATATCTGTACTGTGTGCATGTGAAAGGGTCAATAAGTAAGAGTTTACTGCCCTATAGCACAGAATGACCATAATATATCTGTGGGGAGTTAATAGGGGTATTAATCAATACCAATCAACAGACACTCCCAATCTTCTTCTCCCACCTACTCACATTTTCAACCTCTCAACAATGGAGGAGCTACGAGGGCACGACTGGCGTTGCAAGAGCCTTGTTCTCTAGCCACAAAACTGATGACAAAGCAGTATTATTAATACAGTATCTGTTTCTGTTAGATCCTCTGCTCTAATGATGTAGCTTACTCATCTTTATTGTTTGAGTCAATTACAGCACACACACTCAAGGGGGCAGGAGGAGTGGGGTGATGGAGGAGGTCTATCCATGTTGTTGCCCCTTTAAGTCTTCCATGAATACAGTCTCCTAAGGATGGAAGCTTCCCAGTTCCAAATTGCCTTGAATCTTCCTCTACAGCACCTTTCCCTCCTGCCCTAGGTGTGCTGATCTCAGCAGAGCCCAGCAAACGCAGCTCCATGCAGACCTTAATGCATACCTCATGGAAAACTGCCAAGGGGAAGTGTGTGTGCTTTCTGCTGTGGAATGGGTGAAGGACAACTCACACCTCTACATTAATAAGAGCTCATCAGTAGCACCGGCTTCGAAGAAAGAGTCTGCATCTCCACGGCCTTTGGAAGTGTTCAGCCGCCTGTGGATCTACAGTCACCACATCTACAACAAGACTAAGAGGAAGAACATTTTGGAGTGGTCCAAGGAGCTGGGGCTGTCCGGGTTCAGCATGCCTGGAAAGCCTGGTATCGTGTGTGTGGAAGGTCCTCAAACTGCCTGCGAGGAGTTCTGGTCCAGGTATTTTGAGTGTTATATTTCGCAGCCAATATATCACAGCCAGGAGCCTGCTGATGTACCAATTTTATTATTTTCCAAACGTTTTCCTATTTCACAGAGTGAAGGTTCTGACATGGAAGAAGATCATGATTCGACATAGAGAGGATATTCCCCTTGATTGTCAGGGCAAGGACAGCACGGCTGCTGAAAGTACAGACTCGCTGCGCAAATTCACAGGCTTTGAAGAGGCCATGTTTGACCCCCATGGGAACAGAGGCAATCACATGGACCTTGGGCAGCTCTACCAGTTCTTAAATGAGAAAGGCTGTTCTGATGTGTTTCAGATATATTTTGGCATCGAGGGGCGGTAGTAGACCTAAAGAATTATGATTTGCAGGTATTTGCCCGGTGCCTCGTTATGGAAATAGTTTCTGAAAATAGAGAAATTTATGGTACCATGGAAATGCATTTTGTACCATTCTACATTTTGTAAGCATACAGTGTGTGAGTATGCATGCACCACACAGATGTATCATCACAAGCCCCTGATGGGCCTTTTTTATGTATGTTGTCAGTGGGATAGAGGACACAGGAAACAGGCATCCCATACATGTCTTTTACATACATATGTAATAAACCTGTTTTTCAAAAGTAGCATTAACAAGCTTCCCCTTAGAGAACATTCTCAAGGACACTGCGTCCCCAGTTTGAGTTGCCATCTCCTTGCCTCAGGTGTTTTTTTTAATATCTGAACTGGCACCACAGTAAATTAGCACCAAACTAATACAGGATTTTCTATAAGGATTAATTCTGAATAAGAGACTGACAATTAAAACTCTTACATCAATCTTAATCGTACAGCCCACCCAAGACCAAATTGGAATTCTGAAACACATCCATGTATTGAATTTTTGTATGGATTTTTTTTTCTTCCAAGGTTAAGTATAAATACGATCGATCATCTTAGAAATATGTTATTATTTACGCTATTTTATTGGTATTTATGAGTGAAATGCACCCCACGTATGAGTATTGGTATATATTGGTGCTACACACCAATATAGCAGACAGACCCTAATACAAATTGAAAGTTATAAGACTATGAGACTGTAGCCCTACACTATTTGACTTCTAATGCTTTAAAAATGTCATGGAAAATTATTGAACCCTGGGGAAGCATATAAGAGTCCAGAGATTCTTAAAATGAGTGTAATTTTTAAGACGGATGAACACCAGAATCTAGTAGTCCTAAAGGTTTATCATGGCACTGGGGCGCCTAATCATAAACGACGACTGTCCTGGGATGTCTGGTCACCATAACATTAGATGACTCAAAGAAAATTACAGAGATGCAAAATTTGAGATAAAACTAACATACAGTAGTCAGAGGCATTGCAATTAGCGTACTTGCAAAAAATATCTGTGTCTAAGTTGTCCACCAGATGGCAGCATTATATCATCAAAATTGGGAATTACAACACTGTTTTGTACAC
This sequence comes from Hoplostethus atlanticus, assembly GCA_034670405.1. Lineage (NCBI taxonomy): Eukaryota > Metazoa > Chordata > Actinopteri > Trachichthyiformes > Trachichthyidae > Hoplostethus > Hoplostethus atlanticus. Next base: position 6,271,297 of record JAXDDX010000003.1, on the reverse strand, counting down.
TTGATTTGATTTCACAAGCCTATCATGCCATTTTAGAAGATTCTATTTAGTATTTTGAAATGTTGATAAAGCAAAACTTTGATGAACAAAAATAGGCAAATCATTCGGTTAACATTGATATATAACACTGGTGTGAAAAAATACAATAGAGCTCAAGCTAGCTTAAAGTCACCAAATTCCTTCTTCAGTCTTCTGGCATTACATCAGTATTTCTGCCTGTAATGTTGCTGAGTATCTATTGTGTTAAAGGCGTAGAGTTAGTATTATCAGGTGTGATGACTTGAATGTCATCAAATGAACAAGTTGATATAAATCATTTATAATGGTCCATTGTTTACATTTACACATCACCTACATTTAAGTGGACTGGTTCATACTATTTCATGTAGCTGTGATATCTGGAGTATAAACTTTTAAACCTCACACCAGGAAACTTGCACAAACTCTTTCAATAAAGTCAGAATTGCTTTTATTCCAGACCTTGAATCGGTTTTATTCCTCACACGGTTAACTTTCACCCTTCTTACGTTTGATATTCTCTTTCACTCTATCTGCTGAATGACCTACCTCTGCACAGTCATTACTATACAACCGTAGACATAAAGGTCCTCAGGATTTACTGGGACAGGCTCAATTGCTAATTCAGAAGAAATATGTAGAGAAATATTTGAGTTGTGGCTTACTGGAAAACTTTTGAGGGCCTCTGTGCTCTCTGTTGCACACTGTGGACGTGACAAGAGTTCAAGTATTCCTGTGTCCTCTTGCTTTGTTCTTGGGTAACTGAACTGAAGAGCAGCACTTGAGACGTTCCAGCACATGATCCTGACATTGCTAAGAGTGACTGTCATTCTAACTAAAGCTATGATGAATTTGTGCCATGAGCTATGGCTATGAATTTCTAAGTGGAGTCAAAGCCACCTACTCCCTCTGTCGGAAGACCATCTACAGTACAGCAGCCAGACCACGGGGGCTGGAGCAGTGTTGATGACCTGGCCTCATCAGCATCAACATTATCTGGTCTAGCGAGTCTTTCAGGATCTGCTTCAGACCTCCAGGATATGCTTTAGACTTCCAGGATCTCCTTCAGATGTCCAGGATCTGCTTTAGACTTCAAGGATCTGCTTTAGACTGCTTTAGACTTCAAGGATCTGCTTCAGACTGCTTTAGACTTCTAGGATCTGCTTCAGACTGCTTTACACTTCCAGGATCTGCTTCAGATTGCTTTAGACTTCTAGGATCTGCTTTATACTTCCTGGATCTGCTTCAGACTGCTTTAGACTTCTAGGATCTGCTTTAGACTTCCAGGATCTGCTTTAGACTTCCAGGATCTGCTTCAGACTGCTTTAGACTTCCAGGGTCTGCTTTAGACTTCCAGGATCTGCTTTAGACTTTGAGATTCTGCTTTAGACTTACAGGATCTGCTTCAGCCTTCCTGGATCTACTTTAGACTAGACTGATCTTAGTTATCTGACCCTTGACCCTGGTCCTTTCTATTCTCTGTCACTTTCTTTCACTACTAGAGATGCATGCACTGATAGTCATATAAAGCAACATCCACTTTCTCAACTCCATATTTGAGGGGCAAATTGAGGGAAAATAACAATTTACCTGAGCCTCAACCACCTTGTTAAAACTTCAACAAATCACCCCCTGGTCACACCTCACTACAACTATGACGACATATAGCGACATTGGTTTCGCCAACTAATAAGGCACCGCCGAGATAGCAGCCACTTATGATGATTATCTTGCCTGGGCACTATGTGAGTTCAAGCTCCATTTCAAAGAGATGGCTCAGCAGATCAAGGTCCTGCTCCGAGCACCCAGAAATCTCTGGGGTGTTTTCTGTCTCCGCTGATCATGGGCCTCCATCATTATCACAAAACCGCAGAGACAAGGTGGTGCAGGCGGCGAAGGTTGTGGTGGTGGTGGCGTTGAGTTCCCGCCACCTGCCTTACAGCATTTCCTCGCTCAGTGACACATTACTAGTTTTTACATCGGATGAACGTGGGGAAGTGGACCATACCTGAGTGGTTAGGATTTTAACAGAGGCCATTCCTTGCTCTCTCTGAACTAGCTGCTTTACTGGGGTGACATTCAGGGGTTGAATCGTGCAAGGGGGCTGAAAAAGAAGTACTTTAACTTCTGAAACTTTGCTGTTCCTGTGAATGAAATCTCTCTACCTGCTGGTTGGTGGATAGTTCGTCTTGCAACAGCTTTTGTGGAATCTCCCAATTATCATCATGAAGCTCATCGTCATCCATAGTGACCATCCATGTATTTATACGCCAAAAGCTATCAATCAAAACATGTGGCCTATATGTGATGAGAAGGCCTGTACAGCACCACAGGCCAACATACATTTTTGGAATATTTCTGCCTATACAGAGACGTATAATACATAAGCCTTTGTTAGAATTAGGGCAACTGAATGGTGTTAAATATAGAAGCAGTCTGAGTACTGTAGGTCATGCTTCAAAAAGTTTCCACCGTGCTGTTTTTGAACCTTTTCTGTTGTTTGCTCTACTTGGCCCTACTCCATGCCCCCCCACTATTACAATAAGGAATACCTTTTGAAGATGTGTAGTAAACAGGATCTCTAGCTGATGCAGAGGAAGTAGCTTGGCAACTGCAGCAATGGTCTGCTATCCCTTGTTCTTGAAGCCCATTTTGGCAACTTCTTTTCAAAAATCATTTTTACATTAAACTTCATTCACACATGATTTACTGGTATTTTTCTTTTTTATTTCAGACAATAACCCAATTCTGTAGGTCTATTGAACCGATGATGCATATAATTGAATTAGTTTAGAACGTCATGGTAAGGTATTTCAATACAGGGATTTAATCATGTCTCTATAGCTGGCACTCATTCAGAGACCTAAGCTATTATAAATAGTATTGTTTTGAATTTCCTGAAGCAGCAAACATTGTACAGAAGGTTTTCAGGGTATTATGATGGAGAGTTTTCAAAACTTTTGCATGGGCTAAGTTTGCATAGACATGTTCATAGTCCTGAAAAGGCCATACAGTAAAATGGCTTTGAGTTCATGTGTTCTGTATATGGACATTAGCAGAAAGGGGTTTTGTTTGTAACTTTGACATTTGGCAAATGATGCTCTGTTATACTTACTTGTTGAAAATAATAGTAAAAGATGCCACCAGTCAGATTGTAGACTCTCTATTTTAATGGTCTGGAAAAGCATTAATCATGCTATGTCTGTCTACCCCTCCAGAAGTGAGGTTGGAGCATTAATTCTACCAAAATATAATAAATGTGCTGGCATAAGTGGTTGATTATGATTAGGATAAAGTACAACCGCCCAACGCAGCCAATGATAGGCACAATATTTCACTTGATCAATTGTAAGACATGCTATATTGCGATAAAACATGCACACAAGCATATTGAGCCGAGTGCAGTGCATCCATGAAGTAAAGCCATATGTGTGAAGAACGTAGTAATTCGTATCCACTGCTTGAAGTACCGCATTGACTTAGCTGGTAAACATATCACAATGTCACGAGACCCGAAAGAGAACGGCGTTTCACAGCATATCAGTCTGATAATTCACTGTGTGTTGCATTACCATTTCCAATTCTGCAAAGTAAACTAGATAATCAAAGCAATTAAAAACACAATCAGTTGTGTTTCTAAGTGGCATGTGAAAACTTGGCCTGGCAGCTCTTTGGGATTCTAGACCTTCTCTCCTGATGACCCCTCAAGGTGAACTCTTGTATGGCCGTCCATTGCATGAATACTAAATATAGCTGAATTAAACATTTTCTCTCTTCTCACCACTATTTAATCAGTTGTCTTACTGAGCTGTCTGTCTGGAGTAATCCCTGAGGCTCACCACCACACTGACTGGCATCATAAAGACAACTGGCACGCTGCTCTGGAAGTATTCACACTCGCTCAGTCCCAATTGTCCTTCCTCTCTTTTAGTATGCGTTTTATAGCAACTACAACCTTATAAATCAAGAGAAGCTCTTTGCTATGTGCCTACAATGTGCTACGTCACCCCCTTGACCAACCCTGAAGGATAATACATCTTTGGAAAGTACTTTAATACACAAATATCTATAGATTTATAGTTGTCCTTCGTTAAGTGCCTGGAGTTTGATTCTCTGCCGAGCACAATTCTTCAGTGTGCTAATGATTACTCACTTAAAACAATCATTTATTTTGTTAGAAAGAAGATCAGGCGTGCTTGTGTCTGTAAATCATGGTAATAAAGTGCAGCGGTTTCATTTCATTTCTTCGTTCTAAGATTTCCTATAGCTGTCATTTTATCGGAGGAACATCAGTCTTCCAGTCACTAATATTCCAACTTTAATTAAGTCTCTAGTGAGTTACTTGGAAGAAGCTCAAGTGCTCAAATCCAAACAGATGGCACACTATTTTTTGCATACCTTATGCCACAGGTACTCTGTTTTTCCCGAGAGGACTAGCCAAGACAAGGCTTCTCTTTCTGTACTCTCCTGGGCCTCTGCGATTCAAAATCAGCCAAACAATGCGGTAAGTTTGTTTTAATTAGATCTAAAAATACAATATAGAATAAATCAAGACAATCCCAGGGCAGGCTATGTAAGGATATACCATGGAGTAAGCGAGTCAGTGTGGATGAATGGGTTTAAAATACACTGGGTAGTCCTGTTTCCCTCATCAATCCACGGCCTGCATGTGGCCTGATTCGCACAGCAAAGCTGTAGCCTCACATCGTGGAAAGCCCTCATGCAGCAAACAAGGGAGTTGTATCTGACTAGACACATTCATCTAGACTAATGGCATGGTGATGCATCCAGGGGAATGCACAAGCTCATGTTCTTTGTTCCAGATCATTTGACTCCTCCTAACTTCCACTCGTCCCTGTCACAAGTGGAAGTGTGAGTGATCTGTTTAATCTCATCAAATATGATTAGGCAAAACACATCTCAAGATAATTTCCCACAGCCCTCCGATTCAGCAGCGATATAGATGAGGCGTGAATGTTGCTGCTATAATTCAGAAGTGCTATAGAAGGCTCTACCTTTATCTGGTTTAAGAGCAAATACACTGTTTAAATATATATGAAGGTAAGAGTGAGAGATACATTTAGCAAATGTATCTGTGGGTATTGATTTGACTTGAATCCGTGCAGACTTTCCTGAGTCTGCCTGCAATGCAACTCAGAATGATCATGAGATTTTTGCCACATTGACTCTTTTTTCCAAGGTACCAGTGTAGTAAACATGTAGGTATTATTCTTTCCAATTCTCTATAAGAATGAGCTGTCAATCAAAGGCAAAACCATTTACACAAACAATGCAACCTCAGGCTTCTAAGGGGCGATGATAACAGACTCCACACTCAAACTTTAGAAAATGAAAGAAAGGATATTGAAAAAGTTTGAATTTCATCTTCTTCTGTCTGCTCTTTGCACTTCATCTTTGGGTGCAGAGCAATGATTACAAGTAAACGCTTCCAAAATATGCCTGTCCTGCATTGCAGGCAATATGAAGGATGACACGATATTAATAAATGAAAGAAATAGCATCAAAGCCTCCGTTGGATCGATTTTTTCCCGTTGGCTTAGTGTGATTAATTATCGTCATGTGTAAATGTATGCTATTGGATCTATGTTTGAAAGAAACAGCGTATGGTTTATGTCACAGTTTCACTAATACCTATCAGGATCTGTAATTAAAAACATGATCCAGAGAGGGAACATTTCTTCATCACTTGTCTTCAGCATAAGTTAAACGATGGAACATACGAAATTTGCTTTTGCAATCCCACTCTATCTTTGAAATCCCTTCATCCTTTTATTTCCTCAGCAAATCGCCCAGTGGATTACACAAGGCAATTTACATGCTCGGACAGTGAAAACAAGTGGAATTACTGTTATTTCTACATAAAACATTGTGCTGTTAATCCAAAGGGAAGACCACTATTTGCGCCGAGGGGTTTTTCATGCATCGTTTTGCCACGGCTCCTCCAGTTGTCACTAATCTACAGCAGAAAAGTGGGATGGGAAAAAAAACAGAGTGTGTTGACAATAGCCTGGTCCAACTTAGTGTAAAAACTTTTATTTTCTACCGTAGTCTCTTTAAGTAACAACAAGACTCATTAAGTAACAAAACTAATAAGACGATTTAATTCTCCGGCACCAACAATACCACTGCAAGCACCATTTTGTTGAGTGTGATTAGCACTGCGAAATCGGAATTGTGCTGTAATCATAATATGTAAGTGTAATAATGTTTTTAGAGATATCAATTCATCCCTAAAGGATTTTGTTGGAGACTTCTGTTTTTCTATGATAAGAGCTTATTGTGAGCTAGAGGACTGATATGGACCCTGCCTACAGGGTACAGTGGGGATCAGCTTCTTTCAGTCTAGTAAGACTTACAAGGCCTTCTCAGAGGTCATACTGTGATTGTTACATTGCCCAGGGTATGGTTCTCATATTTCAAGGGTAAAGAGAAAATCCATTTTCTAACTCACTATTTACTATTACACAGAAATGTTTCCCTCTTGATATCCAATTATTAAATTATGATGGATTCTTAGCATTATTTTCTGCTAGGCGTTTTTCAAGACAGTCTATCTCAATTTACACAGCCTAACGAAGCACAAAGCTTTTAATAAAGGCAAGGAGTGTAGTTTTGAGAGCTGATGTTTATTTGAATTGGCTGGGCTTTTTGGTGGTAATGATTATGAAGTGAGCATCGGGAACTGTTTCTACAAGAGGGGGAGTGAGTCGTCGTGTGCAGCAGGCAGATGGTTGGCCGGACAGTGTGTTCATAATGGCAACATTAGTCTGCTGGGAAGCAACATTATGCTCAAGGTCAATGAGAGCTGAAGAATGGAGCATCCTAATGACTTGAGCCCTGTCCCCTGCTTCCTCACCGGGCGGCCGGAGAGAGATCTCTGTTTACAGGATGTGAGGATATTCAAGTATGAGCTCCGCGATCGGCACAAGATCACATTATACCAAGCCCCAAATTAAAAACGTAATTGGTGAAAACGTAAAAACTAAACATCTATGTCAATGAAGTAAGCTGCACATACTGTAAATGTCTAGTACTGTATGTATTGTAAGATAGTACAATTAACACTGTAAATCATGTATTTGAGGTGTATAGTTTTTTAATGCGTCTATATATGGCCATCTGTAGACTTGTATATGTGCACACCATGTACATTGCTGTAAATTCATATACTCGTGTCTTCATTTTCACATATCTCCCTCGTATATTAATTTCATAATGGTTCCACTATTTCATACTGAATTTCACTGATTTTATTGTATTGTATTACGATGTGTTTATACATACTTACATATACAGCACACATTTCTAACTTGGTAATCCATATTGAAGTAAGCGGTCATGACTGTTGTAGCATCTATATGTACTATATCTCTCTCTATATATATATATATATATATAACTCAATCCATACATGTTATTTCCCACCAATACGGCTACCTGTGTTTAAAATGACACGAGCATAGAACCTCACTGTTTACAATCTATTTTATTCCTTTTTATTCTACATTTTACGTGTGTTTCTATTCTATTTGTCTTTTCCATGCTGAAAGGGACTCTACTGCTGTAACAACCTCATTTCCACAGCCCCCCCACTGGGTTTGATTAAGTCTCACCTGTAATCATTTTACTTCACATTAAAGCAATCGGCCGCACTTCCAACATTAAAGACAGAATCCTTGAGAATAACATCAGATCAGGAAGTGGTTAACCTCTGATTTACCTCACCCAGGCTACCTCTCTACTCGGTCACTGCTGCGTTGACATCTGCCGCTAGTTTCATGAAGCCACTTCAAGCATATTGAACTAAACTCCAGTGAGACGGGGGAGGAATTCAGGGAGACTCAAGTCTTACTTTTGTCACCCTGTATTAATGCACAAATCAAGTAACGAGCCGAGAGCCTGAGGCAATCTTCCTGAGGAGCTTCATGGTTTTTAATCCTTCAACAAGTTAGCCACTCTGCATATATTATTGATACTAAAGGCTGAGCGATACTTAACAGTTTCCTGGAATAACGACTGCAGCTTTGGTCATTGTGCTTTCAATCAACACATGGTCCCGTTTACATTGTTGTAGATACAGGATATGAGCTGATAATACTCATACTACTGCTGTAATACACCGTTAAAAATAGCACGACTCGTGATTGTCTGAGAAAACAATAAACATAGTGACAACAAACTGGCAGTTTTCAAGTTGTTCATATTTTAATCCGCACATTGTCTTTTTTCTTTACAGTGGCATAGTTGAAAAATGAATATCCAATACTGGGAAAAAACCACACCTCACACATCCCCCATAAAAAGCAAATCAATTACAGCGATCAAAACTTTATACAAAATGACTTATTTATAGCATCATACTGGACTAACAAAATAACATGTATGAGCATTGGCAATGTGGTTTGATGTCTTTAATATAGTGACTATGTACACTGAGGGGATGTCTGATTCACCAATGCCTCAACATGTCATTAGGACTATTTGCAGCAAACTCAAAGGCCATAACGGTGATTGTTGTATTGTTTCATGAGAGAAGTTATATCGTTTACTTAAAAAATGGAAAAGTTAATGTCCGACAACTACTTTAGTTAATAACAGCAATAATATCAATCAATATAGTATAATATAATAAATGTCAATCATAATAATAAATACATTTATTTTGACAATAATCTTTACATTTTAAGTAATTCATTAGAATCCCTGTTCGAAGAAAACTTCAAAAGTGTGAAACCAATCGAATCAAAGTGAGAGGGAATCGATGAGGAAATTAAAAGCATAACCGGTGTTCTTCCTTTTACCAAAAGTGAATACTTACACATTATATACATGCCTTGAGGCAAAACAATCTCTTGTTTGCCTTAGATAAATGGGAAAAAAAACATTAGGATTTGTGGAATATTTTGAATAGGTGTACTGTATAGGCCAATATACAAATTTTAATGTGTCAGGGATCCCAAGATTCAACAATATTGTTCACCAATAATCACGTTAGCAAAGTAATTTACAGCAATATCAACACATTGAGCATAGTTGTTCAATAAAGTAACATAAATAATGAACCCACACAAGGTTCCACTCGTTCAGCTTGGATCGTCCATTCTTACATCAAATAATAGCTGACCAAAGTTGAAGTTCCTCACCCGTGACCACAACTGCTAGCAATTTTTAACTCTTCCTCACATGCCTGAAACCATCTCTCTATCTAGACTCATATTGAATCCTGAGACAATAAGCAGTTGGTGTGTTTTCCCTCTGTGTTAGTCCTCAGACTTTGTGCTTTAATTTTCTAACTTGTTCTCTGTTGTTACAAATCAATAACATGAGTGAAAACGGAATTAAACCAATGCAGGAATATATAGACAATGCTAAGAGGTTGAAATCATCTAGAGACAATCACACAGATTGTGCTTCCATGTTTTGTTATGTCAAAGTGTCTTGTCTGCTTCATGTGTTTTTTGAACATATACAGTATGGCTATGGTAGGGTAAACGTTGCATAACATCCGAGATCACTTTTTAATTGATAAAAAGATCCATCAGGTGTTAACATTTCATACATGGATGCATCGAACATATTCTTCCCTTAAAGCAAAATTGTTTGCAAAGCCAAGGTTTTCCGACTTGAGTTGAAGCACATTTCTTGTCGCTTCCTGATGAAAAAATCTGCAAAAAGGTATATAACAGGTAGAGTGAGGAGAATAGAGAAAATACCTATCTGTGATAAGTGAAAGAAATGCAGAAAAAATGTACAGCATTTAGGTACTGTAAAACTAAAATAGACACAGAGCCTTGATTAAAATCCCAAATAGTATATGGTTTACATTGATTACAAAAGGAGAAGGCAATATTGTCAGCAAATGCTTGGCAAACAAGCATAACCTAGAGTGAGCTTTTTGGAGAAGACGAAAGAATAAGAAACAGATCATGTAGCGACGCGGAGTCAGCTTAAAATTGCATGTCTGCTGTCAAAAGTTGTCATGGAACAAAAGGAAAAGAATAACAGAGGTCTAAATGAAGTACTCTTTCTTTTCCTCTGCATGCACGTGGTTTCCCTCGGCGTTGATGATGGCCGTGTCTGCATCGGGGGCATCCTCCGCTCCTTTGGCCTCGTGTGTTAAATATGTCCCTAGACGAACAGGGCCATAGCACACACACACACACACATTAAAGTGGTGTTATCCACCCTGACTCGAAACACAGACTGGACAAATGTTGTTTGGCGACATGACAGGACAGCAAAAGTGACTGAGTTTACCTTTATGTCTGGCCAGATATCGTCCAAGAACTATTATCAAACACAAGGTGATGAAGACCACCACTGCAACAACACCACCGATTAAAGCATGGTCAGGTCCATGTTGTCCTATAGCATTGGGATCTGGATGGAGAGAGAGAGAGAGAGAGAGAGAGAGAGAGACAGAGAGAGAGAGAGAGAGAGAGAGAGAGAGAGAGAGAGAGATGGGTAAAACTGGACACATATTACCACCTTCTAGAGTTTCTGACACTGTCGCATGCAGCTGTAGACAGTTACTAAAGAGCAGTGAAATATTTCATTCCTTTAATTATCCTAAAAAAAAAGAAAAATCCAGATCTAGCTTTTACACTCGTGACCTGCTGAACGCAACACTACCAAATGAGTTTCTGCATTATTTAAAGTAACCTGACATCCCTGATTTGAAGTAATTAAATTGTGGCGCACAGGAAGGTGGAATGAATCAAAGGAAGTATCACAAAATCGCTACGCAATTTAAAATGATGACAACAGATCTGCCTGAGAAGGACAGGAGAGTGTAGCACCAGAAACAGCAATGTGCCATAGTTAAGCTGCAAGGAAGCTAAAGCCTAGCTCCAATAATGGCTGCGGGTAACTCTCCTTAACCCTGTTTCGCCACAGCAACTACAAATACTATCTTTTTGTGTTTTGTCAGTACGGATCAGATTTTTTTTTTAAATTATTTAACATGAGATGTCCTCAGGGCAGAGGGTGTGCTGAGGGTTTCCCGGCCTGGAGCATGCCTTTGTGTCTGTCCTGTAATAAACTGTAAGTGGCTGTGTCTTTCCCGTGCACCTCGCGTGCTCTCATTATCTCAAGTTGATGAATGGCTGTGGCTTGCGCTCAGTTTTGCAAAGTGACCCGGGGAAAATGACGGTGGGGATGGTCCTACAAACCTTGTTTTTACTCCTCTGTTAACGGAATACCATTTACAACCCTTATTTTCAGCAACTCAAAGTGTGAAACATAAAGAAGATGAAGCTGTGGAACATGCAGTTCATTTTAGCCCATGCAGAACAGAGCCGCCGTCGTTACTTTATCTGGGACTGAAATGCAGGGCAATTTTTAAGCAGCAACTGTTTTGCTACAACAGTTGAAAAAGTAGAGAAAACTACACGCGAAGTGCAGATTTTTAACTCTAATTTGAAGTTGAATGCTCATGAATACAATGATCTGTAAAGGTGATTCCACTGTCAACAAGGGGCATAAGCAATGTTCATGTCACACACAATTGTTGCGTAATGCTCACAGGAATGAGAAGGGCTTTATTTCTCTTGCTTCTAAACGCAACTTGTCATTTATGGCTTCCCCTTAAAAAATGACCATTTATATATCCATATTTCTGAGCCTTGAAACATTAAAAACACATAAGTCACATCTTCTTATGCCAATACTGACACAAATCACCATCATCAGTGTTACGGTACAGGCTTACAAAACAAGCAAAAGTCAGACGATTCATGTAATGCCATCAGATATACACGTTATACACAGCCATAATGGTTGCGAAAATCACTCGTAGAAAGAACACACTACATAACCAAAACACACATCTACACAAACACACAATGACTCTCCATTAGCCTTAAATAGTCCCATTTGGCGCTCAGTTAAATTAATAACTGGAAATCCTGTTACATCCAAATTCTCACATCCATGATACTAATACAACATATTTTACACTTTGTGAGTAAATGTAAAATATCAGCTATACACGAGCAGCACACCACACTAAAACAGCTGCAAATGAAATATAATGGTGCTACACACGTCGATGAAAGCACTTGACTGGAGAAATGTGGTTAAGAGGAGTGTTTTTCATAAGCCATATACGGTCAGAACTGTGTAATATAAAAAGTTTCCACTTGGACTTTCCCTTCCATTTCCGCTGCGATCACATGATATGAAATCAAATATTTACACGCTGGCAGAGATACAATCTCAAACGCTGCTTCACTCTGATAGAGCCATCTATTTCATTGTGCAAAGAAAAAACTCATCCAAAAACATGTTGTGTGATAACGTATGCAGCCTGTGACATGGCTAGAGAGCGTCAGCAGAGTGAGCGTCCATGCATGGTGATGGTTTGGCTCATGCTGGGTGGAGGCCATGACGTGTCCTGATCCAGATCCAGATCCAGCATCACAACACTGTAAATCTGGCCTGCAATGATTACCTACGAACTGGCAGTGGGATATTTACCTGTTGTAGACCCTGGTAAGTCTTTGGCTGTTGCCATGGTTGCGGACAGAGACAGCAGCAAGGGAAGACGAGGGGAACAACACCATGATAAAAAGGTGACCACAGAAAGTTCAAAAGAAACATGAGAAATTGGCACGGTCTTGTTTGAGCCGTTACTATAACAGCGTGCAAAAACAGCGACCCAAAGCAAAGCTTACTGTCAGAGCCAGAGGCATGCTTAACTCAGTGACAACAGACACTAGAAACGTTAGGGGCCACTGGAAAAGCAGCACAACACACACTGACACAGACACCATGATAAACAAAGGCATACATGCTACAATTTTTCAGTGTACGACTGGCAGCGCACACTTTGATGACTGAGAGCAAGATGCACTTTCAGACATTTAGCTACCGAGTGACACATCATTCACTTCCACCTGAAAGTTCAACAATCGCTAAAGAAAGGACCAATAAATGAAACTTATTATTTCCATTTCTATATTTGATGAGTGACAATTTTGCCACAGTAACACTTTTAGTTTTTAGTGTCACGTCTTTATTTTCATGGTTTTGGTGATTATCTAGATTCGAAATGAGAATGTCCTTCTAACAAAATTGCTCCCCTGACAATTTAGGGTCTGTGATAAAAGTGTGTTGACTATCAAAATAAAGTACATCACAAACCCCAATAACCTTTGTGCTTCCTCCATCCCTTGGTGCCTCATAAATCTAAAAGATACTTTGCCTGTCAGGAAAATCCTTTTACCATGTTTTACAGGCAGAGTGCTCTTGTAACATTGGCTGGCCTGAGTGGAAAACACACCAAAAATCACACACGCTAAAACTGCTAACTTTACTAATTCCATTAGTAGAGATGGGGTGACAGCACACGCAGCTTTTAGTAAACATTACGCAAACAATAATTGCGTGTGTCTTATTGCTATTGTAATACCAGAAACCACTCAGCAGATGTACAATAGTCTAAATGCAATCCTCTTATGTTCTGCAAAGATAAAAAATTGTGCAATTGTTTGTATGACTGCACAATGCGGTACACTAAAGTTATCATAAACTTCCTCTTGCAACGTTTCCAAAATGTCCTCTCAGGGTCAATTACAAGGGTCAATCGGAAACAACAGCAAAAAATGCTGGTAGTGCAACAGTACTGGATATAAAAAAATAAAACAGAACGGAGGGGAAAGAGTAAAAAAAAAAGACAAAGTATTGAATTCATCAAGTAAAACAATGCTATTTTCTAGCTGAAAGCCTAGTTGCTAGCTCATAAATCATCAGCTGTGTGTTTAGTGTCATGTTTATGGGTGCAGGGAGTGTTGAGGGAGGGCCATGGAGGGGTGCAAGCGTACCTGCGAGTACAGCTGTGACAGCGTATGCTTGATGTGGTGGTGTTGGTATTAGTAGACTGGAAGAATGGAGGCTAGGGGGAGGCAGAGGGAGCTGGAGATGGAGGCGCTAAGGTGATGGCGTCTGCTAAATGAAACAGAAACAATGGGGAACAAAAACAAACCTCTCCATGGGGAACAGACTTAACATGAGAAAAATTACAGAAAAATCAAACAGAACAAATCAATTACTGTGCATGGCGTCTGCAGTATGTTAACTCTGCCTCCTCACCTGAGTGAATACAGTAAAAATAACAAAACCGTGAGGATGATAAAATACAACAGCTACACTGAGATGACTCAAACTCTGAAAGAGGAAATTCTTTCAGACATGTCCGTGGCAAAAAGGATGGGAGTCATACGACACAGATAAATTGAATTTTCAAAATAATGTAACAACTGATTAGTTAGTAAATGGGCCACGATGTACAAAACCTGACGCTTATCACACGCTACGCTCGCTAAGGGGGAACATTTTACACACAGAGTGAAGTGAGGTATGTGATGGTGAGAGGCGACAAATGGGGCTGCAGATTGTACAAATTAGATGCTCATATTTCTCAACCATTGCTTGTATTTACTCATACTACCATTTGCCACCATCTCTCTAACATCCCAGACATAGTAATTATCATGTATCTCCTGACTTCGTGGACTATAGTGCATTAAGGAGTGGAATTGCAGATGGTGATAAATTGCGGCTGAGCGATGACATTTATTGCTTCTCAGCCCTTGTGTCATTAGCAAATGAGGTTTAGAGACTTAGACGATCCATAGAGACCCTGTAAGCATGCAGCCAGACTTTACTGTAGCTCTGAAGAATGACTATGATGAGCCTGTCTGGCACATCTTTTACCTGCTTTACTCATTTTCCCATCCTTCCCCAGTGGCCGGGCCCTTTGTATTTATTGTTAGGATGCTGTTATGGATATCATTTTTGCTCATTCTTCACAGATAATCTGATCGACAATGAGAAACAGCTCCCTATCACATGTCCCGGTTCTTCCAACAAGTTTGCATGTTCCTTTTTAATTTGAAACGATGCTTCCTAACTCTGAATGTGAGCGATGAAACTTAGGTCCTATACATGGAGCCCAGATATGACAGGATGATATGGACCCTGGCCTACCCTGACATCACTGCTTTCCCCTCTTCAGTGAGCCCACTGCAAGAAGAGGCTGAGATAACAAAAGCTGAAGGGAAGGATGTGTCATCCTCCTTTTCTCTCTTTTTTTTTTTCCAAGGAAGATCTGCCTCTCCAAAAAAAGGCCTCTGCCTTGAAAAATCCAACAAAGAGGCTGCTGTGCATCCACTGAGCTAACCGCTTGTGAGCTTGAATAAGTCCATTGTTTCTGAGCTGTGATAAGTCATTCTGAAACAAACCGTACTCTCGTGTGGGATTGTTTAATTGGCAAAAATGGAAACAAATAAATCCAAGTTGGATTTTAATATTCTGTGGTTGTTTTTGTGTTTTTACATAGCTTAATTTGATAAATGTTATAGCCATGTGCTGCAGAGCCCTTAATGATCTGTTTACTGCACCATGCTGTCTTTATTCTCTCAGCCCCTCCACTGTCTCGGGATTAACTTATCTCTCCTCCAGGCACTACTCAGACGCTAAATTCTGCATCCTTAACACTTTTTTCCTGCTTCCTCATAGGAAGAGTCCAAAAGCTAAACCTGTGCACACACAGTACAGTGAGGTAAACTGGGCTACCCTGTAGCAGTGCCAAGCAAGGGATTTGGTGAATCTGAAAGTCAGAGAGAGAGGTGGATTCTCTAGGAAATGGTGGCCTGGATCTCGCCCTAGCAGCAGGACAGCATATCAATGTGCTGTAATAAGTAAAACCTAAACTAATGTTAACCTCGATAATATTGGAAAATGATTTTACATTTTTGACAGTTGAATAGTGGTGGATTATTGACTTTCCCCTTTACCCTGTCCATCTTCACCTCTTCTTGCCAAAACCATTACATTTTTCTGGGTTCAGTGTGACCTGTAGGAAGGCTGTGCAATAACTGTTATTAGTGTTAAGTGTTATTGTTTCACAGCAAATTTAAATCTATGAATCTAAGTCTTCATACGTCTATGAAGACCAAAACAAATTTTCAAGACATCACTCCCATAAATCATTATTTCCAAACTCCTAATGATTTGGTGATCATTATTCCAGGTCTTATAAGTCTTAGAACATGTTTGGCCATTTATGCCTCCCTAAAGATGCACAATTCAAAGACCAATCACAATACTTTCACTGTTATCAGTCCAAAAACTCTGTTAAATGGTATAAATAATAAATAACGGCACCCAAACAAGTTCCCTAAAAGCTTGAGTCCACATCCAAGTCTGTCATCGTGATGCTGAACTCTAAGCACTTTGTCATTACAGACCTATTCTGCCATGTATGGGTTGAATATGTAGGTTTTATAAGTTCAGACCCTCATACCCTTCTGGTAACCTTGTACTGAACACCGGCATCAACATTGCCCATTGGTGGGTTAGCACACAATGTGGGATGAGCGCTGCATATGGAACGGCAGGAAAACGGATCATCCATAATACAAGTCCAGCCCTGACCGAGGTACCCACCATATACAAACAGTATATATTCAGCGCGGCTGGTCCCGAGGTGGTTGCTGGCCTCGCAGCGGTATGTGCCATTGTCTGTTTTGTTTAGTGTTGTGATGGTTAGCTCCCTGCCCTCCACGATCATACGCTCGATGTCTGGCAGCTCTCCTCCATCTTTAGACCACAGCACTGGTTCAGGTCTGGGGAAGAAAACATATATACTATAAATAACACACACACACTCTCTCTCCCTCTCCCCCTCTCTCTCTCTCTCTCTATCATTCATCTCTTTCTAAATAAATATCACATAAATACACAAACTATAAATATACAAACCTATTTTTATACCAGCAATTGACATTAAAGTGAGGCTGTAAATGAATTTGCAGCTTACATTGGGTTGCCTACGGACACACACTCCAATTTAAAATATTGTCCTTCCTGTGGAATGATCAGTGAGTGTGAGATTTCCAGATGGGGAGCATCTGCAAAAGAAGAGACACCAAACGTAATGAGACAGCACTGTACGTTAAAGGCTTTACCTCTAACACCGACAAAGTACTACAGTAGTTAGCTCTTCACCCAGTGGACAGCTTTTAGCTATAGCCCGTATCCCTGCTCTGCCGTGGTACTAATCCCTCACCTGAAACCTAATCCTACACTAATCCCGAGCAAATGCAAAGCTAAACCCACAGACATAAATGTAATCTCAATTCCTAGTATTTCTTCTCAATACTAATCTTACGCCTAATCCAGCTTTATGGCATGTGTATGACTGCACTCACAGTGGACCTCCAGGACCTCGGTTGTCATGTAGGGGTTGGTCAGAGACACATGCTCCACGCTGCAGGTGTAGGCCACGCCGTCATCCCGTCTGTCCACCTGAAACTGGAGGCTACTCCTCACTGTGAATGATTTTCCCGTGGCGTTCACCTCCTTCATGCCTGCAGAGTCAGAAAAGGTGCAATAATGAAATAGAGGTACAATACACCGGTGAATTATTAGTTACTATTGTACAATGATTTCGCGCAAGCACTTTATTTTGGAACAAGAAGCCCGCATTAACAGAAATCAGCTTTAGAAATATTTTCAAGATGTTGCTTTTCTGACATACACAGCTGCCATGTTGTTTACTTTTTTTGCTTCTCTGCATCTCCTTAGAGGGAGAGAAGCCTTGGCCTTTGAAAGTCAAGTCAAAGTAGAAAGAATAGTGAGGGGAGAGCAGTGTGAGCCCTGACTCGGTTGGTTGGGCGTGTTTGCTCCTAGAGGACCATCTCTCAAACATCCCAGTCAACACAAACAGGCATACATTCCCCTGGCAACGTGCAGTGGGTTTTCAGTTCTAGCCACACCTATCCTTGCTGCGGCGTGTCTTTCTTCCCCCTTGTCCTCGTCAGTCTCATGGCCAAACTTTTACCATTAGCACAGCTACAGATCTTGATTTGTGCTTTGTATTTTCCTTGCCCTGTGATGTCGTCTCCATTTAGAGAGACGCCTCTTAACTTAAAATTGGAAGCATTGTTTTGTAGTTTGCGGCACGGCTCTGTTGCTGATTTCCTGTCAAGGCCTTGTGAGGTAGCGCCACTATTCTCTGGAAACAGCTGTAATTTCTGCGATGCTCCTGCATCTCAACCAGAAAAAAAGGACAAAGGCATTACCTGACAACAGGCACAGAAGCACTTTTCACTACAGCTGTTTCTATTTAACAATGCCTAAGTTATCATCAACACCCCCCATCACACCGCGTACAGGGTGTCAGTGGCTGCCATTTTAGACCGCAGCATGCTGGCCTTTGAGACATCGCACTTTCATCAACAAATGCATCACATGATACTTTGTTTCGAACAACCAGAAAAACATGAGAGTCAAAGGCCTTTGCCCAGGAGTAAGGGGGGTATGGGGAAAAAAAGCCTCTGTGGCTTCAAGCACAAATCTCTCCTGCTTTTCCCTCTCATTCCTCAAGTTGCCTGCAGCATCAATACTGCAATGGTGAAGCCGTCACTCGGTTTCAAGGTGGCTGCTAGCATCGCCAGAGAACATGCAGAAGCAGCTTTTGGAAGACTGTGAATGTGCCCCAGGAGGAGGTGCTCCTTCTCCTCCCCCTTTCAACCAAAACTCCAAAGAGCAAGGATTGCTTTATTATGAAAGGCAAATATACAGTCAGGCCACTAGAGGAGGAGATTACTGTAATCATCAGAAGGAGCTTCAATAGTGGGAATTTGTCTGTCTATCTATCTATCTATCTATCTATCTATCTATCTATCTATCTATCTCTACAGTATCTATCTATCTATCTATCTATCTATCTAGTATCTATCTCTACAGTATCTATCTATCTATCTATCTATCTATCTATCTATCTATCTATCTATCTATCTATCTCCACCCTTGAAGGAGTAAGTGCATAATGACCTGGGATCAGCCGGCATTAGAAACGTTCTCTAACAGCACATGCAGTTTTTATGGTTGCTGAATACATTTTCAAGCGTTTCAAGCTGTGCCTCTTTAAAAGCTAGAACCTCCTGTCCTGCACAATTTATAGCCCATTGCCCGTTAATCTATAATTAGAGCCTAAAATGTTGTGAGAAACTTCATGTTGTTTTTCTTTTTCTTAATCTTTGACCTAATTTCCCAATTAATGTACTGCTTTAAGTAAGAACACTTGCTACATTCATGAGAAAAAAACATTTAGCCTCATTTAGTGCTGGTTAGGGATTCTACTTAATGAAGGACTCTTACACCATTTGTAGCTACGTTGGTGGTCAGCAGTTGGAGGCTGCAGAGATGTAGAACACGCTAATAACAAGAACTGCCCTGCTGGTGGAACCATGGTTGAGTTCCTGCGTGAGGTGGCAAACCCATTTCATTATATTCCAATCTTAATCAGTGTGATCTTGGATAATGTAATGCTTAAATATTTTCACACGTTGCAACACGTGCCTGACTATGCCTGCTAACAGGCCTCACACTGACTGTTATTGTCCTGCTGCTTGTTCAGGGCATCATGGCATTGGTTGTCTACTTGCATGATCTTCATAAGGCCTTTCTTGCGTGTTTGCAACATCATTATTGTGTTATTATTGATGCAAAACAAAAAGGCTTTTGCAATTGCATCAATTCATTTACAATGACCTTTTGGTTTAGTCATTTGTATTAATGAGGCCTGCTTTTTCTTTCAGTGTTTACTTGTACAAAAACCTGTTTTTCATTCCTGAAATCAAAATGATCAGTTGTACCACTGATGGGCTACAAAAATAAATGGCACCAACAGAAACTGTTACAAACCTTTTAGAGTTTAGATTGCGTTAACTGGTAATTAAGATATTTATATATATATGAGTATAAGTATTATACATATGAATTCATTTAACACAGAAAGCTACTTTTAGCTTCAATGTTACTTAAGGGCAATTGCTCTCAACCTTGTGGCAAAGAACACTTCTTCACAACATGAATCTAACGTTATCATATAATGGTATTTTCAGCTATTATAGAAGATAATACCAATGCAGGCTTACATGTATCGGGACCAATTACACTATCCCAGCCCACAACTAGGCTGAGTAATTTAGCCAGGGTGACATAGTTTCAAGCAAATGCCCTCCAACTACTCTTAGATCTCAGCTAACACTATTAGAAATGGCTGAAAATGTGAGATCACAGACTAATGAAATCAGTAGGAAGCTCATGCCCCTCTTTGCATGAAGCCTACAATAATGGGGTACTTTATTGCTGTTATAAAGTAGCACAAGATCAATATCCAATATATTTGGGAAAAGTAATGTGATTTTACTGAATGAAACAATTTAAAAATGCCTAAATACACGCACACATATTTTATTATCATTTTATTATTCCATTTGAGTTTTCTACATTATTTTACCATAAGACTTTCAATTTGATGTCTTTCTACAGCAAGTATTTCATGATCAGCTGAAGACCAGTACATTCTTCATCTGTTAGGCAGTCTCTTCATCTCTGCAAGGTTTCCATGGCCCTGAAATTCCATGACTTTTCCATGGCTTCCCATTTAGTCGGAGTGCTTCCACAGCCTGAAAAGTTAATTTCTTCATGCTTTATTAATGTTGTTACTCAGCTCAGAGATGTTCTAAAGGGGTAAACAGTCTACTTTCCACTGTGGTCGGGCTTGCTGTGGAGAATACAGTGTATAAATACAGCTGAAAACCACTTTCTAAGGCAATGCATTTGTGAAGTTCTACAATGCATGCTGGTGTATTGCTGTAAGGTTACACATGTGTATATTCCCTGTCTGCCCCAGAGAAATGTAACAAATTCTCGAACTTTCCCTATCTGCAATACAGCTTTTAAAATGACATGAAGTAGACCGAGTGGGAACAGGGGGAATAGGAAAGAGTTCTTGTGGGATTCATCGTAGGCCAGCAGGCAAACCGCTCTGGAGGAGTCTTAACCACTGGGCAAACGATGACCTGTGCTTTTTATTTTCTTTTTTTTAAGCAATGTACACCAACCACCAACAGATATTGCAGTATTCCCCAGCTATTGAAAACAGTCGACAGGAAAAACAATGTGATACAGTTTATATGGTTCCTATGCCTTTGAATATTGCACTCTCATAATTGTGATGACAAAAACCTGATAGACATTTGATCAACAGATAATCTGAGAAACTGATCATTGAAAAAAAGCCTAGTTACACTGTACACATTGTTTGTTAATTCCTACCTCTAACATTACAATTCTTAAATTCCTACCACCAGGGTTGGTTACTCTTGATTTGTATACAAGTAACAACAAGGCTAGACTTGGTTAAAGGATAATTCCGGTATTTTTAAACCTAGGCTCTATTTGTACGGAAAGGATCCCTACAGAGATAGACCTTTGTTTAACCAGAGACAGAAGTCTCGCTCAAGGAGAAGTCTCGCTCTGAAATCTTGCGAGAGGTGAGTTGTTGCAGGAAGAGGTTAAACAAAGGTTTCTCACCTTTAAGGTGAAGGTTAAAGGTTAGGGTTAGAATTAGGCAACTAAAACAACTTGGTTAGGATTAGTTTAATGTTTTGGTCATGGTTAAATAAGAAAACCCAACCCAACCACCAAATCCTTACTTTCCATTTCTATGTCAATCCACTGCCTCTTTCTGTCACATGGCCTCTGTCTCCTGTTTCACTGGATTCGTAATATATCATACGAAAATTACGGTGCTTTACTTTTCATAACTATGACCTTAACCCTCCTGATGTCTTCGGGTCAAAATGACCCGCCACTGAGTTTAACAGCAGAGAAAAATCCCCTAAAAGAAATTTTTTCAACTTGAAATTTGATGACTTTTCCTAGATTGACCCCAACATTAGAAAAAGTGAAATGTTGCCTTTATTCATATTTCCATGTAAGCTGTACAAAAAAATGTACTAATATTGTCTTCGGGTCAAAATGACCCAACAGTCAAAATGAGTTGACTGAGTCAGTTACACACCACAAAAATGTGAGAATGCTTTAGTTCTGTCTAAGATCAATCAGTAGCACACATAAACATGACAAGACATGTGGTCTTCACTGGCGGAGTGCACTGCCTGTGACCGGATCTGACCCAAGGAGGTGGCACTATAGATGAGAGTGTCGAGAAATGCGGGAACAGACAGGCTCTCGTGATTGAAATGTAACAATATTGCTACCTTGTCTGTGTGGCCCTATCAGAGGCTATAAAGGTGCTGCAGATGACAGTACCCCAAATTTTCTCTGTGTTGAAGCCAAAGAAGGACTGTAAAACACATACTGTGTGCTGCAGGTGTAAGAGATATATCTGCAAAGGCTGTGCACTTGCATACTGCCCTACATGTGCTAATTAGCTGACTGAGTTATGTTGTTTGGTTCACATGTTCACATTTTTGTTTTGTATATTTTATTACATTGTTCACTGGCAAAAAATAAAATAAAATAACTGACTTATTGGGATAAATAAAAATGCATTCAAAACTACTTTTTGCCCATTTCTGCTACTTTGTTAGGCTATAGAAATACTACACAAATATTGCTTACCACATATACAGTAAAAAATAATATACAAAGAAAACATTTGACAGTGTCATAGAAACGAGTGGTGCCTCCTGAATAAATACAGTCTTTCTGCCATGTGAAGAGGTTAAACTCAGGTATTCACACAATTTGTGGTGAATGACAAATTGTTTCTTCAGGCAAAATAGATTTGGTGTTTAAAATTAAATTAAGCTGCTTTATTTTGGGGGTTTAGTGAAGGCGGGTCATTTTGACCCGGAGGACACGAGGTGTATACAGAATGTGAAGACATCAGGAGGGTTAAGAGCCGGCTGCTGAGTGTCAATACAGAAACGTTCTCCTCACATTGAGATAAGTGCTATGTGAAGGAAAATAATGTCTAGCTTTGTTGCCTAACTCTGATATACAATGTGTCATCATGTTGGAGCCTTGTATCTGTGTGTATCTGTGTGTGTGTGTGTGTGTGTCACCTTGTGAAAGGAATATATACTTTATGTATGCATAGAGGGTGGCATTGGGCAAATTTTTTGCTCAATAGATTACAATTTGAAGCTTACTTGATTTGTACGCCTCTATACTCTGCAAACAAATTATTTGACATTGGCTGACAGTTGTATTTTGAGTTTTGTAATTCTGTGTGAATCTAATATAAATTGTTGAAAAACAAATCATCAGAGCATGAAATAAATATGACAAGTTTTTGCTAGTACACCTGCTGTCATCTTGGAGTTTTATAGACCGGTCCCCCGGTGGGGATAGAATTGACTGACAGCAGACACTGGCGGCAATGATCTACCACAGAAGCACCACTGGTAAATCATGCCATTCCCAGCACATGCTCACTAAAGAAAGCTTTCATGCAGTATCTACAAAAGACTCAGATCCGGAGCACTGATTGACATTCCTCCTCTTTGACACTTTGACATGGAAATGAAGTTTTTAAGTAAAGCCCTCCAGTCTCTCCTGTGTTCTTTATCTCTTTCTGACTTGGAAATGCATCGCGCCGAGTCTATTTGCCCAAGCAGTTTAATAAAACCCACTATTAGTAAAACTAATAAAAGCAGATTTGTGTACACCAGGTTCAGGGCAGACCATGATCTATGACCTGCCCGGCATTTTCCACGCTTATGAGATGTACTTTAACACATCAAATTTTAATTTAATCTATCATTCTTTTGTTGTATTTTTCTTCTCACTTTTTTGTGATGGCTACTGATCTGATGTGGGCATGGGATGAATGTATTCAATTTTAATTTAGGGGGTAAATCTGTGGTACATTGCTTATTTCCACAACAGAAGACGGGACTTGGAGCAACAGTAAAAAAGGCTCATACGATGTTGTAACCGTGACAACCTGTGTTCCCATCCAGCCCGGGACCTTTGTTGCCCGTCATTCCCCTCTCTCCCTCCTGATCGTTCCTGTCTCTTTCTACTTTGTTGCTAACAAGTCACTTAAAGCTGCTACCAGTAGAATTGGAAATTTGATGACTTTGGCACCCCCTTAGCGAGTCACTTAGTGGTCGTGTCGAACATTACTGTCACAAAAACGATCCATCACTTGTTTCCACTTGCTTGGAACTGGAATAAACTTCTGCGAGGATGCGAGTTATTTCTACCGTTGCGGCAAGAGCGGCCATCAGGAGCCAAATGGAAGTCAGTCAGTCGGTCAGTCAGATGGTCAGTCAGACAGTCATTAGGCACTCATCCCCTAACACCAAATGGTGCTCTCTCACCTCGTATTGAGTGATGCTTGCTCGCAAAGTGTTAAAGTCTCGCTCGGCAACTGCAGTGGCTAATCTGCTGGGGTTTTTTTGCTGGTGAATATTTTAGTTCCACCTAGATTGAATTAGCAAAGAGGTTTTGAATAACAGGTGTGTCATTTATTAAGTTTGGCCAATGCTAATGAAACCCTTTTGGCTAACAGGCTATTATGTTACGATCCTGAAAGACAGCGAACCTACCGGAGCGTAGCAACATAGTTGAGTGGATCTATTCTTCCTGACAATACATTGGGTGAATGATGTGCTTGTCCTGATTATTCCAGGACTGCAGGAACTTAAATTAGAACAACGGTTGATGCTGCACATCCAGCTAGGTGCCATGGGACTGGACAGCGTCTGCACTTGTGTCTGTGTATTTGTTTGCATATGAACCAGAAGATCAATTCAGAGTGAGACAGTCCTCTTCCTGTTCTGGTAGGGTTTGGGAGAGCCAGGATTGGCTCTGCCGCCTCAGCAGACACAGCTGCAATGAGTTAGTGATTACTCAGGTATATACAGTATGCTCTCTCTTGCAGTGAGCCTGGCTTGAATGGTGCACAGACAGGAGACGTTGCGGAGGTTGATGATACACGGAAACAGTTGTCCTTGTTGAAGTCTGGCCTGAATGTGTGAGCGAGAATAAAGACTGTGTGAGCCCACAAGCTGTCTCCAGAATCCGTTCATTTCCACTCCTACATTCCCGAACCTGTTACAGTGCTGCAAAGTCAATCCTGCACAATTCGCAGGAAATTGTACCCGGGATAGAATACACACATAGAAAGCAGCACATAGAATAAACAATTCTCGGCGGTGATCTCATTTTTATTATACTATGCTATCAAATTTAATTTCAGAATGATATATTTAGGATCTTTAAAATGTTTGTTGTGTTTCATAATTACAGAAAATGTCAATGTAAATAATTAAAATCCTATAGACTATATTTAATATACTTAAGCCAACTCTGTTTGTATCCAGGGATGGTGGAAGATGTTTTGAAGGGACTATCTTGTTTTAAAATAGATCTCACGACAAAATACAGTGAGCAAGGAAGAGATCATTCTCAGTGCCTCTCGAGATGGACAGCAAGCCTGGTTGTGATGCTAGGTGCCAGCTCACTACTGGCCTTTCAGGAATCTACGTGCATGTCATTTCAACAAGAAAACTTCATATCCCAGCCCCTCTCCCATCAATCATAATGCCATGCTGGGCAGACACAGACAGAACCACCAAGGAAAAGCTCTCTGGTGCAAATCTTCAATAAAGAGCAACTGTCACATTGAGTCTCCTCAGCAGAGTCGATTACATTTTAAGAGCTGCACACAGCCTAAGGTAGTGCCATCAAATTGAGGAAAAACATCCCTTTTTCCATGAATTTTGTTTGTTTTTTTATGTTTTTTTTCATACAAAAATCAGAAGGTGATAGAGGCCATAAAAATATGTGGCGCAGAACATTAGACAATGCTACCAAAGAAAACTCAGTTGCATTCAGCGGCATGCTGTTTATGAAACCACAGAGAACTGTAGGGATGTCTGTGCTAGCACTTAACTGGTTTAGTGTGATTAGCATCCATCATACTTCACCATCTGACAATGCCTTGTCTCTGCCAGCATTGTTCAGCCTGGCTGAAGCTAGCTATCGGGTCTCACTCATCTTGTGACTTCTTGACATAATATGTACTGGCCGAGGTACGATTCCAAAACAAAAGGAGGATGGATAGAGATTGATTGCGATTTAATTGATTGCGTGACATCAAGCACACAGCCCATCTCGAACTGTCGAGATGCGTTCTGTGTACTCTCATTCTTGAAAGGTTCATTCTCTGCAAGACAACCTGTGCAGGATTGACTTCCGGCACAAAGCAGGGACCTCAACCAAAACAGGACGAGGACTGTCTCACTCTGAATTGATCCACTTGTTCGTACACAAACAAACACACAGAGTCCAGTCCAGATGCTGTCCAGTCCCACGGCGCCTAGCTAGCATCAACTGTTGCTGTTGCTGAAGTTTCTACAGTCCTGGAATAATCAGATCATTCACCCAATGTATTGTCAAGAAGAAGAGATATACTCCACTATATTGCTACATTCTGGTAGGTTAGCTGTCTTTCAGTATCATAACATAGTAGCCTGTTAGTTAATGCTAACGTTTCAAACTTAATAAATTCCTCTTTCTCTTTGGCAAAACTGCTTTGCTAGCTCAATCAAACACAAATATTCACCAGCAAAAAATATGTTTTGTCAAGCATAGATTAGCCACTGCAGTTGCAAAGCTATACATTAGCAAGAGTGTAACACCAGGTGAGTGAGTGTCCCTCAAGACAAGGTGAGAGAGCACCTGGTGTTAGGGGTTAAATGTGTGATGACTGAATGAATATGGCTGCTGATACCCAGGTCCTGCGCAGTGAAAAAAATAACTTGTGTAACAGTAATGTAAAGCACAACCACTAAGGGACTCAAGGGGCCGCCAATGTCATCAAATTTCAAAATCTATTGGTAACAGCTCTAAAATCAATAACATTCACTCCTATATGTGTTAGGTTTGGCCCAGTAGTGAAAATGTGACTGGCTCAGCCACAGTCCAGCCACATCTGGCCAGGTTCCAGAGACAGTGCAAATGCTGGCTGTGAGCCAGGCAGATCATACGCAGCTAAACCCTGACCAGCAGGAGACAAGACGTGAATGTGACTACAAAGGAATGCAGCAACAGAATGACTCGAAAATAATAATGTTTCCAAGACGGTAGAAGTGGTGAGTGCAGAGCAGAGCAGTGTATCTCATAGGATACACCGCTCTGTGAAATTCATACATGCTTACCTTGGACCTCCTTGTCATTCCTGAACCACCGGATGTTGGCGGCAGGTTTGCTGCCAGATGTAGTGCATGTAAGGGTGATCATGTCCCCCTCCATGGCAGGCTTGGTGGATCCTGTGATTTCAGGACGCAAAGGCATTCCTGTGGTACATACAAAGAAAACAAACACTGTTTTTATATACTACATTGTTAATACATGGACATAAGGAGGTCAGGTATGGACAAAGCGTTTCCACTGCATGGTTTGATGACATATAGTCCTCTGTTGTCTGTCCTAAGGACGTAGTTTCATCCCATCCCAGGGTTCGTATCCCCTCCCCCGTATCATATAGATAGGTTGTGTTGTTATACTGATGGTGAGTCAAGGCTAGGTTAATGCAAGGTTGATGGCAGGCAGTAGATGGCAAGGGTAAAGTAGAGTTGTGAGGTGGTGGCATAGAGGGGGTGTGGTTCCAGGATGCTGGTGTCGTGGACCCAACTCAACAAAACATCAGTGAAGGATAACCCCAATGACATGCCACGTAGCGCCATTGGCCAGAGTAGGTAGTTGGCGAATGGCGCCACCTGACGAATGACTGTAGATGTATGACGGTGTGGCCTGATGTCTGCTATGGTGTTTATTTGGTTTTTTTTGTATCATAATATCTGAATTAGGTTTATGAGTGTTTGCCCTGGATTATGGCACAAAGGATAGTAGCACCTTATCCTGTTTATTATTAATGACTATTTATTGACATGTAATGTTATGTACATGATCAATATTTGTCAGAGTCTATGTTCAAATGTAAAAAAAAATATTACAAACCAAATTCCATGACTATTTAGGTGACGTTTTGGATGTATAGCTAACTAATGTGCTCAGCCTGCAACACATGGTGAACTATATGTTCCATTGATCGCTGCATGTGACATAATCAGGTATGGTGGAATGAATTATGTTGTATACGTGGCAGACAATCAGCATCTGGTTCATTGTGAGGGTTAATCTTTACTTCACATTATTGACAATGTTGATGATGAAAAAAACAAACATTTATTACTATTCCCTGTTATCAATTTATCTCCAGATAGTTGTGCCTGTTTCTTCTCTCACTTTTCATTTGTATTAAAAAAAATGCTGAAGAATGCAGAGGTTCTGAGGATGCCGAGCCCCCAAGCAAGCCTTCAAAACAAAGACTAACGTACGGCAAAGTGTGGGAAGACTTCAAAGAATGTAGTAGTAAAGCAGTAGCATGCACACTGTGCAAGATCAACTTGGCTTGCTAGAGTAGTATGACGAGCTTGAGCAACCTGTGGCAAGTGAGCCAGAATAGAAATTGGATTTATGGTCAGAATTTTCAAAATAAAACCCATATTGACACAAATACTTTGCAGCAACATTTTTGAGCAATACAGTTTCACAATGAAATTAGAGGATATATCTGTACTAAATAAAAAATACATACATGGGTTTTCAAAATGAGAAAGTACATTTTAGTCCATAGCTATTGTACACCTACTCCTAAAGGCATCAGAGCTCCATATGGAGATCAAAAACAAATGTCACATGAAATGCTACCAACCCATACGCTAGCAACTGAACAGTTTGATTGGTCTGAAAGAAAGACGTCCATTCAGCACCTGTGTTACTAACCTGCACACTAGCAACTGAAGTAGTATGTGGTTTTGGTGTCATGTAATGACAACCATGAATGAATGAACCAGAAAGTTTGGAAGTTTGTCAGTTTGTTAAGTCTGGTTGATTAGGAATATTTTTGAAGAGTAGCCAGCCAGCGCTGAAGTCTTTGCCATGTAGGCAGTGTCTTTGTCCTGAATACTCGTTTTGTGTTTACAAGCGTGTTGGCTCGCTTGTAAGGAAAAATTACTTTGTACTTTTGTGATTATTATGGCCACAATTCCCTCAATCTTTGATATAGATTTTTATAGTTTGTCTCCAGTTAGCTGGTCCAGTTAGGCGGCCTCCCTCTCTCTCAAATTCCCACTTTGAATGAGATTTGGCAACACTGCTAGCTTGCGAACTTGTATCTGGCATTATCTATTATCCTGTATTGCGGCAGGCCCAGGGTGAAATGTAGAAACGTTATTTTCCTTTATTGTGACGTGCGATAAAAAGCAAAATGTGAGGGTATTCTGTCAGAACTTCAAGAATTAACCAAGAGTAATTGGCCTGTGGAGACTGGGCCAGGTACTCACCCAGAACAGTGAGAAAGGCCTTGGTGGTCTTGACAGGCATGGTGAAGAGTGAACAGGTGTACTGGCCCTCGTCTGACAAGGCGACTTCACTGATGCTGATGGTGAGCTCCTGCCATGAGGCCCGTACTAGCTCAATCCGGTTGTCCCTCAGTGCTAGGGAAGGAAGGAGGACACACACACACAATCACAAAGAGTACGCCATCTTCAACATCTGATCTCATTCCAGCTGGGTTCATGGCTAGAGAAATGAACACCTGTGTCCGATGGATGGCAGCTTTTTTTTTTTTTCAACTTTCAACTGTAAATCAAAAATATAGGCTACAAGTACCATTTGTAATTCAGATGACCTGTCATTTCCATGATTTCAAATAGTTGCATCCATAGTGACTTAGAATGCATCAACAAAATGCATTTGACTGCAACAGTAGAATAATCTTAAATCCTTAGATCATACATACATTACATACATCATTTATTTAGGCGATCACTTACATTGCAGCTATTGATTTCACTTTAACTCACACAGCAGCTAGCCCTGCCTGCATCATTCCTTACTCTGAGCACCAATATAAAAACCTTACCCCTTACTACTCCTACTACTACTAATAATAATAATAACCATCAGCAGCTAACCCCCCGCTGCATTTCTGAATACCTAACTCAAGTTAGCAGCACTGAAATTCAGTGCTGCTAACTTGTGACCAGACCCTTATAAACCTCGGGAAACCACGCAGCTGAAAAAAGGTCATCTGGAACCTGTCATCTCTCTCTCACAATTTCAAATTCAGAATCACCTGCTCCTGCAAGCGGCCAACCACAGGGGGGCGGAGAGAAAGTGCTCCTCATTGAGTAAATTACACATTCTTAATCCTTACATTACATTACATTACATTACAGTCATTTAGCAGACGCTTTTATCCAAAGCGACTTACAATAAGTGCATTCAACATAGGTAGGCAAGAAAACTACTAGTCACCAGAAATCGTAAGTGCATTTCCTTCCTAAACAAGCAACTAAGAGCATAACTAGTGTTAAGGTAAGAGTGCAATAAGTTAGCAACCTACTATATCTTAAACAAATGAGACAAATGAGACAAATAAGAGAATCAAATAACAAGAGCTAAGACAAATAAGTGAACCAAATAAGCAAGAGCTAAGACAAATAAGTGTATCAAATGAACAAGAGCCAATAAACAAGAGCTCAGACACATAATTGACGACAAATAGGCAAGGCTAAGAGGAAGAGTCAGGGTAGTGTTTCCTGAAGAGGTGGGTTTTCAGCCTGCGGCGAAAGATGGGCAGCGACTCTGCTGTCCTGACATCAGTGGGGAGTTCATTCCACCACTGCGGGGCCAGGACAGAGAAGAGCCGTGACCGTGTAGATCGGCCGCAGGGCCCTCTGAGCGACGGGACAACCAGTCGCCTCGAGGCAGCAGAGCGAAGTGGTCGGGCGGGGGTGTAAGGCTTGACCATAGCCTGGAGGTAAGAAGGAGCTGTTCCTTTCACTGCCCTATAGGCTAGCACCAGGGTCTTGAACTGGATGCGAGCCGCTACAGGGAGCCAGTGTAGAGAACGGAGAAGGGTAGTTGTATGGGAGAACTTGGGGCGGTTGAACACCAGACGAGCTGCAGCTTTCTGAACAAGCTCCAGAGGTCTGATGGCAAACGCCGGGGCACCAGCAAGGAGGGAGTTGCAGTAGTCCAGGCGGGAGATGACAAGAGCCTGGATGAGCACCTGCGCTGCCTTGTCAGTGAGGAAGGGGCGAATCCTCCTGATGTTGTAGAGGAGGAATCTGCAGGAGCGCGTCACCGATGCGATGTTTGCCGAGAACGACAGTCGGTCGTCCAGGGTCACACCCAGATTCCTCGCAGTCCGAGTTGACGTCACCACAGCATTATCAATGGTGATGGCCAGGTCTCGGTGCGGACAGCCCTTCCCCGGGAGGAACATCAGCTCCGTTTTGTCCAGGTTGAGCTTCAGGTGGTGCATCGACATCCACTCAGAGATGTCTGCCAGACACGCAGCAATGCGTGCCTCCACTTGTGTGTCAGAGGGGGGAAATGACAGGATCAGCTGGGTGTCATCTGCATAGCAGTGGTAGGAAAAGTCATGTGAATGGATAACAGAACCAAGAGATGTTGTGTAGAGGGAAAAGAGGAGAGGGCCTAGAACCGAGCCTTGCGGAACCCCAGTAGCGAGCCTGCGTGGTTCTGACACAGACCCTCTCAGCGTCACCTGGTAGGAGCGATCCGTTAGGTAGGATGCAAACATGGAGAGTGCAGAGCCTGAGACACCCATCCCCTCAAGGGTGGAGAGGAGGATCTGGTGGTTCACCGTGTCAAACGCTGCAGACAGGTCCAGGAGTATCAGGACAGAGGAGAGAGAGTTTGCTCTAGCGGCATGGAGCGACTCCGTCACTGCCAGGAGGGCAGTCTCGGTCGAGTGACCCACTTTGAACCCAGACTGGTGGGGATCCAAGAGGTTGTTCTGGTGGAGGTACAAGGACAGTTGCTTGAAGACAGCACGTTCAAGAGTTTTTGATAGGAAGGGTAGAAGGGAGACCGGTCTGTAGTTCTTGACCTCAGAGGGGTCAAGTGTTGGTTTCTTCAGAAGGGGGGTGACTCTGGCAGTCTTGAAAGCAGAGGGAAAGCATCCAGACACCAGAGACGCGTTACTCCCTATAGGCTCGCCCACCTCGCTCCCCGGACTCTCTTTCATCTGAAGTAATTTGAACTCTATTGGATTTTATTACAAGGGGCAAATCTGGCAGAAGTGCGGCAGAAATGGGTCTTGATTAGGATTTAATCGATGTGGTCGATGCAAAGTGACGCCCTATCAGATAAAGACACTAAAAGACGTCTCTGTGAAAATCGTTAATCACCGGCTCCACTCACATCTGATAGTTAGTGATAAACACGCACGGCAGACATGTGAAACACAGCCGAATTAGATTTGCCGAAATGGTTATTAGATTCACACAGACATAGGTCATTATCAACAATGCTCTTCTTCAGCTTCAATTACACCATATCATTTGATGATTATTATCACATAATCACACAAACAAATAATCACGAGCTTGAAAGATATTAATGGCCCTGAGAAGTTTCTTATTAGAGGCTCCTTATTATCCAAGAATAAAGAGTACAGAAAAAAAACACAATCTTTTCAAGCTAGAATTAAAATTTCATAACAAGCTGTGCCATCAGAGAGCCAGCTTATTATGTGCTATGAGGCTTAATACAAACATTTGATAGTCTCGCTGTTGCAAAACCGCA
Source organism: Hoplostethus atlanticus (assembly GCA_034670405.1). Taxonomy (NCBI): domain Eukaryota; kingdom Metazoa; phylum Chordata; class Actinopteri; order Trachichthyiformes; family Trachichthyidae; genus Hoplostethus; species Hoplostethus atlanticus. The sequence continues at coordinate 6,238,795 of JAXDDX010000003.1, read as the reverse complement.
TCCCGAGACAAAGCTGCCTGGATGTTCTTTGTAGTTAAGCATCCTCACTACAGAGCCTTTCGAAATGCCCAGAGGCTCTGGCAGAGGAACAGCAACCCATTTGGAGGATGGATGCCTTGGAAAAGGTGATGGGGTCTAAAGCAAACACCGCACAGGAACTCAAAAGATATGGAGGAGAGACCGGGAGGATCAAAGCGTTGGACAAGATGACACACTTCCCCTGGCCCGTATCCCTCTATCTCTCCAACACACAGAGAAAAGAGGGGGATAAACAAGTCAGAACATGGCTTTTGTACTTCTTACCCCGTACTCCTGGAGCACGAACACGTCCAAGACGCTGATAAACATTATGACTGTATCGAAAAAAGGATTTGTTAAGGGGAACGGTGAGATCCTTCGGTTAAATACCATAGCAGCGGCTATATAAAGCACAGACATTTTCAAGGGAAATCTATGATGTATTGCAGTACCTAGTGCAATTCATTTCCGCTATCTATCGCACAATATAGCATCATCGTCATTGACGCAGGTAGGTAATTTGAATCGTGACTGAGAATCGTACTTATAGACAAAAGATGAAATAGAAAGATACATTTTTGTTAGCTACTAGCGGTACACAGCACATGGTCTGAGGACAGATTGATAGGACGAGATGTATAAAGGTTTGAATAACCCAAAGACAAGTATTATCTATTACTCAAACAGCATATGGCCAGGGAGCTGTACTACTAGAAACCAATCCAGGCTAGAGGCCCAGATTGTAGGCAGATCTGTCACAATCAGACCCAAATGCCAATGGCTGACAAAGCTCTTTTCCAGGTGCTTTAGGAAATCAATGTGATGAAAAGGTTCATTTCCCCCAAACCCTAGATAGCTCCTGCGCTGTTCAGTCTGCTTAGAAGGCAGCATAAATCTGCACCCTGACCTTGTGCGTGCTACAGCCTTGCAGCATGGCAGCTTAATGCGCAGTACATCTCCTCTGATGGAGGCCTTACCAAGGCTGTCTCAAATCAGTAAAACTGACACCCCAGCTCCCCCCCCCCACAGGGCAAGGGGATAGTCCTCGCTACTGCCCATTGATGCAAAAATAATGGTTGCCTTGTTTCCCTGACGCTCCTTTGCACCACAGACCATGTCAATAGGGGGCCGTTCTGAAGTTGCCCAAGAGAACCATTGTTGATTGTTGCCACCTCAGATTCAGACCTAGCAGCCAGCGGCATTACCGCTAAAATTTATCCAGATGTTCCAATACTCATTTTTAATGCGTTTAATGTGAAACTGCTATGTAATGTTTTATTACAGCGTGATGTACTGTGTGAATTAGAAGAACTGGCAGACTGGATGATGGCTAGCTCTCTGTCCTCAGTGCTAAAGACCAGAAGCAGGGAATCTGGATGTGTGCTCATCACATGGCATTTACTTCTGCACTTCACTGAGCAGCAGACAGATGGTAACTGATGTTTCCAATCCAAAACTATGAAGTATTCCTGACAGTCCAGATAGAAAAGGACATTTTACATCCACCCATTAGTCTTGGACATCTATCCATTAGTCTTGGACACAGGCCAATGGCTCCGCGTGGTTTCAGTCAAAACATGTTATACCCGTGATGCTGAGCTTCGGATTTCGGCCATTTCTGCCGGGCCTGTAGCCACTCTGAGGCAGTCCTGGAATGTGTGGTGAGAGCAGTAGCTGTCCTTCAGCTACAACACAGGGTCCTGGCGCACCCCCACTCTCTCAAGCCAGGGGCTCCACTCTTTGCAATTAGAGTGTGTTTGCTGCTGGCTGTGCTTGCTCAGTGGCTGTGTGGGTGATTCTGGACGTGTTCCAGGGCTAGTGGTGCAGGCAGGGGGCTCTTTCCCACCACACATGTGGCTGCAATTAAGAGAAGGAAAGGGCCTTGTTCCAGAGGGCCATTGTTCCTGCCTGTGCTCTCAGAGATCCCACAGAGCAGATGCTACTCAAATTGGACTCATTTCCAGTGCTTGAAGGAGGGAAGGGAAGAAGAAGAAATTCTCCCAGCAGCTAGGCTACAATCCCCTTTCAAGTGATGAATAATGAGACTGAATGTATTTTTTTCTGTCCAAATTTCAGCACATTGAGATCCGTTTTTATTCCACACTGGAAAAATGTTCATTATTTCATTGTTTATTTCGTTTTTTCCCATAGTCCCATAATACCTTATTGTTTCTAATGCAGTTTTACTTGTTTCAGGATTTTTTTTTAGAAACAAACAATATATTGAAACAAGACAAAATAAAGCAGATCACTCCACTGGTATAAAGAAAATGATTGTTCATGAAACAAGTTTTTCCCATTTTTGTTTCATTTGTTTTAAGAGAAATGATTTTAAGACTCAATTCTACATTAAATGTATAGTAAAAATGGATATTTATTACAGTATAATACAAAAGATGCTCCCTGTAAAACCCGGGATTTAAGCAATGTATCTCAAAGACAAACTTGTGTAAATGTACATCATGATGTGGGAGTGAAGTGAGGCACAGTGTTTAGAATAGGAAAACCACTTGGCATTGCAGGGAAAGTCAGTGCTCTTAAAAGTTCATTAGTCTCTGAAGAAAGACATTAGACACAGCTGTGGCCACGAGACCCTTTCTACATTTTGTCTCAAGCAGAAACAGGATTCGCCACCGACACTGAAAAGTAAACAAAACACTTGAGAGAAGAAACTCAGGACTTTACTTCCAGAGAGAAGCTTGAGGGGACAGGTGTCTATTTCAATGGAAGCTCTTTTCTTTACGTAAGGGCGAAACACTTCAAACACTCTGACTTATCAGAAATAAAGGGGTGAGAGTGGTGCCAAAATGATAGATCACACTTGACTCTGCCCTCCAAACGGAATCACAGTCATTCAAACTTGGTCATGACGGGTCTGCGATATCTCAGTTGGGTCTGCGATATTTTCTCGGCATCAATGTGAGACCCATTTTTCGCTTTTTGAAGAAGATGTGGGGAAAGCATCGCCTCCTCGACCGTTTACAAAATCAGCCCCGTGTTAGGTTCCACTCCTTCACGAAGTCAATGTTCTTTACTCAAAGTTAAATCCGGTAGCTCAAGTCAAAATCAAACCTGGGTGGAATGGTAGAAGCGAGCACAGGAGACGGAGTGGATTTCAAAGCCGAGGCAAGGTAAGTGTCCCTTGCTATCATTTACAAACACGCTAACCTTCAAATGTTTTGTGTTTACCAGAGTGGTGGTTTGAATGTGCTGTCATTGGTGCTCACTGCGCTAATTGCATCCTTGGTAATTATCCTTCATTCTCCCAAGCTAATGAATGTTTTAATGCTCACATCAGAGCATTCATTTAGCACATAACAGCGTTTTGATTGCTACAAGCCAATTAAGATCAATTTTGCTTTGTGACCTTTACGATCCAGGCTGAATGCCCCAATTAAATGGCATGAATGATGAACCATAAACATTTGGGAGATGGAATGGAGATGAGGCGAAGTGATGTAGAAGTTGCCACAGCATATATGCCTCTTGCCCTATCTAAGACCATATAGATCAAATGAACAATTTGTTACTATCTACCTCCGACGCCGTTTCCCATTAACTGAATTATTCACATTCACCATATCTGACAAAAGATTTGTCTCCCGTTCTGCCTCCAGGAGTCTCATTATCATTCTCCACAACATCACTACTTAGGTTTTATCCTTTTCGCACAGAAGCCAAAAGGGAAGTAAATCATAATGAAGACAGCAAACGACAGCTCTGTTCTCATTTGTCCTGTTCGGTAATAATAATTCATAACCCCGGCAACATATAAAAGGGATAATTCTACCAGAGACATATGGTCCACATCGATTTCTTCGTAGTGGCCGCCCACCACAGAGTCGCTCCCCGTCAACAGCCGCAGCTAATTGGCCTAATGTATGAATGATGTGTTGGCCTGGCTATTAAAGCAATCTATCTCTGTCCTCTCAGGTCTGGGGTGGCCGTGTAGAGGAATCTGCATGCTGGACCGCCTGCCCTCTGCCACGGTGTCGTCTGGAAGCCTCTGAGGTGGCAACAATCAACCAGGACTCAGATATACATAATGGATGAGTAGGAGTGTGCCAGTTGGCATGATATAAGAGGAGCGCTGTGTTCAGCCTCAGACAAATGTGCAGAGACAGTCCAAACCCATATGGATCAGCTTTGGGATTCCAGCAAGGTTAACACTCTCTCTTCGAGCGCCACAAGGTTTGACTGAGCCTCTTACGGGGAGAGGATGAGAAAAAAACACAAACTCTTTCCTATCATTTACAGGCTCACCAATGATACATTAAGCTATTGAGCTGTCACCTACCCACCATTTCCCTCCCACCCGCCATATCCCTTATCCTGCCTCCGTGTCAGTGACAGGCGGTGACATTGCCGTGTAGACAAATTGTAGGTCACAACTTGTAGGATGTATTGCTGGGATTATGTCCGTCTGTAGACATGACTCCCAACGTGCTGATGGAGTTGTATTTTGTCTCCTCCTCATGCAGATTCAATTAGTTTATTGGCGCACACACATTTTTTTTTAGGATCGCTGCTCGATGCACAAGACATGCTTTACACCAGGCTTGCTTTTCTGACTCTTTTCTTACACAGCTGGTGCTACTGTAAAGGAACCAAAGTGGAGTTATTGCATTCGCTGTCTTTGAAATTCTGCAAGTGCACACAAATCCCTTCTGTCCTTGGCAGCGATTGCTACTCTTTGGGGCTTTTTTCATATTCTCATTTGACAGACCTGAATTAAAATGGAACAAATTATAGTCAGGGCAAAGATCAGATGTTGTCTTACTTTACCTAGCAGCTGTCAAATACAATTGACATATGATACGGAGTGTCTTTTTTCATAGATGTTTCCACTCTTTCCTTCACTGTGGCTGTTCTAAGGATTTAAGAGGTAATTTTAATACTCTTTTCCCTCCTTTACTGTTTTATATCAAATCCCAAACACATCCCGACAAATGCGCCTTATCTTGAATATTGAGCTTGAGGGTAGATTCATTTCCAAAAAGCCTCACAGAGCTTTTTGTCTAATTTAGGAAGGAACAGCAGATGTATTTTTATCATCGTTATTTATTTGTACGTGTTGAGAGTGTTCAGATTCACAAACTGCAAATCAAACTGAGTTCTTTTTGGATTACACATGCACGGTGACAAACTGCCTTGGTAAAGTGACAAAGGGGCTGAAACAGCAGAGTGGGGAAACTTGCATGTACATCAAACACTGACACCTGGTCCTGTTGTCATTCACACCGAAAGGGGATTGTAAGTGGAGAGTTGGACAACAGAGAACCACAGGTATGAGAAAAGCATGAGAAAACCAAAAGATGTTTCTGTTTATAGTCTGTTATAGTTTTGACCAGAAAAGAAATGCGACATATTAATCGAATCTATTCTGTGCACACAGTCACAGCACTATGTCCTGCGACGGCGCTCTATGACTAGCTGTTCATCAGCGGGAGACAATAGGCTGCCTCGAGCTGCAGTTAGTTGTTGCACTGAAAGGTAGCATAAGGTTGAATCTAACATATTTCACTGGCTCCTACAGCACGGCCCAGCAAAAGGGACAGGGACAGTCGCAGGCCTCTGCCAAGCAATTAACTGGTGATTTGGCACAGCAGAGATTTCTTCCCAGGCATCCCGCCCTTTTCCTTGCATGAAGCCGTGTTGTTCCACGCCTCCCATTTCTCCTGATGGCCTCTCGGGCATTGTATTAGTTGTGCCAATAAAGCTTTTCATCTGGCTGTTTAAACGGAGATGGAGGGGAAGTGTTCTCACACTTAGCCTGGGCAACCCCTGCTGAGTGGAGTACATTCATTTTGTCATCTGCATTGCCCAGGATAAGGATTCTGTCATGCAATACAAATGGCCGCCCCAGCAGGGCAAAGCTCCCTTTACACATCGTGCTCTCCAGTTTCTCCCCGGCCCCCGCCTGCTCATACCATCGCTATTCGTGATTTACTTGTAGATACAGATTACTTACTGTCCCGTATGCACAATGGGATGGGATGGGAGGTGTGAACACAATACCGTTTGTTATTTCCTAAATCTCTTGTGCTCTGCTTCAGGTTAGGTGCTGCTCATTTAAGTGGCCTCATTTAAAAGAAAATATTTCAAGGATTCTTCAAAGCACTCTCAACAGTCAACATTAACGTGCACAAAAAAAGTTTTCCAGTTTTCCTGATTGGATTTATAAATTAGTTTTGTCTTAAATTGTTACATCTATTGTACACCGGAAGAGACAGCAAAATAACAAGAACAAAAGAACGGCTTTGGTTCGGCAACTTTGGTTTGAGTTTAAATCCTTTGGGCACACACACACACAAAAGCATCTATTTTAGATTCAGTTAACTTTCATTTAATTGTATTTGGAAGTAATTTCATCTAATAAAACACCTTAGACCTCATTACTAAATCCAATTACTTGCAAGGTAGAAAGTATTTCTTCAAACCAGACTGTGACTCTCATTTTCCTCCTTCATTCAGGCGCTTCTCTCCTATCAATTGTTATTCAAGGGAAAGTTCATCTTCAATCACTGAACCAATGATATTGTATTAGCAGCTACAGCATAAGCGAAATGGGTAATGCGGTGGGAAGCATTGAAAGATGAGCACCTTCAACCCCGACAAGACCAGTCCACTGGTATACTCCCTTTCACCCCAATTCCTATTTATCAACTCCAGACTTGGTGTCACCTTTAAATTGGATTTAGCCGGTGAGAGCACCTTTTAATTCTTTCTGGCTCCTTCTCCCTCTTTCACAAGGTTGCAGCAACGTGTTTCCTTACAGTGTGACATCCAAACAGCCAGACAACTGTAGAGAGGCTGAGATACTAATTAAGGCAGATCATTTCACAATCCACAGGCATTACAATGTAGTAAACAACACAGTTGGCGTTGCGTGGTTACAACAGTTCAACTCCAAAAAAAACGTTCTCCTTCTGCTTCGTTTGAGCCTTGAGACGTCAGTGGAGACATAACTTCATTAAAAGTCTGCTTCAACATCAAGGGTAATGCATTTCCCTCCTTATCCTCCCTTTTGTTCTGTGTTCAGCCGAACTGCATGCTCATAGGCAGTCACACTTCTGTACAGTAACAAAAAATGAAGTACACCACTGTAGTAATATAATCTGGTTCAGACGTCTTCAACATATCTCATCATTTTGTCATTACCGCCATCACGCCCAGAACTATTACTCACCTTTCTTGTCCCCAAAGAAGAGGGTCTGTTGTGCTGGGTTTGACCACTGGAGGGAAGTGTTATCATTGAAATCCACACGACAGGTCATGTTGGCTGTGCTCCCCTCCACCACCGTCACATTCTGAGTTATGGGGAACTGACCTTGGCTACCTGCGAGATTAGGAGACAGAGTTGAGGTCACGGTCGAGACATGAATAGATTGCTGTTTCGGTTTGGGAGTTAACTGTCTTAACAAGTTTCAGGCTTAACATTTTTTCAAAGGAAATGGATCTGTCATCATCACATCACCCAGTAACATTAATGGCTTGACTGCATCCCGATAAACCAAAGATAGCCTAATGGCAGCATAATCAACATGGGCTCCAGCATTGGACAACTGGTGCTGCTAGAAAATAGTGTTTTCCTACACAGAGAACAATGATAGGTCTCACTGTCCCCGAGCGCTTTCCTCTCTGCCTCATTGTAGAGCCCTAATTGGTAGCATGGCCTGATTAGAGCTAGTCATGTTCCGCAGTAGAGTCTAGAACTGCAGCTGGGTGGTAAATTGACACATAATCCCAGACACTGTGGGCCTTCGATCCAAGTGACTGCCTTACCCTGAAACAGCCACTCGTCACAGTGTGCAGAAGACATCCAAACGAGGCCTAATCACCCAGCCTTGCTGGATTTTACCTTCTTATTCCACATTTGCACTTGTCGTCTCAGCAAAGTCCCCTAATTACATTCCAGAAGCATTTCTATCCCGGCTGTGTTTTATTGAACTCTGCCGCCTTCAAAAACAACGGCCTAAAACCAATACTCTTTTGCAGGGAACTGTGAGAGGACACAGTGTAGGCTAATATAAGCCTGACCAGACTGGCCCCTTTAATGATGGCAACAGTAAACAACTGTGTTAGAGTTCTCAAGTTCATGTTTGAAACACAATGTACTGTATTTGCCTGCGAGCAATATGTTGTCCGCTAGTTAATCTGTGTGCATGCGTTGTCTTGATTTCACAGGCCTGCTTTGGTCTTCTCTTGCAGCTGCTCATAATGTGCCTGAATATGAAGGTGACATTGTCTCTGCCTCTCTCAGGTACAGTTCACCACAGGGACATTTCAACTAAGGGAGCAGCTGTCTGCCTCATTAGTCCAACTCACATGGGGATCAGGGGGGGCTGGGATAGCCAAAGGTCTGCTGACCTTCCTTGACCTTGACCGTCCTGGTTGAGACCATTGTCGGCGAGAGGTGAAGGTAAAGCTGGCTATAAATAGCAATGGGAATATGGAGATGATAGTGGTTCCGAGAGTGCACGTTATTTACTGAACTGAATAACATAACATGTCAACAAACACCTTATCATTGAATACATTATCATTCAACGAATTACTATGTCATCACTTACATCATCGTTACATTTGAAGCTCGGTCGGTTAGATGTTGGCTGGGTAGGCCACCACCACCAACAACTACACATGGCATTATATTAAAAAGCAACCATTTCTCCACCATCTTCTGTCTCCGGTGTACACTATCCAATACAGCAGACAATACAGGGAAGACCAAACAGTAATGAGTACAACCCTTGATCCCTGAGAGCCGTGGGGGGTGGGGGAGGCGGTGGGTGGCGGTACAATGCACAAGTATGCAGGATTGCTATCGCTGAAATGCTTTTCAATTATGTCTCTGAGGCCAATAAATGCTGTGCATATAATCACTGGTATGGCTATGCCTATGTTGCTTAAAGGAGTGGCAGTGAAGGTTGTCTGCACTGCAGTTAACTGGGCTTCGCCTAATGCATTCATGAGATTCTACTGTCTTGACATACTGTAGCAGCCCCCAGTGTGGCACATGCTGTCCTGTCTGTGGAAACATAATCCCCAGCCCAGCACCAACTAGAGAGCGTATTCCATTTTGAGACGGTGACTGGAGAGTGGCTGGCTAAGCAACACTTTAGAAAGACACTGAACCACAAACTGCTCCATGGATGCTGCACTGCAGGTCAACCTGTCCTCTGACCACTCTGAAGAAAAGCACATGGATAGGAGTGTGTGGGTGTGTGTGGGTGTGTGGGTGTGTGCGTATCAAGGATAAGCAAAAGATGTATTCCAGTTATGTTGTGTAAACTGGCCATTAAATCTCCACTAATGTTATTTAGTTGGTTCAGGGTTGTTGTTCCCCGTACCTATGGGTTGAACCCACTGTAAGGGGCTGTAAGGGAAGAAACTCTGAGAGTTAAAAGAGGTATGAAGGAAGTCGGCTTACAGGCGTGACAATAAAGGGTATTGCAGTAGCAATCTCCCATACTTATATGCATTATACCGGGTGAAAAGAAACTTCTTACTTTCACTCAGGGCCAGCTACAGCTTCACAGATTGCACACACTTTACAGTAGAGTCAATGCAATGACAGAGAGGTGAGGTTTGAGTATACATCGAGATGTCTTGATGAAAGTGGTGTTTGCCCTCTGAAACATGACTACCATTAGAGTCTGCTTTTTCATTCTGGCATCTCGCTTCTTTTAAGCCATAAAGATCATGAAGTGCTATAGAAAAGGGAAAATCAATATGTGATGAGTCACACAGTCATCTCTCTCTCTTTCTCTCTCTCTCTGTATATACACATAGGAATATCATCCAGTAAATAATACCTCTTTAGGACCTCTCAGAAAGGGACCACATTAAGGTGCGGGTTAAAACTGAAACTTTAACCCTCATATTATGTTACGAGGAGTAAAGTACAGCCATTATGTTGCGGGTCAAATTGACCCGTAAGGTATATTCTCTCAATACGGTCAAAGAATAAGATAAAACCAGCAAGAACTTTATTTTTTTTTGTCTGTCGAAAGTAAAAACAAGAACTGTCAAACACTATATTTCATTCCAAACACTTTATTTAATTTCATTTTAATAGTAGTAGAAATAGTAGCGGTAGGAGTTGCAGCAGTAGTAGAAGTACTGGTAGTCATAGTAGTAGTAGTAGTAGTTGTAGTAGTAGTAGCAGTAGCAGTAGTAGTAGCAGCAGTAGTAGTAGTAGTAGCAGTAGTAGTACTTGTAGCAGTAGAAGTAGTAGTTGTAGTAGTAGTATCAGTATTAGTAGTATTAGTAGCAAGTATTAGTAGCAGTAGTAGTAGTAGTAGTAGTAGTAGTAGTACTGGCAGTATTTTCCGGTCTAATCTTTCCTAAAATCAATAAAAACATTTTAGGTATTTTGTTTGTGTATTTTTTAATCAGAATTATTTGCAGCCTGTTTATGGGCCGAACTCTTAAAGCCACCGCTGGTCCCTTGGCAGCGCTTACACCTTTCAGAATATTTTTTTGGATCTGAGAGCCGGTGTTTTTTTAAGTGCTCAAGCAAAGTGCCCACTCCAGTGAAAGCTAAAACTAGCAATATCATCCTGAGCCGGGAGATTATGGTCCACATTCAGGTGGGCTACCAGCACGCTGATCACCAGTCACAATGTCAGCACACACCAGATTAGTCAATTTGTTTGCTGTGCTTCACACAGTCACATTGCTCCACTGTAATAGTAACTTACATATAGATCCAAGCAATGCTGCTTCATGAATGAATGAATTCATATTTGATACTTTAGGGGGAAACATATTAACAGGCATCTATTAAAACACCACACACAACCTAGATGTGCCCTCTTCTTTTCTATACATTTTGCATTGGATGTGTTATGTGAAGCCGATGTATGAATTTGACTGCATGGGTAGGCAGTAGAGCATGCATTGATGATAACCATTTCATCTCAACCAACTTCTCTTCATGCTGTTCTCATGCTGTTCTCCTCACGCTGAGAGCAGCTCAGACCTTAGCCACATAGAATCTGAGTCTGACAATATTAGATCCAAGAATATGATATTTGGAGTATTGATTTTACTAGGCATGTGGTCCAGATGAGTCAGAAGTCTAGAAGATGAGAATAGGAGGAAGAATCAGTGGAAGATGAAGTGAATTAGCTGATTAAGAATTTCAATGATCATTTTATTGATAATGTGTTTTGTTATCATAGCCATGGCAATTCATGCCATGCTGAGCAAACAGGTTTGAATGCAGGGATTAGAGAACCATGTTGCATGTTGCATTTAAGGATTCCTCCAATGACCACTGAACCAGGATTTGAGGTGAAAAATATGAGGAACATCTCTGTTGAGGAGAACAGAGAATTAGTGGAGGAAGAATGAGCCATACCACCCCAAAAGCCTTTCTCAGTTTCAGCTGACTGCACCAAATAATGGAAAGCAGTGCCTTGATGAATGGCTAGGGAGCAGTCAAGCACACCACTGCAGAATAAACTGTAAACTGCAGGCAGGAGTAAAAAGAAAACAAATAACTCAAAAATAGAAATAGCCAATGCCTCTATTCATTACGGAATAATAACAATTATTAATTTTCATGTGAAATGAAATTTCAGGCAGTCAAATCAAGCCACGAGTTCATCTCTGGTCCATGATATCACAAGGGCTGCAAAGAAAGATGTTAGAGTTGGTGAGTTTCCATCTGCATGCTTCTAAGTCTAAGCCTATGACATAATGCAATATAATGAAAGTGTATATGTTACCAAAAATGTGTGAACTTGCTAAATGTACAAATTTAGGTTTACATACGGTAGATCTGTTGGGTGGAAAACGCTAGTCACAGTAGCGAGGCTCTCTCACAGAGTGTCTTACTGACTGCTTTTCAGCAACACCTTGATTGCTTGTTGTGCCACTGATATCAACCAAAACGTATTTGTTGTAGTAGAGCCTTATTGACAGATTATTGGCCTCGTGGAGTTGGTCTACGTTTTGGAATATGAATCGAATTTCATGTGAATTATGATAAATGGTGGAAATGTTAGTACAGAATCCAACAATGCAAAATGAATTTTAGTCTTATAGTCATGGAAGTATGTGCCATATCTCATGGTGTGACTTTCCCAAGAAAGTTTGAGGTTCTCTTCTTTTGTCAGGCAAGGCACTCAAAATTACATGTAAATCAATGTAATCTGCACAGTTTCTTAATAACACCAGTTTAAAAACAATGGTACAAAGCTGTTAAGACACAAACAGGTATTTATGGAAGTAGATTGTGGTTTGCTTTGGATCTCCGACAGCCATTAAAATTGTACTGTACTGCACTCTTTGTACTGACATATATTTATTTTTAACAAGTCCGTAATTTTCATTCCTGTTGTCGTTGCCTGCAGTCGGCTAAAATGTATGTGACATCACTGGGGGACAAACGGGGGTCAAATTATGTAAACCTAATTTTAAGAAAATCTAATTTGTCTACACAGTAAATGCATTAATGCTGAATACTGGTTGGGAACGTGTGTGAATAGCAAAGAAAAATCACATTTCTAGCATCAACATCCACAAGGTGTTTAAACAGACAATGCACTCTTGAGAACCAAATAATTAATCACTGCAATTACTGTAACTTGACATAATTGTAATTAATTGCCTTACTCTAAACTGTGTGGCCTATTTGCCAACATGTTGGGAGAGTAGGAAGTGAACACCCCCAGTATATAAATATTCCATTTAATTAAAACACCAGGCCTCTTGTGGTGTGTATTCCATGGCGGAGGGAACAGGAAATAACAGGGTTTGCTGTCTCCTATGACGGGAAAAGTTAGAGTAATTTTCGTGCGAGACAAATACAGACACCTCCATGTTCCGATTTACTGTCGAGTTTGAAACTTTTTGAAAGTGTGGATGCCATTTGCTCTCTTCTTTCCGACATTCTGTTGCCTTTTTTCAGATCCAACATTACTACCCCTTTAACTCGATGCCCTCATTTGGACTTGGTCACTTTTCGCTGCAAGAACTAATAGACACTGTTTCACATACGATACCGTCCACTAGTCTGCTAATCATTATATCCACCAAATTCCTACAACCTAAAACCTGCACTAAAACCACCCTGTCCAAAGTTAATGATGATCTCTGATGAATGCCGATGCTGGCAGGAGGTTGGTATCTTTGTGACTGCCCTGGAATGGTTTTATTCTTACTTGTCAAATAGAAAATCTTGTGTTTCCTATTGGTGACCATGTTTCCTCCGCCTCTTTAGTTACATGTGGTGTACATCAAGGCTCAATTCTAGGTCCAGGTTAATTCTCACTAGAATATACTACAGTACCAACCTCATCTGCTGGAATGGAATTACCTTCCACTGCTACTGCCAATGATTCGCAGCTATATATGTCTGACTGAATGGATGTCTCAGAACCTTCTGCAGTTCAAATCTGACAAAACTGAAGTTCTTGCTATTGCCCATGAATGCATTTCATGACAACTTCAGCAGCCTCCTGGTCCTTTCACAGATGATGTCAAAGCGTCGTCTTTGATACAGGTTTAAGCATTGAACAACATTTCCAAAAACCTCCAGGTTGTGCAGAATCCTGCAGCAAGGCTTTTGAACAGGATTAAGAGAAAGAACAACATTGCACCCATGTTGGCATCCTTACTCTGGTTGCTTCAGTTTTAGAATTGATTTCAAGACTTTATTGATAACTTTTAAGGCTTGTCAAGGCCTTGCTCCTAGCTACAGTATATGATCTTTTAGCCCATTTTGAGTCAGAGTGCAGGCTTAGATCCTCAGGCAGGTCCAATGTCTGTCTAGGTTAAAGACAAAAGGTGAGTGGGGTTTCCCTGTCAGGGCCCCTGGACTGTGGAATACCCTGCATATGGAGCTTAGACAGGCTACATACATACATACATACATACATACTGTACATACATATATACATGCATACATACATACATACATTTCTCATAATTTGACCTGAATATACTGTAACTGAACATTTAGCATTACCATTATCAGTACTATTATTTTGAAGTTAATGTTTATTGTTTATGTTTTTCCTCATATTGTCACTACAGAACAGTAAGTATTAAACAATTATGGAGTTGCATAAAGTATAAAACAAGATCAAAAGCCAAAACACAATTTGAGGTTCAGTGGGCCGGCTGGAGTACTATTCTGAAAATAGCAGATATGTCAAGGGAAATGATGCACTCACTCACTGATGCATTTTTAAGTCAACTATCCTCAGAGTTATCCTCTGCAGTTTCTTAGCATTTTTGTGAGAGTACAGTGAAGATGGGCAGGAGAGTGAGTAGAGGGAACTGTGAGAGCATAGTGTGAGACAAATCCAAACCAATGCATCAGTGTATAAATGGTTTCCAAGGTATTTCCACTCAACTGCCATAGCAGCCCGATTTTGTTCATTGTTACTACTCTCTAATGTCCTCACATCCCTGCAGCTTAAGTATTTTGAAGTTATAATGAAATTCATGTCCATCTGTTTCAATCACACTGATCACAGTGATAAAACTATAGGGACAAAATAATTTCTATTTTGGCAATTTAGGAGCTGCAGCAGGGTTCAAGGTGCTGGTTTTAACTGGCAAACAGGTGAGCGATCCCATAGGAAAGCAAAATCGAAGAGGTCATCTCATATTTCTACCTTTTATTTCCCCTAGACACAAATTTGATTAGTTAAGACACATACTACATTATAGTGAGAGTTCAACAGCAATGCTTTATTAAACTGAAAATAGGCTGACTCTCATTTCACACCACATTTCACGATCATCTGATTGGGACAAACAATTTCATACCATTCTTATTAGAGTAATGAGAGCACACCTCTGAGCTTATAATCACGCTTATACTAACTTGCCCCCTCATTTTTCTTCAAAGTCACTTTGTTCTTGCAATTTTCTCGTAACGTGGCCACTGCTTCAGCAACTGCCTCAGCACTTCTCTGGACTGATGAGCTGATAAGTTTCTGTTGGCCAAAATACTTTTCCCATTCAACACTACACCTCTAAACCCATTGTTTTTGGTTAACTATGTCCTTAGAATTAAGATACAAGGAATTATATATATAAAAAGGTGTGCAGCAGTTACACTGGTGCCTATTTTTGAAGTAGAAAATGCAAAAACATGTTGCACAAAAGGTCATGGATGTTATAACTGGTTAGCTAACACAGCCATAGCATTGATGTGGAGCAGTGATTCGGCATTTGATGCTGCAGCTACACTTCCACTCCACAGCAGCTGCTGGCCGTGTGAATTTAACAGCTTCTAGAGGGCTCTATGTTGAAGCTAAAGTAACACATGGTATTAGGCATTTCCATCAGGCTCAATGCAATCTGTTAACTACTGTAGGTGTTTATAGACAGAGGAGTTTGTTACCTGTCACATGAATCTCATGAGTTGCTCTGCATAGCACTTATGTGGTCTCTCCACCAAAACTAATAACACACTCCCCCATAGGGAGTGAAGTGGATTAGATAAATGCTGACCCTAGCTCAAAGAACTACATTTATTGAAAATAAATGTGCACATCCCTCCATTTTAAAAAGAGTTTTCAGCTAACCTACATTGCAATTCAGCATAGTTACAAAGCAGATCACTTTCAATTCTAGGTCCATTTTGAAGTTACACATCTTCTTGTAGTGCACAATTTTGTGCACAACAATCTTTTGAAAAACAAGGATTCTTTGACTCTTCTGCTCTACATTAGTGATAGCTCCTCCTCTAGCTTGTCTGTTGGCTAGAAATACCCCGACAGCTAGCAGGCAAGCAGACTCAGCGAAAATTGAATTCTGTGAATTTCTAAGCACATTAGTATTAATTCATTATTATTATTATTGGAATGCAGTAATGTTTTCTTTTTCAAGTGCACAATGCAAACAATATGCTCCATTTCCTAGATTCTGAATGAGATCAATTCTGAAAACTTGCTATGATATCCAGAATATGCCAATATTAGGCAGAATACTGATGCGTGTAAACACCTTATGCAGTCAACATTTGTCTGATGAAAATAAATACGTTTGGTTTCACAAGTTTACTGGAGTGACAGCTTTGTCAGCAGCTGCTGCTCATCACTCACTTAGTTATTATGGCAAATCATGAAAGCTAAACTAAACCAAAAAACTTTCTAAGTGAGGAGACAGTTTTTTACTGCCAGGAAGGATGCAGAAGTATTTAGCTTAACAAAACAGACCAAGTTAGTGTTGGGTGCAAAGCTGTGAAAGTACATTATAAAGCTAAGTGTGTAAATGAAACTATATCTGTCAATGTAATGTGATATATAATTATATATAATATGATTATCTGGTATATTACCTTATAGCTTGACAACGTAACCGATATTTAGGCTACTTCTCATGGCTCATGTCAACTTAAAGCTGTGCTACGCTCTTTAACGTCCATATCCAGAAATATCCAGTTTCAGGTGATGTAACGTACCATCTGGGGCGATCCATATAAAGAGACTAGCGCTAAAGGCAAGACAGTTTACTGTGCCACAGTAACCTAAACCTAGAAACAAAGCTATTTTATCAGATTATTCCCTTTTACTTATAACATTACTGAGTTGACCTACATCCACAACACAACAATCTTTTCCAGATATCTCATCATATATCATATATTTAGCCACTATTGGCATCGACATAGTTGCTAGAAGATTTGTGATGTAATTGCAAAGCCTCTATAGCCAGTAACTGTCACACAGATTATTTTCCCCACACAATGCAAAAGGAAAAAAGGAAAGATAATGCAATTTTCCGATAAGGCGATATTCTTATGCATATTCTGGATTATTTTTCGAAATTGTAGTCATCTATTACAGGGCGTTTCTGGATTTTGTTATTTAGCACCCACTGGCAGCCAGTCAAGTTGGCTAGTTTGTAAAGTTTTATGAGCAAATAAACAGACTGTGAGCAGACATTATACCAGATTATAGGATTTATGTTGCGATAGTCAGAGCCAGTGCCTTGATGTTGACGCTGTTGGTCAACACAAAAACACTGGTGTTGTCCAGTGGTTTTGTCCAGTGTTTTTGGGCCTTCACTGTGCAAATTCTGCCTCCAAAAATACAACCTGTCAGTAAATCAGAAATCAGACTTCCTGGGCTTCAAACGGGTCAATAGAAAGTCAGCGGGTGACATCACTTTGTCCGTTATTTTCTACAGTCTATGGTGAAAACAGAAAGGTTTCAGAAACAGCACAGTAACTGGCACCAATTAGCAAAATATATCCATTTTGGTAGCTTACTATTGAAATGACTTCTAACGGTTACTGTCGCACTAAATATAATATTGGCGTATTATTATGTTTAGAAGCCTTTATTTATCCAATCTAGACAGGAAATGTAATTAGTGATAATGGAAATGCTTTTGAGGTGATTAGTTATAGGAGGAGATAAAATGGCCCAATTTTATCAATTGCCCCATGAAGTAGTCCAATCAGGCTCCAATCTGTTTTCACCTATACTGACCTTTTCTCAACAGTCTTAATAGGAAAAAACATATTTCATGTGATTTATTTCTGTAAAGACTGAAATGTCAGATCTGTCGCCAAAAAAAGAAAAAAACACATTTGTGCTGACAGTGTAATTTAAGCCCTATTGGTTCAACATCAAACCCCGATGCTTTCTATGTATGTGACAAACCAGCTGACTTGAGGCATTCAAGAGGGGTGTGCCATTTTAAACACTGTAAGCCTCGTTGATTGGAGGGATTTAAGCAATTGTTCAGGGAGAGAAGCTAATTAGGGGCCAAATCTAGTTGTGACGAATTAACTGGAGCTAATCTGGAACAGCCTATGCAAACCGATGGATCGTTGAAAATATTAAAGTGTAAATCTAGCTGCTCAAACAAATTTCTGATAATGTTCTGATTCAACGGCATGATAAAATATCTAAATCAGAACATTTGAATTCCTACTGTATGGGCCCGCTAACATTCAATTCATTAAGTCACAGAAAATCCATATGTAATTGTGGTAAAAGCTGAGGCTGTAATTACTTCTGCCCGGATCAGTAATGCAGCGTGTCACTCTATTTGCACCTGGCATTAAAGTATAAATGCAGATAAGCTAGAAGACACATTATATTTACAGGCCACATGTAAATACATATAAATACATGTGCAACTGTGCTCACAAATTGATCTAGACCCAACCCAGCTGCAGTTTGTGACTTGATTGTCATTTTAATTACAAGCATAAATAGCCTCTAGATGGTTTGGGCAAAATCAGATACCCATCATTCTTATTTATTAAATGTATTTATGTGGAGCCCCTTCAGTCTACTAGATGCAGCATCTGTCAGCGTTGGGGTTATGGTGCTGGGTGTAGTGGTTTTCTAACATGTTTCAATCAGGTTTGAACACGAACAGTTCACAGCAGATCAGACAGCCAGGATGACCAAATACCACAAAGCAATTGTGCAGTGTATTCATATGGCCAGTGACCGCTGATAGCGTGATTAAATTATGCAGTGAGTTGATTGAGTTGTTACAGAGCCATATGAAGCCTGTTAGAAAGAAAATAACCAGGAGAGAGGGAGCTGTCTGTCAGCTTTACCCTCTATCAAAAAGTACATTTGGTGGCTGTTACTGAATAGCACCTGAGCAACAGTGAACCTCCCTGACTGAGAGGTGTTACTGAGCACTGTCCTCCCCTGTGATCTGCCACAGTGGGGGAGGTGGGATGGGGGGGCGGCGGGGGGGGGGGGTTATGGAGGTGGACAATCCGCAGAACTGGCAATAAATATCCCTGCTAGAGAAAACTCTTAACACTGTTTTTTCTGCTGTACTGGAAAAAGAATAGGGTGTAGGAAAGAGGAAAGTGACAATACATCAGCTTCAGAAAGTGGGCTAGAAATAGTGAATAGTCTCCAGGAGGAAGAGGAAAAAGTGTAAATTACATGTTCAACTGGTGATAGTTATACTCTGTGTAGTATTCCCCAAATATATATTGGTTTCCAGCGGTTAGGTTTGCCGATGCCTCGTTAACATTCTCCATATAGAGTTGGTTTAGATTTTGAGAGATGACATCTATACGCTGAAAAACATATGGCTCACAACAACAAATGCCCTTGATAGTGATCAACCTAACTCCATAGGGCTGCTACCGGGCTGATAAATGCTTTAATTAATAGGAATCCAAAAGCACACAGGCTTGATTATGATCTACGCGGCATATTTTCTCCATTACCATAAGTATGGATTTCCTTTAGAGTGTGAGAAGCCATCAGGTGGGAATGAATGAGACTGGTTCCCACATCCTGTTGAAACATCATTTACAAAGTAGACTGCGCCGTGAGAGGTAAACGTCCGTCTTCCATCTCCAAATACACATTGGATAATTTGGTCAGTGATGGACACAAAACACCTGAGTGATCTCAGATGTTCAATAAACCTTGCCCTGTCCTTTTGACACCCTGTTAGATACACATTCATAATGCCTGAATATGTGTGCCATGACCGCTACATGGCACAATAATGACAACATCACGCCTTATTTCAGCTTCATGATTTACCTATGGCATTTGGGTTACAGCAGTTCAACAATTTTCTCAATTTATTGTGTGAAAAATACAATATTACAGTTTGCCTTGCTGTTTCTAACTGAAAAACATGACTTGAGGGTGGCCATGAAATGTCCTGCCATGAAGCTGTTTTTCAGACTGATATTTGGTATAACCCTCTAGCCCTCTGTATCAACACTTGACTAAATGCTTCTCCTCTTCTCTGGACTTGCACTATGGTCAAAGGATGCATGCATGAATCAATACTCAGGAAACTTACACGTAACTACAATCAGGTGTTTTGAAAGTGTTATTAACCAAACCCCGAAACACTTATTAATTCTGTACATGTGCATGAAACATCTATGTAGAGTTTGTTAAAATGACTTCCAAATGATGGAGTAGAATTAAATTATGTGGATGCTGAACGTGTGGATGCTGAACGTGTGGATGCTGAATGTGTATCTCCTAATTAGTCCTTCTATAATTAGCAAACATTGCATTTAAAAACCCATGATAATGTTGGCCATGTAAGTGGCTAATAGGAGGATGGATTTAACTTCAGTATACATACATATTTTGCACCTTGCTTTTAAATGTCCCCTAATTTTATTTTCACCCGCAATTGTTTGTTTTCTTTTTCTCTCTATTTTATTGTAATCTTGGGTTGACTTTGTGATTTTAATGTAAAGCGTCTTTGAGTACTTAGAAAAGCGCTATACAAATAAAATGTGTTATTATTATTACAACACACAATTTTCATGTCATAACAAGTGCACTTTTTCATTGGATGACCATACATATTATATTTGTATACTAAAAACAAAATTAGAATCCCCAGCAAGTCAAATTTTCACTTAATCTAGAAGTACTGGGAATAACAGTGGCAGCAATAAAAGCTCCCATACAAGCGGAGCCACTGGGGTATTGGCATCAGGATGCTACAGAGGTTGTAGTTATTGTATCAGCCAGCAAGAGGCAATGGCAGAAAATGTTAATGCAATATAAAATGAAGGGAACAGAGTATTAATCATGGGTGAGCAGCAAACAAAAACTAGGTGCTGGAATTTTCAAACCAGTGCACAATGAAACTACAAAAAGACAATTTAACAGGCAACAGATCAGAATGAATAACAATAAAATGAATACCAATAAAAGATAACATGAGGGCTAAGTATTAAATGTTGAAGGGCAGCAGAGGCCTAAAAACATTTAGGAGCTGGCTCATAACCACAAGGTCTCCAGTTTGAATGCACAGCAGACTGTCTGGGAAAAATCTGGGTGGGGAAAGCAAATGAGTAACACTCTCCCCTCCCTCAACTACCGTCGAGGTGCCCTTGAACCAGGAACAACCCCCCAACTGCTCCAGTAGAGCTGCACAGTGTCAACAGTAGAAATATAGGAAATGCAAGGCTGGTTGTACTGGGCTCCCTGGTGGGAGTGTGTGAATCCATATATATGTGAAGCCGGTTGTTTATGAAGAAGAGCAAGCATGTTCAGTAAACCCTTCCTGAATGAATAAACGTTAAAAAAAAATCCCAAAAAAAATCCCTGGAAAGGCTTGCAGCAGGCAATGTATGTTAATGCTTCCTTTGGCTCTAGGGGGAGATAAAAGGATGATCCAAACATTGTTTATTGGGAACTGTGTCCAGCATAAATCATGTAGCAAGAAAATGGAGGCAATAACTCACCTTTCACTTTGTTTTTTGTCCCAGCCACTGATAGCATGAGGGGGTAAGGCAAGGAAACAGCAGGTTAGACAGGTTGTATGAAAGAGTAACAATGATAAGATGTTTATTTGCTCCATCCGTGGTGACAGGAAGCACATGATTATATGTAATACATATGGAGTTATGTTGTTAGTCATTTAACATCAATGAGGTATTACACAAACAAATACATTTTGAGCAAAAATTATTAATACTTATTAAATTACAGCTTTACTAATTCAAGCTTTGCCTTATATCTCATTCACTGACATACACTGGTAGGTGGTTAACCACACACTGCTCATTGCAACATAGTTGCGTTTTCTTCACATTGTTTCTTCTTTTTTTTGACCCACATGACACTCTTCTTATTTGTCAAATAGAAAAATGTATGTTTCTATTGATGACCATGCCTCGTCTCATGTGTTGTACCATGTGCTTGTATATATTCTTGTTCAAACTTGCCTGTTTTGTCTTTCCTATGCTGTGAAGCACTTTGTAACATTTGTTTTGAAAGGTTTATTATTATTATTGCTATATATGTGTCATGTGTATATTGATCCATAACATTATAGACAAATAACTGGTAATAGTAAACAGAATGCATCCAGGTGTACTTGGTGAATGAAAGCTTTATTTCCTTTATGCTTTAGTAAGTAGCTTAAAATTGAAATCACTGCTGTTACCTGGTTACTCATGCTGTATTGCCATTAATTGGCAATGGAAAATATTGTTTCCTTACCATGTGTGCTTATGTGTGGCTGTATATGACTACAGTGGCAAGAGAAAGTATGTGAATTGTATCTGTATTTTTGTCTTATTTTGAATCAAAACTATACTTTCCATTATCATATAACTTATAACCTTAATTAATGAAAACATATTAAATGTTTTCATCTTATCTGATCTTATTCAACCAAAATTATTAATCATTTAGTACCACCCTTTGGTGATTCTGGGATTTTGTAATAGGTATTGTAAAATTCCCTTTACCAAAACAAAATTAGCAATTTTTTTCCCCCTTCAAGGGCTAATCTGCCTCACACAATGCCTGGGAGGAATTCTGCACAATAACTGTTTTAACTTTCATCTTCTTTCCAAATTGCACATTTCTGACTTGACAGATAGGTACACCGTCGTTTCATCATCACAGGAGCTCTTTTTGTCTCTAATGGCTACAGAGAGGAAGGCGCTTAGCTGTCTTTCAAGATAAACTTAGTCACGTGTAATGAAGACAAAACAGAAAAACCATGTCACCAAAGGCTTTGGACTAGTCTAGATTTCTGTGCTCTGACTGTACAAGTATGCCACACACCACCCAAAAACTGCAAATCCAGGAGTTGAAAGCTAACAAAATGAAAGTGAGAAGAATAACTATTTCTATCCGGCATGTTGAACCGTAGAAAAAGGCCCTGATACAGCGCCAGACAGGAAGGAGGACCACTTGCCACCTTCTGACATGACATCTCAGTGCGCACAAGTCTGTGGTGGTGAACTCGGCTGCTAGGTACTGCTCTAAGATCTGCCTCGTCAAAGTCTGGCCAAAAGGCAGTTGAGACAGAACAGGTGAAGGACTACACCGGGGAAAATTGGCTCAATGGTCCTCCTACCTTTCACATGTTATGATAGGAGTACCACCAAAATCATCTCTTGTGCCTCAACTTGCTTTTTTTTTTTTGCCAATCTGCTTGTCACATTGACCAAAAGATTGGTGTGGTCGTTTAAACAATGGCTTTCCAGCAGGCAAGACCTCACAGTTCATGCTGACAACAGATACTGCTCCTATGTCATGGCACCAAGAGCAGCTTAAGGTAGCAACAGAAGTGTCTATGCAGGTAACTCTTCCCCTATCTTAACTAGGAAGACCTTATGGCAAAAGTGGAAACTGCAAAAGTGCGCCTCTCATTTGCTGCAAAACAAAGTGATCAGAGACGTCCATCTAATGTCCAGTGAGGAAATAGATCTCTTGGCAGCCGAACACGTCAAGTGGGATAGGGCTGTCTCTGTGAATCACCCACAGAGAGGCCTTGAGGATGATGTGGGACGGCCTGGAAGAGCGTCATTATTTCCCAGAGGTGATCAAGAACGCCGTTCAAACAAGTTGACAGTTTCCGCAAAGATAACTAACAAAGATTACCCAAAACCGAGAGAGGCTGAGCGATCTGCTTATTGGGCTTCAGTCAACCGAGGCAGAGAGAGAGAGATCTTCCCGAACCTCATTTTCCTTAACAGTTTGATGTGGCCGACCTGAGAGTTCAAACGCTGCCCCTTTTATCCTACAAGAAATGTGGTAAACTCTTGGCCGCAGCTACAAGCCAGAAAATTGTGCTGTCTTCCCTCCCTTTGTTGCGTTTGTTGACTTTGTGAGCTAGCAAGCCAGGATGAGAACTGACCCAGGTTTCAGTCTCATTATCCACACAGATGCTCCTTCCAAAGCAGACAAGGCTCCTTGGGAGCAAAACACACGGAGAAATCTCAGTCCACAAAAACCAAGAACCAAAACCAAAGAAGAAGGCTCGGGGTTTCTGACAGGCAGTGCCTCTCACACACAAAATTCCTTCACCCCTTGTGGAAACGTTGCACATTTCATGAGAAGCCTCTTGTGCAATGCAAGGCACTCCAAAAGGACGGCGTTTTTTTTAGATGTTGCAGCACCCACAGCACACATCACCAAAACATCACACGAGAAGCACAACACTGAAGGTGAACTCACTGCTAGGTCTCCCTTTAAGATCTTCCCTGTCACAGTCGATCCAGCAGGTAGCGGAGATAGATCTTTTAAGTCATATTCATTTAGACACTGGCAGTAGAGTGTTAAATTCATTGTTGATGTTCTGTTATTAAGTTGAACTGAATGGAAATTAAATGTTTGAGGTTTTTTTGTGTGCATGATGAAAAACTTCATATTGTTTTTCTATTATATTTTACGTTATTATTTCACATCATGTGTACTACACATACTGCACAATTTGGTGGATGGTTCTATCCGGTGCACCATCCAATACAGTGCAGTGCGTGCTTTTGTAGTATGCGTGGCTCAGTATTGTGCTAGTTTTTGTCCTGGCACCTCTCTCTTTTGTTTACCCTGCATCAAGCTTCATGCAGAGCTGCAGGTGGAGCAGGACTGGAGGTCTCAACTTAAGGAGCCCTAACCAAATAGGCAGCGACTGGGGTTCACAGAAGGCGTTGTTTGCTGTGAATGTAGGGGGTGACAAGAGCCCTTCTTAGCTCCTCAAGAAATAAGAAATAGTCTCCTCTTGTACCTCTCTTACACCTCTTTACTAAGTAAAAACGCATTGTGCTCTGACACATCTATTATAGGAAGTGTGTAATGGCTAAAAGGCCATTTTCTTACAGCTGTAGGTTTAAGAGAAGGGTGTTTGTTTCTGTTTCTCATCATCTTCTGCTGCTCAAAGGTACATATTTATTTCATATTTAGGCTCATTGTTATATTCAATTGAGTTTGCACTCTGCTGACATTTGAGAAATGTTTGGCATCCATCTTAACAATAATGACATGCTTGCAGAGACGGGTGTCAAATCAAGTCTGTGTGTGTGTGTGTGTGTGTGTGAATGGTGGGAGGTTCAGTCTTAGTTAAAGTGAGGCTAGAAGTTTGTCATGCAATCTGCATATTTCTCAATAACCAGTTGTCAATAGGCGAATTTCACCCGTAACATATTTCTTTACAACTTGATTTTACAGCACGGCTGAAAACTCAATAAAAATGGTGATCAGTTTGCTTATTTGCCTACCCATGGCTGAGGGTGGAATGTGAAAAAATACAATTTCTGACTCAAAAATGGGTCAGCGTTAATCTGAACACTGCAGAAAGGACAAAGTGTTTATCTATAAAATAGGTCATTTATTTGTGATCCTTGCACGAGGAGCTCTTATCTGATCAGGAGACTGGGAAAGCCACAGAAGCAACGTATGCCACTCCACTATCTAATGGAAAATTCATTGTTTTTGACACTCATTAATCTTTCTGTATGCTCCCAAGCCTGCGCTCTCTTCCCATTTTCTCCTTACGTGGAAGTTATTAATCTCTGACTCCCTCTAAATTTAATAGTGTTGACAAAGTCAGACACCATGATAAGATTCTCCTTGCTGTGAACTGGAAATGTCTGCGCGCACATGGCAAGCATATCAATATAGTGTATCTGAAAAGTATACTGCTTTGACATTCCTAAGAGGACTTTCACTGAAAATCAATATCAGGACAACAGAACAAAACACTTCTCAGTAAATATGGCAACGGGTTTAGGGGTTAAGAGCACATTAATTTCATGTAACGCTACTAAGGCATTTATCGTGATAGAATGAAAGGAAGAAAATCCACATGAAACCAGATTTTGCATTTGCTGTTTCTACGTTCTCGCTTCAGATAATACTTCTGAACATTTAAAAAACTCTCTTTAAAGTCAAAAAACAAAAATTGTATCTACAAGAGACACATTTTGGAGCTGCTCCACTGACAATTAATGGGAGGCTACGTTTGTGGACTTGAATATTTCTTGGAGCTTTTCCACCCCCCCTGTATTTTGAAGCACTGCTGCAGTCTGGAGATGGAAGATTCACAGCTGGTCCCTCACAGTTTTTCAATACATTTCAGTATTTCGTACATTTCGCCCTCTTAAATGTGGAGTAACAACCCGACTCTCAGAAAAACCTGAAAATGCATTACAGGCAATATTGACTTTGCCTTGGAGTATAATTATGTTTTTGATATGTAGTCTAAAACGTAGCAATTCTCAGGTGAATTATCAACAAAATATGTAATTTGCGTCATAATCAACATTATAACTCTGCAGTGTTGACAACACGGTTATGCTCTCTTCCTGTTACAGCGACTCTGAAACAGTACGAGTGAAGAATCACAGCATGGTCTCCCAACATTTCATGAAATGGGCACATTTGTGCTCTGTGCACAAAAAGTGAGAAAAATACTTTTCCCCACCATGAAAGGATTACATGGAAGAGACACGACTAGAAACAGACAGTAGATGGACATTGAAATAGTGTGGTGGAAAGTAAAGGCAGGATGGGTGTATACAACTCTGACAACCAGGGTTAAATTCCCAACACGTGCAAAGAAGGTTTCCACTGTGTGATGTTTTGATTTTCAGAAAACCATAATCAAAACCATAGTGTTGAACTAACTGAAACGGAGTGTCCCATTCGTGCTACTGTCACATAATCCTTTCATTTCCTTGAATCTTCACATTAATCCTCAACATGTAATCTGTGTTTCAGTATTTCAGCTTGTTTCACAACATTTTTTGAGACCGTGTTGAAAATCAGTGACAACTATCCAGCTATATGTGCTTGAACAGGTGTAATGTTACTAATAAACCAAATAAAAAGCAGTCTTGAACACTAGTTGGGTAAATATCTTCTAGACACGTAGACAGGTTATTGATTTAGTTGTGAACATCAACAGTCAAATGAATGTACACATTGTTTTGAAGATGCTTCAAGAAGTTACAACTCTTGACCATTGCAATAAGCTCAACAACACATCACCTAAGGGTGACACAGCGATGTTTTCCGGTGGTATTAGATATGAAGGCTGTAGCCATTTCTATAGTGAGTTTTGTCTATTCTATATTCTTTTTATTTCAAACTTGACGAAAACAAACACAAACCAACAAAGGATGTCCTCTTTAAAAAGTGAATTTATTTTCCAATAGGACCTTGACAGGACAATTTCTTTCCAGAAAATGAAAAGCCACATAATCCTAGTTGAGCGAGTAACTCCCATAATAACATTCTGACAGCAGCATGCTTCCACCGGGCTCCACCATCAGGAAAACCCCATTAAAACTATTACAAAAAAACAAAAACAAAAAACATCAGACAGTTGCTCGGAGACAAACAGACACTGATGGTAACAGGTATGATGTAAGGAAGTCAACCTGATGCGGTTAGTCTGCTGGTTAGCTGTGTGGTTCCTCGCCTCCAGTGTGGCTGAAGACAGTCCATTCATTTCCCTGTCAGACTTATTTGTGGGGAGTGGGGATGCGGGGCCTGTGTGATGGAGCAACAGGAGCCGGTCCCTTTGGTGATTAGTTTAACCAACCACTGAGAGGTTTGTCCTCTAACGCTGTGAGAGCTGGCCCCTGTCCCTCGGCCGGGCAGAACAGGCTTCAGAATACTCCCTCTTCCAGTGTCACACAACAAACGCCCCTGGTGGAAACACTTCATCATATTCAGCTCGCTCTCTCTCTCTCTCTCTCTCTCTCTCTCTCTCTCTCTCTCTCTCTCTCTCTCTCACACACACAAACACACACACACACACACACACACACACACACAGGTGCAACACACAGGTGCAATCACAAGTTCCTATTAAAGCTGCACTTGGCAACTTTGCATGCTGGTGGTCCCCCAAATGGCTGCAAATGGTAACTGTTTGACTTTAATGATGTCACTTTGATGACGTTTGGGGGGGCGGGGGGGGGGGGGGGGGGTGAAGAGATGGACTTACCAACAATGGTTCAACATTGTTGGTAAGTCCATCTTTCTCTAGACAGAGCTAGACAAAGTTTTGATTCTTCACATCCTGTACGTCGAGAAGAATTCCCACCAGTTCCTACCACCTCCATTAGAGGGAGGTAATGGGAACTCTTCTCTACTGCACTTCATGATTCAGGCTGATAAGACGGGTGTATTTCTTATATAAAAGTCTTGCCTCTAGTGTTGCTTTGAAATAAAGAAAAAAACATGGACATTACATTTTTCAAATCTCTTCTAATCTGATATTTTCCATTGATCACGGCGCTGTGCTTGTCACAAAATCAACTTGAGTCAACAGATGATGTATTGCCATACGTGATAACAGACAAGTGGAAAAGTTGGGACTGCGATCCTGTTGCACAAATGTGACACAGCCGATTAAGTATTACGGAGGCGATATCCCCCCCCACCTGTGTCCAGAGCTGTGTGAATAATTTAGTGATCGGTGGATTATTGATGAGGTTTGAGCTGTAAGAAAGGGTCAACGCCTCCAGCTTTTCACAGCGATAATACTGAATGAATTACACGGGGAGAAAAAAAAAAGAGCAAACTCGCCACACAAATGCCGGCGACTCCCACCAGACCAGCACAAGGATGTCTCCCTTTCTGCTGCTGGCCCACACAGAAGCAGAAGCTGGCAGTCCTTACTTGCTAGGTCTAATCAAAACACCACAGGTTAAAGACATTTTCTAGAGCTGCGGCGAAGGGTAGCATTAGAGGCACACGTATTGTATCTCCTGACTACACCCCAATCCAATTCCTGCTTCAATTTTCTTGTCTCTGCTATGTTCCAATCAAAGCACTTCATGTAAGAAAGCCCTGTGAGTGTCCCTCTCCAGTTAGAGCAACAGAAACATGGAAAAGGCAAGGCAACAGTAATTGAGAAAACTTGATTTCATACAGCTGTGTCATGGTGTAACCACTGAATGATGAATAAGACCGACTCATCATTTCAAAGGAATGTCAGACTGATATTGTATTTATAAAGGCAATGTGCTATCCTTGTACATGGCAATGGAGGGCTGTATTTTGAAGCACTGATGCAATCTGGAGATGGAAGATTCACAGCTGGCCCTTGCTGTTTTTCAATACATCTCAGCGTTTTTGTACATTTTCCTCTCTTAAATGAGGGGCAGCAACCCGACTCTCATTAACCCTGATGCCTTCCCTGGCATCGGGTTAATGCAATTTGATGTTGCAAACCTGATAAGCACAATATTCATGTTACGATTGAGGCCCGACAAACTCCTCCGTAAAATACTTTCTCGTGTAATGAAAAAATAAAATCAGTAGCTCAGCTTATGGCCTCTGCCACAGCGCCATTCTTTTATCATGTACCTGAGGGGAACAAATTGCTCTAAAAGGCATGTAATAAGTAATGATGGTGAGAATTAAATCATTTTGTTACACCATGCCACCATTATACTGCAAGTTGGTAAGAGCTGCAGCAAATACCTTTTCATATTTATCTATTTTTTATGATGCTTCGTGATTTCATTTTTTTTTTCTTTATGCATTGAAGAGGCATTGAAGAGGTTGGATTCTCTTCTGGTAGGAATACTAAACTTCATTTAATTCAAGAGGGTGTTTTTGAATTAGCCATTTATCATGCCAGCAGGCAAAGGACTCATGGGCTCAAAACCACGAGAGGAAACATATGGTCCTGGCCAGCATGGATGACACCTGAAACATGGGTACCCACTGACCAGATCATCGCCGAGAACAGTGGGGGGGGGGGGGGGTCACTTTTATGATGTCTGCCAGAAGAATGAGTTCATCATTGTTGAAGTTGGTAAAAGTCACACCTATAGTAGAAATGCTATCCTTCAAAAGCGTGGTTTTGAAGTAGCCCGGCTTGTATGCAGCCATCTGTCATGCTGGGAAGCACAAGAGTCACGGGTTGGAGATTGGAGACAGATCCATGCCAAGAGGAAGCTACAGTCTTTGCACCTGTATCACAGGAAGTGTTGGGTTGTGATGCCTTTATTCTTGTTGTTTTCTTCTACACCATTCTGTCCACAGCAGCCCAAACCTTAACCATGCCACTTAAATCAAATATTTTTTTTGGCTTCAGGCATAACCATTTAAAATGTACAGTTCCAGTTGTGTATTCAGCAAAAAATTGATTTTTCAATAGAGGCTGTAATAAGATCTTTTCAACACAACAACATGATCCAAGACTCAGACCACTAATTTAATTTCAACAGACACAAGCTAACGTCTGTCTGGAAGTCCTACTTCCCGCTCCCTCAAATCAAAGCAGATGTCTTTTAATAGCCTGGAGTATTGTCCTCAATTTTACCAGTTAACTTCACAACAAAACATCCATCACTATAACAGTCATGAGAAGGCAAGGACGGCACAAAAAAAGACAACCATAATGCCCGTAGTTCCTCAGTCAGTCTGTGTTAACTGCATGGTGGTTTACACCCACTGTGTGGTGTCATGCATGGCACCGGTCCATGGCCATATGCTTCAGTTTTGTTGTTCTCTATGTGCTATAAATTGAGGCATTTCAAAGTGATTTTGTAGTGCCCACCCCTTTTCTTCACTTTACTCTAAATCAAATGTCCTTGTGCTACAGAAAATTGCTTGACATTAAATGTGGCTGCACCAACACCTGGCAGAAGCACGGCGCATGCAGATGAGGGTTAGAGTCTCTGCTTAAGGCAATCCAGGATTCAACCCTCCTAAGTCTTTATCTGCCAACCCCCAGGATAATGGCAGGCCTGCATACGCCACTCCTCATCTCCTCTGGCTTCAGTCTAGCATGATGGTGACACTGTCAGACTTCATATCTCCGTTGACCACACAAGGGAAATGCATAATTCTAAAGCCCGGTTTCACCATCAGTATGGAACAATAAAGTTGGGAACAAGGTTTATCAGGAGTTTAAATGAGAAATACCTGCATATAATGGCTGACATTTCCACCATTTGATTTGATAAAAATGATAACATTCCAATCATTTCTGAGATGGATCATCCATTTTTGACGTAAGCCGTGTGCCTCGGGATGCACAGCACAGCTCAAACATGCTCATGATCCAATCCACAAGACGTGTGACTTCCCGCAGTCTGAATCAGGCCGTAAGAGTGAAGCATAGTGCGCTTTCATTGCTGGATAATGACTTAAAAACAAGGCTATAGTGTTGCCAGAAAATGCCGTTCCATGAGCATGACGCTGATCAGGCAAGAAGAGTGTGGCGAGATGAAGAAACTGGTGTGGATTTGCTCCATTTACATTCAAAACACATCTTAATAGTTAAAAAGGTTCATTTAAAAGCGATTTTTTTTTAAGGGAGATGTGGTAAACAGCAGTGGGGAACCATATGTAAAAAAAACACAGCTATATTACATCTCTTAATGCTGTTACAAAAGACTGTGACACAACACAGTGTTGATGGCTGTCTTAACCCGAGTAGAATCCACGCTTGGCTATATTTGCAGGTGTTTACATGCAGTTAAAACCCTGTGTGACGCCTGGCAGACATTTTGGCCTGTAAATGTGTTTGTTGTGACAAAGGTTAAAAGGTCAAAGAGACTGTTTCTGTCCTTGTTTTCTGCGTGGCGGGTTTCAAGCTGCAGGCGCGCTGATAATATTGTTCACTTGGATGCAAAAAGTACACGCCACATCTAGTGAATGAAATCTTCCTCAGCAGATAAAAAAAAATGAGCACCATTTAAATCGAAGTTAAATGCATAATTGAGCGAACTACCGGGTCAAGCCTCTTCACTTTGATTCGTCACCGGTCTGTCATGTCGGGCCTACAACAGCTGCCTCAGAGGTATAAAAACAGATGGGGGAAAAAAAGGAGGAAGAAGAGGAGCTGACATTCTGAAGGTCATTATGTGCTGGGGAAATGGGAGAGAGCGGGCTTTCATGTGTGACTAACCCTTCCACTAATGTAATTCATACAAATGTTCGGTAGCAAAAAAAACCTCTCAGGATAGAGCCGTGTCACACGCATCCAGATGCAAGCACACACACGCACACACACACACACACACACGCACACACACACACACACAGTTATCATTCTCCTAGCATATCAGGCCCTTATCTTTCAAAACACACTCACAGTTGTGTTCCATGTCCCAGTGATGGAATTCTAAAGAAGGTCAACCTCTGGAGAGTACTTTGGGCCACAAAGATAATCCACTTTGATGAATCTGTTCACATTCTCAAAGTGTCATCCTTAAAGCCTTTTGGAGGCACCGACTTCCACCTTGATATGAAATAGCTGCTTCATAAATCATCTCCGCTGGCAAAACATGGCGCTGTACGAAACACGTGAACCTGAATTGAAACTTGTTGAGAATGACAACATGATATGTTAGTAGATGTGACAATGAGGGTTACTCACGCCGTCGGTGTTTAACGGCGCTATGTGTTGCGTTTAAACGTCAATATATCACCTTGTCACAAAATTCATCGTGACACCTTGGTGTAATTACCATAAAAAAATGAGATCATGGATGAAAACTCACAAATTAATTTAGAAGTTCTGACTCGAATATACTGATAGAGCAAAAACATGGGACTGCCAACCACTAGGGTGTATCTATACTGGTGTGATAACAGATTAAACTCTGCTCTCTCTACCCTGGCTGTGGTAGACAGACTGTCCTCTCCTAGGATAGAAGGACAACATATGTTAATGCTGAAATGTACTGGTGGTTTGAATTTACCAAGGCAGTAGCTATGTGTGCTCTGGTGGGTTTGTGGCAGTCTTTGGAAACTCACTGACTGTGGTGATGCTTCGTTTCCACAATGTGAAGTTTAATATTTCATTCAGCAGTTGTTTTTTTTTTAAATGAAATGTACTTTTGAGAATATTTCCTGCTGAGTGCTGTTAGGGATATGTAATCATTCACTGATAAAAATCAGCGTGACAAAACAAAACAGTTCCTTTATTATTATTGTGACTCCAATAGTAGTAGCATACTTAATGTTAACTCGGCAGCCTTCTCTTCTTTAATGGGAGTGTGAAATCAATTTTAGCCAGTTAGTGTAAAACCCTCCCATTATTATTGTGGTCTGAGATTGTTGAGTTTGTTTTTTTTGGAGGGGGGGGGGGTATTTTATATGACCATAATTAAGCTAAGATTATATCGAATATTTTGTCAATGTCACTGATTGAAGTGACGCTCGAAGTGGTTGCAAAAAGACCGGTGGGAATAATAAGACTGGCAAACAACCTGTTGTGCTTTTGGCTGCCAAAATAGAAAGGAACTCGAAATCAGGAACTCTTGAAAAAAAAATATTGAATCAAACCGTAGACGGCTCTGGTTGCAAGATATGTGAAGAACCAACTGGATGGAGGACATCAAAGGAAATTCCTGTGTTTGCAGTGAACATTTTATATCAGGTACTGTAACTAATACAAGGACATTTCTATATGCAGTTAGACAGTTAGACAACGTGCCGGCCTAGTCGAGGGTATATGGCTTGAAATGACTAAGCTAAGATGCGGTACAACAAGTACAACTCTGTAGAACTTCAGTGGTTTTCTGCCAGTGATTGTAATGGTGGGATTGGTCTATAGGATTAGCCCTATTAGGTATTGTGAAAAAGCAATTTTGTCATGATTCATAAACTAATATATAGTATTTACTCCACACAGTAATGATACCTTTAGGAAATACAGTCTACAATGAAGTGGCTGTATGTGTCATGTGAGTAATATATGGAACCTTTTCACTGTTTAATACCTTTTTGCTAACAGCAGTAATGTTAATGCTACTGCTGCTTTTGCCCGACCTACTGTGTGAAATCAACTTTATTCAGTACTGGCACTTGCTCTAGTAACACAAGCTGGCACATTATATGTTATGATCAATATTTGAGTGGGATGATGACACATTGTCACTGATAACAGCTAGCCTGTCAAGAGCAATCAGGGCCTCGGTGAAGTCAGCTCAGGGAAGGGGATGCGAAAGGAAGGGTGGGAGCGATGGCCGCCGCTACCACAGACACACCCTACTGTGGATGAGATGATCTGTCTGCTGGAAATGAGCCAGCAGACGCATCGAGCGCCGTCCCCAGACTAGTTCTGAGGCAGGGGATATGGGAATTCACTTTCCTTTGGCGCCCAGGCAACCACATGGTCAGTGGTGGGAAATCCAAGGAAACTGCATGCCTCACAAACACCCTCGCTGACAGGGTTATTCCCAGTAGCTCAGTTCCCAGTGCCGTAATTTCCTCTTAATCCCTTTAAAGACCCTCTCCTTCCCTTTTAACCACAATGCCTAATATATAAGCACAGCCACAAGAGAGAGAAGCAGAGCCTTCATGTTTAGTAGGATAACTATGTTTATTGCTAGAGAGAGAGAGAGAGAGAGAGAGAGAGAGAGAGAGAGAGAGAGAGAGAGAGAGAGAGAAGAACAAATTCAAGATTTTTCAAGGAAGGGTTCAACCGAGGCAACACTTATCCACATTCATACATATGGATTTGCTGGATCATTCCTAACGCATCCACTGTGTAATTGTCCAAGTCAATTTTCAAAGTGACGAAAAAGTGAAATGCCGAATGTAAACAAGCGTTCGCAGGTGCGCTCACTCAGGTGTGCAAATCTCCCACCATGACCCAAGCATGTCGCCGTGCTCTGTCAGGTCATACCAGGTTGAGGCTTGCTTTCCTTTGCCAGACGGCTGAGATTTTAAAATATGTTTGATTGTAGATTGAGT
Source organism: Hoplostethus atlanticus (assembly GCA_034670405.1). Classification (NCBI taxonomy): domain Eukaryota; kingdom Metazoa; phylum Chordata; class Actinopteri; order Trachichthyiformes; family Trachichthyidae; genus Hoplostethus; species Hoplostethus atlanticus. The sequence goes on along the minus strand of JAXDDX010000003.1, from coordinate 6,204,362 downwards.
CATAATTACATCCGCAAAGGAGGCTATGTTAGTTTTCCTGTTTGTCTGTCTGTTAGCAGGATATCTCAAAACATGAATGGAATTCCATGAAATTGGTGGACAGATAGGCCTTGGGGAGGAGTAATTGATTCGATGTTGGTGGTGATCCAGATCTTGGACGTCTGCCATTAGATGATTATTGTTTTGTAGCCATAACTATGAAACTCACAGAGATAGACTTGATTCCAAATCCTAAGGGTGTGTTTGCAGGGGTCAAGAACTCAATTCAATTAAAAAATGTTAAGTGATAGGAATGATTGTCTTTTGGGTGTAACGGCAAGTTGGCGAATTCTTCAGCGTTGGCAGAGGTTTGCGCTCTCCGAGTGCCTTCTACTTTCCTTCCATGATTTTTTTATGTAGAGGAAAAACATTAGGGCTGAAAAGTATATGACTTTTTCAGGGAAACTCCATTGTAGTTTATTGTTCACGCATGCATTTCGTATATCTGTATATAAGATTATTTACAACTGTTGTCAATCCTGCTGCTTTTTCATATTCATACATTTTTTTTAATCCTATTTCTATTTTAGTTTATCCGCCCTTAATTGTCCTATTGTTATTTTGTTTGTGTTTTATATATAGATGTGTGATTTCATGTATACCTACCCAGTTGAAACGTGCCTCGTCACAAACATTTCATTGTCCAGTCTGACTGTAATTGATACTGTACAATGACAATAAAAGACTTGAACTTATTAGTACTGCCACATATTCTTATTAGTGAGTATAAAATCAGAGTATGTTCTTTAAAAGTAGCTCCCCTAAAGATTTGCACAGCGAGTACAGGTGGACGGATATTTCTAGCTCTGCCATTTCAATAAACGTCTGATTTCTTTTGAAAATCTACCTGGAAATATCATTAACCCAATGTGAGAGAAACAGCACTACCCATTTTCACGACACAGCAGTGGTAAAATTGTGCTTTACAGGTGACTTAAAATGGCTTCAGTGTAGTAGAAACCGTTGCTATCACCCTTCGGAGGAGTCGACATCTCCTCATCTCTGACAAAACTTGAATGTGCAGCAATTTAATGGATCAGAGTCCCGTGCATGGCAACAGATGGGGGTCTAGCTGGCATCCCCCTCATTATTGCGCCTCCAAGCCCTCCTCTCTCCCGTTGCCACCTGTCCAGCAGGTCTAATGTTATTCTCGCACCTGGGCAGGCCATCACAAGCTATCATCAAAGTTGTGCTCTGAGGGCATCCAGCCTTTCTGCAGCATGTCACAGTGAATAGAGAGGGGAGAAGACACACATTCACCTTGAGAACCGCCGTCCACAGATAACGGTTACCGGGACGCGTTAAAACCATCTTGTAAACCTTGTGTCTTAGCAACAATACATTTGGGCGGATGGCTTCATACAGTCGAGAGTGGAGATTTCCCCCTCGCTAATTTGCGGGGGGCACGTCAGGATTTATTTTGTTGCTTTGCAGAATATGTATTTCTTCGAGCCATATGTGGGCGCTAACCCAAACTTCCTCTTATCGCCAAACATCAGTCCAACTGTTCATCAAGGGAAGGAGCAGCTGCCAATGATTCAAATGGGCTAGAACAATGCTCTCCGAAGCAGCTGAGGGATCCATATGTATGAAGATAACTGTGGCATCGCACAGCTGAGTCCACTTGTTTACGCCTCTCCAAACAGGAAACTCAAAGAGCTGCCCATGCTTGCCTAGCCTTCATGATTATCCGCTTATTTTGTTTAATGAACAGTCTCACTCTGTCTCTCTGAATTGTTTTTGTCTCTATTATATTATCCTTGCAGCAGTGTCCTTCCTTGATACATTACTCCTGCATGGTAAACAAACCTTTTTCACAATAGAACGACTGCAATAAAATCATATCCAACATATATGTGTTTATATAATATCTAGCCCCGCGATAAGGAGAGATTTACTGAATCCTTGCGCAATGGATATCAGCATTCTACTTATTACACTGGGCTGTTTGGAGTCTGCACCGAAAGTGGCAGTCAGCACTGTTCATCCATCATGTGTAATCTGTTGTTTTTTGCCTAGATCGCCACAGATATCTTCAGCTAAGAACAAACACCTCATCTGTCATTGGGGCACTGTTGCACCATTTCAGTCTGTCCACCTTAAATGATGCTTACAATGGGGCTGAATGAGAGCCAAGAGTATGAAGGGAGACGTAAGTTGCTAGAACGATTGCTTTGCAGAGAGCGTTTTTTTTTTTTTTACGAGGCGCTGAGGAGTAAGTCTTTGCTTGTGGACACAGGGTGTGCACTCCCCTCGTCGGTTCCATTAACATATCTCTAAAGCTACTGTTCAGCTCAAGGTCTGGAAGTTGATTAAAGGCGTGTTTGCTCGGAGGCAGGAAGAACAAAGGTTTCAGAGAGCTGTAAGCGGGGCACAGTATCTGCACCGCTGCCATTAAAAAACTGTAATATCGGTTTAGCCTCCTGGACCCCAGCCATCAATAAGAAGGTCTTCATGACTGACAAAGGCAAACAGGCAAACAGCAAACAGCTCACAGGCACAATCCCACCTGATAAGGCCCGTAACCTCATTCGCTCTTCACTGGAGGAGTTAATCGAGTCAGGCTGACATCATGAACTGAGATAATGCCAATAAATACCATTTTCTCACACCATGTTTAATAATTATAGTCTTCTAATCCACCAATTGCCTGGGTCTAAGGGTGAAGACTTGGAACACCGCGTGGAAGATAAGGTTCACTATGTTCATTATTGCGATCACATGGAAACTGGCGCTTTTTTGCAAAAAGCATTTGATCCGTAATGTATCGCAATGGCAACTTTCTGTTCAGAGTGCATTCCATGGAACTCTGTGGCCCTCAGTGCTCCCCACGGTGCAGCGCTGAAGAGAAAGTGGAATTAGTTCTGTTTATCACAAGTAACTCATACTAATGGGTCTTGCAGGGGCTGTTGTTTGTATTGGACTATTTCTCCTTTATTCAATTATGTATTCACGGCTTTACTCTACACTCCAGAGGAAATAGGAAATATATAACTATTGACTGCTGTTGCCAGGGCTCGCTTCTCACATTCTCGATACAACAACTTCAGCATGTACTGATTTCAGCTGCCCCTGTCCAAACAAGTGTCTCTTTCACTCGCTTCCCTGCCTCCTGTGCAATGTGTAATTTTTCGCTGTCAAAACTGATATCTATGACAGTCTTGCTGATAGTTCTTTCATAGACTAACAATCATCAGGTTTGCTCATGCCCCCATGCTGACAGAAAAACAAGAGCTTCAATTTTATCAGCGTTGTCAGTTCAGCAGTCATCACAGTCAAGCCCAGTAACGCCCTTGACTACATAACGCTCCTCCGTGTGCGCGCTACCATTCACGTGTTTGTTTACTGTTTACCGCGTGCTGCAAAGCATAGGTACGCCGTGGTATTTACCCTGCAGGTTATTAACCCACCTTCGCTCAAACATCCCCGTAATTAAAAATAAATAAATCACCTTCCTCTAATGTGTCTGGATTACTTGTAATGCGTCTGTAGTGATACATCACGTGGCAGGGGGGCTGCTCATGCCACGGTAACTGAAGTATCATTTCAGCCCCTGGAGAGGGGGTAGAGTGGTGACAGGGCCTGGGGGGAGGAGGAGGAGGAGGGTGGGAAGGGGTGGGTGGGGGGCAAGGGTGGGGGGTGTTAGATAAGTGATGTCCCTGGCTGAGCCCTCCATCACACTGCTCACAAGATGGACAGAGTGAATACTCTTCCTTCTGCAGAGATTGATTGCCTGGAGTTGGCTGTCGGGAGAGATTAACCTTGTGAGCTTGGAATTGTAAGGTTCTATCTGCGTTCGGAGTAGTTTTGATATATTAAGCATTAAAGTTTTCACACCCAAGATGGCAAATCTAATATGTAGGGTAATTAGATTCTATATAGCTCATCAAGGCAAACATCCTTGAGGTATCTAACCCAGAATATTAAAATCCTGGGACACGTGTGTGATGTTTACAAACTGTAGATAGAAAGTGGGGAAAGTCTGTTCCAAGGTTTTATCAGCCAGTAATACTATCATGATTTGTGTTTGTGTTTTGATACAAATCGTATCTTTAAACATGAAAAGGGTCTATTAAAAAATAAAATGACACTATAAAATCAATAATTACTCTGATTATTAATCATTATAATTAATTACAATATTAATTATGTCTAATATATATTTGTTATTTGTTATATATTTATATCAGTATTGCAATTGTGTTGTTTTTTTTCATCTACAGTATGACTAGCACCATTATCAATTGCCGCTGAATCAACAATCAAGAGTATGACTCAGCTGACCATGAAACCGTTTGAGTGGGTCAGATATGTGACACTGGTATTACATCATCTGAGAAATTGTAAAATTGTTAATTTGCTTTTAATGTTAAACGTCGTTGTTGTTGTTATTGTAACATCAATGCACACCTGTAGGAAAAAACTGTACTTTCAAATTTTTTTGTTGTACAGGTTATTTCAGGGCTCCAGGTGAATGGAGATGCAGATTGAACCAAACCTTGACGAGCTCAAGCCATCCTGAACAGAGCCAATGAAGGCAATAGTATCATTAAGGTGAAATAACAAACCAAGGCAATACATTTAATTTTGCAAATGACAAGGCTATCAGTTTAGTACTTAGTTAGCACGTCTTTTGTGCTCTTTTTAATTTTTTGTCCAGTGAAGGCCTCCTGTCCTCAGGGATCAAAACCATCAATTTACATCTATTTAGGTTTTTGGAGTCACAGATTTGATTTGTTTTTTTACTTGGGAGTTGGAGTCAGAATCCAGAAATCATGGCTGGATAGATGGATAGATAGATGGACAGATGGATGGATGGATGGATGGATAGATGGATAGATGGATGGTAGATAAAAACCTTATCATTTGATATACAAAAGTGTTTTGATTATTTGCTCTTAAACACACAAATTGTACATGCCCTTTAAAATCGTCCCCACAGTGAGGGATCAAAGACTAGCTCATCCCTGTTATTTCTCAAATGCCACAACTGTCAATTTTCCCCTCGGGGATCAACACAACTCAAAAAAAAAAAAAATTTGACATATCATACATGAAATAGCCTTCCGCTTCCACTTTGCAGTTTAGCTATCGCCCCTGATCTCCCCTCCGTCAAACAAGCCCAAACCCCACCTGCTTGTGATCCACGACATCTGTATGACGTTATTAATAGCAATGCTTGATTATAGGCTCATTCATTATCGCCCGCTATGTTGCAAATGGACAGGATCTGCATGTATTTGCGTCTGCAGTGGAGAAATCATCGTCAGAAGGCTGCACAGCATCATGAACAGGTTACGAAACCACATGCACACTGGGAATGCAAACTGGGAGTGCACGGGACACTTACAAGGCATTAATGAATTGAGCTGAGATTACATAGAGTAGTGACAGCCCCTGAAATGACAGGCGCCAGCATTGTTGTTGATCTGTCATAGCAATGAGTGTTAATCACTCCAAGGGACCTGGATTAGTTCAGCAGAAACTGTTTGAGAGTAATACTGGACGCATCCGCATTGTCTCCCGGCCAGAATAAGCCCTCTAGCTTTCACACTTAAAGGGGAATTGCGGTATTTTTAAGACCTTTATTTTTAAGACCTTTAAGACCTTTGTTTAACCAGAAACCTTTGCTTAACCTCTTCATGCAACAACTCACCTCATCTTTCAGATTTCAGCGCGAGACTTCTCCTTGAGCGAGACTTCTGTTTCTGGTTAAAAAAGGTCTATCGCTGTAGAGATCCTTTCCCCTTTAAAAATGCTGATAGCAACAGACTGATTCAGATGCATTCAATGTTGGAAAAGGCACAGACTTAATTTAAGAAATTACTCATTTTAAATACTTTTTTTTCCAACAGAAGTCAATTAAGCCCTCAAAGATGCCACAGTAAATGTTTCAGTGTTAGAATATGGCAGGACAACTTGTTTACTGCGAGTCCAGTACCCTTTCGATGGTACATTAGGGTTGTATTTCAGCAGAACTCAACCCACGTCCCAAGATGGGCTAATCAGATATCCTGATGAAGTTCTGCATGACTTGCAAGGCCTCTGTTTTTTTTTAACAGCCTCATAATACCAGCAGCTCCAGTATCAGGGCAACATTACTGACACATCTGTTGCGAGATAAACATCCCATAACAGAGCCACCAGAAAAGATTGGTCTTTTTTTACAGGGGAGCAGATATTGGACCGCTGACTGCCACACAAACAACCTGAACTGCAGTAAAAGTGAAGGTTGGAACGGCATCAGACCAGATCAAAAGTGGGCCGCAAGTTTATAATGTATTGTTGACATGGGTGACAGAATATATCAGTTTATCTGGCCGCATATGGCACAGCTAGGGCGCTGTGTTCGTTTATAGGTGGAAGAAAAGTCAGTTAATTCGAGGGTCTATGTTCTAGGTTTGACTGGAGGCTGGGAATTTAACACGGTAACAAAGGACAGCTAGCATATCTTTGGCTCCACTGAAAAACTTGAATGTCTGGGTTTTTTTTCTGCCTTCGGGGAATAATATTTAACTTCAATATACAGTGGATACATTTACACCTGTCATTGATGTGATGTGAAAAATGTCCAATTAGGTCAGACAAAAATAGCAGAGCAAATAAATCATGTTCTCTGTTCCTGAGAAGGGAATGCATATCACAGACTGTCAGGTGTGCAAACGAAATTACACTTCCCGTGGGAAACACGGACCATGTACTTCATTATTCCTCTTTTGGAGAGAAAGAAAGTGCACTCATCGCACTTTTCCTCCCCATACACCTACAGTACCATTATGTCTGACACCGCCGGCTTGGCTTGACAAAACTACCACAGTATAAGCATCTGGGCAGGGCTCCACGGCGGAAGAGGGAACTACTGAATGGCTCCGAGTCCGAGGTACTGAGGCAGACAACAGTTCCTGTGTGTGGTCAATCCAGTCTTCATATGTCCTGCTGCCTTTTAAGACCTTAATTCCTGTGACTTGACGATGCCGCATTTGTGTATATATCATTTAGGGAGAATCAATATTCTTCCGGGAATGCTAACAAATTATTCCACTTCTACGAAGACTTGTTCTGTTCGTTCAATTTCATCTCGACACAAGAAGGAGCCAGATGGAACGAGTTCCACATCTCTGAAAAGAACCAATGACTCATGACAGAAGGACGGTATCCAATTTTGGTGAGCGAGGCACAGACAAGGAGACACAGGCACAAAGTCGCTGTAGTTCCAGTAGACTGTATCATCGGCACAGCATGAATGTTCTCCTTCACTGGAAGTATTGAGCCTTGGCTTCCCAGGACTCACAGCAGTGACGCAGTACAATAACTTCTCTGACCCTTCAGCCAAACATCACCGCTCTTACATGGTGGGCCAGCACGGTGTAACGTTCAACCCTCCGTTTCTGTGTATCTGACAGTACTTTCTTTTGAAATCTGTATTATTTTTTCAATATAATACTAATACTCCTCCTCCTCCTATAACTAATAATAATGATGCATTTTTTTCTGTCACTTTTCAAAAAATAATGCGCTTTGCGACAAATAAACAGACAAAATTAGAAACATAGAAAGCAGAATGTAACAACCGAGAAGGATACAATTAAATAGAATGAAAAGCAAAAGCAAAAGCCAGAAGGAAAAGCACACATCACTCTGTAGGTGGCTAAGGAAATATCAGGGAAGGAAAGAGCACCACTGCACACCCTCACCGCAGCTTTAATGGACAACTTTTCAACAAAGACCGGATAAACAGGCTTTGTGCTCAAAATGTTGTGCATTAAAGTTTTGTCGGAGCATAGAAGTGTGCGTGCTCTTTCCCTTTTCTTATGTAAAAGAAAAAGTATAAACACACTGACAAAAAGTAAGGCTACAGCAGTGAGTTTTTAAAGTTAAGGGCTACTATGTTTGACTAGATCGGCTCGCCAAGTTGCTCCAAAGTCTGACGGAAAACGCCTGATCATCTTTCGCAGGCGATTCATCATACGGACTGATTGAAACAGAATACCACCTCTTGTTACTGAAATCTACAACAGGCTTGCGCGATCAGAGCGCTTGAGAAACGGCAGATTTTAGAGTCAATGACCCTTGTGCAGAAAGATACCGAAGCGTCAGGAGGGTTACGTGTCCCATTTCAACCCCTTTCTATACCCAAAATCCTCAGGCTGAGTCAAAAATAACCATAAGGTCAAACACAGTATGTGCCTTTCCATTGTACGAGCGTAGCAAAACCACACTCTTTGAATTAACTGGTCTAGTGAAGCAGTCAGGGATAAGCTGACATCTTAAGAATTACCATCACTATAGTGCTCTGTCAGAAATGCATCAGATTATCAGTGATGGGAGTGAATACTAACAAATCTCCCTGCAGCCGAGTAGCTTGAAGAAAGCGGGGTGGCAGCTGTTGCCCTATAAATCTGATCATGCTTCTGCTCCCCGCGGTGCCTTCGAGGCTTCCAGAAAGAGCAACCAGACCTGCCCAGTGCTTTGGCATTGAATAGTAGTGTTGAGCCGCACCAAATTCGCCGATTCCCCCTTCCTCCTTGACCTTGAACTTCCTCGTCCTTTCGGTGCCAAACACCTCTGTCGACGGATTAGGAAAGATATTGCAATGCATGTGATATCTATGAATGCATAAAGGCTTTTCAAATGTATAACCTTTTTTTAGGAGAATGCAATTAATAGTAGATCCTATGAATTTGCACAACTGCAATGCGAAAATGAAAATGAATGGCAATGGCAAAAATATCGATGGGACATTTTCTGCAGCATTTGCCTGTTCTCTTCACTCTTTAGCTGAAGTGAAAGGCATTTCTTGTATCCTCTATTTCATCCTTCACAGCGTGCTCAGACAGTCCTCTGGAGCTCTCAATAATACCTCAACCAAAACCATCTTCTTTCCTTCCACTCTCTCCTGCCAGGCTATAGCAGGATAGACGCTTGTGTGTTCCCAGCTAAGGAAGACAAATTCTAAATACAAGCAAATACTACCTGCAAATGACCTAAATAGATTGAACATAGCACACGATGTGATTACTGTGGGAGAAAAAAAGACATTGAAAAAAAAAAAAGACAGAAATTTGCTGTGATCCATTTCGGCTTTTATCACAATCCCGGCAAACACATAGTTTGATATCAAAAGATCTGAAAGAGCTGCACAGTTAAAAAGACATCAGTAAACCAACACCCTGCATTGAAAGATGCTAAAGGCTATAAAAGAAAGCCACATATTTCCACTCATTTTGAATTATGAACAATACATCACTGACAGACTGACCATAAAAGAAAAATAGCCCTTCTGTCTGTGCAGCACATCCGCAGGGTAAACTCTATATCACATCAGAGCCATTGGCCTTTCTGTAATAATGTCCGCTGCCCAGTGGTGGTCCGTGGTGCCATGGGGTCTGCACATTGTGATCTGTGGCTCCATGACGAAGTGCTAACAGCCAAGGGCATTATTTCATGTTGTTCTGCGGGCCCCATAGCCTGACTCATCTTTTCGGATATATATCTAGCCCTAGGGATGATGTTCGGTTTAATTATGGATACGCGGTACATCAGTCAAACTTAATGTTGTTCTTGTTTTACACAGCCATCCATACAAGCCGCCCCGCCAGGGTACGACACATCCCAAAGAGATTTGAAAGGAGTGCCGCTGATTCTCGGGGCCAGGAAGCGAGTGAGCGAGTCAGGTGAATCTTTGAATTATTGATACGGTGTAATTTTCCAAACCAGAGCAACCGCCGGCATCCAATCATCCTTTCATGGAAAAAGACGCCGGAGCATTGTTGCGGTAACAGTTAATAGTACCGGGATTTTCCTTTCGCGACTACTTTCCCTTTCTATTGGAGGATCTCAAAGTGATTCTTATGGAGGAGCCGCGACAAATGCGGTGCTCACCCCTCCTCTCCTGACAATGGCCCGGGGCAACACTCATTCCCTCCCCTGGTAGAGCTGCAGGCAATGTGGCCATTACCTTCTGCCCCCGTGGAGCTTTACTTCCCTGGACAGCCACACACTCAGAGATGCTGATGCTCCTTATGAAGCTTCTTCCTCATGGCAAGAATATTAAAAATGTGCCTGGTGGAGCCCACTTGGGAAGATGTCCATCTTTATTGCTAGGGGACGTGAGGAGACACTTAAGAGTTAATGTGCAGGTACCGCTCTCTCCCCTGAGCTGACGGGATAGTCTCAGTCCACAGAGACCACTTAATGTTATTGTAAAAATCTTGAATTAGACTGTTTCAATTGGCTAATACAGTCATGTCTTAAAGAGTACGTATTTGATTTATCCCTTTCCGTCTTTCAAAGCGGCAGCAGTGTGTGGCTTATCACTCAGGCTCAGATTTCTGTGTGAAATAACAAGCACGGCAGATTAACTGCAACAGTTCCAGAAACAAAACAGAAGCTATTTCTCTAAAAAAATGCTGCTAATGACTGTTTCACCCTCCCTTCCTGTGTATGTGTGTGTGTGTGTGTGTGTGTGTGTGTGTGTGTGTGTGTATATGCGTGTGTGTACAGCTACAGTCTATCACCAACTAGTCTGATGTGATAAAAGAACAGGAAGATGCACAGGTGGTGAAGGTCATTACATGATTGATTTGGATTGTTATTGCTCTTAAAAAATGGATCATTACACTGAATTTGTAGAACAAAAAGTAAAAAAAAAAAAATAAAAAAAAATTCTTTCTCCAGGAACAGTTAATGACTACCTTTTTATCTCGGCGCTGGCATACTCCCCAATTACCTCCACTATTTCCAAATGGATGATGAAGACTGTCAGGAGCGAAAATGCAAAGTAACTCCAACATCGAGACCAACACATGTTCTCCACTGCTGGAGCCAGAGACACTTGGCTCCGGGTGAGAGCTGCCAAGCCAGCTCTTCTTGGCACCGCCGGCTCTCTGTCCCGGGCATACTGATTCTCATATCAGGGTTCATTTACATAATCCCGCCTGCGATTGGTCTCAGTTTAATGAAGGGTGGTAATGCATTTCTATAACAATGTTTCACCCCCCTCAACATGCCAACGTAAACAGAACAGTGTGACGACATCTGGCCAGGCGCTCGCTCACTCTATAATCATAAAGATGGAAAAAAATCCACTCATCATTCAGCGGTGTCGGGGGCTCAGGCACCTCCTGTAATCTGGGACCTGTCAAACTTTCTCCAGGCCAAGAAACCCCCAAATATACTGTATATATTATACCTCTGTGTCAAGTGAGAGAATCCAACCTACATTGGTGCCCATCAAAAAAGTCCCCCATCCTGCAAAGATCCTAGTAGTAGTACTGCCACTGCCGCTGCAGCCTATTCTCTGTCAAATGTCGTAGGTAAGCATATTGTAATGCAAAACTCTTGTCTTTCAAACTACTACTTGCCAGATGAGTCTGATGGCAGAAAAGGGAATAAAATGTTCTGAATCAGTCCTCTCATGGTGGAGTTAACCATCCAGACGGTGGAGAAACAGAAAGAAAAGTTTGCTTTGTGTAGAGCCAGCGTAACAGGCGGCCAATCATAAGCCTGTTTGATTCAAAGTCATTGTTTTGCTTTGATTTGATTGGCTCATGATCAGAGTGTATGGTGGCCAGCAGGGACCAAACTGTATAAAATGAGGCATTCAAATGTTAATGTCTCAAAGAGTTACATGGCCAGTGTGGCGGGTGACCCTTGATTTATCAGCGAAAGACAAAATCTACTGGCATTTGGTGCTTGGCGGGTGTTTATTTCGTACCCTACATCTGTACGATCATACACACTGAATGACGTAACTCAACAACGATGAAATGTTTAGAAAGGCCTGATGGTGTTCAACTCTGACTGAACCCCGGTTCTAAAACCCAAGCAGATGGCACCTTATGTCGACTCTGTGAACTCCTGGTGGGAGCCTGGGCCCGCACCTCCAACCTCCTAACACAGGGTCTCTTCTCAGACAATGCAGCAATGGCGGGGAGATTAAGTAGGCTGCCACGGGAGTGCACGACGCTTCATTAGGCCGGGCAAGGAAGGATGTCTGCGCTTGAAGCGATCTGGGACCAAGTGTGGTGGGAAGGACCAATCCTGCATGCTTCTCATTACTGCCCACTGTATTGACTATATTTTAAGGAGGACTGGAATGATTATTTCGAAGGATCAAATCAATTCTTGACATAATGCCTGGACTCAGGCTCCAATCACAGTATGCTAAAAGTATTTAATGGCGCTAAGAACAGCAGAGCATAAAACAGTCTCTGTGAGGGTGGTGGTGTTAATGACTGGAGTAACTTGTGACTCCACAGAACATCCATAACTAGTACTGCTTTGCTGAAATATTGGAATCCCGGCAAGAAACTTTCTTAATTGAACCCATATTGATCAGATCTCCAACATTCAGCACCTGGTCATTTGGATCAGTGTAATGGTACAAAGGGAGATGCAGGGAAGTTGCAGGGAATCGTCTTTCTGTCCTTGATTATGGTGAATGGTAAATCCAAGCAACAGCAACGGTGCAGTCCTACTCTGTTTTAAAATCTCAGTAAGTTACTACAGAATTGGGGAAATCCTCCTTTATGCAGCCTACAAAATAATGGCGCAATTTATAAGAACACCTCAAATGAGACTCACTTAATACAATCAGTTAATATCCTATTTTTATAAATATACATGGTGAATATTGTTGAGTTATTTATATATTTTTAATGTAATTTATTTGTATTTATAATTTTTTGAGATTTATTATTTATTTATTTATTATTATTTATTTTTGATTTTTATTAATATACATGGTGAATATTGTTAAATTATTTATATATTTTTAATGTAATTTATTTGTATTTATTATTTTTTGAGATGTATTATTTATTTATTTATTATTTATTATTATTTATTTTTGATTTTTATTAATATACATGGTGAATATTGTTGAGTTATTTATATTTTTTTAATGTCATTTATTTGTATTTATTATTTTTTTGAGAACACGGCTTCCTTGAAACGAAGGCCGTGCCCTCAGTGGGATTCCACAGTGTTTGAATAAATAAAACAAAATAAACACTGTTAAAAAGCAAAACTTATTAGGACAGCCAAGCAGTTTCCTGTGTGTCCAAATGGCAGGCTCATGCTCAGATGCATTTTAGGGGGGAAAAAATCCCTTGGCATCTTCACTGGCCTAAGCGCTGAATTTGTACAGGCTTTATCAGCACTCTGTCAGTCATTTTCAAACAGGATCAAGCAAAGCAGATTAGCCTGGCTCTGAATCGGCGACAGTGTTGACTCGTTTGACTCACAGATGAATACACAACTGTTACTAATTTGTTCACAACGAGAAAATTGAGAAAAACTTCTAAGCATCACTTCATTATTCCATAATCATCTCGCGGCGGGGCTCAACGGAGGTGTCTTTCCCGGATTGCTCAGCTTTTCACCTCCGCTTGTACGACATGAAGGTCACAGCACACGAGGCTCAATGTGGGCCAGCACTCAGCAGAGAGACAGGTTGGAATGGCTGAACTCTATCTCCAAGAGGACAGCAGAGTGCCACTGTCACAGGGAGTATATACCCTCTCCACCACCGAGAGCGGTCAAGTGGAAGGGGCCAGCCCTTGAGCAGACGTGTGTGTGTGTGCTTGTGTGTGTGCGTGTGTGTGTGTGTGTGTGTGTGTGTGTGTGTGCAGAAGGAGCAGTCTGGAGCGCATGGTGCTGGGGGCTATGGCCTCTTTGACGTGATAGATTCCCTTCCCAGCCTGCAAAGCCAGGAGGGAGCCAGTCAACATCTTGCCTCATGCCCTGCTGTTTATCTTCCAAAATCTGGTGGCGGGTTGCATCCTCTGGGCCTGGCCCCAGCCTCGCCGCTCTCACCGTAATCACCATAACTTATGGTGACATAAATGACCACGCGCTTTCTAATGTTTTTGTTAGATTGAAAGATCGCTGCACTAAAGCGGATTTCTTTTCCAGCCATCGAGCTGGGAACACAGAAACCTGCAAGTGGTGTTTATATGGGTATGCAAATGCTCACCGTGCTTTAACAGATTCAAGCTGAATCAGGTTTTTCTAGGGAAAAAAACAAGGCAGATAGCTGAGAGGTCTGAGATCATAGCCTCACGCTGAAAAGAAAGAGAGCTGGGAGGGGAAGAAATTCAATTCCAAATCTGCGGCTTCAAAAGTGGATGGAAGCTGAATGCAAATAAAGTTCTGTTTCTCTGTGTTGTGATTTATCACTGTGCCAAGCAGTAGTGCCGGGGCAGGCGGTGTATTGAACGGAATGACTCTCCTCACATATTGGAAAAGCAACTCAACAACAAAGCGCAGGAAAAATGGAGCTAGACAGATGGATGACCTTCAGTCCTCCTTGGTGGAAATAGGTAGAGGAATTTGTTCATCAAATGATTGTCTGGATCTATCTATGCTTACAAAAAAAACACACACTGGCCACTAGTCACTTTTCTGAAGTCAAATAAAACAAAATGAGGGGATAAATCTAATGAATGATGGAGCTCAAACAATAAATGTGGCTGAGTATGTGCCATTTTTTTTAACAATGTCTGTACAGAATGCTTTGTGTGTTTTATCTTTTCATGAAAAATGGAGGCTATTCAACGTACGTCACAGTCGTGTTTGTCTCTAAAGAGCGAGAATACAAATGCACGTCCTTCTTATCAAGGGCTGCATTACGGATGCACCACGGCCAAATCCTAACATAGCATTTGACATTACTCTGTGGCACAATTGGATTGCAGTACTCCACCCATGCCGCTGGTAAACAAGCCTATTGTGTTCGGTAACTGTGTACTCAAAAGCCTTTCAGCGTTGCAGCTAAAATGCCAAGTTTCTGCTGAAATGCACATTTTTGCAAGTCCCTATCCCTGGTTTGCTCCATCTACAGATAACACAGAGTCTAACTAGGGTTTACGAGCATCCATCGATTGCCCAAAATGCCTCAAATGCATGGGGAATTGGAGCGTAGTTGTTGTTTGTTTTAGCCATTACCTTGTTGGTTTATTTGTGGACTACTGGGATGCTGTACTATTCTGCAGATCAATCAACATTCAGTTAAAAAAAAAAAAACAATCAACTGCCCAACAAATAAAAAAGCCAGTCAGCTGTAGGCCCTGTGTTTCACCCCACTCTGATCATCTCATTTTGCGCTCATTCAGAAATCCCAACAACCAGGATTGATTGAATAGGGCCCTGTGTTTTCCATCTCTCTTCTCTCCATATAATTCTCCGGTGATGAGTGATGTCACCATTGCTCTGCTATGGGTGAGCTTCAATCTCCGTGCCCAATGACTGCACCAGAGAGCAATCCTTCAACAACACCCCCTGGCATCAATCTTGCTGGAAGCAGTTGGCGATGAACCTGGACTGCCTTGAAAAGTTCTCTGGCTGACAGCTTCCATGATCAGCCGTCACAGCTGGCTGTCTGATTCATACCTGAACCGACATATGAGGAGAGAGAGAGAGAGGTCACCCTTCTGCTTTGCTTTCATGTGAGCATTCACTCTGGCGAACAACAGTGCTCTCAATCCCCTTTCAAATAATGTCCATGAATGTAAAAAAACCCCAGCAGAAAGTCTTGCGGTAAACATCAGAGAATAAAGGCACGTCAGTTTTCGTGTTGACCTTATGTGACTAAGTAACAAGGATGCTGGCCAGCTGTCACTGCTGTGTTTTCACCTCTAGTGTAGTGGACGACACTGTATTTACAGTAGAAAGGGATGATACTTGTCCAGGTCAGTTTAAGGGCAAACAAACCCTTTACAAATATTTTAGTTCCAATGAATGCCTTGGCTACCGCAGCAGTGTAATGTTAACAGTGCAGTAATCATTTATTTACTTGGCTCACAAAGGCAAACTAACATGAATGAAGTGCACAAACCTTAAAAGGGAATTAAGTAATTTACTGCCCTCTATCAGCGACAAGGAGGAATTGCAACAACATCGATTTGCAACAACAACAGCAAATGTAAAAGCTTCAATGAAATGGGTATAGGTTGAATCACTATTGTGTGATGTGAGTCGGCGATAGGGAGTAGCAAAAAGGACATTCATATGAAAATGCCACATTATTACTAGGCATTAAATAATTTATATCAACCACTGTTGGTGACCAAGGAATTGCTGCAACATCAACAGGTCAGATCCAACAGAATCATCTAGTGAAGAAGAATACTGTGATAATGCTTTGTCTTTTGCTTTTTTGGCTTGAGACCACCAGTCAGCTGCTTGTAGCACCGTCCACCATTGAGCAGTTGGGAGGGCAGGGAGTTTTTGTTCCAAAACAGAGTACAAGCCGGAAAGTAAGTTTTGAAAGCCAGAAATCTAAGCAACTTGGCAAAGCAGTTGTTGAGTCATCAGCAACCCTTTCAAACCCCCTGCGGACATATGATGGTCATTTTGTGCTGTGGGCCAGTAAAAATCTCACTTCCTGAATCTCTAATATTCTCAAACTAGAGATCACAACTGATGAAAACAGCTGTCCTTGAACATAACGTTGTGTTAATCACACATGGAGCAGGGCAGGGCGTTGCTGAAAAAGAGCATGCGTGCTCAGCCAAGTAAAGGCTAAATAAAATAAAATAAATGACACCGTGATCCTCGCCCAAATCTCACAGCAAAGTGGACGAATGAGGTGAATAACTTGAGGATGATGTCAGAGGGCTTACACACGCTTAACTTGTACCTCGCAGCCTAGTGGGCTGGATAAGATGTAGCAGCACGCTGATCTCACCACCGTCATGCTGCCGTATACATACTGGAGATGAGAGGGAGAGCTCGTTCCTTCTAATCCGAAACGACTAATCTGAGGAAAAAAGGGTTGGCAATCACTCACAGGTGTGTTCCATTTTCTAAATCCATACGTCTTTAACTGGGGAATCTTCCTTGTGATCACATTAAAACTCTATTAACCCAGTTATCAGCATGCACTGGGGCTCAATAGAGAAGCAACACTCGCCTGCAATGTCTTAGAGAATTAGCTAAAATGAGGACAGAGCATTGGAATTTATTATTACCTACTAATACAGTATGTGCATCAAGAAGTAAAAAATCTACCTAAATCTGTCAATGACCTCATTTTGATTTAAATCATTTTTTATTTGTTCTGTGTGTTTAATTCTCTGGCCTTTGAACCTTAACACCATGTGTAATTTGTGCATCCCTGTACAAGACAATTATAAGGTCGTGGCTGGAACAGCTTTGGCAACTGCGTGACGATGAATTACAGTATGCTTTGGCCCGGCTCCATTACAGGGTGTGTGATATTTGAGGAGTCATCAACATTTGGCCAAGATATATGTGACCAATAATTACCCTCTTCTTCTCTTGTCATGCTGTACACCCTCGCTGGCTCTTTCCCAGAAGAAGAAAGGAAAAATCAATTGCCTCCACTCATATTTGAACACGCTTTGCATCTGCGTACAGAGCATACAGGCATGTACGCACACACACACAACACACACACACACACACACACAACACACACACACACACACAGATGCAGGAAGTAGGAAGCTCTTAACTCTTAACGAGAATAACTGTTAAAAGACTGCCGTAATACTCGTCCCTGTCCACAACAGTTATTTCGTTTCTACACCCTCTAGTGTAATAAAGTGAGTGACATATCATACTACATAAACCAATATTGTTTTCTTGTAAATAAAAGCGCTGATTTGCCGCAGACGAAAACAGATTGGAAGACTCAGAGTAAAGAAATCAAAACCAAGGTTATAAAGCGGCTTTCTTGTGTCTTCAAGCTATTAGGCATTCTTTTGCCAGTGCTGCAGAGGGGAGTTGTACTCTAATTAAACTCACCTCCAAATATCCTTGCCTACACCTCCAGAATACTCAAAAGCTTTAAAATGTGGCTGAGATGGGAATTTGCTATGCATGTACGCAGCGGTGCTAATAAATTCCCTGTTTAGACTTCAGCCGAGATTAGCGTTGCAACCTGCAGAACACATCTCTAGTGAGCCGCCGAGTCACAGAGGTCACTATTCAAATTCTTTGACACATGAAAGCCTCCTGTGATTGAACCGGTCCTCAGAGGTAACGCCAGCTGCCGGAGCCGGGCCGTCTGAACTGTTAACTACTGATTGCTACTGCAAACATCTGTGTGGATGAAAAGCTTTGCTACCATTCAATGCTATCAAAGCTAAGAAAATAAAGCTCAAATGATGAGCCGGCGTTGAATCCGTAATTATTAGCTCAGTCGATCACCTCCGGAAAAGCACACCCTTTTCTTAGGAGTTTCCTAAAGTGAAGTCATATTGTAGCTCAGGGATGTGAGATGTGGGCAGGGCCTAACTAAACAGCATACATCTTTCTTTTGAGAGACCATGGCGGAAAATGCGTGTGTCAACGAGGCATTGATAAGAATTGGTGGTTTAATTTCAGTGCTCAATCGACCCAGCATCATTTGTGCATTGTTGCCCCGTGAAGAGGCTTTTAAAGGAAGCAGGACCTTTGAATTGATGTTAAACAGTTGAATAAACACACCCCTGTCAGCGGGGAGAGCAGCGAGTTCCTCAACGGCTCCATCCCCGCACAAAGAAAGTAACAAACCTCGGCAGTGATAAAAGCTTATTAGATACCTGTGGGGGATTAAATCTGATCACCCGGGGCTGTCGCTATAACGGTATATAGACATGTTTCTACTTTTGTTTCCATTTTTTGGGATTCACATTCGTTTTTGAATCCATTATCAAGCACACTCATAAAATCTCCGCCTGGTGCCAATTTTTATGCCCCGTGAAAAGTCACATTGCTGTCACCTTTAGAGATATACCTTCAAACACAACCGCTAATCTCCTGCATTTGCTAAATGCTTGAGGGGAAAGGGTAAGTTATTAAGATTGAAAGTAAAGACATCCTAAACGATTAAACACATAATTAACAGCTACTGCATGAAGGGCATGACTTGTCAAATCTCAAGGGTTTTCTGATTGCCCAGCTTAAAGCTCCCTCAACTAATTCTACTGCTCTAAATGAACATCATGCACAACATCCACTCAGACATATACCCTAAATCAGTGCCTCTCAGTCCCGGTCCTCAGAGTACCACGGTCCTGCTGGTTTTCACTCCAGCCGTCTTATCATGGGCTGATTTACATCTGGGACCCAAGGTGGATGCAATTAATTTGCTGGTAGGATAGAAAACATTCACGTCTGTGATACCCAAGGACCAGGACTGAGAGCCACTGCCCTACATCATTACGCTACCACTATCTTTAAAAAAAAATGGCAACTGCTGGTCAAAGCTGTTATTCTTGTGATGATGCTACTCAGACATCCCTGGAATGAAGACTTCATCTGCGGTCGCCTTCCCAGACATTTTAAAAAGCGGCACTACATCTAGGCTTTTTACCACATCAAGCCGAACAAGTAGGCCCAAGCAGCGTTCCAAACGAAATCTATTTCCTGCATTTTCAACCAAAACAAGTTCAACAATTACATCTCTTTGAGGAGAGATAATTATTCACCAACGTGCCAAATGAGCAATTTTGTTTGTCTAACAACAAAGTATAAACCCCTAGTCTTGCGTGACAATCCAGAAAATCAAGCTGAGCTTTGGCCGCTGCCCCAGAACAAGCATCTGTCAAAACAAATGGATCTTGTTTTCAAAATATATAAATAAATAAATAAGTTGTGATCCATGGACAGGAAAAAAAAATCACATCGACAAAGAGCTGTGGAATCTCAACAGACATAAGCGTGGCAGTCATGGCAATTTCAGTTTTTGAGGAAAAGATAGCTTATACCGATAGCTTTTGGCAGGAGCATTGAATGATGGCTTCATCCCAAAGTGCACAATTACATTATGAAGAAAATAACCTTTAATGATTTTAAAGTAATCCAAACAGTGAAAGTAACTTCTACCAGTCAGTTAATAAATTGATTGAAGACTGGATAGAGTCTATAAATAATAAATATAAAGAATCATTTATTTAGATTATATATTAGATATATTGGGTAATAATATACATCATACCATGGAAATACGTGGGTCAAAATCGGGGTGAAAGGGTGATTTTTGGTAAAGTCAACCCCGCAACCTCTGCTCTGCTTGGTGTGAAAGCTCAGTCCTTAACTCGTGTCATGGTGCCACACCTCCTCCAGGATACGAGTGAGATGTTAAAGGCATTCTATATACGGGTCGTGTTTCCAAAGGTGGGACATTGCAGCAGTGACAAGGAAGCTAACACCTAACAACATACTAAAAGAGAAGAAAGGAACAGCTAGAAAGACATCTGCAGTACAGTTAATACTTATAGTTGTGCAAAGCTTTCATTTGGCGATTCATGAGTTATTTTTATTGATGTCAGAAGTTCACCGAACAATGTCCGGGTGGTCTAAACACAGATATACACAGAGGGTCTTTCTCAGTATCCATACATGCATTCTTGTGTCCTCCATGATGTGTTTGACATAATATCTAATGGCCAAAATAACGGCCAAAACAAAAGAATACTGAGGGTGGAGGACGGATAAAGATAGCAGAGGTTTACGTACCCAGGGGGGCATTGGCCAACGGGGAGGAATGGGAAGCCCCAAGATTCATTATGAGAACGATCCATCACATCCAGACAGCTCTATAGTCCATGGTACAGAGCCGGTTGATCCAGATGGGAAAATGAACAGTTATTGTGTGTCTCCACTGATGGCACGACATCAAGCACACAGCCCATCTCAAACTGTAAAGATACATTCTCCGCGTTCAAGTTCTTGGGAAGTTTATTCAAGTTCGTTATTTCAAGCACTTTGAAGGACACAAGTATTCACTTGCTACTCATGGCTTTGATGGCTACAATGAAAACATGTCTACTTATGTTGTAAGGAGACAACCCACAGAGAAGTGATGATTAAAGGTAAAATCCACCCTCGGACACTGTTAGATATCATTAATCTGTGATGTTATTTTGTGGTGGAGTGCTGTCATTTACTTTTCTGTTGTATCCACTTTGCCTCAACCTGCCTCGTCTACTTCTACTTCAATTAGTGATTTCCTAAAATCCCAGAAGGATTTCCGACACCGCCTGAGAGAAGGGGTGTGAACGTGTTGCTTTCAATCAAAGGTGGGTGTGTGTGCATATAAATACAGCTAGCCAACTAGTGTGTGTACACTGGGGCATGTCGGCCATGCCCCTTTGTCTTTTGCCTGCATTGCATTATGGTCTATTTAGGCTACTGTCTGTGGAGAAATTGGTATCTCTGCCTCTTTGACGGTGGATTTCTCCCTGTGTGATTGTTCAACTCCGGGGCAAAATGGTGAGTCTAGAAAGAAGCCCTTGCTCTTTGATTTTAAGGGACTGACACCAAAACCTGACGTTTACCATCGATGTTTTAGATACCTGGGAAAAAAAAACCTATTATCTACATTTGGCCAGTTATCTGCAGGAACTGAGCCACTGACACACAACCAAACAATAAAATGCACCCAAAAATGCAACATTCATCACCAATAGCTGTTTTTTTTAACAGTGTTAATGTTTTTTAGGGTGGATTTTTCCTTTCAGAAGGTACATTTGTATTCCCCGGGTCGTGTGTGAAAGAGGTATTATACTGTTCATCCTGAATCAACAATGTGGCTTGTCAGAAGAAATTAAATTGCAATGAAAAAAAAAAAAAGCTAATCAGTGGCAGCTCGTATGATAACCGTATGATGTCACCCACGGGGCGCGAGATGCTTTATGGAAAGACTCCTTTTGAAATCACTTTTTTTTTTAAAAATGAACGGAGGTCAACTGAGCAGGTTATCACCTCTTAATCAGTCTTTGTCTATTTGAAATGTTAAGAAAAACTTGATGGGGAAAACAGCTTATTTTAGAGCCTTTCATCTTCAACAACTTGTCTCTGAGCTATTACATGTGAAAAGGGTCCCCAGTTGAAAAAGACTTCTAAGCAGAGCTACGCTACCTAACCAGGAATCATTTTTGCAACCCTTATATCTTAGCGTATTCTGTTTGACAGGTTGTGTCAGGGTGTTTCGCACAAGTCTTGTCTAATTCACTGCTGTCACCCCCGACGTGCGAGTATGACATTTCTTCATTTGTGACTCATTGTGTGGTATGGCCTGCATTATGAAGCTAATTAGGTCATTTGCTCCATTGAAGACACTGTTTGGAGATTAAGTTGCTCCGACCCATCTGGCTAATGGCCTGGTAGGGTCTCAACTCCTATTAAAATATCTGCCACAGAGGACAATGAAATATATTGAATCCTATTATTGTCCTTATCTAATTATTCAACATCAGTAGACTTCCCTCACAGCCCTTTTCAACTCAGACACTAAAGAATAAAGGATCCAATAGTATAATACATTAAAAAAAAAAAGCCCAATAGTAATATATCTTTTTACTGAAAGATACATATCTGTCAAATGTTGATAACCTGCCCATTTGACCCGTTATTCTTTCTATTCATTTCTGTTCTTATTTAAGACAAATGTGGATCTGACCACAACTTCTGCCTGCTCAAAACGCAATTCTAACTATGACCATCTTCAAATTTTCCACATCTGTCCTAATGTCACTATGAACAGAGTTGCGTCACTACAGACACACTGATTCCAGTAGTCGAAATAGTGGATATTTTGCACCATCTACTACTAGGACTGTTGATATCCAGTCCTAAGTGAAAAACTAATTAGCAAGATAGCGGTTATACCACGGAGCCAATGGGATGCTTCACATGTTCCCACCCATCTGCCATTTCATTGGCCGCTGGTTGGCGTGATCCTTGCCTTGTGACTCGCATCCATCTGTCCAATCTAAAAGGGACTGCAGCAATATTCTGGCCAGCCCTAGTGCCCTTGTAACTAAACCATCAGCCACCGGCACCAAATCTGAAATGGCCAAGACAGATGCTGTCCCTGGCTTGTATTTCAGGCACTGGCAAAATTCACAGGAAAGTGTATTTGTAAATAATATGAAAAAGCAAAAGCTTGAAAGCTAACCTAGCTGCCATTGCCAAAGTTTGACACCTCGATGAAAGATATAATGTTACCTGGTATTCTGTGATTTCATCTTAAAATCCCCAGCTGTACCTCTGGGCTACAAGAAAACTGCCCTGCAAAGTTTCCAGCAATTTATTAAATTGTAGGCAGCCAATGTATGAAGCACAAACTTGCATGGTTGGGCTAGTAGGGGAGCCATTTACTTAATCGCCTTCATTTTTGTGCCTTAGGTAAAGGGGCATAAGTGATCTATGACTTTTATCAACCTCTATCGGCGACCAAAGAACGGATCAGCGAGTCTCTAGCACAGCTTACGGTAGCCTGTAATGGACAGAAACATGAAAGTCCTACCTAGTGAAGGTAATACATCATGAAGCAAAATAATACTGCTTTGTCATTTGCTTTTTTGGCTTGAGGACGAAAAGCACTGCTCATAGTACCGTGCTCCATCGTTGAGCAGTTAAAGAGGGGAATGGGTGGGGGTCTGTTTCCAAGGTCAGACAGTGAGTTTCTGAAACTGTTGGTAGTGATCAATAAACCTATCAACCCCCCGCAGATATATCATGGGCATTTTGTGCAATGGGAGAGTGAAAATATTACTTAATGCACCTTTAAAACAACAAAACATGCATGCCCCCTCTTTCTTCCACGTCTTTCACATGCAAAATGCTTGTGCACCTTAGTTACCACGTGTTTTTTTCAAATTTTATGTGCAGAACTGCATTGGTGCCGGTGCAAAGGTTAAGTAGATCCAGCCGTCAGAGGAACTCTATTAAAAAATGTTATTACTGTAAATCCAGGTTCACAATACAATTTCTCTTGAAGCTATTGTAAATCAATATCCATTTAAAAGCACTTATCCATGGTTAGATCTGCATGCCGGAAAATGAAAAATCTATAAAAATGACTGACCAAAAGTGTTTGACTATGCCTTCTTTACCAAGTCTTCGGGGTAACTCGGCACGCTGATTTTCCAGAGATTTATTCATAAATATAAATTCTAAATGGTTAAATGAAAAAAATCTTCAGCACGCTGCACTGCCAGTATGTGTGAAAGCCAGTCACCACTACTGTCCTACCATCACATCAAGAGAATCCTGGGGATGAAAGACACGAAAGGTATGTGAAGCGAGCAATGCCCTTAATGACTGTAAATAGATAAAATATATATATTAGACCCTCTTCTGGAAGAGTTATGATGTAATGTAAACTTTTGCATCAGTCACCATGCATAACTTCAAGTAACTATAAGAAATATACTTCCTGAAATCGTTTCCGGGAACCTTTAAGGGCTAAATTACAGGCTCTAAATGGTATTTAGTGGATTTGTTTTAAGACTCTAATGTCTACCAATATGTAACCACAATCATATAGTGTGTTACATGGCTGAAATGAAGATAAAGAGCCTGTGCAGCGCAGCCTGTCTGACTGGAGCTGTATTCCTTTCAATTCCATCGATAGAGATCTGCAGCTCCACCACGGCTGTAGTGGACCTGCCTACTTTAAATTGCTGAAGATCTTATACAGGATTTTCTGATAGCCCTCCAAGTGTGAGTTTTGATGATTTCGGGTCAAACTGTACACTTAATAGAGACAGAGCTTCAGGCTTCAACGCAAATCGAGAGTTTGCTCAGTCTCCCTGATTATAATGGGGTCATTTCTGAAAGCCTGGAACAATCACATAAGGCAGATATCATCTGTTGTCTGCCAGTACTGACTAATACTGTACTGGCAATCATTTTTGCAATTAAATATATGATGACTATAGTTGGTAAAAATATCAAATATTCAAAACTTGATCATATAAAAAGTACTCTTGATGGTCTTCCAGACTTCTAAGAAGAAATAGGTCTATCAGTGTCCAATCTCATCTAATGACCGGGTGACACAGACACTATGGCAATCTGAATGAAGCTATCTAAACTGATAAAGCTGACTGAAGACTCAGCTCCTGACAAACCCACAGCTCTTTGAATTATGGGGCAATTTCCATTTCATAATAAATTAGTAGGTAATAGCCTATTTTTTTTCTGTAGGCTTTTCATTTTTATCACAACTTGATTATGTATTTACAAAAAGATTGAGACTTGAGTGCTCATGATGCTTATGGCCACAATCTTGTATTCAGAATATTAACTTAATTTGCTTGGTGAAGTGCTGAAAAATAGCCTTGAAATGGGACATCAATGCCTCGACGCCAACTCTCCTTTCTCAATTATAAAGGCTAATATATTTTCAAGAAAGACAAACATGGCCACAAGCAGTGCTTAAGTCAAGCAATAGGAGGCCTCGCCAAGGGCAATGTGACTGCTGATAAACCCATGAGTCAACAGCAGATTTAATCTCCAAGTCCCACTTGGCACATAATGGGGGGGGGTTCAGACAGATTTATCTCAATAAGTCTTTGCACTTACACAGTTTTTCATTTCATCAAGCGAATGTGGCATTGAAGAAACTATGACAAGTTTCATTTCCAGTCGGTGGTCATGACAAGCCAGCTCTGGATCCCAGTGCAACACACAAACCAAATTAGAAAACCGAGGCTCCCAGGAATCACTGCGGTGTACCAAACGATTAGTAAAGCATTTCAATGTTAGCCTCTTCATCTGTATCACCTACATTGCGATCACCTGTGCTGATGTGCAACCTGGGCCTGTATGTCACCATAGATACAACTGGGCAACATGTACAGTGCCATTTCAGTGCACTGCAAGGCAACTTCACAGACAAAAATATACCCCAAAATTCCTTGTAACTAATACTGAAAATTCACGAAAGCCAATAAATCTACATTCCTTTTCCACATGGAGGATGTGAAAGAAATACGAAAGCTTTTGTACATATTTTCCACTTTTTAATGGGAAACAATATGGAAATCAAATGCAGACACAAGCGCAGAAACAATATGCATCCAGTTTGAAAACTATAACACCTTGTTGGAATAAACCGATAGTTTGACACCGATGGAGAAAAAAGAAAGTGAGTGCAGGAGGGGTAAGGATAGTGGATAGTGGGAACGGGGCGATGATTACCTTGGACTGTATATTAGGAGGCTCATCAGTGAGCCCTGGGAGAGTGACAGAAACAATACTCAACCAGGCCCAGCAAGGCTCTTTCACTAATAATAAATGTCATTAGCCATTTTGCAATGCACTGATGTTGCTATGTGGAGAGCAGCCTGCTACCAGGACCAATGACCAGGTTCATCAGTTACAGCTCCTTGTTTCCTGCCCCGCCAAATACGTACTGCCAGGTGACCTCTGGTCTATGCCCACAAATGTTTGTGCTTGGCTTTAAACAAATGCTAAGACAAAAAGAAATCTCTCTCCATGGTGTGTATCGTCATGCATGCATGCAGCCTGCTCTATACGTAGCCCATTTATATCTGAACTCAATTTCCATATATTGTGCTGCTAGCTTCGTACCGACGGTAATAATGGCGCTAACTATCCAGTTAGTAATGTAGTATCTTTCCCTCTGAAGCATCCTGCTGCTGGAAGACACCAGAGCTGCAGCAGAAGATCACGACAGCAGCAAGTGTCTAATGATATTGACAAAAAATTAAGGTGGCAGTCTGGCTGAATACTTAAGCAGTGATCCACTGAAAAGTAAAAACAGCAAATCAATAAAAAACAACTATGATCTAAGACTCTTTCCTCCTATTTTACTGTTCACATGCACAACGACACATACACGGAATTGGTGGCCCAGCCAGAAATGAATCACGACCAACACCATAAACAGGTAAAAGACATCAGTCATCTCAGTATCTTTATCTGTGTGCCTGAGTCTCTGCTCATCCACGGCCCGCTAGCTGTCATGCCAGCGCCACGTCTCTGTGTTTGCTTACCTATGCAGTCCTGAGGATGACAGTGGGTGGGTTGGGCTGCTTGTGGGAAACACAATCTGATAATATCTAATCCTCTGTGAAGGACATATTTGCCTTCCTACCCAGTTCCCAATATATTTAACAAACCCATGCTAGCCTGCTGAAATATGACCGATGCACACCCATTCAAAGGTTACTGGAAATGTGCATCTTACAAAAACAACGCTACGTCAGAGATAATATGAACAAGAGATGGAGTTCACATTAACAAAAATATTGAGATCCTAATACAGAAATACAGCATAATAAAACTTAAAGTAAATCAATCAATCAATCAATACAAATAAGCTTGTGCAATGGCACCAATAAGCCTCAAATGTGTCATTTTGAGTGCTATATGAGCTGTATTAGCTCTACAGACTGATATATACTGGATTTTACCTCATATTCTACTTGAGGCACATTCCCCCTCCTTCAAGGTCAAATACAGTTCTCAGTGTCATTGTGTCTGAGTCTGCAAGTCAATCTCTATAGCCTGGTGAACCAGATAAGACTTCATAAGTTCATCACAGTGTGAGACCTATAGATGAGGAAGAAGCAGGATATCTCCCTCTGCCCCTACTTGATATCACAGCATCATCACAAGGTATGGCAGGAAAAACTCAATCAATGTTTTGAAAGTTGAGAGACACGACCTACTGTAGGAATACTCTATCTTCTGGTAGCAGCAACTGAGTCATTTGGGGAAACTTTTTCCACCATCTGAAAGTGTTGCTGATATTCTCAGCTAAAGGTATGTTTTCATGATAAATCGTTTTTTTTGGGGGAAAATAAACTTTTCACTTTCTTTACTCCAGATCGGTTCCTATGGTTTGACTCGTCTGCCTCCATTCTTAGTGTCTGTGGGGGAGAGCCGACACCCACTTGTGCAGCCTGGAGGTTTTAGCTATTTTTCACAATTGAGTCCGCCATCATTGTATATCCAGCATCTTTTGGTAAGACACATCTGGTCACCCTGCCTGACAACAATTTCACCCCGGAGAATTGCCACCTTGCATTACTTACATTATGCTAAAATGTCAAACCAATCAGTGCAATGCATGAATGCAAGTACCAGCTGCTGCAACAGAAATGACTCTTCATTTGCACATCCAGGTCTTTGTTTACCTGCTGAGGTTATTTGCAAGTAACCAGCTCGTGACTCTAGTCTAGTTTGTAGTTAGTGTAGTAACATGTCGATCAATGATTCTTGCTATTTTTGTATGAATCTGTGCAGTTGTTGGTTCCTTTTTGAATGCATTATTCTATAATACGCTATAGATAGATAGATGGATACTTTATTGATCCCTGGGGGGAAAATCCAGGATGTACACAATGCAGGTTTTCATTTTGAGACTACCATTGTAGAAGGACCAGATGTGTCTCACTCTCACAAGAGCTGATATCTTATTCAGCAAGAATCCTTATTGTTCTGCTAGTTAACCGATGCTCTCATGTACTGAGCAAGCTATTGGCAACCCTGCTGCCCCACAATAGAGATTCTGATAAAGATTTGCACGACCTTCCCTGCCAGGGTTTCACTCCTTGAGAAAAAAAAAAACACTGAAAGTTTTGCAGGTGTTCACTGGTGCAAGGATACACTATGTGTTCCACAAAGACAGAGATTTAAAGATATTGAGGAAGCATTATTGCCAGGAAACTGACTCACCAAGAGGGCCTTCCATCACAAAGTCTCAAACCTTGAAATTTAGCTGCATGCATTGGATAAAAAGTCTCATTTTTGCCACTTTCATACATTCTTGTATGTGTCTGCTGTGTGTAATTATATCTGTTGAGGTAAGCCTCTCACTGTAAATGCCAAGTAAAGAGGTCTTTACATACTGATAACGCAAGTACTATACCTCAATTTGTCCTAGAACAGGGGAGGGAGAAAACATTTGTCAGCACAAACAAAGCCTCCAGTATCCTGGAGTTGTAATGTTGCAGCAGTTTGACAACCACTTTGTTGTCATGCTGGGCGATGTGCATGTAATTGACAGGCTTCTGGTCTGATGTCTCTTTTCATATCCATCCTTTATACTGGAAAGCATCCAAAAGTCAGGGGTGTTTTTTTTTGTGTGTTTTTTTAAAATTCAGACCACTGCCAGGATTCCAGTTTGTATTTCCATAATGTTGCTCAAATTGTTCAGTGTTCACTTCTTAACAATGAAAATACCTATTCTAAGACCACACCTTGCTACAGCCACTCAATTCACATGCATACCGAGGGGTTTAGCGGTGCACACGTGTGAATGAGGAATTCACATATTTTTTATCTTCCCTTTCTCATATCTGCCAGCTGAAGCTGTTCCACGAATGTTTTTTGGTGTGGTCCGATGGAAACTGAAGGTTGTACAGGGGAGAAATTAATTACATTACCCACAGGGCTTTAAGAAGACTGTCCATTGATGTAGCCCTCGCTACTAGTCAGTTTCTCTGCCTCTGAAACTTGGGCCCAAACAATGGAATAAGGAAATTATGTCTGTGTAACTAAGAACAGTTTTAAAGTGGTGGTGGTGTGGCGAGCCGCCTGACATGTGTCATAACATGATGCCTGAGTAATGCTGACAGGAACAGACTCTAAATGAGGTACAGAACACAAAGTACTCAACCATGAGCTGAGCGATATACCTGCTCCAGGGAGTGGATGAGGGAAAATATAGACAAGCAAGCACCGCTGGAGTGTGTTGAGGCAAACTGGGTAACTCTGGCTCATAAAATGATAACAATTACCCAAGCTGCCTGTTTAGTTGGCTTCATCAAGTTGCAGGAAAAATATTTTAGGAGCATAAGCGACGGTCACTTGATCTGGGCAATTCTACGTCACGTTTTACTTCACGTTTTCAAGGCGAGAGCAATTCAAACCGCAAACTCTGTGTACACATGACCGCAGAGTTTGGATATACCCTGTCTTATCTGATTTGCTACTTGAAAAGGCTCCAATTGAAGTGACAAAGTGGGGGCACATCGGCTGAAAAGTGAGCTAACACCAAGATGCTTGTACCATGTGGTATCAACCGTGTTACAGCAGCAACATTACCAATGTGCTATTATTTTCCCCACTTTTAATATCACCCGCAGTTGAAAGTAACAAATCAAACAACCATGTGCCAACCATGTGAATCCAGCATAACTGGAAGGTGGGCTATTGTAAAGCCTTGGGTAGGGGATACACTAAGCTCTGAAAGGCCAGTCAACAGAGATATGAATACCAGCTTATCTTTGCTTGCAGCACACATTCCCATGGTGTGCATGAAGTAAAGGGATTTGACTGAAAGGGCATAATTAACAAAGTTTAAATTGTAAGAGTTTTTCCTCTAATTTGAAAGACAAATGTTGATATTACGCGATGACCTTGATCAGTCGTGTTTCCCTGTTAACGTCTGAACGACATTAAAAATGACACAGAAAAGACATAGTAAAGCATCATCTGGGAGCCAGGTGCCTTGACAATTTCATTAATTTATGTCAATATTAGTATCGGGGTCCCAAGGTGAGAAGAACTGGTGCAGCTTTCAAACCATCAAGCTGGTCGGAAGTAGTAATGTCATTCTCTGGAGCTGTGACTTTATTAGCTGGCATAACATATGTTTCGGTGTCCCCAGAGGCAAAAAGGCTTTAATCAAGCTTAAAATTGCACAAATTGCACTATTGTCTTAATCCCCTTTGTGGTACATTTGTACATTTAATAATAAAACAGCTACTGCACCATAAAACCATCAGTACTGGTACCTATAGCATTGCGATTTGTTTCTGTGCAGGTCTTTTCCTTGTAAACTCAGAGCTCAATATTTTCAGATCCTGTACGGTTTCACCTTAAAACAAATTGGGGTGATGCTTCTTAAAAGGCCAGTATTGCACTTTTGTTGTTTTCTGATTTCTCTACCTGCAATTCAGCAGAGTCTTTGTGAGAAGTAGTGCTCCCCTGCTCTTTCCAGGCCATGGGCTGTACAGTAATCAATGTTGATGAATGAGTAGGAAGGCTCTCTTTATTCCAGCCCTCGCTGAATAGAAAGTTTCCATTATCTCTCACAATGTATTCACTCTATCAAAGTGACAGGGTTGAGGCAAGCCACACTCCATTGCCCTCACTGTGCCCATACCTACCTTCATCTGTCTACTCAAAAAAAAAAACAGGGAAAGCCGGAAGAGACTGCTAAAATAACACTGCACAAGCCCACAAAATCTATAAGACTTTAACTCTAAGTCTCGTTCATCAAAACCATAACGATACAAACAATTACGTGTGTGTGTTGTGTAACAGCAGATATTTGAGAGAGGATGGAGGAGGTTGGCATTTCTTTGCTTGAACAATTTGACAAAAAAAGTCACCTTACTATATATTTTCAGGGGAAAGTGATGGAAAAGAACAATTTACCTGCCTGCCATCACCTTTGTTAAAGCAATATTTCACTTTGGTACTGCTTTCATTTGTCACTACACTTACCTGGTGTGTGACTTTGCTCGCCATCATCCTCTGACACTGCTTATCCACTGGAATGTGTATTCACCACTGGCATTTAAGGCTTTTTTTAAAGGTCTGTTTATAATAATAGCAAATGAGCCATTTTACGTCTTGGAAAAAATGTCACAATAAACAGAAACAAATGTTACATTGGTGATCTGCTTCTCAGGGTGAAATAAAATGAATTAAAAAAGATCCCTTAGGCGGAGGAAATACTGCACTATTGATGACATTGTTACTGGTTAGCAAGGCGGCCAATGGTGGTGGTTGACTGCTTTGCAATTGTGTCACCAGTCTCCTAGCAACCACATCTGCCGCCATCATGGAGGTCCAGTGGAGCTGTGTGCAACTAATGGCTAAATATATAACAACCAGGCTAGAAAAACATCAGTGCCTGAAAAAAAAAATGCTGTGGTGTGGGAGAATGTGATTTCAATGACGTTATAATGCTGTTGTCATGTAAAAACCTTGTAACTCACATTTTGATGATTTTAATGTTTTAACTTGCATTACATGTTCCTCTATGGGCTTATGAAACCCTTTAAAACCCATTGGATAAACTCGCACAGAAAGACAGTGAACTGACCAGATGCTATTTTTAGCTAGCTAACAAGCGGACATAAACAAAATTGATCGGATGTATCAGGTGTGTCAGTGGCAAATAGGTTTTCAATCAAAAACAGCCCAGTAATTAACCATGTTTTTTCAACTCTTTTGAGACGGCCTAGTTGTACGTTTAGAAAAGCAATCAGCTGTTCTCAGCCACTGTTGCCCAACAGATGCATTACGGGTGCATTACATCACCTGAAAGCCGCCTATAAGGATCTGAGTATTTAAAGCTATGCATTATGGCAAAGTGAAATATAGCTTTAAAATTGAACAAATCCCCTACTGCTCTATATATCTATTTAGCAATCACAACAGTCTGAAATGGGGTGCAGACGAGAAACTGTGACCATAAAAAGCAGTACAGCCTGAACACCAGGCGTACTGTATCATTACGTTACTCTGCTGCGGTTGCACTTTTAGAGGCTGAACTCATTATCTTTTCATGTTGTTGATCTTAGGACTTTACCATCCCCAGAGAATGGGGTCGTGCTCTTCTCCATTAGTTCCATTAAACGGTCTGCACCTCATATTGTTATAATACTATGACACAAAAGCATAATCTTCCACTGCGTAGATTAGTGAGATAGGGGATGAGGTTTCCTTCATGATTAAATATGGTCACCATTCTAGTGTTGCTACAGAAATTTCAGTCCCACTTTTGTCCCCTTGTCTAGTGTGCAGTACAACAAGGAAATAGTATATCCTCCATACAAAAGGATAAGGTCACATTTATATACAGTATACAACCAGATCTATCTAGTGAAAACATGGTTACATTATTTATTTACCTTTGTCTTGCATGTTTATCATTCAATGTCATCTGATTTCAGTTTGTGCTTTGTTCTAAGTTTAGCGCTTTCAGTGATTTGAGATGTCTCATGACAGAAATTCATTGTTGTGATATTGTGTGATATTATTAAACATGACAGCTCCAGGGTTCACTAAATGTGATGATTAATATCAATGCATAAAAAAAGTTTATATATGTATATATATATATATTCTCTGGAGCCGAAATATACATATATAAACATATATATAAAGAATTCAGACACCTTTTTAAGTCAAATGATGAATCCAATTATGTCTGATTTCTCACTTCCACTACTTCACTTAGTCTAATCACACTACTACTCATCTCTGGAGCCGAGAATTAAAGCCACTAAATGCCATCTTCCACAGTGCCACTTTAAATGCATGAACTTTAACTATGAAGTTTGAATTGCAAGTTTAAAGGTCATAACTTCAAGTATTAGATTTGTGGAGCTAAAAATATCAATTTAAACATTGGAATAATTCTTAGCAAAAGAAGTTTTTTTTTTAATTGAGATTTTTTTAAATTGATCAATTGTCATGGAGGTGAAGTCAATTATAATGTTCACGATTGAGACCAACTTGTCATCTTGGGAACCCGTTTCAGAAAATTGCGATGGTTTATTCTGGAACTTTTGTTCCAGCTCTGAAAAGTAGGCTACATGTATTTATGTCAGTATTTCTATTTCCTGACACACAACCAGTTGGTCTTGCTGGTAATACTGAATAGCACTGAGAGAAAACAGTGATTAGGTTTCAGGGGAACTTTATTTATTTATTGCTTGTATTTACTTTATTTTTTTCTTTTAATTTGTGAAGCACTTTGTACTTGTGTATGAAAGGTGCTATATAAATAAAGTGTATTATTATTATTATTATTATTATTATATGTTTTGTCTGTATAGTATGAAGGTTTTAAAAAATGTATAATTGCAAAGCACGTTACAGTCAGAGATAAAAACCATAGAAAACTAAAAGAGAACATCAAAAGCACTTTTCATAATACAAGTACTCCTCTGACCTTGAAATCACCATCCTGCACATGAGGGATTTTTTAGTCAAATTAAGCTGAAATGAGGTGTAATACCTAGACATTTTGAGTTTTAGTTATTCTCCACCAGGCACGTCATATTATGGTTAGAGGTTTTGGCATTTGCCCTTTAGCACCCTTAAAGCAGCTTGCTAGCATTAGCATTCCTCAATGAGCGCATTTATATTTTGAAATGTGTATGTTCATGTCCACGGTGCTAGACCCTCCTGGTATGTTTGATGGTCAATTCTGGCCCATAGGCATAAAACACAAGAAGAGTTCCATTTAATCATTGATGCATGTAAACACCATACCCCATCTACAATACCAGGGATAAGCTAAGCCGATAAAACGGATGGATATCGCTGTCTGTTTAAGTTCTGTTGTCCTGCTAATATTTAGAAAATTCTATTGATACAGGGACATTCAGGAACAGCTTATCCCAAATAACACCTTAACTGGAATAATGTATGAGCTAATATCTGGACTACTGTGTGCATGTAAATATACAAAATACATGCATTGTTTATGCAACTACCAACTGGTTTCAATAAAGGATGCTAAAATGCTAGGAATGCCCCTCAAACCTACAATATGCGGTCAGATCATGTGTCTATTGAGAGGGATATAAAAAGAGACATACGTCTATATTTGAGAGAAGAGTTCCCTGATCCTCCCCTGAACTGTCCTGAACTTACCATTGCAATGGCTTTCATCACTGATCCTCAAGAGGCCCATCTCCATCTGCTTTGAATATTTATGTTACCTAAAATGACCCCAATTGCTTACACACTTCCTCGTCGCAGGGCTTGTCTATTGGTGTCATTGGCCTTCTTCATTGTGGCCATTGCTTGTTTGAGGTGGTTGGCTGAGCGAAGTGACAAGGTGTTACTGGGATATGACAGCGTCTTGACATTGGAGCTGTAGGGATCATCATGGTAATGTATCTAACGTTGCTGATTTGGACAACCTGGGTGATTCCAAAGCAATAGAAAAGCCTTGCTTGATGTCACATTAAAATGTTATTTTTGTTGGCAAACACAAATGCATCAACAAGCTATTGATTTTAAATGCATTTTTCTGCCAATAGTTTAATTAATGCATTGCTGGGTCGGCAAGAATACAATTTAGAGCCGTTTATTAGATGTCTGATCTGAATGGAAGAGTCCTTTCAAGGTTTGAAGACCTCATTGAGTGTTGTGGTACCCCACGGGTCACAAGCAACTGCATGGCACAGATCACACAGGAGGCAGGGTTACAACAAAATACTGCTCTTCATTAACTTACTTAAGAAAATTAGAAATCTAATTTCAGGAGGACCTTCAGCAGCCTTCCTGTCTGATCTCCCCTGTGCACTGCAGTCTTGTCTCAATCAGCTCCCACCTGGTTGATTGTAATGCCCTTCACCTGGGGCAAGATGGCTGACTGGCTGTGTTCCTACAGTTTCTCAGTGGCAGATGTCCCAGTCTGCCACATCCCCCCCCCCCCCATCAGCTCACCATCCTCAA
Organism: Hoplostethus atlanticus; assembly: GCA_034670405.1. Taxonomy (NCBI): domain Eukaryota; kingdom Metazoa; phylum Chordata; class Actinopteri; order Trachichthyiformes; family Trachichthyidae; genus Hoplostethus; species Hoplostethus atlanticus. The sequence continues at coordinate 6,169,118 of JAXDDX010000003.1, read as the reverse complement.
TACCATCCCCCTCAGTGGACCACCTGGATCAAAAGGCTGCCGATTACCGCCTTCTGGTTCGGATACCTCTTGCTCCAACCTCTCCTAGAACCACAAGCATATAAACAGGTTAGAGAATCGCTGGGTTCTCTCACCTGGGCGCCTTAGGGTCAACATTACATCTTCAGCAGGAGCCTCCTCCTCCACAGGTTCTGGTCCTGGCTCAGCCTCAGGCTCAGCTGCAACCATGTTAGGTTCAGGCTTTGTTGCAACCTCAGGTTCAGGCTCTGTTGCAACCTCAGGTTCAGACAGGGTTTCAGTTTCAGCTGCCACCTCGCGTTTAGGGTCTGTCTCAATCTCTGTTTCAGGCTCAAGCTTGGGTTCAGCCACAGGTTCAAGCTGGGCTGGTGGTGGGGGAGCTGGGATTCTTCCACAATGGGGCTGAGGCAGCAGGAGCCTCTGATTCAGGCTCTGCCTTGGTCTTGGGAATCGCATCTACTACCTGCTCAGACACTGCTGGTGCCACTGGCTCCTCCACCACCACAGCTGTTCTCTCTCTCTGTACAACCTCCTGGTTGGCTGACATCACTAGGGGCTCTGCGTGTCGCATAGCTGCTGGCTCTTTGGCAGCCTTCTGCTTGGTGGTGCCAGTTTCAGTGTCTTCAGTAGGCTTTCCACCCCTCTTCTGGAACTCTTTAGCTTTGCATGGGCCATGGACGTAGCAGTGGGCCAAACCGTGGCCCCACCGGTCACAATGGCCACAGCATGTGGCTGGTGCCTCAGGACATGAAGGCCACCGATGGTCAGGGTCCCCACAGTACTCACAGAAGGTCTTGTGCTTCACCTTATCACACTGGCATGGCTCTTCAGTAACCATGAGAAATTTGACTGGCTGTTGTCTGCTGGGGAATGTAGTCCTTTCCTACAGATTCTCTGCGGCAGAGGCCCCCGTCTGCTACAGCGTATTTATAGTCAGTATAACAAAAAATAATGGAAAAATGGAAAATGGAATGATTTTATTTTCTTAAACAAAATGATACTGAATGCCCATCTAACCCAAATAAAAAGGGTTGGCTTTATCTTTGTTCACTATTAATAATGGCTTAATCTTTTTTACTTACAAAGATATGTTGCAATACTCTTCTTTAGGGTTAAGAAATATTTTACAGTTTTTCTGCAGTGATGGAAAGCTTCTGCCATTGCAGACATTTTTTCATTGACATTTTTATGCTCGTACCTGGAAATCCTTCTGACTAACCCTTTACAGGTTAAGAATCTTAAAATATTTGTATTGTGAATGAGCGACCAAAGCACATCTGCCTATCTGTCTATTGAAAGCCTCAAAATGTTAAACAAGACAAAACTCCAAAATTTGTTTAATTTCTCACATAAAGCCAACAGAGTTTTGAGTCTCGGTCTCACACCGTTACCTGCCTCCTGTACTGTGCTTGTGGTGAGATCAATGGGTCTATTGCATAAACTTCTCTATTGTAGCCCTGCTGTGCACATTGTGTAGCCTAAGAGCAGGAATATTATACATGTTTTATTAGGCACCCGGGAGTGCCTCTGTAAGAGCACTGTGTGTTGGTTGGTTGGTTGGTTGGTTCGTTTATTGCACAGTGCTTAAGGGAATTATGGTATGTGCTCTTTATGCCTCCAGAGCCCTGAGAGCCCTGCATAAGGAAAATTCTGTGTGCGTTTGTGCACCAGGCAGTACAGTAGAAGTCAACAAGCATGAGCAGCATGAGAAGGAAGTCCCAGGAAGTAGCTTGGTGATTTTCTCACTATAGTGGATAAGTCAACGTATTTATTAAATATGTTGTTCTGCGATGCTCTTACAACAACACTGTGCTAACAGCTGTTAACAGGTAGAGTTTTTACTCCAATCATGCAGACCCACCCACCCCACCCCTCCATAAAATAACCTACAAAGTGCTAGCACACTTGTTCCGGCATAAATGGGAATTGTCTGCAGAATAGTATTCACAAAGTGAATTGATCATTTTATAGTCTAAACTATTAGACTGTTTGCCTAATAACTTGGCACTGCATACAATAGGACATTTTTTTTTTGTATTCTAAGGAAGACAGATTCACAATGGGCAAATCTGGACCAATTGCCTTATCCAGGTTACAGTTTAATACCCATGTTAGCCAAAGTTCAAGATAATTCACTGGTTTATGAAAAACAAAATTATCGAGGACATACAATGCTTACAAATCTCCTGCCTAATCACCTCTCACCAGTAATACATGAGAAAGCAAAAACAAACAGAAAGGATAATGAAGCAGGCTGAGCACAAAACCCAAAATAATTAGCCAATTAAAGGTGTGAAGCAACAAAGAGGAGGCAGCCTGTGCAAAGTCTCAAGGTCAAACACATTTAAATGCAAATTCAAATAACTGATCAGTGAGGAGGATGTGTGGTTTAACGACCACATACAAATGAAACCATCTGCCTCCATGTCCTAAATAGCTGTATAGTTTATAGGAATGCACTTACATCGAATTACAGTTCAATAAATCAGCATGTTGCCTCGATGAGCCCACCTTACAAATACCTGACATCAAGCACCGATGTTCATGTAAAACGGACAACTAAAGTCAATTGAATCATGTCAGAAGGCTGAACACCGTGGATCTTGTCATAGGGACTAATGTAGGAATGCTCCCCATTATTGCCGCATTTAGTTTGTTATGTGCTATACCTCCAACATGATTGTGGATTGACAGAATGATCCAACACATAACATTTATTGATAAGTGATTTTTCAATTCAGGCACCATGCGGTAGCTGGCAGCACAAGACGGAGTGCAGGAAAAGCGCATTTTGAAATGCTGGGGGTGTTGAAACATGGATAACGGGATCAATACAACCAAAACCAGGCTATACAATGTTTTTGTATCAAATTGGTTAAAGGCTCTTCAAAAGACACACAAAAAATGCATGGCGTATAAATAGTATTTACTTGTATCATCCATTATTCTATGTCTCCTCTGTGAAGAACTATTAAATTAATTTCTCTCACACACACATACACACACACACACACACACACACACACACACACACACACACTGTTTGCATTCAAGTGTGAATTCCTCAGATTTAATTAGAAGCTAATTTTGAGTCATTATACAACTGCAAACCATATGGAAACAGGCTTGTAGGTTCCTGATAGTTCAGTTGACTTTGATCAGAAAGAAGCACAATGAAACAAAAATCCAGATTATTAGTTTCTAGTTTACTAACCTGTTATATGACAACTCGAGAGGGTATCATGACACGATTATTGATGCTCACTTTGTGATGCAATGTGTCCAAATCTGTCGTCTTCAAGTCTCCTCCTCGCCCCTCCCCATAACAAATAATTTTCTACTCCAACACCAACAGCTTCATATGTATTATTGATTACTCCACAGAGTCTCCCTTAACATTAAATATCTACGACTTTGTCACTACTGTTGCATTTTCCCAATTGCTGCTGAAAATACAATATTTTTTTAAAGTCTGTGAAAAATTCAAATAAGCTTGTGGTTATTTTGGGACTCTCAATACACACCACTGTTTAATATTAAAGATCCATGTGAAAAGTTTTCTAAAAAATGTCATTGAAACTCAGCAGCCTGGAGTCAAAACCCTCCAAAAATGTGTATAACGGCAAACATGCAGAATTCTTTCACGGCATGAAACTTTTGCCTCCTGGACCCATGGTCATGTAATCTCTGCTGCAGCTGAAAAATCCTCTTCTGCTCTGCAACAGTTTGACATGCATTCAGCCCAAGCCTGCACATTTACGTCCACACTGTAAGTATTTAGGGGAGAGAGCGAGCAAGCAAGATGGCTTTGCTTGTTTTTATGTGAGCTACGTGAGGTGAGGAAGTGCTTATGTAAGCAATTTAAATACAAGTGTGTGCATTTGTTGTCTAGAACTGCATCCTGATATCCTGTTTAATCACCTATATTTCACTCCTAATTTCACATTTTCATCGTATTCATTCCTCACTCTAATATGATATTATAGCTCTCTGTTTCTTTTTTTAAATGAAAACGATCTGTGAAATGGTAGTAGTAGTAGTAAGCAGTAATATGGGCCTAAACACTGAACAACACTTGGGATCGTAAAGCCACTAACATGCTTTTGGTCCAGCCTTAATAATGCGTTATAAACTGGATTTCAAGTCACCCAGTTGGCTAGACCTCAGACACCAGGGATGATGGTGTAGACTCTGCCTCTGCCATTAACATGAATTGATTTTGTCTACACAGCTTAGTACTTGACAGGCATTTCATGTAGCAACATGCACTCTGTGACATCCAGGTAAGTGAACATTTTATGGGCAAAGTAATGAATTTATTTATTACATAGCAATGTTACTTGAACAGCGAGTTCAGTGACATACACACTGCTTCCTCTTACTACTTTACCATCTTACTTATGAGCACTAATACAGTAAACTTATTTTGATGATATGAAGATATGCATATTGCACAGGAAACTGTAAAAATAATGCCACTGCCATTAAATCAAAATGCAAATGTGACCTGATTGTTTTTTTAAGCAGAGAGCTCACCTGAGATCCCTACACAGAACTGCATCATAAAGCGCTGAAGCTTTGCTTGAGACAGCAAATTAAAAGCATTACTTTTGGAACGACAATTAAAGAAACTGGAGTAAATAACCTTTTAAATGGAAATAACCTTTTAAAAATCAAAATCACAACACCATTATCCAATCTGATACTGTGTACTAAAGCACTAATGTCAACAGAAACACAAAAATCTAAGCAGTAAAATACTCAAAAGAAATTAAAAATCTCTAGACAGAATGGAGATTTGATGATGGAAATTGTTAAGCAACATTGTGGTTTCTCTTGCTCCTACACTGAGATTTACCTCACTGGAACCTGGCTCTTACCAAAGGAAGTCTATGGGAGCTGCTTTGATATGGCCAATAATTTAGTAAGTCAGTAACTGGAGGGTTGCATTTGCACTAACTGAAGCACCCCCTTTTTAATGTTTGATGATAATGTTTGGCTTATAGCCATGATAAGATGGTATTTGTTTTCAGAAAAGCGTGTGAAAAATAGTTTTTATTAATATCATTGAGCAATTTGCTTGTGATAATACTATTTTTTTGGCATGAGATACTTTTTACAAAAATTTTAATACAGAACTATGCAAGCATAGAATAAGTCAAACATAACACCCACAGCTAAAATGTATGTTTTTCTAATGAGTAGTTTATGAGAAAAACAACTTTAAGTCAGGTCTGTACCAGATCGGTCACTATGGGCGTGAGGAGGAGGGTTAAAGTCACAATGAAATTTAAAATATTTGTTCACCTTGTTAGCCAATTTTCCATGTGATAATATACACAATTCAAAAAATGTATTCTCATATTTTCATATCAACCCCCATTACTTTAACCTTCCTGAAAAACAACACATTTTTAGTGGTTACGTCTTGGCATACCAGTAGGCTCTCAACATGGCACTTCATTGTGACTTTAAAACTCTTTTGTGCATGGGATTTTTTGTTTTGTTTACTATTGAGTGATTCATCTTCTAAGACATATTAAATCTTGGCACAAAAAATAGTTTCTACAGAAAAGTTCTGCACACACTCATTCACATTGTAACACCATTTTTTTGTCACATCTTGAGTCTGTTTTCTCATAAGCCAGCAGAAAGTTTTTGTTATCTTGCTCTCTGGATCTTGAATGACCTGAGTGTGAAATATCACTAGTCTTTCTCATAAATATCCGCAGTCCAAAAGAGTGTTCAGTTTTTCTTGACTATCTCTAGTATACACGGTTGAAGTGTAATCAAGTTATACCTTGAACTATTACTGTATATTGCGAAGGAAGGATTTGGCAGTCTGGTGTGAAATGTGATTAATTTCAAGGTTTTCTGTATTTTTTTCTGTATTGAACAAATAAGCCCACTTTGACGCAGGATATTGACAGAGAAAGATTAGACCCATTCTCACTCTCACTTAGAACTCACTCAGCCCCCATATGTCTGGAGTTCATTTTTGCTCACACAGACACTTAATTGTTAGTGGAAATAATACATAATTAGCTGTCTAGTTTGTTCAAAAACTGTCCTTCACTTGAAAAAGGAAGGCACTTAGCTGTAGCAGCTTTCAACACTTTTTTGCCCAAACTCCCTGGACGCACAGCCAGCACTCCATAATGGAGGCCACCCCACGAAAAAAGGAGTGCCGCTGAGCAAAACAGAACTTTAGATATAGAATAGAAATAGGAAATAGAGATTTGTCTGAGTTTAAAGCTTTTTACCATGCAAAGATAAGTGTGACTGAAGGACTATTGAACTTGAATAGGCTAAAGCTTCCATAATTCTTAGGATTTTTAAAATTTGATTTGATATATCTGTTATGGTAGATGTGGGAACTGGGTAAATGTAGTCAATGTAAGTGGAAAATGCTAGTCATCCTAGTGCAAGGCTCTCTCAGTACTATCCCTAAGTTTTGTTGTGTACGGCATACCACGTGACCATTCACCATTCACCATTTACCGTAACATATCCACCAACTGACTGACATTTTGCAACCAAATTACTCTCCATCCTTCTTTCAGGGCCAGTATTATATACCTGCCAGCAGCCGCCACGCCCACACAACGCACCCCTTTCACAGCTCTACTGAGTAGGGTGAGGGTGTTAACGGGTCGCTATCTGGCTATGCTAGCCAGTTTAAACTTTGAAAAAGTAAATGAAAGTCGCACACTATTCTCTCCTTGCAGTGACTTAATAAATCTGGGTTACCACCAACGTTTCAGCACGAAGCCTTCATTTGTTTCTTCAGCTAGTTTAAACTTCCTACCCTCAGATCTTGCAGATGCACTAACTGCAGATTGCATTGCCCATGACGTCGCGTTACGACAAGAAGCTACTCTGTAGCCATTGTGCGCTGTGTGCTATTTTCAAACCAATTGCAAATCGCCTAAAAGTTGGTCTAGATATTTCAACTTTCCTGAAAGTTGGTCAGGACATGTCACTACCATCCCTACCTAAATCTACGTGTATGGCCAACTGTAATGTCTGAGTTCCTAATTGCTGAAAATGTGTCAAATTTGACTGGATGACTCAAAGATCATTTTTTATAAAAAAAATCTTTCTGAATTTGCAGAAGAGCAATTATTAAGAAGCACTGCACATGAGGGCACCGAGAGGTGAGGTGTCGGCCTAGAGTGATTTATGAATCTACAAAAAGCAAAATTATTAAAATGTTCAGATAGGAATGATGTTCTAAGCTGCCTCAACCAAACAACCGTTATGCATTGTATTCTGCCTTGTCATAGGTATAATAAAAATATTATTATATTATAAAATTAGACCTATAGGTGCAGCAGGCTTGTAACCAGAAGGTCACTGGTTCACTGATTACCGTTAAGGTGCCCTTAAGCAAGGCACTTACATAACTCTGAATTGCTCCAGTGGAGCTGCCCAGTGTTCATCAGTATTAGACTGTAAGTTGTACTAGGCAGCTCCCAGGTGTGACTATGTGCAACTTTATGAATTTGAAGCACGGAGCAGCTGGAAAGGAGCATATGTGGCCAGCAGTCCTTCCCTGAATAAATAAACATGAGAAAAAATGGCTCCAGGTCTGCTTGCACTCACCACATCAGGACTACCTAAGCTAGTAGGCAGTTTAAAGAAGGGAGATGGCTGATGTCAGCACACTGAGACTGCAAATGGCCACACAGATACTCTCACTAGTTCAACACAAGTACACTTAAAGTTAGCAAATTCCTTTTTCACTGGTATCTTTACACACCAACCTACAGTACTAGAAGCTTGTATTGCTTCGGGGACTGGCAGGATCTATGCAAACTCCCTACACAGTTCCAGAAACAGCCACATTCAATATGGTATATATGTACATTTCCGTTTGGCTATTCTCTATTGCCGATTGATGTAACACTATAGTGAGCCTGTACCCTGTTCATGAAAGCTTTTACATCTGCTGTTCTAAACATCCTGGGTTGGGTACACAATTAGGCAAATATACTGGTCTAGTATACCGTATATGACATTAAATTAAGACGTAAACTCAAATTCACGTGTAAGCATTAACACTACTACATTTAGCTATCTGCACAGAGACACAACCATTCAAAACAAAAAAAGCATTTATTCATATAATTGTATTCTTAAGAGACCCTATATTCATTTAACTTACATCTGTTTGATACTACTTAGTTATAATGAAGCTTAGCATAAGTTCAATCAGGAAGACTACCTGGCTCGCATCTATCCATCATTTATTTATCCATCACTACTCCAGGCGTTCTCTCTGTATCACTCGTTATTCAATCAGCCCTTTAAGCAAGGGCACTCCCATCCTCCCTCTAGAGGAACCAATGACAAGCCGCCACACCCCAACATATACGGATACCTGCCGCATCCGCACCTGTGTCATTTCAGGTTGCATCGCTGCTGCACCCCACCGCCTCCCCACCACCACCAGTGCCAGGCTCCAGTTGGTCGTCAGTGAGTCTACCCTGCCATGGAAGAGCAGCCTACAGGGGGGGGGGGAGTTTCCCGCTCCTCAAAGATTCACAGGGTTTTGCCTCTAGCCCATGATCATTCGATTTCAACTGGAGCCACCACCAATGTTTTCAGATTTCCATACTACCAACAAAGCTAGTCTCTCCTGACTTGAAATGCATATTATTAATTTATGAAAAGGTGGGTAAACTATTCCTCAGGTGAAAATGTGAGTTTAAGTTGTTTAACTTCCAAAACATCCCTGCAGACACAATCCTGATAGTACTGTAAATGCTCCCCATACTATACTGCTGCATGCAGTATGAGAAAAATATCAACGTGAGAATTATAACATATTACACTCAAACCATACTGAAGCTCAAATGCTAAAATGTGTCAAGCTGTCAAGCAGCATCAAGCTGTCAAACAATGTTATGGGTAGTTTCTTTTTTATGATTTTCTTGTTAAAAATGTATCCCATGTCTATTCAGTCCAGCATGAAAAAAGTCTAAAATCCTGGCATTTTCTTTACATGGATGTTGGAGAAAAATTACCTCCTTGCATCTTTAAACATTTTCAAAATAAGTATTTTGAAAAACCGTACTGCAGATAATACTGAGATCTTAGACAAGTGTCTGGTAGTTAACACGTGTGCCTTCTAGGTTCTCAGGTGGGATTGATGCATGATTGGATTGAGTGAAACTACGTTGACATTAAAACTCCCTGTTAACACCAAAGTGCTTTGGTAGCACAGTGTTCCTGTAAGTAAACTAAACTAAAGTTAGAAAATCAGCTACATCAAGCTACTTCCTGGTATATGAAGGTATCGCGCACCAACCTAGAGCTTCTCATGCTTGTGTGACTTCTGCCTGGTGTACAAGTGCACAAACGAATGAACCAATGAAACTGACGAACCAACGTCTCCTACTTGACGTCTGACTTGAACTATCCACCTCTTCCTCTTCTGGCATACCAAAGTTTCTCTTTGGTGTCTTGACCAACTATAGAAAACTAGAGGTTTTTATCTAACCAGCTTCACGTTTTCAAATTCAACCGCATTCTTCAGCCACTTTACCATCTGGTGAGTAGGATGCTGTGACATTGGAGAGAACCAACTTCAGTGCCTACTAAAAGATACAACATGACAACTGCCATGCACGTGTTCAGCCTCATTTATTGACTATCAGTGAGTTTGAAGGTGGGTGTGCAATATGGTTCACTGTAAGCTGATTTCTCAAGGCTACACGCTACCATGCCTCTGTCTGGCACTTGTAATTGCAGTTAGTGTCAGAGGGAATGGGACATGCCCACACACTAGATGTCTACTGACAGATGGACTGAGGATCAGGATTGACATCATGATGGTGACAGGTCCGTAATACCTCACACTATGTTGGCTTGACAACAAAGGAGCATCCCACAGTCAATGCAATAATCTCAATGCAACATTCTGCCCAACAAGCTGTTGTTGAGGCGTACTCAAACAGTTAAGGTTTTAGACCACAACACTTATGTAAAATAAAAGCCAAATTCTTCTCCAGATCTTCATGCACTACAAAAAGTGCACGGAGTAGCTAAAAAATGATGAGGAAACGTCACAAAACTTAGGGCTCTTTGGATAAATCTCCAAAAGACTTTTGGACTTGTCTTTCACCTTGTCCAACCATATTATCATGCAAGGTGTACTAAGGGCTTGGATCCACAACCTTAAAGGTATGGCAGCTAGTCGATGCAAAACACTGAATAATTTATGGGAGGACATATAAATTCCAGTCAACAACACAACACCCGAGTCAGGGCCGATTGGTTATTAACGTGATGTTGGTCGGGAAACTTTAGGCTGTTAAAAAGGGCAATGGCTGAATATCTTACTCAGGGAATTAGTATGGGCTTAACAGTGCATACAGAGGGCAAATCAATGTGTGACAACCGATCAATTTAAAGCTACATGTAGAATATTAACCTCAATATATCGTTCTCGAAATAATTTTGATAGCATGGTATAATGGCTGCAGAAAAATGAGACCATCGCCAAGGAAAACCGGTTTGTTCTACGGGCTCCATGCATGGCAGATGGCGGGGCTTTGCACCGACAAAGTGGCATTTTCGTCAGACGCACACATTTTTTTTCTCACCTGAATCGGTTTGGTATTTTGGAGACCCGCCATGAACTCGACTGAACTTTACAATCCCTTTTTGTGGATATGTTGGCCAAATTGATTTGATATGAATCACTCAAGCAGGAAAAAATTGAGATATATTTGTCATTCTATATACATATATGGCTGTGGTGTGAATGATTGTCAGTAAGGCTGCATGATTCATCGTATATTCATCGAGATTACGTTTACGGTCACGGCCATGTCGCGAAAAGTCGCGATTACTGCATTCCATTTAATACTCTGTGTCAAAAATTTGGTTTTTCTAACTTTCTAACAACAAAAGAGATAACGGAAGCCATCGTGTCTTATTTAGCAAAAAACATGGCCCCGAAGAACACTGTGCGCAACTGTGCAAAAAGGACGATCAATACCCGGGGTAAGAGATACGTGAACCATTTTCCCCAAGGTGTGCTGCCTTCACTTTATTCCAAATGTCGGAGAGAAATTGAGATGGAACTGAAACAAGTGGCAAACTATGCAACCACAACTTTCTACTCTGGTGGAGTTGAAAAGCAGATGCCTGCAAACAGCATACATTCCCCAAGCACATACCAGGGAGGGTATGAGCGATGCACTGTCTGCCTGGGTTTGTTTTGCGTCACTACACATCCGTTATTATGTTGATTTGTTTTGGTTGTTTATACAGAATACAGTACATCCAGTCGGCAACATAAAATATGTATTTAATTGCAATGCTATTAATCAAAATTATAATCGCAATTACAATATCAAGGGAATTAATTGGCAATTATAATCTTTGAGATAATCTTGCAGCCCTAATTGTCATCCAACATGGAACTGTCAGTTCTTCATGATGCACAGAGAACAACATCGAAGGGAATTTCAGTATCTCCATAAAAGCTTTTTCGTTATGAAGGGCTTACTGATTGGTTCACTGGGCTGGGCCAGATATTTAGGGTAGAACGCCAGTGAGCCTTCTCATTTTAATTCACTAATCTACTGCAGGCCCAGCCAGAGTGAGAGGAAAACAGTGCGTAATCGATGTGTGATGCATGCGTAATACGATCCCACATTATCACCTGTATGTTTTGGCAAACAATGTATCTTGACCTTTTAAAATACTAAATAATAATCAATTTACAATTCCTCCGCTGACACGCCAACCCCTGCCCCCCTTTCACACTGTCAGTGGGGCTGGTGTATAGATGGCCATCCACCAGCCAGTGCGTAGATCATGGAACTACATCATGTTTCCTACATTGGGCAACGGTTCTCCGACGACCACAGCAACACCAAATGTTTAGCTCCTCCCAGGCTAATTTAACATCATCTGCCCTCAGCGGAAAGTGACTTATATTCAGTCATGGCAATCCTGCACCTCAATTTCCTCTTTTGTGGCGGAACCACTTCCATCACGAAATTGTTAGAGCGCCATTGCCATTTTCCTTCCCTTTTAAAGGGAAGGAGAAGAGTTGATTTGATTGGTCATGATTGAAGCCAAGCCCACTACACCTACTGATAATGTATTCCTCCTAATCCAATGTCGTTTCCAACGGCGTGTGCCTCTGGCCACGAAATTACCAAAAATCAGTCGCAACACCCTGTGCGCTCACACTGTGCGCCTTTGACTGCAATTTGCTCGGTGCGCCATTGATTCACGGAAATAGAGCCCTAGGTGTTGCATTTTAGGTGTGTATTCTAGGTGTCCCCGGGTACAAATTCCTGCAAATTGTGCAGGATTGATTTAGGGAACAATGGAAGTGCCTCAGCCACAACAGAAAGAGGACTGCCTCACAAGCTGCTCAAAAGGGCAAAGTGCATGTGGCCGTTTTATTGAAAAGTGATGAGTCGTCTTGTGATGTAAAACACTACCATTAATTCATTGGTTGCAACTTTAAGCAAAGGTGAAAACTAAAAACAACAAATATTATGAATGACAGGATGCAATTTGATTTTAATTTTATGGTATGTGGTCAACATTGATAGACATTAAAGTTGGTGTTTCGTCTTTACAAATCCAGACAGTGATGGTCCATCCATTTGGCTGGTGATGATACACAGCCAGTTGAGTTCATCAACGCTATGATGCATTTTAGAAATTAGTTTGAACTCTCAAGAATATTAATATTTAAGATTTTTGAGCATCATTGTGTTTGAGGTTTCTGAGCATAACTAGACCTATGATTATCTAACAAGTAGGCTGACATACACACTTTATTATCTAAGCACACATAACTCAGGCAGCATTATAGAAGCAAGGTAAAACAGATTGTATGACTTGTGCATCATAGTCAAGTATCAAGTCATTCACTTTTTACATTGAACACTATGAATTCATCTTAACAAAGCAACAACACTATTTTTCTGACACATTTTGCAGTAATTCAAAATGCATAATATATAATATAAATAATATTGCAATATATCAAAAACTATACAGCCATTCACATTGTACTAAAGTCATGTTGTCATGACCCGTGCATCATGATGCCTGCTCTACTGTGCCTGGTACAGTTCAGGTTAGTGTCCTGAGATGAGCACCTACAGTTATTAACTATCCATTGCTGAGTGCATGTTGTGGACATGCAGGACTGCACCAATAGCCAAAGCTTTGAGCTTACACATCTACAGTGCCAGAATTTATCCAAAAATCCACCTGGTCATTTGATGTGAAAATCAAACTCAAAGAGAGGCCAAACTCAGACACAGCTCCTGCATACAGTACATCTTCAAAGACAATTAACAGATGCTTTTAAGGGAGTTCACTTTAGGCACCTCCTTACCATCTGCTACATCCCAGCATTGACATTAGTGGCATGCCTACGGGCTCTACACTAAACCTCAACATTGGAAGCATTTTTGCCCACAGCAATGTCACAGTTACAGTGAAGGGTAAAAAATGAAAATCCATTTCCAATTATTCTACATCCTTTCAGCAGTACATTAACAACTGTATGTTTTTCAGGTGAAGCAAAATAACCACTGAGTCAACCTAACCAATGGGAGATGAATATGCAATGCTTCTGTGTTTTTTTCATCAAATGATTGCATCACAGGGCACCTGGCATTTCATACCTTATCTCAGTAGAACAAAGTTGTGTATTAATACTGCCCATTTCATCCTGTAAGATTCTGTATTATGCAGGCATTCAGAAAGAATCTCAATTCAAATAACCGATGAAGCAGAAAATGTTCCCCCTGTGATAAGCTCTTTAGAATAGTGGAGCGACAGATATCCACAGCATGGGCCATCCTTGCAGGCGCCTACACAGTCCCCCCTGTCTGACAACTGGAGCACAGGACAGCAGTTATCCAATACTGAACAAAATGGTGCTCCACAATTACCTCACGCTACAATGCATGCAACGGTAAAAATGGAAAATGGGTCACACCATGAAATTAGCACTTTCAAACAAGGAAGTCTGAAATAATGAGTTTTGTGTTCTGGTTCCTAAAGCATCATCAGCCCTTTTTTTTGTCCTTATCTGGTTTCGTCTGAAGCAACTGACTGGGATCTGATTGTAACAGTCTAGAATAATTTGTGTAATAGTTACTGCGCGTGTTGAAAGGCGTCTCTTTGTTGTGCAAGAAGTTATGATGTACATGTGGTATCACAACCTTTCCAATACAGATGCATCACAAAGTCTGGGCGGCAGGTTGGCCTAGAGGTTAGAGAGGCCGACCCATTACCTGAAAAAATGACTGGTGTCACAGCTACAGTGCCCACCAACACCGCAAAATGACCTTGAGCAAGGCACTTAACCCCAAACGCTGCTCCAGGCATGCTGTTCAATGGCTGCCCTCCAACCTGAAAGTGTGTGTGTGTGTGGTGATATGTTGTGTGTATATCTAGTCAGGGCTGTGCAGAAAAAGACTTTCACTACATGTATGTGTATGTGATGAATAAAGTTCATTCATAAAGCTTTCTCTTTATGTCGCTTGGTTCAGAATTTCAGAACGTCTGAGATTTACCAAGTACTCTCTTCTATCTGAGAGAAATTAAACAACAGCTGTTAAATTCTAGACTTGGTAAAAGAACAGATTACTTTCTGATGCATCGATATAAAGATGACAAACTTGAAAATAGGACATTAACATTTCAAACCACTCAGAAGGATTCCTATTGTGCAAAACACAACAGAATCCATTTGTACTATTTTGTCTCTGGCTCCTGCTGTTCCTCTCTGCTGTTAACACTTAAATATGATTTATAACCGTTTCATTAAATGATTAACAGCCAGGGAACACAAATTCACACAGATAGAAACTTACTCTGTTTTCCTACAGTATGTATTGTAATAGATGGACTGATCAAAATCCCTCATCACAAAGCCTGCTTCCTGCCTCACGCGGAAACGAATGCAGTATATAGCGCACAGCCATTATGTAATTGTAGCCAAAAAAACAGGTGTTGAGTGTTGTGCACCGCGTTTAGGTAGACAGACGATTGGCTGAAAGAGGAGGATTTTTTTATTATTATTTATTTTATTTTTTGGGTGAGTTTTCAGGCGTGTGGTCATCATGAAAGCGCGAGAAGCCTGGATGCCAAGCTTCACAGACGTGCCACACTGACCTCTCGTGTGTCGAGCCCCAACAGAAAGCAGGAACCAGGCACAACACTCCACAAGACGTACACGTGGCAAAGTAGAGTGCCATTTTAAATGAACGGTGCCAAAATCTCAAGCTCAACCGAGGAGCGCTCATCCAACTCTCCTCTCGCTTTGCTTTTTGGTCGAGTGATTTTTGCGACCAACTGTCTCAACCCGCGGGGCTGTACGGGGCGGGTGAGACACGCGGTCGCCCCACCTTTTCTTGCTCAGCTCTGGAAGTGAACATCTGAAGGCGTCGCAGCGTCGCAGCATCGCAGCACCTTGCTTGCTTACCAAAGAGTGTCTGGAAACTTGTCTGAGAGCTCACTCAGGTATAGCAAGAGGCCGAGCAGCGCCTCAATGCAAATCGCCCGGCACCTTGGCAGGTCTTTTGTTGTTATCTCCTCCGATACAGTATGTCAAGTTCATTTAGAGCATTCGGCAGAAGCCTGGCCAGAAAGCATTTACATTCTAAGATCCTGAGAGTGCCATAATGGCGTAGACCGTTCACAGATAAGCCTTGCCTCTGACTATTAGCCTATGATTCATCACTTCACGCCAACTCCTGCCCCATTTCATGATCAAATAATTGATAAAAGCCAGAGCACATCCATTCTTTTTCCTGTGCCATCCTGAGCACCTTTAGACACCTTTCAAGAACGTCTGTCATCGCCAATACAGCAGGGATAGGATAACAACAGCTGTGTAGCCCAAAGGGAGGTAATTGCTGGAATTTGAAGAGTGTATAGAATACAGTCCCCTCCGCTGTATTAATAAGGGGCAGGAAGGGAAACATAAATCACAGCCACCAAACCCACTTTAAAAGTCTTTGGCCAAGTTTCACTTTGAACCCATAATACAAAAGGGTCAATTACAGAGAGATAATCCATAACTAATTTACTTGATTGATGGCCCAATTATGCCTGTTTATGTCATGCTTGATAATTCAGTCTTTGATAAGCATAAGCACCCGCTTCAAACTCGGAGCAGTAACAATAATGAGCAGATAAACAAGGATATTGCTGAGAGCTTTTCTATGACCCTCAATACAGCATTTGTACATCAGCTGGTTTACGTCTGAGACTGTCTGCACATCTTGCAGCTCTTAGTGACTGCGTACAGTTTCAAAAAGCATCTAAAAACATCCCGAGGCATCTCTACTTTGAGTCTATATGGGAACTGCCTTGTTGCAAATATTTTTGTTGGTAGTGTATGTGTGTGTAACATGGACACATTTTGCATTGAGAGGGAGAAGGTTTACCAGCAGTTTCGACAGACTCGGGATCAGTTAAAAGATCTTTGATTTCTCTGGCACACACTGCGTAGCTGGGAAGTGTTGGGTAGAGATCCAAAAATAAACTACCTGTAGTCAGTCCAGGACACATTTTAAAAAGCATGTAATTTGATTAGATTTATTTTTCGCGGACTATGTCACATTTCTGACTTATTATTATTATTATTGGTTTGAACTCCCTACACTTTCCATACACGTTCGACAGAGCAGAACTGAAAACCACATGCAACTGCCAACCTGCTATAATCCCTTGTGAAAAGTGGCCTATTATCTAACTACTGTGCACAAACCAGCCTATTAGACTTCTATTGTGCTTCTACCTAAGCACCTAGGTTTAAGGACCAATGGAACAATAGTACAACTTATTACCATTTCCTGGGGCTGCCTACAGTCACCATGCACAAAAAAAGAGAAAGTTCAGCCAATCAGCTTCATCAATTTGCCTGAATAGACAAAATAAACCACTTAATTTCCCTTAAGCAGAATGTGGGAAGCCTGTGGAAAGCTCATGTACAATGAACAGGAAGTCATTTAAAATGTAATCAGCAATTAGTAACAGATTACTTTTACATTTCAGTCATCAGTACTACCAGATTTCTTTTCATAGGCAGATAATCTGTTATCAACCCAGGTTATATTTTCAGAGTCAATTTTGTATTATTGATGAATAAAGTTCATTCATAAAGCTTTCTAAACACTAAAATGGTTCAGAGCATTAAGAGCCGTTTCTGCCAATATCTGAATACAATTTTGGGAAGCAATTTCCAAGCAAGTATTCTTTACTAGAGTGAGAAACTCGCTCTCACAATGACAAACAAATGAAACTAAAATTCAAGTCACTGGAGAGTGCATTAGATGCATTAGATGCATTTTGAACCAGGTAAATCAATTTAGTTTCAAAGTTTCTGAAAGGGCAATGGATGGAAGTTGTCAGGGATAGATGTGGTATGTAACATGATCACTAGTCAAGAGAGATGAGGAAAAAGACTCCTTAATGCCGGCGTCCTTTAAGGATATACTAGAGGAAGTACATTTCCTGATTTAATTATGATGTAGCTTGAAGGAGAACGGATTCATGCACCCACTGAGAAAGTAGTGGTGGATGTCTATTTCTGTTACAAAATAGGTGCTATTGCAGTATAAGTGGAAAAAATAAGAGGATTTGTTGGCTCATCTAAAGAGAGCGAAGCTGTAATGCAGAGTTGTCAAGGACTTCCTTTATATTTCTGACTTGGACATTGTGAGAGTGATAAATATACAGACATAAAACCAAATTCTGGCCTTTTGACACTCACAAACAGAGCTATATACACATAATGTGTAGTGATGAAAGCAGCAGTCTGCAGCTCTTACGGGAGTTGGTGTTTTAACAGGCAGGGGAAATAAGTTTAATTAAAGGATAATATAACGAAGAAAAAACAATGAACAAAAATAAGCTAAGGGAAAAAATGTAATGCCAAAGATTGATTCATTAATAGTGTAAAATGTCTGAACTTGCCCTCACTCTCACACTCTCGACTTACAGTATTTCATCTGGAGAGAAAGAAGGCTTGCTTGTGCTCTTTAAAACCATTATAATACTGCAGGTTCCTGAGTGAGGAGAGATGAGCATGAAGTAATGCATTACAGACTGTGCTGCTGACTGAGCATAAAAGGGTTTGTCTCTGAGCACAATTGTTTGCTGCCTTGTTTTAACATGTAAAAACGCAGGATCCATAGATATGTTGTGTCAGTGTAAGTGTCAATAACTGACAGGGGACACGCCCCTGAAGTCACTGCTAATGTATATAACTGAGTAATAAATGAGTCTGGATTAGTTCATTCAAAAGTGATGATTACACACAATTCATACCAAATGGCAAAACTTTGCAGTGCCCAAGCAATATTACATCAGGCCAGGAAAAGGCTCCCTTTGATGTGAATGTGTTGTAATGAAAGCTGATAGGTAATCCAGCATAATTTGGCCCTCTCTGGGCAGGAGATAGATTAAAGTAAACAAATGTTTTCATTAGACCAGTGCATTTTGTAAGACAGGACCGTACAGCACTGATTAAAATATCTACCATGGATTGTTTTGTTAATAAATGAAAAGGTTGACTTCTGTCTCAACAATTCACAATGACATTTTGACATTGATTGATCTAGTGCCTTATATACAGCTCTATATTTCTATATTGCTATTTAGGGTTGTTTTATACCTGTTTTTACCTTATGACAAAATATTAAAGCCACTGCAAAGTTAATATCATAAAGATATTATATATTATACATTGTATTTTATATCATCTGAGAAATATGAATTTCATTGAAATGTTCTCAAAATGTTTCACTGGGTTTCAGATGGGCGGGCCTAATGAGGACATGGTGATGATGTAAGTCAACCAGATTTGCTTCCATATCATTTCTCTATTTGTCTTGAACTGCTTTCATTACACCCAAATACCACTTCACGTGAATGGGAGACAGGCGCTGTCTGCTAATCAGTAGACCTCCTGTTGCCACACTTAGTCAAACCCATTGAATGTGGTTTACAAGTTTAGAAAGAGATTATACTGTACTTACGATGTAGCCATTTACATGAATCATATTGATGTTATCTCGAGATCCAGTCAAGTTGAAGCAACGCACAAACAGATGTATAAATCCTGACGTTCCAATGGCTTTAAGTTACATGGTTTTATGTCATCTATCCCTCATTCAGACAGACTTAAATTGGTTGTTTTTCAAAGAGAGAGGTACATTAAGTGTAAGCAATGATTAAACAATCTATCAACTTAACTACAGTACAATTTTCCCATGACCATCATTTTCATTAATGGTAGACATGTAAAATGTGAAAAAACATGGTGTTTTTTTTTTATCCCAGACGTACGGTATCTCAAATGCTGAAGCTCTAAGCTGATTGATAGTATCATATATCTACATTTATACATCCAAACCCTTCAACCACTAGAAGTGTACTTAAGAAAGTGAACTTGAGTTTAATGGAAATTAGCAGCCCGACAGGTCTTTATAACAAATTTCAATTCTTGAATAATTGAAGAAATACTCAAAGAAATACTCAAAGGTCTGCATACTAATATACTCACCTCAATATGAATTGCATATATTCATTACAATATTGATTGGATTGGGTCAGTATTATATCACTTCAAAAATAAAAGAAAGTCAAAATAAGTCAAAATAAAGGTAAAACAAACGGTTCTAGCTGGAATTCACTTGTGGCCAAATCCTGAGACTGGAGAGATGTGTTTTAAAGTTGAAGTATTAAGGCCATTATGGGAAACTATTCCAAGAGCGGTGCTCTTTGACTTCATGATTTATTACAAGTGCTGTTTCCATGGTTTCTGTTAATTCATAGCAATAATGCATCAACCTATTTCCCTCTAACGGCAAAGAATTTGCATAAATAATTTGCACGGGCCAAAATATGAAGGCTATACAGCACCCATCATTCTATGGGTCAAAATTAATGATTTTCATCCAATAAATGTAATGTTCTCATGCAAAATGTCATCTCATTACCAAGTATATCGAAGCATGGAGGTGCTCTGCGGTATAGCAGCATGAGGTGCATTTCATTATGTTGTGATGTTGTGAGCTTGGGTATGTTTGTTATCGGCTTGCAGTTCACAGTGCCGTTATTTCCTTCACACTGCATCAATTATGACTACCCACGTGTTCATCAGGCAACTTGATTAAATGTCCAAATCTGATTTGTATCAAAGTAAATATATAATGTCAACTACTTTAGATATATATGTGTAGCCTATTTGTTTTCTTGTAGGTTGAAACCTCCAACAAAACAACCTCACAAATCAAATTATTTATTTGTATAGCCCTTAATCACCATTACAGTCTCAAAGGGCTTCACAGTGTCCAGCCTGTGAAAACAATAAATGGTTAGTACACAACATCCCCCCAGCCTTGGACCCTCACAGAGGACAAAGCATCATATAAGACTTTGATGTAACAGAATTTAATATGGAATTCCCTATTGGCTAGAAAAAACATGATCAATAAGGAATGTTTAATAAAGATTTTAATTGGAGAAAACACTGTCACTGAATGCCCTATCATGGCAATCCAATGAGCACATTTCCTGCTAAATCACCACCACGCGATCTCACAAGCTCCCATTTCATCATGTCTGGGTGTACAGTTTGAATGTTACATCTCCATCCAACGATCCTCAGAAAAGCAGACAACTGATCAAAGTTTAATTTAACAGCATTTGTGTCACATGTGGATCAACTTTAGACTATTTTTGCTTCAACTGTGGTGTTACTGTGAAGAAATTACAGTGGGTTATGATTTCAATGCCACTACTGAATCCAAAAATCCCCACTGGAGCCTGTCAATCTGGGATGAATTTGCCAAAGCCTTTTGTACTGCTAAGAATATCTTGAAAATCCATATTCCCTATTACTGGTTGTGTAATCCAGGATCAGTCCAGTGCCCTGTTACAACAGCATCTCAAAATATCCTGATTGTGTTTCAATGACCGTCTTTTGAAACCAAGAAATGTATTGCACCTAGGCAGAAAACTGCTGTTTGAATCGGGTTTAAAGTCCTACACAATTACAGGTATCATCAATTTTATATGCACTGTGCGCAGCGTTACTGTTTTCAGGTGCTGGTGTTAAGAGGGGAATAATTGATCACGCAGATGAAAAAGTATTCCACCGGAAAATGAAAAGTCCTCCAGTTCTCTGTTGATGAACTAATCTGATGAAGCCTGATGGTGAAGCGTATCGTTCGCTATATGTTGCTGCTGTTTAGATACATCAAAGATATGTAAAGAATCGTTCGTTGTGTGGTAAAATACTATCATCCTTGTGTTGACACACCAAATAAAAAAAACATTGAATTCCACAGCGAGCTTATTCAATATGAATATATGCAAGATTGAGATGCAAAAACATGCAGGATTTCTGGAACACCAAAAACACATCAGAATGCCAAAATGCTTCACTCTATTGCTTCTTTGGTATCAAATTCCTATCTTTAATTGCAAAATTGCAATTTAAAACCAATTGTATTTAAGTAACACCACGTAACTGCACCTTCTAATAATCAGAACTTGGCCAATGCAGTAACCTTGTGGACAGAGAGCCTACCTTGAGACTGGTACATTGGCAATTCCTGGATGAGTCATATCAGCCTCACAGGAGTGCAATCCTGTCCAGAGGACCTATTTGTATACCAAGCTGTCTCCAACAGTGATTGTTCATTCGGGGTTGGAACTATGTCTACAGGAAAACACCATACACTGTGTAGACCCTTCAGGAGGAAGAGTATCTACATTTTGCATTATCTGCTATTTCTGAAAGCCTGAAACGTCTTGATTTGGTGTTTCAAAATAATCACAACACGTCTCAAAACATCCTATGGTGATTGAAGTACCGTTTCAGAGGTTTGGTTTTCTTGGGGGAAATGTGGTGCTTTGTTGTCTGCAAACAGCAATCATTTGAGTTTTACCAGCTTTGGTTGCTAACAGGTTATTTTCTACCACATTTCCGGTTCAGAACACTTGATTTTAAGTGTGTGTTTAAACTTGGACTGGTCACCATTTTAGTAAACATGCATCACCAGAAAGCAATAATTCCACATCATCTATTACATGATGACTTAAATTCCACTAATTTAATGGATTTCTTGAGCACAAGGTACAAAGTGGTTTCAGAAAGTGCTCTCCTGAAATGTTCATAATTGTTCTTGACGTGGCTCTTGACTGGCTATGTTCAATTTAGTCAATAATCCAGGACTATATCATTTTTTTCCAGTTCAGATCCCCATTACAAAAATTGCAGTAGCCTTGGACCAGGTTTAATATACGTCTGCAATGTATCCAATGAAGCTGAAGCTTCCGTGAAATATCATCTTCAACCTGTGAAAATGCCGGTACAGTCTTTTTTATAGCACAAAGCCTCCTACAAGTATGCGTCCATTTGAAAAGTGACTGTCGGCAGCTTTCCACCGTGAGTCCATATGGTCCCTGTATTTATGGGTTGATGAGTCCTGCTCCTGGGGTTCAGAGTGGTTATTATCTGGGGGATGGTACAGCTCCAGTAGTTAAGGTCAGCCTGGTACACACCGGATGTCCTAACACTCCACCACTACTGGGGGATACTAAATGTGTAATCATCTCTGAGCTCACAAAAGGTAGGGTATATCCAGACTGGCCATTATATGGGCTTATTGTAGGGTCCATCCTGGCTTTATATCCTGTTATTTCAGCAGCACAATCCGAAATAGTACATCTCTCCAATGGTATTTTAGAATTGGAGAGAGAATATAGAAGACATAGCTGAGTATGGGAAAGGCAGATATCTTATTGGGTTCAAAGTCACACAGTTGGTTCATTCTGAGAGCAAAGGCAATGTCTGGCTTATTCTTATTCCTTTCATTTTTTCATTTTTCATTCCATTCCTTTCACTTTCATCACAACTCAGATGCACACAGTGTTACAAACATGGCAGTGAGCAGTACTTACTATTACTATTACAATTAGATTTGTATTAATTTCCCTTGTATTGGAAGTAGCACACTAGTCAAATAAGGTGGGGTGTAGCTGGCGGGCGCACATTTTCATTCATTTTTTTGTGTGTGGACCATTTTATTTTATTCATACCAACAGGAATACTCAGTCGCAGGTTTTCTTCCGTACATGCAAACAGCTTAACCAAAGTAAAACCTGAACCGGAGTATGGCCAATAGCACTGTTACTCTGTGCATGTAAACGTAGCCATTCTCAGCTTTTGATCTTTGGGCTGAGACAGACTAGAGCATGAGTTGATGGATTTCTCTGCTCAAACAGAAGCAACGTGTAGGATTTCTTCGGGGTGAAAATAGAAAACTGTGATTGCTTGAATCAAAGCAATTTATAATGTCAGCTAAACAATCGACCAGTCAACCAAGGGAGTTCAGCCCCAGTTCCTGAACTTCACTTATTCAGATTCTGTAACGACTCTTGGAGATGTGTGAACCAAGTCTCATCCACATCCTGAAGCAGTTTCTCTTCACTATTTCAAACTCAGGTTGAAGAAGAAGAAGAAGAAGAAGAAGAAGAAGTACAACAAAGCAATTTGCATTATTAAAAGCCTATGTTTGGACAAAAGGAGCAGAGATTTGCACGACCAAACCAGAGTGGAACAACTAACTTTGTTGCATTTTTGTATTTGGTTCATTTAGGTTGATACTGCTCCATTACATGTGAACCAGGGCTTGTAAACAAAAGTCACACGGACTCGCAAGGAACTTGTTTACTGGAGTTTTGGTAACCTGTCATCCCGCAAGATCAGAGATTTTGTCCAATTCCACTCCCTGTACCTTTCACTGAGCATGACAAACTTATCTGTGCTAACTTAGCTGTGTAACTTTCCTTCTCTGGTCTTCATACCAATTAGGAACACATGAAGAGATAGTTCAATTTGGCCTTGGTTTATTTGCTTATGCTAGGCTTTCCAAACCTAAGTAACTAAAGGAGAGTTTGAATAACGGTGCTTGGTATGGACCCCCTAAGAATATCAAAGTAAATTCTAGCTAAATTCAACAATACAATACAAAGTTAGTTATTTATTGTTAGAATTTAGATCTCTGAAACTTTGTATTCACACATTAATTCCTAAACTAACAAACACTCAAACCTTCTTTCCTCACATATTACACATGAAGAGAAACTCATAGATCTTAGGTTGTATTTCTTTTCAGTTGAAGCACATGGGAATACTTCAATTGAAGATGTTGTGGGTGCAAAGGCTACAATAGTGACTGACTTATGTGAATCAAAAGGAAATGCACAGTGTACTAGGATATCATAAGGAAATGATCAACACTGTCTTCAGTCGTGACACAGAGACTCTTTTCTTTAACCATTTCAACACGTCTTCTACCTTCTCTCATCCGTTTAGGTGAGATGAAGTGGCTATTGTTTCCAGCATTACACCGTAACTCTTTCCTCTGTTTTTTTACATGTTGTGTGCCTTCCTGCTGCTCACCTTCTCTCCCTCCTTGCTCTCAGCTTAGCAGCTTTAAGGCTTTTTTTTCAGCAAAGCATGCTCTCTGGCTCTGAGCACTGGCATCTCTTGCATCGGTATGCAGCTCCCGTTTAGACTGCTGATCCCTCTTTATGAGGACATGAGTTTCAATGCTTTTATCCCCCACCTTCACTTGCAAATATGCCTGCATTCACTGACTACACTCCAGCTTTAGGGACCCGTGGGAAGCCTTTAAAGTCAATAAAAGGGTATAAACATGCATCAACTTAAGTTTGTGCTTTTTTGCTTTTTCTTCAAAGTTTTCTGGATAGCAGCTCACTCAAGCAGGTTTGAGAACAAAATAATTTTGCAATCATTACATTCAGACAGAAATTGAATTTTTTACAATTTCTGCTCTAGCATTCTATCCAAAAAATAACTTCATAACTTACAACTTAAATAACTTCACTGGTGAGGAGCAAAAGATATTTTCCAACAATATTATACGGCAAAAAACCCTTATGAACAAATCTCAATCATAACAATAGCTGCATGAACATCAGCATTTTTGGTGAACATGTACATGAATAGGCTGTCACTCTGAGTAGGCTTACCAGTTCGATCCATGGATGTGGCAAAACATTGGCCCAAGTTTACTTGAACGGTGCGCTTTACTCTGACTGTAGTGACCATTGTGCACTCGGTAGGCCAATCTCCTAACCCTATTTCCTGGAAATCAATGTGAATTTGTGTGTAGACATAGACACCAGCCCATACATATTGGATATCAAGAACTGGACAACAGGGATCCCCATCACATAGGTACAACATAAACTGTAGTAGCCTTTTCTTCTTTACTCTATTTAATCTCTATAATTCAGTCAAGTCATATCAGTAATTTACTTAGTGTATCTGAACACTTTGCTCATAGGCCTATGTCTACTACTATAGCTGAAGCTGGACTGATGCTGCCCAGTAGGTCTACATGAAGATGAGCAATATTTTATGTAATGTAGGTCTGAATACAAAATGTTTTATGTATCGTATGACAAAAAAATTCAGTATGAAATATGAAATTATTTCACAAAGTATATAAGATTTAAAAATAGCATTTTGTTGTTTTTGTTCATGTATCATGTATCCATTCCTTACGGGTTTTCTGGTTTTCACTTGGGCTGGCCTGGTGGCTCAGTGGTTAAACCTGCTGCCTCACAGCAACAAGGACTTGGATTTGATTCCCAGCCCTGGCCCTTTCTGTGTGGAGCTTGCATGCCCTCCCCTTTTTTTTTACAAGGGTTTCCTCCGGGTGCTGTGGTTTCCTCTCACAGTCCAAAGACATGCAAGTCAGGTGGGTTGGAGACTCTAAAGTGATCGTCTGTGTGCGTTAGCCTTGTGATAGACTGGCAACATGTACATTTCCCTGCCTTCTGCTCAATGTATGCAGGGATCATCTCCAGTCCCCCGTGACACTGAAGAGGATTCAGCAGGTGGAGAAAATTAATGGTTTTCATTTTTTTCCTCTACAACTGGTGACAAGCCTTGCTCACAAGACAACAATCTGTTGTTAGCAGTTTATTACTTCTCATTATTTTCATGGGCTTCAATTTTGTATTGTGCAAAAAGCATTTCAAGTCACACAGCCATAAAATGCAAAATATTAAACAGGGAATAAATAACTACATTTTCCATGATCTGCTCCTTACAAGTCCATGAAAATGCATGACTTATTTCACCAAGATATCCAATTTCCAAAGATAGTACAGCAGAGCCTCCTTTATCTGAACCTCAGACGCCCATCCTGATTGCTCTGCAGAAGTGAGCATAATGAGCATAGCAATGCAGTGATGGAAAATCCTGCTGACGATGTAAAATTGTTGGAATTTCTTTGTTGATACACAAAAATAGAAACGTTTAAACCTCAAAGTTTAAATTCCCAATGCATGTGCATGCATGGTTTATATTTAAAAAAAGTTTCAGGAAAACAAGGTTGTGTTAATATGGGAACAGAACCTCTGATGATAATTAAAATCATATTACAATTTATATTGTCGTCACAACAGCTGTTCTTCTATAGTGAACCTTGACAAAATCAAGTCACAGAGGATAGAAAAGGTTTCTCTGAGTAACTTAAAGATACACATCAACTGCTGCACTTTGCCATATCTGACTAAAACATACCAAAGAGGCCCTGGCCCCTTTATTGTAGTTAAGCTTGTGCAATTCTACTTCCTTGCAAAAGACCCAGACATAATTCAAAACAAGCATGATCAGTTATGGTCAGGCTGCCAGGTGTTTGGTTGCAGTGTGACACCGATGGTAGTCTATCACTCTTTTTGGAAGCCACCCAAATACACACAGCAGAAGTAGCACAGGAAAACTATTATAGAAACCACACTACGATGCTACCAATATTTCATGGTTAGCATTCTGCACTCTGCACTAGCATTCAGGACGATACCTTCACGAGCATGTCATCGCCTTCTGTGATAATCGGAAAAGCTTTAACAGAAAACAAACCTGACTTCTACACAATACAATGAAAAAACTACTAAAACAGATTACATGCCCACTGGGTCATGGAGTAATGTATGGCTGTCATTTCTGAACAAAAAAATATTAACTTTGTTCATAGAGACTGCCGCAAGAGAAGAAAAGGGGAGATCATCACACAGGCTAAATGAGATTCAGAGGCTCATCCATAGTAGGGCACAAAGCCCACTTCAACAGAGATGAGGGCCAAGAGAGATTGGTAAAGGTCAGAACTGCAAACGGGTATAAAATGAAGTATAGGCTTCATTCTGGGCACAACACTGAAATATAGAGATGCATAAAACTCTCACCAAAAAAGACACCTAGCTCCTTTCCAACAGTATAGCACAGTATTATTTTTAGAAACTGAAAACAATGATGGACTTCATTTTGTCAGTCCTGTGTGTACGGTATGTGTTGAAGTAGGCTTTATTTTCACTGCATTTTTATAGACTTGATGTTGTATATTTAGGAGGTGACCTATTTGTAATTAGCTGTACATGTGCATTATTATATTTACTTCACACAACTAGTGATAATCAATGGAAGTATAATTGTCAGCTAATGTTGCAGTAATAAGATAATTCATTCTAGCTTGATCAGTTACTTTATTGTCACAACAAAGATACTGAGTCGCTAGATGAAATATAAATGTAAAAGCAGCAAAACTACAACTATAGCCTACTTAGATATTTAAGGTGATGTTTCACCCTTTGCCTCTCTGTTCAGTTCATGCTGACGCTGCCAATGCAACTCAAAGGACCACTGACTGAGTAATACCATGCGTTGTGTCACAGGTGAAATGAATTATGGTCATTGTAGTACAGTAATTCATTTTTCAGTGTTTGACAGCATTAAATCTTTGTCTTTAATAAACTGCATTGGCGAGAAATGCTACATTTCAACACCAGTGCATCACTGTTGGCTGTTAATATACTCAATGGGAAATGGGAAACCCTGATACATTCATTGTGCTCAATTGTAGGAAGTTTCATTGTTGATAAATGTATTGAAAACCGCACAACGCAATTTTGCACATTAGCAGCACCAAGTGGCAGCAAGAAGTAAAATAACTGAATTGTGAGACTGAGACGGTGAAATCTTTTGGCAGCAGGTTCAACCATCGCTGATGAATTCCCAGTTTCTCAGGATGGAGCGGTCGCTCAGTGTTGTTGACAGTTTTGTATTTCCCTGTAAAGTTTCAGTTTGTCTCTTCCTGTGTGGAGAAGATTTCCCACCAGTGACAATACCCAACACTAGAAATGAATTTAGGCAAACAGGTTGAATCTAGGGTCTCTTAATGACACACTTCTCTGTTGCTTTGTGATTTAGGCTGATAAATGAGTATGTTTACATAAAAATATTTCTTTTTTTTGTTGGGGAACGAGGTGCCGGTGGTCCTGTTTTAATGGTTTTGTTTGGTTAGTTTTAGTGTTCTCATATTTTTGGTAGCTTAAGGGGAAGCTAACCTCCGCCTGATTGGGCCAGGCGCTTCCTCATCCTGTTGTTCTGGGTTCTGGTGGTTTGGCTGGGCCTCTTTGACCCTTCAGGCATTGGATTTTTTATTTTCATTTTGGGATTATGTTGTAAAATAATGACTTTTGCCTCGAAGCTCAGGATGGTGCCATTAATATGTTGCTGATCTCATGGTTTATTCAGGATGTAACACAAGGATTTAAACTTGACAGTGCTGAGTGTTTGGAAATGCATGTGTATGCCTCATGATGTGAACAGCCTCCCGTCCCAAGGGACAAATAGACTACGGTACCCTTGACCCCAGCACAGCTACGAAATCAAGCTTATGTGACTGTAAAAGTTCAGCTCTCCATACATTGTACACTGAATAGCTCCTGTTGCTTGATGACACGACAAATTAGATACTTGGCCCTCTGGATTACAGCTTTGGCAGAGAGCTGTTCACAAATATTGACTCAGCTGTCCAAGATCATAGGAATACATGTAATTTCTGTTTTATGGTGGATTTTCCCTTTAAGATGCATGAACACAGGTGCCTCTTCAGGAGCCTGAGCTCGATGTAAGCACTGCTTTAACCACTTTACAGCATGACCAACGTGGCATTAAACTTATCATGAGTATCTTCTCTCGACTGGCTTCTCGGAGAGCAGACAAATCTCCTCTCACCTCTTTCAATCAAATCAGGGTCAAAATAATCTTTAGTCGCTTAATTGCCCTTACAATCTATCAACCTCATAGCTAAGCCTGCCCACTTGGAGGAGGAAAGGAGGCATGGCGTGTAACACCGCTATGACAAAGAGCATGGCAAAGGGAGACTGACAGCAGAAGGCATAGTTGGGGAAGCGAGCAGCTAATCTTTTAGTCCATTCCCCACTTGTCTGAACACATTTGCTTCTGGCTTGAGGCTTATCCCTACAGATGTATATCTGTCAACAGAAAGTAAGCAGAGCAGCAGCAGCTCTTTTGGAGCACAGCTGTCCCCTTTACTGGATTATTCACATGCAGTGGTATACAGCGCAGCACCATGGCCAGCACTCGGCAGCTTTGAGACGTTCTGCAGGGATAAGCTAACCCTCAGCAGTGAGGAACCGGTATCCTTGAATGTAAACCACCTTCCTCTGCCATACCTTGCCTTCAGCTCAACCAGCTTATTCCAGCAGCCTGATTATTCCAGCCCACAGGAGATGCGCCCATGCATTTCTTACAGGCTCCCTGTGTCTCGCACTCTGTGACATTTAGGATTCACTTTCGCTAGGGTCCAATATGTATTCATTTCAAGAGATTTCCAATACACCCAGATCCAACTTAACACGTAAGTCCATTTTCACGTAAAAGAACAAAGAAGTGGTGCAGCAGCAAATGAGGATCAAACTTGTGGGTGGTACTGGTATTCACTGGTGTTCACTGTCCTAATGTTGCGGAAGGGGTTGCTTGGCATCCTGCATTTTAACGGGAGGGACTGCTAATCCTAGATGCATTCTTGAAAAATTATTGAACCAAATAAGCATTTTGGTTTCTTTCCCAGGCACATTTAGAGTAGCCCAGGGAAAGGCTAGGAAATACTTTGATGCATGATTTTATTCCCGATCATCTAAAGTTCTGTAGGATGGTTTCATTTGTGCTTCATTTTCCTTTTAGGCATAATTAATTTAAAAGTATTTTACACATTTGATATGTTGGTACAAGGTGATTGGATTTAGTTACATTTAAAATCTTTAATGTAGGATGAGCAAAAAATGTTCCAATTCAAATATATTCTGTTTGTTGTGCTTAATTGTTGGCATTTCCATATTGATCAATGCAAACGAAAACATTTAAATAATGCAGAGCATTTCAGAATATAGATGCATTAATATGCATGTGATGTACATGTTTCTTATTTCTGAATAAGCCTTGGTATGGAATATTAATACATCTCTGTGTTTCAAATATATCCTTCTAATGAATGATCTCCATTTCAAAGGTTGTAAATAAACAGGGTAATATTATGTTATTTCATATAAATGTCCTAAATGTCCTAATAATTGAATCATATAATGGCAAATCACCCAAAATGGTGTTCCATACACATTTGTGGCATTTGTGGCATTGTTAGGTCCACGATTTCTGAAATCTTCTTGATCATTTGAAAGCTTTCGGTACCTTTTAGCCTCATATTCATGTAAGGTGGTATAAATCAAATGGCTTCCTCTTCTACTGTTCATAGTAATTTATAATGATGTGTCAACAATAAAAAGTGGGTAAGCCTTCTCTTTGGAAAACCACACACAATGTGGTATATTTGTCAAGGAAAGTAAATACATCAAAGGCTTTACACGAAGCTCATGCATGTTTGAATTATACATACATTTTCCCACCCAAATCACAGAAGAGCATATTATTTGTTCATCATTTTCATTTCCATAATTGCCACAATTACATCCAGTATAGCATCATGAGCATAAATAAGGTACATATGGGAATTATTCATTTTGAACCTATTTTTTCTCTTTCGGTGCATATGGTTTTGAGACTAGATGCTAGGAAACAAATGAGCGACTTTCATTTATCCTCTGTTTTGCCTTGATTACTGCCCCCACACATTTTAGTCAAACACACACCAACGCCCAAATGTCATCTGCAAGTTATACTTGCCAAAACGTCTGAAGAGATAAGAAATGACCAAAGTCTCTACGCTCAAACAAAAACATGTTCCCTTGGCAGTATGAGAGTTCTTTGGGCTCTGTACAAAAGACGGTGATGAAACACTTGTGTGAAAGGAATGTCAGTGCAAAGCAGAGAAGCTGTGACCAATGGACAAACACGTTGAACATGAAAGCAAACCTCTAGCACCACCACCACCCCACAGGTCTGCACAGAGTCTAAGTGTAGCTGTGCCACATGGCTAATTAGCATGACTAGCCGACCAGACAGCTAACGTGTTAATTGGCCCGACAAAACTGTCTGGTGCTGGCATGAGCTGTTTTGGGTCCAATATGTCTTGGTGACATCGGTGCAGTGTTATGGCAACAACTCACAGTGACATACAGTAAGTACATAATGGTTTTCTACTTTGTGTTTATTGTGTATTTTATTGTATTTAGGCCTTTTTGCATTATATTTTGTCTTTTCAATATCAATCAATAAAGTATCTATCTATCTATCTATCTATCTATCTATCTATCTATCTATCTATCTATCTATCTATCTACCTATGTATCTATCTAGCTATCTATCTATCTATCTATCTATCTATCTATCTTTCTATCTATCTATCTATCTATGTATGTATCTATCTTTCTATCTATCTTTCTATCTATCTATCTATCTATCTATGTATGTATCTATCTTTCTATCTTTCTATCTATCTATCTATCTATCTATCTATCTATCTATCTTTCTATCTATCTATCTATCTATGTATGTATCTATCTTTCTATCTATCTACGCTATGCTACATATACACATTGGTATATTTAGCATCCTATCACTATATGCATTTAGGCAGCACAGAGAGTCCAGCAATGCATCTGAGCAAAATACCAAGAGATAGTTGTACTGAGTAGGATGGGTAAGGAGGAAATAGCTCTGAGCATTTTGGAGCATGGACCCAGCTCTTGAGATTAAAGTCTTGTCTACAGTAACACTGCAATGTG
This sequence comes from Hoplostethus atlanticus, assembly GCA_034670405.1. Classification (NCBI taxonomy): domain Eukaryota; kingdom Metazoa; phylum Chordata; class Actinopteri; order Trachichthyiformes; family Trachichthyidae; genus Hoplostethus; species Hoplostethus atlanticus. Next base: position 6,137,000 of record JAXDDX010000003.1, on the reverse strand, counting down.
TGATGTGGCACCATTGGGCCATAATCACATAGGACACCTTTTTTTGTACGTGCCTGCATCTTCTTCAGTTGTTTTCAATGGTTTGGTCATGGAAGGCGCTAGTGGTGGGCGGTATATTGGTGGAAACGATACACCACCAGGCATCTGTGCTGAGGTTTAGATTCGCCTGCACTGTTTCTACTGAATGAGCCAGAAAGGCTGGAGGCAAACACTCTTTGGCTGAACACTAACCATGTGGACATTTACATTCCACTGACTTAGCATCAAGCAGTTGGTCATTGGTCACATAGTTGTTGAAAACACGTGGGTAGCGGCGCTTTACGAGTAGAGTAGCACTTATGTGTGTTTGTTTATGCAAGCAGGGACATGAGGCTTGAGGGAGGTGAAAGTGACTCTGACCAAAATGAAAGCCAGCAGAACAAAGATACAGAATAATGTTTCCATTATGTGGACATGGTTTGGTTATCAAACGTCAAGCTTTGTCAGGGGTGGTAAGAACAAAAGTGATCCGAATGTAAAAAGTTGAATTCATAAATGTTACGGCACTGTTGAAACCCTAGGCAAAGACCTAGGCAAAGGTTATTTTTCAAATAAATCACCAGAAAAACAACTGCATAGCAACAGGAGTGACACTCTTGCCCTCACTGTTAATAGTGACACTCACAGCTGCATTTTGCATTTGAGCAGGAGATAAAAGCTTCCTATATGATCGCGGCCTCATGATACCAGGAGCATTTAACTTGCAACTTTAAAAAAACACTGTATGTCCAGTTAAACCGTCATGCTTTAAAGTTTGTGAACCTGTTGTGCAATTATAGAAAATTTGAGTTTTTACCGTGCAATCCTTATCTAATCAAAATGAAAATTACTAATTTCATATGTTTTAGAGGAAATTGTGCATGTAGTAAAACTGAAATAGGTTAAAAGGAATTAGTGCAGGTGTAAAAATAAGTGAACCTCCTCTTTCATTAGTTATATGATGTGGGTAAGTAGAGTCAGGTGGGTAAATAATTGGGTATGAATTTAACCAAGCAAAAGCCAGATCTTTGGGGAGGAGTTTGTGTGGCACTTTCATAAATACAGGAAAGAAACCTGGTCAGTTTGGTGTTACACATGCAGGTGAAAGAAAAACACTATGCTGCGATCTAAGGAGACCTCAGAGGACTTCAGGAAGCGAGAAGTGAGTGCACATCAGTCTGGGGAAGGTTATAAAGTCATATCAAAAAGACTTGGGCTTCATCAGTCCACTGTGAGACAAATACTACACAAATGGAGAGAATTCAACACTACAGTGACTCTGCCTAGGAGTGGACATCTTTCTAAAATATTACCAAGAGCCACAAGAAAAATATTAAAACTAGTAAACAAAACAACCCAAGAATAACATCCAGAGATCTACAAACCACCATTACTGCATTTGATGTTATTGTGCATCCGTCAACAATAAGAGGAACAGAAAGATAGAAAGGCATTCATGCAAGGGTAGCTGGAAGAAGCCTCTACTGTCTAAAAAGAACAAAGCTGAACATTTTCAGTTCAGAAACCGGAAGATTTCTGGAAGTCTATGGACAGATGAGTCCAAAATGTAACTGTTTGGTTGCAGTCAAAAATGCCACGTTTGACGACAACCCACCAACAAAACAGCAAGTGTCATGGTCTGGGGCGTTTTTTTTTTCCTCTGGACGACTCGACATCTGTAAGGGAACCATGAATTCTGAGGGATACTCAAGGAAGATACCAGAAAGTGATCAGTGGCTTTAGGAGATGTTTACTCCAAGTCATCGCTGCTATAGAAGATATGCATTGAAGGTGTTCACATATTTTTGCACACAGGGACATCTGAGTTGTTGTTTCTTTGGGATAGCTTCATTAAGATTTGGATAAGGATTTAATAAGGTTATTCCCCTATAATATATAAAATAATGACCACCCCCTGAACTGTTCACAAACTTTCAAACATGACTGTATACTCAAAGATAACAACATAATTTAGTAATGTTTTTTAAATGAAAAAAGACTAAAGTTCAATTCCCATGTGGCCGGTGAAGTGGTTAATTGAACACAAGCATGTAGTATGAGTGGTTTAAAGATAGAGTTGCGGTTAAACGTCAGATAGAGGATAAAGGTGAAATTACTGTCAAATACATGCTGTTGAGTGTGGAGGACACTTACACATATCTGTAGACTTTTACTTGTTTTTGGATAAGAGAAAGAGATTGAACACCATTGCCTAGTTGTTTAATCTGGGGCCTAGGCTGTCTCTCCACCTTTTCTTGAACACAACGATTTGGCACTTGGACTAAAAATACGTCTCCACAGACGATGCGGTTGACAAGATCTAATCAGACTTAAATAGTACTCTGCTATATGTGACAGCTGATATTTGGCTTGCCGATGATGCAATATGGAAAACACATGAAATATAACCCTGTAGTGCTTGAAACTTTGAATAGAGGACTACTGCTCAGTTAGTAGCCTATTTGTTTAGCTGTGGTTCTCAAAAGTGGGGTCCTTGAAGTGGGTCCCCAGAAAAAACAGGAATAGTTTAATTCCTCTATAATTGAACTCACTAGAAATGATCCCAATCAGATGATGTATAAGAATGGCCATTCCCATCATAGGTCATACCATTATTATCACACTAAATCAGCAATGAGAAAAAAAATCTTCCTATATGTCTCTGGCACAAAATCCTATCAAACGGGGGTCCGTGGCCCTATTATGTGTCTATTTGAGAGTCCTTGACATGAAAACGTTTTCCACCCCCCTCTGCTCTATAGGCGTTATATCTGCGCACCGGTCGCCTACAGGGCGGTGGCTGCGCAAGCATGTCCAAGAGCGGGACGGTCTGTGGGGAGTTAAGGGAGTTGTCATAAGAAGACAGTGAAGCCTGCCTGCAGAGAACCATCACACACGGTGTCACCTCGGTTTGATCACGGCATCCTAACTTTGGATGAGGGACTGCATGGCTTGCACGGTGAGTAATGGATACCGCACTCAGCTGGAAACAATGTCTTTCTTGGGAGTACCCCCCGCGCGCGCGCGCACACACACACACACACACACTACACTACACTAACTACAGCGCGCATATTGCCTCCCTGGTTGAGACAAAAACCTCAAAACCTCAACTCAAATGCAACGACGTGCGTTGCTGTTTCGAAGAGAAAAGGCTGAATCATGCAGAATCCTAACTTCTTTTCATCCTTGAAAATCAGTCACGCTTAAAAGGCCCACATCGACCCTACAATAAGTTAAAAACAAAAAATGCTTCACTCAATGACACCCGTGTCACAACAAACAATGAAGGCGCTCGCCGACAGAATCAGAATCACCCACAGTGCATCATCACCGTGCCAGGTTCACGAGAGAGGTAATGCTTCACAATTGGACGACAATGAGAATAAAAATACGGTAGGCGACTGCAGGCGGCACAGCTGCAGCCTAATGCCGTGTGTAAATAACACTAAATGACGGTAGCATCCAAGTTGTCTCCCATACAAAACTTGTGCAGCCGCATTCTGCTTTCAGGTCATTGCGCTGCACAATTCAACTTCCAGGCATTCCCACACAGTCGGCTACGACAGCCCAAACCGGAAAAAAAACTCCACTGTAAAACTGATGCGCAAATTGGCATTTAAAGGGAAAAAAAAAACAATCGTTTTACATTTAATACTTAAAATCACACGTGACAAGATCGTAATTATCTTCCACTTCACGCAGTCCCCCGCACACCACGCCCGTCTATAATACAGCAATATTCAGGGGGCTCACCTTTGAAGACGCTTGCACAGAGGCTGTAAAGGATGAAGATCAAGTGCTGCTTGAGAATCATATTCTTCTCGTTTCCTTGACAAATTTACGTCGACACTCCACTCACGTTTTTTTATTCTTCTTTTTTTTGTCTCGTCGGGATGGACTTATCCAGGTAAAGGTGCAGTATCGGGGCTGACTGGAGTTACATTGGCACCTTGGCAGGGATGAACTCTGCTTTCCAAGGAGAAGTCCCTGTTGTATTTTCGCAGATCCGGGGGCAGTGATAACTGTGGTGAAGCAGGACGGCAGAGATGCTCGTCGGGAAGTGCAGCTCCTGCCTCCCTTTATTGCCTTTCTCTTTCACTCGCTGCAGAGAGCAAGAGTCCCGCCCACGCCTTTTGACTAATGAAGACGCTTCACCAATGGAAAACACCTAGAAATACTTCTGATCTCTGGTCAGTTGTCAAAACTACACGTTCTGACAAGGGTTACTTTTTTGGCAAAAACTACATCCCTTTCGAAAGAGAGCTACAGTGATCCTATGATGCATTTTAAAAGGATAGTAAAGAAATGCCACAGCAGAAGTTACAGGAATATGATAGGAATATTACAGTGATACTATAGGAGATACCATATTACAGTTTTTCTCAGTTGCTTTAGTACATTTCTCGAATCACCCTTAAGATTTGCAAAACAGTAAGCGCATTTCTCGAAACAATTGGTACAAACAAATGGATTACCTGCAAAAGCCCGTAACTTGCTCAAAATCCTTAGTTCATCTCTCAAAAGTAAATCTTTACGTCAATGAACATGTCAGTCCATCAGAATGACATGTCCTTGTGTCATTGAGTACAAACAAGATAGTCAGAATGCTTAGCCATGTTGTCAATATAACATTGTACTGATGGAAACTATGGCAAATGATTGAATTGCACTTTTTCTGTCTGGCATATATCGATTTCAGAAGACATTTACAACCAGTAATTGTCAAATTGTCAATCATAATTGTTAGTCATTTGCCTAAATGTGCTAAAACATTTGCAAATGGTAACAAAGAAAAATGCTCTTTCTGTTGTGCTCAGGTAACAAAATGTTGTGAAGAATTTCACATATTGTTTTGATGACTTCAACTGTCATCCGAGAATTGAGCCAAAGCAACTGAGAAAAACTGTAGTGAAAGTCAAGATTCATCAATTCAGGACACATTTACAAAAAAAGTCTAATAGAAATGGTTGACATGCTTGATATGCTTGACAGATTATGACAACTGGTTCAACCATTTTGCATGCAATGACTTATTCAATGAACTAGTGCCTAGATGTTCTGGGGGGTGAGACTAATAGAGAACCAATATAATACATTTTGATCAACATGACATAAACTATTGATAATGTAGGAAACAGCAGACAGTTGGACATAATCATTTGCATGAATGTGCCAAAGCATTTGCAATTTTCAAAAGAATGAGAAGCTGATTTTATGATGTGCACAAGTGACTAGATGATGTGGCGGTTGAACAAGTAGTTTTGAGAATTTCAATTCTGATCTGAGAAAGCGACCAAAGCGACTGAGAAAAACTGTAACACCACACAGTACAATAACGTTACAAGAGGCCTGTAAACTCACTGTTGAGTAGGCTACCACAGACGCACTATATGTATTATAGTGATTATATTATAGTGATTTGTTTAAGAGGAATTGTCCTCTATTGCAGGTTTTGTGCATACACAGCAAAACACAGCAGTGTTAATTTAACTGCAACATATATATATATATACATATAGTCCACACCCATAATTTAACAATGAGTTGGCAAACTACACTCCAAATGAAAATTAGTTGTGTAGTGGGAGTTTTATCTCTGACTGTACAGTGAAAGGATGGTGGGTAGAAAAGAAGGTCCTGCTCATGCTGTGTGGAAGGGAGGCTGGCTCCCCAAAAGGTTGTGACCCAGCGGCAGGGTGTGTGTCAGGAATCACTGCACAGTCACAGGGGAGGTTAATGGGCTGCTGGACATCCCTCTTCCTTCCAAGGCTCCTATGAGCGGTGTACAGAAATGAGTGTGACCATCCACAACTAAAGACAGAGAGCAGAGCAGTGGCTCCAGCCAGGGATCGTTTTCTAAGCCCGTAGTGAGGATTTTACACATGGTTTAACATGCTGCTGGGCGAATTTGGTTCAATCTTGCACAGTAGCCTTCCGTGCCACTCCCACTTCAGATCAAACGCTGACCTGGCCGTATCACCTTAGGAAAAAAAAGCTTTGTTACTGAAAATATATCTTGGGCTCTCAAATCAATGATACATCTCTCAGAGAAGCAGAGGAATAATTGAAATGACTGCTGAGCCATCATCCATTACCTGATCAACTAATCAACAGGATCACAAATGAGAAATTGAAGCAGCATTTTTCAGCACGTTATATTTCATTGTAGCTTCACCGTGATATGTGCTCGTTCACTTTTGTCTGCTGACGTTGCCTATTAGCTCTTTAAACCTAGAAACATTTGCATCTGTAATCCCGGCGGAGCCATCGTTGCCTCTCTGAACTGTACACCTTGAAGGACTGAGCGCTCTAGTGTGACATACATTCTCCATATAACTCACTTATAATTCAGAGCAGAACTTTACAGAGCCAATTACCATGAGGATGGTGGTAAAGAATCAATCCCATGTGTCCTGAAGGTCAATTCCTCGTCGTTTCATTGGATCTTTGAGAGCGGGAATTCTACTCATGCGCCTTGAAAACAGAAAGAATTGATTAAGCATGTGGGTTCAGCAGAAAAGAATGAGATGCTGACACAGATCTGTAATGCAGAGAAGCATGTTCTCTTTTGCAATTCACTCTGGGGCATTATAGTGCGTGGTCTGAGTTTGTACAGCAAATTGACCTCCGCCTCCCTTTAACCCCCTTCTTCAGTGCTGCCTTCCCTTAAAGCTGCCCAGTTGTGTGCATTTCCAGATTAAACGAGGTCATCGGCCACGCATTGATCTGATCTAGATACAGTAAATAAAACTGTTTGGGTCCAACTACATGTGCATGCCACTAACAATATGCTACTCCATGTGCTCTTTCTGTCCATTTGTTTCATTATTATAACTTGTTTTAACACATCATTAGCTCACAATGACAGTATTGGTAACACATCAATCACTTGAGTTTCCACTCAAAATTAAAACTTGTGAGATCATGACCCAAGTGCCAGCTTGCGATGTGCAGAGATGTGAAAGAAAAAAAACAAAGGCTTTTGTGTTTGATAAAGTTCTGGCTGTGTAAGCCGAATTATATCAATGGACTATGTGCATAAAACATGTCACCCTCCTGGACTGATATTCAATCCTCCTCACTGATCGTTGCACAAGAAAAGCACACAAGACAGCTGACCCAAAAATTCTGAGTCCATAATTCATTTAAGGTTGAGCCTGAATGACATCAGTTCTGAAGGCTGACATGCTTTATGCACACAGTCCACTCCAAGATCAAGCTCTTAGACACAGGCTGTGTCAATCTTCTCGTCTTGGCATTCCAGCGATGAACACTAGACCATAAAATGCAGATTCATACAAGATTTTAAAGGGGAAATAAGTGAGATTTTTACTGCCTCATAGCATAAAATGACCTATATATGGGTTGATCAATACCACTGACTAAACAATTACTTCACCAGGTGCTGATATTTCTGGCTTTCAGAATCACTTTCTGGCCCGTGAGAGTTGTGTAGTAGGAAATCAGTTATATCGATGTTGTTGCAATTCCTACTGGTCACTGCCAGAGGTCAATAAAGGTCATAGATTAATTTATGACCCTTTAAGATTTCTATGACATTTTTGAACTCCAATGTAGTAAACACATTAACGCCTAACATATTGCAAAACATATTAAGGCACTTCAACTTAAAAACATAAGTTTCCTTTCTGCCTTGAAATTTAAAGTTGACTGAAAGTACAGAATAATTGGGTCAAAGTTCATGAGTTCTTACCTAAGACAGTATGTTTAAAATGTCATGTTGACTAGTGTTTATTAGTTGAGTTCACTAATGGCTGAATTGCATCCCAGTGTTATTTATTCTTTCACTAGTAAGATGTTTTTTTATTGTCAGTTGTTCATGTGGCACAAAATTATTTCACCATGTGGCAAGAAATACACAACTCACTGTAAATCTGTAGGTGTAGTGACTGAACTCAATACCAATTTTCATAACGGTTATCATGAGTTTAATTTAATTTAATTAATCAGAAGTTGACATATGATTCAGCTAAAACTAGGGTTGCAAAGGGGCAGAACATTTCAGGACATTTTCCATGGGAAATTAAGCTCAGGAATTTGGGGAATTTTCAACAATTTGTATTGCAAAAGTTAGCCTATAGCCTATTTGTTGGAAAATACACATACAATGCTATTCTAGATCTCGCAGCATGTTAAAGTTAATGGGAATTCAGTTGAATTTCAACTTTCTAAATGTCTTCCATCATATGTGCAGTGCATTCTTTCATCAAGAGCAGATAAACATCAGCATGCCAAATAATTGAAATTCAGCAGACTAGTTGCAGCCCTCTGCATGCACAGTGCATTCTTCCATCACATGTGCAGTACAGATCATTCACAGCTCAATATTGCAGGGATATTGATGCTACACCCACACTACTTGAGGCCAAGGATCACATGCAACCATGCAGGTCAGTTTCGATGATATTACTGGGATAAATATACATTTATCTATCTATCTAGTACCGGGTACCCTTTTACCTGCAGAACAGCCTAAATTCTTTGCGGTATTGCGGATTCAACAAGGTGTCCTTCTGCACACCACTGTTGTAAAGAGCTGTTATTTGAGTATTTGTGGCCGTTCTGTTTGCTTGAACAAGTCTGCCCATTCTCCTCTGACCCCTCCCATTAACAAGGTGTTTTTGGCGCACTGGATGTGTTTTTTGTTTCTCCACCATTCTCTGTAAACTCTAGAGACCGTAGTGGTGAAAATCCCAGGAGGGCAGCTGTTTCTGAGATGCTGGAACCACCACGCCTGGCACCGACAATCATACCTCACCATGTCTGTATGCTTTATGTTGAGTGACAGCCACATGATTCGCTGTTTGGAGGAGCAGGCTATTTGCGTTAATAAAGTGGCTGGTGAGTGTATTTGTCCTATGGCATTTAATTTTAACTACTAAACACTAAATCAAAATATGTTTATCTAGTGTATTCTGCCTTCCACTAGCCAGTTCTCTGTTGTCATACAAGAATGTAGGTTATAGTTTGACGGTTGTAGTACGGTTGTTATCTTTGTGAAATGCACACACTCACAATACAAACTACTAAAAACATTGTGCACATATTGTCATCGCACTTATAACTTTTAACCTTCTTCAGCCACATTTTCAAGCACTTCTGCCTCCCCTCCCTCCCATGAAAATTGCACGTAATGTTATTTTGAAAAGTTTAACTTTACTTCCATTACAGGATTTGTTTTTTTTATGTGGATGAGTCATGATTTCTTAAAACATTTGTGGAACCTGGCCCGGAACATTTTGTTAGCTTGTCATGTACTTTGTGGACGGCATATTCCTTTAATTTGACATTCAATTCATTCAATCTTGGTAACAAAATAGGGAAAGCATATACCACAACTCATGTCAAGCTAATGATTGTGCATGAGGTTGAAAAAAGAGGCTTTATTTGGAGGATATATTGGCCTTTAAAACATTTAATTGGTAAAAAGAGGTGGTAGTGGTAATAAAGGGAAGCTCTGCGTACATGATTCAACTCTAAATACTCATCCATGTCGACCATTGTCTCAATAGCACATTGCACATTACGCATCACACATCAGTACACATTAACAGATGCAGAATAACAACACCAATGTAGACACATATATTAGCGCTTAGCTCATTCTGGTAAACTAGCTTAGTCCTAATTGATACATTTGATACTTTTCTTAATTGAGGGTTTAAGAATTAAGAGTGGTAATATTGCTGTTCACGGTTGTACCTATGCCATCCTACCATAGAACTGAGGGTTGCATTTAAAAGAAATGGCTCCGACTGTACCGGTAGCAAAGCACTTTGTGTATATTTCTTCATATGCAACTGTTAGAATCCAGTGTTTCTGACACATACATGCTTTTTCCTGTCAGCGCTGTACTGGGAAATAAAACCTTCAAGCTGTCTAAAGGTTGAACTTTAACATTATGTAATCATGAAGGAGCTTTATGTTCTTTGTGCCTTTCCCCATCCTTGTAAGAATATTTGTTATTGATGGCTCGTGGGGATACAATTCCATCTGTTCATTGCCTTATTGATGGGACACTGGGAACGGCTACATTTGATAATGGGTTTTCTGTACCAAGCAGAGAACATGCAAGTCAGCACTCCATGGATGTCACTACGCAGCAAAATTATAAATAATCACTCAAACGTGTTGCCTGGAGATATATATACCTCAGTGCAATTCAAATTAGTGTGTTTATCTATTTGCAACATATCAAATATGTATAGATATGATATGATCATGTCGTATCATGATAGCTGCAGGTATGCAGGTCCCGATCACTTTTTTTCCAATAAAAGTCAAGTCATATGCTCAGCTAATCTGAAGAGATGTTTAAAGTATATATATTTTTTAAATCAATTCTTTATATCAACCATATGCCAACAAAAGTGCCAGTGAGCTGGAGGGGAGACAATCCAATGAGCAATGCCACGTATAAAGGGAAAAGTATTCCGTCTTGGTAACCTTTTACCTAAAACCAGGTTTATAGTACGTTGAAAACTCTCAGACAGCGCTTCATAATAGCTACATGGGACATTTGGGGACCATAATAAAAGTCCCCCCGGACCAATACTGATAAAAAACACATTTAATTTAATTTATCATCACTATCATATATACTGCAGGGCTGGTTGCTAGCTATAAACTGTATTCTATATTTGTAAAATAGTCATTGCAAATATTCTAGTGTCAATTAATTGGCAACAACACTACATCAGCAGGCCGTGGTGCCAAATGTTATTTCTGACTTTCTGAGATTAGATTTTAAAATGAGCTCTATTCTTCAAATGTATATATATAAAGCATCACGGTGAAAACTATTTCTCTTGCCTGTAGCCGACGAAGGCCTCAGTTCTGCCTAGATTATAAACTCATTAGTTTAGTAAACGAATCAATTTGAGGGATATATGTAGCTGCTTCACTAACATTTCAAACTATTTACAAGCTTAGCCTACTCCCACTGATTTTGCTAAAAATGATTTTTTTTGCAGATAGTGGCTCCAACACTTATTCAAATAATATTTTTTGTTGAATAAAAGCACATTTTACTATGAAATAGTATTTTCTGTTTAACATTTGTCCATTCTATTTGCTTGTTTTCTAGATACATTCAGACGATAATCAATCCTCAGTTAAAATGACCTTGGGCTAACAGAAAACCCACAATCCTATTGTGAGAATCCAATATTTTGAAAGAATACAACATTTTGAATACCCTCTGATACCTTAAAATCAAAAGTGATGTTAAAGAGCACTACCACGAGTAGTTTTTGCTTTTCTGTGAAATGTTTGAACACATTTTGATTGTTCAATCATTTTTATACAGATAATGGTGAATGTAAGTTTGTAGACTAAAATCCTTGATCACCTGTGAAGACCTTTTAAATTCATATGCAGGGAGGTTGGAGGAATCTGGGTGTTTGTCCACGCAGCTTTCCAGTCTGTGGCTGCAGCATGCAGGGCCATGTTGGAGTCCCCGTGGTCCCCCATGCTTATGAAGATGCTGACTGAGCTGCAGCTGATGCCCCACACCAGATCCAGATGCTTCACCCAGCCCATTGAGCAATTCTATGTTGATTAGCCCTTTAAAAGACGTCTAAATGGTTTATGGTGTCTAGGCTAAAATTAGGCTGCGTAGGGTTTAGAAGTGAAAGACATTATCTCTGTATACATATGTATACATATGGACTTCTCTGGTGCATATTTTGTGATATCTACAACTGTTTGTGCATTGTTGTAAATATGTAATAATGTAATAATGTAATAACTACTTGGTCTAAAACTGGACAATACACAGTCAAAAAGATATGAGAGCTACAGCATAGGCGTGATGTTGAAAAGACATGTAGTGCTCAGTGGGAAACGTTCTTATTGTGTTTATTCAGTGTACATTGTTATTAACATTTAATCTTTCTTGCCCACTCTTGGCACAAGTGCATGCCTGATCATCCTGGAGGGGGATCCCTCTCTGAGTAGCCTGTTTATGGGAGCTTTTGGGGGGGTGTCATATTTCATTTTTTTGTTTTCATAATGTGGGCGCTGTGAGGCCCTTTGAGACTGTAACTGTGATTAAGGGCCGTACAAATCAACTTGACTAGACTAATCAAGACCACTCCAGTGGAGACACCTTGAACGAGACCAAGAAAAGAAAAAACAACTCTTCTCCATTTACACATTTTAGCCTACTATATATAATGCTGCTAAAGAATGTTACAAACATAACTTGAATACCTTGAATACTTTGAACTAGCTATAAGGGACATTTTTGAATGTCTTTTGAAGGTCATTGTTTTACTGCCCCAAAGCACAAAATGACCATAATGTATCTGTGGGGTTTGATAGGCTTGCTGATCCATGCCAGTGACTCAACCATTACTTGGCCAGATGCTGAGATTTCTGGCTTCTGTATTATTTATTGGAATTAAAAAGTCCCTGCCCAACTTGAGACAATTTTGATTTTGCTCTCAAAACATGAAGTACAAAAATATATGTTGTATTCCCTAAAAGCCCCAATTGCACATTTTCAGCATTTAATTGACCTCAGTTTTCGAGTAAGTTGACATATAGCTCTGGCTGTAAGAGCACTTCTTCTTGAGAAAAATATTTCGGTAGCATTTAACGCCGAAGTGCTTACAAAGACACCCAGTATAGTGCTGTAGTTTGCTGTTGTATTACCCACATCAAAGAATTAATAGGCAGAACCTCAGTATGGCTCATTACTTTGAAATGCAATGCTAAATAAACATGGTGACACAACAGACTGCCCCTTATTTCCTACTGAAACTACTATTGAGAGATGAGTCATCTCTCGGCCATGAGATGTGCATGGCAATTACAGTATCATTACAGCACAGCTCTCAGAGCATGGAGCTGTAATAATTCAATCAATACTGGCCTTTGTCTTAAACTTTTCAGACCCAGCATCTTTTCAAGGGCACGCGCTGCCCCTGCGGGACTCCTCTGGAGGCATATCCAAGCAGACGCTCCACTCTCCGGCGCTCCAGCCGTGCCGATACACACAAAAGTTAGTGCCCTGGTTATGTAGAGCGAAGTGCTTTGTGTTGGAGCTCACGTCCACGATAGCCCACGGCAGCTGGTGTTCTCACAGACCACTGCATGGAAAATGGGCTGATTTTAGAATTTAGCTGCCCATGGTGGATTTCTCACTCCGTGCTTATTGCGGCCAAAATCACTTTGATATGGACCTGCACAAGATTAACAGCAAGATTTTGCCCAGATTTCACTCCCCCGGTCTCAGTTTTGTCAGTTTGCAGTCGTTGCTTTGCTGCATTTACTGTCATTGTTCTGCTACAACAAAAGCAGGTTCATTACCATACAGTAAATGAATATTTGCATTTGAATTCAAGGTTCAGGCTCTGGTGCATCTGTTGTTATGATACTTTAGTCTGCATTAAAAATACCAATATTGAGATGCCATTTCAAGAAGCAAGTTCATTGCATCATGATCATCCCTGTAAGGAAAGTCGAGGACTTGAAGGTCAAGTCAAGTTTGTTTGTATAGCTCTTAATCACAGTTACAGTTTCAAAGGGCTCAACGCCCACATTATGAAGACAATTAATGAAGACACACAATTTTATACACTAACATAAATGATACTGATGCATAATAGATTAAAAAATAATATGAAAATCTGACAATCTTACACTGATCAAAAAGAAAAAACAGCACATTCCCCCGCGTCTAGCAGCTCCTACTCACAGCGCAGTTTACAAAGAGCCATGAGTAAAACATTTAAGAACTATTGCACTTTCCGAGCAGATTGCTACCAAAAGTTTTGAGATTTGGATTATTATGTTATGCACAAAATTATGATGCTAGTGTCTCATAGCTCATCAGCACTCCCGGCACCTCCTTTGCTTATCTTTGCATAACTACACATCCTGGTCATGTTTCCTTTCTCCTCCTGACCATCTGTTCCCCGCTGCCAATCTTCCGAGTGTGCCAGCTTGTGCTTCTACTTCCTCTCCCCACTGAGTCAATCTTGGTATTGATACCATACACTCTGGCCGTCTCTCTCTCTCTCCCTCTCTCTCTCTCTTTCTTTCGCTCTCTCTCTCTCTGACACACACCAATCACACTGTATAGTGCAATAGTGTTGCGTGAAGGGAGTCTCGAGTGCAGCAGGATAGTGTGCACAGTAGCAAGTTGTCTCACAAGTGGAACGATTTATGTATTGGCTTATGGAAGTTTTTATTGGACTTGAACGTACGTAACCCACAGGAGACAATCCACAAATATGTACCGCTACCCATAAATATTTCAGCATCCACAAACAATACTTTTTCACTTGTGATATCCAAATAAAGTTGAATGAATTGTAAAAATGTATAACTAATGCAGAACAAATGTGAAATACGCATGTAAAGGAAAATGGATCAAAATGTAAAATCCAAATCCATGTATTTATATTTTCACATCTAAATTGGAGATGTGGATCTCGTTTCTACAAATCTGCTGCGGGACAAATTGGACAAAACTCCACAAATAAATAGGGAGGCTACAATGATATACACAAATGATACACAAATGTGAAAACATGTAAAACTTAGATCTGAAAATGTTCTGGAACTACAAATATAAATACATGAATTTGTACATTTTGAATTCAATCCATTTGTAATTTAGAAATTGTGGTCCCGATAGTAATAGTAAGTACTGCTCAGTGCCATGTTTTTTGATGACATCAAAATGTACCCATAACCCTTTAACGGAAACCAACAGAGAGAAAGGAGTAAGATGTTTACATGCCACAGTCACCAGGTTTTAACCGGGTTTCTCATAATTGAAGTATGAGGTTATTATGACCGTGTTATGATGTTTCCATGTGTCAACCCAACACCAGGCCACCTGAGTAACCAGGCTAAGAACATAGCCTGTTTGTCTAGGTGCCTGAGAAGGCTGCATGTTGTCTGATTAAAAAGACAGGCTTGTTTTCACTCATTGTCTCTTCCTAGACAGGCCTCATATACTCACCATTTGCTCTTTTAGCTGGTGGGTGGCATCCACACCAGTTTATTAAGAACTCCAGTGTTTGCCTCGGGCTTGTAAGGGAAGGACTAATACACTCTTTGCAAAGGACCACTATAAAACATCTCAACCTGAACAGAGTGACGCATATTTGGGTGAAGTATACACTGTGCTCAACAGTTTTAACAGGGGAAAGGCTTACTTATTCTATGTTAGATTCTGATCACTAGTGTTTGTAAAAAAATTATTGTGGTGTTTGCAAAGTTTTTTTTTTGTGTATGCCAAATAGAAATATCAAACACATGGAACTTGTGAAATTGCCAAGTGAAATTGAAAAAATAACTTTCATAAGTTTTGTTTTTGAGAAAAAGTGGAATTCCATCACTGCATTATGCATAACTAATATATAATTCATACATAAATGAAAATTTCATCAAGGAAACATGATGACTGAGGTACATGCAATTACGAGCTTTGCTCACATCAAAGTAAAATAAAGTGATATAAATAAGTGATGGTATGTAGGAAACATGCATTCAGGCTAATAGAGGCTCCATGAGAATCCAGAATTTAACTGCCTAAGTTGTATAACGATGTTTTGGGTCAACCAAACTACCCCACTGACAGATTTACTTCAACATCTAACAGCCTGCTGATGTTTTAACTTTCACACTTACAGTGAAAAGCAAGCATATGTGAGTGCACCCATATTTTGGCTGGTAGCGATCTCTGAGCTGTGTCTCAACACCTTGTCATACCACAGCAGTGTGATTACAGGCTGTTGTTGTGTTATATGCTAACCTTGGCACTGTTTACAGATCTGACAGGTATCATGCCAAATCCATTAGAAGGCATTTGCACCTCTCCTGTAAAGAGAGCATTTTGATATGTCCTCTGGTCAAAACAAAGCTGCCAGGGCCACCATGCCAGACCCCAAAGGACAAGGTGGCGTTCTGCCAGCCAACTCACAAACCTCCCTGTGAATCGCCAGTGGAAGAACGGGGAAATGACCTTGACTTCAAAGTGCAAATGAGAGTTTTCTTTGCTTTTTATTTTAAGCTCCTTGAACATTTTAACCTTTGGCAAATTTTGCAACTAAATCACACGCCGAATAAACTAATATTTTATAATGACAGCCACGATATTTCTGTGTACCAAAAGGGGACCACAGTCAGGTTTAAAGCTAGTTTATACTGATACAGTATCTGCACCTCCCTTGCCTAAGTGTTGTACTTTGAATTTCACTTTATTCACTTGCACAAAGACATCTGTTTTAGAGGTGAATTAGCCATTTTAGCTAATGGCTAATTCACCTCTAGAGTCTATTAGTAGGGTGCACTACCTGCTGTTTCTCAAACTGTGCTGCTAATTTTAGATGACTCCTTAGTCCCTGTACATGTAAAACAAGGTGAAAGAAAAAAAACATCTCTTAACACATTTCAATGATACAACACACAAATTATGGAAGGGTTTTTAATGTCAAATACTGTCAATTAAGAGATTTTCCCATTTGTAATTTTAATACAGCTGAGCTTTTTTATATTAAGGCACCAAAAAACAAACCAAGTCTTGCAGATAATAATAATTTCCCCTGTGTATAGCCTGTCACTAACAGTGCAAGATGAAAATCCTGATTAGTTCTCTTGTGATTTGTGTGGCGCTCTGATATATCTCATTTACTTGATAAATATTCCAAAAACGTCCTCATGAAACATTTGATTTGAGCAGGTTGATTTGACAGATAAAGTGAGCCTTTTTTGTAGCTTTATACCTGGATCAGATTTTGATTGATTTCTCCAAATGAAATGTCAGAATGTCATAGATCAAACCTATTTCTTGATGCTCCTATTGTTGCCTGGAAAATTGAGGAGGAATTCACCTGACAAAAAAGGATGTATTTTTCTGCGAGGGTACGGCAATATATCAAAAAGCTACAATTCTGTTGCTTGACAGAAAGCAAACATTGATGTTACTTTCAGCATGCACGGCATTTCATTTCGCCAAGGGATTTGTCAATTACCTCAATACACTCTTTCTGTCTGTGGGGTGCAGGGTGAGAATCGTGGTCTCCTCTATTATGAGCCAGAAATCTGTTGTTTTCTGTGAGGTACATAGCAATGAGGCATCTCCAACTGTGCTTAAGTTTTTCAGATTTAGCCCCAGGAAATGGAATGTCTCTTGTATCGTTTTGAATGTATACCGTTCAAAATGGTCAATACTACAGGTACTTTAAAGCATAATAAATCCAATATTCTTATGCAGCACTGTAGGTGGGGGAGGGAAGGGGAGGGGGGGCTTTGCAGCAGCTCTAGATCTGCTACTATCCCCTAATCAATTAGATCTATGAAATCCATTTCTCTTTGCATGTTTACTCTTGTTTGCAATAATTACAACCTCCACCCCAAACAGGCATGATAAACACCCCCTGATTTAGAAGTGTTTGTTCAGATAGGAGGGACCTGCTGCTTGCCTTGCTGTTTATAAACCATGGAAATCTACAGGGATTACACGGGCTCATCACCATCTGTGGCATTACTCCAAAACAGGTCTGTACAGAGGAGAGCCCTATTGGGGTACTGAGAGGAGGAGGCAAAGTCAGGCTGAGACATAATGGGCCAATCTCACCTCATCTGGAGAGCAATTCAGACAGTTTTAATTGGTCAATCAGCAGAGACCCACACACACTCCGTCTAAATATATATATATATATGTTTTATTATTTTGTCTACCCCCTAGATAGATAGATAGATAGATAGATAGATAGATAGATAGATAGATAGATAGATAGATAGATAGATAGATAGATAGATAGATAGATAGATAGATAGATAGCAGTGTTGTTCTGTTGTTAGCCACAGTAAAAACATGGTAAATGTTTAAAAAAGTCTGTTGCCAACATTGCCAACAGTTCTAACATGTATTGTAGCAGAAACTGTGCTTGCATCCCTATAAAATCACCTGGGGTACTGCTACACTGTCCACAGAGTCAGTCTCCCATCCATTGTCAGTGGAGCAGCACCAAGTGTTGCCTCTTTATGGCCTAATTGAGAGTCTTGGGAGAATCTTTTTCACATACACAAATCTGCACTGAACTGTCCAAGATCATAGGAATAATATGTGACTTCTATTTTAGGGTGTGGGTAGTTAACACATCTATTCTAAATATTCTTGTGAATTATGAAGTAACAGTTTGCCTTCCTACTTACAGTTTCCATGTCACAGTAACCTGGATAGTATTCTCATTATTTTACACACTAACTAGAACATGAGACACAACGGCCAAAACCTGACACTCTTAATTCTGCGAAATACAGGAATATTTTCTGCCTTTCTGCCTGCAATTTGAAATCACACTTTTTGCAGAACAAAACACACAATTTTATACATTTGGCACAATCTCCATAACTAAAATCCCTTGTGTTCACATGGAAACCACTGCCATTCAAAACACTAAACTGAAATTATCAATTGGCCACATTTGACGACTCACAGATACAAACACTAGTGGCTAAATTGTCCAATTAAAAATCAGAGCTGAGGGCCAAAGGTGAGCTCTCCTGTTTTGGAGATAAATGGATGGCAATGTTGCAGAGAGGGAGAGGATGGGTGGTGGTAAAAGGAGGAGGAGGAGGAAGAGGAGATAGGAAGAGGAGGAGGAAGAAGAGCATCCAGGGATCCGTTCAGAACTGGAACCGTCATGCCAAGAGACACTTCCCCTGCTGCTTAGCCAGTGAGAACATTGCCAGCGATGTGAAAGAAACTGAAGACAGAATGCAGAATCCAAATTAGTTTTTATTTTCATTTTCTATATTTTCTTCTTCCATTGTGTGTTCTGTATGTAGAACACTTTACGTACCCAACTGTGTTTCCTGAAATGTAAGTTGTTATTGTATTTCTGCATTTGGCTAGTAACATGATAATCTTTTACAACAGGCTACTGTACATAAGAAAGTATAGAAAGGCATAGAGGGCATAATCCTTCTGATAAGTAAAGGTATCTATTGTATATCCATTGTGTTTTCCATTGAGCACATCAGTATGTAATTGGGTCTTAGAAAGATCAATTCATATGATGGCTTGTTTGTAATTAAAGTTTGAGTAGCCATGACATGGTTTTGAATGTCATGTTTCCATTTGCAAGATATTTGTATTTTGTGTCTATTTTTTGCGAAAATGAAGTTTCGCGAGAAGTTTCAGAGAATGTGTGTAAATAATTGAGAAAAACTGTAATAATATCAAAGCAAGCCTGGTATTCTTATTCTAACTGAGCTATTTACGTGTGTTGACACAAAACCAGGTAACCAGGTGAAGATTCTCAGAGCAATGTGAATATAGCCAATGATGCTGTAATACATTTTGGGTACTTTTATTCTGATACCATCCTCAATAGTCAGCAAGTACCTGTGTACTGCTAAACAGCCTTCAAGGAACAAAAAAATAAATTAGATTGCTGATGTTTATCTAGGTACAGTGAATGAACTGAGTATGTCCATGAAAAATAGTTATTTTAAAATGCGTTTATCAAACCTGAAAGCTGGTTAAAAATATATTGATAATGCCTGAATATTACACGGTACAATAATGTATACTGATTCATGCGTTACATGAATACTATATTTTTAATACAATTGCTATTAGAAATATAGCCGCAAGCGGCAATTTGCGGGTTCACACCCTTTTGCAGTTTAACAAATCTGAAACTGTGTTTTAAAGAATGTTTAGCCTCTCTGGGATAATCTAGTCCAGATTTGACCAGTGTAAGTATAGTGGTTTTATATCTGGGCCTGGTATAATGTGGTCTGGATGGAGAAAAATCAGTGAAATCACCCTTTTTCAGTTTTCACAAATATAATAAATATCACCCCCTATTGGTCAATTTCGAAAAACAATTTCAACAGCTTAATTTAAAGTATCCACCACGTTTGGTGATGTTTGGGCAAACTGTCATTGATTTATGGCCAAATTTGCGCCAGGCCCATGCACATGTTTGGAACTGGTGGCGCCCCCTATTGAGCGATTTCAAAATAGTTTTACACACTTGGTTCAACATTGTTATGAAACATATCCTGCGAGCTTTGTAATGATTGGACAAACTATTTCTGATTTATAGTCTGATTTGTGTTATGCCACGCCCATTTTTTTTCATTTGTAGCGCCCCCTAGTGGTCGATTTGAATGAAACTTGCACTTTTCACTTTTTTACTTTCCACGCCCTTTTTAAGTTCATTGGTCAATATCTTGAAAACTAAATAAGATATCAAGAAGCTTTATACACTTTTTGATAAGCTTGGTCCAATAATGATCCACAGAAAATCTGGTAGCAATCGGACGTACGGTTTAGGAGGAGATGTCATAAATGTGTTTTTAGGGTTTGAACCCTAATAAACCGGTACAAACTCAATAGGGTTCTATTATATTACCTTTATATTACCTGTGTAATTTATGACAGACATGTCAGAAGTGGATATTGTGACTGTATACACTACTGCTCCACTTCACCTCCACCTGTCCACTGTCACATTTTCATATCTACCTCTGTAAGTATATTGTAAGTCTTTATAGTAGTTTCCAATGCTTTTGTCAAGGTATCACAAAACCACAATGAGCAGCTAGGCATTTGTTTCACCTGCACTTGCTTTTCCTTATGTAACCTTGAGGCTCTTTATAAAGAATAAAAAGTTGAAATGTAAAGCCCTGCCATGGCTCTCTGAAAACACCTGGGGCCTCATTACAGAATGAAATTTCCTAACTGCTTGTCCTATCTTAACTTAAGTTTCAAAGATAGGAAAAATCCTATCTTCCTATTACAGAAGCAATTCCTAAACTCATGGCTGTGTCCTATCCTATCTCAGACCTCGTATCTTATCGGCACTCGTACTGTCTTGCCTGTATCTGTGTTTAGAATGTACACGAGACTGTCAGCTATCCTTGATTAGAATGTAATATCAACGGCTGTCTCACTTCACTTGTCACTGGCTAGCTAGCTTGCTATAATGGACAAGAAAAGACAGGCGTTCAATTTTAGCTTCGATGAGTCAGAGGCATTGTCATTGCCATACAGACCTAACAACAGTGGTGCTGCCATTTTTGGCAGTTATTTTGAATTCAGGACAGGGTCTATGCCATCCTAACTT
Organism: Hoplostethus atlanticus; assembly: GCA_034670405.1. NCBI lineage: Eukaryota > Metazoa > Chordata > Actinopteri > Trachichthyiformes > Trachichthyidae > Hoplostethus > Hoplostethus atlanticus. Next base: position 6,115,854 of record JAXDDX010000003.1, on the reverse strand, counting down.
AGGATTCCTAACTTAGGAAATTCTTCAGTTAGGACGGTTCTGTAATAGCTAAATTCCTATCCTAAGATAAGATAGGATTTTTTCCTAAATGCAGTTAGGAAACATGTTTCTGTAATACCAAAAATCCTAAATGTCATCCTAAACTGAGATAAGATAGGATTTCAGATTTAGGAAGTTTCTGTAATGAGGCCCTTGGGCCTTGCAAACTCCTGTGACCTCATCAACGAAGTTTTTTAAAGGCCTTGCAAGCAAATCATTGGTTCAGAGGGCAGAGAGGGAATGACAACTAATTCACCTGCTGCAAACCTGAACTTGAGACTTGTGGAGATAATCATCTGTCGCTCTTTGTGACGGACTCCTTTCAAAGGAGATGAGAAAATTTGAATGGGAGGATGAGGTCAGTGAAGGAGGTCTTTAAAGAGAGAGTGCAGAAAAGCTGAACCTAAATGGAAGACCATTAAACTTCCTTTTACAGCATAATGAAAGACTCATCATAATTCTATGGTCCTGTTGAATGTAATAGACCTTGTAGTTAGTCCCTGTGCCCGTTACTGGTACTGAAGCCTCTGCAAACTTTCTTTACCAAAAATGTGAGATTACAGATCTCATCTCCTGACCCAAGCCTATTCTATATCAGTATGCAAAGTTTTTGTTCAACTATTTGGACTCTCACCATAGCTCTTAAAGAAGACTGTATAAGGTTCTCAGCATGCCCCTAGATGCAAAATTCCCCTAAGATGTCTTTGACATATTCAGTACTAGTATTTCATCTATCATTAACAGATTTCTGGCCATACTGTCCAGTTTTAAACACACAGTGGTTCAGCCTCTCAAGAACCTGTGATTTTCAGTAATTACAGGGCCATCTTTAAATTGCTGTTTTATTAAAAGTTTTAAAGAACGTTTTTCAACTACAAGCACATGTTCAAGAAATTCCAATAAGATTTTAGAGCATTGCATAGCACCGAGCTGGCCCTTCTTAAAGTAACAAATGACCTTCTTTTAACAGTGAAAGCCAGGGAATGTTCAATCTTAATCCTTTTAGACCTCAGTGAGGCTTCTGATACTGGAGATCATGCAATTTTAATTGACCGCCTCAAGCACTGGGTGGGTATCAGAGATACAGCTGTGCTGGCTCAGCTACTACCTTTCCAATAGAACCTTTTCTGTAACTGTAGGCAATTCATCATCATCACTTGCGGGGTCCTGCAGGGTTCAATTTTAGGCCCTATCCTCTTTTCATTGTATACGCTCCCACTTAGCCATAACATCCGTAAACATAATGCCTTTCTCAACCATTCAACCTATGGTTCTCTGTTATATCTCCCTCTTTATATCTCCCTGTAAAGTCCAGTGATATAATCTACCTTGGCACTCTCAAAATAGCAGTTATCAGTGTTAAAATATATAATTGTTAGCTGTTTCATAATAGATGAATAAAAGCAAATCTGAAATTGTTCCTGTCTCTCCGAGAGGAAATAGGATGTGAGAATTCATTAGGTCTCTTATGCTCACTTTCTTTAAGGTTATGAGTTGTTTTGCCAGTGTACAATTTATCACATGGACATCTTAATAGATACACAACTTCCTTTGTGTCACATGTGATAAAAAAAACCCTGACAGAGGACCTTTTGCCTGATCTTGGGTGTCTAAATGTGGAAGTTTTATAGATATTGTGGCACTGACCACAATTACCACAGGGGTTGTTCTCATCTTTGAGTGGGGCTAAAAGAGCATGTTTGGAGTTGGATGAAATGTTGGCTCGCACTAGTTTATTACAGAGGTTAGGGCCTCTCCTGTAGACTCAATGTTTTGCCTTTCTCCACATTTTTTTGGTAAAAGATCAGAGCGTGATTTTGAAAGTGCAATTTGATAAGCCTCATCAATACACTGGGAAGGATAACCTTTATATAATCCATTTTTTCATAGCAGCAGCTTTACAATGAAGTCCTCATTAGAGTGACAAAGGCGTCTGAACCTAAAAAACTGTCTTTTAGGCAGGCTGTATTTCAGGGCTGTAGGCTGAGAGCTGGTAGCTAGGAGGAATGCATTACAATCCGTTTCCTAGGGTAGTGATGAGGCTGCCATTGCACAATTCAATCCACATAATCCAGAAAAGATACACATGTTGAGTAAAGAAACTAATTCAACAAATCCAATCAACTCACTCCTGGAATATACGGAAGACATCATCCAAGTATCTAAATAATTTTAAGGATTTGGGGATAAAAGGGGTTTCTCCCAATGTTAGAAACACAACTCTTTAAAAAAAGCCTCATACAAATTGACATAATCTGGAGAAAATGTTGAACCAATTGATGTTCCTATAAATTGTAGATAGAAATCTCCAATGAAGGAGAAGTAGTTTAGTTTAAATACCAAAGCAACCAATTCACAAATAAATGTACTGGGAGGAAGATCCTCCTTGGTGCGATCATGTAATAATACTCAAGGGCCTCCTGGCCTCTCTCATGGGAGATGTTGGTAAAGAGGGTTTTTCCATCAGGGGTAACTAGAATAATGTCACTAGGTAGATCTTTCAGGACTGATATCTTGTTCATAATATGTCCATAACATATGAAGGAAGCTTTGGAACAAAAGGCTTTATGAAATAATCAACACAGTTTGATAGTGATTCCTGTCATTACTGGCTACAATTGGTCGGCTCTTGGGTTTGATCAGACTTTTGTGTATTTTAGGCATGAAAAATACAGGAGTAATAAATAGGATGTTTACAACTTATTTGGAGATCCAGTTCAGTTCAAGAGCTCAGCCTTTGGCATCTGAGTAGGGTTAGTCTTGAGATTTCTATAGAACTGTTCTAATAATGCTAATGATTGGAAGCAACTCAGGTTGGGCTGTGCTTTCTGCCCAGCCTCCTTCATTGTCACATTGTGGACCACATGGTCAACCAAAGTGGTCCAGATCTCATCCAGTATGTTTGCTCTCATTGCTCTTCCTCTACTCCTCCTACCCCCACCCTTCCTCTTCCTCTACCTCTCTCTGCAGTGTTGCCACCCATCCATCTCCACCTTTTCGCCCTCTGCTCTGATTTAGTAACTAGTGTTTGTATTTGTGAGTAGTCAATGTGACCAACTGATAATTTCAGTTTAGCATCACACAATAAGTGATTTCAAATTTCAAATTTCAAATTTTGTATTTTCGAAAAACAGAAAATGTTCCTGTATTTTTGCAGAATTAAGGTTTTTGGTCATTGTGTCTCAAGTTCCAGTGTATAAAAAAATCAGAAGAATTTTAACATAATGCCAATTTTCACCATATATGAACATTGATATTGTGAGCACTTAAAATTGCTATGATTTGTAGGCAGGTTTCTGTTTGCAGACCCTGCAAACATTTGTTTTGAATGGCTAAAGTTTAAATTAAGAAGCATGAATCATTTCTACAGTGGTGGTTATATTTAGATATAGAGTGAAGGATTCAATAAAAACATCCGCCTAGACTCAGCCACGAGGCACAAAAACACCACATCATTAAAAAGGGAAACAACATATTTTTAAACATGAGTTCTATTGTGAGTAATCCTCAATAAAGCTGACGGTTACCACTTTTAGCTGTATAGGATGCTGCTAGCGGTGACCGTTGCCTTCAATAACAAATGCAAGTCATGTCAATACCAAAGCTCTCTATGTGATGTACAGTAAGTGCCAGGTACAATTAAATATAAAGTCAAGGTAGCCTTTTAATGGGAAATAATATTTTCTGAGTTGGAAACAGTTGGCCCTGACTGAACAGGTTATGAAGTATAATGGACATGTTCAGTCAAATTATGGGCACTCTACTGAACTCAATTGAATTTAGATCTTCAAGGCATTCATGCATCCGTTGAGACTAATGGAGGACATTATGTGCCTCTTAAGTTAATTATGTTTAATGCCTGTTCAGTGGTTCAAAATTATCACTGTTTTGGACTTAAAGACTTTTAAAAGAAACTAAACAGAAGAAGAGCTTAATGTGAAAATTCTGTTTTATTATCACATGTTACACTTATATAAATGAAGACACCACTTACAGAAAATATTCAAATAGTCTTTCTGAATTGTTTACACACATTTTCTGAAATTGTACCTCATTTATCCATATTCTAAACATAAATCAAAGACTGCCAGAAAATGCAAAACTCCACAAATATCATGTTGTGTTTTCTAAAAATTAAATTTTGCATCCAAATGATCCTACAAACTGCAACTACAAAACAAACACAGAAATACAAAACACTGTTTACATTTCAGGAAACACAGTTGGGTACTAAGTGTTCTCCACACAGAACACTCAATGGAAGAAGAAAATATAGAAATTAGGACTTCTGTCTGCTGTAAAAACAAATTAGGCTGCATCCTGTCTTCGGTTTCCGTCTGGCACCACAGGATCTCATCCACATCGCTGGCAATGTTCTCGCTAGCTAAGCAGCAGGGGAAGTATCGCCTGGCATGACAGATCCAGTTCTGAATGGATCCCTGGATGCTCTTCTTCCTCCTCCTCCTCCTCTAACCCCCACCCGTCCTCTCCCTCTGTCTCTCTCTGTAATGTTGCCATGCATTCATCTTCAAAAAAGCAGAGCTCACCTTTGGCCCTGAGCTGAATTTGAACACTAGTGTTTGTGACTTTGTGAGTCAGTAAGTCAGTGCGGTCAATTGTTCATTTTAGTTTAGCGTTTTGAATAGCAGCGGTTTCCATGTGAACACGAGGGATTTTAGTTGCGAAGACTGTGCCAAATGTACAGAATTGTGTGCATCGTTCTGCAAAATGTGTGATTTCAAATTGCAGTGAAAATATTCCTGCAGAATCAAGGGTTTGGTACATGAGTGTCAGGCTTTGGTCATCGTGTCCAAAAAAGTTCCAGTGTCAGATAACCTGTAAGACAGTCAGAGGAATGAAACTTCCAATGTACCCGCCAACACCAAAGTTTCTGTAACTCAAGTCACTCAAAAGAAGTTTAGTTCTTTCATTTTGGCTCTTCATATTTTTCCTTTATTAGGCTTCTTTGTTGATGATAACTGACAGGCAACACCGGTATGTTCTTTACTTATTCAACTATCTTTTTTTGCTCCTTGCATAATTTCCCATGCCTCCAGTGTTGGTACTACATTAAGTTATTCTATTGATGTATTTATTGTACGTCGCTCTGGATAACAGCATCTACTAAATGCCTGAAATGTAAATAATGGCCTCTTATTGACCAAAGCCAATACAGATTAGCTCTGGATTCATTTTTGTCCCATGTCCCGGCTGGGCATTCTGGTTTTTGTTTCATGGTTCTACCCTGAAAGGTTGCGAAGACACAGACAGACACTATGAACACCATACATCTATATTATTATTATATATTAAATATATCCATTTCATATTTTAAGCTTCTTTCATGTTCGCAACACATATATGATCTTATATACTGTTTGCTTCAGGCTGTTTGCTTCAGGAGTTTTGAGGCGAGACACGGCTCATATTGATACGTATGAGCCAGTCTCAACCGACATCTTTGCACCAATCTATTTCCTTGTGTGCATGTGGAAGGGCAGTGTGTTCCAGACGATGGACTGATACTCACTCTGAATTCAAACCTTTCTTGCTTTGCAACACAATCAGACAGCGTATCACCCAGCAAGTTTTAGACATGGTCGGATTAAGTTTGTCAGGGCATTTAAGCCAAGAGGGGAATGATATTCTCATTTGTGGTGTGCTGTGCAAACCAATGATGACCATTGTACATAGTGAATTAAATTCTCCCGGACTGGGTCAAGGGATAGGTCACGGTTTATTTAGTTCCTCTCTAATTTAGTCATCAAGTTATGTATTTTCTCTGACAAGATAGCAGTAATGGGAAGCCAGGTTAATGATTTTTCTATAACCTTATTTGACAATTGGCTTCTTATTGCTGTTACAGAAGCCACGAACTTCCCCTGCGCTGATGCATAGTTGAAATTCATTCTGTTCACCCTCTTTCTTTGAGGCTGTCCCTTGAGTCGTACGCACTCGCTTTAACCCATTTGGGCCATTTTATTTTGAGGTCAGGTGTTAACAGTTTGGTTTCACTGAAGGGGCTGACTGGTCTGAAATTCATAAATGAGTTTTGTGGAAAACCCTGAGTGTGGCAATTCGAGCTCTGCTTACCTCGTGTGCTCAAACTACATCAGCAGCTAGAATGTTTGTCGTAGGAAACCACTCTGAATCGCATTATTCAAAATCTGTCTTAGTCACTGTCCAAGTCCACAAGTTCTCCTGCGAATTATTCAGAGAGAGTGCACAACGCGTCTCTAAACATACGGTCATGAGGCAGCTGATATGACATATCGTCTCGCAAATCTCCACTCCATAAAAGGGATTCATGAACCCGGCAGGCTCAAAACCCACTGTCTACACAAGCTTTGTGTCCTGCCTCAAGGATATCACCGCTTCCGCCTCCTCTAATGTCGCTCATTAAAGACCTTTCTCCACATGTCGGTCTCTGGTCCTTTCTGAGAACCTGGCTCCTCCATCCTTGAAATTGAGGTCTGGAGTGAATCTTATCGCCTCTCATTAGCTTCATTCTCATTCTCTGTGGCTCCCCTTTATTGCTCAGTGTTAACCTTCCCACATGGTGCCATTCGTGGGAAACTGGTGTCCTGCTTTCAGGGGAATTATATGTGTTGCAATATTTCAGCGCAACTAAATCCCTGACATCTAATTTGATCCTCAGCAGAGGGAGGTTATCTGGTATCGTGTCCAGATCCTATTGCTAAAGCCTAATTCATTTCCTTTTAACAATTATACCTGTGTTTCCATTTTGTGATACTGATACCTGTTACAATAGGAATGTGTGCAAGGCATAGTTCATGTGTGACGACTGTAGATGGATTGGCGCCTGTAAAGCATACACATTTTTAGGTGTATAACACAATAATGTCTGAACCCACTCCATAATCCATTCAGTTCTTCAGAAATCAACAGCAATTTAACATGTATACTAATTGTGTTGGTGGATGAATGCTGTCCTAAAACCTTCCCCCGTTCTTTATGCTTTTGTTTCATGTGATTGATGTACTTTGTATCAGTGCAACTAAACAGGACTTCGTTCCTCATTCGCAAAGGGTGAGAGCTGGCTCCGCTCCCGCCTGACAGCCGGAGATGCCTGTTGTCTTGAAAACATGCTTCTCCGAAAATATTTTCCCTTCATAGACCGTGGTGACACCCAGTACCCGCACACATTCATTAGCATTAAAACAGTTGTTACCCATCCGAAAATACCTTGTGTATTAATCAAGTACCGCAGACACCTTCAGAGTTGTGACCCTCAGAGGCTGTGTTTGTGTCAGGGAGTCAAACTGGCGTCGGATATAGACTAAAATCAGATGGTGAGGCATCTTGGTTTGTATCACCTCCAGTTTTAGAATTTTCCTTTCACAACCATCACGGAAATATCGCAAATTTGATTTAAGTCGAACAAAATCTTGAAAGCTGTATTTTGAAAAGCTTGAGTTTTTCTTGAATTAGAGCTGCAAAAATGTCCTCTGTCTCTGAATGAGTCGACACGAACAGCATGCGTTCATTATGAAACAGACATTGACGAGCGGGATCCCTCTCGCTGACCTTCGGGCACGATACTTCTCACAACAAGGAGAACTCGGGTTCGACTCGCAGCCCTGGGCCTTTCTGTGCAGAGTTTGCATGTTCTCCCTTGTGTGGGTTTCCTCTCACAGGCCGAAGACATTGAAGTCAGGTGGATTGGAGACTATAAATTGTCCAAATGTGTGAGTGTGAGTGCTTGACTGTCAAGCTGTGTTAGCCCTGCGATGGATTGGTGACCTGTCCAGTGTGCTTCCCTATCTTTCACCCAGTGTACAGTATGCTGGGATAGGCTCCAGCCCCCCATCATCCTAAATAAGAAAGACAATGAATGATTGCATCAAGTTCAAGATTTTCTAAAATCTACATTGGATAGCTCACTTATGTCACATAAATGTCAAATTAATTTTCATAATGTGATATAATTCCTGTAGACAAATGAGACCAGGGCCAGAAAACAAAAAAAGACAACACCGTTTATGTGCTGTTTTTAGTTAGGGTTTACTAGGTCCCAGCAAAAATTCATCCTCAGCACAGTTTTTTTTTCTTCCTTTAACCTTTATTTATTCAGAGTTTCTGCTGAGCAAACATGCTCTTTTTCAGTGCTGCCCTGCTCCACATTCATACAGTTGCACACATTCACATGTGGGAGCTGCCCAGCACAACCACTAGCAGCTCCACAGGAGGAGTTGGGGGTAGGCGCCTTGTTCAAGCTCTTGCTTTTGCAATTGGTTTTTGATTCAGGCAACAAATACATGAGGGGATGAGGCTGAGAAAACAAATAAGAAAAAACAAAGTGGTCGTGTCACCCTCGGACAGAAAGGCAGAGTAATAGGGTTTAGGTAAAGTGTGGTCTTTATTCCCCTTGTCCCCACAGGGGCCACAATTTAAAAAAACTCTACTTTACTGGTAATACTGCAGGTATGTTTATAGACCACACATGCATCTGTGCTGTCCCCTTACGTATCTGATCATACAATGAAACCACCAATAATCCCCAATGTGAACAATCATTTCCCTGCAATAACATTGGATATGTGGATATGAGGGATTCACTGCACCGAACAACCGATGCCGTTCAATAAAGAGTTGATTGACAAGGTGATGATGCTGTTTACACGGGAACATCGCCTTATTTTCATGGTTTTTATCAGTTAAGTAACGGAGGTGGCTATTTTAAGTATGTTTGACTCTACAATTTCCTTTGAGAACATTCACAGTTACAATAGTTACAATTCGCCACTGCACGTCCTCCTAAACAGCCATCGTTTTTCTCTTTTTTTGGTTGAACACCCTGGAGAGAGCTCTTCTCAGCTTCGATAGGTTCAAGTTACGGTGCTTTGTTGTATAATTACAGGTACTGAATGACTAATTGTATTTTTTCATTACATGATATCAGTGCAACGTGCTTGAATACTCACATCGGTTGCATGAAAAAATAAGCTGGTTTGTGTCAGTTGCATAAAAGCCACAAGGAACATTTTGACGGTGTGTTGCTTCTGTAATTCAACGTATTTTCAGTTGAAACAGGATGTTGGGACATTTGGGGCTGTTCCAACGTCTTCAAAAGTTCAAAATGAATAAATTCCAGCCACTGGGATGCAATTACAGTGTCTTAGGAAAAGGAAACAGGGTTCCATGTTGCTATTCATGTCACTTTGAAAGTTGTGAAATTGCAGGGTTGATGTGAAGGAAGGGAGGGGTATTATTGAAAAATCTGTTTTTGTATTATTGGTTGGAAGTTTCATGCAGGCCGAAAAAAATTACTGAAAAAAAAAATGCCATGTCAGAAGTAATGGGAATTTGATATAAAAATATGAGAAAATATTTGACATTTATTGTTAGGTAGGTATACATTACAATGGAGAATATGGAGAATGAGCTTCAATGTGACTTTAAGTTGTGAGGCTCCATTAAGGGAAGAGGAGCTGCCTGGAGTCCATGTCTGAATAACAGATGAATCAAGGGGAGGCGGATTGTGCTGTGATCAAAGACAGATAATGATCCTGTCTCTGACCTTTGGTGCCAAAACAAATTAGGCTGGACACTCTCTGTTTTCTCTCGGCTGGCACTAAAACATCTCTATGTAACGTATTACACAGAATAGAGAAAGACCTTTAACCGCATCAACACATTGTCCAAGTAATGGGAAATTGTGACTCCTAATGCCATCTTGTTGATTACAGATCAATCAATTGAATTGAATTTTTCCTTTGTGGTATCTGTTTTAGTCTTTTCAGTTGCCCCTGTAAACACGGCCGGACACCATCCAGGCCACCTTGCCTCCAGACGAGCAACGAGTCTTTGAAAGCATTCACCACTGAATACATTACAGTGAATCAATACAATTTCCATGAACTCCTATTGACTCTTACACGACTCACACCACCAAACATGGAAACAGTGGTGCCATTTTATCAATTCATATACCCATCAATAGTGAAGTATTCAATTCTATTCTACAAACACATCACCTTATATTTGCCTATTTGAACACACACACACACACACAGAGACACACATACACTTGACGTTTCTCCAAAATACCCAGCCTTAGTCACAGACAGTGCAACAAACCATAATCAAATTAAATTTTGGCTGAGAAGTTGGTTAACTTTCTGGAAAAACTATATTCTATATAGGACTGCTGGGGACTAGCTTCCCTTGTGGCAGCACCATCATGTTTTGACTGACCCACGCTGGAAACCGCTGTGCTAGTCGCTGAAAACATGCAATATTTTGAAGCATTTATTTGCGTCCTCAAGGGCCTTTCTTGTTCTCTCCCCGCTCTACCTTTTCCTTTCTTCTGTCCATCTTGACTCGCTGTCACGCAGGCTCATCGAACCAATCGCAGCATGCTATACTGACCAATCACATTTCATGACAATCAAGGGCACAACGAAAACTGTGTCAAATCTAGCGGATCTAGAGTACGATTACCTCCGTTCAACTCTCCTGACACTCAGCTCCACTGGCCCCTCGGTTTCTTTATGCTGCGCTTTGATCACGGGCCACAGCTGCAGGCCAAATCAATGACCAGGCAGACAGGCCATCGGGAGCCGTCCTGAATCAGACCGGGTTTGCCTGTAAACATTTGCTATTTAGTTGTAAATCACAGAGGCGACATTTATTGGCACAGCAGTACGGAGCGGACAGTAACCCACTTGTTCCATCTATTACCAACAGATGGCTCTTTAGAATGGCGCTCGCTTTGTGACCTTTAACTAGGACAGTTTTATTTGGTGACAAGGACAAGGAGTCACACTGTTTCTTCATATTGAGCGTGCATTCTCATCATGTCTTTCAAACAACACTCCATTGAGTAGCCGCTCGCTGCTACATGAAACTACTTTTGTGAAAGTCTGCTGTCAAGGCCATACATTCTAAGATTGGAAAAATGTGAACATTTAAAGCTGGAAAGAGGGATGGAAGAAAGGAAAGAATGAAGTAAAGGTGAAAAAGGTAGAGAAACAGTGCAGAAAACACATATAATTGTATACTTTTTGCCTAAATATGTGGGAAAGCAGACACACGCACACCTCTTAGACCAAACCTTAACAGTGGTAGAGGTAGGTTTGAAAAGTAAAAGGACCAGAGTTTTATTTTTGATTTTCTAATACAGCATGGGGAGGGTCTAATAATTGCGATCACCTGGTTGAGAGCACACGTGGAAAAAACTCCTGGCATAACGTTGACTTTCTGAACCCAGAGTGTTCCACCTCCTTAAACCCACACCCATGCTGTTGTGTGCTTGTGGGTTTTTCAGTGCATGGCAGCTCCTTCGGTTCATGTGACAGCAGGCATTGACACTGGGCAAACTTTGCCCAAATCAAACTTTGACCATATCAGTGGGATCTTGTTTCATTCAGTCTCGCATTCAGTCTTGTATGTGTGTTGCAATGGACACAGCATGCACTGTACAGTAAAGGCCACAAAAATACTTATAAAATACAATAATAAAAATAATAAATAAAGAATAATAATATAAATAATAATAAAAGCAATACTTATAAAATAATAAATAAATAATAATAAAAATCACACCAAAAATGTATCATGTAGGCCAAAAATTATACCACACAAAATCCTACACACCACAGACACACTATACTCCCCTATACTCAACAAAGGTAATATATTTTTATATTGTAATATATCTTTACTCTCTACTCATTTCAAAAGTAATATTACTTGTCCTATTCCTTGTTTCCTCTTACATTCAAAATACCTATATATCTATATTTAGTTATATTAGTTATATTTTAGCAACTGTTCTTAGTTGACTATTGACAACAATATTTCGTTGTCTTTCTTCTGGGCAAAATCAAAAGTAACTGGAATACTTCCTGAATGTAAACATATTTAATGGAAGATAGATAGCTCGTGCAGTGTGTGTGGCAAAAAGTAAATCCAGGCTGGTGATTGGCTTATTGTGATATGAAAGGGGGACAACAAAAGTAACATTGTAACGATTTATTTCTCAGATTGGTAACTGTACTATTATTGCAGACATCGAAATAGGAATTCGTCACACTCCCGTTACTGAGTAATTCGATTACTGTAACGCGTTACCGCCCACCGCTGCCTATAGGAATGCCATAATGATTTTTCACCAAGGGAAATAGACCATTACAGCCACAGACGGCGAGCAAACCTACAGTAATATCCTTTATAACAGCCCCCAGTCCTCCTTCCTCTGACGCTCAGATGCTCGCGCTGTCATCTTAAAGTCACATTGTATCACAGCCCCGCTCTTATCTTTCCTCCCTTTTATGATCCGCTGAAGATAGCGCTTATTGTGATGGGATGGGCTTGGCAGAAACGACCCTGATTCGCTGCTGCCTCTGGATACTTACTGGCGCATACTAACCAAAAGCTCACACTGTATCCTCTGTCCGTGCCATTGTCATTCCCATCCAGGCAGCAGCAGTCGGTGCTCGATTGGTTTTGCCTGGAGAAACCATGGCAGACACAGAGGATAAGGTTACAATTCCTGAGCTCAGCTGCCTTCTCCAAATGGATCCCTATCTCAAACCGTACGAGAAGGACTTCAAGAGGAGGTAAAAAAATGACTCAGACGGCGGATTTATGCAGAGCTCGCCGCCCCAGTAAAACCCCGATGGTGTGAACAAAATACAGGCTTACGCTGGCATTCACGTATGTTCGTATAAATTCACAAAACAGATACAAACCGGTGTTTCTAACACATGGCTAGGTCGAATGCTATATCCAGGCTTGACATTGACGTAGTCGGACGTCGCATAAACCAGCTGCGTTTTCCCCCGTAGCGTCTTTTGCGTCGCAGCTAGGTTAGACATTAGTATCCCCCTTTCCAGTCTACTGAATAAATAGAGGATATGGCTTAGGCACAAGTAAACAAACAACTACCAGAAGTCTGTGGCAAGTTATTAAGGAAGGCAAGTTGTCTCTTCACTTCCTGCTGTTTGACAGTTGAAGAGCAGACGTGTTTGCGAGGCCGGTGACGCCCACGTCGAAACGCGAGGTGGTGCTGGGAGCGGACGGTCTCGCGACTGTCTTGTCTGATTGTCGCTATTGTTTTCTACACAGCTGGATCCTGCGGGCACCGGTGCATCACTGTGGCCCCGCGTCTCAGTCAGGCTTTCTGCAGGGGCCCCGCTCCTCATTATACGATCTGTCATAGGAGTTTTCACCGCCAACTCCTCTCGAGGCGTGAGCGGTGCATAGACTTTTTTCCCAGAAAGAAAATCGTGTTTAAACTCTTTAAGTTGGACACTTCCTACTCTGAGCACATAGCTGTTTGCTTTGTGAAAAGCTCGGCAATTTAAATAGCTCCTCAGACGCTAATTGACTTTATGCAAGCATTATACTGCACCATTTCCCCCCCTACTAATTTATTGTTGGGGTGAAAATCTTAAGTAGGCATAAGGGTTTTTCTCTCTGAGTGTGTGGTAGTCGTTATGGTGGTGCAATGTGTAGGCTGGAGCATTTCCTAATCTGAGATCTTTCCAACACATTTTTTTCCTGCAGTTGCCAGTGTTGAGATGTTATCAAACTGCACACCATTTCTGGATTTTCACAAGACTGAGTTTGCACGCTGCATTTCAAGACCACGCTATTTGAATTCTAACCATTCACCTGTTTATCCTAGCAAAGCACAATCTGGCCTTCTCACACTACAGGATCGCAGAGCTGGAACTGTTGGGATATTTTGTTATGGTGGCTCATTGGACTATGTTTCAAGAGCTTCAATTATGTTGTTAACACTGATGGTCTGTGAGAGCCACATGTTCCGTGGGGCGCAATCTTACCCTGGATTAGTCATAAAAAAATTGTCTTCAACTGCAAATTTACTGGTGTTATAGTCTATATTTTACTACGATTAGATGTACTTGGCAAATTGTCCACTTTCCTTATGTGTGAGATGCACCTTGATTGGGCTGGGAAAAATGGGCCCACACAAAATAATCATACATGCCACGATTAACTTTAAACCTGACCACCCAGGGGAGACAAAATACACTGTACCCCTCTGTAGGGGTACAGTTTAATTAACAGAAGTTGAAATGTATAAACATCAGTGTTGCTTATTAGTCAATTCAATAACCCTTAGGCCTATTTATTCTTCTCTTCTTGTTTATTTGCTTCACTTATTTGTCTCATTTGTTTAATTAAAAAGTGGGTAGATAACTTGCACTTACGATTTCTGGTGACTAGTAGTTCTCTTGCCTACATACGTTGAATGCACTTATTGTAAGTCACTTTGGATAAAAGCATCTGCCAAATGCCTGTAATGTAATGTAATGTAATGTAATGTTATCACCCAAAGGATGGCATAATAATTTGAACAAAACAGTAAAAAATGGACAAAATTACTGCTTAGTGAACATTGAAACAGCAGCATATTCTATAAAGTAGCTTTATTCATGCATGTGTATCCTTAGACCTACAATACTGAGGTAAAGCAATGCTTTGTTTACAGAGACCTAAAATAACCTACTACTGGTGTCCTTTCTGGTCAAGGCACTGACCTTTTGTCCACACAAATCTTCAAAAGTAAATAGACACTTCTTCAAAGTCAATAGACCGAGGGCACCCACTTTATTTTGACTTCACTTGCTCCATGTTGTTTTTTCATTTATTTTCAGTCCATGTGCCTTTTTTAAATGCTGCAATGTCTGGTCCTAACCTGATAAACAGACATTGTTAACGGAAAATGAAGAGGGACACTTTTTGGTTAGAATATGGCAATTACATAGTTACTAGCAATAAACTGTTAAAGTAATAATGCAATGCTGGCTACATAATCACTTTTTGACTGCAGGATTCATGAAAGCGAAAAAACGATGCTGTCTAATTCCTAACGATAATGACATTGGCTTGTGTTGGCACACAAATTGACAGTGTAATTGTTCAGCTCATTCCCACATCTCCCATCAAATTAGCCTTACCTGTTGAATTTCTCCAACAGAAGAATATATATATATATTTTTTTAACTTAAAAGCAGACATGGCGATAATGATCTACAGTTCACATTTCTGTTGTACCTACTCATCGTCGGGTAGCACCAGAAACAAGACATTAAAACTGCTTAAGGGCCGTATATCATTTATCCATTTTCATTACTGTGTCAGATCTTGTCTCTAATGTGGCAGGTAAGGGACCACCTGCTTTGTATTTGAGGCATGTGAGCAGGGCTCTAGCCTTGCAGAGAGATGAGTGTGTCAGTTCCATCTAAGACACAGCTTGGGATTGCTAGGCTTCACCGAGCTCTAGACGTGTCTCAAACACCTGTCTCGCTGATGAAAGTTGCACATAAATTATTTTACATTTAGGAGCACCGCTGTGTGAAGGTTAATTCTTGATAAGCCCCCGGTGCTCTATGCCCCAGAGTCCAAACACCATATCATGAACAAAAGCATAGAAATCAAGAGCTTTCTCAGGCTGCGGCGTCACGCTGAGTCCTCTTGCCGTGCAGCACAGTGCTAAGAATTCAGCTGGTTTATCAGAGAGAGACCTTTGACCACACACACCGATTCTTTAGATTTCACCTCCATGTCACCCGACTCAAACCCACGTCTCGGTTTATTAAACTTTAGTTCAAAGCAAATACATTCAGCAAATTCGCGGTAGATAGGGCATTTCTTATTAATCAAGCATTTTGTGGGGTTTCTGTTGTCACTGTAATATTTCTTCCACGGTTTGAAGGTCAACCTTGTGTATTTTTTCCAAACTATTTCATTGTCCAATTGATTGTGAAAACAAACATCGATGCTTCATCCTGCAACCCCAGTGAGCAGCGCTCCGTCAACATGCTTCATTATTTACCCTTCCTGTTGCGTAACTCACAAGTCCACAGAAAGATTTTGCGGCTAGTGGCACCATGTATCTCCTAAATTGGACCAAATGAAAGCAAGGAGCATTGGGTTTACTGTTTGTTACGGAAACAAGTTTTTGCAAAAATTTGAATATGCCATCACAAGTAATTCCAGAGTGAAAATATAGCAATGATGCCTGAGGGCTTCCCTTACTGTGATTATGCTTAGGATGGTGATGCAATATGTGCAAAGTGCAGCAGAGTATTGACTTTAATACCATTACCAATGCATGTGTACCGTCTGCCACTGGAAAGTAATAGGCCTATAGATGAAATACAAGAATGGAAAAACAGGAGCAAAACACTGAGCAGCTCATTGGTTACCACATTTGGCATAGCAACCAATACAGTATGACTACCTGCGGTTTATGGGAATCATTAGCAACCCACCAGATTACTTATATAAGACTGCCTGTTATATAATAATGGGAGAATGCTTCATGTAGCATCTTTTAGGGTAGTTTTTTTTTTCCCCTGTCACCTTGCTTGTGGGTCACCAAATGTATTAAATCAGCAAGAAATTTCAGCCTTCATCAATCAACGTTTCTGAAAATGTTTGGCTACCTCTATAGCCTCATTAAAGCATTTTAGTCAAATAAGGACATTAATAACATTATTTGAAAGTCACCTTGCCGCCGGGCTGCAGAACCCCTCAAGGCTGAGCTGAGATCAGGGAGAGAAAGCCTTTACTGCTGTTGTTCCTCCAGTCTGCCCAGGACTGTCCTGACACCTGCATGCGCTTGCTCTTTAGAAAAAGACCTGCGTGTTACCTCAGCTGTCGCCGTCAGTCGTTCACAACAGACCAGGTCACTCTAAATTTATATGCTGCGTGTGTTTGTATTTATTTATTATATTTATTACTGGAGTTTTTTAAATGTTGACTTTAACTTCGTTGAGATATGACATTGAATGACAGCCAGATGTCAGATTTTTTTTATTTGTTATTGTTCGGGTGAGCTTCGTTTTAACACCTTGCAGTTCCTCTCCCATCCAGATACTTAACACACCAGCCATACCACAACCAATAGCCTGTAATAGCTGTGTGTCACTATGTCCCCTGTGCATGTGCAGTGCCACTCTGACCACTACAGTCAATTTTAGCGGGTCACTGTGTTTTAAAAGTTTGAATGCAGATAGTCATTGATCTGGATGTTGGTACAGCTCACTTTCATGATACAGCATTGTTGCTGCTGGCCTAGGTGTCACTCAACCTGATGTGTGCAACAGTATCTGAAAGGATAATATCTTGAATGTGACATGTGACAGCTTATCAATACCTTTTTGAAGATGAAGAATGAGATGACAAGAGATCAAAGAGACCGTAATCTGTGACTCTCATCTGTAATCTCATACTGTTCTATTGACCGTGAATAGGGGGCCAGGACAAAACTCTTCTGTAATTTCTGGCGACAGGGATCAGTAGTGAATTTCACCGGTGTAAACTGAACTTTCTTAGGCCGCAAGAAAAGTTGAAATGCTGAAATTCTGTGTTTTTATAGAGGAGGTTGACTGAGTGGTGATCAATCCCAGGTATATATCAGGCAGGTAATTGATGTTTTAATTAATTTATGAGCCAAAAGTCTTATATTTGTTTAGTACCAATTATTTACATGGAATGCCAAGTATAATACATCACTTTACCTCTGATGGCTGACTTGGCTTCTATGGCTCTCTAAATGTCACATCTCACAACTCGTGCATCATAGAAAATCCTCACTTTCCCAGTCGCTTACCGTTTTGTTGCCTCATTTACTTGTAATTAGGACATTTTGGATGAATGCAGCATTAGTTTCAGGAAATGTTTCTCCGCAAATCCAAATTCAAGCTGTCTATATCGCCTCAGTGACAATTTTTAAGTATTTTTTTCCAATCAGTTACAGTAGAGTTACAAGATTATTATTAACCAGAGATAGATTACTTTTGTATTTATTACCTTTGGTCCACACGCATGCTGTTTTTGAACTGCGACAAAGAGAAATGTAATGATTTTCTGCTTTGGATTGTGTAGGCTAATGCATCAGTTAATATCTCTTCACTTAGCCTTTATTAGAAATCACTTCTAATAGTTTTAGAAAACACAAAACATTGCTTTTGTATTATTTTGATGCCTTTTTTGATGGTCAGATTTGGCCCAGAGATACCATGTGCAGCCCTGTGCCAGATATGTGATTTGATTTGTTAAAGGGTTAAAAGGGAGAAAGAGTGGCAACCTCATCGAAATAAAATATGTAGGGAGGGGCGTAGAGGACAAAGAGGATTCTGGCAGATAGTTTCTGTCTGATTATTGCCAAGTTTTTGATTTTGCACGTAGCTTCAAGTCTAGAGATGATCATGTAAGAAATCAATTGTGTCTTCATAGGCACTTTGAGTGTCTCGTCTCTTTGCTGTAATCACATGTGGGACCAGAATCCAGAGATTTGCAGAGAATATTGCATTCAAACAGGATCTTGCCCAACTATTCCCCCCAGTCCATCCCACAGGAACAGTCACAGGCATGACTTTCATGCCTATTAATATTGAGGCAGTGAGAATCTGTCCTTAAGTGAATCTTCCTTTTGTCCTTCCTTTCTGAAGAGCCGTGAAATTGTGACAAAGAGGCAAAGGGGGCATGTGGCAGCACTGGTTGGACTTTAAAAGTTTACATTTGGCAAGCGCTGTCTGTATCTGCTGTGCTCAACACCGGGAGCAGCTGCTGAGAAATCGCACTGTTACTTCAGCCTATCATCACTAGCCCCAGGGCATTCACAGGCCAGTCTGAGCTTGGCTTCAGGGCTGTAGGGGAGAGAGTGCACTTAACTCAGCTGGCTGAAAGAGGCTCTCTGTACCGGGGGAATCTGATATGAACACCAGCTGGCTGCAGGAACTTAAGTGAGATAAATTGCAAAGTAGTTAGTGCATCCTCCCCAAGTTGAAAGTAAGAGACAGAGGTGTATCTCTCAGGATACGCCTGTAGTCACACATTCTTGCGGGAACGAGGCAGTTAAATGTTTGCATGGGATTTTGTTTTTCATCGTCCTAGATAGTTAAAAGGAAATCCACGCTAAAACACTATTAAAACAAATGTACCTCGGTGATGTACCGTGCATTTCTTGGCCCATTTTGTGTCTCTTATTCCCACGGATAACTGGCCGAACGTGTGATGACGTGAAGAAAGCTTTTTTCTAGAGTCACCACCCTCCAAAACCATCACTGGCTCCCAGTTCAACAACGCACCCAGTTCAAATTCCTTCTCATCACCTGTTGCCACCTCTTATCTGACAAAGCTAACCTCCCGATCCCCATTGCAAGGACCAAGCACCAAACCTAGGTGACAGATCTGGTTCTTAGAGACACTTGAGGAACTTCAATCCCCTCTTTCAAAAAAGCTCTCAAAACTCACTTGCTTAATATTGCTTTTAATCTGTAATTCATGTCATCTGTTCTTGTTTATAGTTGTTTCTTTATTTTCTGGTTTTGCTTTTTCATTTTTAAGTAGTGTTAATCCTTTGTGATTTTTTTTTTTTTCAAGCGCTAAACAAATAAAATGTCTATTCCTATTTTTTGTGGATTTTTGAATGAACATCAATGATTGCATGATATCTAACAGTATCTGAGGATGGATTTTTCCTTTAACACATATGTGTTTCCCCCCGGTTTGAAGGTATGGACTGCTGGAAAAGCAGCTCTCCCTGCTTGAGCAGGCAGAAGGAGGCTTTGACCAGTTCACCAGCAGCTACAGGACCTTCGGCGTACAGCGACAGTCTGACAACACCCTGTTCTTTAAAGAGTGGGCTCCGGCTGCCGAGGCCCTCTTCCTCGCCGGTGACTTTAGTAAGTAGTCTGTCCACAGCCTGAGGAGGACTGTCAGCTCCCCAACAACATGTCAGTGTAATGTCCAGGTTGGATCCCCAAAGGTTACTGCCGCCGCTCATCTATTATTCACACTTGTGTGTACTGTATTGAGAGCTGTGTTCCAAAATGTGATATGTCTATTTTGGGAAAACAAAGCATGACCTGAAATTCATCCTTCACTATCGCCAAAATATGAAGTAATCAGACTTTTAAAGCGCTTTTGTCAGTCAAGAAGTCATGTTACCCGCTACCCTTTCAAAAGTACAACCAAATGGAATTGTGTGCTATCAATGAATTTGAGTGGAGTCACTTTTTTGTTCAAATAGTGGCTCTCTCACTCCTAAATTACACTACATAGTACATCGTTGCATTATTAACAAAGGAAAGGAAACAAAGGAACTCTAAATTTGAGTTTTACTATGGCAATCATCCTCATTGTGCCCAACTAAAAAGGAAATAACACTTAAAAGAGACTCGACATGAAATTACCCTCACCAAAAGGGGAAAGAGATTTCAATGCAAACAGAAAGGTTGCATATCTTCATGGTGCATTAAATAAGATGTTTGACATTTCTGCTTGCTTGAACACAAAAGGGCCAAAAATTTAGAAAAGTGGAGCGAACCACAGTACAAGGGTATCAGCCCTTTTGATCAACCAACCTGGGAGTAGGAAATGTGGAAAATATTGATTACACAGGATAAACTTGCATACTGAAGGAGGGCTCTTTTGAATGTGGAGTGTTTGTTAATATTTTAGTAGCTAGTTATTTCATCATCCCCTGCAAAGTTGTTGAGAGAGTGCAACCTTTCTGTTTGCACTGAAATCTCCATTCCCTCCGGTACCAACTTTGAAGTATCAGGTTAATAGTCTTTTGAATGTTATTTTCAGTTAATATCGGCTGTGAAAATGAGGTTTAATTTGTTTATTTATAATTATCATTAATAACAAGCTTGAGTGAGATTTTCTCTCATCTATCAGATAGATCAGATCATTCTTTCTCTTTCTCTTTCTTTATTTCTTCTTTTTCTTCTTTCTAATTTATGAATTCATAGACATCTTTTAAACATACTATTAATATATTACTCTTGTAAAATTAACAGAGCAAAAACAGAAAAAAGAATGAAAAGACAGAATAAATACAGACCTGAACTATGAACACAAAAGCCACGTAGCACAGCACAGCCACTTACCTCTGTGCTGTGCCCATTCCAGACAGAAAACCTGCAGGTAATGATAAAGGGAAGCAGATGATAATAGAAATGCCCTCAGACTGATACTGTGTACCAAACTGGAGATCTGTCAATTTGTTTATTGTCCCTATACAGTTTTGTGCTAGTTAGTTCTATTGCTTCGCCGTTCCTCCTTTCCATATTTCCCCTCTCCTTTTCCTTTTTAATTATCTTCCCAGGACCTTGGGCAGCAGCTCAATTCCAACATTCAATTCTGTGAGAGATTACATTTTGACACGGCTCAGTCATATTATTTGATTTCAATTTCATAGCAAATGTGGAAACAGCCCAGCAGCCCTAGTCATGAATATGGTGCAGGTTGGAAGGTTGGATGCATAATGCACTTTTTTTTCTGAGGATTTTAAGCAAAGGGAGATAAATAAATTGTGGAAAAAAAAAAAAAAAAAAAAAGACTTGGCCTGCCTGTGAAAAGTGTTGGTGGTGTGCCCGGTCACTTCTGGTGCAACTCTGGTGATTCATTTTCTATCCTGCCATTGTTTTTGCTCATGAATAGCAAGCAGATATGGATTACTGCATAATAAACATACCAAATTGACATGCCAAGATAGCTTTTTATAATAAATGTTTTGTATCGTAATATATCCCTGTCAGTCAATGGCAATTGGTAATGTGGCATCAGCAGGTTACAGATGTGATGTCTCTTTGTTGTTCCCTCAGCGATACAATGACATATTTTCCATGAGCAGTGGAGTGCTATTTTATCACGTTTTTCCAGATTATTAAACCTGCAGGTGAACGCACTGTGGCGAAAGTCAAAGGATGGAAGAGAACGAGTAAAGCATTATGTAAGAGGGTTTAGAGGCGAGAGAGACAAAGTGTGTGTAGACATCTGAAAGATATAGATGACCTGGAATGAGGAAGCAATGGATGGTGTGAAGACAACACAGAGATATAGAATGAGGACAAAAGCCTCAGCTAGGAGGCTTTGCTAGGCATGATGCAAAGTGGTACACCATTGCAATAAGGGAAAAAAAAATTCAATTAATCTTTTTATTTTCCATCAATACTAATTAAATGAAAATGATAATTAAATGTTATTCTTCTGCCAAGGAGCATAGTTCAGTTAGCATGTTAAAGCTGCTTTTTCTAGTCCTGCTTTTTCTTTCTTAGGGCAAATCCATGGGTTCTCTATAGGGGGGGATGGGGCACTCGTCTCTATTGCAGCCCCATGTTGCGACTTAGGCTGATAAGACAGGTGTATATTTACATAAAAATCTTGCCAAGTGCAGCTTTAATATTTATGTGGTCACAGGTTTGTGTTTTAACATATTCTAACAGCTTTGAGGAGGGCACAGCCGACCGACGACTGGAACTGTCTGTATTGCAAACTGATTAATTGGATGTGTTTTGTCTTCGCTCGTAGATGACTGGAACAAATTCTCCCACCCTTACACCAAGGAGGAATATGGCAAGTGGGAGCTGACTCTGCCACCCAAACCTGACAGGTCTCCAGCTGTGGATCATAACACCAAACTCAAGGTACAGTGCGGTACGTCTTCGCGTCTATTTTTACGCCCTCAGTAGGTGTTGTTGTAATGTGTGAGGGAGATTACCTCTCGTGTGTGGTGTCCTTATTATGATCCAACTGGAATCCTGGCATGTAGCCGTCAACAAGATGTCAGACTTCACAGCACACTGAAGGGAGATTACTGTATGTACATGATGTGCACAGTGGAGGTAAGATACTCCTGAAGAACTTAACCCAAGGCTTTCGCTTTAACTGCATCTGTGTCCGGTATCCCTGAGGATATTGTGCAGTGTTCCGTCAGTGTAAAACACAGCCCACATCGGGCGTAGATGATTGGTTTTTAGCTCTAGTAAATAATTCATCAGGGTTAAATGCAAAAGAAGCACCTCCCCATTATGCATTGTCTCCCAAGCAAACAGCGTGGATGAGAAATAATCCTGAAACGAGATGCCAGGAGTGGAATGGATGGCATAGTGGCGCCACTCTCCTTGGGACCAGGTCATCATTGGCACACTCCTGTGCCCTGGACAGACTGCCCGGTTCCCATTGTCAGCGGAGGTCAGTCTAAGGACGATAAGAAGCAGATGGAAACGCTGGCACCTGGCCTCTCTTTGTGCACCCCTGCAGCCTATGAATGGCTGTCTTGCTGTGAGCTCCACTTTAGAATTAGTTCCACAGCACTCCCTCGTGGAAGCACATGCCTAGCTCCAATCATTCTCATGTAGAGCAGCTTGCCCTTCCATCCCCTATGTTTTGAAGCTCAATTTGTCTCTATAAACAAGCGATGTCCTTTTGTGGGTACAGTATTTCAATTAAAAACTCTCTTTCTGTTGTGGTTATACACTGAAGTATCACCCAAGCAATCAAATTCCCAACTTTTTCATCCAAACTGAACTTCATCTGTAAGTCTTAGTTGTTTTTCCCTTCCACTCAACCCCTTCAGCCTACCCAACGATCTGATTTTTCTTTAATGTGTCTAATGCTAGCCAATTTGTCTGAAGGACCACCGCTCTGTCAGGCTCTCTGCCAGTCCATTTATCCAGCTATCTTTTCCTAATCCTATAAACTGTGAAGCATGTCCTAAGGGGAGCCAGGCCTCTAACCCCCAGGCGGCCTGACCATAATGAAAAAACCCCATAGGGGGGTCTGGCCAATGGCTCACAGGCAGGTGGTGTTGGAACAGTCATTACTTCACAACAGTAGCCAGAATTAGTTGGGTTCTAATGCCCGTTTCTGCAGGGGACAAAGCGGGGCGAACACATACTGTGGGTAGCACTACCGGATCGATTCTTGTTAGGGTTGTGAAACTCCCATGCTGGCTTTCTCCTTTCTTCTTTGACTGTAGGCAGGAAAGTAACTTGTCAGTTAGATTTCCAAACTATACTTATTTGTCTACTCTTCCAACTCTGAATTGAAGACACAATAGAGAGAGGCAGTGGACAATGACTTAGATTTCTTATTTTTCTAAATTGCTCCCCGGCTCATGCTCCTTCTCTGGGTGGGGTGGACGAGCGAAGACGTTAAAACCATTGGCGAAATTGCAGATAGAAAGATTAAAACGCAGGAAAAGCTGACATTGATAAGAAAAAGATGACCATCAATCAGATTTGCCAATACGTGAGCAAGTATTTAATGACTTTGTCTCTCCTCTGATCAATAGATTTTTAACCGCTACACCATATTATATGTTCAAGTCTCTCTGAGCAACATGTAGACTGTATTCATGTTAAAGCAGTGACGTTGGCATGGGAGAGAAGGGAGCTGCTCGCTGGAAGAGGGGTGGTTTTGATGTCGTCGTGACAGTGAAAAATGCTTGGTTGATGGGTTGAACAATCCGCACCATTTTTTTTTTTGGTATGATGGATGGGGAGTAACAGCACGATTCTATGATGTAAGCAGTTCCCACCTGCAAGATGTGTATAATTGCTGACACGAATTCACATACATGTAGGTACGGAAACACGCAGGAGACACAAAGAACCTTGGAGCCTCTTCTGATGTGTGATCATGTCTTTTAAAGTTGAAGTACTGTTATTTTCCTGATAAAGTGTCTCCTATATTGTGATTACGCTCTCTTTTACGATCACTTTTCCATTTTACTTCGGATATCATCTTTCACATTTTGGTTTTGTCAGTTTGAATACCTCCTCGCTGTAGTTACGCCAGATTACTCATGTCACCGTCTACGCATCTGTTCCTTACCCCATTACCGTTGGTATTACTGTTTCTCTTACCACATAGAGAACAAGTGTGTCCCTTTTACTCTGTGCCCATGTAAAGTGACCGTAGTGTCTTTTGAATGCCCCTTCCGTCACTGTTTTCGCTGCCCTTCCTATAACTGCGCTCATTTGTCTTATTTTCCCAGGTGGTAGTTCACACCAAAGAGGGTGAGAGGCTGTACCGGATCTCGCCCTGGGCGAAATATGTAAACCGGCATGAGAAATCTGTCATCTATGACTGGGTTCACTGGGATCCTCCTCAACCTTATATTGTAAGCACTTAATCTCATTAATTATTGTTATGGTATGGTGGCAAGTTATCAAGACGATGTTTGGATTGCTCAGTGCTCAGTGCCCCGCTCAAATCAGCCTCCCGCGTCCAAGTCCGACTCTCACTGCTTTGATTTCTCTCAGCGAGCGCCATAGACATTTGAAATCACATCACACATCTAATGCGGTCTTGGCTGCTCTGAACAGGGGTGCTTGATGTCGCTGATTTGAGAGGGGTGAATGTGTCTCGGTGCTACTTCATTTCTTCGACACAAGTGTGCACAAGCAAAACAATAAGAGGGTCTTAATGACCACCTTGCTGTCTTTATTGCTTGTTATTTGCTCCAATTTTAATTAGAGAAGCCCTCTCACTGGCA
Organism: Hoplostethus atlanticus; assembly: GCA_034670405.1. Taxonomy (NCBI): domain Eukaryota; kingdom Metazoa; phylum Chordata; class Actinopteri; order Trachichthyiformes; family Trachichthyidae; genus Hoplostethus; species Hoplostethus atlanticus. The sequence continues at coordinate 6,090,518 of JAXDDX010000003.1, read as the reverse complement.
ATGTATTCACTTTATTTACAAGAGGTTTAATCATGCACTTCAAACACTTCGGAGGCGTTCACAAGGCCCGGTTGCTAGCCATCAAGGATCTGGCTGTTTACAAAGCCAATCCTTTTCCCTTTGTGTTTACACAGCCAGTTCAAGTCGTGGATCTCTTAATCATCAGCAGCATGGCTGTTATCAGTTGTAGTAAGACGTCGCTGTAGACTCCCAGAGAAGTCACGCTTATTGTCTCTGGCCTTATGATTCATAATTACTCAAGAAAGGTATTGTTAGCATGGGCTAGATCTTCGGTAGAAATTGTTGGTCTCTGATATGATGCTCTGTCCTGTTTGGGTTTCCTCTTCAGCACATCCACCCTCGTCCGAAGAAGCCCAGGAGCTTGAGAATCTACGAGTCCCATGTGGGCATCGCTTCACCCGAGGGAAAGGTTGCATCATACACCAACTTCACAACCAATGTACTGCCTCGTATAAAAGACCTGGGTAAGCGATGGGATGGCAGTACCTCCATAAGAGCATTCTCTCCCTTTTGCTGTGGTGCATGGCCTCCCTGTTATTTTGTCGGGCTATTCAAGTCTGCAAAATAGGAGTGCACGGCAATCATCCTGCTGTGATTCGCTTCATCTAAGTGATGTTGCAGACATCCCTGTCAGATCCTTTTGTTGACTCAACTTGAAAACATTTTGTATCTTCTCCAGCCAAGTACAGAGAGTAAGTGAAGCATTAAGATGGTGTTTGTATGATTGCATGTAGCCCCCTATCCATCAAATTTGAGCCTATAATCTGGTCGGGAAAAACAATAGCTGAAGGTAGACGGGGGTTGGAGAGACCATTTTCTGTCTGCCAGTGTCCTGTGCCATCTCCGTCAACACTGGTCCTTAACCCGGCAGACATGCTGTGCCATTCTGAGTGCCACTGCTCCCCAATACAAGGCTTTTCAAGAGTATTTTCAGTGGCAGCCCTGTCACATTCACTCTGCACAAAGCCACTTCGGTACGTCAACATCCTGTTTACTGGTATGACCCGGAGTGATCATTACCGTTGGACAGTGTTTGTAAAGAGAGCTCTACAGTGCAAGTCACACACAGCTCGGAGAGTTGGGGCTGCAAACCTTGACAACTTGTTTCCTTTTCTGTGATCCAGCCCCAGATGAATCACAGGGAACAAAAGCCCCGGCTTCTAGCTGAAACTTGTGTTCAGTCAGCATTCAGTCAAACAACTACAGTAGGAGTGTACGTGTGTTGTACTACTAAAATGTGCAATTTTCATTACTCAGCATCTGTCTAGTATAAAACCAACTCTTCATTAAGATGACTTACACTTGAAGGGAATTACACTGTTATTTCCCTTTCACACGTTGTTTTGCTTTTTATTACTACATTAATTTAATAATAATTTGATTTGTGCCAAAGGGACGGATTTGAATGTGACTGAAACCTTATCGAGCAGATTCCTGTCTTGGTTTAAAACTCTGCTTTACAATAAACAGCATGAGATGGGGTATTATTTTGTATTCAGGAACAGCCTGCTGCATTGACAGTATTGAAAGGCACAGATATGGCTGGCACAGCAAACCAGGAGCAATCTGATAAAGACTGTTTCCTTGGCCGTGCCGTCCTTTTTAGTGGGAAAGGAAACTGCCGGCGTAAATGCTGTCAAAGAATCTACCTGCAGCCGCTGAAGGCATCTGCACAATAGGATTCTCCAGGAGGCTAAATTCCACCATCTCCAGTGACGGCTGCCTTTGCCTGCCATTTCATTTTCAGTGAGTGTGTAGAGATGAGCATATATATAAAAAGGGAAACTTCCTCTCATCCCTCTGCTTTCCTCAGAAGCCAAAGTTTTTTTCTCTCGTCTGAAAAGAAGTGGGGAGATATAAATAAATAAATAAATCTGCGCCACACAACTATAAAAAGCCACGGGGCCTCCCTCTGGAGTCCTCAGTGGCAGTTTAAAGCCCGTTGTTCTCTTATTCATAGAAGCAGTTTGCGTAGGTCGTTGACAAAATGTTGTACATGACCTCGTGACTCTGATAGCTGGTGTTTCCCTGTAGCCACTGCTTGTGTTGAGGATAGTGGAGCTTGTGTCAAACAGGAAATGCCTGGAGCTGATTTATATCATCCACACGTGTCAAATGTAGTGTTATATATTGATATTACGCAAATAATGTTTTAAGGTGCTTGGGTTATTGGGTGGGGCCAACCGCAACATACTTTTCAGATAAAGTTGTCAAAGAAAAGTATTCAAAATTGTCTTTCACGTACTTTCCTGTGGTTATACTGTATAACATTTTTCTGGCACTCTTCCTTCCACTGTATCATCCGGTGTCTCCAACCCCGCACATCCAGTACATCCAAACAAATTCACAACAAACGCTAAGAATTATTTGCATTTGACTGCTATTTGGATTAAGTTTGATCTAAGCAGTCAGTGTTGTTATGAGAGGAAATCATAAGAGAAATAAGAGAAATCCTAGGAAAGAGAAGATGCCAAGAATAATATTTAGTTATTATTTAGTTATTATTATTATCCAGTTATTTCAGAAAAGAAAAATAGAAATATACTAGAAATAAGCTCCTAATAGGAATGAAACACCAGGATGTCAAGCAAAATTGGATCAAACTGACACACATATGTGAGACGTATTTCTCATCATACATGATTTAGTCCCCACTGCTAATATGTGAATGATATTAATTATCAATTAGAAGAATTTAGCTGGACAATCTTGTAGGAAAGCGATAAAAACACAAAATCAAGAAAGAATCTACTCGATTCACTATGTTTTGCAGCCTTAGGGATCAATACCTTATTCTTTCTTTTTTCTTTCCCTCCTTTGTATTCAGGTTACAACTGTATTCAGATGATGGCTATCATGGAGCACGCCTACTACGCTAGCTTTGGATATCAGATTACAAGCTTCTTTGCCGCTTCCAGGTAAATGTACTACAATTTCTGAGTATTTAAACCAACCACAAATATTTTAAGGATAAATCAATGCTGCTTTGGAGGATGGAGTGAGTAACTTTACACGGTGATGAAAACAGTTAACCGGATATTGCAGATCAAGGTTAGGAAGTCTGATGGCAGCAAATAATCTCCCTGTAAACACATTTGCAGTTAATCCAGGGAGTAGAGGCAAAACGCAGATAAAGCTTGGACTAGTCTGGGAATTTATCTATGTCCCCCATTCCAGAGGTCCCCCTTCCTTGCTTGGAGGAGAGCATAAACCCAAAGTGTAATGTATATAGTGTAATTTCACCCATGATTGATCTCTCACAGTCATTTAAAACCTGAGTGGTTGAATACCGGGAAGCGGGGGTAATACTGTCGCTATGTGTCCTGTTTTGCAAGGAAGCTGATATAATGATAGCCGGAAGGACAGATGGGACGTCATAGGACAATATGAGGAGTGTACACAGTGTGTGAGTGTGTGTGTGTGAGAGTGTGTGAGTTGCAGGTGTGCATTTATATTTTTGGTGTTCCACTTAGTCTGTGGTTGGCAGGGTGTGTTCCTCGATGTTTTCTTCATGACCCTTTGAGTGGTATTAAAGGACCGTAGTAGAATGCCATAGAAAATCTATTAAATTACAAACATGCACGAGTCGTTCTTGACAGCTCGGTGTGATGAATGATCTTTAGACACTGACCTAAGAAGGAGATTACATTTGGGAAATATTGTAGTGCTTTAAAAGTCTGGTGGTTCTTTTAATCACAGACACATTTTAAGCTATAAAAACACCAATTCAAAGTGTGTGTGTGTGTGTGTGTGTGTGTGTTCTTGTATTTGTATGCTTAGGAGAGGACCAAATTGCCTTACATGGATAGAAAATTGCAACAGGTTGGGCTGGAAAGTGAGTTTTTAAAAGCCAAAACTCTCAGTACCTGGTGAAGTAATCATTGAGGTGTCCGTATTGATCAACAACCCTATCAAACTACAAACTACAAAACAAAATCTCACTTATTGCCCCTTTAAGGTTATAATTAGAATTAGGTGGGGCGTCCTGGTAGCTCAAAGGAATGCCAAAAAATAATCTTAGAGGATCAGGTTAAGGTTAGAGTAAGGGTTAATGCTTGTAGCACAGAAGGTTAAGATTAGAGACAGGGGTTAGGAAATGAATGTAATCACGATTAGGGTTCACAAGGTGTGTGTGTGTGTGTGTGTGTGTGTGTGTGTGTGTGTGTGTGTGTGTGTGTGTGTGTGTGTGTGTGTGTGTGTGTGTGTGTGTGTGTGTGTGTGTGTGTGTGTGTGTGTGTGTGTGTGTGTGTGTGTGTGTGTGTCCTTAGTCGCTATGGCACCCCAGATGAGCTGAAGCAGCTGATAGATGTGGCTCATTCCATGGGCATCGTGGTGCTGCTGGATGTGGTCCATAGCCACGCCTCCAAGAACACCGAGGACGGCCTCAACCAATTCGATGGCTCGGACTCTTGCTTCTTCCACTCTCCGCCCAGAGGACACCACAAGCAGTGGGACAGCCAACTCTTCAACTACTCCAGGTATTCCTTGCCTGGCTCCAGCCTGTGACTCGTTGGCATTTCTTGTTGTTAAACCTTCATGCCCACTTCGTGAACTAGTCTGATAAGGCGCTTGTATTTTTTTGAGTGCAACTACTGTACCTTATCTTTCTGGACACACTTTTCATATTTGTATATTTTTGTCAGAGGGGATGTATATGTACGGCCTTTATTTTCATCCATGAAAGGTACAGACATTGAAAGTAAACTCAAAACCATGAACTTATAGTAGAGTTTATAGTAAAAGACTTAAAATGAAATAATAGTCTGAGGATAGAACTGTTCTCTCTCTGCTTTTATGGCAATGTGAAAAGGTCTCCAATTTCTAAAAACAATGCTTCATTATTTCAACATACAGATGCCTTTTCTAAAATTGCTAAAAAGCACTGTGGCATTTATTAAATTTGGATAAGAGGAACACTTTACCTCAAATCACATCAGGACATGTAAACAGCACAAGATGCTTTGTGCAGCAAATTGCATGCAAGTTTGTTGGCATCAAAATATGTTTCAGTAGCTGTGCAATGATGCAAGTAAAGCAACCATGAGGTTCATCATTATGACTTGTATGTAGTGAAAACCTCTATGTATTTCACATTACAGCTTCAGCAAGATGGGGGGAAAAAATGTACAACTTCTCAGGGAACAAGCGGGGTAACTTGGTGGCTCAGTTGGCTGGGGGTAATAACTGCAACATCCTGGGTTTCAATCTGGCCTGGGACCTGCCCCCCCTATACTTGTAAGATGTAATACAGACCATCACAAATACGACATTCACTGTTTCTGAGGACTGGATTACTGTCCACCAACTCCCACCAGTACAGCAATTTCAAGCCTCCACAATAAGTTCCATATATGGAGACAAGTAGGTGCATTTTATTATGAATGCATGTCAGTGAACTTACATGAACAAGCCGGCACCCAGTAACATTTAAGATCTATCACGGCAGCATCAGATATACAAATGTTTACCCTTGGAAACAAGCTTGATAAGCGAGGAGCGACACTTCAATGTATCTGCATTTTTACACAAATGTATGTGCAACATGCGAACGCGTTGACGAATGGGGTCGAATCGGAGCTGACGTGACACTCTTTGCATTTTCCCCGAGATGATCTGATATAGCGTGATTTCTTGAAGGTCAAAAGCAAGACGTGATCCCAAAGTGACAGATGACATCCTTCACCACAGTGGCCGCGCGGCGAGGTTCGCCGTTCATCGGATACTCCCGGGGCTCAGAAATAGGCTGTTAATGGTGAATTGAAGTTTCCTCAAAGGCTCTTAGATTTTACTATTAAATACGTGGCCGGACAGGTGTTGAATTTTAATGGATCCTGAATAATGATATGACAATGTGAGCAGCCCTTTAGTAATGGAAGAGATGTCCCTATTTTGAAAGATGAAAGGCTTGCCTCTGCAACTCTGCTGAAGTCGGGAGGCTGTTCTCTGACCTCGCCGGTTGCTCACTGTATACCAAAACTATTGATTTGTGTTGTTGCAGGCCCCGTTAATTAAGTGCCTCTCCTCTTTCCTCTGTCCCCGGGAAAATGATCCCACCACACATTAAAGGGGGGGAAAAGGAACTGTTAAGTCTATCAAATGCCTTTTTTGAACTCTCCTTTTAATAAGTGCGCGTCGGTGTGCAGCGGCTTCCAATACATCATACAATGCTTAGTGTCAAGCATGGAGGCTATAATAAGAGAACACGGTTCTTCTTTCATTAGTTATTGAACTCTCCTCATATCAGAAGGACTCATTAGACACGGTGCAGACATATGCCACGACTGGGAGGCATACGAGGAATCATTTGTTAAAGCCCAAAGGAGCCCTGCAATGTCATAGTCAGTTCATTTGTCTTTTCTCTCCCTCACAGGTTGTTTGGATGTGTCTTTTGTGCTACAAGCTTTTTCTGCTACGCTCTTTGGAAGGAAATTAACCTCCGAGGCTAGCCGGGAACCTAGCCTGCAATACAGTCTGTTTTTAATCAAGCAGCCGTGGTATCAGCCATCAGAGACAGACCGTGATGTTCCTATTAGGTTGACAGAAGCTGACTGATACACGCTATCGAAGCAGAGATGTATTTTCCTCCTTGCTGCCTCCTTTTGATATCTAGTTTTCTTCAACTTTCCTCATGAAACATTAAACTCGGTCTGCAGAGAATGTTGTTTAGATAGATGCTTGCTATCCACTTTGTTAACGTGGGTTGCTTCTGAGTCAAATGTGTTTGCATTGAGTATTAAGAGCCTCTAGCTTTGCAAACGTTGGTTCTAGACCGTAGAAACGCTAGAAGTGGTTTTGCAGTTGCATGTATACCAACTGAAGGTGAGAGGAAGGCGCCAGGGTTGCATAGAAACTTGTTACGTTACATTACATTACAGACGCTTTTATCCTAAGTGACTTTCACGTGCATTCAACATAGTTTGTGTTTTAAAGACACAAGGATTCTTGTCTAAGCTGCCATTATAGTTGGTGTGTGCATCTCTTTATTTGGCTCGGGAGCTTTCTCACTGAAATACTGCATCAGATGAATTATTCAAGTATGATGGTGGAGAATGTAATTATCATATACTTTCCTCTTTGAGCTGAAATGTAAAGCTGCAAAAGCCTTGTACTGTGCAAGAATATTTTATAGTATAGACTTTTCCTCACATTCATCACACCATCTGTTTTCTTAGCTGTACGGTACATGCAAACGCACTAGTCTAGTGGATGCACTGGACATTTCCTGCTCTTGAAGTGATGTGCACCAACTAGCCTGGGGATATCCAGGGCCTGCATTATCATTATTGGTTTACCACTGCTTCTTTAATATGCCTTTTCAAATAGGACAAGGTCACTTTGAGACAGTGACGAAAACAGTGGAGTCCATGGTTGGGTGTGAAGGTAGCAGGCAGCCAGTGAAGCCAAGCCTTTCTGCAGATCAGGGCCTTCAGATGTGAGACTTCTGAGAGGTTGCATGTGAGAGGTTTTCAGTGATCCCCCCCTCCCTCCATCTCTCAGGATCATTTGCATCCATTTTTCATCAATCTTTGTGTGAATTCTTAAGATATGGAGTATAGGCCCAAGGACAGGCTTTTGTGGTCAGAAGATCTTTCAACTCATCTGCGTGTTCTCATGCTGAGTGATGGGTCGTGCGCTTGGTGACCAATCATTTTCTTCTCTTTGACAAAATGATTGCGTGACCATGTCGTTAGACACAAGCTGAACCTAAATGAATGATGGCAAAAGATAGCGTGTAGACGTTCAACAATTGAGATTAGCACTAATGCATTAAGATGGATAGTGATAGATCTCAATTAAGTAACCTTAAATTGGTTTCTCCGATATATGGCATAGTGCTAATACTGCTGGTGGTGCTATTTTGTAAAGGCCCTTAATTGCACTCCCATTAAAAAAACTGTCCTTACCTCACACAACGTTTCATTATCACAGGCTTACTAGCAGCCTTAGACAAAAAGAAAGAAATTGGAGGTTTGATGTCATTTAGATTAGGCTGTCTGTCTATAAAGCATCCTATAGAACACACACTTGAACCTCATAGCAAATGATCAAAGAGCTATCTTTGCCAGTGTGTGTCTGTTTGCCTTTCATTTGCCATTCATTGCTTCAGGCTGTCAGCTATTTGCATTGTACAGTATGAGACAAGCGGCATCTTAAAGGTGACGTTCTTCTAGGCTATTCGCTAAATAACCAGCGTGGTATGAAAAGCATGCCGTGTTTGTGGTGGAGGCCATGTTTTGAGGCTCTGTATGTAGTTTACAGTCTGTGTAGTTAAAGGCTTTCTGTGGGTTGTCCTCGTGCCTTAGCAGACTTCGGTGCATGTCATGTATTTGCAGTGTTGTGGGCTCATCACCTATGCTGTCATTCTCCCTTGTTTGCCCATTCCTGTTCCACAGTATACACTGCAGGGTTGTGGGGAAATGGTGAGACAGTAAGAGCAATGTGGTTGTAATAATCAAACATATGAAGGCAAGAGATGCAGTTCCCTGCTGGTAAATAGCCAGGGGCTTTTATTGTGATGAAACGGAGCAGAAATCATCCAAAAAGAAACAAGCTCTCCTTTTGGAGCATCCATCTACCTACTTATCTGGTCCCATTTTGGACCAGGTGGGGCCAGGCCACTATCCAGCATACTGGGCAATCGATAAACGCACAGTTAGAAGTGCCAGTCCAGTCCAAAAGCCAGTAATTCCAGTATTTAGCACCCATGAGTTATTTCCCCTGCCCCAGCAAGCCACATAGCAAGGAGAAAAGCTGTTTTTTTGTTTTTTTTTACTCTGGTGAGCTCCACCTAATGAGCTCAACTTAGCTGTAGGTGTGTGCGGCTTCTGGTTGGAGCTGCTTGTAGTGCTTCCAGTAGGTATTGAATGGAGCCAGTGGGTAGGAACATAGCGGCTCTCTACCATATCGCCCCTCAGCCCCTTAAAACCATCTGATAAACAGCAGAAAGATTCCAAGAAAAATTATTTTAGAAAAGTGCTTCCTGTTAGTAGTCAAGCCATGTGATGCTCAAAGGCTTATTCTGGCTTTTGAATGTAGGGCTAGCTGTCGTACCAGGATGGCTTTGCTGAAGTCTGTTTTATTGGATTGTAGCTGCTTTTCACACTCAGACTGATTGGGCTCTTGTTGTAGAATTTGAGAATTTGTGGCGACTAAACATGACTCATAAATGTATTTTGAAACAAAAAGTTGTTTCTTCACATTTGTATTGCTGGTAAAAAATGGGAGGAAAATAAGTATTTTAAATTGAAAAGATGAACACCATCAGTAAGTATCCATCAACAATGATAATTGATATGAAGAATGAATATGGTTTAGGCTTCAAGAAATGAAAATTTATTGCAGGCGTCATTCTTGTCAATGTCTCTGGTCCTGGATGTATTAATACCTTTTGGGGGTTGGAGAAAATTTTTGAAATGCGTTAAATGAGCCACCTTATTTGTCACCACCTTATTTGTCCTTTTCGGTCCAACAAATGCACACCATCCATCAGACTGTCTAGCGTCGTTGTTTGAGCATCACACTTCTTGTGGAATGACCTGTCAGCTTCTTAAATTTATTTGGTCTTATCTGCGGCTTACCTGTGATGCTGTGGAAACAGGAACTTAAATCTTCCTCTCTGCCACTATGACAAGTTACCTTGACCCTTATGCAAAATTGACTTCCAGAAACGCAGCAGGTTTGGGTATCTGCTCTGCCTGCAACTGAACATAAATACCATAATACGCGTCACATTCATTTTAAGATGGACACAGGAAATAAGCTCTGATAAGAAGCAACTAACCATGAAGTAGACAAAGCTGATTTGCAGAAGTGTGTGTGTGTGTGTGTGTGTGGATTGACTCGCAGCCTCGAGACTGTGGTGGCGCTTGCAGGTAAAACAACAGCAAATGTGATAGATTATCTTATCTTAGTCTACAAGCTGCAGCATTAGCGCTGTACTCTATTTGTGCTACCTAACGGGGTTACATTTTCCTCGGCGAGGTTTTGCATGAGAACAGTGTAATGTGTAATTTGCTTTTGTAATAACAGCACATACCCAATGATAACTTCATTTAACTGCGTAGATAAGCAGCGTATTGCATCAGGTATAGCGATCTAACTTTCTCACTGTAATTGGACTTGATGATGAATGGCAGTGTGGGTCCTAATGTGGCAGTATGGTTTCATCTTGGGCCTCTGGCTCTCTCTGGCTATTATCTCCATCCCGTGAGGATACATTGTGTCTGAGCCTTTGTTGGCTCTGCGCAGTGGAGTGGAGGACCTAATCTATTTATCACAGGGGCTGCGTGACCACCCAGCCAGGCTGCTATATCGGATCATACCAGGCTCCCTTGTGCTCTTCCTCTGGGGAAGGAGGAAGCGCTGATGTAACACGCAGCTTCACACCTGTCTGCTATGGCTTGCCTAAATTTTTACATTTAAAAAAAATCTGGGGTTTATATGTGCTGTGGTATGTCAAAGATATGTTTTGACAAGTTGATAGGCTAGATTACATACTCTACACACCCGCCTACACTGCCATTATTGGAGCCAGGGGGTGCAACAGGGGGTAGAGCATGGCAATTGCATATTTCAACTTCTGTAGAGGCTGCATCAGTTCAGAGTTAATCAGTCTCACCAATGTGGCGCGTGACCCACATCCTCAGCACTTGACTGCTTCCTTTCAATGTGTGTACAATGTTTCATTTTGTGCTCATTACACACATTTCATATAGACACCAAGCCTTCCTATTTAACTGACGTTTCCATGGCAACATGCTTCCGAACGGGTGGAGGTGAGTGGATTGAGTGGATGTTCAGATCCAGATGACTCTGCCGTACTTAAACCACCCCAGGATTGGGACTAGATCATTTATGAAATCCTCCTCCTTAAGCCCTCGCCAACACCATCAAGCCAGCAGGGCACTTTGCATCCTTGTGCAGTGCACCATGGGCTACAGCTCACTGCCACAAATTACAGTTTGGGATTCAGATGGTTTCGTGGTTTCCCTGGTTTTTATTCAGCCTCTCTGTCCCCTGGCTTGTTGGACAGAGGAGCTGTTCACACCTTGGAGATGGAGGCCAAAGCCAGTAGAAGCATATGACTGATCTCATGAGAGAGAGAGAGAGAGAGAGAGAGAGAGAGAGAGAGAGAGAGAGAGAGAGAGAGAGAGAGAGAGAGAGAGAGAGAGAGAGAGAGAGAGAGAGAGAGAGAGAGAGAGAGAGAGAGAGAGAGAGAGAGAGAGAGAGAGAGAGAGAGAGAGAGAGAGAGAGAGAGAGAGAGAGAGAGAGAGAGAGAGAGAGAGAGAGAGAGAGAGAGAGAGAGAGAGAGAGAGAGAGAGAGAGAGAAATCAATTCCCCCCTGCATGGTGTTTGTTTACCCAAGTGTAGCATGAAATCCTATCAGTTCAGACACACAGGGATGGGCCTGGCCATACTAAACACTTAGCGAGTGGTCTGACAGAAATCAGAGAACTTAGCTGTGTACTGTAAGCCATTGATTTCTCATCCTGACAGCGCTGACAACTGGACACATCAGGGACAGCTTCCCCTCCACAGTTTAGTTAATGAAAACACCATCTCCTGTCACCGACTCTCCATCTCCAACATAATGGAGCTTTGGGTATCAATATGTGAATGTCCTGTAGCGGTGAAAATTAATCTCTGGAGCCTAAACCCGCGCGATGAGATGTGTGAATAATTCACGGCATCTTGTTTATCTGACCTTGAGTGTGTGTGTGTGTGTGTGTGTGTGTGTGTGTGTGTGTGTGTGTGTGTGTGTGTGTGTGTGTGTGTGTGTGTGTGTGTGTGTGTGTGTGTGTGTGTGTGTGTGTGTGTGTGTGTGTGTGTGTGTGTGTGTGTGCGTGCGTGTGTCACGCTAGCTGGGAAGTGCTGCGGTTCCTGTTGTCAAACTTACGCTGGTGGTTGGAGGAGTACCGCTTTGATGGCTTCAGGTTTGATGGAGTGACCTCCATGCTGTACCACCACCACGGCATCGGTAAGGCTAGCTAACATACATCACACATGTAAACAACTGTGTACATCAGGACTGGATAGTGTGTGTGAAGCATGTTGATCTCCTGGGATGAGGTCAATTTAATCTTTCCAACCGATCCCATAGCGCCGTGTGCACCGCATTTCCATTTCAGAATAAGACCGACAGAAGTTTGGAGCACTTGATGATCCCAAACCAGCGGGCTTTATCGCATGGTCCATTTAGAGATGGCCTTAGGCTGGGCTGCACCAACATGGTTTAATTTAATTTAATAAGGCCTTCGGCAACGCTAACTGTCATCTAATATTGAAACATGCTGTGCAGATAAGGAATTGGATTGCCTTTTAATTGCCTGGTTGAATTTAATCTGAGAGTAAGTAAAGTAAAACTAGGTTTGAAATAAATCAACCTAGATTTTTAAATACCTGTTGTGTTTAAATTGAATCCTATAGTTTAGTAAATGTAAGCACAGAGATATGTCATACATTTGAATTAATAGAATAGCAGCAAGATAAGCTGACACAGAGAAGTGAGGGATCTTAGCAGTGAAGTTTGGGTAGAATATGAGATGTTTATTCACTATGTGAGTGTTTACTCCTCAGGCGCAGACTTCTCAGGGGATTATAGCGAGTACTTTGGCCTACAGGTGGACGAAGACGCTTTGGTTTACCTGATGCTTGCCAATCACATTCTGCACACCCTTTATCCCGACTGCATCACCATCGCAGAGGTATAAGAGTGCACACACTCCGCCACGCACACACACTCAACATTCAATTACTTTGCAATGACACTGCCTACAGCTATGATTAATGAAAGCACTTATTAGGTAGTTTATAGCTTACTTAAATTCTCATTGCTATAATTAAGAAATGATGAAAAAGTAAATGGATTGTCACTGTTTTGGTGTGTAGTATAGGGTTTTTGCCCCTAATATGTGGGTTGTTGGGTAGCAATGATGCTATCTTAGTGTTTGTACAGCCCCAATAAAGATGGTAAGACTGACTACTGGGGAGGAAACCTGTGCACACAGAGAGAATACAATATGAAATTGTGTCACTTCTCCCTAGGAAGTGTCAGGGATGCCTGCCGTCTGCAGAGGAGTGGCAGAGGGAGGACTTGGTTTTGATTACCGTCTGACTATGGCCATTCCCGACAAGTGGATCCAGGTAAGACTCTTTACTTTTTCCCGATCAACCTCATTTTCTTGCCTTTTTGCTACAAATGCAGAGAAAACAGAAAGCATTTTGCTCTCAGAGGAAACATAAAGGGAGTTAAGAGAGGTAAACCACTTCTTATAAACTCGATGCAACACGTCACAGGGAGTAACGGCGCAAAATCAACATTTCTGTTTCTTGGACAATATGGACACTGCACTAACATAGGCGATTGTCAAAGAAATGAACAAAGCAAACGTTATTCCATTTCCTCGTTTTGCCATGCCCTGTATTACACTGTAAAGTAGGGCCAAATCTATACTGCCCTCATACAACTCTGGTGTTCTATCTGGACCAGCAATTTAGCCTATGGCAATAGAGGCTAACCAGTAGTTGGATCCGCTGGAAGCCAGATGTCAGGTGGCAGCTGCAGGAAACAGTAGCTTGGATTCGTCTCTGGTGCCCCCAGCAGCTAAACAGCCGAGAGCAATGTATTCAACCCCGACCTCAATAGATTTGCACTGTGGCTGACCTAATGATCCTGCAGTGTAACCTCTTTGTGGAGTGTGTATGTGTTATTCCCAAGGAATATATAAGCAGGGATTTATTTGCAAATTATATCCTATACCTTTAGATATGAAATATGAAAACACAATTATACATTATTAAGCACACACGCATCCATGGAGGGAAACATTTCGCAAATGTAAACAGTCCCAGTCACATGAATTTTGGTGTTATGGAGAGAATATTACAGAGCCTCTTCAGCTCTGGGTACTTCAGATCTGTCTGCTTCTCTTCTCATTGGGAGCTCTGAGGAGGCTTATCAAATCGAGAAGGTCTTTGTGCCTTTTTGTAAAGCAGTGCTGATTTATTTTCTCTTTTTTCCCTTAATCCCACCTGAAGTGCAAATGTCTTCACAAGTCATTATTTATCCCTTCAGGCTGAGCTATGAATAAATGATGGCAAAGGCATTTAATTGTTATTGAAAAACAATAGCTTTTTTGAAAAAGACCTTTTTACTTGGATCAGTAATTATGAAAACTGGTGAATTTCTTTGCATTGATGTACGTTTTCATTAGACGCAGAAGGAGAGAAAGGCAAGCTTTCATGATGTTACGTGAAGGCCACTGGTCCGCGCTGAATTTCCTTTTGCGATGCTTTCTTCTTAAGTGGAAGCGTTTCAATAGCCTGACAGTCACCTTTATATTTCACTTTGCTTCATTATTCTGTCTGAAACATCCGCCCTTGGGGTAGCTTTATATGATGCCAAAGTAGAGGCTACTTTCCAGTTTGAATTCAACGCTGTGCTGATTTTCCCCAACCTGTCAACCTTAGTAGTTGAACAATTAGAAAGTCCTGCTTTCCCAACAACAAAACTTTGTCCCAACAGGATTACCTGCCTCCATTCGCTGTCTGGGAAAGAGCTTGTTGGGAAGAGTGACTCCCCCGGGGTAAATGGCCTCTTGTGCAGACATGAAGTTTGACCCGTTTCTTTGCTAGTGCCGAACGTCAAGGTTTTTGTCTTTTTGATTGATTTAGCCAATGTGTACTCAAACACAAAAGTATTACATCCTGGCATTTTCAGTAGGCTGAAAGTGTTTTCAAGCTCAATAAACTAAAAAGCCTTGTCATTAGCAGGTACTATACAGCGCCCTAGACCGTTTGGACACAGAAATTGTTGCATGCCTGAGGACATGGATGCATTTTGATCGAGACTCACTGTCATAATAAACCGATGAAGGCCTTGTCAGTTTAAAACGTCAGTGAATAAATTCAGGGTGTTCTCATATGGACTTTGTAGTTGTATAACCCTAATCCTAAACCTTACCCTAACCTTAACCTGTTTGTTTTAGTGGTCTAAACCCAACCCCAATCTTAACCTCCACTGTTTCTCTCCCTACTAACCCCTCTCTGCTCTGTCATGGCTTCTGTTCTCTCTGTCTGCACTGTGAGTGTTGTCTTTTCTTCTGGTGGCTGTTGTATGAAATATTGAACTGAACTTCTCAGCCTACTGAATCTATCCACACTGGTATTGCCTTGGTGAGAAATAGACGAGATATGTACCGATAACCAGCACAATAATGGAAACGCCACATTTTATTGTGCTATAAAGTTATTGCAAAATGCATTTATTTGGGATTGAGTTGGATGCAATGTACTCAAAGTGAATCAAAGTGAAAAATAAATGATACAAAGGTATGTTAAAGTGTTAAATACAAATAACAGAATTGCAGTTTGTATTCACCCCCTGTGCTTCATTTGGGCTAAACTGCCACGTCTGCAGAAATGTGCTCATTATTTCATAAGGTATGTGACTCAGATGTCACCCTTACAGTGAGTTGAGGTGTTTGGAACATTTTACTTTCAAATTTGTTTTCACTTTGTGTCTCTTGCTAACAAAGCTGAGATCAGGTCGCATCAATACATCTGAATGGGATTTAATGGGGTTTTAGGGTATAGGGTGACGGGATGACTCGGCGGCAGGTTGGCCTAGCGGTTAGAGAGGCCTTGAGCAAGACACTTAACCCCAAAAACTGATCCAGGTATGCCGCTCTGCCTGCGCTCTGTCCTCTGACCTGAGCTGCATGTGTGTGGGGTGATATATGGGTGTGTGTGTCTAGTTAGGGGTGTGCGAAAAATGCATTTCGTTGTCTCAGTATTTCTACAGTGACAATAAAGTTGAATTGTAATCTTAATCTTATTTTAACTCCCTGGGGGCAGTAATTCATTACCCTGCTTGTTATGTTACTTTTACGTTATACCCTCCCAGTTGGCGATTACATCCTCTCTCATCTTTTTAGGGGTCTAAGCACCGTAAGCACCCATCACCTAAATGGTGGTGCTATAACAAGCAACTTTACATTTTAGTCAATAACTCCTGAAACATATATGATAGAATAAAAAAAAATATATATATGAAAAAGAAAAACATTCCCTCAGATTCCTTGGCTCAAGACAAATCCATAATGCTTCATGCATCATACATCATGCTTCATGCTTCATTTCTGCCATTTTGAATTTTAAGCAAAGCCAATTGTTCGCTATTTCTCCCGCAAAGTTTATCAAATGTCCATGAAATTTTACACACTGCGCATTTGGACTTCCTAGATTCCAGCTGTGAAACAGCATTTTTCCAATCCTAACTGTTTAGCTGTGACTCACAAACAAAGTTAATGGAGAAGACACACAAACAGGAAGTCAGGTATAATTCCTTAATGCTCGGGGGGGTGGAGGCGGAGGTCTGGGGTCCTCCAGATGTAATTTGACGACAAATCCCTGCTAATCTAAGTTGGTTTCAGTGTGATAAGGCTGTCTTTCAATATCCTTTTCTTACTTTCTATCCAGCAGTCGTTTCTGTCATCTCCACTGTTTCTCTACTAACCCCTCTCTGCTCTGTCATGGCTTCTGTTCTCTCTGTCTGCACAGTGAGTCTTGTCTTTTCTTCTGGTGGCTGTTGTATGAAATATTGAAGTGAACTCTTCTCAGCCTACTGAATCTATCCACAATGGTATTGCCTTGGTAAGAAATAGACGAGATATGTACCGATAACCAGCACAATAATGGAAACACCAAATTTTATTGTGCTACAAAGTTATTGCAAAATGCATTTATTTGGGATTGAGTTGGATGCAATGTACTCAAAGTGAATCAAAGTGAAAAATAAATGATACAAAGGTATGTTAAAGTGTTAAATACAAATAACAGAATTGCAGTTTGTATTCACCCCCTGTGCTTCATTTGGGCTAAACTGCCACGTCTGCAGAAATGTGCTCATTATTTCATAAGGTATGTGACTCAGATGTCACCCTTACAGTGAGTTGAGGTGTTTGGAACATTTTACTTTCAAATGTGTTTTCACTTTGTGTTTCTTGCTAACAAAGCTGAGATCAGGTCGCATCAATACATCTTAATGGGACTTGATGGGATGAGTGGTTTTCTTCTGGAGGCTTTGGATTTTTGAATTTTACGCTTTTAACTGAAATTTCCATATTTTCCGTCTGACTTTGATAGAGTACTTTGCATATACAGAACAAAAAATCCCAAATAAATGTATCTTTAAATAACTAACTGTAGCACAATAACTCCATTATATATATTCCATTGTACCTGTAACTAGTCCCATATGTATTGAGATTGAGATTGTTGTCGGCCATATTCCCACCATAGCAGTCAGTATGTCAGTAAACACAGCAGGCTGTGGTGGCTTGATGCCAAAATATACCAAAGAGAAGATAAAGGCAAAGGATGTAACCTTGGTGAGTTCAGCTTTCTCT
Organism: Hoplostethus atlanticus; assembly: GCA_034670405.1. Lineage (NCBI taxonomy): Eukaryota > Metazoa > Chordata > Actinopteri > Trachichthyiformes > Trachichthyidae > Hoplostethus > Hoplostethus atlanticus. The sequence goes on along the minus strand of JAXDDX010000003.1, from coordinate 6,073,089 downwards.
CGATAGAAGGACAGTTTGTTTTTTTGCTGTTAAATTTCAATCGGTCACCTCCTGTGGGCGGAGAACATCTCCGATCGAAGACCACACCTGACGTCAGAATTTCATTTGGGCAAATGGTGCAAATCTACAGGGTCTCGGTTAAGGAGACACTTTTCTCTATGGCAGCTCCACGTTGTGATTTAGGCTGATAAGATGGGTGTATTTTTGCCAAGCGTAGCTTTTATATTCCATTTCGAAATAAAAAATAGAAGATTACACTACTAATTATGGAATTATGGAGTAAAATGGGGGGTGGGAAATAGATTTTGGATAATTCCTGTTCAATCTGGTGTAGTAATGCATTACCACCTGACTTTGTTTGTGACTGGAAGGTAACCAGTTTGAATCCCCGGACCAGCTGGGAAAATCTGGGCAGCACAGGGCAGCAAAACAGGGCAGTAACCTTTGTCGATCACCTCAAACTGCTGTGGTGAAGGTGCTCAATGGCACTCAATGGGAAAACTGGGTCTGTACACCGCGTGGCTATCGGGTATGCATATCCATTCTACCTGTATGATTACGAGGCAGGGCATTGCAGGAGAAGGCATACCCAGAAATCCTTCCTGCGATAAAGAAAGGTTAATATTCTTTATCTGAAATTTGTTTTTCCCATGCCGTCTCCACTTGAAAGGATATTGGTGCTAGGACTATCTGCCTGCTAGACAACTGTGTGGGGTTTGAAGCCACGGAGGTTTCTGTGCACTCTGTTTTATATTTCAGAATTTATTATCTTGTCCTCTTTGGTGTTTGCTCGTAGTATGTATTCATAACCACGTCACCTGTTCGTCGCCAATGTGCAACAGTGTTTTTATGAAATCAGCAAATATTGAGTAGCAGCCTGCTGTAGTGCCAACATCCACATGCCACTTTGCTGAACAATTGCTGAATGTGCTTTATATTTGTTTCTAACTATTGTTGGTTGGTATTGGGGGAGAAATGCTGTTTGCAGAATACCTTATGGGGTTATCTGTTAAAAGATTCATGTAAAGCTGTATCTTTTTATCCACTCCTCTACATTTAAAGTTATATTTACTCCTATTTTGGTAAAAAGCAAAGCGGAGTGTGTGACCTCGGCACTGCATGCATCCTCTCACGCTACAGTTTCTTGTGTCTCTCGATGGGGGATGTCTATGCATCATTAATCAAGTCTGTCTCTCACAGCGGTGTTTTTTTCTCAGTAGCAGGAAGGGAAGAAGGGAGAGAGAGAGAGAGAGAGAGAGAGAGAGAGAGGGAAAGAGAGAGAGAGGTAGTCCCAGACTTGACCTTCCTTAGTGATGCTAGCTCTAGCTGTGCAGCAAGCAGTGCTGTGCCGCTGAGACGCAGCCTCCTCCACGGTTACCAGAGGTTTCACAGGATTATCCTCGGGATGCCTCTGGAGAGGTTGTTGCTGCTGTTACTTTTCAAACAATATTGCTTGCGATGCAATATTCGTTTAGATAGTTCCTCTGGTTGCTGATTTTCTTTTTTTTTTTTTTTCAATTAAATTTGTTGCCTTCCCTAAGGAGACCCATGCCATGTGAATTGTAAAAGCTGGAGGAAAGCGAGTGAGCGGCGATATTTATGTATTTCTGTGCAGGGAAGCGTTCATGTGCTTTTGAACATGCCTTGGTATGCCCAGTGAAGTGCACTCAGGGCTAGCCTAGCCTCTTCTCACAGAGTGTCAATTAGGAGGGATTTGAATGGACTGAAGTGGAGCCTCCAGTGGGGTGTGTGTGTGTTTGTGTGTGTGTGTGTGTGTGTGTGTGTGTGTTGCGGGTGGTCGGGGTTCAGAAAGACAGACCAGCGAGAAAGACCGACAGACAAAGAGAGAGAGAGAGAGAGCGACAGAGCAACAGAGAGCTGTGTGTGTGTATTTATAGGTTCACATTTGTGTGTGTGAATGAATCTCCCTGCTCGTTCCTTGAGCCGGGCCTCACGCTGCGTTACGTCCTCAGCATGACTGATTGATATGACTCATTTACTGGCTGCAGAAAGCTGTTACGACCAACAGGCTGTGAAAAATTAAGATATCCTAATGAGAGAACCAGATAAGGCGCGCAGCACAAGTTTGGATGATTCGATCTGATTACGACCATAAAATGCTGTCACTCCTAATGGATAATGTTACAAAAGCCCTCTAATTTAACAAGCACCCTTCCCTCCAGCTACAATAGATTGAGATGTAATTGAAACAATTAGAGATGAAGGCGGCAGAGGGCTAGCTGGTCTGCAGCTAGGAAAAAAAGAAGAGAAGGCAGAGGATTCTCAGGCATCACACTTTTTTTTTCGCCTGCTCTTGAACTTGAACATCCTCCCAATCAATCGTCCCAGTTTTTGTTTATGTCCCTCCATTTACTCTAATTGAATGAAAATATCAGCCTACGCTGTTTCTCTCTCTCTATTAGTTTGAAGGGAAGGAAAATGCATTTTGGTCCTGATACTTTAGTCTGTCCATCACACTGGAAGCGCAGGCCTTTCAATTAACAGGACTTAATAAAATTCATGCTGCCTGCAAGCGATGATGCAATGCAGCTTGTTTACTTAAACGCGTCCGCGGCGTCACCACCAGCCCATAAGGGGCTCCCACTCTGTTTGACCCCTCACTCGGCGTCACCCTTCGCTCACCTCCTTTTAACGGCAGCATTTCTACTTCATCCAGCTTTATTCTATTAGCTAATTGCACTCTGAAGCCTTCCTTGTGCGGTGGTAACTGGCAGCGCAGGATTTAGACGGCGCAGGCTTCCTCAGCGAGGCTTATTACAGGGAAACTGTGAGGTGAGCTGGGGAGTGCCTTTCAGTAGAGCTAAGCCCCAGGCAAAGACATTTGCGTGGGTAAAAAGTTCATTAATTTCCACAACAGTGAAAATATAAAGATAGGGAGGCATTAGCTTGATCCGTGGGATTGAGTGTTATACTCCTCCTCTCCCTGCTCACCTCTGGGGGTGGCACTATATGTGTGAAGAGCGGATGTCCCCATAGCAACGCAAACTGAAACACATTTCCAGTAGATGCGTTTGCTAAAACAGAGGTAGGATGCTCAGGCCACCAAATGTAAAACAAGGGCTTTGCAGTAAACCGTTGTGTCTGTGATTCTTCTCCAGCTCCTCAGGCCCAGGTGACGCTAGTCGAGAGACCCTTGAATCACTCACAGTCTGTCAGTGGCAGTAAAATGACCTCATCCTGTACCGCGAGATTTTTTTAAATTTTATTTCTGGCTCTGCCTAATTAATCTGGCCACTCCGGTTGGCTCCTGACAGCAGGCTTGTAAAGTAAGATTTGTGCACTGCTCATTATCATTGATGAAGTGCAGTGTCAGTGGTGCCAGGCAGCTTGGCTGGTTAGGGTTGATGTGGGTGAGCTGGTGGTAGGGAAGTCGTCCACCCAGTCATTCCCAGTCACTCCCAGTCAAACTGTCTCTGCTTCGACAGCTCCACTCACAGATTAATTGCTCCCAGACCACTTTTGCGGTTGAATTGAATTGTAATGATTCATAAGGAAGTGCAAAGTATCTCGTTGTACGTGGATGTGGAGGCGGCTAGGATGATCTCTGAGGTGTATCCTACAGATTCACTTGTTTAGCTCTTATTGGAGCTGGTCAAAAGAACGCCATGCTGGCTTCTTCTTCTTCTTAGGGGATTAATTTATTGTTAGCTATTTTTGCCTTCTAAGTTCAACAGCAAGAATAAAATTCAGTGCAACAACAAATAGCAGTTTTCAAAACAGTGTTACAATGTGCTTTACAAAAATAAAAAACAATAAAATATGTTTACATGAATCAGAAATGGGTTCACATGAGAATACAACTGGCAGATGCAGTCAAAATAAGTCAAAATAATAAATGGGTAGCAACAAATGATGTCAGAGCCTGTTTGTTGAAATGTGGTTTAAGAAGTGATTTAAGCAATTCTGCCAATTTTGCCAAGCTAAGCTCCTCAGGCAACAGGATCCCAATCACTTTTGGTGTTGAGCTTACACTTAAGAATAGCCAGCAGGGCTCTGCTTGACAATCTCAGGGTGTGCACTGGTCTCATAGGGAGTTGAAAGATCTGAGATTTTGTAGTACATGTAGATGATAAGTGCTTCACTGAGGTTTTCTAGTGGCATTGGTAATGATTAATATGGCCACACTAGGTGAGGAGGAGTGAATGTGGACAGATGGTGAAATAGGCCGCGATAGCCTCTATTTAGGTGGACCAGCGAGTTCATCTCAGACATATTGATCGGCACAATTTACTCTCTTTACTCAGAGGATTATGGCCCTGTAGAGTAATATAAAGGTTTCCTGACATGTCAATCACCTGTCATGGCCAATTCCACTGAGCAGGCTTCAGCCTGTCACTGAGATGGGCTTGCCAACTCCCCCCGCCAATCAGACAGACTGCATGTCTATCACTGAGGGTTCTTCGAGGGCATATAAGTTTACAACAACTTGCTCTGTACACCCACTCTTTTTTCTCATTTTTCCGTTTAGGAGTGATATTGATACTGTGATCCTCCCCAACATCTCACACTCGTTGATTAAAATGTGCCCTCTGCGTTACATGTAGTTGTCTTGACTGTGCCCTGTGGTCTGATTTTCCTCTGCAAGTTTGAATGATTAGCATCTGTTCCTGATTGCGATCATAGCAGCGCTGTGTGGGCAGATATACTTGTGATGCGTTTGTTGGTTATGTGCATTTCCTTCTGACCTCTGCAAATGATTCCTCAGCAGGAATGGGATGTGGATGTAGGCATTGATTCCATGCTTGGATTTATTGTGGGATCCCTCCGTTTGGATGAGAGGCTCTGACCTTGCCCATCTGAGGTGAGAAGGCTGATGCCTGACTACCCATGGGCTGTAGGGAAGTTATTAAAAACTCCATTACCGCCATTCAAAGACAGACATAACTCACGGTGAGGATATAGAGATGTCAAAACAGAGATTGATCTGGGAAGGAAGTGTAACCCAGAGAAAACTTAAGAAAGGTGGAAAGACTGCCTACTGCAGAGCCAGGACTCAATGCTGAACTATAGCCATCAGTCAGACCCTGAATGGATCTCTCAGCTAGCCATCTATCATACCCTTTCTCAATAACCCCTCCTTGTCATTGACCAGATCCTGAAGGAGTTAAAGGATGAGGACTGGGACATAGGCAATATCGTCCACACACTGACCAACAGGCGCTATGGAGAGAACTGCATCGCCTATGCGGAGAGCCATGACCAGGTAGGCACATTTCCACAAGACCCCACTTTACGATTTCAATACCACTATCATTATTTAGCTGTGGCTAATAGATCCCCCCCATCTAACCCAACCTTTCAGGCTCTCGTTGGGGACAAGACTCTGGCCTTCTGGCTAATGGACAAGGAGATGTACACCAACATGTGCTCCACGACTCCCATGACACCTGTCATCGACCGCGGCATCCAACTGCATAAGATGATCCGCCTCCTCACTCACGGCCTGGGTGGAGAGGGCTACCTCAACTTCATGGGTGAGCAGTCATGGTAACACACACTGAGACTCAGACCTGAGATAAGTTCAGTTACACAGTCGGTCAGTGAGTGTACTCAGTTACAGTCATCAAAAAAGTAGTAGAGCCTTGAGTGTTTTTCACAGTTTTTCACAGTTCTGTAAGATCACCAGTATTTTAGACACACATTTTAGACACACAGTTTAGCCTACAATTGACATTTCTACAATCATGTCAGATCATCTCTCATATCGTATGTCATATAATCATATCAGATGTCTGTCTGGTTCAGTAATCTGACAGTCACAATGAAATCTAACATCAACCGACTGGTTCAGAAGGCGAAGAGGGTCATGGGTGTGAGGCAGCGTCCTTCTCTTTGGTCCATTTTTGAACAAAACAGACAAGGAAAATAATTTCAGATCCCCCGAATGTATTCTTCATGAATTTCAACGTCTCCCCTCGGGCAGACACTACAGTCCCCAAATGTTTACTGAACAAAAATAAACACGCATTCATTCCCCTGTCCAGCCAATTCCTTAACAAGCAGTAGGTAGAAACAGGCTTTAATACAAGTATGTAATTTATAAGGCTAACCCTGGTGGTGGTCATGGGTTTTATCTCTTGTAATGTAGCATTATTTTATGTATTGTATCATACTGTTGTATTTTTTTATTCAGCAGTATGGTCAAAAACAAATTAACCTTGGCAACAATTAAGGACATCTTAAATATTAAGGCTTTTGCAATAATCCTCTGTTATTATATTTGTTATATTGCTTTCATGGGTATATCTCAAAAGCAGTTCTTCACCAACGAGTCAAAGCTGAAGTTAACCATCAAAGAAACCTTTCAAAGTGTGGCTGACATAATGGATAATAGTCATTCTCCAGAGCTCATGCTGAAATGCAGGACAAAAACTATCTAAAATCAGATCAGGCTTTTCAAATGGAACCGATCCTAGGTCATTCTTGAAATGCTGCTCATTTTCAACACCGCTATGGTGTGACTATCGAAGCCTGCTGGTAAAGATAATAAAGTGATAATTAATGATGTTTGGAGTTGACCTTGGCTGAGGGAAATGTGTTTCTGTGCTTGTGGTGATCTCTGGCTTAATGTAAATACAGCATACCCTCGCCATCCACAGCATTTTAGCTCCACCTGGTGACTCCTGGCCAAGCTGTTGTGTCCTGTGTCCGACGTACATACCACCCTCTCCTCTTTAACAACAGTGAACATTAACCTCTTTTGGCCAGCCAGTGACAACACTTAAAATTTCTGCTTTGTGGATTGATGAGGGGAAAAATACAGCCTTTTAATGGACAACCATAACAGGGTAGCTCACAGTGAACAGGGTGTCAGAGAATTGACTCCATGTTGGCAGTTGAGGGACAGTTGATAGTAATTAAATGTGATTCTTTGGCAAACGTATAGCTCAAAGTATGCTCTGCTGCACTCTGATCTTTCTCTTCCATGTTTTTTTTTGGTCCTGTAGTTACTGTCAACCTTCTGCCATTGTGTTGGGTTTTATGAGTGCCGCTTAACGTTACTGACAGGGAAGGAGTGGCAATATGACCACATTTGTTTCAAGGCTAAAACCCTTCACCTAGGCATTAATGGGACATGAAGAATAAACCCAATGTTTTCTGATTTCATTATACATTAGATATAATTGTGTATTGTGCATTTGTATAATAGTTGTGCATGGACAATAATACAATAATGGAGCAAAGTTTTTAGCTTTCAGAAATACCTTTTATTCAACTGGTTATCAGAAGATGACACATGGCCATAATTTTGTAATGCAAGTCACATAAAATGACACAATTAAATATTTTTACCATCGGTATCATCCTCATCCACAGTCAATATCAATTGACATACACTCAAAGAAATATTTCAGTCCATTTTGTAAGGTTTATGCATTTCAATTGTACGACAAATTTCCATTAAACTATATTAAGTAATTTGTATTAAATTCAAGTGTTATCATTTATGAAATTATATTACAACTATAACTTAAATGCATTGAATTAATTATTTTAAATTTGTGTAATTCATTTTCATAAAGCCAATGCATATGAAATGTGTTAGTTTTATAAGGGTCTAAATGACAAATTTCCATCAAACTGAAATTATTAAACTATACATTATATGATTACATACATCCAATAACAGTCAGACAACCATATTTCACATACCAAAACTTTTATTGCAAAAGAACTCCTAAAGTTCAAAGACTTACATTTTCAAAAAGATCAGTCAAAACAGGAGACTGAGTATAGGTGTGAATTAAGATGAAAAGTATAATATGTGCCTCCTCCCATTTGTGAAAATACAGTTAACATCGATTTACACGGCACTATACTCAAGGCTGATTAGGCCAAAGTGCTCTACTACAGTACAGTTTCCAAACAGAATACTGCCCAGAATAATGTGCAATGTCTGAAAACTCAATGACCAACCATGACAAAAGGATGCAAAAAATGTTTTCTGAACTGTATACTAATATGTCAAAAGTGACACCAGTACCCATCAACAGTTGAAGCTTACATTTTCAATTTCAACAAAAAACAATTATTGTTTAATCAAAATGAGGTAGTACGCTGTTAAATAACAGGACAATGAAATTCAGCGAAATGTGCAGATTTTAAGCTTCAAATGTTTTAATATTTCATACCTGCTAGATAGTGATATGCCACACTCTTTGCACTGCCACATTCATACCTGCAGACAAAGAACACAATAGGAAAAAGAGGAAATTACAAACCTGTACAGTGAAAATTCAGAGGATTCAAATAATTATCAAACTGGCTACTAAATTATTATACATACCATGAACAGAGGTTGCTGAATTTACAGTTCCACATGCAGCAGAGTTACTTTACTGGGGTCTATCTGTGTGAGAGAAAAAATGTACAGGGTTAGCTAACCGCAGCTACCTTGAAACCAACTCCTTAATCTAACAAGCATTTCTTTGACATGTTAAAAAGTTGCCTATTCACGGAACAATATGTCTGTAGAAAAGATACTTAAATTTGTATAATTTTCTAGCTGACATTAGGCTAATGTGCAACTAGAATGTTGTGACCTCAATGTATTATAAACCAAGTAAGCTAACCTAGCCGAGATAGCTAGCCAACCTAGCCAAGATAGAAAGCTAACCTACTTGATAATTACATTATTTAGTAAACATTACATTACATTACATTACAGTCATTTAGCAGACGCTTTTATCCAAAGCGACTTACAATAAGTGCATTCAACATAGGTAGGCAAGAAAACTACTAGTCACCAGAAATCGTAAGTGCATTTCCTTCCTAAACAAGCAACTAAGAGCATAACTAGTGTTAAGGTAAGAGTGCAATAAGTTAGCAACCTACTGTATCTTAAACAAATGAGACAAATAAGAGAATCAAATAAACAAGAGCTAAGACAAATAAGTGAACCAAATAAGCAAGAGCTAAGACAAATAAGTGTATCAAATGAACAAGAGCCAATAAACAAGAGCTCAGACACATAATTGACGACAAATAGGCAAGGCTAAGAGGAAGAGTCAGGGTAGTGTTTCCTGAAGAGGTGGGTTTTCAGCCTGCGGCGAAAGATGGGCAGCGACTCTGCTGTCCTGACATCAGTGGGGAGTTCATTCCACCACTGCGGGGCCAGGACAGAGAAGAGCCGTGACCGTGTAGATCGGCCGCAGGGCCCTCTGAGCGACGGGGCAACCAGTCGCCTCGAGGCAGCAGAGCGAAGTGGTCGGGCGGGGGTGTAAGGCTTGACCATAGCCTGGAGGTAAGAAGGAGCTGTTCCTTTCACTGCCCTATAGGCTAGCACCAGGGTCTTGAACTGGATGCGAGCCGCTACAGGGAGCCAGTGTAGAGAACGGAGAAGGGTAGTTGTATGGGAGAACTTGGGGCGGTTGAACACCAGACGAGCTGCAGCTTTCTGAACAAGCTCCAGAGGTCTGATGGCAAACGCCGGGGCACCAGCAAGGAGGGAGTAGTCCAGGCGGGAGATGACAAGAGCCTGGATGAGCACCTGCGCTGCCTTGTCAGTGAGGAAGGGGCGAATCCTCCTGATGTTGTAGAGGAGGAATCTGCAGGAGCGTGTCACTGATGCGATGTTTGCCGAGAACGACAGTTGGTCGTCCAGGGTCACACCCAGATTCCTCGCAGTCCGAGTTGACGTCACCACAGCATTATCAATGGTGATGGCCAGGTCTCGGTGCGGACAGCCCTTCCCCGGGAGGAACATCAGCTCAGTTTTGTCCAGGTTGAGCTTCAGGTGGTGCATCGACATCCACTCCGAGATGTCTGCCAGACACGCAGCAATGCGTGCCTCCACTTGTGTGTCAGAGGGGGGAAATGACAGGATCAGCTGGGTGTCATCTGCATAGCAGTGGTAGGAAAAGTCGTGTGAATGGATAACAGAACCAAGAGATGTTGTGTAGAGGGAAAAGAGGAGAGGGCCTAGAACCGAGCCTTGCGGAACCCCAGTAGTGAGCCTGCGTGGTTCTGACACAGACCCTCTCCTAAACCTACAATGGTGACAGGTCTTAAAAACGCTACCGAGTTGTAGTATGTTCACCCTTGTTCCACATTTTCTCACCAACAAATGCAATTTTAGCAAATTGGGAGTATGATAATTTAAAATGGCTAGCTAGCTAGTCACAAACCATAATGTTGAGAAAGCAAATTATTTCGACTCAATATATGGTGACTGGACAACAATTTCAGTAGGAAAAGCTATACATGTCAATTCAAGTTCATATTAGACTGTAATTCGAAAGATTAGATGAAAAATGTGATGATCTTACCTGTCCACTTTAGAAAACGTCCAGAATCGAGTGAGCCGTTGTCGGTGATGTCATCATGTGCATGCATACTGCGTGATTATTTGAGCCTATGAAACCTAGTGAAACAATTATTCATTCATTTTATATGATTCAATTGAGTTAGTATTAAACCAAACATTTTTTTGTTGGTTCTATTAGATTGTTTCTAATATTTTCTTGAAACTGTGCTTATTTGAATACAATTAACATAATCTTTTTTCTTAATACCTAAGAGGGTCAATGATCATTTTTTTGAGTGTAGTGGTGAAACAAAATCTACTCAATGGACTGTATGTACCAAACACATAACAAATTATCAGTGATTTTTATCAAGTTGATCAATCATCTTTGATCATACCAATGTCAGACTTGATCAGATACAGTATACACATTTCATGAACAGTTCTCTTACAAAACTAGAAACCACAGAATCAATATCCGTACAGTGTGTGATGTCGTCAGGATGTACTTAAGGACCACAAAAAAGCTTGTTAGCTTTAATATGTTTTCATCCATAGTTTTTAAATCTTAATGTGGATGACAAGGTCTCTTTGAGAATATACTGCATTACTTATATTGCTTTTCTATCAAATAAAGTAAATCAAATTAGAGCTGCTAAAATCCCAAGGTATCCTAGATTGAGATTCAATGTTTTAGTTTATGCTGAAATAACCTTCACTTTACATTTGAACAAGAAAATGTGTCTAAAACGACAGACAATCTCCAAAGCTGTTCTCACAGTTGTCTTAAGCACATTGTGCTATCTCACATCTGTAATAAAGAATATGCTTCAGGATTCTTCACCTTTTTTACCAATGGAAGTGGAAACGTGTCTCACATTGCCTTGTGAAATCTGCCCCCATTGGTGTTATTGCCTCTTGTACTGCTGGCTGTTAAAGGGTTTTAACCTCCAGATCAAAGATCACTCCTCTTGCTGATATGGCTTGCCCCAGTCTGGACGGAAGACAATTTTTGCCAATTTCACCACAGGATATTAGGGGTACTGTATCACATACAAGACTATCCTCCAGCCCGTTAGATGTTCTGATTTCCTCAAAGAGATTATGAGGCCGCTTGCTCTCTACCATGAATATTTATTTTTCCACTGGTTGTGATCCATACTAATTTAAGATGGCAAGTGTTTAGCCTAGCCTGAAAAAACCCTCCATTGATCCATCCAACCTTAATATTTACAGACCCATTCCTAAGTTATCTTTTATTAAATTTTGCCTGTTTTTTGTAAACATTGTTGTACTGAAACTGCCCTTCTATCCTGAGAATACAGAGTCTACATTCATTAGTACTTGATCTAGACACCGCCTTTGGCATTAGTGATCATGCCATTCTAATGAATAAACCATTCATCGTTATGTTTCTTCTGCTTCATTGATTATGTGTGGTGTGCCACAATACTCAGTTTCTAAATATTACCACTTGGTATTATTGGTCTGCATAGCATCTCCTTTCACCACTATGCTGATGATAATATGCTGTATTACTCAGTTAAACTCAATAATGTAAAAGTTTCAAAAAGCGGTTCAGAGTTGATTTTCCAGCCTAAGAGCATTGCAAAGATTGAAATGTGCAGAATTCTACTACCAGGTTTCTGACAAACACTAAATGCATGAAACAGGGTCATATTAGCCCTATTTAGTTTTCTCTACATGAGTTTCCTATAACATTGTTAGAACAAATTTTCCAATTTTACATGAGTTTCCTGTAGCATTTAGAACTAATTTTCCAATTTTACTTTTAAGGCTTCGTCTAGCTCCATCTCACATCTTTTACCCCTTCACTGCCGGAGATCTTCAAGCAAGGTCCTTTTCCATCTAGGTTTTGGAACAGCCTGTTTGAGGAGCTTAGGCTGGCAAAATCAGTACCATCTTTTAAAGGGGACATATTATGGAAAACGGCTTATTCCTGGCGCTTATACATGTTCCACAGGAAATCATTTACCTAAGTAGCTGAGAAAATTTGAAATCTGGAAGTCAACCCGTTTTTCTGTATTTTCCTTTTTCCAAAAACGGTGCCAAAGATAGGAGAAAAACAGCCCTTTCCCTCAAAACAGCCTGTTCTTTACAATGGAGAAAATGAGAGACTTCACAAACGTCTTGTAAAGACCCCCAGGAACAGTTTAAATAGCCCAAAATGAGTACAATACCCCCCCTTTAAATCATATATTAAAACATTTTTTACAGACGGGCCTTTATGTAATTAAGGAAATACCACTGGAACAAAAAAAAAAAGAAAACCTGTTTTATTCTTGTGTAGCTCAGTCATGTATTATTGTATTTTCCAGATCATTCATTAGTGTCCTCAAATTTTCCGTTTCAATACTGATACCAAGTCATGAATTTTGATACTCTATACTTATTGAAACTTTTCCTAAAAAGGGGAAACACTGTCAAAGGCCATTTTTGTGCTTTATTTCAAACCTGGACAACGTTTTTGTCTCTCAACAAAATGAGAAAGACTCACTTCACTCTCGACTGACTTCACACTTACTGCAGCTCATATTACAAAAAGTACACATTTTTTCAAAATGCTCATATGGTACTGTTTTCAAAACTCCAGTACCGTGGTGCTTTTTCAGTATTTGTTTACCGTGCAACACTATTCTCAACTATACATCAGTGTTACCTTATAGATTTGGGGATGGGACAAACTCGTTTACAGAACTGCCTTTGAGCATAGGAAAAATGCAGAACTGAAATTATAGCGTAATAAGTATTCCCCTCTTAAAATCATTACTCGGTGAATTGGATTCCATTTCCTCCCTGTGGGAGGCTGAGTGAGGAATAATGTTCTCTTTTGAGAGTTGCTGTCAGGCTGACTAAAATAATAGTGCTATTATTTCTTGATAACAGTAACTAATGGATGAAAGGTTTTTTAAGATTCAGTGGGGCTTTTTCTGAACAAAAGAACAACAAAACAAGAAACTGATAAAAGTTCATGTCCCTAAATCCCCGAGTTCAGCCCTGAGAACTTGGCAAAGTTTAGGGCATCGGGCGAGCATTAGAGAAATGCTTAAGCAAAGAAAAAAAATTCAAGTAAATACAAGATGACATGCCGTGTCAATGGATCAATGACTGCAGTCATTTAGCCAGTGCTGAGCAAGAACAAATTGTTTGAGCAAGCAAATCAATTTGAAGTGCCTAGCCGAGAGAAAGCCATCTATTTACTCATGACCAATAGCAAACACCACACAGCAAGAGGACAGAGGCAGCATCAGTATTTGCGATGCTGAGAGATGGATACTGTAAAGGTTGTTGGAGTGTCAATGACATTAAAGCGGCAAGTGGCGTGGCAGTAATGAAATGCCTCACTGGTTTTATCATTACATCAGCAGGGACAGAATGGAAGCACTCTCACTTCCTGACTTTCAGGGCTCACAGAGACTTAAGATAACCTTGCACATTTACAGTCTAAATTATTGAGCTAAAAAGTTTCCCTGCCACTCTGTATTCATGGAAAGCTACAATGCAACAGGCAACCATTATACTATGGCCTTGGATAGTGAATTGAAATCCACCACTTCCTCCTCATACATCTCAAATAGATAATCTCACTGAAAGCTAACTGGGTTTTCAAGCTCTTGGTTTTTCATGAACATGCCAATCCCATCTCTGTTGTTTGAAAAGTAATGCTTATTTAATGTGCACAACTGGGAGTGTGAGTGTACATTAACACTCAGAGCAACAAGAAATCAATCTAGCAAGTGCAAATAATCATCAGAACACGACTTCAGCTCGGTTTTTCGGCGCAGCGCTTAAAACCTTCTGTGACTCTCTTCCTCCCATCCCCTCATTGATCTTGCTTTGCCAGAATCCCTCCAATAGAAAACACATTGATCCTTGGCTCCTTCTTGTGCTGCTAATTACTGAGGGGACTGTGTCACTGTCAGGCCCTTATCTGATTCAGGTCTGTGCAGAGGAGTAATGGGATGTGCCAGCTAGAAAGCTGTCTGACATAACCTGGTGTAAACACAGTTTCCCCCCATTAATCATATAATTGTTGGAACAACCATAAATTTAAGCGTTAAGATGATCCTAAGAAATTTTAGCTTTCTTTTTTTCCACCCCTCAATATGAGTGCGTAAGTCTAGCATGAAAGGCCCATTCTCAAGGGCCTCATGGCAAGTACGGTACATAATTGTCAGTACCCTCCAATGAAATACACAGGTTGATTTGCCTCGGCCTGCTAATTTGACGGGGGATACATTCCCTAATGGAATTTCATGGAATTTGTGTTTTCATTTGGAAAAACATCGGCTGAATTGAAACTAGTTTCTAAATCCTTTAATAAAGACTGCAGTTGTGTCAGTTACAGGAATTGAAAGGTCTAGACTAAGTTTCCTGAGGAAGGGTACAAACTAGAAGGGAATGGGCCAAATAAATATTTATGTTAGATTAAAAAAGAAACGATTATGAATAACTTCTTGCCGCAGTTATAATGGATGTCTAGGGAACAGGTGAAACTACCTCATTTAGGAGCATGTGGGCTGAAATCAACTCAGAAAGAAAATAGGATTTTCAGAAACTGGTCTAAAAAAATAGATACTGTAGGTCTCGCGGACACCATGGGAGGTCTCAAGCCTAATGTTCATAATCCCCTCCTTTCAAAAAACGCCTCATACTTCACTTCATACTTCTTATTCTTCTCAGGCTTTGATGTTTTGACTGGTAGGGGAGCTTTCACTGCAATTATAGCATTGAATAGGAGCAATTATTTTAAATAAAATTAGAGCAATAATAGCTTTAGCGCTTGTGTATCCTGCTTCCAGACACCAGGACATAGGCCTTTCAGAATGTCACGAGAGCGCCGCCAGCCCAAGGACAGTTTTCTCTTTTTATTTTGGGGTATGATGTCTTTATGTGGCATTTAGGGGTTTGAGCTTTTATAAAACCCTAAACCATAACAACAACCAGATAGAAATATCTCAAGGCCTCCAACTTATTTCACCGTATAGTATTTCATTTTCTTCCTGCAAAACTTTGCAGTCAGTCTCCCCTAATTATCCATTGTATAAATGCAATCAATCTCTGCTTGCGAGAGGCTTAAACGAGCTAGCCTTCACTGTTTTCTTTTATTGATGATATTTGAGAAAACATATTCTTGTGCATATTATACTCGAGCTCTTCCCAATATTTTCCCCGAGATCACAGAGCCCCGGCTATAGTTTGAGATACAAATGATGTTTTTTTAATGAGTATTAGGGTAAGAATCCATCATATTTCATTCTCGTGCAGAACGTGCTATCTAGTTTATTTCAGCTGTGAAGAGGCAGAGGAAGGTGATTATCACGGTGATTAATGCAGGCGTATGGGAGGAACGTCGCTGTGTCGTTGCAGAGGAGAGCTGGAGAAGGAGGGGGAAAGATTAACTAATGGAATTGTGTCCGATGTGTTTCTTTACAGCTCGACTGAGAGTTAAGAGTCACAGGCTTTTCCACGGGGGCACTGAATGAACCTCTACTGGAAATCAATCATCTCCACTTGTCTTTTTAAAATAACAGTGTGGAAACTGAAAATAAATAGAAGTAAACAGAGGCTAGCACTGGTTCATTTAAACAGGTAATTAAGTGTAGCTCCTTTTGAAAGCCTCTGTCAAAGCTGGGCGTGTATCTGGGCTCGCTGTCTTAAACGCCGATCAGCAGGCAGACCACGTTTTTTTCCAGAGTTCTCCATCGTGTGTGTGTGTGTGTGTGTGTGTGTGTGTGTGTGTGTGTGTGTGTGTGTGTGTGTGTGTGTGTGTGTGTGTGTGTGTGTGTGTGTGTGTGTGTGTGCGCGCCCTCCCCGCTTCCATTCGCCTGACACACTCTCACAGTGCAGGTGGATGATAAGGAATAGCTTACTGTGGCCCGTCTACTAAAGGAAAAATCCACCCCAAAACACTTTACCAAAAAACAGCTGCTGGTGATGTACCTTACATTTCTGGGCCCATTTTGTCGTTTTGGTGTTGTATTTTTCTTATTCCCGTGGATAACTGGCCGAACGTAAATGACGTGATGCCGCCACGATATTTCCCGCGCAGCTACAACGGAGTTTGATAGCCGTTTGAATTTCCAGCGACCTAAAACATCAATGTGAACGTCAGGTTTTGGTGTCAGTCCCTCCAGAATCGACTTCTTTCTAGACTCACCATTTTGCACCGACATTCATCAATCACACAGGGAGAAATCCATCATAGAAGAAGCAGAGACGCCGACTTCTCCAATGACAGTGGGCTCGATAGACCATAATGCAATGCAGCCACAACTTGCATCTTTGCAGATCTGTCATCGGTAATTGGTGAAATACCACGCCCCCCCCCCCCCCCTTTCAGAGCCTTTTTTTGTTTTGCCATTTGAACGGCGCGCTACGGCATTGTTCTCTCTCCACTCTCACTTTTTTTCTCGACCAGAAAAAGCTTACTTCACTATCAGCACCGCTCTCTCCACCTACACGTGTACCAGCACAGAGCAGCCCCTTCTCCGAGGTTTGTTGGAAGTTATTCTGGGAAATCACCGAGCTAAGTAGAAGTAGATGTACACGAGGCTGGTTGAGGCAAAGCGGGTCTACGGAGAAAAAAAAGTAAATTACAACACGCATCAAGCATCGCAAATTGATATCTAACAGCGTAGGAGTATCCGAGGGTGGATTTTCCCTTCACACAGCACCTAAGGAACGAGCTCCCTGAGGTATTCCCGGGGCTCGCTCCTTAGGCGGCTTATAATCGATGGAGACAAAAGCACAACATTTGAGGGTATGCTAGTGTCATGCCGTTGCTCTTGACATGCTCTCGATGTGAGCGTTGCACACAGCGAGAGAGAGCGCGCCACTTTACCGCGACTCTCTTTCTAAGAACTTTTTTTCTATTCATGTTCCTTTCCTTGAGGGAAGGTTGTCAAGTCGCAGCGTCGTCTTTGTCATCCAGTTCGGCACAATCCTCTTTCTTACTTACTTGCCCTTTTCAAGTGGGCTGAGAACTACCGGCGCATCTCGGTTCATCTTCTCATTCAAGGTTACCCTTGAGTCAAGATGATCACACCACGAGGATCAGAAGCTATCGTTTTCATATATTCTACTATATTTACCAGAAGAGCTCTCACTGCGAGCCGAGCCAACGTGGTAAATGCGTCAGAATGTACTTGTCGAACACAAGTGGGCTAAAAGTATTTGTATTCCAGGCGTTTTTTGTAATTGTCATCCTTTACAAACATTTAATTTGGTTAGATACATGTTTATGTGAGGCATGTTGGAATATTTGATTTGCTTTACAAATGTTTTTATCTCAAAAAACAAAAAAAATTGGGAGAAAGAACATTGAGAATCTGTTTCAAAATATTTCACTGGCTTTGAATTTTTTGAATTACTTGCAACGTTATTGACTTTGACAACGATGGGGAAAGTCATCTGATGTGCGAGAAAAGACAATATTCAATATTTCATATTAAACAGTATTCGGTATTAAAAATGAATTCCCGTACGTCATTCAAAGTCTCTCAGAATATATTTCCTCTCCGCGTACGCCGCTTGAACTTCCACATTTCAACCTTTTCATGAAGAGTAATTAAACCTTTACCCATCGCTGGCATGGCGCTTACGTTTTACTCACAAATCCTAAACTCTGCGCGTTGAGATTATTTGCACGTGGAATAATAAAGACGTGAATTTCAAATGCACAAATAATATGTAGCGTTCACATTCCTCCTGGTGGAGGGAAGGGAACAACGTCCTCCTGTGCCTGCCAGCGTTTCCAGGTCTGAGGTGTAATTCTCTCCTTTACATTTCAAGTTCAGCTGTGTGGGAGGCTTATTATTTGTGCAGATGTCACAAGAAAAGTCTCTCTCTCTCTCTCTCTCTCTCTCTCTCTCTCTCTCTCTCTCTCTCTCTCTCTCTCTCCATTTATTCCCTGCCCTAATTCCTAGGCATATGCTTCAGTGGGCTTGTTCGGTTGCCTTGGCTTATTGTTTGCTACTTCTTTAACACCTACATAATGTATTTCATTAGAGTCTGCTGTTACTCCCTGTCCGTTCCACTTCATCCCATCACTCTGACTTTTTTTTTTTTACGGGGTGAGGATGTGGTGGTGATGGTGGGGGGGGGGGGGGGGGTTCTCAGTACCGAATAAATAACTAGCCTCTATTCTATTGTCATGCCTCTTCCTCTGCCTCTTGTCAATGCGTTTCCTCCAACTGCCGGGAATTCAATTATCCCGACTGTTGTTTTATGATGTTGTCTTGACATCAGATGACGGATTCATTATCTCATCTCGCGGCGTGACAGGACGGCATCAGGACTCTCGTCTCATAGACTTTTCCTGTGGATGCAGGTCTACCACGTGTGGGACTGTGTAGCTTTGTCTCCATCTACGGTGCTAGTCTGAGCGTTCCCTCTCAGCCGAAAGATACCAAGGCAGCTGAACGATCCTCTGCAGCGGCTACAAAGAAGTGCAGCAGGCGTAATAGTTTTGTTGGAATATTTCTGAAAATGTAGCTAATGCTTTAATAAACATGATTTAATGGATGATGTGATAAAGCGAGATCTCCTGGAGAATTCCCTCTTTGTGCTTATTTGTGTCAGACTTCTGAGTGGTTCTTGGCAATTTCCTCTCGTTTCTCCAGCGCGGGCTTGAAGTTTGCTCTGTGTTATGAAGAAATATTATATAAATATCTCCCGGTGAATTAATTCTTTGCATATATTTGTTGAAAAAGGCGAGACTCAAATGAAAGCTCGGGGATTCATTTGCACTGTGTTTCCCACTCCCACAGTTGGTGAAAGAGGTTTGTAGCGCTGTATTAATATGGATGGCGCTAACCTTTGTCGGTGTCTCACCGTACAATGGATCCCTTCTCTTTGATCTTTTTTTTTTGTCTTGTTAAAAATGACCAAGTACAAAACGAAAAAAGTAGAACCTCATACATCACGGTATGATACAGCGTGCTAAATCATATTCACTTCAACGTGTGCCTATCCATTCGTTATGTACATTGTTTAATAACGTTCTCTGGATTTGTAGGGAATGAGTTCGGGCATCCGGAGTGGCTGGATTTCCCCAGAGAGGGGAACAATCAGAGTTACCACTACGCCCGGCGGCAGTTTAACCTGGTGGACATGGAAAACCTCCGCTACTGTCAGCTCTATGCCTTTGACCGGGACATGAACCGCACAGAGGACAAGTATGGCTGGCTGGCCGCCTCACCTGTAAGCACATGGCATGCTCACACCTACACAGTCAGTCACACAGGAGCATGTACAGTCTGTGCACACAGCCCACACTCTCAATGACAAAAAGACATGATAAAAATATAGAATAGTGCCTTTTTTCAGTTTTATATGGGATCATTTTAACTTACCCTACCTTTTGTCCCTAAATGCTTTAACTCATATAACGTTGTTTTTTGTTCATAGTAATTAGATTCTCAGGCCACCAACGATACACACCTTTACCTCTTTTGTCCCCGAGTTTCCAAATGGAGTAGTTCTCAGACCGGTGGAGATAAATGTACTATAAAGAGGGTTCATTTTGGAAATGTCTTGTTTCTCTGGCTGCTGTCAAGGTGAACAGTAATGGATTTCACTCTCATACTGCAGCTTTCCTCTTTGCCTGCAATTGAAGCCTATGGGAAAAAATGATGTAGCACGGTGTTTTTCTCTTGAGGGGCTGCAGTGAAGTAATGGGATAATGCAAATGGAGAGTGTGTGGTTAAATTGACAGGGATTAGAAGTGAGTCTGTGTAATTGATTCAAAAATACCCTCCCTCACATCCCCACGATTTAGTCCTCAGATTAGAGCTACTTCACCTTGCTGCCTTACACTCTGACCTATTTCTCCCCACCAGCCAGACAGATGCAGTGGAGGGAGAAATGTATCAGAGAGCATAATTACAGCCATGTCTGGTTCACAGGGATAAATTCTGCATATTGGTCTATCAATCAGAAGTGTGCTCTGACTTTATGGAGCCTTTTACAACCCGTACATCTGGGTGAAACAGGGCTTTTAGAGGTAAGGCGAAGGAAGAGCAGAGCCCGCTTGGCTGATTTCTATGCTCTCTTTGGGGGGAATGGTGGGGAATGCTGATCCCCAAGGAGGCTACTGGCAGGGAATATGCATACATTTGGCACCAATGCTGAGCTGCCACACATTGAGTGCTCTTATTCTTGACTGTTTCTATGCTGAAGCCATACAGTAGATTGGTACACTACAATGTATACTGAAGACATCATCTGATCGTGTGCTTCACCTGATCTATCACCTCCATACCTTGTGTGGATTGATGTTATTAGGTTATATTTTCTGGAAGTTCAGTTTCAGTTTCATTGTGTATAAATGTCAGTCAGGCAGTCAGGCAGCATGGGGACACCGTCCTTCAACCAGAGGGCCTGTGACAGTAAACATCCACTCTGCTGAAGTGTCCTTGAGCAAGACACCGAAGCAGGGCTGTTATAAAGTCCAAGGGTAGAGCCCCTCTTCGTGAATCAATGGCGCAAGGTGCAGTTAACGGCGGCGCAACTTTGGCACAGTTCGAAACTGTGTTGGATTAGCAGGAATACATTATCAGTAGGGGTGGTTGGTCTGGCTTCAATCGTGACCAATCAAATCACCTCGTTCCCTGCCCTTTTAAAGCAGTGTGCTCTCCACCGTGTAGCTCTAAAGGTTTTGTGATGAGAAAGAAAAAAACGGATTGCGTCCGCCACAAAGGCCTCTCCCAAGAGGAACCCGATGTCCTTGTGCGGGAGGTGCAGAACTGCCATGAGTGAAAATACGGCCTACTTAACCAATCAGTACGCCTGTTATGAAGAAACTGTCAGTATGGTGCATACTCTGTTATCGGAGTTATTCACACCGCAGCCACACATGTACATAGTTAAAATGAAAAATGTCTTGTTTTTTCCCGCTTGAGGGATTTATATCACAGTCAAATTTGCCAACATATCATCCCCATGAATGGTTGGTAAGCTTTTGAATAGGATCTGTTCATGCGCGCATTTGCTTGGTAAAACCACAAAAATAGCATAGAAACCCGGATGACGCAAGCACAATCCCTTAAATTGTCTGTAGAAATGAAGGTGCCACCAGGTGGAGAAAAGCATGTCTAATTTTTAGGTAGGCGTGAAAAAAGCAGTCGGCATCCAGTAGTGGCCAAGACCAAAAACAAGTCGGAGTCAAAATAGGCACAAGACGAGACAAGTCCAAGACGTCAGAAAGGTGTAAAGACTCAACTCGAGCTCTACAGCCCGGCACCGAATCCATATCGGTTCCAGGGTGTTCTGTCGCTGATCCTGTTCTCCGACTTCCCCGTGGGAGCGAGGCAAGGGAAAAGAACATTTCACATTTGAGGATCACAAAAAAACTATTTAGAATATCACTCACAGATAACAGCAATAACTGGACCGAGATCAGGTGAGCCCAAATCCTGTACAGCTTATCGGTGACACGTCCGATGTGCTAAATGTGCTTAGTGACGAGATTCTCCAACTTGGTTCGATATTCCCCCAGGTGGGCATTGTGCAGTCTAAATGGGAGGTAGGGGTGGGGCTGTAGGCGGTGTGAGCGGAAACTCTCTGCAGCCATACAAGGCATAAGTGAATTAAGAGGATGGGGGAAAACATGCAGGGACTTTGGTTAAAAGTGCCACTTTGAAGATGTGCAGCAGAGAGCTTCAAAGGGCAAAGCTCTGGACATGAGCTGAAGCCCCTGTTAGTGCAGCGATATCATCACTTGGTCCCCCGCTGTGATGTACTGTAAACAGAGCCAATGTACACTGGCGAGCAGGCTGTGGCCTCCCTGCTCTATTTATACCAGTGCTTCTTTACTGGTAGGTCGCAACCCAAAAGTGTGTGTGTGTGTAGGACCGTTACAAAAGAGCAGGGGAGAATACTTGTATTGATAACATCGTTTATCTTTGGAAGGATGAACCTCTTATTTTTAATTTCAGTCAGATGAGGTCATTAGCGGTCTTGCAGTTTTACCCCGCTATCACTCCCCGGCTTGTTTTCACCCATACTCGCCCAACACTGTTCTTTCTGCACACCGTGATACCGCCGGCAGACCCTAAGGCTTCATATCGGGTGAAAGAGGACCGCGTGGTCGCATGTTGGGGAGATTTTTCTGGGTTGGCACATGAAAAAGACAAATTTTGATTTTTCTTTTTTTGTAATGTAATTTCCACAAATGACAACAAATTCAGAATAATTTGATTTAAAAGAACCAACTTGGTTAATAGATTGCAATTCACATGTATTTATCTATGAACAAGAATATGGATTTTATATGCACATTGGGTCACAACTTGGTGGATGAGGTTATGTTTGTTTTCCAATGCAAAACCAGCCAGGAGAGTTTGGCATTACTCCAAATTTGAACACGCTCTGGAAGTCTCATGTAGAAGCAAAGGACTCAAGGCTGTCAGCTCATTCCTTAACCTCCATCCTCTCCGCCTGTCCAATTGCAAGGGTGCTTATCTCCGCTTTCAGCCGTGAATATTCTGCCCTGAAATTGGCTGGGGGGGAACAAGGCACTAAAAATAGGGGGTTGGGTGACATTGATAATCTCTGCTAATGACACGTTAACAGTGGCTCGCTCCACAGGAGAGTGGCGGCTTTATCATTTGCAGCTGTCTAAAGCTGACAACGTGTGCCTCGCGCTACCCTGGGCACCTGCTTTCCGCTGCCGAGTGCCACCTGAAATTTGATGTTGGAACGGGTTGCCTAGCCCATGTTGAAATGTGCGGTCCGCTGATATAGTGCGCTCCAGTGTGACTCTCAATGCAGTGACGTGAAAAGGCGATGGTTATTCATAAAGACATATTTGCATTTTATTTTTTCTCTCTGATTTTATTTATATTTCTTTCCCTCCCAGGCTTTTCTCAGCGCCAAGCATGAAGCGGACAAGGTCATTGTGTTCGATCGGGCAAATGTGCTCTTTGTCTTCAACTTTCATCCCACGAAGAGCTACCAGGATTACAGGGTGGCCGTACACACTCCAGGAAAGTATCCTTTTAGCTCATGTGTGTGTCGTCGCTGCATCCTACACGGTAAGTCTGATTGACACATCCAGCTATCCTTACAAATTATACTGGTAAAGCACCTGATGGGGGCGCTATACAGGCCAAGGCTGCAACTGCTACACCACTGGTCTGATTTTGCTAACTTGGAGGGATGATGCATCTTGTTACTGATTGGCCCAAGGGGTGCCGGCATCATTCGTGGGGGGCCGACATGTTTCACTCTTTTTATATCTTCACACATTCGCTTTCCTCTGTTACCCTGCGGTGCACACTGCCTTCTGTAGTAATGATGTCCTTGTTTCATGCATTATCATGACTAATCTTTGACTTAGTCGTGATAATGACTAAGTAACATACAAAGTATAAGGCTCTTCCAGCTAAAATTAATGTCTGATAAAAAAGGGAGATCATTTAAACATTTTAAAGTAAGTTTTAATGCAGCAACACGGATTAAGGTAGGTAGGTAGGTACTTTATTGATTGATGGGGGAAATTTCTTTGTTACAGCAGCCAGACATAGAATGAATGTGAATAACACAAGAAATAGAGAAATATAATGAGAAATAAAAAATAAAAAACCTCAATGGAAATAATAAAATAACAACGACGAATTAAAAACGTGGATGTTAATTTCACAGATTAGATTACAATGTCAGACAGGTCTAATTCACTTACCGTCAAGGAAACGTGTGATTAACTACAAAGGAGCTAGATTCTTTAAATGGGGGCCGACAACAGTCAGTAGCAACATATAAAATGATAGTTTGTTTATTATTTTTTCCTCATATTCACAAAGTCACATGTCCACATAATGAAGTCATCCTGTTCTTTATTAACTGTTGGTCCGAGTCGCTTAATGGGCAGCTTGTAAGGGAAACCAGTGAATTTCTTGCAACATTTCGGAGGAAAATAATCACCTCTGAGAAGACGGTTGGTTACGGGTTTTCGGAAGCGGATCCAGAGATCCACAGACTTGTGTCAGACTTGTTAAGAGTGAATGTGACTCGTAATGACCCGCGATTTTAATGGCGGTGTGTTATTTTTTCTCTGAGGGCAACACTTTTGTGATATTATTTTTGAAGTTATTGTTGAGGAGGGATATGAGTCAGTTGTTTATAGTGGTGTAGTGTTGATTAGAGAGAAATAATAGCAGTGCCCACTGATTCAGAAAGCGGCGCTGGCTGTCTGTCTTCCCAGAGAGCAGCACGGAGGAACTTAATGAGTCCCACAGTTGTGATTACAACAGGCTTAATGATTAGGGATGTGAAGGGGGACAGAAAGCTGGCAGATTTGTATTTATTATAAAGGACATCACTCTTCTGGGACTCGCTATAGCTCATGCCAATAGATAGTTTCCTGGATGGAGGAGAGGCTGTACTGGTTGGGGGGATTCAGCTTAAATTATGTGATGATGAGTTAAAACGTTTTTTTCTTGATACCAAATCAGTACACATGAACAATTCAGTAGCAAATTATTTTGATTTGGCTGAGGACGAGGCTGCGGAAAACAAGAGCTCTTTGTTACAATTCTACATTATTGTAGTCTTTTGGTTGTATTTGGATAGTTAGCTTATGGCTGTTTAGCTTATAACTTCAGTTTCATAGAGACGTGAGAGTAGGTTTATTACAGTGGATGGACAAATATATAAAAATAAGCATTATTAATCTGTTACAGTTGTTACAAGCCAGTAATAATAAAAAAAACATGTTATTAAATGTGAATAGTATGGTGGAACTGTTATCAAGTCTTATTTGATGATGGAAAAAAAAAAAAAAAGTGTCTCCTAATCTCTTAATATCATGCATTAAGTGTAAGCTTATTTGATGTTTGCTAATTGTAGGTTATGCCTTGGGTTTTCAGCTCTTGCCTTGATGGGGTGAAAACTTGGGCACACCACTAATAGCCTTGCTGCGCTGTGTCTCCAACATCGTTTTTGAGGGTTTATTTTCATTTAGATGGCACAGGCGTCTTTTCCTCCTGGTGCTTTCTTTTGATGTTTAAGGAGAGGCCTTAGACATTGGTGGGGGGGATGAGAGGAAATGCAAATAAATGTGAGGGCAAAGCTCTGGCTGTCATTATACAGAAAAGCAGTAAACACATACAGGCATGTGTGTGTGTGTGTGTGTGTGTGTATGTGTGTGTGTGTGTGTGTGTGTGTGTGTGTGTGTGTGTGTGTGTGTGTGTGTGTGTGTGTGTGGAAGGTAAATGCGCCGTGTGTGTGAGGAGATGCAGATCCTCCGATGGGAATGTGTGCAGGAGGATCCAATTAGGGGAGAAGACAGATGAAAGTGCCACTCAGAGGCAGAGGAGGTAAACAAGACGAGCTCAAAGAGTCCAAAAGTGCTTTTTCATTACACTTAGCTGTCATATACTTAAACTTTCTCATACCTGTACGAGGGTCAGGCGTGTCACCGCGGAGCTCCCCATCGCTATCGTATCTGGAGATGCTAACTGGGCGTGACCGCGTTGGATCCATTTTCGACGGTGCACAGCATGCTCAAGAGTGTCAGGCCACCCTCACTGCATGGCGACGACACTATTTTAGAAGCCTTTAGAAGGTTCGTCACCTAGATGTAGTGAATGAATATTAACTTTTCATAGCCGGTTCCCCTTGACAACAAAATTTCACCAGTAAGCTACCTTTTCAGCTGCCTTTTGTTGCGCTCTGACCAAACGCTGAGCCCATGTCGGTCTGCACTCCTTCCTCCTCTGTGTGTGTAGCACGCTACCGTGACAGAAGGTAGGGCAGAGTCAACTGGCCAGCAGGCCATTTTATTTGCAGCAAGCAACTGCCATATAATTCGGCCCGATATTGACGGCCGCTCTCAGCGCCGATCTCCTCCGGATGGCGCCCCTCCCTCTGTCCCGGTGGGCCCCTCCCGCGGAGCACCCAAAGCCGGCCAGTCTGCCAGGCTTCCAGCTCCAACCCCGACTGACCGGCTCTTGCAGGCTGCCCCCGGCTATGTCCTCCGCAGACCTCGGTCCACTGGTCCCTCTGGCTCTCTCTCCATCACCATAGTCTGACTCGGCTCCTCCGTCTCCTGTCGAACTCAGTCATTCACCACCCATTCACACACACTGGTTAAAAGGACCCGGCTGCAATCAGCCTCAACTGGCTGCAGCCGGTACCGGATCCAGGGGAGAGTCAGTCCACCGACTCAACTCTCTCCTGGATCCAGCCTAAGCCTCACCCCCACCTTCCCCCCAGTCTGCCACAGTCTGCTATGGTAAACTTTTCATGGTAATTGTTAGTACTACATTACCTGTCGGAGCGCCTTGGCAAAAACAAAATGTAATGGTTCTACATGACGTTTCAATGTCTTGTTTGAGTATCCACTGAAACTAATAGGAAAGAAATAGGCTTTTATATTATGCCAAAATACCCACATATCCAATAACACTGTACAATAACAAAACTGTACCGGTTACAGCTTCTGCGTCTGGGGTATAATGTAACCTGCTGTCTTAACTTACAAATAAATGAATAACAACCTAACTGCAATAAAGTTAACGTCCCACAGTACCAACAAAGCGGTGTTTTCCTCTTTTAGATGAGCTGTTTTCCTGCTTTTTTTTTTGTCGTCCTCTTTTGAATGCCGTTTTTTTTTTTCTTCCCCACACAACGAACGGGAGAGAAAGTGACGCAAAGCACCTCGCCAAAAATGTTGGCCATTAAAATGCAGTCAACGTCAGCTTTTCGACAGGCACTCAAACCATCGGTGTTTTTTTTTTTTAATTATTTTCTCTCTGACTCTCGGTGGACACATTCTTCAGGCAGTGGGCTTTATCTGGCTGGTTAGAGTATTTGAAATCCCAGTTGGATCCCGTCATGAAAGCTGTACCTGTCAGGGCAGATGGGTCTTTGATTTACACTGTGCCAATAGGCGGTCGAGATTGTGTCAGGTCATCATTCTCCTTTTCCATCTGAGGCGTTGCTTGAATGCCATTTGGAATAATTCAACTATGTGTTCAGAGATGCTAACTAACTAGAAGTCGAATGAGATTCACACTAAGATGCTACGGTGCCAATAATTAAACCTGATACCATCTAGACCGTACCACATACGATTACTGCATAAAGGACTATAATAGCTGTGTTTTATTTTTTCCACATCTGCAGCACGCTGCAAGATACATCAAGATCGATTATATATATGCAGTGTTGCACTCTATGCACAACCCCATTAGGTTGAAACTCCATCATATATCTCTTCAACAAACTCCCACATCAATCCAACACCAGAATCCACAGTATAGCAACATAGTACATTTCTTGCAGGTTTCAGGCAATACGCTTGACCACTGGCACTGAGTTCCAGTAGGTGTAGCGTTTGAGCTCTCTGAAGGCGACAGTATAGTTCTTGTACAAATTGATAGCTGTGAACTTTTATTTCACGCACAGTGTAAAAACAAAGCTCAGTCTAGAGTCTGCCCAAACATGTCTATATCATAACAACACATCCAATCCAGTGCAGAATGACCCATGGATGATGTAAAAGCGTGGCGCACCGAAGGACGTGCAACAGTATGCGTGTTCTTTATGAGAAGGAATATCCTAATACTTTGACATCAGTAGTTATGAAGTGTAGATTCATAGCTAATGGCTGGCTATAGCTGTCTGTGACCTCTCTTTACCCTGTGTGTTTCACCCTGAGCAGAAAGCACAAAAAAAGTAGACTTCGAACCAGGCGAGACGTTGATAGTGTTTACAAGGCTGTGCCACATTCTTCAGATGTGCACACACATCTCCCTCTGTTCTCGTTCACCCACGCCAGGGTGCTATTACCTTCATAGAGCAAGGGAGAAAAAAAAGACAGCCTGATGGAGAGACTAAGTGGTGGCTTGATCTGCAATCATGGTCATGGCCAGATTGTTTTCAGGTCATCAATGGTTCTAATCACCGAGCTTTGGACTGCCTTCTTTTCTTTCAGCTCATTGGGCAAAATTGATTGTGTTCTTAAATCTTCCCCTTTATTCACAAAGGCGGTATTGATTACAGTACTTTACAGCTGAACTACAAGCTGTTGTTGTGGCCGTCTGTAACCGCTAACAAAGACGTAATCGCTCAAAGCCTCCAACTACCAATTTGTGCTGGTTCTCACTTCCTTACAGATAAGTTTGCCAGGGAACTAGGAATTACTGCAACTACAGTCTATTTCCAATGTGTCCTTTCCACAAACACATATATAGACATGCACACACGCTATACATGTATAATCCACCAAATTGGATATGCACAAGTGGCATAAACGAGAATTACGACGAGTGTTCCTGGCACCCCACATCGGACCGAAATATGTGTTATTATGAAGGAAGCATAACATTTTTTATAACCTACCCTTCACAAACCTGCTAGAATTAGTCACGCTGTACAGTCCTTTTTACAGTGTCCGTATTAGGCTGCTTGACATTTTAAATAGCATAGAGTCTCAATTTCCCAGCATGCATCAGAGCTCCTGAGAGAATATTTCCATTTTCCTCTCTTTGATAGTGGAAAAACCTCTGTAACAAAATGAGTTTGTTCTGTCAATAAAACACCACTGCAGAGCGGAAAGCAAAGGAGGGCGTGGAGGAGGGGGGGATCTTCTTCTTCCTCAGCAGAAACAATGCACAGAGCAGCGCTTCCTTTTTAATCGTCACTATCAAAGCAGACAAGCAGGCAGCAAAAGTGGAATTTTTCCCAGCCGTGGGGCAGAATGAGGCAGTGTTTGAGGATCACACTCAAACCTCAGACTACAGCCCATGGGGAGATGGGGTGATTATTCACCCAGCCAATTAGGGGTCTGTTTCCACATTTGCTCCTCTCCTCTCTCCGGTTGTTTGTTACCAGACGGGAGTAAATAATGCACCACACAGATGTTTATAGGTATTTACAGTTGACATGCACAGGTACACATGTAGGCTATACCGCGTGTTTTTGACTGGCACCAAGGAAGGAACTGGGGAGGCCTTTTAAATGTTTCCATTGACGTCTCAAATGGCCTAATAAAATGAAATGAGGATCCAACTGATGTTAAGCCATTCAAGGAAGGGAGGATTGTTTCTTTGGTGGCTCTTCCCCAACACTTTAGACTACATTCTCCATTTCTGCCTCTCACGGTTCCTTTATCGAGAAACAGCATTTTTTGAAACTCTGCTAGCTTACAGAGAAGACTCCAGCGTGGTAGTTTGCTAATGTCTGAGCCGTCGGGTCTGCCACGTTCAAAAGCATACTAGAGGGATAGCATTAATACTGAATGAAGGAAAGACTGACTCCAAGTAGCCCAGCCTAACCCCTGCCCACATCCCAATGCACCTTTTCTGTACATGACCGAAGGCAATAACCCTTTAAATATTTAACAGTGTAGCAAAGACACAGATTGGCTGTACTATTTGTTTTATCTAATTTGGATTGCGTTTTTTTTTGCGATAAAATGCATTATTTATGTAATGAATTGGATAAATTAGACTAGCAGGCTGCACGGTTGAGCCGCGGTTGAATCACTTTTCTGTTCATGTTCATTTCGGGGCAGCATTCTCTGTCAATTAGGGCTCAGTACTGTCACTTTGGAGAGCCGCGAGGGGGGGATGGATGCTGAGAAGGATGTGAGCATTTCATTGAATATAAACCAGCTGAACCATTGATGATAAAAAGCTTCTTCTGTGTTAGATCTTATAATCTAGTTTCCCACTGCCGTTGCTCCTTGACCTCCGTCTTCATCAGATACACAATCAAGCTGGATTCAGATGAGAGGCAGTACGGAGGTCACGGGCGGCTGGACCACGGCACCGACTTCTTCACAGAGGCTCAGCCCTTCAACGGTCGCTCCAACTCCATACAGGTAAATGTTTTCATCATCACTTTTGACTCATTAAAGGAACACGGAGTATACTGTAATTACCAGTCTACCAGGGGGTCTTGAGTTCAGTCTCAGTCCTATTTGACTTGTCCTGGTCTCGGCCACTATTGGATGTTGACTCTTCGTCTTTTTCCAGCCTAGCTATGTTTTTCTCCACATGGTTTTTCCCCCCAGCACTAGAACAATTTAATGGATTACACCTGTTTCTGGAACGTAATGGTCCTCAAACGTCTATAGATACGCCTGCAGTTGGTCCAGAATGCTGCAGCTCGTCTTTTAACAGGAACGCGCAAGCGAGAGCACATTTCCCCCGTACTGGCCTCCCTCCACTGGCTCCCTGTACGTTTTAGGATTCATTTTAAGATTTTATTGTTTGCTTACAAGTCATTAAATGGGCTAGCTCCACCTTATCTCTCTGATGTTTTACAGCGATATGTTCCATTAAGGTCACTCAGGTCCGCTGATCAGTTGCTCCTGGTTGTACCTAAGGCAAAGCTTAAGCTCAGGGGAGATCGCGTTTTTGCAGTTGTAGCCCCCAAACTCTGGAACGAGCTGCCTCTACATGTTAGGCTGGCCCCTACATTGTCTGTTTTTAAATCTCGCCTCAAAACACATTTGTACTCCTTGGCTTTTAACTCAGTATGAGAGTTGCATTTTTATTTTTGTTTGGTCTTGTTGCTTTTATATTACTGTCATTCTGTCTCTTAAACTGGTCCTTGTGTTTTATTGTGTTTTTAAGTTTTTACGATTGATTGATTGTACAGCACTTTGGTCAACTGTGTTGTTTTAAATGTGCTTTATAAATAAAGTTGGATTGGATTGGATTGGATAGATAGACAGATAGATAGATAGATAGATGGATAGATGGATGGATGGATACTTTATTGATCCCCGGGGGGAAATTCTGGGGCAATGCATGCATCTAAATCCTATTATTAGGTGGATGTTGAAGAGTCTAGTACAGAGCTCCTGATCCTTAAGAAACTATTTTATTATATTATTTTTCACATTTGGTAAGACATGTACACTGATTATTGCTCAGTTTGGTCTTGAATAGGACTCAATTCGCTCTGGTCTCGGTCTTAACTCTACTCAAACTCTACTAGACCTCAAACTAGACCTCTTGGACTCGACCGAGGCGGTCTTCACCACAGCCCTGCTTCCCCTGCAATTATGAAATATCTTGAAGTAGCTGTCACTGTGTTTATCTTTTCTGTCCTTATTAGGTTTCAAGCTTGATTTCACAACCCAGTTTGATAAGCCCAATAATGGCATTAGCAGTGAGATGATCTTTCAGGCCGTCCTAATGACGTTCCTGTGTGTTGTCATGAATGGGAGCTGCCAGCGCTGGCATGGAGCCACCAGCTCCCTCGTCTGGGCCGCTCAGCTTAACCACTCTATAATTCATCGTCTTCCTCATTAATATGATTAGCTTTTAATGCGGCGTCAAGAAAATGATCAAATATGGTTGTATTCAAAAAGGCCAGCTCTGTCTGTCGGGGGGATGGCGTCCATTGTTTGCGGTTTCTCCACAGAGCATAAGGCTGTGTTTGTGAATATAATATTGGGCGTCTGCGTTTTACTCCGCTCAAGCTGGCTGTTATCCTGGAGTCATTAGGAGTTAGGTGAATCTGATATCTACAGCGCTTTCAGATTCTCCAGCAAACAACGTGCATTATTCATGGTGTTAGAACTTACCTTTTCATATGCCTCTTAAAGTTGCATGGCTTCACTGAGGGGAGAATCACATCTGGGGGCATGAAACCAGTGGGCTTCCATCATGGAGACTGCTTAAGGCAACACCAGGAGGGTGTATTCCAGCTGGTGATTGGAAAATGACTGGTGTCACAGCTACGGTGCCCACCAACACTGCCGAAGTGCCCTTGAGCAAGGCACTTAACCCCCCAAAAAACTGCTCCAGGTTGTGCCGCTCTGGCTGCACCTTGAAATGTAGAAAAAAACATTGTTATGCATTTTAAGTCGAGTGCTTGGGGAGCTTCCCCGTGTTCGCCTCCTTTTTTTCCCTGATGTAATGTTTTTCTTGGCAAAAATGCAGAAAGGCAATAAGATGTTTGTGAGAGAGGTGAATGAACACGGTCAGGGATAAATTAGTAAAGATCAGCAAAGATGCCCAAGCGCTCCAACTGAAAACTGTTTTTTATTGCATGTTAGATCTTGTTTTTAATGAATCCAATTCATGTATGAGGACAGTAATATATGTAAAATGGTCTGCGGAGTCGTGATCGTCTACCAGATTTTTTTCAGTTTATTCAGTAAAGTAATGAATATCTTAAAGCAACTTTAGCGAGCGCCAGACTTGACACAGCACCTGACGGGGTGTTTGTTTATCTGAACTTAACTTGAACTTCCTCAGATCAATAATGAAAGTGTTGCAGTTAATGGAAAGAGAATATCGCTCCATATTCAGAGTTGAAACCACGACTTTAATGCATCAAAAATGTTTTTGGCACTCCTCCCACACTGCTATTAACAGTATCAATTCAGCATTATTTAAGATTCTGCCTACCCTGGTTGAAAAGCTCTTCCGTTTCTATCCAGACAGTGATTTTCCACTGTATTAGCTCAGGTTTCATCAGTTAAGGACTGATATTCCACATTCTCTTAAATCTTTTCTCACTCTTTTATTAATTCAAACACCACTAGTTCACCCGTGTCCCTCTCGGCCAAAATGTGAAGTTTAGTTAACAAGTCATCTGCTAATGTTGGCACCACCGGGGATTCATGGGGAATGAAAGGGAGTGAGAAGGATGGAGCTGACGGAAGAGGAGGAGGGTAGGGATGTACCACTCAGCACATATCTCTTTTTTTTTTTTTTTTGGGCTCCCTCACAGAGATTGCACAGTGAGGCTGTAGTCTTGCACAAAGCTGCCTCTTCTCCTCCTCCTCCCACCTACCTGGATATGACAAGAATAATCAGACAAGAGGCTCTGTGGGGGCTGCAGAGAGGTGCCCACTCCATCTATGTTTTATTTAACAACTGTTGCTTTCAAAGTCAGTGCAAACTTTTTCCCTCCCGTCTTTTTAAATCAGTGCTCCTACTTCCTCGTTATTGAGTGATAATAAACTCTCATATCTTTTAAGAAATGCATCACTTGCCAGACTGTGAATGCACACAATGGGACAAACCCAGCAGGAACCTGCTACACCTGCCACTGATACAGGTCCACCAGAGTACACAGTGCAATGCTGCATCACAGTCAGTGATGGGTGGTAGTACTTTACTCAGTAACCCAGTAATGAGTAATGTAAGGAATTTCAGTTTCAGTAAAACTATTTCAGTTGTCAATCAAAAAAACAACATCAAATGCTAACGCAGATGAGAAATGGCAGAAAAGTTTACTTTCTCTGGGTGGAGGTATTCAAAATTGGTCCTAATAGCTAAAAGCACTTGGGCTTATTTTATTTAGCCGCTAGTAGCATCAAGGGAGCTGATGTTTGAACAGCTTACCATAAAGCTCAATAGGAAAGATGAAAAATACACTCTTCTCTCCATGAGAATAAAAACTAATTATCTCACCAACATGTCACGGCTAACCCTTCATCAGAGGGAACTGACAGCTTGCCATACTCAGCAGGGCTTTCCATGACAATAATATATCTCTTTTAACATTTGACAGAAAAAAGGCTTTATTAATGCTCTAAAACAGAATCCCCTAAATTATTATTAAAAATTGGTGCCTTTTACCTAAATCTATTTGTAGTATTTGTTCCATTTTTTTAATCTGTAGTATTTATGTCATTGGTCGGAGTACGATGACGTCAACTACATAAAGTTCAGCGGGGCTGATGAATAATTAGCTGCTTTGAAACCGTTTGATAAACTTTGCATACATCAAAGGAGCTGTCTCCTTTGACAGCCTCACAAAGAGAAATTAAGTTGAAGTGAGGAAGAAAAGGAACGGGGGGAAAATGCAGCTGAGTAGTGGCAAATGATCAAAAGAGGTATTTTTCCATCATAAACATCTAAGGCCCACTCTTGAACTGTGAACTAATAGAGTAAAACTATGAGAGGATGCGGAGGGCTTCGTTCAAACTTTGTTGTTTTCACACGCACACATACAAAATACATGCACATCTGAAAGACTCACACGAGCCTGATGCTACTAAATACTCATGTATATGAAGTATTTGTACATACTGGACATACAGTAGGTTAAAAACATCGCACATCGCTCTGCCTGCCTTTTTCTACCTACCATCTGAAATACCTTCCACATAAACACAACACTTACTTTACATGTAAACATGCAGGTTTTAAATATATCTGGTGATTTTCATGTGTTTTGAACATCTCAATATTTCATAATTTCATACTGTATGTGTGTGTGTGTGTGTGTGTGTTAACACCAAAGCTTGAAGTGAGTCCTACTCAGCCTCTCATAACAAAGTAGCGTGCTGTGCATGGTAAAACCTTTCTTTATTTTTTGCCATCGTAACCGAAGCACCATTTCAAAGGCATCGGGCAAAGCTTACTTGAGAATGAAGACATTTCATTGTTAGCTGAAAAAGGTTTTAATTCTGTGTCTTTATCTGCTTATTTTTTGAAAGCGCTGTTTTGACAGGTTACCAGGAGCTATCCAACCAACTGTGGAAATGATATGTAAAGTGAACTTGCAAACAAGCGTTTCTTTTTCAGTTCATAAGCATCCGTGGTGATTAAGCTGACTAGAGACGTTTTTTGGTACATTACATGGTTGACTCCAGTCATTAAGCGAGTCTTCACTCAGTTAACCAGCCAAGGCACGTTTGGATCCTAGGTCTTAATCCAAAGTACAACCTGCGTTTGAAGAACTGCTTACAGAGACTTGTTAAGTTAGTAATAGACCCAAGCAGAGATAGATAGTCAGACAGTGGTCTGGCCAGCAGCTGGGGTCAGGAGACAGAAACCCAGTAGAAAGACTCTTCATGATGTACTCCTGTGAAGCACCTCATGAAACCTTTATCAGTGTGTCTGAACATGGATCAGATTGAGTAATAGCCCGAAGGCTGGACTCTCTCTCTCCGCCAGAAGTGACTAGACAACCCAAATTCTCCAACTCCATCAGCCTTGTATGCTGATACCAGAATGCTAACTTTTTTTTTTTACTCATGCAGCAGTTTCCAAACAAAACAGCTTCGCCCCCTCCCCGTCTCTTTCTCTTGAGCTTTGATATCAAGATGCTACTTGTGATGTGAACGTGGCCTCTGAGGTGAGTCGTTAAACACCTCCTCAAATTGACTCATCAGAAACCGGCGGACGGTTTATTGGACGTACTCCGAAAATCTCACAGAAAGGCAACCAGGTGCTTCAGGAGCGGGGATGCGTGTCTCACTTCAGAATATTTGTGAGTCACATACGTGTAGTCATGTTGTGTGGAGACGTATTGATCACACTGGAGGTTTATATCCAATGGATGAGCAATGGAAGAAATGGATGAACTAAATGTAATGTAATGAAATGCCTAGTCTAATTTGTAGGTGTGTGTGTGTATATATACAGTATGTGTGTGTGTGTGTGTGTGTCTTTTCGTTACTGCCTTTCCATGTTGGCAAATAATGTTAATGGGAGTGTGTGTGTGTGTGTGTGTGTGTTGCCGTCTTGCTGCTCTTTGTTCACAGATTGATTTAGAATTTGTCACTATTGCTATCCATTTGGTGGAAATAAAAGCTGTTGACACATCCCAGGTTAGGCACAGTGGTAGCTTTTGTCTAAACAGGTGCAGTGATTCATTCTGCCGCTCCGTCTCTCCGTGGTGCTGCTGCACGGAGAGACTCTCCCACTGTGACTATTTAATTAGTCACCAATGTCTGTGTCAGTGTTTCGAGCGCCGGGGCTGCTCGGCTCCCTCGGTGACAAACTGTTGCCAAAGAAACACATCCAACGGGCGAGCGCAGATCCGCGGATGCCGAGGGGCGGCTTGAAGAGTTCAGGGGGGTGATTGAATTGTTTACAGCTCTCCGCTCTCTTTTTGCAGTTTTCTGTTGGGAAATATGGTATCGTTTTATGTCTGGTTGGCTTTTCCTTTGGCATAAATCTGAAATGAGTAAAATGGTACACGGTGGCTCCTTGCCTCCGAACTAGTCGGTACACTGTGAAATATAAAAAGGGTTGATCAAAGACGTGACGTACTGCACCGAACCAACATCCTCACTAGGATTCTTTGTGCAGAATACAAGGAATCTGACATCTTG
The DNA here is from genome assembly GCA_034670405.1 of Hoplostethus atlanticus. Classification (NCBI taxonomy): domain Eukaryota; kingdom Metazoa; phylum Chordata; class Actinopteri; order Trachichthyiformes; family Trachichthyidae; genus Hoplostethus; species Hoplostethus atlanticus. Next base: position 6,036,760 of record JAXDDX010000003.1, on the reverse strand, counting down.
TTTGTTTCTGTCGCTGACACGCTTTATCATCAGTCCACCCAAACACAGAAGGTGCCTGTTGCTCAGCTTATGCTCACTGGCACCCGTGATCTTCTCAGACGTCCAATTTACGTCTGATATATAGACAATATTCAGAAACGATGAACCACGGAGTGATTCGTTGATCAGAGAGGTTAGAAGTGAGTCACGATTGCTCAGTTGGGGATCATTCACATGAATGCACTCATGCTGGTATGCAATACTCTACACCAAAGCTCAAATGCTGAAGGTTTTATCAGTAGAATGACTTCTCTCCTTACTGTAGATCTCCTAACTCCAGTGCCACCCAGAGGTCTCACCGCTGCAACACTCTTTGATTCTTACCTTGACGATCCTCTTCAAGCGAGGCTGTCTGAGCCCCTGAAGAATTGTTTTTCTGCTCAAATCTAAATACCACAGGTCTCTGTTAAAACAGGCCCTCCTCCTCCTCCTTTTTCATCCCCCTTCTCCTCTTCTTTCCTCCTCCTCCTCTCTGTTTCATTATTAAATCAACCTTGATTGTGATGAGAAATGATGGTGCCGGATCATCAAGGGACCACCAGTGCTCTCATATCTCACTTCTAAAAAGGATAAACCTGAAGATTCAATAATCTCCAAAACCTGTGATGGTCTCTCTTTAACATCATCAGTCTTCTGCTTTCATCTCTCTCCCCTCTCTCTCTCTCTCTCTCAGGTCTACATCCCCTGCAGAACAGCTATTGTCCTGGCCAACGAGGAGATAGATTACTGTTATTAGAGGATGATTGTCTCCACAGAGACCAGGATCGGGAATGGATTCCAACTTCAAACTGAGTGTTAGCAATCACCTTCATCTTCAAGTATCAACCTTGCACCACCACCCAAACCCACTTTTTTTGTGTGTTCTAGTCTTTTTTTCTAAATGAGAAAACATTGTGAGCTTCTATGTGTTTTCAGACACCACGTGCAAATCTTAGATGCTGTGTAACCCCATTCGATACAGATTGGTCCATTTGGGAAGAATCCAACCTAGCCAGCAGCTAGATGCTAAAACTCAAAACCCTGCCGAGTCCATCCACCACTAGCCAGCAGCCATTTATAGGCTCTGTTGAATTTGGCGTGTCATCTGAAACACATGACTGGTAATTGTGGCAGAGGGAAGAGATGCAACAAGCACATGCTTCCACTGATTCCTGCATGATAACAACAGTGATTTTTAGAGTTTATTTATATTGAAATACATTTTATTTTGAAATTTTATTGATTTATTTTGTTTTTAGATATTAATAATGCTTACGGTGTCAAAGACGGAAAAAAAAAAGATGTAGAGTATTACGAGCACTGCACTTGAAAAAAATCAAAAACGTCCAGGTATTTAATAACTGGGTACTTCATCGTTGTTAATTCATGTTGTGTGATAGTATAAAAATATTGCAATTTGCACAGACTAATAAACCGCTGTGAATTATTATACACTGTAATGGTTGTCTAATACAGTTTCGGTGTAATGTGTAAATTGATGCAGCTACTGGGAACATTTCATTCGTGTCCTGCTTGTTAAGTCTGTGATGTGCAGCTAAAGCAACGTGATTAAAAATCTCCTCATTTGCATTGTTCACGTGTTGCATATGCACTAGTTACGATTTTGGCTGAAAGACCCATAATAGTTTTCACTGTAGTGTCACTGTTCACGGTTTTAGATCATTCTGTCTGGGAGAAGATAGTTTCTAGAGGTGGGGTGAATGTCAACCGATCACGTTAAGATGTTATCCACATTCAGAGGTTCATATACACACCAGGTTCATTAGGTGACGTTCCCCTGACGTTATTATAACTGACTTCTAGAAAGGCACAGATGCTAAATCCACACCGCCCGCCAAGAACAAACCTGCGCCTCTCTCAGTTATCTCCTCACACAGACGTTGACTTGGTGACTTTTGTCTCCACAAACTCTGATGATCACACGTCCCACTTTGACTGAACAGTTTGAAAGCACAGCTGCATTGCTTTACCCAATATTACCCAGAGCTGTTGTTGTGGAAGAATCTAAAACTACCTGGGAATATCAGGGGTGGTACAGCTCGCTATTTTCCTCTCCGAACTGCTGAGCTCACTCACTCAGGCAAAATGTACGCATCATTAAAATGGTCTTTCACATGACTTTGGTTTCATGTTTTTCAGGTGATGTTTTACAAATGACTGTAATGGTGGAAAGGGGACAATCTATATCCGCCCCCTTGATGTTTTCTTGGTGTCCACCCTTCCTCTAAAAGTCCCTTCTTGCCAAATAAATGGGTGTGCTTTCGTCCACGTGTCTCATTGGACAATTTTCAGTATGCCGTGCACGTTTTTTTATCAAAGCAATATTGCTCTAAGTGAAAGACAAGAGCTAATTTTAGGCATTCCACATAAAAGCTAATGTCTGCCATGGATGCTGTAATTTTGTGATCTAAACCCACTGCATTAGCGCAGATTCTCAGCTATTTAAACCAGTGTATTGTAGCATATGGCATGTTTTGATCTGCCTTCCCTGCAGCTGAAGAAAATGCATTTATATTCCGGACCATCCTCCTGTGTTTAGCCAAAAGTATCTTGAACACGTCATTTCTTTTTGTATAACACCAAAGCGTTCATAAAGGCCTTTTTCCACCTCTCCAAACGCACAGAGAGGATCACTCTGCATAAATTTCAAGCCAGCCCAGTAGTGAGGCTGAAGTGTAGTGTTTAATCATCCCTCTCATCTGACCCAGTGTCATTGTCATTTCACCAATGCCAAAATGAATTGTGTGAATTTATTCTCAAAAGTAAAATTGACGTCTGATACACAGTAACTGTTGTGGCATATTTCTTTCATTATTACTAATGATAATAAAACTGTGTCTGTCTCGCTGTCAGAATGCTGATGGAAATGGAGGCGCTCGAGCATCCTTGAGAGCGGAGTACGCGGGCTCGCACTCTTTCGCTAAGCACTTGGTACAAAAACTGTTGTTTTTGGTGCGATGGTGTGAGAGTTCGTTCTAATTTTAAATTGCTGTTTTCAGTTGGAGCTTAACTATCATTTTCATTCTTCAGTGGGATTGAGTTCTCACACAGGAGGCCACTTGCAGCCCGCAAAAAAAGAGATTTCTGAAACACCTGAAACATTCAATTTCCTTGGTGGCCTCAAGTGCATCTATTTTCTATATAAAAAGTGCCATATGAAGGGTTCCATAATTAATGTTTGATAAAATCATCCACGGTCCAGGAAAGGGATATAAGAATAATGCATTGTGTTTCTAGAAAGTAAGCTGCATTTAATTGAATCTATTAAAGCAGATTAGTTACAAAAGCGTTGTAATTGTTTAATTTTTATATGAAGGGTTTAACTCCAAAACACTATCTTTTTTTTAATCGTTACCTGATGTTCATTGCTCAATATTTCACACATATTCACACATCTGAATGTTACTGTTAATGTTACAAGATAGCTTGTAGCTTGTTAGAATATTTGAAAACACAAATAAATATATATTTTCCATAGTAAATTTTATTTTAGCAGCCATTTTTTAGAGCAGGGGTCCATTTTTTTCAAAAGGTGCCTGTCTCATTTTGGAATTTATCTCTTCTGTCGTAGTCCTATCTTTCATCGTGACAAACAAATGATGACAGGATGCTTTTTAATTGATCAGTGATCCTACAGCAGCAGTGTGTTAGTCAGTCACATCTTGAGCCTCCACACCCCACTTGGCTGGTCCACGTAAAAACATGACTAATGGCAGCAAATGTCAAAATGATGACAATGTAGACATACAGGTGATGGACAAAATAACAGAAAGCTCCAAAACTCCTTGAAACGCTGTCAAGTCCTGAACTGTGTGTAGTGGGATACTGGACCATTCTTCAAGAAGGATGGAGGAGGTGGAAATCTACTTGTCACTCTGGGGCCCACAACTTCCCATAAAGGTCTAATGATAGATCTGGTGAGTGGGGAAGCCACCCACCTGAATGGAGGAAAAATGTTGAATGATGACTCATCAGACCATAATACCTTTTCCATTTCTTAGGGCTCCAGGTGTTTGTTTGTTCCAAACAGCTTTTTGAAGTTCACAACATATTTTTTTTTTTTAGGCTGACACAGGTGTGCTGCTCAATTCTGGTAATGTTTTGAGGCCGCACTTTTGTGATGTTTAGAAACTATACTGTATGTTAAATGTCAGACTACCACTATCAATGAGACTTGGAACCACTGACGGAATTTGTCCATGTTTGTCATATGCTGTCATGATTTTCAAGACAATCCCCTTGCCACAATAAATAATTGTATAGTTTTTGTGACGGATGCACCTGCAATTCAGGCACCGACTATTCTGTGTCTTTGGAAAGCTTTTATTTGCCTCATGCTGCTTTGAAAACTCACATATAAAAGTGGATATTTTCAGACCTCTTTCAAAGCTGCCACATACTGTGGCTTTCTTAATAAAACTCGTCTGTGTAGCTGCTTTTGCAATTTAGTTATTTCAAAGGTAAAGTCATTTTTCATATGTTATTTCTGTTAGTTTGTCCACACCTGTACATTTACATCAACTGGCCCTACCAAAAGAGGCCCTCAACTTTTATTGGAGTGTCCGTGCCCTAATAGTTATGACTGCTACAAAACGTACAGCATGGATTCCTGTGCATGAGATCATGTCGTAATAGTTTGTTTGCCTTTTTGTTCCCCCATGGGCTCAGAAGGATATAAATGCCTGCAGGGAAGATCCTGGAGAACGCGAAATTGTCATAGACAGTCAGAATTGGGGGTATGACATGCACAGAGAGGATGTGTTCAACGCGTGACCCAGGAGACTGCACTAGTCAGAGAGGGATTTCAGCGTGCACGTTGCTGTAGCTCTAATACCAACCGGCTGCTATGACATTGTTTTTCTGCTCTCTGCTCTCCAGATAAATGCGTGCATAGGCTGAGACGACACCATTTCCACTATTTGAAATACACAGTTACTCACATGAATTAGTGAAACGCTTCTCGGGACAGCAATTCTGTATTAAAACGTCAACGTCTAGTATGAGGCAACGCAACTTGAATGGCACACACAACACAGTTCAAGGGGTCTACGCAGTACATCCAATCCCATGGCTTTTCCTTCAGCTGTCTGGCTGGCTGTATGATGTATGATATCAGAGTGTCCAGGCACTGGGAAAACAACCTTAAAAAGTATGTACCACCCAGAGAATGTCTGTCAAGCATTTCTGTCAAAAGTACATCCAGTCTTTTTGATTTGTGAGATACACGAGAAAATGGAATAAAGGTTGAGAGTGAAACTTACTTTACCCTGTGGTGAGTCCATTTCCTGTATGTTTCCTGTCCTCGTTATTAATACCAAAAAATATTGGAGAGGTTAGATTTTTTTTCTCGTTACTCATCCATATCCACATATGAGTACCGTGGCTTCAGATTGGGATATTGCAGAGCACATGTTTAAAATATCATCGGATTCTGAAAGAAGATATGCTTGAGAAATCGAGGAGGTGTTGTGAGCAGTTCCTCCTCCATGACTGGGACAGCGAGCAACATGGCGCCGTGGACATCAGTTTCCAGGTCACCTTCCCTCCTCTGCCCCAAGCAAAGTATTGGTTGGCAATCACAGACAAAGCTCTGTGTGCATCTGGCAACTACGTCTACAGCGAGAGAATGTAGAAATAGTAGTGACAGACTGACAGACGCTTTCATCTCAAGTTGTATGACAACGTAGGCCGCGTTATAAAGTGGGAGAATGTCACACTCAAATTTAACACTTCAGACTACCACCAGCTGACTGATCATCTGGAAGAATATGCCCAAGAAATGTCCGCAGATATCCAAACTTTACAACTCTGCGATTGTATTTATTCAAAAGAAAACAAAATCTTTTTTGTTTTGCCGTTCATTTCAGGGAATCAGATGCAGGACGTAAATGAGAGGCCACTCTCTTTGTCACCGATACGCCTCTAACAGCACAAGTCTTTGAAGTTCACTTTAAAAAAAAAGGATGAATCATTTTCCGTGTGTCTAGTTTTGGCACAACTCACATTTGTGTTGCTTTTCAACAGAACACATGTTAATAAGAGCAGAGAGAGTGTTTGGTGAGTGTTTCTTTGCTGTTGCAGCCAGTTATTATGTCTCTTTGATTTGAGTCCTGGGAGTAATACCTTTTTTATTAGACAGATCAAAGTAGACAGAGGAAGATTGTGAACGGGGGGGGGGGCATGTGACAAGGATCGTTGGCTGGACTTGAACCCAGGACATCATGGTTACATGGTATGTGCCAACGGAACCACCAGGAAGTAATATTTTTTAATTGAACTGACTGAACAGCAGCATGAGCACAACAGTTCAGAAGATTAGAACTACTGTTCACAGTGTTCACCACTCGTCACTTTCATTTCTATCAGTGTTGCATTGCATCCCTGTCTTGTCTCCCTCCAGCATTACATTGTCTTTAGTCTTGTAAATATCTCTAGTATTATTATTTTTATTATATTTTATTCTTCTAATAAAATAAAATACTTTTATATTATTTATACTATACCGCTTCTCTGCACCTTATTACCATTTGAATACTGTTTTATTTTATTTTTCCTTAATCACTTATTTACTTATTTTTACTTATTTACTTATTTACTTATTTGTGTTATTTTACTTACTATGTAAAGTTGAGTTGGCTCTGAGACCAAGAATTTCATTACTGGTAATGATGTTTGCATTGTTATCAAGTATATGACAATAAACTTGAAACTTGAAACTTGAACTACAGTATCAGATTATTTGTTCTTTCCTCGTCTCAGTGTGTGGAAAAGACAAAGAAAAGCATAATTCTTACCTTCCATTTTTGTTTTTGAAGAGAGGTATGAATCAAGCCCTGCAGGTTTGACCCCCTGGATGAAGTTAGATGACGTATTGACCTCTGAGGACAGACAGTATTGAACCTGATCCTCTTTACACCAGTTAGTTGTATTTTTGATCTCTAGCAATGATACTTTGGCCTCTTGGGCCAGCTATGATGAGATCTTGACCTCCACAGCTTTGGCCTCCTGTATGACTGAATCCTTGATCTCTTGGGCTCAGCTGGATAGAGGCTAGATCTTCTTGGCCTTGTGGCACAAACCACAGACAGGAGCCTTGATGTCAACATCAATAGCTTCACACACCTGAGGAAGGCTTGATGAAGTTGGAGCCTTGGCCTCCTGGGTCGGAGTCTTTACCTCTTGGTTTGGGGTACAAGGAGACTACAAAGATGTGTGGTGCTTCAATCCCTTTGTCTTTGTGGAGCACCCTGGGATCAACAAGGGGAGTGTGTGTGGTGTTGTCAGGCCCAGCAGAGAGCAGTGTGGTGATATTTTCTTTGTCATTTCATTCTTGATGATCCTCCCCTTCTCCAAGTCCAGTAGGAACTGCATTAGCTCAGAATCACCTCAGACCACTGCCTCCCATTTATCAAGGTGGTGCAGAATAGGCCCAGAGGATGGGTAGCCGTCAATCATAAGTTCAGATATGTCAGATAAGCGAGTATACATTTCTTGCCAATTACCTCCCAGTAGCATTGATACATGTAGCGGTTATAGCCAGAGCAAAGAAGGGCAAGATGAAGCAGCCTGAATATCCAACTGATCGCTGCAAGCTCAGTCATTTGGGCCATGCTAGTTGGAGCCTAGAAATCACTGAGCTGGTTGGATGGAGTCTCTATATCCTGCTGGTGGCTGGACGGTTCAGTGTTTCTTAAAGCCTGTCTTCCTTTTATGCTGAGCAGCCTGAGCTGACTATTGGGTCCCATATGTTGAGAGTCTCAACCCAGAGGAAAGCAAAATCCAAGAAGAGATCTCATATTTATTTGTATGTCTCTTAGACACAAATGAGCTCTTTTTAAGACTAAGATGAGACTAAAGGCTTTTTCTCCTATTTCTCAAATTCAACTCAAGAGAAACAACCACATAACAGCTCATTGATCTCACTCTGATCAAAACAACAGATCTCCAAATGATCTGAAATAAGTCTTATTTAACTCTGTCTGAATATGAAGACATGAGATCAGAGAAAGATCTCAGAGAAAACTCAATACTGTTGCATTTTCCTATTGAAGCCAACAGGAGAGTATTATCATTATATATGTCACATGTTAGCATCTTCACATTTATCTCATAAAGTCTCAAGAATCCTTTCTCCTGTGCATCCTGGTGGCTTAGTGGTGTAAGGCACATGCCACATAACCACAACGTTTTTTGTTTTTTTAAAGAATCCTTTCTCTGTCTGTTGTCTCCTCGTTGCTCCTGAGGGGGGTTTAGGAGAAACATTTCAGATAAAGGTGATCACAAAATGAGACAAAATTGAGATCTAAATAAAAGACGACTCTGAGCAAAAGATTTTTCCTCTGGGAAGTGATGGTGATTTTAGATACTGAGTCAAGGGCAGGCTGATGTAACAGGATCAGGATATAGTGCTGCTAGAAGACGGAGAATAAAGCCAATTCATAATCATCACCATTATTGCACATCGATGTGAATGTTTGCATCCACGTTGAAGGGATAGAAAAAATGCATAGAAAGATGTCAACAATGCAAAAAATATACAATTTAATATAAGATTAAGATGTGGTGATGTTGCTGTTTCTGCCTCACCAAGAGGTAAAAGGCGCCCACAGGAGGAGCAGGAGAGTCATATGTTTGTAAGCACTGCCACCTGATGGTAGGAAGTCCTGCCTGCAGTCGAGGAATTCCCTAATTCCTACTAGTAACGATCTTCGGGCGGAGCTACAGACAGAAGGGAGATGGAAAGTTGTCTGCTCCCCAACCCGTCCGACAGGACTTCACTATAAGGACTTTTTCTCGTCTTTTAACCGAACAGTCTTGTTCACGGCGTTTTAAGCGACGGTAAGAGATTTTTAAGCATAATTATAAGAGTCTCGTTGCTCCTCCACAGATACTTCATTTATGTATTTCTCAAGAAAAAAGGAAACGATGCTGCATGCCAACATAAGGGTGCACATGGTTTGGAAGGAGTGGCCGTCTGGCTGATGCAATATAACATGAGGTTATCGAATCTAACTTATTTCTCTTCATGCCAGTAGACTTAAAAGTAGTGGGGCGCAAATATACCGATTGGGAAGAAACAGTTGCAGTGAAGAGGAGTTGTAGTTTTTGGGGGAGGGACCGTGTGTAATGCAGTATGTGACTGAGTGGTGGACACGGGGCGAAACATTGCCTTTTATAGCGCCACATAGTATACAGGAGTGTCATTGCCATTGTGTTGTCTAACCCACACTGTAAGTAAACGATAATAATGAATAGGTTTCATGTAGACTTCTGAAACGTTTTGACTTATGTTTCAAAATATGCGCAAACATTGTTCAAACATATATTTGTATGAATGAAGGAATGAATGTCACTTGCATTTAAATGCAAGTGACATATATATTGCACCATGAAAATGCAGTTTGTTCCTACTTTGTGCTGTTAAAAACATATATCTCAAAAGTATATATAATATCTCTCTCTCTCTCTCTCTCTCTCTCTCTCTCTCTCTCTCTCTCTCTCTCTCTCTCTCTCTCTCTCTCTCTCTCTCTCTCTCCTCTAAAAAGAGTAACCTTCATTTCCCCTGGTTATTTTTAGAGAGAATACCGTTGTGGCTTAAGTTGTATTTTAAAATACTGGACAAAAATACATTAGAATAAAAGTAGAATAAAGAAAACAATCAAAACACATCACATCACTCAAAATAGCAGCAACCATATAATAAAATAGGCACGCTCCTCTAGCTTCACTTCGGTAACAACAGACTTCAACTATCTAACAAAAAGTGTGAATCTCGTCTCCGGCAGGGTTTATATTTATGTTATTCCCACACATCCCAAAATCGTAAAATTAAAAGCTCACCAGGAATATTTTGTGTGTATTTTAACTTCTGGGGGGATTCTGAACTGCTTGACTCATCTAGAATAGGCTGAGTATATTTTTCTTGCTCATGAAGTTACTATTAGCTGTACTTAGACTGCTTCAGTACTAGTGCGCACCAACCACACCTGTCTGCCTTCCACCCCTCCCTTTCTACCACCCTCTCCACCTTTTCCCTCCCCACCTCCCTCCCTACCCCATTTTTCTCCCCTCTCCCCAAACGAGGTCCTTCACCTTGTTACATCTAGCCGCCCCACCACATGCTCCCTTGACCCGGTCCCCTCCCCTCTCCTTCAGTCTACTGCACCTGAACTCCTTCCCTTCCTGACCCACCTCATCAACACATCCCTGGTGTCTGGATGCTTTCCCTCTGCTTTCAAGACTGCCAGAGTCACCCCCCTTCTGAAGAAACCAACACTTGACCCCTCTGAGGTCAAGAACTACAGACCGGTTTCCCTTCTACCCTTCCTATCCAAAACTCTTGAACGTGCTGTCAGTCAACTGTCCTTGTACCTCCACCAGAACAACCTCTTGGATCCCCACCAGTCCGGGTTCAAGGTGGGTCACTCGACCGAGACTGCCCTCCTGGCAGTCGGCCTCCACGCCGCTAGAGCGAACTCTCTCTCCTCTGTCCTGATACTCCTGGACCTGTGTGCAGCGTTCGACACGGTGAACCACCAGATCCTCCTCTCCAGCCTTGAGGCGATGGGTGTCTCAGGCTCTGCACTCTCCCTGTTTGCATCCTACCTGACGGGTCGCTCCTACCAGGTGACGCTGAGAGGGTCTGTGTCGGAACCACGCAGGCTCACTACTGGGGTAGCGTAAGGCTCGGTTCTGGGTCCTCTTCTTTTTTCCCTCCCTCTCTTGGTTCTGTTATCCACTCCCATGACTTTTCCTACCACTGCTATGCAGATGACACCCAGCTGATCCTGTCATGTCCCCCCTCTGACACACAAGTGGAGGCACGCGTTGCTGCTTGCCAGGCTGACATCTCGGAGTGGATGTCGATGCACCACCTGAAGCTCAACCTGGACAAGACTGAGCTGGTGTTCCTCCCGGGGAAGGGCTGTCCGCACCGAGACCTGGCCATCACCATTGATAATGCTGTGGTGACGTCAACTCGAACTGCAAGGAATCTGGGTGACCCTGGACGACCAACTGTCGTTCTCGGCAAACATCGCATCAGTGACACGCTCCTGCAGATTCCTCCTCTACAACATCAGGAGGAGACAGCGCAGGTGCTCATCCAGGCTCTGGATCCCTCCTTGCTGGTGCCCCGGCGTCTGTTCAGAAAGCTGCAGCTCGTCTGGTGTTCAACCGCCCCAAATTCTCCCATACAACTACCCTTCTCCATTCCCCTGCGGCCGATCTACACGGTCACGGCTCTTCTCTGTTCCTGGCCCCACAGTGGTGGAATGAACTCCCCACTGATGTCAGGACAGCTGAGTCGCTGCCCATCTTTTGCCGCAGAAAACCCACCTCTTCAAGAAACACTACTCTCATCCTTCCTCTTAGCACTTGCTTATTTGTCTTCACTTATTTGTCTGAGCTCTTGTTTATTTGCTTCACTTATTTGTCTCATTTGTTAAATAAAAAGTAGTTAACTTATTGCACTTCTACCTCAGCACTGGTTTTGCTCTTAGATGCTTGTTTAGGAAGGAAATGCACTTACGTTTTCTGGTGACTAGTAGTTCTCTTGCCTACCTATGTTGAATGGACTTATTGTAAGTCGCTTTGGATAAAAGCGTCTGCTAAATGAATGTAATGTAATGAATAAATATACATATTAAATCTTCGAAATCTGTAGATGGGATGATTTTAGCATCAAAATTCACACCATAAGTTTGAATTTACAAAAGGCATTACTGCGATTCAGATGAGATGGAGAATATAATGGGTGGGGGCGGTGACATGAACGTCTATGTTCTGTAGATTGTGCTTAAATTAGGTCTAATTGACCCGATGCTGCTGTACTTTACACACCTTCCTGCCTACAGTGATCACTGTGTGTGCTCCATGTCCTCCTTAGAGGTCACACTGGAAGTAAACAACATTAGGTCTGTGGCTGGAAAAACAAACAAACAAAGCAACAAACAAATGTTTCAGATCCATTTGCAGTCTGTCGGTACGTTACAAAATAGATTACACATTCCTGACAGGTTAGCCAACTGGCCACAATAAAACGTTTTGGGATTTGAAATATGCAGGGTGATGATCTGCTTCATAAATGTGAGTTGCATATTTTTTTTTTTCACTGTGAGGTGCAACATGGGTATAAAGCCAACCAGGAAAGGGACATTTAATCTGGGGCCAAGGACTGATCCTGCAAGTCCGGGACATCTGGTCACCCAAATTATTAACAGGTGCATAACGGTAAAATGTGGCGTTACTCTTCGACTAAACACGTTCACACACACACACGATCTCTCCCTTTTTAAGATATAGTCTGAAGGATACCAATTAAGATTTGGTAATAAAAGCTTGGACATAGACACTGCAGTTGGTGTCACTGTGACATTGGCTTTTGCTTCAACTTAACGTCACTGGCTACAAAACATGTAGCAGCTATGTAAACACTGAATCAGTCGGAAGGTCATGAAGGCTGTGTTCAAGTTCTAACAAGGGAATAGTTTTCGACACTGCGCCAGGCTTTATATAGGGTTGTCAACATCGCAATGAGTCTCCAGCATGGATTACACTATTATTGGCTTTCTGTGTTAACACCCCCCCCCCCCCACACACACACACACACACACACACACACATTTTTGGGTTACGCTTACTGTATATATGAATGACCATTAAAGTCACAATGACAACACAATGAAATTAAATATGACTTTTTCACCTTGTTAGCTATACATCATGTCATAATATACATCTATGTAATATACACGTATCAAATTACTTTTACTTCCTGGAAAACAGGGTATTTTTAGTGAGTACTCCCCGGCTTACCAGTAGGTATGAATAGAGTTTTGAACAATACCGCCCCTCCACCTCTCCCATCACATAAAACTGCCTAATGGATATCCCATTGGGTTACACTGTCGACCACGTTAGAATCAACCTGAATAAACCTTCATCCAGTTAAGGAAGCCACAACCAGTGTATTTTGGATTGATGCCGATATTTTGCGCTGATGTTCAATGTCTTGTAAAAAAAAATTCCACCTTGTCAAGATTAAAATTCTGGGGCAAAAACTCGCCATTGAAAACGATTACTTGTGTGGAATCTGATCAAAATGTTACTTTAGAATCAACTCTAAAGGGCTTGTCTTAGACAACCAGTCTAGTATTGATCAATTGTACAATTAATGTGTAATCAAACAAACTCCATCGGAGATCTCAATTTGGTCTCATTTTGTGATCACCTTCATCTGAAATGTTTCTACTAAAACTCCCTTAGGAGCAACGAGGAGACAACGGGGAGAGAAAGGATTCGATTTCTTTTTTTGCCTTTTATTTGATACTTAGCAGTAGAGAAAAACGACCAGGACTCACAGGAGAAAGGATTCTTGAGACTTTATGAGATAAATGTGAAGATGCTAACATGTGACATATATAATGATAATACTCTCCTGTTGGCTTCAATAGGAAAATGCAACAGTATTGAGTTTTCTTTGAGATCTTTCTCTGATCTCATGGCTTCATATTCAGACAGAGTTAAATAAGACTTATTTCAGATCATTTGGACATCTGTTGTTTTGATCAGAGTGAGATCAATGAGCTGTTATGTGGTTGTTTCTCTTGAGTTGAATTTAAGAAACAGGAGAAAAAGCCTTTAGTCTGATCTTAGTGTTAAAAAGAGCTCATTTGTGTCTAAGAGACATACAAATAAATATGAGATCTCTTCTTGGATTTTGCTTTCCTTTGGGTTTCTGTCTCATCTTGAAATAGAAAGTTGTATTTTTGATCTTTTTTAGTATTGAATTTAGTATTCTGTATGACTTTGTATTTTTTCTCCTTCAGACATCAGTTTTTACTACATTGGTTTTATTACATCATTTATTTCTGGCTCTTCCAGAGCAGCCAAGACACATTGGCCAACTTTCAGCAGTTAAAACAGGGTGTGTTCAAGATCTCCCTTGATATTCTGAGCCCTCCATTTGTGAAAGTACAAACATTTGAAGCACCAAAGTACAGTTAAAAGCTGTTTTTCCTTTTCTGCAATCTTTTCTATGACCTGCGATGGGCAGGTGTTGTTGTTCAGTACTGTGCTTTGTACCTTTTAGCTTTTGTGCGGCAAGGTCAGCACTGGCCCCAGAGGTGTTCATAGGGCTGGAATCCCTGGCAAGGTCTCATAGCTCTTACAAGCTGTCTGTTTTATGATCGCTCTCACATGGCGCGTTGTTTGCTCCATGCCCAGTTGTACCACAAGGGCAGATTGCCTCGATACCCTTCACATGACAAGTAGGAGCTCAGTTGATCTCCGACTTGGGTTATCTGCTATTGGCTTCTTTCAAATTCAGGCAGAAAATAAATGCAGGGAAAATTGTATTTACTGAAAAGGCAGTCACCAATTTCTGTCCAAAATGTCTAGTTTCATACTCGCCACTTAGATGTGTTTCCCCAGTCACAGGTGCTTCTGCAGGTGTGGGATATTGGCTTGACTTCTGTATGTCATTATGCAGCTTCATAGTCACGAGAGAACTACATTTTAAGGATCTAATTTAAAATCTAGCCTGAAGTTACATAGAATGAGTCAATTCAAATATAATTGTATATGAGCAACACAGGATATTTGACAATACCTGTGTCATAGCATAGCAACGAGGCAGACCCACTAAAATCCCAGCCCAATGGCTCTTGCCTTGAGCCTTAATACATTTAAATTTAACTTCAAATATATTTTGTATAACTCCTATTGCCAGTCACGCCAGTCAGGCTCATCTGATGCCTGAAGTTAAGATAAATACGGCTCTGCTGTGTGTTTTGCCACGTGTATAAACAAACATTGTGGCTTGGCCTTTTGGAGCATCTACAGTATTTTGGCTGAACTCAAAATAGTGAAGCGCATGTGACTAACTACCATTCCGAATTTACCCACGTCCCCCTGCGTCTCACGAGCAGGTTTTGAGTTAGATGATTGGATGAGAAGGGGGCAGGGCCTTTCTCTGCCCACCCTCTTATTTTAGCTCAGCCACCGCATGTCACATCATGAGTGCATGCGTATGCAATGTCTCTTTGTTGAGTCCTGAACTATTGGCTGTTTGACCTGGCTGCAGAATGACAAATGTTCTCCGTTGCGTAACATCTAAGGACATTATTTTTCCATGTCCCACTTCTGTTCACTTTTTGATTGACATGAGCAGGATATGTTAGTTTACAGGTGCACTTGTTGGCCTTAGTTTCATTTTAGTACAGCATCTAGTGATGGCAATGGCTGAGTGCACACGTTGGCTCATCAAGGTTGTTTTGGCTTTGTGTGTACATGTTTGTACTTAAAGATGGCTCTAATCAAAAGCCCAGACAAATGTACTCCAACTACTTAGGTTATAATAACCTAGGCAGAGAATGCAGGAAAAATATTTTGCTCAGAGTCGTCTTTCCTTCCATCTCTTAAGAAATAAGGAAGATCTCAATTCTGTATCATTTTGTGATCTCCTCCATCTGAAACGTCTCTCCTGAAACCCCCTCAGGAGCAAGGAGGAGAAAACAGAGAGAATTAATGAGATAAATGTGAAGATGCTACCATGTGATGTTTGAGAAGAAGAGTCCAAATCATAGGAGTCATAAAACATCATATTGAGTTTTCTCTAAGATCTTTCTCTAACTTCATGGTCTCATGCATGGAGACATATTCAGGAGAATTTGAGAAATGGGAGAAAATGCCTTTCATCACATCTCATCTCTTCTTGGATTTTGCTTTCCTATGTGAAGTCTCAAACTTTTGAGATGTTGTGCTTGAATGTTGTGGATGCCTTCTGGGGCGTACTCTGTACAGATCTTTAAAAGGTTCTGATGTGTAGCAGGTAATATTCCTCACAAAGCACCTCAGAGGGCTGATCACGGATCGTTGAGGATCATCATCCATGACAAGACTGATTCTACATCCCAAGTCTTAGTCAGCCTTGGTTTATCTTCTTTGATTTTATGAAAAATGTGCTTAATTCATGCTGCAAGAGGAAGAAAACGTAGAAGCAGGTCATATTTTTATAGCTGTTTTGTTTTCATGACTTCATCACAATTCTGGCTATAGTGAGTGAAGTCTGCCAGAGACTTGGGGGTGTGGACAGGAGAAACGTAGAGCATGGCTGTCGTCACAGCTTCTCTGAATCCCCAGGTCATGTGACATGTCACTATTCTGTTTGTGAGCCAGCCTCCTGAATGGGTTGTCCTCACAGAGCCGTCTGAACCGTGTGTCAAACTAGTTCATGTCAACTTCTCTCTCGGCTGCACCTCTCTTCGTCTCAACGCCACGGGAACTTAGTCTGCACTATGGAGAAAGTTGTTGAGTGGGATTTATAAGGAAGGTAGAAGAGTAATTGTGCACATAAGTCAAGAAAGAAGATCTTGTTTGTTTCGTTTGGTGTTTTTAAAAATTAACGTGAGTACTGCTATGTCACTACTGTTATCTCACTGCTGTACTAGTTTATCCAACTGGATGTTTGATCAACATGATTGTTTGCTAGGTCTGGACAAAATAACACACTGAGATTATTTTGACAGATATGAAGTCACTGGCAACATGAGTTTTAACACTGGTTTTAAGTTTACACTAGCTTTTGAGACATTTTCAGTGACAAAGGTGACATCTGCCATTGGGCTTGGTACTGAATGCTCTGCTCATCAATCAATGCCAGTCAGACGCTGCTTATTCTTCCTATTTGTCTCATTGATTGGGGGTATTATGAAAAGGAATTTGAAATGGCCACTATCGCAACCTTTGTAATATAAATTGTCTCCTTTTTGATATTACAAAATCAATTCAAGTTATTGTTCTTTGGACTTTATTTGACATTTTGACTGAGGATTCCTGAGAAATATCAGCCACCATGTGATATCTCCAGTGGTCTCCTCCATACTGGGAATAACCTGAAGAGGAGTGCGTCTCGTGGCATCCCATTTTAATAGGGTTCAAGCCGGCCTTCACATTTGAGTTGTAGGGAGCAGGGGCTATATTTCTCCAAGCTGCCTGCCCTCTAATAATCTTCCCTAGGGAATATAATCTGCAGAGGAGTAATATCTTCACAGCACTTTCACCCTGTGCGGTTCTTTAAAAATTTAACTGGGCCGTATATCTTGAGTTTATCCACACTGTATATTCTGATGCAATGTTTTTCAACGGCACTGAAGACATTGATGTAATTGGCACAAACAACGAGTCACATTTTCACAATAGAGACGAGTAAACTAGCTAACTAGAGCACAGATCCCTCGATGCAAAATACCCTAATAATAACATTGCTTTGTCATTTGGGTTTTTTGCTTGAGAACAAAATGTTGCTAGCGTGCACCGTCCTTCATCATTGAGCAGTTGAAAATGAGTAGGCGGGACGGAGGAGATTGGGAGTGTCCTTGAAATGGTCATGTGGAGAGGGAGTGTCCAATGGGCAGGTAGTTTTGTTCCAAAACAGAGTATGGGCCAGAAAGTGAGTTTGGATGCCAGTAGTCACTGAGTCGTTGGTACTGATCAACAGATATAGTATCACTTTACCTTTTCCTCCAACATCCGAGCCAGGTTTCTACGTACTGTAGGTGCTCACCGTTATTTAATAGCACAAGGAATAATGCTAACAACCTTGATTTCATGCAGTGGGTAGCATATAGGATGGGGTTTTTACGTAGCTGTCTCAAAGCCCCTGACATTCTTGTCTTGTTTTGTCAACAGGCGAATTATCCTCTCTAGTGCCCTCGGAGCAGAGCAAGTGCCGGGATGATTCTGGCGACGTTGAAGGGTGTCGGGAAGCAGCTCCTGAGGGTGAAGGTCGTGGACTGTAACACGGAAGAATCCCGCTTTTCCCGATGCCTCAACACTTTCGACCTGGTGGCTTTGGGCGTGGGCAGCACGTTGGGCGCTGGCGTCTACGTGCTGGCTGGCGCGGTGGCCCGGGACAATTCTGGACCTGCCATTGTCCTCTCCTTCTTAATTGCTGCCCTCGCCTCCGTCCTGGCCGGTCTGTGCTACGCTGAGTTCGGGGCCCGAGTCCCCAAAACTGGCTCGGCTTACCTCTACAGCTACGTGACCGTTGGAGAACTCTGGGCCTTCATCACGGGCTGGAACCTCATCCTCGCTTATATTATTGGTGAGACACTTTAAAACGAAGTGATTTCCCGGCTACCGTGCCAGATATTATTTGGTATACACGATTCCTCTTCTCCACACAGGAACGTCTAGCGTGGCCAGAGCCTGGAGTGCAACATTTGATGAGCTGATTGGAAGGCAGATCGAGTCGTTCTGCAGGCAGTACATGACCATGGATGCCCCGGGGTTCCTGGCGCAGTATCCAGACATATTTGCTGTCTTGATCATCATCACTCTGACAGGTTGGTTCACAGCTCACAGCATATTTCTCTTTCAGACATTTTAATATTTATATGCTTCATCTCTTTCTCACCTCTTGTTTTGTTTTTTTTGTTTGTTTTTCCAATATCCTGCAGGAGTGCTAGCGTTTGGGGTGAAGGAGTCAGCCATGGTTACTAAAATATTCACCTGCATCAATGTAGTGGTGTTGGTGTTTGTGATCATCTCAGGCCTGATCAAAGGAACATTGAAAAACTGGAATCTGAACCCTGAAGAAATCATCAGTGCCACCAGAAACTCAAGCCATAAGTGAGTGTCTGAATTGGAAAGCATCTTTATTTATTATAAGGCTGACAGTCTGTTGTAGTTGTGTTTCTCACCACCATTGAGCCGATTTCCGCCTTCCTTTTTCTTCCAGTATGTCTGATCATCTATCAGATGAAAGTCTCGGTGAGGGGGGCTTCATGCCATTCGGCTTCACTGGAGTCCTCTCTGGAGCTGCCACCTGTTTTTACGCCTTCGTAGGGTTTGACTGCATTGCCACTACAGGTGGGAGGAAGTACTGTTTTCTATATCAACTGCTCAACATGTATGATCTTCGTCTTCTGACATCTCCGGTTGTGTCCCCCCCCCCCCCAGGGGAGGAAGTGAAGAATCCCCAGAGGGCCATTCCCATTGGGATTGTGGCCTCCCTCCTTATCTGCTTCGTGGCCTACTTTGGCGTGTCTGCAGCCCTCACTATGATGATGCCTTACTACATGCTGGACAAGAACAGCCCCCTGCCTGTTGCCTTTAAGTATGTGGGCTGGGAGGGAGCCACTTATGCAGTGGCCATTGGCTCTTTGTGTGCCTTGTCAACCAGGTAAGAGGCCTTCCTACAGCCTCTCAGCATGAGAGGCATGGAAGAGATGTTGTTAATCGTTCAGCATGCATTCCATGTATGTATGTAGTAATTCATGTATAGTACATTGTTTTAATTCCATACTTCCCCTAAAAAGGGAAAATTCAGCTTCAAACCAAATTCACATAAATTCACACAGATGGTTTAGTCAAGATTTGTGAACGTGAAGTCTCTCCCAAAGCTAGAAAGACAAAACTCTTGATGGTACTGTCGAGGAACAAACTCTGAAGCTTGTTGGCACAGTGACAACCCCAAGGGTGATTTTAGACATTGGCACATTTTCAGTTTTTTTTACTGTTAGCTCTACAATGAATACAATCTGCATATTTCAGTAAATCCAAAACAAATAATTGTTCAATTCATTGCCAACGGAGCTTCAGGTATTATTTTGATGATGTCGCAGATCACAACTTGATCTACTGGTTTCTAGCTACGGAAGAGATTAGTTTATGTACACAGATATTGATCCAACTGTCCACAAAGACAGGATTAACATGTGTTCTCTAGTTTTGGGTGCATTTTTGCTTTAAGGGGTGTGGATTTTTATTCCTGCTGATACACCCATCCCCTGCTGCTGTTCTAATGGTGTGCATTCACTTGCATGGCATGTTTTTCTCTCTCTCCCCCTGTTAGTTTACTAGGCTCCATGTTCCCAATGCCCAGAGTGATATGGGCCATGGCAGAGGACGGCCTGCTCTTCAAAGGTTTGGCTAAAGTCAACGCAAGAAGCAAAACCCCCCTAATGGCTACATTAATATCCGGAGTTGCCGCAGGTGAGGGTCATGTCCTAAAGGTCCCACTAACTGGTTGGCTTTCCTCTCGCAGCCCTACACACCACACATGGCCTCAACACTCGGCCCCTCAGCCAAAGCCAACATGGACACGTGCAGATAGGCCTGTAAATTCACATTTTTTCCTCCACTCTCGTCCACTGCCTGTACAAGGCTGGCACAACAGCTCTTTGAGTACAGCATCCTGCGTTGTTGTCGGGGTGTTGGGCTGAGAAGGGCAGCAGTTGAGGCCTTGTGTGACGCCAGAGTTCACCAGCATATGTTTGAGTTATAAATCTCCTCCTCCTTCCTTCCCTCCTCCTTCACCCCTGGCTTAGTCTCCTTGGCTCCATGTTTCCACTGCCACGCATTATCTTTTCTATGGCTCACGACGGGCTGCTCTTCTCGTTTCTGTCGCGTGTCAGCGAGAGGAAGACGCCCGTCATCTCCACCCTGGTGGCGGGGCTCATGTCTGGTAGGTGGCCGAGAAGTGGCCGATGGCAAACAGTGCCCACATGTGGAAGGAGGCTGGTGGTAATATCACATTTGGTTGAAAATGAATTGAGCTGTTTATTAGTGTGAATTATCATGAAATGGATACAGTATTTGTATTATAACTGGTGAAGGTGCTCTGTGTATTTTAGTTATCTGTGCAGTGACTCATAACTTGGATCAGGTTGAAGAGCGGTATCAAATTGCTGATGTCCTGTATCTCTCTCTGCCGTGTCCTGCAGCGGTGATGGCCTTCCTGTTTGACCTGAAGGACCTAGTGGACCTGATGTCCATCGGCACACTGCTTGCCTACACACTGGTGGCTGCCTGTGTGCTGGTCCTCAGGTAAGTCCACCATTCACCTCCCATATTTGACAGAAGTCTGGGGATACACTAGCGGATTATCAAGTGTACAGCCCACGTTGACCACATCGCTCCCAAATTCTCTTTTTGTGTTTTTTCTTACATTCACACTATCTTGCACGAGTTCCAGCGTGATTGGAGCTGCTGACATCAGTTGACGTTTCAGGCGTCAGCAGGATAATCTCAGCTACATTGTTAAGTGTGTGATACCCTGTCCTTGCCTAACCGTCTAGACAAAATAAATCTGTGAAATCTGCCGTTTTGTGTGCGCTGCGTTTTCAAAATCGGTTAGAACAGTCTTGTAATGTTTCCCCAGCCTTAGCGCACAGCACTCCTGGCAGTGCTACCGTTTCTTTGTGTGGTGTTGACTGTCATGGATAAGGAATGTCTTGTCTTTGTCGTCTGAAGGTACCGGCCAGAGCAGCCCAGTATGGTCTATGAGATGGCCAACACGCAAGATGAAGCGGAAAACGTCGAGTCCTTTAACGAGGGAACCGCTGGCTTCTTGCCGGAGGCAGATGATGTCTTCACCATCAAGAACCTTCTTTTCCCTCCAAACACAGAGCCCTCACGGCTGTCCGGTTCAGCCGTCAACATTTGCACCAGCATACTTGGTGAGGCGCCGCTCAGGACATACTGAATGAAAATGCACCACCTCCCATGAAGAATTTCCCCCGAGGATCAGTTCCTGTTTTGTCCTCTCATTTCTGTGTTTCTTTCCCCTCCAGGTGTTTTGGTCTGTGTCTTCTGCATCGTTGCCGTTCAAGGAGGATTTGCAGCCTGGTCATTGGCCGTCCTCAGCGTCATCATGGCGGTCTGTCTGATCATCACCCTTATTATATGGAAGCAGCCGGAGAGCAAGGCCAAGCTTACCTTCAAGGTACAGTCCTGTTGATCCACTTACATCAAAGTGCTTTTCACTCAGGGCCCTGTTGTAGTGGAGGCATATGGCATTGTCAGGAGGCAATAAACATGATGAGGACATCACACTGTAGAACTCAAAAGCCCATCTGTAGACCTGGGAGATTCACAAAAGAGCCTGCAGTTTTAGTGTCATCTTAATTGCTTTAGTCTAAGTGCTGTAAAATATAATGAACAAAGCGAGCATCACCGAGCAGTCCTGCACTGCAGACTCCATAAACACCCACAGCTTGTTACGGTCCACCCAGGCAAAATTCAGAGAGAATATTGGGCAGAAAATGGCAGCATAATGAGAGAAAAAGCAAGTTGTCTTTTTAGTTTATAAAAGTGACTTTGTTTTTTAAAATTGTGTCTTAAAAGAAGACACAGAGTTAGCTAATTATATTTCCTTGGGCGAGCTGTTCCACCGTTCAGGTCCTGAGTTGCAAATGTAGTCTTGGATTTTACGTTTGCTTGCTACAGTTAACATTTACTTCCACTTTTGCTTCTAAGGAGAGTGGATCTTCTCTTAATGTGTAAGCTCATTAAAAGCATCTCTCCTGACAGGTTCCCCTGCTGCCCTTCCTCCCAGTCGCCAGCATGTTCATCAATGTCTATCTGATGATGCAGCTGGATACAGGCACCTGGATGCGCTTTGCCATCTGGATGGTCCTAGGTACATTGGTTTTTTTTATTTTTATTTTTTTTACCATCAATGCCAAATTGCCTGAAAGCCTTGCCTCAGTATGGCATTTACTCAAACTGTAAATGCCATACTGTAATTCTAAAGTGATGAAAACTGTCATGAGTGTCAACTGTCGTGAGTTATAAAACCTAGAAATAGAGTATTATCTCTGGTCAGGTTGTGAAGGGGAATTCATGTTTTTTACATCAATGTTTCTACACCATTTCTAGGTTTCATTATCTACTTTGGGTATGGTATTCGCAACAGCACCGAGGCAGCGCTGACCAGAGCCAGCCCGGACACCTACAAACCGGCCTGCACACTCAATGGACAGCCCATGGCCATAGAGAAGGAGGCCTTTCTGCACAAAGGACAAAATGCCAAAGGAGAAGAGGAGGAGTCCTGAGGAAATGGGAGGCTCTCTGGGTCTGTTCTGGATATTGAAACATTCACATCTGTTAGATTTATTGGATAAAAATGGCTACGGAGCAGTGAGTGTCCTCACTGGTGCTAAAACAGTTGCAGGATGTGGCTGCTGGTGTCCTGATATGTTTGAGATGTTTGAGAGAAGCAATTAGGCTAATTCGATTTTAAGGCTAAATACAGACCTTTTTTAAAAAGGCAACAAGAAGAATATGCATCCCTCTGAAAAACAAATTTATTTAAGGGAACTGTCTCATAGTCAAGCTGAAAGTTATTTTTGTATGTTTTGCACTTGATCAGTTTCCCCAAAGTACCACACAATCTGTGGGGAACAACCCGAGACATCTATTGTACTACAAATGTTTATTCTTCATTACTTGAATCCAAAATACAGTATATTACTATGATGAGCCGCATTGAGCCTTAAATTATTTTATTATGTTTTCATGAAAATTCAGCAACTATGGCCGCACATATTAAGAGGTATATAGAATTGAAGAACTCTTTTTATTTCATGAATCACAAAAGCTTTTTTAAAACATTTGAATGAGGTCCATCATTTCCTTGGTCAAAATTTGCAGTGAAGAGTTCAGGACCTCAGTGTGTGTCATGGTAAACATAGTATCACTCAATATCCAGTCCTTGGTCCATTACTGTCAATACCTGATAGCCAGGAGGCACAGTGCTGGTTGCTGTGTCCAAATCTATTCTCAATCCTAATCCCTATATTCAGCATTCACAATAAATGACAATAGCTGCATCACATTTACCTCAGTCGCTCAAATCCTCCTAATGATCATTCTCAAACAGGGTGGAACATTTCAACTGTATGTGACTTGTGATACTTCTGCACCTTCTTGGGTGTATACGTATATCTCAAAGATACAACCTTGTGTAATCTTGTAGAAGTGATGCATTTTGTGACTGAGTAAGGGCGCATGGAAAGCAAGATGCTATACCTGCTCTTAAATCAACAGTCTATCTCAGAGAAATGTGGTGTGGTGCTCTAAAGTAGTTGGTACTTTCTCTGTGTAAGAAGGGTTGATGGTATTTGGGTTTGTCTTCTAGTCGTTTCCAGGTTTCCTCATCGATCACTTATTTATTAGAGGGCAAACACAATACAATCTCATAGTTAGAATTTCTGGAAAAAAAAATTCACATTTTCTATTTTAACCATAGAAAATGCACATGCTGCTATTGCGCAATATTGCATTTAATGTGAAATTTATCAGCAACTATAGCAGAGAGCCTTTCACCAGTATCACCATGGAGCTGTTTTTAAGTGCCTCAATCAAGTGCAAACCCCACAGAGGTGTGACTAGTATTGTCAGATATTCAGGTTAACTGTATATAAGGCACACTATGTATTTTTAAAAAAAGGCTATATTTTATTTTAAAGAGATATATCAGTTTTAGTTGATCACGTCTACTTTTTAGTATACATACGGGATGATACACCGATATTGAGCGCCTGGGGAATCTGTAGTGGCGATACTCCCTCACTTTCATTTTGAAGATTTAAACCAAAGATTCATACTACAGTGTAACCCAAATTATATTAATATATATCATGCCAGTCAATTATATAATGATATTTATATATGTATTGTAAATGAAACCTAATGGTGAGTGCAGATTCTCAGGGCAGCTAAAAAGTGACTTAAGTTGAGTCATATCAAGGTATGCATGTTGAGTAAAAATTGAGACTCTGAATGTACGATCTGTAAAATATCTCTGTAGTTTGTCCCTTTAAATAGGTGCAAAACAATATAGTAATATGAGACTTTTGCTATTTATGCATCGCTGTTGGTTTGGAGCCAAATTATCAATATTTGGATTTTTTTGGCAATGCCAGTATAGAACTTTCCATACAGTCGATAGCATTACAGTACACACCCAAAACACATGGACTAAATTATTTTGTATGTGTCTAAATAAAAAAGAAAGTGCAATGTTATTCCATTTTAAGATGCGTGAACAGTGTCAAACAAGATGATATTACACAAAGACACAGTTTTCTGTTCACCACTTTATATTATTTTGTACATACCATGCTTTTGTAATATATCTTCACCCTTGCAGCAACTGGTGTTTGTATCTGGGAGGTTTTTGGGTCAAGATTGTCCTCTTGTCTTTAACTCAGCTTCATTGTTTCAAAATACTATTATTCAGCGTTTTATCTCTGGTTTTGGTTCTCTTGTGTATAAAGAGTTTTGACTTTTGTTTTTCCTTTTGCCACAGCTGTTTACTTTTACTATATGAACTGTTCTCAACAGTTATCAACAGTAAAAACTGTGCAAACCGGTGTAGCTGTTTAATGGATGTGTAATATATACTGTCAAGTAAAGAGTAAAATACAACATGTCATTCATCAGATGAATATCTTACCCTACTGGCTTCATGTTGATGTAATATATTATGCATTACTTCCACAGATATGGATCATGCCTTTTTTTTTTCTATGGATGGTGATATTAAAAGGTTAAAAGGTCATGTTAGTCTAGGATTCAGCCTCAGCCAAGTGAAACTTGATTGTCTTTGACACTGTCTATTTTGTGTAAATCTTTGCATGCGCTAAAAAGTATAAGCCTGAACAAAGATTACTTTATAGTACTGCTGAGTTAAAAATACTACTATATTACAAGGGTAAAGGTTGCTAAAGTGGTAAAGGTTTTGCAGTCATTCAGCATGTATTGTCTTGTTAGTGGTTGAGGTTTGTAAATTTACTGCTGTAAATAAACAATGCTGAAAGTTAAAGGCACATTGTCTCTGTTTTCAGAAGATATACTTAAAAGTATGGTCATTTCCAGAGGCTGGCACTTTACTCTGAGGGTTTTGTACATTTGGATGATCCTGAATCCAAAAGACTTCCACCCTGCACATTTGTTCAACAACATTGAAGTTAGAACAGAGAGAGAATGGCGTGTGAATGGCAATTGAATCCGCTTCATTGGCATAAATGTTACATAAACAGTGTTTCAATGACATGAGGAAATAACTAGTTCAAATATTGTGTGTGTGTTAATGAATGTGACTGTTAATGTGACTATCCGGTGTTTCTGTGTGCACAGGGCTGGGTGTTTCTTTACAAAGAGGAAAAAAAATAAAATAAAACGGAAACATTTAAATAATGAATCAGAGTAAACAAAGCCACACGATTGCTACAGGCTGGATGTAGAAAGAACAAAGCAGTATGACGCTCACATAATTACTTCTTATCTCGTAAATTCAAATTCAGATAGTTAAACACACACGAACATAACGTAACTGATACAAATACAACATAACGAGGGCTTGGAGCCCAAAGGGAACTGGCATTCTGGATGAACATGAGATCAATATATCAAATAAAAGCTCTTGAGGAGATCTATTAAGTAATGACATTTTTCTAAAATACAAAACCTTATAGTATTAACTGAAAAGTTCAGTTATTGAAGACTACCAAATGTTGGTGGTCTTCAAACATCACTTCAGTTTTTTAAATGGTAGATATTGCAT
Source organism: Hoplostethus atlanticus (assembly GCA_034670405.1). Taxonomy (NCBI): domain Eukaryota; kingdom Metazoa; phylum Chordata; class Actinopteri; order Trachichthyiformes; family Trachichthyidae; genus Hoplostethus; species Hoplostethus atlanticus. The sequence continues at coordinate 6,010,365 of JAXDDX010000003.1, read as the reverse complement.
TCACCTAGAAAAAGAGTAATAGTTCTTGTAATAAGATGTTTTCTCATAATTAAGAGGTGTTTTGTCGTTATTATGAGATGTTTTCTCAGCATTACGAGGAATGAATCACAAGGCCGACTTTAGCAGGTTGTTCAGTTTCATGACCAGCTGAGAGAGAGAGACTCTTTTTGGGGTTCAGTTTCAGGTTTGCAGTGTCTGAAATTTCAGTGGGGTTTGATTTTGAATGGATCCAAAATGTGAGTGTCTTCTGATCAGTGGATATCAGCCTGATTCTGCCCTGCATGCTGGTGGGTGTTTGTGGTTGGATGCTTAGTATGTTTCCACAGAATCCTTGCAGGGCCTCTATAGGATGCTTGTCCCACCTAGTGCCGTCGTGCTGACTGAGTGGATGCCATACTTGACGTCCACATAAGGCAGTCGGTTGGATGACCCCATCATTGATTTTAGACCAAATTCTGATTGGTGTGTCTATTTAGTGAATTTTGCTGCTGTCTATGTAAAAGGACCTACAGGCTTTAACTTCCAGTGTATTCATTGACCAAAGTTACCCGAGGCTCTGATTCCACAGATATATATTTAATTAGAACATTTGACAATGATTTTAATGAATTTAATCAAAAATTTTTTAGTTGAGTTAACTACACCTGAATCTCTGCCATGTCGTAGGCTATATGTTTCTGTTTCAGGATGGTAATATAATTTTCTCTGTAATCTGGAAGTATTTGTGTCATTTTGACACTATGTTCCTAACAATATTACAATATCTTGACCTGGAATACTACAGCTTCACTATATTACTTTATTTTGACCAGAAAATGGCCTATTGGAAAAATTGGGGTTTGACTCTCCCTGCTTGGTATCTCCCCACAAAATAAACAGTCCAGCTCTCTACCAAATTGTATCTTACAACAAAACCAGATGGGAAGAGTTGAGGGCCGCTCAATCTAAATCTTACAGGATAGGGGTCTGGCCTAATGTGTATTTAGTGTCTATTTGAGCGGACTTATTTTAGGCTTCAAAGGGTGCCTTAGTTTTGATTAAAAACTCTGTTGCTGTGGACAAAAATAATACTGACGTAAGAAAACAATGACTATCTGAAACGGTAATAAACAGATTGGGAATACTGTATCTAAGACTAATTTCCCACATGCAGGATTCTTTTGATCCTATTTTGATACATGAAGCTATACACTGCAAAAATGTTTGGAAGTTTGATTTAAAAATGTACATAGAATTTATCCAGCCTAAGATGTGCTAGAAAGTAAGAAAATATTGATTATTTCTGTGGGATGGAAAAAGAAACAAACCAAATTTCCATTTATATTATACTTTTCATTTATAGCAGAATATTTTCATAAAATATTTATAACATTTTTTGGATTGATGTAGAAAAGAATAACTGGACATATTATTTCACAGCATGGGTTTGATATTGTGATGTATTCTGTTAATGATGTAACTAATAGAGATCAGTAGTCTGTATCCAAGCCACATTTCTTGCACTGTTTGTATAAAATGAAGAATAAGAATGAAAACATCAAGGAGTATAATATGTGCACATGAAACACCTGGCATTTTTTTCCTCGTTGTTTCTTTTTATTCTTGAATACAAACTCTACCTCTTACTGTATATGTTCTCTGAATGAAAATAAATAAAGGGAAAGAAAATGCTTGAGTTCACCTACAGGGGGCGACAGACGCTCGTGTTCAGATGGGCGTTGAGGCGCCTCTCCTCTCCAACGTCCCTGTTTTCCAGCGATGCTGCAGAATGGTCCACTGCACATTTTCCGGTGGATGCGTCCCTTCCTTTCCCTCGGAGCTCCTCCTAAACGGATCATCTGAATCTTAAAGGTAAGAGGTTTACATTTCATTTCCATTTGAAAGCAGCGGGGCTATTTTTTTCTCAATCACAGATCAATCGCAGATCAACCCTGTGATAATTGGATTTGTTGAATTTGATGCATCCGCTGGTGCGAGTATCGGTGAGACTGCAGATGATCATGCTGTTATTATAATCATAATTATTATTAGAATTATTATTATTATGTTGTTATTGTTATTATTTTCAGGTCTTATTTATTTATTTCCAAGAATGCGCGTGAGTATTTTAGTTGTAGCCTTCAGTCTAGTTGAAAAATAGGTAACCTGGATGAATATAGGTGGGATAAGCTTGTGTGTGTGTGTGCGTGTGTGCGCGTGTGTGTGTGTGTGTGTGTGTGTGGGGGGGGGGGGGGGTGTGTTTGTGTTTCCTCATGTGAAAAGCAACAAGGCCTCATTTCCTCTTTTTTTCCTGTTTGCGGGGATCATGTGTTTAGATGTTCTTATATATAGAAACCATGAAATGCAGAACAAGACCAGCATGAGTTTAACGAATGGACACCAGCTTAAGTGAGGATTCCTGCTGTGGTGGTTTGAATGATCACAGTCCTCCGAAGGACCTCGTTTTCGTTATTATTATGTAACTGTGAACAGTGAACAGCATTCATTTTGTCTGCACTGTGAATCATCAACGCTTTTACTCTGAAGGTCCAGAGTACACAGATAGTTGGCAGGTATTAAGAGCAATTAGTGTGTGTGTGTGTTTGTGTGTGTGTGTGTGTTTGTGTGTAAACCCATTAGTAAAAGCTCGGTGCACATACGATTCTGGGGTGACACACATTGGCTGGGACTTTCCAAACAGCATGTTATGTGTGTCATCCCAGGATGGTGTGATTTTATCAGGTTAGATGCACATGTTGTATGTCTGTAGCATCCACAATGCCTAGACACACACACACACACACACACACACCTTTGCTAATGTCTCAGTTTGCTTGTCACAACACAGGATCTTCTGTGAGGTTTGGTTGGTGAGACAAAGAAGGCGAGCTTGACGGTGGCAGGAGAACGTGAGGGAGGGTCGAGCCTCCATTTTCATCCACACTCAATATTTCATGAGGAATCCGGTGTAGCGGAAAGTGAAGGAGATCCACAGAGAAATGACAGTCTTGATCTGTGCCCCAGTTCAGAAATACTAAACGGAAGGGGTTTTATTTCACTTTGGAAAGAAGCTGTCTGAGCGCACACACACCCACACACACACCCACACACACACACACACACACACTTACAGATGTGACAAGAGGCGCTGATCAAGGTCTCGCCACCATGTTGCATATCAGGAGGCAGCTGCCGAGGTTTGTTGCTGAATGACGATGGGGAGGGGGCAGGGGAAGCATGCTCAGGGGAAGCATGTTGGCGGGGGGAGCATAAATCTCCTCAATTTTCCTCATGCCATGATTGTGTCACACCAGGAAATCTATCTGCTGTGGCGGCAGCAGGGAGAACATGACAGAAAAAAAGGCAGGGAAGGAAGGAAGAGTGACAGGGGCCAATGCAGGACGGAGCCTATCGCGCTGACAGGCTGCATGTATGTAGTGTGTGGGTGGAAATGGAAAATGGGGTGGCAAGTCAGTCTGGAAGTGAAGACTCTCACATCAGCCACACCGGCCACATGCACTATGCTCCTTTCGTCTTCACAGTCGGCGAGGGTGAGGGTTAAATTCACACCCTGTACAAACTGAATGTTATGGCACCCTGCTCCCTCTTGCCAAGACTACGAGGCTCCGCCCCCCTGAAGAATCTGTGAGGAGAAGGAGGTGGCACACATGAAACAGTCAAAGTGTCAGCAGCACCTACATGCATTATGCTTTGTTGCTGTCATTGATGTTGAGGATGGTTTTGGTTTTCATCCCTGGCACAGAGAGAACAAGATGAAGATGCACTGAACAAGAGAGCCACATGAACACCCCTGTCCTGTCTTGCCCTCTGGAAGGAACAGTCCGGTGAACTAGACTTGTCAGAGTGAAAAAAGAACTGGTTTTTTTTCTGGTGTGATCCTTTTCAGGACACTAAGCAACCAATCATGCAATGCAAGGCTGTTGCCAGTGTTTGAGAGGTCTGGGCTAATCGCTGTGAGCGGGACAAGGGCCTTGTGAAGTTGTTAGTTTCAAGCACCTCTTACATTCTTACGTCTTGCTTCCTGGCTTCACCTCACAGGAAAAATCCACCATAACACCATTTAACAACAATTATTGATGATGTACCTTTTGTTGTTTGGTGGTGTATTTTTCATATTCCTGGTAACGTAGATGATGTGACGATTTCTAGCATAGCTGCAATGGAAAGTTTTAGGAAGTTTGATAGCAAAAAAAATGTAACCTATCTGTAACATCAACAGTAAACGTCAGGTTTTGGTGTCACACAGGGAGAAATCCATCGTAGAAGGAGCAGAGATGCCAATTTTTCCACTGACAGTATCCTCAATGGATGGCTGCATTGCATTATGGGCCATTGAGGATACTGTCAGTGGACAATTTTGCGCTTTGAGTAACGCAATCTCGCCATTTGGAGAACTGTTTGCTTGCTGTCGCCATTGCTCTCTCTCTACATGTAAAACCCACAGCTGAATTCAACAAGTTCAGGCACGCTGTCTGGCGGTTGTCTAAAGGCATCCTGGGAAATGTAGAAAATCACTAACTGAATTAGAAGTAGACGAGGAAGGCTGAAAGAAAGTGGGTAAATTATAATATTTATAACTCCTTAATAACTCCTGGAATGCATTGAACATCACATATTAAGTCCCAAGCGTGGTCACTTCTAGGTCCTCAGATCAGCAGGTTGAATGTTCCCAGGTAGATGGACTGTCTTTAACTCATGAGTCAGGTACAAACCCCAGTTTTAAGCTTCACAACAAGTGAGCCATATCCATCATATCACCCCGTTGCCGATGAGCTTCACCTACTGTTGCAATGGCAATTACAGTGGTCTGCACTGTATTGATCTGAGGGTGGTAATCAATTTAAGGGCAGGATAAGCAATTGTGGCTGCAGCGGAGTTTGCAGTTTCTCTCTTGAAACTTAATTTCTTCATTAGTTATCTCATGTGATCCTCCTTAAGCTCTGTGCTATGTGTTTGGTTAGCCAGAGGGAATACATTGCATGATGTGGTTGAACAGCGATACATACAACCCACACAATGCTGTACAAGACCTGATAGAGAGACGAGAGAGAGAGCCAGGTGTAAGGGGATCTGATTTATTGGTCTCTGTTCTGCACTGCAGGTGCTGAGGCAGCATTAGTGTGCTAGCCTGTGCCACTGCTGCGCAGGCCGAGTGCTTCAGGCCACTCCCACCTCCCACAGTGTCTTCTAAAAGTATATTCTGCTCAAACGGCACCTTGCACAGATCTCACTCCTCTTGCATCCTAAAGTCTAGTATCTGAAATGTTAATACTACTATGATACCATCCAAGAGAAACCATCAGGCAGTGTGTTACCACTTGACTTGGAGAGCTTTGTAGCAGCGTTTTCTCAGGTGATATGTCGTTTGGGTGTCCATCTTTATCGGTTCTGTAAGAGCTGGCACCAGTTTGTCAACCGGTTTGTGTGGACTGTGATTTAGTTCAAAATGTTTGACGCTGTTGCCACGTTTTCAGCTGTTTGACTCCGACTGCTGCTGCCCACGGAGCTGGACTGCAGCTCTGTCTACTCCAATTCTTCTATTTCTTCTTCTTCTAACTATTCCAATCTGCACGTGCATGTCTTCTGGAGATGACGCTGGGATTTCAGCTTGCAGAACAGAATTTGGTGAAAGTATTGTATCAATCTTTTGCAACAGTATACAGTAGAAGTAGTATCGAAGTTGTGGTTATTGTGGCAACACTACCATATTATTGTTGTAGTATTGTAAAGGTGTGGTGTGACATTAGCTGTAAACGAGCCTCAGAAAGGGACAGGTTGACATGATGCTGCTATAGTGGTCCTCGGTGTGGTCAGGCTTTTGATTGTACTCTGTTGCTCTTTACTGTATATCTAGAAAATCCTCCGTTGAAAGATGATACATGTAAACAAAAGCACAACATGAAGCATCTCTGTTTCCACATCATGTCCATAGCCATTTTGACCACTACTGCACATAAAATCAAAGCTATGTGAGAACACAGAGGCTCCAAAAAGACTATTACCAGATCAGCTTTCTTTCTTTCTTTTTTCATTTTTTGCTTGTTTTGGTATCGCTTGTATAGAATCATATGAGGCAATTAATAGAAATACAAAAGCTTCTTATTGACAGCTTCAGCTTTTTGAAAACTGTCTCATAAAAACTATCTCTGTATAATTTGGAGTAGAATTTATAGCAACTAACTTGACAGCCAAAGTTGCGTGATGGCCAAGTGGTTGCGGTGGGGAAGCTAATGTTCAGGTGCTTTTGTGACTCCCAGATCAGAGGATCTATCAAAGCACTGGTACAAGAGTCCTCCCAGAAAATAGGTCAGTTGCAGAGATCCGCTATTATGTGCTTCTGGATGAGAAGATGAAAGGGAGCAGCAGAGATTCAGCGCTGCCGGTTCCTTTCTGATCTCGAGGCCTAATCGGAAACCCTCTGTGGTGTTTATTATCAGAACGCTCCCGCTACCTGCTGTGAGTCTTTGGGTGAGCTGCTCCTTTAATTCCCTCTGTAATGAGCAAACTTTGGTGCCATGTACACCTTTACAACATTTTCTTTTTTTTTTAGCAGTGAAGCTAAAATGAGTTTTGACAGTCTAAGATCTCTGAGCGTGTAGTTCCCCTGATGATCTCAGCAGGGCAACTCAGTCCCACGTGTTGCCGGCATGTTTCTTTCCACTGTTAGTCACAGCTTTTGGTATGCAGACATCAGTTGATTCGGGGCTACTGACGGGGTCTGGTTGCAGACGTCCCTGTCACATGAAACAGTATTATTAAATGTTAGTGTTATCCATAACATGTCCAGTAGCCAGGCCTCCCAAGAGCACCAGGATCACTTAAAGCCGTATCAGAGACGGCCTCTCTTACGTATGCACGTGTACGTAAACCTCTTGTGGCGCATGTTTTCAGGAAGGCACACAAACAACAATCAGAGTAAATTTGAAGGCTAACAGGAAAGAGGCTTCACTGCACCCTGTTCTCCCCACACTGTCATTACGCCACAACCACACACCTCGTCTGTCAGGACAAGAAGGAGACGCCTCATTTCACGTCAAATAATGAAGCCTCTTGGATTGTTCTCATCAACGGTTGACTGATTAGGTTATATTTACAGGAGGACGGAGCACTCATCAGTAAATGTAATAGTAAGGAATGATTCAATGACAAAGAAAATGCCAGGGATTTCACAGAGAGAGTTACCGCTTGGCTCACGTGTCAAAATTGGTGACTTCAAACTTCCAAGTGAAATGGAAATTTGCACTGCTTTGCTTCTCGAGCTCTAATAATATCTAAATGTTATTATACTCACAGGCCGACTTTTGCCGTATCCACCATGCTAGCCCTTTTTGTTAAACCCTGCTTTCTGCAACTGAAGAAAAGGATTTGGGGAAATAACAAACCACTTGTGAGATCTGCCCCAGTTTTGAGGTTTTATTTTCATGCCATGTAATTATATTAATTAATTATATTAATTTGAAACTGGATCTGACAACGTTATATTCTGTCACACAGATGTGAGAACGTGTTTGACATTATTCCTAGTGACCTGATATACGACATTATATTACGTAGCTACACCATTTTTTCTCTCTCAATGTCAGGGGACTTTGGGACTTTGGGAGAAGTAGGGCATAACTCAGAGGAGACGTACGTATTGTTTCTTAATCCCTATAGTATTTCCCAAAAATGATTCAAATAAGTCAACACAGTGAAATATTTGTTCTAAGACATGCCGCAAAAGAAAAAGACAGAGTGGACGCCACTTCATTGCAAAAAATAAGTCCAACACAAACAGAGAAGTGCATCAAAGGGGTATCAATCATTTACTGTACTTGTCCTTGTTTTGTTATCCCTCTTTTCTTTTTACTGATTTTTGTTTTCTCTCAAGTCTCCTCAAAAGTTGCACCGTTGTGATATTGTTCTATGCAGGTTGTTTCTTTCATAATTACAGAAAAAAGCCTGGAGGTTTTTTTGCTTGTTGTTTATGTTCATGTTGCATGAGGTTGAATGTGTTAGAGAAGAAGTAGTACCGCAAGGACAGCCTCACTCTGATACACTGAAGCACAGCTTGGCTTTTTACTGCGGAGAAAGGAGTATTACATAGTTTACAACATGTGTTTACCCTTCATATCATGAACTCGACCAATCAGTGATTCAGTAACACACACAAGTTAAGAGGCTAGTGAGGAAACACAATAGAGCCAGAACAGTAAACATTGTACTGCTTTATGAGCCTACAACCCCACACATATGTTGGACCGCTAGATTATATCACACTGTGGTGTTGAAAAAGTATTCTGGCACAGGAAAGTCCAGGAATACTTGCAGCTCTGAGATCAAATATTTATTGGTAACCGGTTTCAGCATGTGGCCTTGGGGTTTGTAAAACAGTTTATTGAAAAAAAGCCTTTATAAATACACGAGACGCACTAAAATCAACCAATAGAATAAGACACAATGGAATGAACAACCAATAGATTGCAAACACATTCAGGTTCATTGAGCCATACAGAGGCAGAGGATGTGGTCATGTTACAAACCAAAAGCCAACCCACTTGTTAAAGCTGTTGGCTTTTCATTTGATTTGAATGTGTCTTACGTATTAATATAGCCTTTTAAATTGTTTTTATTTCACATTTTTACATTTTTGAATAGGCCTGTTAGATAGTCTGTGTTGTAATTTTGCTTTATTGCAGGAATTGTGTCAAGTCTCTTATTTTGTCTGTCTTTATTCTAACAGGATAAGGACCCCAGATGTCAAATTACTCCATCTTCCTAGTGAGACTTCATATTCAACCTTTGGATTATCAGGATACGGGAGAGATATGTGAAAAATAATTAAGCTCATGCCACTTCACTATGAAAATGCCCGACCCTAGTGTGGGTAGACAGACTTTTATAGTTGATGCAATGGATGATTGATTTTTAAAGTGCTCCTGAGGGTCAGAGTAAACCCACATCTGTTTGCAAAATGAGTGAGCAAGGAAAAGCCATTGGCCAAAGGCAGCTGAGGAATAACAATCAGCAGGATGTTGTGCTGCCTGATGGCGATGCCAATGCCAATGATATCCGAACAGAGGATGGGGGGAGGACAGGTGATGTCGGTACGCTGTCCGGGCTGACGACTGAAACAGCAGAGCAGGACAAGGTCATCATCTGGGGCACGGACTCCCAGTGTGACGACCTGGAGCTGGCTGAGTTTGAGATGCTGGAGTGTCAGGAGCTGGAAGCGTACCTAGTGGAGGATGGAGAGGACTTTGTCGGGCTCGGAGAGCGAAAGGAGCTTCATAATCAGCCCTCATCATGCAACAATGCCAAAGTGGAACCAACAACAAATGAGAGTAACAGCAAAGAAGAGAGGAAGACCATACAACACGGTGCCAGTGAGCAGGAGGCCAATGCCTCTCGTGTATCTGAGAGCAGAGGAGTGGCTGAATGCGTGGCCAGGACAGAGTGCAGCTCTGAAACTGATGTGTTTGTGTCCTGTCTGTCCACCATGTCTAGTCTGGGGGGAAGCTTGGCCAGCGCTCTGGACACGGCAGGCAGAACACAGACCACAGACTCCTGGCATATCCCTTGTGGTCCTCACAGGACCATCTCAGAAGACCTGACTCTGGCGTCTCAGTCCTGCAACACCATCTCCGACAGAAGCAAGGCATCTCAAAGAGCTGAGCAGCATTCCCTCTCCTCTGGAATAAGCACAATACAGAAGAAAGATGTGAATATGAACCAGAATTCAGCAGTTCTCTCCGAGGATGTCATTTTTGAAGCACAAGTGAGCAATGGAGTGAGTAAAGAGCACATTGAAGATGTCATTGAGAAGCACAAGAAAAACCTTAACCAGAGATATAAACTAGGGAATACTGTTTCAATAGAGGGAGATCATGATAGAAGAGACAGCACTGGGAAGGATGTTGATCACAAGGCTTTACACACCGCAACAAAATCACACGAAGAGAGCAATAAGAAGACTGATAAAAGCACCCAAGCTGATGAGACTGCTGACATGAACTGCAATCCACAGAAAACAGGTACAAAGGCGACTCATCAGCCATCAGTTGAACCCAAAGCCATAAAGAAACAAGGTTCATTTGATAAAACATTAAATAAACAAAATTCCTTTGACAAAACTATAAAAAAGCAGCCTTCGTTTGAAGGTACTTTAAAGAAACAGTTCTCTTTTGATAACAGCGTAAAGAAGCAGGGCTCTTTAGAGAACACCCTCAGTTCCAACTCTTCAAGTCTGGAGAGGAGGAAGCCATGGGGAAGCCCTAGTCGACCAGCAACTCCTGGATCCCCCAAAATTACCTGTTCCCCCAAGAGAAGACCTCCTGGTTCTCCAGCCAAGGTCCAGAGCATCAGAGCACTGAGCTTGGAGCGCAGTGACTCCCCTCAGAGAGGCACTGGCTCTGCCAAACAGCCCAGTAAGGTATGTGTGAGCAGTGGCATCCCCAAACTTGTACCGCCTCAACAGCAGAAAGAACCTGAGACCAGGAGGTCCTCTCCACCTCAGAAGCCCAAAAATGTCCGTCCGAAAATCATTACCTATGTTCGGAAGAATCCTCAGGCCAAGCCGCAGGTGGCCGATGCCCCCTACGAGGCCTCTACACTCCCACTAAGATTATCCTCTTACTCAAGCCCTCCAGCTCCTAAAGATCCCAAAATTGGGCCTCAACCCAAAGCTACACCGGTGCTATGTTCCTCCAACCTGCTGTTTGACAAATATCGACAAGACATGCAGAAGGCAGGCTACTACCCGCCAGGCATGGCTGTGACTGGGGTGAAGGCTCCAAGCAACACTGTCCCTCACAAGCTGAGTGGGAAGTCAGAGAGTTTTCATGGAGAGCTGCCTGACAAATACCTGCAGGAGGTGAGAATCTCTTCCTGTTTTTAATGTTATCATCACCGAATCTCTAGTTAGGAGAGTACCGGTGTATCTAGTTGTATTTCGCAATACATGCCGTATGTAAGTAGAGGTTACATTTACTAGTTTTTCATTGTTTTTAAAATACAAACATAAAGTTTATCAGGCGACATGTTTTATCAGGATTACTTCCTGACAGAGACTTCCATCCCGTCCTGTGGATGTCAGATGATTGACAGTAAGCAGAGCGTAATGTAATGCACACGCTGATATGAAGACACTTAACTGGCACAATGAAATAAAACAGAGACACTGAAGCCAAATGAAGGCATCATGTTTACTGTCATGGGTTATCAAGCAAGCAATTCTTAAGTCTGTGGAAGTTGTTTTTCATATTGTACAAAAATGAATGGCAGCAAATGGCTTCTTCTGACTTGACACAAACTTGAAATATGGTATTATCTTTTAAAGCTGCACTAGGCAACTTTGCACGTTGGCAACTCCAAATGGCAATGAGAGGTAATTGAAAAATTGCTACTTCAATACCTAAAAATCATGTAAAGTGACATCTATAAACTGCACACAGCACACTCATGTTTAACATCCCAGCCGGTTTGTGATGCTTTACACCAAAGGATACCAAAAAAAGAGGCAAAAGATCTAACGTTGGTGAGTCCAGCTTTCTCTGGACGGAGTGCTCGCTCGCTGCTGTTTAGTAGACAGTTTGTATTTCTCTCTCTCAAGCTTCAATTCGTCACTTCCTGTGGGCAGAGAAATGATCACACCTGATACTAGACTTTCATGTTAGCAAATAGGGTGAATCTACAGGGTCTCAATGAAGGAGGCTGGGACGCTCTTCTCTGTTGCAGCACCACTTTGTGATCTAGGATGATGAAATGTGTGTATCTTGTCTAGTGTAGCTTTAAGTGAAAAAAAAACACACACTTTGCTATCCACACTTCATTGCTGTCCATAGCATGCATTTTCCTTATCTTCATAGGGGGGAGAAATGATAATTGTTGTATGATTTTTGTGGTGTTACATCCATAGCACCCTCCCCAAGAAGCAGGTGGTCTCTACCGCTCCCCCAGAGCTCTGAGACCTCAGCTGGGGTTAGGGGCGGTCACCAGGCAGCCTGCAACCAAGACAGGTGTTCAGCAGACAGGTCAAAGGGCAGCCATGGCCCTGAGCCAGTCTGCTCAGGCAGCAGGACTGCCCACCCATGGCAACCAGGACCCAACAGGTGAGATGGCTGTCCGCTGCCTGAACAGGTTCAAAGTGAAATGTGAAGACTGTTTGACATGATGTTTCATTTGAGGAGGTCACAGGAAGAGGAACATGTATTGCTATTACAGAGGGCTTGTTGTGCTTAGAAAACACTCACTTCAACTAAAGGGCACATGAGAGCTTATTTGTACATGTTTCATACATGTACCCTTTATGCTGCTAACAGGCCAGTGTTTACTCACTGAGCCATCGGTCCATTATGGGAAAATTATTTCCTGAGGGCTTTCTCATTTCCCTTCACTTTCCCATTCTGTGCACATCCATATCAAGCTGCAGGATAATTATCCTCTCTGAGTGGTGGAATGATTTGACCAAATTATTTTCAGTCATGCTTATGTATGAGGCTTGGCTTTTGGCACCTACACTCTTTGAAGTGCAAAGCACTTGACAGCAGTGTAACTCAAATATTCTGCTTGCATTGCGTATTTCCTCCCACTCACTCCGTAAGTCATATTCTAGTCAGCTTCCTCATGCAGTGTTGGTTTATTTACGTGTCATTTCATCATTGAATCATGGTTGTCATAATTGAGTGTTGCCTTTTTAGCAACATGATTAGTGAAAATGACATGAATTTTACCTTTTTTATCTCAGGAGATTTGATTGCTAGATGTTGTCTTTTTATATTTCCTGCACGTTCCTCCCCCAGGTTAAAGAGATAGAACGCCTTAGTTTCTATCAGAGACAGAAATCACTTAGGTTTTTGGTTTCTCATCAGAATGAGCAGATGTCAGGGGCACATGATTCAATCTCTGTACATTGTCATTCCCCCTGAAGCTATGAGGGAATAAAGATCATGATCCTTACATTACTTCAGTACAGAGCTGGCTGGACTTCATTGGTAAATCAATTGGGGAGGCGATGGAGGGGGGGGAGGGGGTGGAATGTCTTAGGGGAAGTCAGTCGTATGAATTATAGTAGAGTAGTGAAGTAGTGTTCCACTAAACGGACGAGATCAGGGATGAGACAGTACACTTGGCTGCAGTGACACTTGTCATTTCAATGTGATATTTGGGATCTGATTTTATTAGATCACATCAATTGATATCTACACTTTGCCTGAAAATGTCTGTTGTGCATCTCCTGTAGCTGTCGTACCTTTACCCGTTGTCCCTCTCCATCTCTTTACATCGTTTGTGTGCATTTTATTGCTGGATTGCATTCAGATAAATCCAGAAGTACAATCACAATGCAAGCCTGACCACTTCTGGTTTTGAAGATCCAATAGCTGTGAGCAAAACCAATTTGGCTTAATGCATCCTGGCATGACCAGATAAGTATGCATTGAAACAAGTAAGTATAGCTTTTGTCTTTGTCTTGGATTGGGATTCACCCACTAATATAGGAATATTGCATGCTTTCCCATCTATCTCCAGTAGAGCAAAGGAGGTCAGGCCCAGAGCCCACCCCCAAGAGCCTGCTGTTCAAGCCGGGCCAGACTGGCCTCCGTCCTCCAGGCTTCTCCGCCCTGCCACCTGCCCGTCTGGCCGCCTTCGGCTTCGTCCGTAGTGGCAGTGTCTCGTCTGTGTCCAGCAACCAGTCCAACGACAGCACTCACAGTGATCCCTGCCGAACATCCCAACGTGAGTCCCACACCATGCCTGCCTTGTGCACACACACACACGTACACACATATGATAGGGACTTCTGCATATGCATACACGCAGAAGTCCCTGAATGCATTTTCCTTTTTCACATTTTGATACTCAAATGCCTGTAATCTCATATTTTTTTGTCTTAATAAATCTATCATCAGCAGCTTTATTTTTCTTTCTTTAGCTTTATTAATGTTTTTATTTTATTTCCTTTGCCTATATGCAATGAGACCCAAATTGTTATCAGGTATTGCCTATACAAAATAGATATCACACATCCAATGAAAGTAATCTGGCTTCACATGCTCTAGAAATGTTTAGTAATTATTTAGACAGCTGAAAATTTGCCTGCCGAAATTCAATCCCAGACAAAGTGTTTCAGACATCATAACGGGGAGGAAAAGCAATGCTCAGTTTGATTAAAGGGATACTGAACGTCTTGATAGCGTGCATATCTTCTTATTAGCTGCCCCGGGTGTTGCACAGTAACCACCATTTACTTGCTTTCATCATTCATTCATGTATCACTGGTACACACTTTAAGCCACTGCACCACAGAGCTTTGGATAAGAAGTCTTTAAGTCACTATCTTCCCACTGCTATCATCCCACAGTCCGCCTACTGCAGCGTTTTATCTGGAGAACCCTGCTGCTTAGTCCACCAGCATCTCTCATAAACGCCCTGCAGCCTTCATTTATCATATATCATTGCCTGGCAAATCAATTCAGTTGATAAGCTGATTTCCTCCGTCAGAAACCGTGTGTAATAGAGAAGAAATACCTCAAGCTGTGTTAGAATTCAGTTAACATTATGTTTTGTTTGTAACACAAAGAAGCATTTACTGTACATGATCACATTTCAGTGTATTCTTCTGTAAACTTCAATCAGACCCTGCCACTGTTTCTTAAGCCTTCAATCAGACCCTGGCAAACTCCCCACTGGCTGCGGGTATAACAAGCGTGCTAGTGCTTTATGGGTGCTTGGATGGAGGGGTGGGGTGGGGGGCATACATGGTTAGAGTGAGTGAAACTATGTTGACTCTACTATCGACTTAACCACTAAGCTCCTTCCTGTAACACACACCAGCCTAGAGGTGGTTGATGCTCGTGTGACACCTACCATACTGCGCGGTGTACGACCACACACTGTATTTCCCTTATGCAGCACTGTGCATTGCAAAAAAGCGCTATGCATGAACCAGCCAGCAAATACCCAAAGCTGTTATATATATAGCACCTAATAAATGGTGACTCAGACCAACCATTGTCGGAAAAACGCTGAGACGTACTACAAAAAAATATTGCTGCGTGCTTCTTTCCTCTGTTATATGTGAATTAAAAGAAGGAGGCACTCGATCAAACAGATCACATCAGAGACAGCTAGCCACACTGAATCAGTCTTTATATTATCCCTGCGTTGGTTGTCTGAATTTTTTAAAGGCCCAAGTCAGATTTCATGAATTCAAACCACCCAAGATATTCAGATAATTGACAAAAATCAATTTGTAATGCACAGATTCTCATTTTATGTTCCTTTTGGACTGTCCTGGGTGTCTCTGTGGCATGTGAAAGACTGCTCTGACTGCCAGATATGATGATGGGTTAATGCTCGCTTCTGATCAAGTGTCACCACATTTGTTCCCCCCACCTTAAGACAGCTGGAGCTCCTGAGCGGTGCCTCTCGCTGCTAGACGCTTTTACTATCTCATTTTGACCTGCAGACCAAACACCCTGCTGGATTCAGAAGCTGCCAATAGCCCGCCAGCAGAGTGAAAAAAAAGAAAACAGCTGTTGTCTCATGCAGGGTGTGACCTCCCCATCCTCAGCCTCTGTAACCACTTCACGTCTCTGCGACACTCTCCTTCCCTCTATTTATAATCTATGGTCTATGAAGAAGTGGTGCCGGCAGCTACAGTATGTGTCAAAAAGAGAGAGAGCCGGGGGCGTGGTGGGACGACACAATCTGCCCGTTGACCCACAAGGCATCTTTGACCAGCTTATGTTTTGCCTAGCTCAGGAGGCAGTTTTCAAAGGCTAGCCCCTGCTAGTGCCACTGGATCCTCTCCTCAGATTCTCTCAGCCAGATAATGGTCACTACATCCACTTTAGCATCCCTCCACAAAGGCACCTGATAGGGGCTTGCTCCAATGTACACTTTATTGGGTTATTTTGTACCCTTTCTAACGTTGGTTCTTCAGAAAGTGGCCCCAACTAGGGATGAGGATCTGCGGTCATGTGAGTGTTTGGCCAATCTTTTATTGACACCTTTGGCTTGTGTTGTGCTTTGCTTGTTACAGGCTCTGTGGCTCTGTGGAGTTACACTGATCAGAAACATGTAAACCACTCCAAATTTGATGTCTTCTTTAAAAAAAAAAAAAAAAAAAAAAAAAACTTCTGCAGTTTTGCTGCAATTAATACATGCTAGTCTACCAGTCATTGAAATGCTTGGAAGTAGCACAGACGGCTATAAATGACTGGCATCTTGCTTGATGATGTTTCCCTTCAGGCCTTTGGCTCAGGCAGCGCTGCTCTGTTAGCCTGCGTACAGCCACATTACCCAGGGATCCACACCAGCAGATGTTGTGACTGGGCGTGAGTGAAACCTTACCATAATGAACATCAGCACACTGATGACGTATCTAGTTCATCAGTCCAGTTAGCACACAGTACACTGTAAAAAAAAAAGATGTAAATTTACGCGCAAAGTACCATCGAATATCATGTCAATTGACATGCATTTCACTTTTTCTTTTTTAACTGTCAAATTGCATTAAATTTACATTAAATGACAATTATTAAATGTTTTTCTGTAATTTTACAGTTAAATTACTTCATAACAAAACACAGTAAAGCTTTTTTTAAAGGATAAAGTCAATGATGGTAATTCTACAACATGACTTTTCTTTTACATGGTTTTGCCATAAAAATACGTAAATACACAGGTAAATTTACAAATGTGATATTACAGCTTGTTACTGTTATTATACTGCTACAGTCAGTTAAAAAAATGATTTATCTACGTATTTGTACAAGCCAATATCTGTAAGTTCACTGTAAAAAAAGATGTAAATTTACATGCAAAGTACCATCAAATATTGCGTTAATTGACATGCATTTCACTTTTCTTAACTGTCAAATTGCATTAAATTTACATTAAATGACTATTATTCAATTTTCTCCATCATTTTACGGATAAAATACTTAATGACGAAATACAGTAAGCCTTTTTTTAAGGATAAAGTCTATGATGGTAATTCTACAACATGATTTTTTTTTTACAAGGTTTTGTTATAAATACATAGGTCAATTTAGGAATGTGATACTACAGATTGTTACTGTTATTGTACTGCTAGAGTCAGTTCAAAAAATTATTTATCTACATTTTTTTTACGAGCCAATATCTGTAAGTACACAATGAGTAAGACATGGTTTCCCATACGAACATTTACAGATTTTGTCTGTTATTACACAGTCATTATATGGGAG
This sequence comes from Hoplostethus atlanticus, assembly GCA_034670405.1. Lineage (NCBI taxonomy): Eukaryota > Metazoa > Chordata > Actinopteri > Trachichthyiformes > Trachichthyidae > Hoplostethus > Hoplostethus atlanticus. The sequence continues at coordinate 5,993,155 of JAXDDX010000003.1, read as the reverse complement.
ACTATAATGACAAAAATACTCAATACAACAATACTGACAAAGATGGTGATTCTACAAGATTATTGTATTTCTACAAGGTTGTATCATTAGCACACACATTCATCATGAGAGTTTCTTTTCGACATGTTGACATGACAGAAATAACGTTACCTTTTCGTAACATAACGGGGCACTCGCCAAGGAAGTTTAATACATAGAGACTAAACGGCAAATGGCGGCCCATTCATGTCTATTGAACTTGCTCACCCTGCGCATCCGCTAAAAATTTCCTCGACTTCCTGGTTGCTCAGCGGACATGCGTATTAGTGTTTTTTTGCACGTGACAATCATGTGGCAACGTGGCAATCGCAGCAGGAGCGACTTGTACTTCAAATATGCATTTTTAGGTGAACATATACAAGTAAAATAAGCATCGTGAAAGCCTAAATTTAATTTATACTTTCAGGACAATGATAGTTCACAGAAGTACCCAGTGCAGATACCAATCCTGGCAATCCTTCAAATAAATAATGGAAATATTCAAAGACTTTTTTGTCATATGCAACATTGAAGCTATCTTTGTAAACATTTAACACACATTTATTTTCAAACGGGCCTCTATAAGGAAATGTCTTTCTGGGCCACATACCTAGTACCAACATTGGCCTCACTCACAGTATAAAATTGACACCTCCTTGAGGTTTAAAATTGCCAGATTTGTAAATTTGTGTAGCCACATGTAGATTACTACATTGATGATTTTTCCAGCAGTAGAATGATGTTGCAGACAGAGTAGCGAACACAAACAGCTGTTTGCACAACTGTAAATGTGTTGCAGGTAGATAGACCAAAGATTAACCGTTGCGTTGCGGGGCATCGCTTTATGAGTTGGGCTGGCATTGTGCATTCCCCTCTCTTCCCCCTTTCCTTTCTCTCTTCACTGTGCTGTCAAATAGAGCTGAAAAGCCCTAAAATATATTACAAAATTAGTGATGTTCTTAACAGAACAATGCCCCTTTGTCATGAATTGTTATGAAAGGTCTGATCTATTCATGCATGCTTGATTTCAACAGAAGACATTTGAATTTTTGTTTTTAATTTTAAGACTAATTCAAGACAAAAAGAGTTCCACTACTGAATGACTTTTTTTGACTTTCATCTTTTAGATTGCAATACATTGTGCCTCCATAATGTTGCACCCTTGGGGTTACAAGCTGGCAAAGACAATCCACTGTCCATTACAACAATGCAAACAGCACAATGGCAGCTCATCAACCCAAAGCTTGCCTGTGGTTGTGTACTCTGATCCATTGATCCTGATGCATGCATGTTTTAGCTTATATGTTGCTGATCAGCTCTCTACCCTCCACTGCTGTATCTATATGTTGGCCCCGATGCTTTCCCAACCAAGGGGTTTAGGCTAATGTGTTATTATTGTAGCCCACTTAAAGGCCAGACCAGCATTGTTTTCCAGGCTTAACACCTTAAAATTGCATGAGTTTAATGTACTACAAGACTATGCTGTAGGATAGCATTTTCACTTCGCTCCAGTCTTGTCATTTGCAATGGCCTATATATCAAGAAGAATCCAGGATCATTTTGACCTTGTACATAGTACTATAGCTTTTCAGTGCCTATCACTTGCTACAACACTTTTCTTTCCACAACCAACTGCAGTGAAAATGCTTAAACAGGTGGGCCTTAGAGGTCACAGCTCCTGGCCTAAACTCCCTCATCCCCCAACCACCCCGCTCGACCAATGACGTTACACTATTGAGATTCAAACTTGGCGCTCTCTTTGCCTGTCTTCTCTCCGTCGCAAACAGTCGCTGCAGGAGTAACGTTACCTTGGAAGAGACGCCAGCCAAAAAGTAAGTAACTTTTATTCTATTTCTACCATCTCTGTCAAATTTGTATACTTATTGGATGGACTGGATTTAAATATTTAATAGCCAGAGAAAACTGCATGCTCACTCGAACTGTAATTTGACTAGTTAGCTAGTTGTTTATTTTGTTGGCATTCCTCTAAAGGTATTATTTTTACTAAAGCTATAACGTTATACTGTATATGCGGCAAGTTGATATCCAGTATGATATCCACGGTAGCCTATGATATTGATATGATATTTCTTCAGTCAATGCGAGAGACTGTCAGGCAAAGAGTGCTTTGTTTTTCGGTAATGTTACTCCTTGTCAAACGGCGGCACTAAATGTGCGCTTGTCTGCTTTTCACATGCATTTTAGCAATCTTATCATAGCTAGATTAAACCTGATTAAGTAAATGTGTGAGTGAGTGAGTGAGTGAGTGTGTGTGCGGGTCGTATGTCCCTGTATGCGGGTGCCTTCGTGTGTTTACATCGGGGGTTCCCAACCACTGGGCCGCGGACCGAAAATATTCCTATATTCTGGTCGCAGAGCAGCAAGCAACCGGAAAGAAAGTGTTTACAGCATTCAAAATGCTGATGATGGCATAGTGCCGAAACACAGTCTTTTTTTCATCTGCTGCTGTGTACCCTGTTATTGTCAGTGCAGATTTTTGTACTTTTTCGAAAAGTTGAAAACATTTGTACACAGGCATCCGCATATACTTAACGTGCATTTTATCTGAGAGGTTAGAGCACAGGGTTGTGTAGCTTTCAGCACATGCGTGTACACATTCTGGTTCTCAGCATAAAAATTGTATGAACCCCCATTCAGCTCAAAGCAGGTACTATCCTGATAGAATGAACATACATAGCATAGCAATGTATGGAATTTAAGGTAATGAATTAGATAACTTCTACTAAGTTAGAAGTTCAATTAAACTAAATAACATTGTGATTCAAATTTACTGTTATTTAATACTAATTATCATCTTTTTCTTCTCTCTCCTTTGTCCAGGTCTGCCACTGCCACTCTCACACCTATCCTTAAATGTCTATCCTTTTTGAGCTTCTTCATCCTTATCCCTTTGACCTCCAGTGATCTCAGCACTATCCCTTTCAGTGTTATACAGAAGGAATAAAACACATTTTAAAAGAAGAAACAGTGCCCTGCCATCACTGATCAAAATATCCCCAGCTGCATGTGCTTGTTGGCAGCCTGCAGTCTTTGGTATGATGGTACACCAGCAAACCAGAAGGCCTACCTCAACTTACCCATCTGACCACACACAGGCATACACAATCACACATGTATGGTAAGCAGTACGACTCACTCACTCACTCACTCACTCACTCACTCACTCACTCGTGCATACACACACAAAGACACACTGAGTCAATGACCTAAGAGGGATGAACCTTCCTTTTTTTATCAACCCACAGGGTTATGGCCACCGTATCAATATTTTCATTTAGCAATGTCTGCAGTTCCAGTATGCACCAAAGAGGTGGTGTTTTCAGTTATTAATGTCCATCAGATATTTTGTTTTTTTTGTAGACTTGTGAAGGCCAGTTAAGTGAATTGAAGACTTGTAGTGAACTTCGAGTGTTTCCTTAAGCCAATCAGAGCTCCCGAAACACGTTACGTGGAAAGAATGTTTGAAGCCAGTCAAACAAATATTGCTTATTTAAGAAGAACGTTATTTACACACGCGCGCACACACACACATTTGTCAATTTGCTCTGTAAGATTTTCATGGAACAATTTTGCTTCTTTAGCAATTTAAATTGCCCATACGATAATCTTTGACAAATATTTATGGCTTGAAATGGATTCAAGCCTAAAGGGACAGTACATGTTTTTAAGCAGCCCAAACTGATTTATCATTAACTGGGAGTCTTTTCAGTGTTTTGAGGTACTTCGTGCTACCCTTTGGGGTACTTTGTGATGCTTTGTGGTAGTTTGGGGTACTTTGAGGTTGTTTGTGGTACTTTGTGGCAATTAATAGGACCCTCTTCTCTTACTAGATCTTAATAAAAATTATCTTTTGCCAGAAAGAGAAGGTTCTAGAAATTGCTGCCAGATTGTTTACATTTCTTGGTTTAATGCTGTCTACATCATATAGCTGGTCTCTTTATATTCAGTTAACCCTGCAATGATAACCCATTCCCTCTCCTTTTTCTCATTATTCATACTAGGAGTGGAGCTGAAACACTTATCAACTCAATGTCAGCAAGATGAGAGCTCATGGTGGACTTCCGTCGGAACAAGAGGCGACCACCACCACCTGTCATCCTCCAGTTCCTGGGGGTGCACCTCAACAATAAACTGGACAGGTCAGACAACACTGATGCCCTCTACAGGAAAGGTCAGAGCAGACTGTACTTCCTGAGGAGGCTCAGATCATTCAATGTGAGCAACAGGCTGCTCCGCATGTTCTACCAGACTGTGGTGGCCAGTGCACTCTTCTGTGGTATGTTGGGGAGGTGGCATCAAGGCAAAGGATGCCAACAAGATCAACAAGCTGATCAAGAAAGCTGTCTCAGTTGTGGGAGATAGCCTGGACATTCTGGAAGAGGTGGCTGAGGGGAGGAAGAGGTCTAAACACAGATCCATCTTGGAGAACCCATCCCACCCCCTCTATGATGAGATGAACGGGCTGAGAAGCTCCTTCAGCCACCGTCTCATCCAACCTAGGTGTACAAGGGAGCTTCAAGCACTCTTTTGTGCCAACAGCCATCCGGCTGTACAACGCTACCTCCAGCATCAACCCCTGAGCCTGCTACTTTCTTCTTGCCACCCACCCCCCTCCACACACACACTCACACACCCCTACACCCGGACATAGAAATTCATTTGTATGCCAAAATTGTGTCAATGTGTTATTTAATATTGTTTTTATATATATTTATATATATTTTATATTGTTTTTCCTTGCTGAAAATATCTCCTGTGATTGTATTCAAAGCTTGATATAATGTGGTTTAATGTATATGTATGTATCTTCTATAATGTATTTTATAGAGATTTAATTTAATTGTTCATTGTTAACATTGTGCCCCATATATGTAATTACATATATGAGGCTAAAAAAGTTACAATTTCTGAAGAAAATTTGTGTGAAATGTGACCCTGGTTTGACAGTCTCTGACTCCATCTAGTGGCTTGTACAGACAGCCATTGTCAAAGCGAAAGTGAACTTAACTTTTCATAATGCATTCCTATGGGGCCAAAAAATTGAAAATGAAATTCGATTGCTGAAAAAGTAAAAGTGTAATCAAACATTTGAATGACCAATGATGATTCCAGGCTATGCTATTCAACTATTCTATTCTATACTATTCAAAGTTTGAACGGCGTTGATAGCTTAAATGGTGTGAAAGTTGTTGAAGTCTGAAATTTGGGGCAGAAGACATTTTTAAGCTGAAGGAAGCATACAAATTTTGTTCTAGTTTGATATGCAATTGTTCTGCTTGACTCAGAGATTTTACTGTAATGTTATGCCTCACTGTATGTTCTAGGTATGATGTTCGTCTTCTGAGTATATGGGTTATATGGGTTTTATATGTAATTTTACCATTACCTATATCAATAGGTTAGGATGTATTGATATTGCAGCGTTTGTATGGAAATTTATGGCAATCTGTGAAAATGCATTTATTAATCGTATATCAAAATAAAAAGTTAATTGTATATTTAAAGTTTCTTCTCGTCTTTCTTAAAAATATTTTGCTCGTAATTTTACAGTCATTGGACATATTATGAAAACATGGTAAATCATCATCCCATGCTACCATACATTTGACTGTATTTTAACATACATGTTTTTGCCGTTTTCCCTTAAATCAAATCTGCATGTAATTTTACAGTCAATTAACGTATTTTGAAATCACGGATAATGTTTGGCACCCTGTGCTGCCAAGCTTTTGACCGTATTTCATATTATGGTTTTTAACACTCTTTCAAACTCACGGTTGATGTTTGGCACCCTGTGCTGCCAAGCTTTTGACCGTATTTCATATTATGGTTTTTAACACTCTTTCAAACTTACGGTTGATGTTTGGCACCCTGTGCTGCCAAACTTTTGACCGTATTTATTATTATGGTTTTTCACATTATTTTAAATTGAAAGTTAATGTCTGGCACCCTGTGCTGCCAGACGTTTGACCGTTTTTTTTACGATTTTGTTTTTTTACAGTGTATGCCTACAGTACAGTGTAGCGCTTGGTGGTGAAAGGCTGTAGCCCTGTCTGTTTTCAGCTACTTGCACTCAGTGTGGCTGGATGTTGTTAATGGCCCTAAAGGTGTTTCCCAATATAAAATGTACCTTTTTCCTTGGGCATACCGTTCAGTTTATGATCCAACTTTAAGCAGGGCACTTTAAGTCAGGCCTCACAGTAGTTGAAGTAGCCCAAATCTCTTCCCTGTCATATCCTGCAAGAAAATAGTCCACCAGACATAATTTTCTTTGTAGTCCATCACCCTGTGGTGACTGAAATGGTCATTTTGTCTAGTGCACGTTGTGTTTTTTTCTTTTGGCCTATCTTCTCAAAGGGAGGTCTAATACAGAATGTGAGGTGCAGTGAATGTACAGTGCAGACCCAAAGACAGGGTGGGAATCTATACTTTGCTTAGAAACTATGAAGGCAAACTTTCTGCCTAACATGACAACAGGGGTTTGAAGCCTCCCTCATGTTTTATGATCTAATTTTCCTGTCCATTTCACTTTCTCTGTTTACTTAGTCCAGCAGTGGCGGCTGGTGACTCAAAAAATTGGGGAGGACAGGAGGAAAACCAACCCACGGCGTCATGTTATTTTACACTAGTTGGCTACTTATCTCTACTTTCTTATGTTCAAGTTATGTTATGTTCTTATGTTCAAATGTAGCAATAATTCAACTAGCAACCTAATAATAACCTAATAATCAGGGGTTAAAGTGGAATTTGGCAGGTGGGGGAACCCTAAGATCCGGTGTAGCGGTGCAGCAGGGAAAAATGACTCACCTCATAATAATTATTGTTTATTTATTATTTATTTAAGACATTTCACAATGAACCAGATTCAACAACACATAGCGTAAACAGTGTTTCCCACAGAATTAGATTCTATTTGTGGTGGTAGCTGACCGGTTGGGGGGGCACCCACACACTTTCTTAAATTAATTATTAAATAATACTATAAAGGTGCTCCACTGTAAATATTTAATTGACAAGTACTTTGTGACAAATAATATATACAGCTCAATTGCTTCACGTTGTGTCAAACACATAACAAAATATATACTGGCACAGAAGAAAAGAAATGAGGCTTTTCTGCCCTGCTTCTACATCTCTCTGTGTTTGCTGTCAATCTCACCTGTTGTTTCTGCCCTAGCTGGCTGCTGTGGGAGAGCCACGTCCGCTTTCTGATTGGATCTTATCAGTCAGACGTGTCCTTCCCTGGCGATGGATAGTGCTCCTGGTACCGCGGTAATATGTCGCTGTATTTGCTGTGCGACGACTCCCAATCTATACTCTCCGCCACGTTTACCGCCTGATACTCGTTTGTTACTCTCGGTAACAGTTCCACTTCGTCGTCCGTCCAAACAAAGACATCTCTGCTCTTACTTTTCGCCATTGCTGTTCTTCATAACGGCATTTTCTGCAACTAAGCAGAGCAGACAATCTGCTTCCTGTTTACACCGGCACGCGCATGCCCAGTGTGTGCCCAGTGCAACAAGCTAACTGTTGCGTTGGCTAACCCAAGTAGCTAGCTACTGCGCGATAAAAAAAATCTGAAAAAAGGAAATTTGGACCAGCCTCCTCTGGTTGAAAAGGCCTAAATATAATTATAATTTATTTTCTAATATGCTACTGTATAATCTATCTATCGCTTTACCGCCAGTTCGTCACACTCACGTACAATACAGTGGTAGAGAATTGAAGATGAAATTTGGAAATTATCATTGGACCAACGCGATATCAATATTGTATTCTGGTTGTTGATTGGTTAGGGAGGACGTCCTCCCTTGGAGCATCATTTTACGTGTTTTGGCCAATAACAGATTAGCAAAAAAAATGAAGTACATTAAATTGATGTAAGAGATCCCGTCCTCCTCTGCCCCCCACACCCACCACCACTTCACAGACTGCCCTTTCCCCTCTTGCCTGCCCTGCAGGTGTCGCTGTTGAAGCATTTTAATCAGAATTTCAATAATGGATTTTTTTCCAAAGAGGAGAGAAGAAATATTTTATAAATGATACTGAAATTTGGTAATGGTTTATTTCAACCAATTACTCTTTTTTATATTTTGATCTCCCTCTTGCCTCTCAAAAATAGAGGAGGAGCAACCTCCTCTGCTTCTATGGACCAGCCTCCTCTGTAGTCCAGTCATAGTCCAATTATGTACAATAGGTTGTCTAAAAAATGAATGATAAATAAATGTGATGCTTTTTTGACCCCCGTAAGGAAATTCTCTTTTTGATTGTCCTCCTCCACAGCTACAGAACAGAGCCCTGGACTGAGAGGGATTCAATATGTTGTACAAGGACACTTCAGCAGGGTTGTTGCTTGCCAAAACAAGGACTTGAACCTCTCGAACTCGTTGAAGGACAGAGGCTCCATATGCCACCCTGCTGCCCCTAAACAAGCCTCTCCTCATTTTTACTGTCCTTTTTGTTTTCACGATATTCTACCATTTTATAAAAGGACATAGAAGGGCTTCCTTGACCTTTTTCTTCACAGTCCAGTTATGTACACTAGGTTGTTCATTGCCTAAAATGAAGCTAAGTTATTCCCAAAAATCGATTACAGAATTCACATTGATGTCCTAGTTGCTCAAGCGTGTCCCATGCGCTTGCAACATGAAGCGTTCAAGTCCAGTTCATCATGATATCATGTAATTAAGCAAGAAATGTGATAAAAAATGAATCAAACAAAAGAAAAAACATAAGTTATATATTTTATTCCTATGCTCTTGTCTGTTCCACATTTAATAAAAAGGAGAATCCAGATTCTGTAACACTGGGACACAAAAAAAAAATACTGGGACAAAAGATTATTGTATTTCACTGCCACAAATAGAAGTATTCTTGTACTGTTTGTTCTCAGCCACTGATAGAGGAGAGGCTTTCCTTATCTGGGGTAATACTGATCAGAGGATGCTCGCAGGGTGGATGGATTTGTACGTACAGGGTAGAAACAAACATTTACCAATGTGAGTCAGCCGCCAACCGTCTCCCTCAGCCAATCAGCTTCCTGCCTAAGCCTCCATTTCTATAGGATGCCTTAGGGGGGGAAAAAAAAAAGGCATCCGCTGACTCTCCCAGGTGAATTCACTCCCTGACTGTAACGAGAGATGCTCTGCTCCCACCGGAGGTTTCACACAGGCTCTGGGCAGTTTATGATCAAAAGTGGTTTAGTGTTTTCTTACTGATCTTCCTTCATCGTGCCATGTCTAATTTGGGTCGAACAATCATCACGAGATTTGTTTCATTGATAAATCACATGAGTACGTTAATCTAAGTGACAATTGAGTGACTAATTGCTTGTTACTGACGCAGTGCAGGCTTCAGAAGGCACTGCGTCTTTACTTGACTGAAATGTCTCTGCGTTTTACCAGCGCTATCAGGCTCCTTGAATTATCCTTCGGCTCGTTCCGATATGTCGACAGAATCAGCCCACGATCTGAATAGTGATCAGTTTCAATTCAAGGGCATTGACTTGTCCTTCTTTCCCCATTGAGCGTGTAGAGTTCCCTATAGGTGTGTGTCAGCGCTTTAGACGACATTATTGATTGAAGAGACAGAGCTCAGTGTTTCATGATAGGTCATCAGAGCTCTGGCTCACAAGCATTCATTAACTAGTCTTAGCTGACGAGTAGTGTATAAGGTGCTGGACTCCACTGTCATCCTCAAGAAATAATATACAGCAAAAAGCCTATTTTAATATAAATCAACCACGACAATCTCTTCCTATTCGAATGGAGGGGAGTTCTTTGTTCTTGGTGTTGTTTTGCTGTTGGACTCCTCATCGCTGCAGTCTCAGTTTTTCTATGAACTCAAGCCTTTAATATCCACAGACAGCCAGAGGCACAATGCTTAATAACAGCAGCGATGAATAATTGAGTTGTTTTCATCTCTCTTTTCATTTTTGCTCGTCGTGATGAATTTCTACCGTTTGGAAAAACTCCAGTCCAAGGAAAGGTGGTGATGGTAACTGATGTATGGGTCAGTGGGTAGAGCTTGGCACTAACCCTGCCAGGATTAGGAGTTGATTTTCTCTGGAGCCAACCATACTGAAAATGAATGCACTCATGACACTATGTATTTAAAAATAATAATAAATGGAACCTGTTACGTAAAGATGGACCAGGCTTCCAGATGAGACTATGATGAGACTGTTTTTCTGCTTGTACACCTGTCAAAGGGAGTAATGACACTTTTCCACCAGTTGTAATATCAACCTTACTGGGCCACCAGGTTCAAATGAAAAAATACCAATTGTGTGTGAAAGTGACTGCATGTTGAACGTAAAAACCTCGTACGACCACTTGGTAGCTACCTTCAAACGTCTGATAAAATCACTGACTTGGACATTCCTCCCACTCTGCAGATCCCAGCAGTGGCAGTGATGACACGCCCCTACACAAGGCCACAGCGTCCCCCAGCGCGGCGTCCCGTGCTCCCAGTCGCGGCGTCCCTCAGCCTCCCAATGCACCCAGCCTCCATCGGCGCAGCCTGCCCCCGCCGCGGTGCTCGCCACTTGGTACGTCTCTCCGCCAGTGGAATCGATGTCCGGTGCTCTATTTTTGTGTGCACACTGCAAAAAATGTCTGACATCTTAACAAGTCATTTAGTTTTGAGTGTTAAAATCCTCTTTTCCTAAAACAACTTGGGGGGAGATCATGTCACCTGTTTCCAGTGCAGTTCAACTTTTTTTGAGAATTGTAAGACATTTCAATTCTCAAAACAAGTGAAACTGCACTGGAAACTGATATTTTCACTTATTTAAGGAAAACAAGATTTTAACACTCAATGCTGAATGACTTTTTTAGATTTTTTTGCAGTGTATGGATATTTAGCCTTTGCACTATCTGCAGGGACAACACACTTGTCACACTTAGCCCCTTCACTACTCCCCTTTCAAGGTCACTCTGTCTGGCTATCACGTGACTCTTGAGATAGCATGGTCAGGGTATGTGCTGGGTGGGCGTGGCTTAGCATTGGAATGTACATGTTTATCGCTGTCACACCTCGCGGCGGCTGGACAAACCAGAGACCTCACCGTGAGAACGCACTCACACCCACAGACATTCTCACATTGATATTCCTTCTACAGTATCTGTTGAAGGAAACTCCAACAGGCCTGTAATGACAGCACCATCGCAGGAGGACATAAGGCAACAATGAAAAGCAGCAATAACTTTTTATTTTAACAAATCAAAACAAACTCCAAAACACAAAAGCATAATGGTCAGGACGTTCAGCCCAACAGATACAGAGGGGGAAACTCAGACCCAGTGCCTCCCCTTAAACTACCAAAACAATTTGAAGAAAACTAAACCAGTAAATAAAGCCACAAAAACTGGACTGCTGGACCCCTTTCCCCAAAAAGGGAAAATAAAAGTTATAAAAGTGCAGAACCACGTGCTGCAGTGAAGCATGCCATCACTCCCCCTCTGTCCCCCACCCACCCCACAGGGAGCTTTTATAGGCACCACCCAAAGGCACCTAAAAGGCAGCTGATCAGAGCAACTGGCAACACCTGGAGAAAGACAGAGAAACAGGGCAGTGCTTAACAATGACTGTTGTCAATGTGTTTCATTACTGATCTGTGTCCTTGTATTGCATAATCCACTTAGGAGCCAAGACATGTTGGAAGCGCAGGGTAGTTGAGAGGTGCTGGTGGGCAGCGTATGTAACTGGACCTGCCTGTGAGTCTTTGCTAGGAATGTCATTGTGCTGCTTGGTCTAAAACTGTTGGCCAGGCTAGTCGCCACTAATGGAGAGAAACTGTGTTTTTTGGCGTCAGAGAGAACCGGCCTGCTGTAGACATCAATGTTACATATCTGATGTTCTTGTCAGCATGTATGAGTAAATGTTTTGGGTGACGTGGAATTGGTTGATGAATGTTTTCTTTGCAGTAAGCAAACTGTACATATTACACTATAATACGTAATATTTCAGTTTTGGTAATGTTATATTGTTATGTTGGTAATATTTTTGACATGTGTGATACAGTAAGGAGGTGAAGTATTGATGAACATGATAAATTACAATTTGCTTCAAAAGAAACCACAAACAAGTTTGCTGTTGTAACCAACAACTTGATTTGTGTGAAAACAATTAAAGTGTATTATTAGACTTTTCTGAAGGTTGCAGAGTGTTGTGTGTAATGTTTGTAAAATGTATTTTGTGCAAAAATGTACAGTTAGTTTTGCAATTTTTAAGGGTTTAGATGGCTGTGTCAACAGTTTTATAAATATGGACCTTAGTTTGGAGAAATGTGTCAAATAAATAGAATAGAAAACTACTGTAAATTTAATAGAGAATCAAGTCTCCAACATTCAAACCAATAGAAAGCATGAAGTTGATCAGGGTCTACTCTTTATTTTAATATGATTGGTTCGTATCTTCTTTTTAAGTTTCTCCTAATTTCAGAAGTGAGACATTTAATATATTATTTACACAAAAACGAGATCTTTATTGTGGCTGGCTTTGCATCCCAGCAGTGGTACTTTATAGTCCTTCTGCTGATGTTGGCGTCTTTATTATGAGTGCACTTTGTGCCAGTGTTGTCATCTTTACTGTGAATGTGATGTATCAGAGCCATCCAGTGGCCACAGCGTGGATTTCCGAGGCCGTCCTCATGTCAGTGGCCACGTTTCCTGTGGAGCAGCAACTCCAGCTAGTGGTCATTTTACTGCACTGTATCTCACTCGCTGTTTTCTCTCTTTCTAATATTATACAATACATACATGAGTTGCAGAGCCTATAATTAACAAACACTTATAATTAACAGTAGTGGCTAATCCATCTAAATCCACCCAGCGATGGATTTAGATATAACGTAACTACAAAAACAAATACAAGTGATTAGTATTATGTGCCTTGCCAGCACTCATTCTGAAAATATAAATATTATTCTCAAAGATACTGAAGATATCTATTTACTAAACAGCCTCGAGGAAGGAGATCCAGAAGGAAGCAGAGGCAGTGCAACTACCAGCATCCTCCCCTAAAAGGTTTGCAGTGGTTTCGCCCAAGCCTCAGTCCCCCGGTGAGTGCCTACATATTAAATGTCAGTGTGTGTGTGTGTGTGTAGTGTGTGTATACACTTGTATGTCTGCCATTGTGTGTGTTTGTGTGTTGTTTCAGAGTGGTACTAAAAAGGAGGAGGAGGCAGCAGTTGATTGAATAAAACTCTGATGTCCCGTCTCTTTGTTCAGTTTATTCACATGCAGCATGGAGAGAAGTACTCGCATGCAGTACTCTGAGTGGGAACTACCTAGACAGTGGTTATGTAGGGAGAGTGTAAGGCAGGGATCTTCAAGGTTACTCTCCTAAACCCAGAGGGAACCGGTTGTACTGTGAGATATGTTTCTTATTCAGTAGCATTCATCATAATAGCACTTAATGGTTAAGGCATCATTTCTTCCACAATTGCGTAAACCCACCTTTGTTTTCTATCATCAGTATTGACCGTCACCATAGTGTATTGCACTTCCTCCTCTCTCTGTCTCTCTTAATGTCTCTTTTATCTCTCCACGCTTAATTACATGAGCCATGCCAGACTACTGTTGCCATAGAGACCAAGCTAGCTGTAATGCTGGGATGGGGTTAGCTGCTGCAGGTATTACCTCTGGGTCAGATTACCAACGCACAAGTCAGCGTTTTCTCCTTCTCTGAGAGGCCAGGCAAACTGAACACACGGTGAAAGGATTCCCGTGCAAGTACTTTTACATACAGTAGCTGCACACATGTGTTAGTGTTTGAGCCAGGAGAGGAAATTGTTGCTGATTGGTCAGAACAGTGAGCAACTGAGTAACAGTAAGTTGGAAAGAGCAATCGGCTATGGACTGTTGAGGTTACAGCCATTTGGATCATCACAGGAAGTGCAATTCATTGAGCAAGATTGGTTGATTGCACATTATTATTAAAAAACAAAAGTAAACAAATGTGAGTCAAATGTTTAAAATAAATTCAGCAAATGTGTTGGACCTCGTAGTACTCTTTGCTGTTCGCCCTGTGATGGACTGGTTACCTGTCCAGGGTGTTTCCCTCCCTTCCACCCAATGCATGCTGGGATAGGCTCCTGCCCCACTGTGATCTTGAATAGGAATAATTGGGTATGGAACGGATGAATGAATGAATGAAAAGTCAAAGTCTCTCCCTCTCATGAGTCAATATTTCTTCTGTCTCTGTCCCTGTAGTTCGTGGGCGGACAGCGGTGGGCCGTGGTGCTGCTCGGGTTGAGAGAGCCCAGGAGTCGGACCAGGCTCTGGTCCAGCAACTGCAGGGAGCGCTGTGAACAGCAGGCCTGGCAGCTCCAGAGCCTCCAGGCCCAACTGAAGAAGGCCTCGCTGGGCCTGGAAGTTTTTGCCATCACCACCCAGCATTTTTGCCAGAAGGTAGGCTGCAGCAGAGCCGTCAGACTAGCAGGGCTATTTCAGTATGTGTCTCTGTGCTTGAACATTTCTCTAAACAAAGTTGGAGAAGTTGGTCAAATTTACTAATTTCTCCTGCGCCCACATCAGAAGCTTGCTAGGAGGTTAGTTAGGAGACTTTTAACTCACTTTTTTGGATTGATAGGTCGTGCAGCCGTCCGTCATGCTGGTAAGCACATGACTCAGTTTGGAAAGGGAAAGGGGACTCACCACTAAAACAAAGCTAGAGAAGCCTTTCAGGATGCTGTTTTGTTGTCAGTATTGCTTTGTTCATGAGGCCAAGCTTTAATACCCGAGTGCTGAAGACTCTTCAAACACAGAATCAGAGGATCTGGCAGAGAGTGATGGTACGGGGAATACTGAGGATTTTCAAAGGTTTTGTCAGTAGTTAAAACAAAGATATAAAACAGTATGAAGGGCACGGCGGCCTTGTGTGTGTGTGTGTGTGTGTGTGTGTGTGTGTGTGTGTGTGTGTGTGTGTGTGTGTGTGTGTGTGTGTGTGCATGCGTAAGACAGGCAATTTGGAGAGGGGTCATATGAGTCTATCCTACATCTATCATGGCTATTCATTATTTCTGTGTCACCCTGTCCTCCTTTGCATTTTTCATGGTAGTGATTGTATTTGAATTGAATCAAGTGTTAGCCTGCAACTTTTCTGCCTGGTGTCTTTCACAGTGCAGGAGGATGGTTGGTGCTTGTTTTGATTTTCTTCCCTCTTGCAATAAGGCGATGACTGCAGTGGTCATTCTGTCAGACATCAATATTCTTGCTTATATGGCATCTCAGGATAGAGACAGTATGCCTGTGCAGTAGTATATCTGCTTGTAAAACCTGGATTCAGTCCCTTGCTCTTACCTGGTCCTCGTATTTCTCTTTAAATGTTCAGTGAATGTTCATATTGGTGTTCAGCCATTCCCCAGCCCCACCCATGGGTTCTTCTCCTCGGTGGCAGATGATGAATGAGATTAGAGCCGACTGCCTGGTCCTGCTTTTAGTCTGAGTGGGTGCCAGATAATGGGAAGCGTACCCACTAAGCGATACGGGATTTTGATATATATGGATCTCGGGTGTTTCTGGAAACAAGGACCGTGGACGGACAGGACTCCCCTTTGAAGGTGCTGCTTGAATTTGGCTTTCCAAGAGTAATTGTGATCAAATAGCTGCTTCATACCATACCATCCTGTAATCCACCTGTACTCCCTGGGTTCACAAGAAACCTGAAGCAAATTGTGAAAGTTAGCCGTAAATGTTTGTTCCGTTATATTTTCATGTGCCTCCTTTGGTTTCTCCCAAAGTCGATATATCTGATAGGATTTCTGTGCTGCAATACATCCGTCTAGCCGTAGCACCTCCCTCCCTTAACCGCCTCCCACTACCCTGCTCTATTAATCTCCGGTCATACATCACAGGCATCATCCAAAAAAGAGGCACTTAGTGATATAATAGCCCGCAGTGAAGCATGTGACGCTGAGCAACAAAGAAACTGCTTCTTATTTTGTTGGTTTCTGTTCATTTTCAAGCCTTGAATCAGTACTTGCAGTGACAGCATGCATTGATGGATGGATGATAGTGAAAAGATAAATAATCTCTTATTAGATTATTACCAAATCATATCTGCTTTCTGTGTTCGACTCAGCTATGTAATTTATTTATTTTGTTGTATACCTGATTTTGTTATTGGCAGGTCACACATCAGTTTGTGTTCAGATCAGAAAGTGAATTATCCATCTACAGTAAATGTATATTATTTTCTTTCGACCAGTTAATTGGCAACATATTGATCACATCCCTCCCCCATCTTTACTTCCGGAGATGGAAAAGACCACACATGTGTGTGTGGGGGTGGTGGTGGGGGTGTTACGATAGGGCAGGCAGAGCTGGGCTGGTGCCGGCGGTCTTTGTTCTAGGAGGGATCACGCCGGATACACCAGGAAAAGAGGTGAGGCTTCGGTCCTCCCATCTCTCCTCCCCTCTCTTTCCTTTCGCCTGGTTCCCTCCCCCCCCCCTCTCTCGCTGTCTCTCCCATCCCTCTGCCTCCGTCTGTTTCTCTCTGTCACTGCCGCCTCCCCAGCCGGCTCAGGGATGCTGCCTGCTAGCCTAGTATGGGCCATTGCTGCTGTAGGCTCCATCTCCACCCACTGCGCTGTCTGGACCAAACGGTAAAGGCAGCATCTTCTGCTGGCTGCAGCCTTGATTTCGACACTGAGGTTTCCTTTATGTATGTGTGTGTGTGCGCATGTGTGTGTTCGGGTGGAAGGGGGTTGGGGGTGGGGGGTCTGTTTGTGTGTCTATATGAGCATTATATTCACTTGTTTCCTAGCTGGTGGAGTGTCAGAGCTGCTGGTGAGGGAGTTTAGCTCTGCAGGATTATGCTGAGTTAAAGCAGGCTTCGCTTTTTCCCCCTGTCCGTCGCACTGTTCCTCTCTCTTTCTGTCAGTGCAGATGCAGTGCTATTACATAATACACTATTGCTACTGTGCTATATTCTTGTGCCTGTACGTCTGCTTTAGCGTATCCAGTGAATCCTCATGTATGCTGGTGTAATTCTGGGTCTCTGTGTGCGTAATCAGTATTACTTTGACTGATCTGGTGTGGTTGCATTTCTCATCTGTAAGGAAACACGTGTGTTTGGACTGACTTGAAGTGTTCATAGTTACAGCTTCTTGTGTGTGTGTGTGTGTGTGTGTGTGTGTTGGCCTCAGTCTGGTCTTCCTCGGGACAAAAAAACAGCAAAACAAATAAGCTGCTGTACATCGTTGTTTACAGGTATATGGTCCTGCAGACTGATGGGTCGGGTGTAGGCTTTGGGGGGGGATTAGTTCATTTATTAGATCTAGCCGATGTCCTTGAGAATCTGCAGCCTTGCTTGGAGAAGCTGTGTTTATTCTTGCCTAAGAAAATGGATTATGTTGCCTTGGTGAAGGATGAATATGAGTTGGGAACATTAGAAATGCATGTCACATTCCTCCCTGGAGACTGGGGGGGAGGGTGGTGGGGGGTCTGGGCAGGACCAGGGGGGGATGATGGGTAGGAGCAGAGGTGGAGCTGGGAAATTACAAATGAAAAGCTACTGACCATCCTCCACCCACCTTGAGGTCACCGCAATACTCTGTCTGATGGCAATATGTTACAAGCAAGACCTTTGAGATGGTGATGTCATCGCTGCCTAGACATACACTCATACATATTTCACCCTCTCTCTCTCTCTCTCTCTCTCTCTCTCTCTCTTTCTCTTGAGTGTTTCTTGTAAGCCTTGCTTGATCTTTGCTTGATTTGAGTAAGCAAGCGACAGTAAATGTAAGCCTACTCACTGCAGGCTCGCCTTTAGAGAGGTGATCAATAGTCATTTAACTGGCTGTTGTTTGGCCGCCTCTGTGAGGAAGATGTGCTTAGAGGGTGTCATGAAGAGTCCCAGGGGATATCGTGGAAGCCATGGCCTCAGCCTCTCTCTCATTTATGCTTTTGGTCTGTTATCAGTCTTCTTGGACATGGGATGTTATATTCTGTAATGCAAAGAGAAGAGAAGATAGAGTGTTTTGGTGTGTAGGGGCATTAGTTGGGGGTTTCTGGGGTTGTTGCTTGATGAAAAAGGAAGGAATTCAAGGCAAGGCAAGCAAAAATTCAAAAAGCCTTTATTTCATAGAAAATTCAAAAGAACATATTAGATCCAACTCCAATGTGTGTAGCCGTGCTGTGGCCTTCATCAGGCAGTGTGTTTAAGTTTAAATTGTGTCTTGAAGAATGCCTTGGGCCTCCTTCCTTTTCCATTAAGTTATATTCTGATTTCTTGCTATTAGATTCAAGATTCAAGATTCAAGGAGTTTAATTGTCACATACACACACGAGGTGTGTAGTGAAATGCAAAGTGGCAATGCTCAGCAGAAATGTGCAAAATAACAGGTTCACACTATTTACAATAACCAACACAATATTTACAATATTTAAGAGCTCTATATAAAAAGACAACACAATATTTACAATAAGAGCACTTTATAAAAAAAATATAGTAAAAAAAGGGAAAATTGTATGTGTAATATAAATTATAAATTATGTGTAGTCTTTACCTAAGTGTGTGTGTGCATAAGAGGGGCAGTGTGTGTGTCTTGGTGGGGGCCACACACACTGCCCCTCTTATGCACACACACAGCATCTTTGTTTCAGGTGTTACAGGTGCACTCTTAAATGATCTGATGTTCGATGCTGTGTGTGTGTGTGTGTGTGTGTGTGTGTGTGTGTGTGTGTGTGTGTGTGTGTGTGTGTGTGTGTGTGTGTACGCTTCCATTTTAGAGTGAGAGTGCCATTGTGAAGGAGAGGGAACTGTCCCTGGAACTCGCCAGAATCAGGGATGAAGTGGGTAAGTGGGATGCAGCATGACAGATGCACCATAGGGAGAAGGGAAGGCAGTGAGTCACTCTTGGCTAGCCTAACATGTATTATACAGTATATTGCCACGAGGGACAGGAGGAACAAGTATCCCCCGGGAGTCCACTCTGCTGGGGAAAGGCTGGATTACAACACAACTGCCTCTGTATACCCTACAGTATAAAACTGCTGCCTCTTGTCATTGTTCCATATCAAATTCTTCATCAAACACTACAAGCTTCTGTTTCTCACTTCACAAAGCTTGTAGCTGCAAGACAAATCGCTTACTCTGGGTGCATCTTCTTGACAGCGAGTTTTCCAAGTTATTTCCTCTGCAACTAGTACATGACACAGATTCTGATGTTGCTCTGCCGTGTGGTCCAGCTTTCAGTGTTGCACGCTGGGAGCATCTGCAGCAGGACAAGGAGGAACTGGAACGACGTTTTGAGAGTGAGCTGCAGGGTTTGCGGGCGCAGCAGCAGAGCGAGCTGGGAGCCCTGGAGGAGCGTCTGAGGGCGCAGCATACAGCAGAGTCCCAGCGCCTGCAGGCCCGACAGAGCGCCGAGCTGGAGGAGCTGCGCCTCAAGCAGCAGGAGCAGGCACACAGCCTTTTTAATAAAGATTGGCTATCTGCCAGTCAAGAGAGATGAGGATTAGATCTTTACTCAACGGCTTCATGGGTGGCAGGCTGCAAAATCTGCCTTACCCTGCAAAAAACACCTACAAGAATTCAATTAGTGTGGGTTTCAAAAGAGAGTTATAGTGCCCCATAGTCTAAATGCTGTGTCAGGGGCTTTTCCATGCTGCTAAGAATAAAAGTCTGGGGGGGAAACACTGAATTCCTGTCATGTTTTGAATTTTTTGGCATGACAGTGGTCAAAGATATCAGCACAAATTATCAGCTTTCATCAGCTTCAGTATAAAAATATCAGAATCAGTCCTCAAAAACCATCATCTAGTGAAACATTGCTATCATTACAGCAAAACAAGTTTTTTTGTAATTGTAATTGTTCCCAATCTCGTCCCAGATTGAGGAGATGAGTGAGAGCCATGAGGCATCGTTGATGGAGATGGAGACGACTCACAACGACACACTGGCCACTCTGCAAGAGGAGCATGCCAGGACTGTGAAAAGTAAGCGCCACATTTAAAACCGGTCACTCTTACTAAACTGACTTATACTGTACCAGGTCAAGAGAGGTATAAAGTAACTTATGTCATCTTTTGTGTCAGACTTGAAGATGGCCCATGAACAGCAGAGGAAGTCTCTAGAAGAGGAGTTTGGGAAGCTCAGACTATCACTGCAGGTGGACAGTATTCCTTTTTACAGACATAGCATGACCCGTTCTGTAGTCAGGGACTCACTAATGTCTGTTTGGTGACCAGGATCAGGTGGACACGCTGACGTTTCAGAACCGTAGCCTGCGAGACCGAGCCAAGCGCTTCGAGGAAGCTCTGCGCAAGAGCACGGACGAACAGATAGTGGTAACGTGTCACACTGTTGCATGAGTACGTACAGTACAACAGGCTGTCTGGTTGGCTATAAAGACTGGTGGTTGTTTCCTCCAATGGTGTCTGCTTGTGACAGGATGCTCTGGCACCATATCAACACATTGAGGAGGACCTGAAGAGTCTGAAGGAAGTACTGGAGATGAAGAACCAACAAATCCATCAACAGGACCTGAAGATCTCAGAACTGGAGAAAATGGTAGGTTCCAAATAGCCGCTAAGTAAAAATACTCAATAAATACATGTAGATTATAAGGATCATAGGATTATAAGTAATATAGGGAAGATGATAAGGATATAATATTATGAAATGCTTTCTTAAAGTCAATAAGAATGCAGCACACCATAAAA
Source organism: Hoplostethus atlanticus (assembly GCA_034670405.1). Taxonomy (NCBI): domain Eukaryota; kingdom Metazoa; phylum Chordata; class Actinopteri; order Trachichthyiformes; family Trachichthyidae; genus Hoplostethus; species Hoplostethus atlanticus. Next base: position 5,972,444 of record JAXDDX010000003.1, on the reverse strand, counting down.
TGTCTGCATTTTCATTTAGAGAGGATATTCAGCTTTTTAGCGTCCATTGTTTTTCATCTCCAATGGCCTTTTTCACTTGTAATGGAATGACAGATCTTATGAAGAATTTAATGTCGTGCACTTTCTCCCCTGTATTTTTGAGCAGGCTGAAAAGAATGTGTACCTGGAGGAGAGAGTACAAGTGTTACAGCAGCAGAATGAGGACCTGAAGGCCAGAATAGACAAGAACCTGGCTGTATCCAGGTCAGTTCTTAGGTTTTAGGATCCATTTCAAACAATTCAATACAATTCATTTAGATGTTTAGAAGCCACATTGAAAATTTAAAGCCATAAGAGATGTCAAAGTCTACAATTCTGCAGTTACAACTCTTATTGTCTTAATTACAGAAACTACTATACTACAAAACTACAATATTATTACTTATGATATTCCGGATACATTACACAAATGTCAGTATGTGCCTTTAACTCTGATATTGTAGTGCCCAACAAAATAAAACCTCTGAAAACCTACAACCATGCAAACTGTAAGTACTTCTACTGCGTTCCAGAGATGTCAGAAAATCTGAAATTCCTGCTTCTTACTAGGAAAAATTCAATGGAACGGCCCTTCAAGTTGAAATGTTAAATAGAAAACTGAATTGGCCAAAGGTAGCTGACACGACATCACGTCAAGATATTTCCAGTGCAGCTACAATCTATTAAAACACGTAGTGCATGGTTAAACATATACATTTGAAATGTTAAGTTGCACTTACAATTGCTAGCATTCTCTGCTAACTACCTAGCTAACATTGCCAATATCATTCTGTTTCATGGGGAACAGTATTTTACAGTGGGAAAAGAAAATCTCACAGGTGTCCATGTTTCTTCCCTGGTTTTTATGAACTGGACCACTGGAGGTTGTAATTATGACCAGCTAGGAATTTCTGACTTCCGACTTTGTATGGACCGCAGCATTATTAGCAAGTAGTTATGTTTTAACTTGTCCCCCTCCCTGTTGCTCCTCAGGCAACTGTCTGAGGAGAATGCCAACTTGCAAGTGCACGTGGAGAAGGAGAACAACGAGAAGAAGCGCCTGAGTCGCACCAACGAGGAACTGCTGTGGCGTCTCCAGACAGGCGAGCTGAGCCCTCGCATGTCACCCAGCTCCACCCCCATCCATCGCGCCTCCTCTGGACCAGGCTCCCCTGCACGCCCACACTCCTACCATCAATGAGACGCACTGGAAACTCTTGACACTTTTATCCAACTCAGCAAGGCATTCAAAAACCCTTGGAAGCTCAACTTTTGTATCTCTACATTGAATGTTCCCCTCCGTAAAAAGTGTACAATATTACACTGTGTAGATGGATAGAAACAAGTTAGTTTACTCACGTTTGTTACTTGGTAAGGGTCCCTCGTCTGTGTGATGCATTTCCAAAATCAAACCCCAGGGATTTTTATCTCTGACCTAAAGTATTGTATTATTGATCAAGCCTGTGGCTTAAAACTCCCTTTTTTCCATTCAAATGGGATTCTCTTCACTCCTTTTTCTATTCTACATGAATGCCCCACAAAGCAAGCAGACATACTGAGATACTGTTGTAGATGAAAGACTTGGTCGTAGTAGACTTCATTAGAGAGCAGGATCAGAGTCACGGTGCCTCATTTCCATTCATACGCCTCCATCTGCATCTCCACCCTCTCATCCAGTGCTCAGGATGACGGATGTATGAGACGTAGGAAACATCAGTAGTGCAACAATGAACACAAGAAGCGCCTTTGCTACCCATTTTCTCCCACCAGCAATGTCTCTCAAGGCACAAGCAATTCTTAACATCGTGAATAAACAGAAACTACCTACAGCAGCTCTTACTCTTGAAATAAAAGTCTGGATTCTTCTCTGAGGCGCGTACCCTCTCATGTGGACATCAGTATTGGATTGATTACTACCTGGCCACCTCACCTCAGTCGACCCCTACTCATCCCCACTTACTTTCTCAAACTGCGAAGCGAGTTATCGCAACTGGCCTGATTTGTATGGTTACAACCACATAACAACTGAGAAAGCCAACGAACTGCCAATATAATGTAACTATACGATTGATTGATTGATTGATTAATTTGTAATTACTGTACATGTATCTCAACATTTTCTCTGTAAAGCATGGACTGTCTTCCAATTATAATGTTCCTGAGAACTTTTGTTTTGGGGACAACCTGAAGCGTGAAGACGGAACAAGCTGTTGGGCCAAAGGTTAACATCACAGCAGCAGTTAGTTCTCATTTCTCACAAAACCAGACCAGAGTCTATTAAAATCAAATCTTCTCTCCTTTGTTGTAGAGGATCTTGCCCCTCAGTCTGGTTAAGATTAGTGTAACCATTTTCAAAGTGCAGGCTACTTATGTCTCTTTTCTGTCTCTTTTCTAACAATAAAAAAGTGGAGGAAGTAATTTAACAGAGCAGTTCACCATGTCCTGTAGGCTGTCATATGTCTGGAATTAACTGCTGCTAAATTACCTATGAAGGGTGCTGGAATTGTCATTTAATTCTGCTAAAATAGTATTGACTTGAACGATTAGCAATTCACGGGTTGCATATCCATTTCATAGAAAATTATGGGAATGATCTCGGGGAAAAGTACTTCAAGAATGTTGTAGTTTTACCGCTGCAGTGTTACTTAAACAACTTGCCTCCTCCTTTTCTCTGTTCATGATGCATAACTTCTTTAAGTGTACCTTATCATCTATCTTGCCGCCGGCTGGAATTGTCGCTGTCTTTTGCATTGCTAGTGAACTGAGTTGTATCATGACTTCACCACAGACAACCTCATAAGCAACTGTTGGGGGAAAACACCATTGTGGCTTCCAACCTTTGATTCTCCATTTGACTTTTAGAAAGAAATTCCTGTTGAGAAAAAAAATATCTGTGATTTGATAAAAAAATGTTGCAGCTGATATTGAAATGAACATGATAACCATGACATTTTTGCAAGCTGTTACCTCATTTCTCATGTTAGAGAATAATCTCAGGTCTTGAGGAGACTCATCAAAGGAAAGCAACTGCCATAACTTTTTATTTATTTCTCAGTAATTGTACTTTTTTTTTTAACCTATCCTCATGTTTACATAACCTCTCAGCTCCAGTGTCTGTTTTGCGTCAGATGTCCTCTCCGTCGTGTGAAAATATTCCCTATTATTTGCATGTATGGATTTTTTTCAGTATTTTAAAGGGATTAACACAGTCAGCAATTATCTCTTCCCCACCCCCAACACAATCTGGAAATCTGCTGAACCAGAGAGTTAGCTGTAGCGGAGTCTCCTTCACTGTCTTTACATTCAACTTGATCACTGTTGGTTTATACTGTGTACTGAAAGGTAGTGGAAATGTTCTTACTCTCTATCAGGTACTCCAACTGCACTGATTGCCTCTGTGTCCTGTGGACATGACCTTGTACTCATTTGCTGAATGTTTGTCCCACACTAGAATAGGAAGTATGGTTTACAGTAAAGCCAATGTCATAGAAGGTTGCTGTATCACGTGGCTGTTGATTCTTCTGTTGATTGTTTACAGGACTTATGTTGTAAAGATTGTATTCGGTATTTCAGCAAATCATTATGCTCTGGATAAGTTGATATGAAAGCATGTCTTCTTAAGATTGTCTTGCATTGTTTTTTTTATTTGTTGTTCTTTTTTTTTTTTTTTTTCAGAACTGCGACTGTAGCTTAGTTTGTTAAAATATTGTGGCAGTGATAAGACACTAATGTCTGTACTGTATATCTTGCACTTTGGATTTAAGTATTAAATCACACTAAGAAAAAAAGTGTACAACAGTTATATTTAATTTGGATATATACCATTATTCTACTAGTATATTTCTGCCATTGTTATAGACAGGGCAATGGCATACAGCACGTTATGTCTGATTTAAAATGGAAAAATTGCATAGTGCAGTACAGAGTGCATTTCAGTGGTAAAAATGCAAGGCTGCATATCTTCGACTAAAACTAAAAGAAATGCCACTGAACCTAAATAACACGATGCAAATCTGACTTCCTTCACCTCTTAGAGTACAGGAATACTTCCTTCCTCTTCCATCACTTCCTCGTCATGAAATGCTGTATGATATCTATGGGCAGAGGGAAAACGATGGTGGAGTTCTTCTCTGCTGCAATGGTGCTGAGGGTCTGCAGGTAGCGCAGCTGGAGAGCAGATGGTGACTCAGCAATCACCAGTGAGGCTTCTTTCAGCGCTCTGGAGGCGTTCATCTCTCCCTCCGCAGCAATAACCTACAAAACACACAGATGATGACCATTTTTGCTGGCATTCAGAGACAAAATTTGTAGTCTCAGCCTCCCTGTCTTTTTGAGGGTTGCATCTAGAATATATATTAAAAAAACAACCTCTCAGGCTTCAGACATTATTGATCCAATGTTAAATCCTCTTTTGCCCTCTTCACCTTAGCCCTGGCCTCCCGGGTGGCCTCTGCCTCTGCCGCCATGGCCCTCTGCAGCTGATGAGGCAACTTCACATCCTTGATTTCCACACGCTCCACTTTGATGCCCCATGGATCAGTGGCGTCATCCAGGGCTTCCTGCAGGTAACGTTTGAATTGCAAACATTCTAGTCATGTAAGATCATCTATTTTCTTCTTTCTAGTTACTAACATTTATTAAGAACCTTCTCCTGTCTTTCAGCTCCTCGTAAACCTTCTTACCACAACGCACACTGCTTTGTTCCTACCTGCATACTAACTGATATGCCCTCTCTGTCAGATAACAGTTCTGCAAGGTTCTTGGTACCGAGCACATTCCTCAGAGTGGTCTGTGCCAGCAGCCTCGTAGATGAATGGGCATTGGACACCTTGACCACAGCTGAGATGGGGCAATATATCCGGAAGTACACCACACCGTCCACAGACACCGTCACCGAGTCTTTGGTTAGGATCTGCGGAGGAAAAGTGGCTGTTAGTGTGATGCTTTTACCATCATAACCATGGACATCGACCCAGCAATATAGGAGATTTTAGGATATTTGAGCTGCTTCATTAAAACAGAGAAATATTTACCTCTTGTGGCGGGATGTCAAAGGACACAGTTCTCAAATCCACTTTTACAATGGTGTCGGTGCAGGGCAGAACAAAGAAAAGTCCTACAAAAGGAGAAGACAGGGACCCTGCATTCACTGTATCCATCCTAGTCAAAAAGTCATTTGAGAATCCAATTGGACAACCCTACACCTAGACATCCAGGTGAGAGACCAGACTCTCACCACTGTAGCTGAGCCAGAGGCCAGGAGGTGACCGGTTAACACAAATTTGAGGTTCCAGTTTGCTTCTTTTTTTTTATTTCATCAAGCTGTGATAATGTGATAATATGACACAGTGCTTTATAACTTCTGGTGGCACAATGGTTAACACTGTCACAGCAAGAAGGTCCTGGGTTTGAATCTCAGTCCTGGTCTGTTCTGTGTCGAGTTTGCATGTTTTTCCCAGTTTCGAATGGGGGTGCTCCTTTTTTCTTCTACGTAAAAGGGTAAAAGGGTTGGTTTTAAAAGATTACAGATCCGCATCGGATCGTAGTTTGGAACCCACTTCCATAATGGTCTCCACATTGTATGTTGCAGTACAACAAGCAATACTTTCAATAACGCACCTGGTCCTTTGGGTTTCTTGTCTGCGATCCGACCAAGTCTAAAAATGACAGCTCTCTCATACTCCTGGACTATCTGGATGTTGGAGACATAACACACCATGGCCATGAGCAAATCAAACAACCAAGGACCATGAGCAAGTCAACATAATGGAGTTCATGTATGTTCAAGGTGAGTGTCGGCATCAGCAACCAAATGCAAAATGATATGCCGATATATCAGGCCAATACTGGCCTTGTATTAAATATCAGGTATTGGTCAGTCAGTGTCGCCACCTCCGATATATGGAGGTTCCTGCCTGACCACAGCTACATTAAAATGACATTTATTCTCATTGCACATTTGAATTATTTATTTGATTATTCAATAATGTTTTTTGTAAATATTTCTTTTTTATCTAAAAGGTGTAATGTATCTCACTTCACTTTGGCATGAAAATGGTCAAATTAGATGTTGAATATTGGTCAGATATTGAATACTGGCACAAAATATCAGCAGTTCTAATACAAAGATATCGCTTTCTGCTTTTACGGCCTTATGTACCACTGTGAATATACTCTACCTTGACACACATGAATATTGTGATAGGGAAGGTGGCTGCAACAAAGATCAGGGATATGATGACCAACAGCCATCCGCAACATCCCAGCCTCCCTGAAGCCCGATCTGTAGAGGAAGTGGACAGCACTTAGCACTTAGTAATGATAGCAATCCAACAGCACTGACACAGAACAACCATCCTAGGCAGTATCAAAGTACTCCACACTCCATCACATAATGCAGTTAAAGAGCGTTTACGTACCTTCTATGTTGTCCGGAGTGCTGATCTGAATTTTACCTTGAGTAACCATCTCGGTCGTGGTGGTCGTTGCTGAGATCATTAGTAGCGTGCGGGTGTGATGTAGAGAAGGCAGCGATGGACTTGTTTACCCGTCTATTCTTTCTCCCAACGGGGTGTGGCTTATCCCCTTCCCTTATGGCCTGTTGCTGTCCATGAGACTGTGACACACACTCCCACTCGTGACTCTTGGATGTACCTATTGCATGGTAACGGCCAGGAAGAAACACAGATCCTCACCAACCTCTATAATACCCTTGCATTGGAAGTCTTGAGGTTGAGATGTATGATGTGTTTCTCCATTATATTTTTATAGCTACACAGAGGAATCAGCCACCTGATGAGTCTAGTTTATGAATAAACTATAGATGGTATCTTGACACCAGGCTGACGAAACATGATAGTTGTTGCAGCCACAAGATGATGTGATCACGTGTCTCCGCTGCCTTTTACTGGAAATTCAAACAACTTGAAACAATGATCTTCACACATTCGTCTGTTTTATTTAACAGCCATGGCCATTATTGTCTCCCTTTTCACAGTCTGGCAATGACGACTTCTTCCAAACGTTTCTTGTAACCATCAATGAGCTTCCTGCACCTTCCTGCTGGCAGTTTCTCCCACTCTTCAGTTGCATGCCGCTCCAGTTCTTCAGTGTTTGAAGGATTCTTTTGACTGCACATTTCAAGTCTCGCCATAGGCTCTCAATGGGATTGAGATCAGGACTCATCGCTTGCCACTCCAGAACAGTCCAACATTTTCTCTTGAACCATTCCTGGGTGCTTTTGGATGTGTGTTTTGGGTCATTGTCCTGCTGGAGGGCCCATGACCTTCAATTGACACCCTATTTTCTCACAATGGGTAGCACATTTCGCTCCAAAATGCCTTGGTAATCTTCCAATTTCATGATGCCCTTAATACATCCAAGACGTCCTGCACCCTAGAGGCAGCAAAGCAGCCCCACAGCATTATAGCACCTCCACCATAACTTACATTTCATCATCTGTACGCAAAGCGCTGATCTGCATTGCCAAAGAGCTCTAATTTGGTTTCATCGGTCCACAGAACATTTACCTAGAAGGATTAGGTTTGTTCAGGTGGCTCTTGGCAAAGATCAATCGGGCCTTCTTGTTTTTCTCTTTCAGCAGTGGGGTCTTCCATGGCCTCTGACCTTAAAGCCCTTCTTGGTTCAGTGTCTGGCATATGGTACGGGCTGAAACCATTACCCCAGACCTCTCCAGGTCAGCTTTCAGATCTTTGGATGTCATGCAAGGTGTTGTTTCAATGGCTCCCGCCAACATTCGATAATTTTACTCTTACCACCATGTCCTGGGAGAGTCTTAACAATTCCATTAGCAGCAAACTTCGTACTAACATTGCGAACTGTGGAAACAGGAATACCAAGGTCTCTAGAGATGCCTTAGAGCCTTGTTTGGTGATAATAGATTTCTGACATCCTCAGACTGCTCTTTTCTCTTCACCATTTTAACTGATGTCCAGGGAAGCAGAACAGATTGTTTTATCACTTTAAAAGAATAATTGGTTCAATTACATCATGTGGGCACCTGCAACCTGTCACAGGTGAGTTGAATTACACTGCAAACGAGAATCTATTTCCTCCAACAAAATGTATGTGAATTGTTCTAAAGGCCATGGACACTTTTACATTTTTAAACCATAAAAGATTTATTTTTATTCTTATTGTTTGATCATGTGGTGTTCTAAATCGATAGCTGAATGTGTGAAGACTGAAAGTTGTTTCAAAAGATATTGTACATTATCTGCATTAAATGCAATGCAGAACGGAGTACGAAATACACAAAATGTGAGATTTTGAGAGACAAACTGAGAGAGACAGAGAGAAAGGTGTGTGAAGGGGAAGTGAGAGAGATAGGGAGGCAGAGAGAGAAAGAGAGAAAAAGAGGGAAGAGGAGTGAGAGAGAGGGTGTGAGTGTGTGAAGGGGAAGTGAGAGAGATAGGGAGGCAGAGAGAGAAAGACAGACAGATAGGGAGGCAGAAAGAGAGACAGACAGAAAGAGGGAAAAGTAGGGAGACAGTGAGACAGATTTAGGAGGCAGGAGGGTGAAGGGAGACAAGCACACTTCAGAAATGTACCTGATCTACTTCACGTTTTATTATTATTATTAGTAGTAGTATTAATTACAGTATTTAAGAATAATGATCTACATAAAAAAACAATACAATAATAATTGTTATGATATGAAGTAGTAAACAGAGTGCGTGTGCACCACTGAGTCATGACTCAGCTAACATGTGAGCTGGGCATTCCCATGAGGCTGAGGTGGGTGGCAGGCACCCAATGTCCTCAGGGCCACAGAGATCCATCACCAGACAGTTTCAATATCATCCGTCTATTCAATCCATTTGCAGAATTCTCATTTGAGTTCTTGGGGCCCCGGACTTGAGACATCCATTTTGGATGACAAGACACTTTTTGGATCCTCACAACATGCATCATTTTCAGTAAGGCCCCTTTAATGCATCGTCACATGATGCTTGGTCGATGAGAGCCACACCCAGCAAGCACCAACTCGTTAAATGATGTGCATGTGATTCCAGGTTCAGTTGCTCAGAGTAGTCAGCTCATGTTTTTTGCTTTTGCACATTTCATTGTTTTAAAGTTGATTTCAAAATGCATTTATTTGTGACTGTTTCGTTTGATAAGTTTGAAAATAAACCTAGAATATGATATGAAAGTACACATTTCAACATTTCAAGTGTCAAAAACAGGAATAATTGTAAGTATTCAGTCCCTTGTTTCTTTTGGGCTAAATTTCCTTCATATCACAATCATGTTACTCAGAGTTCATGGTATTTCACAATATTCAATATTTCACAAGAATAGCGGAAGAACAGGTTCACTTCCCATTACTTTTTCTTGTGTAGTTTTACTATGAAAATCAGTGTGGAAATTAGACAGTAGCAACTCAGTATAAACTGCACCCACTTTATTTTCCCACATAGTAAAAGCAGGACAATGATTTTTAGCTTTGATGCCTCAGGAATCAGATTCAAATATCATCCATTCCTAAACCATGTATTCTACTTTACTCAGGTATTTTGACACCAGACTTTACACTCTTTCTGACATACTGAAGGGAAAAGCAATAGATGAGCTGCACATCTGGAACAGTTCTTATTCAAAACTTATAACTACCTATAGAGGAGGTCTTAAGAATAAATATGAAATGTTGACGCAATTTAACCAATCAAACAAGGCAGATGAATCGTTTTTCGGAGGGACTGCGAGTAGCAAATTACAGTTTCACCTTTAAATTCCAACACTAAATACATAAAAATCAAAGTTTGCAGTGATCAATTCCAACATACTGCCATTGTTGTTCCTTTCTGATTCAAACAGAATTCATCCTGGAATTTGCTGCCAAATAAAAAATGTTTTTGCTTCCAAAGAACTCCCAATGATGGATTATGGCTTCATATTGATCAGGATGTCTGTCAGTGGGATAGTTGATGGAGTTTTAAACTGAAGGGGTTGGATCAGCAGACGGTAATACGATTTTGAAGTACATATCGAATGACAATGAATAACAATCTAGGTGGGAGAGAAGTAGCTAAGAAATCATAAGAAATGAGTGAACAACTTGAAAACCTGTTTTACTTAACGAAGAAAATAACAATGAGCATTCAGTCAGGCTAGTTGAGCAAATAGTAGATAGTAAAATAGATAGTTAAGATCTGAGAGGAGTTAACCCTCTTAGAGGACAAATTAAACTGGCTGGTCCAATGCTGCAGGCCTTTTGAATCCTCGTTATAATTTGACTGGCAAATGTGGTAAAGGTGGGGCATCATCTATCATGTTGTAACATCTTCATAGGTAAAGGTAATGAAGTATTATATTGAAAGAGCGAAGACTAAATTGGATAAATTAAAGATTAAAGTCTTTATTTCAAATTACTGTGGCCCACACAGCACAGAAAAATGCAGTGTGTGATGATACTCTACCTCAGCCATACTGAACACCACTGTTGGCATTTAATCAAAGAAAAATCGGAATGTGCAACATTTAAAAATACAGATACTGGAGGACATGGCAGTGTTTCAGCAGAATACTTGTTTCAAGCGGACAGATGCGCCACATCAGGTGCCAAACCTCTCCATCATCGACTTGCGACTCAGCTCGTAAGCCAGGAAGAGGGCGCCATTGGCAGGGAATGTGCGTATCATGGTAGGAGTTAGACCCGAGTACAGTGCTCTGAATCCTGTGGGACAAAAGAGAGCAAAACAAGTAAACATGTTGCTCCTCACAGGCATGATGGTGTGGCAGTTATGGTCTTTCAAAGTTAGAAATGTTGCACCCTCATCTGGTAGCATCCCGCCAAGTTTCCGACACAGCCTGATCCATAGCCCACCCTGATTTCACAGCAGGGGGGACATTTATTAAACCTCTGCCATACAGTCAGTGGCCAATTTATTAGGTAACCTCTCCATTTGCACTTGTTCCTGCAGTCAGTGAGTCATGTGGCTATGACTCAGTACGTAAAGCATGCAGACAGGGTGGAAAGTGTCTAGAGTTCACTGAGAATGGTGCGATGAACAAAAACATCCCGCCAGAGAGGCTGAGCTTCATCAAAACCGGATGATGGAAAAGTGGAAAAACATTGTTTGATCCGCAAAAACCCCGGTTTCTGTCGTGACATACTGATGGCGGGGTCAGAATTTGACGTCAACAGCAGGAATGGTGGTGTAATGGTGTGGGGAATGTTTTCCTTGGCACACATCAGGCCTCTTACATGAGTGAATCTCCACAGCATACCTACACATTGTTGCTGACCAGCTGCATCCTTTCATGGCCACAGTCTACTATTTTTCAAATGGATACGTCCAAGCAGGATAATGTGCCATCGTCTCAAGATGACAGGAACATGACAGTGACTTTAGTTTACACAGTCCCTTTAGTCTGCACAGCACCTAGATCACAACCTAAGAGAGAACGGGACGATGCCACTGAAAAAGGTACTGAGTGACAAATATCAAGTCGACATGGACCGAGATCCCTGAGGGACATTTCCAGCACCTTGTTAAATGCATGCCTTGAAGAATTCAGGCTCCTATCCAGTACTACAGTAACGCAAATACAATGTACATTTTGTATATCCTGTATATATGTTGTGTTTTTTTACAGTCTCACATTTTTCTGATTTGTTATATATTGCATACAGTGCATTTTATTCAGATAACTGCTACTGGTTGATGTTTTAGATAGCTGAACATTATTTCTGCTATCAGACTGCATTGGAAAAATCTTGACATGATATCACGTTATCTACATTTGGCCAGTTATCGGCAGGAATGAGAACAATACACTGCCAAAGAACAAAAGGGGCCCAAAATGCAAGGTACAGTACCAACCAACCACAATCTATAAAGTATTTAGGGTGTTTTTTTCCCTGTTCAAATCTTACCCTCATTGCGTATGATACCCATGAAGGTCTTGATGAAGCCCTCTTGCCTCCCAGCTAAGGAATACACCTGGATCCTGGATTTGACACTGTCTATGGGGTAGATCACCAGCCAAAGACAGGCTCCCCCGAACCCACCACTGAACATGAGTGGAAGAATGCCTGCAAAGACAAGAATACTTTTGTGGGAGCAATCCGCACTGAACAACCACACCGAACAGTGTTTTACTTTCAGTTTCAGTTTTACTGTTCAACTACCAATATTACAACGACCTGCCTTACATTATGACTGGAATTTGGAGAATACCATACCGTACCTATGCCATCCTTGTCCATGCCCATGTACCGGGCGAACGTAGAGCGGCTAACTTCATAGGCCCCAAAAAAGCAGAAGTAACCTGGCATCTCCCTCACAATGGTGCTTGTGAAGCCTTGGTAGAAACCCAGGGGACCGTTCTTCTTTAACACCGTCTTCACTACGGTCCCCACTGTGCTGAAGTCACACCAGGAAAAAACACAACACAGTTAAAACCGTAATATGTGAAACCATACCTCCTGCTGGGCTCCAGTCCAAAATCTCACTGACCTCTTCTGTCCGCTCGCTATCTTGCCAGACGCCTCCATTTCATGCATGGCCTGGAGGCGACATTTCACCAGCTCTGTGGGGCACAACGCCACCGAGGAGAAGATGGAGGCTAGTGAGCCAGCACAAGCCTTCTGAATATCACTGATGGGGAATGACGAGGGGCACGGTGGAGGAAACAAACAAACAAAAAAACAACTTTTTTAGTGAGCATCGATCTCAGGTAAAGATCTTAGGTAAAAATCTTCAATACACAAGGAGGAAAGGGACAAGCTCCAGGCTGTACACCCTGACGTCATCACCAGAAACCAGAAACTGTATTTTACTGGATTCCTGACTGCATTTCCACGCACCCTCACATCACAGGGCGCTGGCTACCTGTCTATCCCAGCAGTTAAAAAGAAAACTGCAGGTAACAGAGCCTTTTGTTACCGGGCTCCCCATCTCGAACAGTCTGCCGGCCTCAATCAGACAGGCAGGCTTTATCGAAATCTTTAAGTCAAGGTTAAAAACCTACTTATTCTCTTTATCATTTGACCAAACTTGGCCTTGTGCATTCATGGAGTGGCTCAGTCTCTTCACAGAGTAAGGCTAGACCAGGTTCCTGCCAATGGGCATTTAGCATTTTGCCTACATGTCCTGTTCTTCCAGTCTAACCTGCCTGTCCACTGACGGCGGTCATGTGTGTCTGTGTGACTGAGGTCTGCGTGGTCCACCACTCCTAGCATGACGCTGACTGAGCTGCTGTTTGCTGTGACGCCCCACATCAGGTCTGGATGTCCCACCCAAATTATGAACTATTATGTCTATTCTGTATAGTCTGATTGCCCAAACTCGGCATCTATTGCACACCATCATTTTGAAATACTTTTTTTTTTTTTTTAAACTTAATTTTAACGCTAGTTTGTCTCGTTCTGCTGGTTTAAGGACCAAAAAGGAGAGACGGTCAGTTGTTTAAGTTTTATATATATATTATATATTATATTATATATTGATATGTCAGATTGGTGCTCATCACTGCAGTATGTGTCCCCTTACCCAGTATATACACACACAAACACACACAGATATTAAGACTAATGACTCTATGAGTTTTACCAAAAACATGCAGACAAAGTCAAACCTGAGCGTTTCATCTCTACCCATCTTGGACGCATAGCGGACCACATCTTGGCAGAGGTTGTAACTTAGGAAGAGCACCGCGTTCTCACTGATGTTGGCTATAAGGGCCGGGGTTGTGCCCTGGTAGAGTCCACGCAGCCCCACCTCTCTGTAGATCGTCGCGAAGCAGTGGACGAAGCCACGATACATGGAAGGGAATGTCTGCATCTTCACCTTAGCAGTGTCAAACGGCTGGCCGCTCAGCACACAGGCTGTACCACCTTGGGGGGGGGGGGGCAGGATCAGATGATATGGGAAGATGTAATGAAAGACTTTGTAGAGAATTACATAACTGTCTACTAGTGTTAGATCAATATATTGTTTTGCTGCAGAGAGCTGGTAACCCAAACAGAGTTGCATTTGTAAAGGTTTTAAAAGGTGAGCTTTAGTGTCCCATGACCTAAATGCTGTTTCAGAGAAGAAGTTGTGGGGGGGGAACACTGAATATTTGCCATGAAAAGGAAAATAAAGATATTCAATATCGGCACAAAATATCAGCTATTGGCAGCGTCAATACAAAAATATCAATATTGGCCTTCAAAAACCCTTACTAGCAGATCCCTACAGTCTACAGTATATTGTACATGGAGGCAACAGTGGGGGCAGGACATCATATCGGCATGACTGGCTGATATCTGATAATTAATAATGATTAATAAGGTTACTCTCCTAAACCCAGAGGGAACAGGTTGTACTGTGCAGTAGGTTTCTTATTCAGTAGCATTCCACTCTGGCCTTCAGTACCGTCCCACACAAAGTTACATTGATTCATAGGTCATGTTAACATTGAGATCAGAATAGCACTTAATGGTTAAGGTGTTGCTGCATGTCTGGCAGACATCTCGGAGTGGATGTCGATGCACCACCTGAAGCTCAACCTGGACAAGACTGAGCTGGTGTTCCTCCCGGGGAAGGGCTGTCCGCACCGAGACCTGGCCATCACCATTGATAATGCTGTGGTGACGTCAACTCGGACTGCGAGGAATCTGGGTGTGACCCTGGACGACCAACTGTCGTTCTCGGCAAACATCGCATCAGTGACACGCTCCTGCAGATTCCTCCTCTACAACATCAGGAGGATTCGCCCCTTCCTCACTGACAAGGCAGCGCAGGTGCTCATCCAGGCTCTTGTCATCTCCCGCCTGGACTACTGCAACTCCCTCCTTGCTGGTGCCCCGGCGTTTGCCATCAGACCTCTGGAGCTTGTTCAGAAAGCTGCAGCTCGTCTGGTGTTCAACCGCCCCAAGTTCTCCCATACAACTACCCTTCTCCGTTCTCTACACTGGCTCCCTGTAGCAGCTCGCATCCAGTTCAAGACCCTGGTGCTAGCCTATAGGGCAGTGAAAGGAACAGCTCCTTCTTACCTCCAGGCTATGGTCAAGCCTTACACCCCCGCCCGACCACTTCGCTCTGCTGCCTCGAGGTGACTGGTTGCCCCGTCGCTCAGAGGGCCCTGCGGCCGATCTACACGGTCACAGCTCTTCTCTGTCCTGGCCCCGCAGTGGTGGAATGAACTCCCCACTGATGTCAGGACAGCAGAGTCGCTGCCCATCTTTCGCCGCAGGCTGAAAACCCACCTCTTCAAGAAACACTACCCTGACTCTTCCTCTTAGCCATGCCTATTTGTCGTCAATTATGTGTCTGAGCTCTTGTTTATTGGCTCTTGTTTATATGATACTTATTTGTCTTAGCTCTTGTTTATTTGATTCTCTTATTTGTCTCATTTGTTTAAGATATAGTAGGTTGCTAACTTATTGCACTCTTACCTTAACACTAGTTATGCTCTTAGTTGCTTGTTTAGGAAGGAAATGCACTTACGATTTCTGGTGACTAGTAGTTTTCTTGCCTACCTATGTTGAATGCACTTATTGTAAGTCGCTTTGGATAAAAGCGTCTGCTAAATGACTGTAATGTAATGTAATGTGTAATTTCTTACACAGTTGGTCTAACACTAGTAGGCAGTTATGTAGTTCTTTACAAAGTCTAACAACAAAATTCTTCATCTTAAATCGTATCCAATGGGGGTCTGTGGTCTATTTATTTGGGGCCCCTTGGGAAAAGAAAGCTTGGGAACCCCTATATTAGAGTAGGCCACATTCTCTATAGGGCACATTGGTGCACTTTCACAATTCCCATCATGGTTTTGACAGACAAGAGGACTTGTGGCCAAGGATAACCTACCTGCTGCTCCAGCCGAGAAATCGATGATTGCTTGAACTATGGGATGTGGAGCCATGATGATTCAATAGATGCGGTGGACCTGATAAAATACAATGAGTAAATATGGATACTATACAAATTTCACAGCAAAACTATGAATCCCTGTAGGAATATTAGGAATAATAGGAATATAACAGTGATACCAGGAGAAAAACAATGCCACGAAGTACAAGATCACTATACCCGCCATTGAGGACTACAAACACACTGTAAGTCCCTACAGGAAAATACTTTAAGTGTACTATTAAATGTAATATTACTTTAAGTGATTACTGCGTGAAACTACTCTGTGAACCTGATAGGAGTATTGCACTAAACCTGCACAGTTCCGTAGCTCTGCGGGAGTGCAGGAGCATTTTTTGGTGCAGCAATAAATACAAACAGTATCAGACGGACTACACGCCCACTATGTCATTTATTAACTCAGACGTTACCACTTCAG
Organism: Hoplostethus atlanticus; assembly: GCA_034670405.1. Classification (NCBI taxonomy): domain Eukaryota; kingdom Metazoa; phylum Chordata; class Actinopteri; order Trachichthyiformes; family Trachichthyidae; genus Hoplostethus; species Hoplostethus atlanticus. The sequence continues at coordinate 5,956,124 of JAXDDX010000003.1, read as the reverse complement.
CATCCCAATACTTCACCTCAGTAAAAGGTATTTTCTATGGTGCGAGAAGATAACTCAAGATAAATCTACAACTTACCTTTCCATCCAACCATGCCAAGCGAAAAAAAACTTTTACATTTCTTACTTCCGTTTTCTTGGCAGTGTCCTCTCAAGTTCTTTGGCGGATACGTCGTTCGAGCCGTGCGTAAAAGTGCGCGCGTTTACGCACATCAAGCGCATAGACACGCCAAGCCACATATGCCAAGCCAGGCAGAGAGGGATAGAATAATACCGGAAGTTTTCCTATTTTCTCCAAAATAAAAGCATATAATTTGTCATGGGGATAAGCGCCTGGGTGTATAGAAGTCCGGGGTCGAGAACAACAAGAACTGTATTGAAATATTCAGAGGAAGCAGTGCAGTAAATATGGAGTGATACTTTAGCTGTAAAGTATATGCTATGTATTAGTAGTAGTGTGGTGCATGGTAGGCTATTTCGTGATGAAAGAATGAACAAATACATTCAGGGCTGAAAACTTAATATCTGCAGACTAAAAAATGACAACAAAAAAACGCAGGTTCCTCCTTAAATATAACCTTTATTTTCACTTTGATGCTTTGTATTACCCAAAAGAAACTTGCAACACGTTTGTCAACGTGAGTGTTATTTTGGAAATTGTGACAGAAACTGTATATTTTCATACAAGGTAGTTTGGCGCTAGTGTCGGACCAGACTCGTAGGTTATACCCAACGTTTGAGCTGATAAATTACACCAGATTGTCGTAGTAGTAGAGTGATGAACTACACCATGCCTTGCGTTGATCTTAGTCGCGTTTAGAAAATAATGGCGGAAGAGAATAAACGTATTGTGATGCCTCTTTGGTTGTATAGCGTAATACTTTAACATGGCCACAAGATGGCATCCCACTCCATAGTTGGCCGTATACAGCTCTTGATTTTTCTACGTTGGGACGCTAATCTCGGTGCAACACAACTCTGCTCCAATTACTTTTTACAAAGATGATATTGGTTTATCAGGAGCCTCAAGTTTATTTTTCCTCCTCATGGCTTTATTATTTCAAATGGGATTATTGGTAATCATTGCATCTAATACCTAACCGTATTCATATAATGTGCAGAATATAGAATAATCTATTTTATAAGATTACTCCCTATTATAACCTGTGCCAAACTCTTAGGGGCTTGGTTTATTGGCGTTCAGAGTTACTGTTAATCTTTTGTATTGAAGTGCAGGTACACACATTTCCGCCTGTGAACATCCTCTTGTACCATAATAACACTCACTAAAACAATTTCCTTTTAATCATAGCTGGTTATACAGCAGAGCAGGCCAGCAGCAAGCCAACAGCTAAAGTAAGTTTTTGTTGTTTTACTTTCATTTGGTTCAGGAGAGCAAATCTACCCACCTTTTACATCACGTCTTAAAACCTATTTACAGGCTTTGCTCCTTTCTATTCTATTGCTATTATTTTTACTATAATATTTTTTACAATATTCTTATCTGTTTGATAAGTTATCCTTGTTTTTACTTGTTTTGATTAATTAACACTTTGTAAACTGTTTTTTAAAATGATACACAAATAAAATATTATTATATAATTATTAGTTGTTGTATTAGCATTGTTGGGCAGTAATGCGCTACAGCAATGTCATTACACTTACCAGTAACGATTAGTGTAACGGATTACTATTTCAATTTTATTAATCATATTAGTTATCAATTAAAAATAACTTGTTACTTTTGTTATCACCCACTCCAAATATCACATAGAATTTGAATTATCCAAAAACTAAGATTTACCCCATGTCCCAATTCGTTTTGGTGAATTAGTCAGAAAAGTTTACTTTCCGGGTGGAAGTATTCCCACTACTTTGATTTTTATCGGAAAAAAAGGATGACGAAAACATTGACATCAACAATAATTGATTCCCCCGATCATTCACAGGAGAACTAACTGCGTTATCCTGATTACTGGAGGTAAGAGAGGATGCAACCGTCAGTTTTGGATATGTAACGGGAAAGTATTTTTTTAGTAGTAGTAGTTTTAGTAGTGTAACGATTCCCCGCTCGCTCCCAGGGAGTAATATGAAATGAGTAATGAGTGGTAAGAGTCATGAGTGGTAAGTTACTTTCTGAGAAACGAGCCCAACACTGGCGGTGGCAGAACGTTTCAAGTTGTGTTTTTCTTCTTTTTCCCAGATAAGATGTTTACTAGGTGAAAGAATGAAAACAGGACCATTTCCCCCCCCCTCACACTTTAGATGTCTGTCATTGGCTCTTTTCTGATGTCAGTCAAATGTGGGCGGTATCAGCTGACAAATGATAGTTCCAGTAAATCCTCTCGTGCTGTACAACACACAGAGTCAACAGGCTGTACGGAGAGCAGCGGAATATCACTACGACTGGATAAAAAAAAAAATACAAACCGGCAGGTCAACAAACTGCACTTAGACAACTTTTTTTTTTCATGAAAGGCCTTTTTAGAAACCAACCTTTTCCTCATTGTTGACTATTACTGTCTTGGGATGTGACTTTCCATGTTTCAACGCACAGCGGAGTATTTTTCCTGAACAGATTCATCTTGTTGTCGCTCACATTGCCGCCGCGAATTTACTACTTTTTGTGACAGATTTCTTACGTTACATGACATTATAACAGTCAGCTCCGTTATCCCTCAACCATGGCGGAAGCGGCCCAGCCACACTTAGTGGAAATCGACCCGGATTTTGAGCCCCTGTCGCGGCCCCGGTCGTGCACTTGGCCCCTGCCCCGGCCGGAGTTCATCAACCCGGGCGACTCCAACACATCATCCCCGGTCCCGTCTGTGAAACAGGAGCCCGCCGGCAACGCTGAATTCATCAACAACCTCAGCTTGTTAGAGGAGACCGAAGACTTTTCGGAGCAGAAGCCCGTCATCTTGTGCAGTGATTTCCAGTGCCAGGAGAACTGCGTCCACCAGCAACCTCCACAGCAACATCAGCAGCAACATCAGCAGCAGCAGCAACACCCGAGCCCGCAACTCCCGCATCAGCAGCAGGTGCCTCTGCTCTCCTCCCCGGTCGGCTCGTCGTCCTCGGCGGCCGCGGCCGCTGCTACCGCCGCTGCCCAGAGGAAGAGCAGCTCCTCCCGTAGAAACGCGTGGGGGAATATGTCATATGCAGATCTCATAACCAAAGCTATCGAAAGTTCCCCGGAGAGCCGTCTCACCTTGTCGCAGATTTATGACTGGATGGTGAAGAGTGTGCCTTATTTTAAGGACAAAGGAGACAGTAATAGCTCTGCTGGATGGAAGGTAAGCTTTCATGGTCACTCTTCCATCCTAACACCAACACAGATGTGTGTGTGGGGTCCACATCAGGCATGGTAACAGTTACTTTATACCTAATGAACAGTTTGTTTATGGCAGTTAATTGGTTGTGATCTACTTGTTTCACCCATGAAAATAGACCCATATTTGATTGATCTCCACATACAAATATATATATATATTTATGAATGGGCCCACACCTTTTGCCCATATCCTATTCCTTCACAACAATGAGGTGTTTTTCTGTGATACTTTTTAGTGACTTTATAGTGACTTTTTTGTGCTTCATGGTGTCATTATAACATGTAATATTCCTATAGGGACTTTGTTTGGATAGTGCCCTCCCTCTTAAATAAGGGTTTCCACTTTGACAAATGACCATGCATGGCGAGTTAGTGACTGTTCCCTTGTTTATTGTGTGCTCCATTCATGGTCTTGTGAAACCTCGTCTCTCATTGTCATCCGTCCAGTTCATGGCAATTCAGTAAACTGACTGACTGCTATTACAACCTTAGACGGTCATCTGACTTTTCCCTGCAGTATGTGTTTGATATGTGAGTCTGCTGACTCAACAGGAGGCTTTCTCTGCCTTGTTGCATCCCTCAATGTGTTATTCATACTGCTGTGTGTTCCGGCCCTACAAAGTCTGGACAGCAGTATTCTCCCCTCTAATAATTCAAATTGTGTAGTAGAATAAAGTAAAGGTCACTCTGTTCTATATTTAAGTATCTGCCTTGAATGAAGCAGTGTTTGTACATCCATTGGCTAAGAAACCTGTTAGATACCAGACGCACTAATGTGTTATGGAAACTGTCCAAAACGTTACACAAGAGAAGAATTAAAATTTCTGATGTGGTGTGACAGGGCCTCCCGCTGAACGCTATTGTAGGGCGTAAACCTCACTTTGAAGACACATAGTTTCAGTTGTGTCTGACAAAAAATTGATGACAGTCTAGTCTCGCTGCAGGAAATCATATTGAGACTGCAGTCACGTAGTGAGAGATTTATTATGGCATCCTTCTGTTACAGGCTATTTAAGTTGCCTATTAAAGTTAAAGCAGTTGTTACATGAGTTGTTTATGAAGAAGCAGGCAAATATAGCTTCCCCTGACAGAGCGAAGTCCCATATTTGAGTCATGTGCTGTGATGACACAGTCATGTTGGTATATTAGTTATATCAACACAGATATTCTCAGAAAGAATCTCATTGCAACCCTCACATGGCAGTCCATTTTTCAACCTTATTTATCCAGGGAGAGTTGCCTGAGCACACGTGCTCTTTTTCAGCAACACCCTGCTTCATATTCATACATTTACCTCAGTGTTTACAAAAGGCACAAAACTCATGTTGAACTGTCACGCATAGTACTGTCAGTCAAATAATGTGAGAGTGGAAAAATCCCTTCAGTCCACTCCACTGAAAGAAGCACAGTCAACAAAGCTGGTAGTGGATACATGTGGTGCTAAGGTGGTGTTATTGTCCAAATGTGTTTTGGGCCTTTAAAGAAAATACCTGTGTTTTCTCGTCATTGGCCATATTTCCTTCATCATATTTCTACTTTACATTGCCATTAGGCCCTTTGCTATTATATGGCTTTGTTATGATTTGGGGGCAGGGTCTTTTTACTGACTGATGACACCATAAATCAGTGTCACCTATACAAAACAGACTTGGAGCTAAGCTCTGCAGTGTTTCTGATATAAACAGTATGTATGAAATAAAACTTCACAGTAGGGCTGTGCCATATCATATCGTTCACGATAGTACCGGTATAAATTTGTACAAGAAAAAAAAGTGTGATATCATGATATTAACGATACAGCAAATTACCCTGAAATATCGTGATATTATTTTAAGGCTATATCACCCACCCCTACTTCACAGTGGACTATTATAAAAGTACCCCAGTGGATTGTACCTGTTATGGGCTTTGATTCAAATGCTACTCAAGTACAACACCTGAGAGCTTGCTGCAAGTTACTGCTTGAAAAGAATAAGGCCGTTACTTCCCAGCAAACACTCAATACCACTCAAATTCCCAATAATTTGGCTTTCAAATTTGAGGTGGGTGTCTTTTAATGGGACTTTAAAACTGAATGGGATCCTCTAGACAGTGTGAGGTAGGGCAAGATTGAATTACTTGGCTCACGATATCTATTGAGTAACAGTCAAGGTGAGCCTGAAGTAGTGGAGAAATGATAGAGATAACTCAGGACTGGTGTTGGTAGGGCTATCCTCTCCATTACTATTACTACTAAACAATGATATCACCTGCGGTTTTGCAGATCACTATGTCGATTGGGCATAAAAATGTCAGCAGTAGTTCCACCCCCATGATGATTAACAGAGCTTTAGTCAACCGTTGTACAATGTTACTCATTGCTAACAGTGTAATTATGAAGTTATTATATAGCAGAAAGTAATTAAGACACAGGATTGTGAGTTGAGTTATCATCTCACCACAATTTAATATTGAACTAGCAATATTCTCTCCCATAGTAGATCATTTCCATCTCACGTAGCATGTAAGAGATTAAAACAATATATGTGTGACCATATCTTTATTTTTGTTGCACAGCCATACAAATGGAATGTTGTTCGTTATTGAAACACCTAAGTAGACTGTTAAGTCTCCCACCATCAATCCGTCTGCCTTTGGTCGGCATCCGTTCAGCAGTAATTGTGTGAGTGGCGGTCCAGACTGCCTTGGAAAGGGGCACTCAGCCACCGCATGGGCTTGCCTCTTGTCTTGCCATGTTGGGGGTGTGGACTGAGTAATACTGTGGGAAAGCAAAGTGGCATTCACCACTGCTAGCAGAGTTATTCATAGAGCTCCCCTCAGTTCCACTCAGGGGGGCTATCACACATTGTCTCTCTAGAGCTAGCCTACTTATATGCCGAGGAGAGGGCTGGAGAGGACTTGAGAAGAAGGCTTATGGCGGTCAAGATGACATTGTGAGTGATAATTCTGTGGTGTGCCATGTGTTTTTCTGCTCTGTTGTTTCTTCACCAATGGTAATTTGACTCAAAAAAACGAAATGGTCTAATAAATTAATCAGCGTTTCAAACCTTGGTTCGCTCCATTCAAAACTCAACAAGAGGGTTTTTTTCAGTGCGTATCAGTTGGAATAGATAAACACATTTGTATAAAACTACAAATTTCCTAGTAAATATCGTTGGTTTTTCTCTGCTCCAACATGCTCCAGCCTGGTTTTGTCCTTCCTCGACTGATGTGACATGACTGATTGGAACTATGAGAATATGTAAATTGCATGGCGGACCTCATTCAAAAGACATCAGCCTTGCAAAGTGGCACTAGAAATTTAAGAAAAGGACTCCAACAGAATAATCTCTGGTTCTGAAGGAGAGGACAAACACCGTTGATAAGGAGAACTTTACATATTGTATGATTTGTGGAAGTAGTGTCTGAATCCCAAACGAGCATTCAGTAATATTTGGGCTCTATTGTGTCGTGACTCCTCTTGTGAGGTCATAATGACCTCTAAGGCACTAGAGGATCTCAGGCTTCTTAGTAAGTGCAAATGACGTTTTGACCCTTTGAAAAATCAGAAATGATTTACTTTTGGTTAAATCTCTCCAAAGTCACCAAGACGCCTCTATCCACATGACTGTCCCCTTTCTGAGAAGACCAGACACCCTTACAGTGGACCAGCCGAGGCACATAAAGATTTCATTAAGCTATGATTAAGACTGTCTGGTCTGTGACGTGTGTGCCTAGCCAGTTTAGCAGTACTCCTGATCCTCTACAGTTAGTCGTGTCTGAAGTGACTCATGGCATCCTCCACATTTCTCAGGCCGTCTGCGGTAGTGTGAATTTTGAGGACAGTTGTGCCAGGTGGGACCAGCTTGGAGAAACTCTCCGAGTGGACTGGACGCTGGCCCAGGTGGAGGACGGCTTCCAACAGGAAGGACAACAGATGGCACAAATTATGTATCACCAAAACCCCTTTGCAACACTGACTATTTACTTCCGATTTCCATAATAGACTGCTGGAACTGTAACATTAAAATTCAGTTAGATTCAGCTCTAACTGCATCCGTCTCTCCTGCTGGCAGGGTTTTCCCTTGATTTCATTGTGTAACATGTTATGAAGTCTGCAGTTTACTCAGCAAGGTATTACAAACAGTCTCAGGCCATCATACGCACTCAAAACACACACATACATACACATGCGTGACACAATATATACAGTATCCATGCATACTCGCATACCTGCCACGAATCTGTTGTTTTTTCTCTACTATATGTACGTCACCTCGGAGTAAATATTTGATTTCAGCCAGTGGAGCTGGACGGCTCAGGTGCTCTTTGATGTCAGTATCGGGATCAATTCAGTCGTAGGTTCTCTCTGTACGCTGTGCTCTCTTGACCTGACATTCCTTAGCCTATGCTGGTAAACACTCCCATGGATCTCAAAACAAACAGCGATGCAGAGTACAAACATGTAGGTTTGAGCAGATTGTACAGCAAGTGACACGCAGGTCATTACCGTGTAAATGCACCCATTGACTCTTAGTATTACAGTAAACATTGTAGGTATCGAGAGTAGAGGCTCAGATGTTGTAGATACCTATTCTAGTTTGTCTTTGTAGCCAAGTTGTAGATTAGATTGACCGCTTTTGATCAACATTCGAAAAAAGACTTGCACTGACTGCACATTATGAAGTGTCCAGCTGAATCACCGCAGCGCCTGACAGGCTTCAAGCTCCCTGCTTTGCTTTTTTCTCTGAGTTTGAATGTGTGCTAGTAGGGCAGGGTACTGAGTAGAACAGCAGTCCTCCTGTGTCTCCTGGATAGACACCCCTCCCTCCTCCCGAGGCGGCCAGGGAGTCCAACCTTGGCGCTGCCCCAAGACATGAGGGGCAGCTGTGTTTCTCAGGCAAAGAGCTGGAGAAGTACTCCTCACCCTCCTCCCCATTTCCTGCCCACGCCGCCTGCCTCTCCATTCCTGTTTTTTTGCCTCTGCACAGAGCTGGCCACACTCAGTGTTTTGAAGGGTTACAATCCCCCCTGTCAAACCCTAAGGAGTAAACGTCTTGCTGTCTCCAGAGAGAGAAAAGAGAGAGAGAGAGAGAGGGGGAGAGCGAGAACAGCAGCAGAGACAGAGAATGCTCCAAGTTCAGACTGGGTGACACTTACTAAGAGTTGCATAACGAGACATTTACTGGAATCAGGGAGCCGCAGGCCAAAGTCTGGTGCCACTGGTTAGTCAGCGGAACTGTGAGGCACTGTGTTAGAGATATGTGGGACGCTACTCTCCTGTGTGTGCACATAACCTAGGCCTCATAATTAAAGCCCTGCTGCTGGCAGATGTACAGACACGATGGCAGACAGACAGGCCGACACAGGGTACATTCCAGCACAGGCTTTTTTTTGTATCTTTTTTTTTTTTTATTGTGGCATGATATTCTTCCTTTCCTTCTCCCCTGTTGATTTTAATCCAGTATCTTCTTACAACTGTCCTTTTCCCCTCCTTTTTTTCATATTACTTAGTGCTTTTTGATGTGCTAAATCACCATTCCTGGCACACCACAGGTAGCAGTCTTAAAAAAAACCAGCTGTGTATTATCGAAGAGGACTACCCATTACTCTATATAAAACATTAGAGTAGGTCAACTTGTTTGGCTGTAATTGGTTCAGCATAGTAGAAAATAAGCTGTGATAAAGTGATATAACTGTGATATAACTGCATTTCCACATTGATTGGGCAATAGTGGAAAACTAGTAGCCCAACTGATTATTTCACAACCACTTGTTTTCCTTCTGTCCTGCTCATCTCCACATTTGTTTACCTCTCAGCCCCGTAGTGACTGAAAGGGAGGCAGGTGTTATACCCCCCCCCCCCCCCCCCCCCCCCCCCCCCCCTCTCTCTCTCACTCATCTGGCAATATTTTAGAATACTAATCTGACTAATCAGACCTAAAAAAAAACCCCATAAAAAGCACAAGTGGAATAAAAGCAGGTCAGTGCAGTGTGGGGATACCGAATGGTTTACGTGCGAGACCGGTATGTGTGTGTCAGGTTTATTCGGTGGCTGCAGCCATTCCATTGCTGTGAACTCACACCCCTTTATCTAACCTCAAGCAAGTATTGACAGATGCTTCCACGTGCCAGTGTCTGGGTCACTGTTCAACAATAGACCTTTAACGGCTTGTCCAAAATGCCATGGGGGGGGATGCCAGTGGGTAGTGGACTTGGGCTGCGAGCCACATCCCACCTAGGGTCTTGTCCCTGCCTACGTGTTTGTGTCTGTCTAGCTTTTCGGTCTGGCTTGTCTGCCTGGTGTCTTAGAGGCGTAGTAGTTGCAGGCCCGTGTCGAAAAAAGGTCAGACGCTTAGCAAGATTCGGTTTGGTCACCGCAGTAATCAGTCCCCCGGCTGTATGGCGGAGACAATGATAAGAGGTTAATAGAAGTGGCAGATAACTTAATGTCGCTTTAATTGAATGAACTCAACTGAATCATCAAGAATGCGTGCATAGGTGTTTGTATCAGCCTGTCTTTATGTCTTGGATATTGACGTAACAGAAAGCCTGGAGCACTGATCTGTCAGTTTGCTTTCTGGCAATAGACCAGGGCACAGATCACATCCTCATGATTCAGTTTACCGTCCCTAGCCCAGAGATTGAAAGCCATAAAAGTGGCAGGGGGAAGGTAGACTACTTTCCTCTTTTTTTTTCATATTTCATTTTGTTCCGTTTTGCTGGAGTTGAAAAAAATAGACAGATGACATCCAGGGCTATGTCCAGGTAAATAATCATTTAGAGGTAGTCAGGCTAGGGTGAGTCAGAATGGTGTTGTGTTTTTCTGAGACCACGTGACCTCTTCTGGCATTGGGTATGCCGAGGCAGGGGCACTGCCCTCACATTTCTCCCGTGAATCTCATCAAAGGAAAAAAATAGTGGTAAAATCACAGGGGGGCAACTGGATGACCTCAGTTGTGAACGTAGCGCTGTTGTCATGGTTTGAGAAGACCACGATTGTTTTTTTTACATAGATTCTGTATTGTTTCGCCATATAGAGAAGTGAAATCCCTTCACACTTGCACGTGAAAAATGATGTGTCTCATCTATTTTTCATCACTAACAATAACAGGAGTGTGCGTGTGTGTGTGTGTGTGTGTGTACTGACTGCAGACGCATTCACAGGGTGCTGCGTAGAGCAACAGTTTTACGGGACCGCTCACTGCACAGGGCCCCAAACCGCAGGCATTACCCAGACCCACATTGTTGTGCAACTCCCGCCCTAAAGCGATTATGCACGGTGCCTGTCAGACTGGCCCGGCATTATGACACAATCACACATGCATTCAGCCCTCCATCACATACGTACACACTCACTCAAACCCTTTACTTGACTGACACTGGTGCAAATTCAAGTGCGCACCACCGGATCTCCACTTCTGTTGACACGGCAAATTAAGAGCTTGTGCAAGGTCAAAGTGCGTAAAGTAAATGTGAACGAGCCTCCTCGTTGTCTTTTTGTTCTCTGTCTCTTTGGCCAACATTGTGGAAATTCCTTTAAGGATCACTGAGTTTTTCCTCATCTCATGTGTATGCCAATCTCTTTACATTGACCCATGTTGTTTACTGATTTCACCCGTCTCCAATTCATTATTTTTGTAGTTCAGTTACATACTATACAGTTTCAAAGTGTAACTGAACCACCCTCAGGAGTGTTAATTTTAGGTTTTGCATTGGTGTCGCAACATATTTTCATTGTCTGCTGTATAGCGTGCTTCATTGCTGACGTGTGTACGAAAGAAACACATGGAGGAGGGGAGGTTACCAACGGTTAAAAGGTACACTATGTAAGATTTATGTACAGTAGCACCCCCTGCAGGCGCAAAGATGAATGATGAATCTAAATCAAAACAAAGACAGTTCAATGTTTTTTTTCTTTCATTTTAATAAGTTTAATAATTATACTACGGCATCAAAACAGACAATTTTTACCTAATTATTGACATGCGATAACGTTACCTCTCCCCTATGAGCTGTGTTGGATAACTCTGCTTTGTACATGTATTAACAGAATAAAATATAAACACAATATAAACTACACCAAATGTAAGTCCTCCATTCCTAATTTCTCTGCAAATTGGTTGGCTAAACTTTGCCACAGTTAGCATAACAGATGCGCAGCTTATAATGCTGGTAGCATCCTGCCACTACAGCAGCGTAGCGTAGCAGCAATCATAACCTTAGCCCTGTTAGCTACTTAGCCCTGTAAGTATGTAATGGAAACACGTTATGAACCAACTGGGATTATCAGGCTCAGTCAGCTCTGCATGGTTCTGTGTAACGGAAATGACGTATTAGATCTAGTTACTAGGGCTAGACTAGTTTCCCTGATTGCAATAATCCAGATAACAGACGTTAGAGAACGTAACTTGTGCTTACCTGTCTAGGAGAAAAACATCCGTTTGAATTTCTTTGGTCTGTCTCAAGTTCCTCCATCTTTCATTGGCAATACCAATGTTTTTTCTTGTGTTTGACCTTGCTCTATCAAAGGCAATTTGGGAGGCATATCGGAGCTTTTTGGTCTTACGACCCGCTGTTCTTCCACCATATTTTGTACTACGCACCCATCATTGGAGGAGGCGGAGCTTGTTGAGCCTGGGTGGTTATAAGGAGTGGTAGGGGCTCCGGCTATAGGAGAGGAGCTTTTTTTTTACTGTGCCTAAAAAATACATTGAGCTGAATAACAATAACAAACCAAACAAATGGAGAATGAATAGATTAGATGTCCATCCCTCCACCATGTCTTTTGACCTACTGAGAAGATTGTAGACTAGATTAAAATGAAAAGACTGACTTTAAGTTTTGCTTGAGATTAGTTTCTTCTTGCATAAAATAGTGTAAATTGTATAAAATAGGCAGAAGGAGCGAAACTGAACAAAGATCAGTGTTGTAGGTCCAATATCTAATTCTGAAAACAATTTCCAAAACAAGTGTTGTCCAAAGAGTGATTTCATCATTTTTAGAGTGACAGATCGCTGAGACAGACAAAAATGTTGGTCTCTGGAGAGTTTTAGCCTCACATGCTGCAAGATTGTTCCATTCAACATTTCTGACAAGGCAGTGGATGGAAGTCATGTTGTGGAGGGTAGATGCGCTGTAAGGAGAGGGGATCAGCATGCTGTGGGGCATCTCAGGGGTAAACTGGGGGTTATTTGTTCAGTCCAGTTTGGCTCCCCATTTCTCCTGGTGGATTCCAGGAATACAGCAGCGCCAGTCAGCCAGATTAAACGTGTAACCACATGTGGACTTATTTTTCTCTCAATGAATCATTCATGTTATGTAGATCTCAACCTGGGTGGAAAGTGCAGAGGGGGAGAATTACTTCCTTATTGATATGTTCACACTAGGTTTAGAGGTGTGATTTTAAGAATTCAAAACAAAATCCATATTTCTGTCTCTATGTAAGGCCATCATTTCATTTTTAATGTTCATGTTTGGTGTTTATTTCGCTGGCTTTTACACAAAATTGAGAAATATGAGATGAAGAGTTGGCATACAACCATATAAGCAAAATGAATACTACTACGTTCTCTTCAACCATAGTGACATTTCTGGTATCGTGGTATACAGTGGTAGCATCTATGCATCTATCCTGCATTAGTACTGCAGCTGCACTGCGGCATGTTTTTCTGCCAAATATTGTAAAGTAGACACGTTTTTTTTCTTCTCTAATGAAAAGTGAGCAGTGCATAGTGCATTAATGATATAATGCACTATACATGATGGTATTTTGTACGTGGGCACACAGTTTGACTGCAGTGATTGCATGAATTATCTCTGTTAGCCTTTCTATTACCTGCCCTTCCTCCTCCTCCTCCTCCTCCTCTTCCTCTTGAGATGGAGGTGATGCACATTTCAACCCATGGTTCACAGGAAGTGGGTACTGAAATCAGGTCGCGCTATGTGGCACCATGGTAATGATGTCATCAGGAGCAGAAGTAACACCGATGTGACGCCGGCTTCGGTGGCTTCTTCCTTTTTATGCACTTCCTCCACTTTTTCATCTTTCCTCTTCGCTCCCCTCACTGCGTCCACACTTTTCATGAATTTACATGATATTACTTTCCATTTAAAGTACATGCATTTGGTTCTTATTATTTGATTTTATTTACCATTTTATTTCTGAAAGGTAGAACTTGAAACACATACAGGATCAGTGACATATAATATCTATACTGTTCTTGAACTCTTATTTATTATATAGAATAATATCCCTTAAATATATAGATTTAAATTCAGAAGGCCCCAAGAATATATATCCTGAATACCTGAAGCACTAGTATTCAGATAACTCGAGCCAAAGCAAGTGCTGGAACGAGGCTTTGCTTCCCCTTGTCTGACCTGTACGAGTGCCAGCTTTGTAGTCTGACAGGATGGTGTGCCCAGGTCTTGGTGCACTGAGTAAGCATAGCCTGCTAAAATGTCAAATTTGCCATCTACTGTCCCTCACAAAAATGTGAGTCACCGTTACGCCAAGGCTTTGTAAAATATTTATAGGAGTATATTTTGGGTGTTGGGGAACTGTTTATAGTCGGCCGGTCCACCAGTTTCACTTTATACCTTGGTAAAAAAAAAACATGGTAATGATACTGTTGCCATGATTACGTGTCATTACTGATGTGTGATACACATGCAATAGACACACATGCTATGCCAAGTAGCTATTTAGCACGCTATGCTACAGAATCACAAAAATCACACTCAGTATAACAGCAGCAAGGCCAGACAGTCAAGCTTTGGGTGAAGCCAGAAAGTATAAAGATTTTAATTTTTAATTTTTTGTTGAACAAAATGTGTTTTTGCAATGCAAAACATGCAGTGAGAGAATTTTACTATATTTTAGCACTAGCACATTTCTAGCAAGTTTTGGTTAATACCAATATGAAAACTGGATACCTGCCCTTACCTAGTTATGATACAATACTCCTTCCCTTGAATAAAGTACTCTCTCTCTCTCTCTCTCTCTCTCTCTCTCTCTCTCTCTCTCTCTCTCTCTCTCTCTCTCTCTCTCTCTCTCTCTCTCTCTCTCTCTCTCTCTCTCTCTCTCTCTCTCTCTCTGAGATGAGTATATATGTTTGTCATGTGTCACATCTTCCTGTCATTTCCTTTTCATAATGAGCCCAGCGGCAACAAAAACCTTCCCAGTAAAAGGTCTATAATGGCTCCACTACCTCACATCAGGTTTTTCTCATGTTTTCTTTTCTCTGAAAGAGTTTTATGTGGAAGCGCATGAGTCATACTAAGGCCTAGAACTGGGAAACAGGTAGGTCCATTGCAACTCAACGTACAGACCTGAGAGCAGCAGGTATTATTTCATCAGCAAGTCTTTAAAAAGACTTTTCTTATTTGTTTGTCTCTGACATTCAACAAAAAATCTTATGGCCAGTTCACACATCTTGTAAACAGCTGGCAATGGATTACTTGGTGCTAAATTCTGACTATATTTAGGCTATGAGTATCAACTTCAATGAACTGATTGTGTCTCAAGATTATTATTAGACAGTCTGTTCCCACTTTCACTAGTTTCTGTTCATACCTTGAGGTAGTGCTGATGGGGGGTTTAAAGTGAAGGGACAATTAAAAATATCAGCTTTTTCTCCACCTCCATGCATACAGTAGCTACTACCCTGTACTACGCAATACTACCCTGTAGGTACTATGCACACACCCCTCTGCTTTACCAATAAAGGAGGCGTCACATAGAGTTAATTATAGTAGGTTAAGCATTTTTACTACTACAAACATTATTTGTGCAGCCCTTTTCAAAAAGATTGTTACAAAACGCTTTATACTTAATGTAAATAATAAAACACAACAGGAAGCAACCATAAGTACATTTAATAAGTTGTTCCCCAGTTATTAACCCAATCAACTCTAAACCTAAACCGTGGTTTATTTCCGGGACCAGAACCGACATCCATCAAGTAAAAACAGCTCTGGGATATCCCCATGTTTGCCAGGTTGAACTGGGGTAACAGTCTATGTGTGTGACCCCCCCCTCCCCCCACCTCCAGCAGGCCTATGGCCCCGGCTCACCACACAGATACCCAGTAGTGGTCCACACACTGCATCTTTATCCAGGCCCACGGCTGTGCAGGGACTAGCCCAGCCCAGCCACTCTGCTGATCATAGGCGAAAATATCCCTGCTCCACAGACACCGCTCTGTGCATTTACAGACTCGCATTGTGTTGCACATAGCAACACATGCACATATTTTACCATGGTAAGCTTAGCCGGCACAACCCGGCCCCTGTCTGTGCACACGGGTTGTGTGGTGCTTAGCTTAAATCTGTGACAAGAAATTAGAGAGCACAAGAGAGAGCTCAGCACGTAACCACCGTGCTGTAATGGCTCTTACGTTACTCCCCATTATCTCAAAAGTACGCCAGTCAGCATGGTACAGTCAGAAAGGCTGATCACATCATTTTGATCACTTACTCATCACTCATGACTGCTCACTCACTCTTTCACTTATTCCCATATCGTTAGATCAACTTGATGAGTTAACAGAGCTGGTTAGCATGTACAAACGGGTAGTAGTCATCAAATTAAACAGACAATGACTTTCCATTGATCCAAACAATGGATGTACCTGTTGTTTTTGAGACATTTATTCCTGCAGTCTTTCAAATAAAGGTTTTGAAGCTTTGACTGGCTGTGATCAACTTCCACTTGCTAGGTGGAACTGTAGTTCATGGAAACAAAATCACATGTGTAGGGAAACAAGGAAGCACAGATATCTGATTGGCTGATGACGGTTGATGGCGGCCGATGACCTCGAAAAGTTCTCAGCCGACCAGCTTGTTACCGTCACACACACCGGCCTCCCTGGTTGCCCAGCTCCATAGGAAATCAATGGACTTCCGGCGACTTGTTGATCATTCATTCACATTCAGCCAAGTTTGTTTTGGAGGGAATGACAGAGCCGGCTGAACCACAGGAAACAGCAGATTTGTCATTCTCTCGCCACACTGAGTTTGATACCTTAATGGGGGCAAGTCTTAAGTGGGAAATTGTTTCGAAGATACACAGTAGAGCTTTATCCACCATTGTAATCCCGCCGAAAAGGCCTACCTGGACGAGGGCCCCCTTTTTCCTTTTTCCTCTTGTTTTGCTCAGTCAGACCGCAGAGTTTTGATTAGGAAGTAGTGGCTCTTGAACCCACTGTTTCTTCAGCTCGTCCCCTGCGCTGCACCTACCAGGGCCTCATTCTCCAGTGTTTTGCATAGAGACCAGAGGCATCAGTAGGATCAGTATCAGGACTAGCCAGCTTTTCCTGTGCGGATACAATGGAGCAGGAAGTTTGCTAATAGCCCCTCCACTCCACCACTCTTCTCACACTATCATACAGCAATGAAAAGGTCCTGGAGTGTCAGATGGTGTGCTCATGCTCACGGCTTCATCTACAGTGTGTGTGTGTGAGTGTGTGTGTGTGTGTGTGTGTGTGTGTGAGAGAGAGAGGTGGGGTTCTGGTCTTTTCAGATTCCTTTGCAGAGGATTGTGAAAAGGAGATCCTGCCAGGGCGTCAGTAAATACATTTGCAGACAGATTTGCGTCTGCATGACTTGCGTTTTTGACGTTGCACCATCAATACGCCTCGCCATCTGCGATTTACAATAGAGTGTAATTCAGTATTTGACTATGATCCATTTTGAAGAGGTACTTTCCTGGAAGTCAGAAAACTGCTGCTCCTGCTCATATAACTCTAATGTGAATTTAGGAACTCCACACTGAGGGCCTCTGTGTCCGAGCCTCTTCTCTCCCTCGCTCTCCCAAATTGAATTAATTGAAGTTGACGTCAGTCGCTGAGAAAGGGTCCCTTTTGTGACCGTTTCGCTGCAGCACGAGTGTGCGATCAGCTGTGGCCGGTAGTGTACGTGCATGATGTCCTGGAGGAGAAACTGAAAAAGGACAAGGAAGGAATAGAGGACACGGAAAGGGGGGGAGGGATGGAAGGAGAGGGGAGAGGCAACCTATTTCTGTCTTGTGTCATATCCTAGGGTCAGATTCCATTTTTAATCTGAGACCTTTTTAAAAACAGAAATTATGGCTAAACAAATTTCTATTTATGTCGCCCCTTAACAGTGACGCGTCTATGCTTTTCTGTCCAGTCGAACCTCGGGCAATGTGCTGTGTTGCTTGGCTTTAATGATGACAACAATAATTTCCTCTCTCTGGTCTTTTTTTAATGAAACTGAGGGTGTAAATAATAAAAAAAGGGGCCTAAGGCTTTATATTTCCTGTGCACTGCTTTATTTCCACTGCCTTTCATGCTGTATTGACTTTTGTAAATAGGTCAGCGATTATCACTGGACAGTTCAGTATTGGTGCCGATGATAACTTATCAAACTACAAACATATGAAGTCACCATCGGGCATTCAGAATGTATCTTGGGGGTATGTCAACGTGAATGTGTATTGCTCATGTATTTATTCTTGCGCATGAGTGAGTGTGTGTGTGTGTGTGTGTGTGAGAGAGAGAGAGGGAGAGAGAGACAAAGGGAGGGAGAGAGACAGAGAGAGAGAGATTCCTAATGTGTAGCTGAGCGTGTATAAGATCAATAGCCCAGACTGTAGATGTGAGTAGCCAGACTGCGAGACAAACAGTACCTGTGACACTCCTGACCCGAGTTTCCAAGAAAATACCACACTAGACACCATTCACATTACAGACTAACTAGGTGTCAAATCTTTGTAACGACTGACAAAAGTACTACCTCGGGAGTAATGATATACCCCACCCGTTTTATACCCTTGTTGTGATGTCAGCGCTCATCGTCGGCTACCTTTCAGGCGTTTAAACCACCTTTGGGGCAAAAGATTTTCAATATGTGCTTTTAATAATAGTTTGGAAAAAGAAAACTGGCAAAACCTGCTCATCAGACACTCTGATGAACATGAACTATACAAAGTATTAGTAAATAGCTGTTGTATGTTAACAAAACCTCTGCAGGCAGGTTTTTCTTCAGAGAAAATCAAACATTACATTAAAGGCAAGGTGTCCCCAAACGTTTGACGGGCAGTGTGTATTGTAAAGCTGCAACATACTCGTTCAAACTCCAGCTCAGCAGTACTGTGGCTCTCCTCTGCACCTCACAGTGAACGGTGCCAAGCCAGGGATTTTCCCAGATAAGGTTTTTGGCCTCTTTATGGGAGCCATGGTTACATAAGACTAATGGCTGGCTGGTCCATGGCTCAGTGAATTAAGATGCTATGTACAATACAATGCCGGCATTTACAACATATGACCTACAGTAGTTTGTATAATGCCACGGTCTTTTGTATACTTTCACTGTGTTTACTGTCCAACAGACTGAAAAATCCCAAATAAATAAATGAAATAAAACAGATCTAATTTGGCTCCTCAAGACTCAAAAGGCCCGTAAGAGTCACCTTGTCGTCAGCCAAGAAGAGCTGGCTCTCAACTGCTTCAGTCCTGCTGAGGTCTGCTTTTCTCTGTCCCTGGCTCAAGGTGTTGTCAGCTGTATCTGTTCCTACTAGCCAGTCTACCAAAATCATGTCAGCTTGCCACATGTGACAAACTTGTTTTTCACGAGATCTAATGGAATCTGTTGAAATCGGTCTCTTTTGATGCCAGAATCAAAAAAGCATATCTGACAAGAAGAGGAGACCCCTGTTGTGAGGGTATCTTCTGATGACTCAGAGACTTTGGGGTGGGGGCTGTGATCCCCCCCGCCACTTCATCTTACCTGGAGCTGTGTGCTGAGCCCCGTGCTGTTGTTAAGGAGGGGGACCTGCTGAGCTGGTGTTAGGTTAATAACAGGTCTGCACGTTTTCTGTCTTATCCACACCACTCACCAACTCAGCCAGACTCAGCACAAAGCTTGACCAGACATGACCGAACTGGAGCTTTAGGGGCTGCTTACCGAAGCGGTTAGAAACACTGCTGATACGACTAAACTCTCCATAAGGTTATCCTCATCACCGCCAGACATTACGCAGAAAATAGCTAGTTACAGTACGTGTGAACACCTACTGTTATGACTGCAGCCAGGGTTACACAAGGTGCAAAGTCTGTTGAGGACAGCACCGCGTTAGTTAATGAGTTCAATGGAAATAGTGCAGAGAAACCACTTTTTTTTTTTTCACTTTCATCGGTTCCATATCTCTGGTAAATGCGTGTGAAACTGCTCGGAGGGCTGAGCAGTTGCTAGAGTGCAGGGTTTGAGCTGCTGCACGCTTTCAGTCAGCGGAGAGCGTCGCAGCAGGCGCTTTCTACATAGTTCTACAGGTTTTGCAGATGAGGTTTCAGTTGTGGCTTCAATTGATTCAAAGCAGCCCCGGCGTGTAGGTGGTGTTGTGCTCTTACGGGGATTTTTCATTAGAGGAGTTTGACATTTGAGCGGCTTTGAAAGCGTCAGCACCTCGGTCAGTGTGCCAGCGCTGTGTCTGCCAACTCCCCCGTTTGCTGCAGGTAGTTGGCTACTGTCTGCACGAGAAAGTGAGGAGAGGAGAGAGGAGAGGAGAGGAGAGGAGAGGAGAGGAGAGGGGGATGGTACCAAACACTGTGGCCTTTCAGCAGCACTGCTAAAACCAGCACACTGTGTCCTTTACTGATCCATGCCCACTCTCTCACACACATCCACACAACCCCTCTTTCTCTATTACTCTAATATCCTACAATCAAACACATTCTCTCTCTCTCTCTCTCTCTCTCTCTCTCTCTTTCTCTTTGTCTCTCACACACACACACACACACACACATACGACCCAGGCATACCCTGGCCTCTTGACAGCGGTGTAGTTTGGTTTCACACGCTGAGGGGAATATTACTTTCATTGAGTGAACATAGTGTGACATCGGGATTAGTGCTGTTGCTAAACATAAACTCCCTCGGAGGGGGAAGAGAGGGCGAAAGCTAAATTTGCGGTGTCCACTTGGCCCGGGGCTCTGCGGTTCGCATTCCATGCCTTTTTCTCTCCCCTCACAACCATCGCTTCCTGTGAGGCAGGAAGTCAGCGCTGCTTCCTGTCACAGTCCTCTTTCATGTGGTCACTTCCTCGTGTTTTGCCAGCGACTGCTCTGTTCTGTTGACTCAGAGAATGGAGGAGGCGCCGCTTGCCGCCAGCTCAGGCAGAACAGAGAAAACGCTATCTCTGTCCAGGTGAACTACTAACTTCAGAGGCACGCCAGTTCACCGCCTGATTCAGTCTCCTCAACCTCAATACTACCTCAACACTATAACGTTTCTAGTCACACTATCTGAGTATTAAGTATATTATGTATTAGTATTATGCTCAACACTATAGACTGCTTAGGCTACTCAACAGGTGTGAGGGTAGAATACAAAACATGAGCGTGATAATCTGCTGTTACACCAAATTTATTTTCAGCCTTTTGTTGCATTTTCATGAAGAAAAACAAAGAAGAAGAAAAAGCCTCCAGTGGTCTGATTTTGAGATGGGATGGTGTTATTGTCTTATTTTTATACAACACGAGATAGGGCTGTCCTCTAGCGACAGTAATCAAAGTTCAGTTCTGTGAAATCATGGGTTTTGTAACCTTGCTGAGGAATGTTGATTGTGATGGCTGGCTGGGAATCCTGCCTTTTTCTGTTTCCTAAGAGATACTAACAAGTTGGCTGTGATTACATTTGAACATTTGAACTTTGCACACAGTGATTAGCTGGAATGTTAAGATTCCTGTGATTCTCTCCGAGCAGAGATAAATCAAAAAGTGTCGCATGCAGTCCGAGGATCCAGAAGGGGACAGACTCTAACTTAAAAATACAAACAAAGAAAATAAAATTAACTAAAAAATACATAAACGGAACCGTAGATTGAATGAAATTGAGTTTCATATTAACAAGCACAAAGCTCAACTGTTGGCCCTGTCAAGTTGTGATGCCAAACTACCCAAATCTAGAGGTGTGTGTGTGTGTGTGTGTGTGTGTGTGTGTGTGTGTCTTTAAGTGCCTACGTATGTGTGTGTTCATGTGCGTGCATGCATCCCCACTTGCGTGTGTTTTTAAACCGCGATATCACTGGCTGCAGTGGAGTGAGAAACAAAATCAAAACCATACTGCACTCTACTAAAAAACATGGGCGGGCATGCGCACAAACAGGCACACACAGTGGGAGAGGAGACAGGGCTTTTCCATTCGCCCCAACCAGGCACGCCGAGTTCTTCCCTCAGATATGCCACAACTTAGTAACTGGTTATCCAACATGGTTTGAAAACGCTCTGTAATTCATCACAACATCCAGGGTGCTGGATGGGATATGAGATGGAATAGAAACCGTAGCCGTTAGATAACTTCATAGGGCAACGTTAACACAGTCGGCGAAATGGAGACTGGAACTGCGAGTTTCTCTTTCCTGTCATCATGATGATATAGGGCTATAACAGGACATCCCGGCGTCTGCGCTCACATTGCAATCATTCCGTGTTGCAGCACAGCTGAAATTACCAGCACTCTTAGTGGTCATGGGAGAGAGAGGCTCATGACCAGACTCCCAGCCTTGTGTCATAGCTACCGATGTATAGGGGGGGGAAATGCATTCGCGAGGCTGAACAGCGAGAAGGTCTGTCACGTCCTTCAGATCATGCAAACTGGGCTAAGTCTATTGAGTGAGTTGGGTCATTTGATTTGGAGTTAATTTCATTTGTTTGTAAAGAGCCAGTGTTCAGGCAGGTCCTCATGTGCCCTTGAGACTGAGATGCACCCAGTGAGGAAGAGCGCTGAGGAGATGAGACGAGAGAAGGAGTGGTAGAAGACGTGAGAGGAGAAGGAGATTAAGCTGAAGAACAGAGGCATGTGAGAGAAGATTGGGCAGCAGAATAAAGGAGAGCGGGGAGATTGATAGATGATAGCAGAATGAGAGGTGTAGGTGGAGCGAAGTAGGGCAAGACTGCTAACCAGATATGAAGCGGTGAGTCACAGCGGGAATAGGGTTGATGATGTTAGACGCTATGCACGCTAAGCTCTGCGTGTGTGTGTGTGTGTGTGTGTGAGCCCAGAGTTTCAAGCCACGCTTCCAAAACAACAAGCTTTACGCATGCACAGTAATGTCTGGCCAAGGCGCATTACTTCATGTATGGCCCCGTTACAAAACAGCACTGTGGGCCAGACGCACTGTGCAAGAGTGTAAATTATTCTCTCTGGACAAGTGGTCACACTTAAACAGCGGTTTGGGCTGATTTAGAGTCATGTCTCTCTCTCTCGAGTCATAACAAGTCCTTAAGGCTAAGTTATATATATGGAATAACAGCTGAAGAGCCTCGGGGCTTTTCCTCTGTAAGGTGAATTAGCTTGGACAGACTTGTTGCACTTTTGTTTGGTTACCATGCCAGACATTTACCCAATTGTTTGCCATGTTTTAATAACACTTCGCTGCTTTCTGTTAAAAAAAAAAATATTTGTTTCCATTGGGACGTCACTAAGCAACAGTATTAATGTTTCTGTAAGGAGGAAAGATTAGTCTGTTTCCTCCCTTTGATTCTGTGCTGGTTTAGACAAGACAGGCAGTCAGGTGGTATGTGAGTGTTAGTATAATGGGGGTTTACAATGGGCCCTAGTGTTTTTGTGAAGGAAATAAAGCCCACATGTACAGTACGCTTGTAGATAAATCTGTCTGGGCCGTAATACTCACTCTGTTCAGGATGTATTAGTCATGGAATAAACTTATTGACATCTATTGTGTGCATGTTTCTGCCTGTGTACGTGTGTTTCTGGTTGTTTAATAAATGGCACATGGCATTACATTGTTGAGTGACCTTAACTCGCCCCTTTCTCCCCCTTAGTCAACTGTCAACCAAACATGTTTTGAGAAGAGAGAGAACCACCTGTAAGGGTGGATTTGCACTTGTGTGTTATGGCAGATCTACTGTCAAATGAGCAAAGGGCAAAAGGGCAAACACAAATCTCTCCTTCCCTCGGCTCCCCACCCACCATTCTCTCTCTCTCTCTCTCTCTCTCTCTCTCTCTCTCTCTCTCTCTCTCTCTCTCTCTCTCTCTCTCTCTCTCTCTCTCTCTCTCTCTCTCTCTCTCTCTCTCTCTCTCTCTCTCTCTCTCTCTCTCTCTCTCTCTCTCTCTCTCTCTCTCTCTCTCTCTCTCTCTCTCTTATGTCCTCCAGAACTCCATCAGACACAACTTGTCGCTGCACAGCCGCTTTGTTCGCGTGCAGAACGAGGGAACGGGGAAAAGCTCATGGTGGATGCTGAACCCAGAAGGGGGGAAGAGCGGCAAGTCTCCGCGGCGCAGGGCTGCCTCAATGGACAACAACAGCAAGTTCACAAAGAGCAGAGGAAGAGCCACGAAGAAAAAGGTAAAGAAATGAGGAAATTACTAGGTTGTCTGGATGGTTCCCCGCCCTGGATCCACATGCCTCAGATCAAACCTTGCCACCTGCTTTCTCTTCTGTGTCTTCCCTACTGTCTCCCTCTCTACTTTCAAACTGTCTAAGTAAATAAATCAATGTTTTTCTTTTTCTTTTTTAAGGAAATATATTTTATTGGTGTTTTTTTTTAAATGTTTTCATACATTATGATCAGTCATTTTCTGCTCTACTGTCAAATGTTTCATTTTGTATGTACAGCCAAAAGCATTTGGTGGATTTCTCTGGCACACATCTCTGTTGGTACACTAACTCTGTCTCTCTGACTCTCCACTTTGGCCCCACAGCTGTCCCTCCAGGGTGGCCCTGACGGAGGGGCAGACAGCCCGGGCTCCTACTCCAAATGGCCTGGCAGCCCCAACTCCCACAGCAACGATGACTTTGATGCCTGGAACAGTTTCAGGCCTCGCACCAGCTCCAATGCCAGCACCCTGAGCGGCCGCCTCTCACCTTTCATGCCTGAAGACGACCTTGGGGACGGGGACGTACATATGGTCTACCCAGGAGCCTCTGGGGCCAAGATGACAGCCACGCTGCCCAGCCTGACTGAGATGACCAGCTCTTTGGGACACAGCTCTGAAAACGTCATGGAGAACCTCCTGGACAACCTCAATTTGCTCTCACCCAACAACTCCCAGGTTGGAGGAGGGGCCAATACCCCAGGGTCCTCCCAGTCCTCCCCCTCCCCTATGATGCAGACCAGCCCTGGGTACCCTTCTTACAGCTCCCCCAGCATGGGGTCCCAGCCTCAGCAGGACTACCGCAAGTGTGTGTATGGCCAGGCAGGAATGAACACCCTGTCATCCATGCCCCTGCAGGCACTGCCGGAGACCAAGCCAAGCTTTGGGCCCTCTATGGGCCAGTACAGCTGTCCTGCGGGGCTCCTGAAGGAACTGCTGACGTCAGACACAGACCAGCATGGAGATCTCATGCCCTCGGTGGACACGGTGGTGTCTCAGCCCAGCGGAGGCTGCATGCTGCCTCCGTACAGTAGTGCCCAGCATGGAGCCAAACTCATGGGAGCAGGGAATGGTCACCCACATGGTCTCTCTCACACTCACCCCCACAATGTACACAACCAAGCCCCTCCAACGTCAGTGGCTATGAATGGCCGCTTGCTCATGTCCCTGAGCCACGGTGGGGGCACCACCCGTTTGCCTACAGTCAAAAGCCCCATGCAGATGCCTTATGGCCTCTCTACCCACCTAGGTGGAGGCATGCCTGGTGGCTTCTGCCCTCTCAACACCAATGGTTACGGTCGACCAGGCCCGCCCCAACCCCAACACCCAGAGAAGCTGCCCAGTGACCTGGATGACATGTCCATCGAGAGGTTTGAGTGTGACGTGGAGTCAATCCTCCACGACACTCTGATGGACGGGGACTCTCTGGACTTTAACTTTGAGCCTATGGTGACCCAGCAAGGCTTCCCCCACGGGGTGAAGACCACCACACACAACTGGGTGTCAGGGTAGAGACTGTATTCCACTTGTCAGCTAACAAGCTCCTTTCAATTGACTTAATGTTGTTGCTGTTTGTTAAAGGACACAATTAGAATTCATTTCAGATGAAAAACATATCCTAGGATTCTGCACCATCAACATTTCAGTTTCAAAAATACTATTTCTCATTTACGTCACCAGAATGAGAGTGGTTATGATCTGCTAAAGACACATCTCCATTAGGGCCCCTGAACTGAGTAAAATGAATCAGATTACTTTTGAAATATCAAATATCATGTATAAACCAAGTGCCAAACGCTTTGCCTTAACTTCAGAGCCAAACTGAAACACACCTCTCTGGTTTACTCACTAAGGTTACAGATACTATATATTGGTTGTGTTTGGTATTTTGCGTGTGATACTGCCAGCTACATCCCAGCAACAGCAGCACAATCCGCACAACTGCACAAACCTAAACATGCTGTTTACTCTTCATTGTGTTTCCACAATTGTATGTACAGTGTAGTGATAATTGATTACCACTACAAAATAATTATGAAGGTAATGTGGCATTTATGCCGAGGTGCGTTTGGGAGTGGGGGTGTTCGTTGACGTGATGATAAGTGACAAACTTCTCAAGGGATTCTTGGATGATGTTACACAATAACTCACTTTGTTATTGCCTGAATCAATGTACATATGTCATCATACAATTTGTAAAATGTGGTCTCATAGTTGTATTTTCTAAGACTGTACATAGTGTTTACAGAACGAAAACAAAAATCAAGGCAGCAGAAATGAGTTTGTACAGAAAACTGGACCGGGACCAGGACAAATCTGGTGGAGTGGATAGCTCTGTGTTAGAGAATCTTTCTGAATAAGGCTGTAAAATGTTAATACATTTTCTTATTACTTGTACATACATTTAGAATGTATATTAAAATGATATAGTAGATGTTTACTAGATTTAGTATATATTTGAGACCTAAATTATTTGTGGTTAATATAGATTTATGCTGGTTTATAACCTGCACACAGACATCCGAATTGTTCTTTGAGTCCTTTGTCACTCTGAACCTTAATACCACAGGGGCCTATTTATTGTGCCTAACAAAGTAGTTGACGACTGCAGGCTTGAAGGTTTTTATATTGTAAATGTCCACGGTCCAGAAGATACTTAAATCCAGCAGTCTTGAAGAAAAGTAGAGGGAATTCTTTTTTTTCAGTGGCCTGCTTTCACTATTTAGAAGAGGAAAAGATGCATGAGTGACCATAGTGTGTTTTTCTTGGGTTTTCCTGAACAGTTTGCGTCACTCTGAATGTTATGAGTCCAGGTTAGCGCAGGCCAGTGGATAAAAGATGTTCTCAGTGCTACTGTTGTTTCACCCTATGGCTGAGTCCAAGACCAGCAAGTGATTGTCATTAAAGACACTGTGAGTAACCAACTTGTTCCCTGTTTAGTTTCAGAATTTGTTTCATTTGCTTCTTCGTCTCAAAGCATTAGTGCGCCTTTGAGGTATGATTCCCGTTAGCTCGGAAAAGCCCTTTGATACTGTCGATGTGATTGGCTTCACCGCTTTTAAGAGGCTCCACTTTCACTGTGCCCCTCCTACCTCTGCCTATCTTTATCTCTGTACGTGGTTTTGTGGTCGCCAAGACATGACATTTGAAAATTGTCAGTAACATGTGATTCGCGTCAATCATCCTTTTGTTACGCTAGATCCGGTTTTAATCATCTTCACAGTTGCCCCATACCTGAGAAGCACCACTAAGTGTTAAGTATCTTATATAGCTTGTACATTTGCATTTTCTGAGTTGCTTCTCCCAATTATTGCTGTACTAACAATTTACTTGTCAGAGTCTGTCAGTGACTAATTATGCAGAGTCACAAATACTGTACATCATTTTGGCGATCTTTGTGAAGGTCCTGGTTGGTAAACTTGACTGCTTCATGCGTCATGAAGTTGACTGGTTGAGTGGGTGAAAGACCGGGTGGCTTGCAGATAAAGAACTGAAATTGAAAACTGCCTATCAAATATTAATGTTTATTGTATGATATAGAAACCACATAGATCAGTGGGTGTCTGATCATGTGCCGTCAAGGGCCAGGAGTACGCAGATTTTCATTCCAACCAAATACTACACCACTGTTAGCAAGCCTTCAACCAGAGGGGGAGCTATGAGCTGCTGTAGTGTTTGGTTGGAATGAAAACCTCCATACCTTGGCCCTCAACGCCACATGATTGGAGTCTACTGCCGTAGATCTTAAGAATGCCAGAGCGATGGGGGTGATTTGAGAAGAGGAAACTGAAATTCTTACATTTCAAAAGGCTCTGCATAGAAGCCGTTAAAGAAGCTGCTGTTTGGCTTTGATGCCAGGTGTTGCCTTTATCTACCCAAACATGCCATAGTGTACTATAGCCAAGTTTGCCTTTGAAGTCAAACTGATATATTTAGCATTTTTATTATGTGATATGTTCAGAACTATATATTTGTGCCGGTCACTCAAGTCAGGATAAACTGTAATGAATCCATGTAGTCAGTGTCACAGGGTTCACTCTAAACATAGAAAAATAAAAGAGCTGTACTAAGTAAATTATATCTCTGCATTTTTAAATGATTGAATCTATGCATTGTACTCCTTAATTTTATGTTGCTATTGTTATATTTTCATTTTATTTGAACTTATGACAGAGATATTTTATTGTATCATAGCGCTGTGAGATATTATGGTGTTGATGTTGTCAAAATTGTATGTTCCAGATAGTTATATGGGGAAAAAATGAAGTTTATTTAGAAAATAGATGATGCAGTGATTGATATGCTAAGCTTTTGTAAACTGACAATGTTGTATTTCTTGTATTTAGCTACAGTTTTTAGAAAAAACAGCATAAAAACACAAACTATTGAAAAAAAAAAAGTAAAGATATATTACATTTTTAAAATAATAAAAAAACAATATTTAGTCTGTCGGATAAGCCCTGCTCAGATGGCGGATTCTGGACCAATTTTTGTAATTTTATGAGTAGAAAGATATTGCACTTTTACTTACATTTTATAACAAAGTGCTCCTCAACAGGGGGAAGAGTACCCATTACATATTTTAAAACAAACTCTGTTACATTTAACTTATGTACAGGAATAAATTGGAATTGTGTTGTGTGATTTGCAATCAATAAGAATATGTAACTTGTTCAACATTAATGTATTAAGACTTAAATAAATGTACTTCTGTGTCAAAAATGTGTCTTTTTTATTATCAATACATTACAACTATTACAGGTATTTGCTATTGTATTCACCAGTAAGTCTTGCACACAGAAGTGCACATTTGAGTTTTAGTTATAGTACAAATATTTTTGTACTATAAAAAAGAAGCAGTTTTTTTCAGAGTGCAAGTTAGCAAACTGCCAAAGTTGAATGGCAAAGAAAGGAACTCAAACTATAAATGAAAAATACAAATGCAACTTTTTTTCATTCATTCATGTCCATGGCATCATGATCTTGGAAGGCTAGCAGGCTAGCAGGCTAGCTAACTAGCTTACCTAGATAGCCATAGGCTAATATGGCTAGTTTAAACTTGGAAAGGCCATCATGGATAGATCGATCACTAGCTTACAGACAGCTATAGGCTAGTATGGCTTGTTTAAACATGGAAGGCCAGTAGGCTAGCTAGCTGCAGTTTGTTTTCCAAGACTATTCCATTATATGTAGCACAATTTCCATGACCAATATTTGTCTGAGTCTGTGTTGTAAATGTCAAGGTTGTTGTTTTTTTTACGTTGATCTGAATGGCCCATGTCTTATTTCTGGCTCCAACTATGAATTGTGGCCTCTACTAGGTTTTTATTCCTCAAAGGTAAATGGATGAGCAAGCAGCCAAGCTTGACATTAAATATTTTACTGGTTGGAAAAAAAGATTATCAACAAATTTCCATGACATTTCCAAAACTATATGCACATATTCCTTAACTTTTCCAGGCCTGTAAAACAATATTTGAATTCCTACTTTTCCAAGTGTTCCATGACCATAGCAACCCTGTAACTATCTTACATAGATAGCTAGAGGCTAATATGTCTAGTATAAACATGGAAGGGCATCATGGCTAGCTAACTAGCTTACCTAGATAGCTATAGGCTAGTGTGGTTAGTTTAAACTTAGCTAGGCTAACTAGCCAACCTAGGCTAATCTAGTATGGCTACATTGCATTTTTTTCAGTTAGCATCAATAGTGGTAGGCTTCATAATATTAGCTAGTTCCTTTCTTACCCCTTGCCTTTCTCACTGGGCTTCAGTCTAATGCGTTTTAGCCAGGAAAATTAGTTCTTTGGCTCTGCTCATTGAAGTTTAATTTAACCAGTGAGATAATTTCTGCCTATCCAGAGCAGATTTGCCTCTGAGAAATATTTGTATAACTAACAAATATTTGTACAACTCCAAACTGCTAGATGTTTCCAGCGTTTCCAGTACTGTGCTAATACTTGCATTGATACTTGCACAGGAGAATGTGTTGACTTAACATGATGATGAGGAGTTTGTCTGGCCAAGGACAGGCGATTGTCTTCTCTAAGACTTACCTGCGATTTAAACACTCAAGGCCAGTTGACATCTCCAGGCAGGACTAAGACCTACAATAAATGTCAAACCTGGTAAGAAATTTAAGGCGGACTATCAAGTTTAACAGGACTTGAGTAAGAATCAGAATCATGCCAGGAACTAGCTTGTTCAATTGGCAAACCACATTAAAATGTGTCAGATATCAGACCATAGCTTCAAAATTACTGTATCTGAAGAATATTTGGAAGTGAAATGAGTATTATTGTAGTATTGTAGAGAGGACATATTGCCACGGGAAGGTACAAGATCGGGATACAAGACATGCACAGCAATATGTTTTTAAAAAAAAGATTGAAACCCCTCTACTCATGTGCTGTACTCCCAGTCCTGAGCTCCCATTTCTTCCCCATAATGAGTCTTCCTGGCTTTTCCTCCTACAGCCCCACTCCCCACCACACACCCCCCTACCCATGAACCCAGTCACCCCAGACAGCAAACTGCACAGCCTCTCTGGCCCCAATGTCTTTGACTTTATTGCGATAGATAAAGTTGAGTTAGATGAACCATTGGGGCCAGTCCCATAAAAAAGGCACTGGCTAAGAAATGTCCTTTAAGAAAGTTAACACCAGTTGCAGCCTTGACTCTTTGTTATTGTGCTTTCCTGTGCTTTACACTCAATATCATTTTACCCATTTATTCTATTCAGATTTTTTTCTTCCAGCTGATTCCGCAGGGCTGAATTTCATAATCTAGCAATTTCTTGTGAAAGGTATACTGGCTGCTAGATAGCTGAAAACAATCCCGTTCAAGAAACGTGTCAAAGCCACATACATAATCCTCATGAATGGCATTCAGTTCAGCCAGTAGGATTTTGTCGAGCCCCTGACGAAGACAGACGGTAGGGCTCAACACAGAGTTCAAGATCTGGCATACTGTACATTTCACATTCCCCTGTGTCTAAGAGAAATGTGAGTATTTTCATTTCTTTACACTGCACAACAGTGTAACGCCAGGGTTTTGGTGTCAGAGCAAAGTGGGAGGGAGGGAAGAGGGAGTGGGGGGCAGTGAGGACGCTTGTGAGCACACAGCTGAGGAATGTGGGTGTGGACTCCTGCCAAAGGCATATGCAATCCTTATGTTCCCCTGGGTGCTAGGAGGCAAAATGCGGTTAGGCGGTTGAGGCCATGTCAGGACACAGACGTAGTGTGAGGACACACATTTGCTGTGGTGTTCACACTCTGCTTCATCTATGGATCCGGATTTTTTTCCCCCACATTTTCCAAAATACTCCAGTATTTCCTTGTGCCTCTATTTTGAGGTCATGATAATTCTCAACTTTCCTCTTATCCAATGGTAGCGGTAAAGAAAAAAAGATATAACTTTGTGGTGTAGTCAAGTAAAAGCCTTAAAGAGCAAGCCTTTATCACAATTCATATCATTCACATAATCTTGGACAGTTTAGTCCATATTTGTGAACACAAGACTACTGCGAACAATCGTCAAATCTGTGATATCGTCAAAAGCCACTTCCTGGTGTTGCTCCATTAACAACGTACTGACTGACTTTGTCAATTCATAATGCTTGTTTGAGCTTTTACACCCGCGGTGACATTTATTTCATAGCAATGCTAACAGTCCTGAATATTGGAATAGCATTTATGAACACTGTTTTATGGTGGATTTAAAAATCAATGTACAATGACGTAATATTTATTGATTACAAAAAAAAAAAAAAAGGGGGACACATTTTCTCCATTTTCCTTTTGAAGTTCAGGGGAATTGTAGTGCAAATCTTTGGTCATCTAAAGTGAAAAGTACCAGTTCAATAGGCTGAATCCAAAGTCCTGTGTTGTGATGAATAAAAGAGAATAACTGGTTCAAAAATGTGTTCACATTCTTGACCCGAGTCCTTTGGGATCCTATTTTATAGCTCAATAAAATTGTTATATTAGTCTATGATTCAGATAGAAATCCTGCAGAGTTTGAATTGTACAAAACTATCTGAACTCTCATTGGGCTGTCCAATACGATTTGTAAGAAGTGGAACGCATTTCAGTCGGACTCAATCGAACCAATATGACAGAATACAAAAGATTCACATTTTCTTATTCACTAAATAGTGTTGAACTTTTTCAGCACATGCAGGCCTGTGCATGTGTGCTTGGGTGTTAGGTGGTGTGTGGTGTTGGTGGTGGTGTTGTAGTGGGGTCTCTCCGGGGCCCCGGGGATGACATAAATAAGTCCCAGAGAGACTCTCCCAGACACAGGGCCCAAAAGGCACCAAGCGATGGGGCCTGTAACTAGTGAAGTGCCGACGTGGCTCACAGAACCCATGGGTGGTCACCAGCCTCAGCTCAGCTCTGGTGTGCCTGTTAGCAAGGGACCCAACAGCATTTGGAAATCATCATTATTTGTCTCCTTTTACTCTTTTGTTTTGTTAGTTTGCTTTACTTTTATGTGTTGTCTCTATGGCACAAATAATTGCACTTTCCACGAAATCCTTCTGTACAGAAAAGTCAAAACTACAACATAACATAAAAATGTATGATTATTAAAGACAAATCAGAATAAAATGTATTGGCCAAGTACATTCGCACATACAAGGAATTTGACTCGGTGACGTTGGTGCGTTAAAAAACTAAAGTTAGACACATCAATCAAATAAAGTCACTCAAACCGAGCGACAGACTCTCAAATCCGAGAACAGATATAAAGACGCTACCTAAGATCATCTGAAACAGATACAGCCACAGGAGTATCTGACTACAGTCCCAGCTATACAGGAGTCCAGACAGGAGGAGACTGAGAGCGTCTTGCGGCTGTCAGACATCAGATGATCAGCATTTGCAGTGTAACACCCTCACATCCACGTTGAGATAACTATTGGCCTCCGTCATATCTTCCTGTGCCGAAAACTGCTCCACTTCGAGGCCGACAAACATGACTATGAAAAATCAACACACTTTGGGAGCAGGGAGGAGGGAGAAGGAGAGAGAGAGAGAGAGAGAGAGAGAGAGAGAAAAAGAGAAACAGATGTAGCTCAACTGTTGTGTAAGTTGAGACGAGGCAGCCCTGCCTGGGGGTGTGATTTGTGTCCTGGCTTGACCTTTGCAGCAGCACAGATAAGGCACCCGACAGGCAAGACGTACACATACAACTGATTCTTTCTCTACTCTTTCTCCCTCTCTCTCCTTTTTATGTTTCTGACCATGCTGACCGTCACCGTTGCTCTCCTTTATCTACGCATCGCTGGAACCGATTAGCCCGGCAGCTTTGACTTCCAGGTTAGTTACATTCCACATCAGTCTTCGCTCCCTCCGAGCCTTTGTACTGTCATACTGTCTTGCTGGAAGAGCCCTGTTTAAACACCCCTGACATTATTTTAGTATCTATCATCATAGCGCTGGATATATGTTCCCCCGAGAGTTTCAGTCCTGTCATGTGATGTAAGCAATCTCGGGAATGGAATTAGACAGAGCCGAGTCTGTGTGTAAATGTTTTGTTAAAGACCAAAGTGTGCCATATCCGCAGGTCCCTAACATCTCAAGTGGGGCTTAAAGGGAGGTTTCTGTTGAACTGTCAAGCCCTCCGGTGCTGGGAGTAGAGGACTGAAATGAGAAGGGGGGAAAAAAATCAGGGTATTTCAAGCATTCAAAAGAAATTCAAAAGCCTCCCTTCTTAAACTTCATAGTTTGAACTTGACTACCTGGTAGTATCTTATGACCAGCTAAGTAACATGCAGAATCAATAAGAGTCTTTTTTTTATTTTTTTCCTCCAGCCACCACAGGCGATGGTTACTACAGTCTGCCTTTGTGTTGCTCAAAGCTGTCACTACATGCAATGGGGATCTATTTATGGCTGTTCACTCAGCCTGGCAATGGCTCGCCCACAGCCATATTCCATGATTTATATGAAAAATGCCCCTCTCCACCCAGCTTGGGTTTGCGGTTAGCTGAGACTGGCACGCGACTCATGGTATTTCCTCTTAACCCTCAGAGTGATAGTAGGAGAGGCATACACTGGCACTCTCGAGAATAAACAAGGTCCTCTTAAAAGTCGTACGGGATCTAAACATTAAAGTGTCAAAAAGTTCTAATTACAAGTAGACAAAGAAGAAGAAGGAGAAAAAAAGGAAAAAGATAAAGAAAAATAAGAAAGAGCCCGAGGGAGAGAGAGAGAAATTACACACCATTTTATTGAAGGAAAGACTCATTGAGTTGCCACTCATTCATTTATATCTTACAGTACTTGTTATGTCTGTCTTAATGCTGAGCTTCGCACAATACCGACAAAAATGAAAGACCGTCCCTCATGGGGTTTAGAGTGACTCAAAGAAGAATAATCATTCAGTTAGTTTACTATGTTCCAGGAAGATGATAAAGGCTGAATATCAGCTTTTAAAACTATTTGTGGAAGCACTTCGCAAGTCTGAATTTCAGCTTTTAAATATGTTATTCCTCTGCCCAAGGACTGTTTGGTCTGTGAATGTTCAGCGTTGTCTCCTGCAGCCACAAACAGAGAGAAACATTTGTCTGCTCTATCTCTTGCGTATCTAAAACCATGAATCCATGATCTATTTCAACAGATCGCACAGATGTACATTTCCGTAGAGAATGGATTTAAAAAAAGATAGAAAAGATTCTTGTGACAGTATTTTCTCGGGGATCATGGTGCATTTTCTGGACTAGCAGCGCAACAATAGAGCTCATTTGGATGTAAAAAGTCCCAAGAAATACTTCATAAGCCCACATAGTCTACCCTTTATTGTGGATGGAGCCGCTCCAGGCTGTATGCATGACTTCCCAATTAGAGTTGTGGTTCTCCGTTCACCGTTGGAGGAGAGTTGCTCATACTGGCAAGTACCGAAGAGTCTTTAAACGGAGTGGCGTTACCCTTTAGATATCAATTAATTCAGGTTTTAATTGGTTTCATTGACTCAAACGAGGAGCCACGTCAGGTTTACCAGTACACGAGAGGGACACTGCTTTGGTATTCATTATTGGTTGGCTTTACCTTGCCATAAGTCATGAGTTTTAAAGTGTTACTCATCAATGGCAGGGAATGGGAAAAGGTATCCTGCTGGACCAGTGGGTCATTCAAACGGCGATGCAGTTATTCATACGTGTATTAGATTCCCCTCTACTCACGCGTGTCATAAGGTGTTTTACGCTTGTTTACCCTTTACCCAGGAACATGTTGGTTACCTGAGCCCCGGCCTAATAATTTGCATCCAGCGTACATGTGGGCGAGAGCCGAATATCGCCAGGACATTTGAAAACAACACCGTCAACAACACTCAGTGTCACTGATAAACACATCCAAACAAAGCAGCCATGTGTGTTTGGGATTGTCTGGGACTGAATTACAGGTGTAGGCAGTCGGTCGCTGCTGCTGCTAACCGCGGGATTTGTCCCATCTCTACTGCAGTCAAAGACGGACTGAGAAAAAAGTCAACAAAAACATTATGGTCTTGTTTTTGGTTTGAAGATGGTATTTTGGCTTTTGGGATGTCCCTCGCTGCTTTTTCTCTATGATGGCTTTGTGAAAAACAATGAATCTTGCCCAGTCATTTTAGGAATTTAGCTTGTGCTCTTATCTGGGGAGGTTTACCAAGAGCGCAGCAGCGGGCTAAGTTTGTAATCCTAGAATGGCAGCGCTACAAGTGGTTGATATTAAGGAGTACAATGGTCAAAGCTCCAGCATCCAGACAAGAAATGTAAACCCAATGTGTCAGGTTATTTTTTTGTCAGTTTCTTCACCTCTCACGAAGCTGAGAGGATGACATAAAAGAGAAAAGAATTGAAAGAGAAAAAAAACGATGTGACCGGTGATACACCCAGCAAAGAACAAAGGGAAGGAAATGCCAAGCGAAACCAACTTTTCAACACACTGTTGTCAAATTTATAGCAAAGAATCTATAGCAATTTATAGCAACGTTTTTTTTCTCCACTTTTACGAAAGCAGAATTTTTGAGTGTTTGGTCCCAGCTTTAATGTGGTAAACAGCTACGAACTCTATTCAATGTCAAGTTAGCCAACTCTTATAATAAATATGTCAATATGTTTACAATTTAGAGTCATTACTCTTGTCATCTGAATCTTCTTTGGATTATATTCGATTGTCCACTTTCACTTCGTATGACAGGCCAGCCTCTTTTTTAGAACTATTTCATTGGAGTTATCCTGCTGGTATTTCCTCCTACTCTGTACCGCTGCATAAAGTAGCATGAACCTAAATGACTTGATCAAAATAGACACTCCCCGTCTCTCGGTTGATGTTCAAAAGGGAAATACAGCTGAATTTCAACCATATGTATATATGTTCAGTTCAGGAAAGCAGAATAAAATAAAATAAATAAAAAATAAACATCGCAATTTGTTAAACGATTAACTATAAACAAGACAATACAACTGAGATTAAAAAGCCGGGAAAGGCTTTTTGTTTTCAGTCTAGACTTGGTAATGACCCATGGACCCCGGCCCCTGTGCTGCGGCTCATAGAGGATTAAATGGCCCACGATTCAAGATGGTGCATCTTGATGACATCACTGATTAGACTCTTGATTCTCTCTCTCTCTCTTTGATATATATTCTTCACATGAGCTGCACTCTCCTGTTGATAAGGGACAATAGGTGCAGCCAATGTCCTCCCAAGTCCCTCCACTATTGCTCCTAATGGTGTTATGGAGTCAGCTCTCCGTGGCTGGCCAAATGTGTGTGCTGAACTACTCAGTTATTGACTTAGGGAGTTCAGGGAGGAGCTCATGTCAATAAGCTGGCCTGCCCCATGCTGGCTGCACCATATGGAGAGGTCTGGTTGTAATTCGTGGGACAGGCCGGGGCATAGTGCCAGGGAATTAGAGAGGCGGGCTGCAGGAGACATTTTAATTTGTGCTGCCATGTGCAAAGGCATGCACCTCCAGCCTGGGTCGGTTCCTGTGATTAGGATGGCCAGCGTATTCCTAGAAGGGTGGGAGGGGAGGGGAGGGGAGGAGCAGGAGAACATGGGGAAATAAAGACCCAGGAAATGGTATTGATTATTTAACACAAACTGTATAGTGATATGACATGGTCTTCTCTGACTCCATTGAAACCAAAACATCACCACTACGTCTATTGAGAAGGGATGATGACATTGTTATCAGCTTCAGAGAGTAGTGAAGGCCATTTCATGGAAGCAGAGTAATCCAATGACGCAGATTTAAGCAAACCTGTGACTTTGATTGATTTGATTGATTTGAACTGAGATTTTGTTTCCTGGCCTGCTTGGCGAGCGAGTTTGCTTTGCCTCTCTAATGCCATCTGTAGTCTAGTCCACATGTTGGAGTCTCATCTCTGGAGGCTGTAGTTCACCATCAGTAGCGCTGGTCCAGGATTTATTCATTTCAATGAGATTACAGATTAGATAATAATTTGAGCAACTGTCCAAGATAACAGGAAGACATGTGTCTGTTTAATCAGGGGGAAATGTTAAATGTCCATTGGAAATGTGCGCACGGTGTCCCGTGGCTAACGTGATTGTTTGATAGCCAGATCATACAGTGTATTGTCTTGTAACAGTGTTGTGCTAAACCCTGTGTCTCTGATTATCTCATCACGAAGAGCCAGCCAGCATAATGCTGAGAGTGGATCTGGTCCAGTGGGATGCATGCTGTCCCTCCTGGCTCTGGCAGGGAGGGAGCGCCGTCGCATCTCCACAGTGACAGATTCCCATGAAAGGAGAGGATCAACACACTCAACAGCCACATGAAATATGAAAAATTGCATTCCAAAATTAGCTTTCCAGCATTTGAGAAAAAAAAAGTGACACCTACCCTTACAAATTGGTTGTCAACAAAACAGAAAAAATGTTTTGTAAAGAATACTAAATGAAATCCTTGATAGAAAAAATGAATAAGCCATTTATAGACAGGATGCTATATTTTAAAGATGTTGAAAGATGAGCCTCGGATAAAGATCTTTTCCCTCAAAACGGATAAATCATGTTTTGGAAAATAACTCTTCATATCGAGTTGAAGTTGAGACTCATCATGGTGCGACTGCAAAAGCATTTACTTTCAATTCTGTCCAATCATCCTTTGCGATAACTGTTGATCAAATTCATTTGAGTCTCGTCAGTTGTAGAGCTCTGACCATCTCACAGTTTCCAAGGCATGGGATTATGGGATGTACGCTGTGAGATGTGTCCACACCCAGGGCAGCCTGGGTATAGGGAACGGCCTCGCTCTCATTAGTGAGCTGGGGAGCGGATAGCAATTACCACTCTGAATCCCACAGGAGGACCGAAGCCACTCAAAAGGGACTTGTTAGGTGTATGACAGACCTAAAGATGACACTTTTTCCTCATGTGAAAGACTACTTTACGGGAGTACTTTCGCTCGCTTTAAAGAGCATTGCTGTCTTCACAATCCGCAGCAACATTTGATGAAAATTCGTGCTAGTTATCATTCACTGATTTGTATGAGGGTTGGTTAAAACAAATACGCTTACTGCCAGTGGCATGCACACAAGGGAGGAGGAGGCGGCAAATGTCCTTGTCATAGATAACAGAGTACCTTTTTCATATCAACAACCTTTCTAAAAGGACAACCAGACTCATGATGTAAAAGCTCATCAATCTGACTGTGACCTCAACGTGTGTTCCTCGCTGTCTCAACTTTCCTACAAACTAACAAGTGGAGTCAAACATAAACAATAGGAATAGGAACAATGGCAGACAGGGAAGCTGTTAGTCTACAGTACAAACTGAGGGGGGGGGGACAAAAGTATAAAAAAATAAAACACTTTAAGATCTTGTAACTCAAAAGATTGTTTTTTGCGTTGAGCAACATTCAAACTAGCTCCACTTTCAAAATAATTTCTTCTATATGTAAGACACCATTTGAATCCATAGTTCATTAATGGGAAACAAAAATACCTTGTCTTTAAAACAAAAAGAATTGCTTGAAAAAATTGAGAGTAACCTGAAGCACATGTGGTTATGACTTCAAATGACTGAAGCAGTGCTTAACCAATACTGTACATTCACCACATACTGTATATAGTAATTGCTGTGGGATTCAGACACACTGATTTACACATGGACACGTTAGCGCTAGTGTTAAACAAGTGTAAAACTGCAAGTGTGTGTGTGTGTCTGTGTGCATGCATGCCTTTGTGTGTGTGTGAGAGAGAGAGAGCGAGAGAGAGAGTACGAAGGTGCATGTGTGTGAGCGTTGGGGGAGAGCTCATTCAGTGTTGCTAATGACTGCCTTCCCATGAGCTTAATCAAAGATTTGTACATTTAATTGCTGTCAAGTCAGCGCTCACCACCTGCCACGTCTTGCCATACATGTGCTCACCCCCTCTCTGGGAGCATTTCCAGCTCCATCTATCATTCCTGGCTGAAGGATGAGACAACACAGCCTGCTGGGCAACCTGCAGTCAGCCATCCAGCCAGTCCCGGCCAGGCCTGCACAGCATGGACCCGGAGAGCCTGCTCGACGCGGCGGGGCGTCTGTCAGCACCTGGGCCTTACACTGTGGAGCCATTCTTCACATCATTAAAAACACATCGGCCTACAATTGACACCATGTAAAAACGAGTGAGATGTGCGTACACTTTTGTTTTCTTCTCGCTCAAAGGCTTTCATACGGCAATGCGCGACCACTCCATGACATAAGATACTCATCAAAGTATCTTATGTTTCTGTTTCTGTGAAATGCCGCCAATCCCACCCTCAGTATCCCCACTCACCCCCACCCCTCTATTCCCACATACACCACCACCACTACCACTCCCAAGCCAGGTTGTGAGAATTGGAGGTCTATTGTGTTGCCCAGCAGAGCACATTATGGAATGTGGGCCTGATCTGTTATCAGTCTCACCTTGTTTTCACAGCTGATGCCCACAGGCCTGGTATAACACAGCCACGCTCTTCCAAGAGGGCTGCGAGGCAATCGGTAATGCTTCTCACCCTCGGATTCGTGTGTTGCAGTGCATGCATGACAGACATTATTAGTCTCTGAGGTGTGAGCCTCCTGGGAGGCCGCAACACAGTAAGGCACCATTAGGACAATTTTGAAAGATTGGAAAGCAATACTGTCACCCTGTCAGACAGGATGTGGCATGGCACATGGGGTTACTCTGGGTGGAGGTCCTTTGTAGGTCATCACACTTGATTTCACAGAATTGTGCGTGTTGATGATGTTGGTGGTGATGATTTCGTCATCTCAGCTATACATCTGCATTTAGTCTTTGTGCTGTCAGTGTTATGGTAGCAGTGTCTTCGCCTACAGACGAGGAGCACCCATCGTGACGAAAGACAAATGGGAACCTTAAACGTATCTGAATGACTTTGGAAACAGACTATTAAATGGATACAAAGGCAATACACACAGATGACAGACCAATTTCGCAAACACGCAACCAACCTTTGACATGAAATCACATACGGTGGTGGCGCAGGTGTTACAGTTAATGCAATGTTATAGTCATCCTTGAAAGTTTGCTAATTATCCCATACAAGGCCCCGGGCTAGACAGAGGAAAACAGGCCCGACTTGTACTGTGGGAGTCGGTTTGACTGCAGCCTGGCAAGTCTGGACAAGGCCTTCTTCAGACTGGCATCTCCAGGGTGTAAGGTGTGATCCCAACTTGCTCCCGTGGGTGCCGGAGCCGGGGAGCAGGTGGATGGCTTCACTCCCTTAGCTCATCAGTGGAGGAAGGAGGTGGTGGGACTCACAACAGGTTCCTATTTCCTTCACATTCTTTCTTCAAAGTGACGAGGGGGGAAAAAATGCCACTATTACGAGGATTTGATGCTCAGTAGAATATATCACAACTCACTCTGCCAGTAAGGAGAGATTACTTCTGGTAATGACCTCCACTCAAAACTCAATGTAAACAAAATAAAGTGGACTCAGTTGGATTATATGTTTTTATATTATATTTATTTCTCAGCTGTATTGCATAGAATTAAATCATTTATTTTTTCCCATTTCAATTTCTATTTACTCCTATTTATTTTTCTATTATATATATTTTTCTAAAGCGTGGCGAGAAAAGAACAGAAAAGTATGTATGGTGTGTATTCCTATTGTTTATTCCTACTGCATAATACTGTACACTCCTACTCCTGTTTCTTCTTCATCGTTGAGACTTAAACTGGTGAAAATAAACCAGACTACTGATTTTGATATTTGCACAAACAAAAAGGAGGCACAACCATATGGCTGCTCTTCAGGGAATAAGAATAGAGAGAGTTCATGATCTCTCTCATATCGTGACAACAGATGCAATCAGAGTGGTTTGTTTTGCTGACTCACATGTTTGGCCCACCCACGTATGAAAGCACCAAGCTAAAATCACACACTGTTTCCAAGACAACCATAAATTATACCTTCAAAACAACCGGCAACTTTTTCTCTCATCTTACAAAAACAATTTTTTAAATTAGAAACTGTAGCTACTGTAATCACAACTTGATAGAAATAAGGCATGCTTTAACAAAATGTACAATGTATAGTGATCATATTTTTTAGACTTTGCTTGGTGGATAAATTAAACAAAGCTGAAAATGGTAAACCGAGATAAGGTTTTGTCAGATCTGTTTGATATGGCAGGTTACCTTTTCGGATTTTTAAACCAGGCTACTGCAAACACAATAGAACATCACATAAATCACACTGCAAGACAAAGTGGAAAATGTTGTGTGACAGCCTGATCCTCCACTGTTGAGTTTTATCTAACTTCCTACTGTGATTTCCTATTTCAGGTCACACACAGTTTCCTACTTCTTGATCAATCTGAAGCATTTCATATGTCGGAGCCAAGATATCACTTGAGAGAAAGTCAAGACCTTTCTGGGTATGAATGGGAGGAAACGACCAGAGAGTTTACCCACCATGCCAGTTATTCAATAATAACACTATTTCTTTGCTTCTGTGCACTCGGGTCAAATACTAAAGGTTGTTTTTCTACATGGATTTGATTTGCTTCCATTATGTGGAAGTAACCATTTAAAAGCATTCTGTGGAAAGTATTGAAATACCTCCCCTCTCCTTCCTCAGTGAAAGCAAGGCCCGGTCTGGCTCTGGCCCCAGCCCCCGGCTTGTTGGGACAGCTGCTCAGATGATCTGGGCTCTCCACAGGTTCCATGATTCATTTTCTGAGTCAACACCAAGAACTTGAGTTTCAACCTCAATAGAGTCATGATTCACGGGCAGATTTGTGAATTTGAATCATTAATCGATTTCATGTATACAACATGAACACTCCCGAGAGCGGCTCTCTCATATACAGCGCTTGATCAAGGACAATAAAAAAATAAACTACACATTGATAATATAAAATATTTTTAAAAAATCAAGAGTTTATAAAAACATGCAAGAAGGGTAATGTTCAACATTGCACAATTTAGATAAATAAACAATAAAGGATGAATCCGACTTTCCATTTCGTAGGCACACAAGGCAGATCTTGCTAGTTCTTTGTCATGTGGCATTTTCATGAGATTGCCACCATGACTGAATTACTTATAAACCAAATACTTTGTGGACACGTTGATTGATGCACAGTACAAGTTGAATAACTAAATGTGTAGGATATACTTTCAAAAGATGAATAACTATGATGCCACTGCTCATACATTTGTTAAAACAATACTATTATCTAGGTGCTATGATTGGCAGCAGAGGAGTGTTGTGATGTAACTGTGGTTTACGAGTTCAGGTAGAAGTTTCCTTAGGGCCCCAGGGAGGCTAGGATCACCACAGCCTACACTGTAAATCCTATCCTTACAAATTACACTGATTGGCTTAATGAGGGCGCAATAATTAAAAGGTAAAATTTCGAACTTTGAAAGGCCATGACTGTAACACCACTGGTCTGTTTTCTGATGAAACTTGGATGAATGATTTTTTTCCTTTTATTTAGCACATCAGTTTTAAAATACAAAATATGTACAAATATGATCAAATATGCAGTGTTGTGCAAGGAAGACCAAAGAAACCTCAAGGGGCTTATCGAGTGGCTCCCTTAACCAGTCTGACATTGTGTTATTGATTTTCTTACTATTTGTTACATATTTCGGGTTTCAACCATCAACAGAAAAACAAGTAAAAGAAAGAAATAGAAACAAAGAATAAAAAACAAACAAGAAAGAATAAGTGATAGTCCAAACAAGACTGCATATACTGCATACTGGTTCAATAGGCAAGACAATTATTAATTAAGAACTGTTCTTTTTGAATGGATGGGGAGAAAGGTCAAAGAAGTAGGAAGGAAGTTGATTATAGACTTCAGCTCCTTGGAATTGTAAGCTGAACTGAGACATAGTTGTTGTAAGGAAGCTGAAATTGTCTCGGGGAGGTGAAATTGAATTGCTTTGAAGACAAACTGTGCTGTATGGCGGATGTTGATCTGGTAAATGTTAAGTATTGAAGAGAGGCTGTGAGTGGGCTTTGTAGTCCGTATATGATATTCGAACACAACATTTTGGATGCAATTTAGTATGATGAGTGTGTAAGGGAAGACCATGGAATAATACAACTTCTGAGTTATATCTTCATCAAGAGAATTCTGCTAAAATGCCAGTATTTTTTGTAATTTTGGATGAGATCTCTTCATTTGTCATGAATTAGTATGCCTACGAATCTAGTTTTAGGGGTTAATGAAAGGGATACATTGTCAACATCTTTGTAATCTATTTTGGCTTTCTTGTGATTAAAAAATAAAAAGGGTTTTTTTCACATTCAAAGACAATTTGTTCATTTTGAACCACTCAGAAAACTTAACCAGTTCGTTGTTTACAGTTGTGAAAAGACACTGAAGATCACTGTGAGAAAAGAATACACTAGTGTCATCTGCGAACAAGATATTTGATAGAACATCAGAAACCTTTTATAAATCATTTATTTATATAAGAAATAAAAGAGGTCCAAGGATAGAGCCCTGGTGGACTCCACATTTTATATCAAGTTGGGGTGAGTCGGTTCCATTGAATGAGACATATTGTTCCCTTTTTTCAGAAAACTGAAAAATCAAAGATCAAAATGTCATTAAACTTGCTACACACATCCAGACATCCTTACAAGTTACACTGATGGGCCTAAGGAGGGTGATATAATTGAAGGTAAAAAATGTAAACTGAAAAGTAATATCTCAGACACCACTGGAGCTATTTTGATTAAACTTGGGAGGGATTTCGGTACATGTTTGTCATCTTCCAACACCTGAAACACTTAGTGGAGCACCTTGGCAGTATCTGCTGGCTGAATATGAATCTGCTGCTGTGCCACTTTATTAAGCAGGGAATGGGAGTCATTACTCATGCTGGGAGAGGTCTTCACATTCTTTCACCTCTCCACAATAACTTCCAGAGGGTTAAGTCTCTGTCCACTCTGTATTTGAAAACACATACAGTACACACTCCCTCCCACTCACAACCACATTTTAATTATTTTACTTCCCTTACTTGTTATTTAAGCATTTGGTTGTTTTTGATGCCATGTTGTTTCTGTTTTGAAGTTCACTTGTGTCTTTGTTTGATTTTTTTTCTCTTTTTGGGTAAGATTGGGTAAGATTGGGTAAGGTTTCTTTGTCTCATTCACACAGTTTGTATTTGATTTTTGTCTGTGTAAAAAAACTAATCCTAAAAAACCTAAACTACTTGCGGTGACAGCCTTATTGATCATGCTGTCCAGTCTACCGGAAATTATTTGTCTAAAGATCTAAGACCACTCTTTTGTACATAGAGTTTTATCATCATTTAGTTGAAGAGAGTTCTGAGACATCCAACATTTAATATCAGCTAGACAACCTTTCAGGGAATCATGGTTGCTTGTATAACTAGGTTTTACAGGCACATACAGTTGTGTATCATCAGAAAAAAAAAATGAAAAAAAATGTTCTGTCTATGAATTATATGACCAAGTGGGAGCATATAAATAGAAACCAAAATAGGACCCAGAATGGAACCTTGAGGTACTCCTTGAGGTACTGAGCGATATGATACAAACCAATTGAGGGCAATGTCTATAATTCCAGCAAAGTCTCTAAGACAATCAATTAAAATGTTATGATCAACTGTGTCAAAAGCCGTGATAAGGTCAAGCAGAATTAGATTACAACATTTAGCAGCATCTTCAGCAAGAAGATCATTCGGGAGTCAGTAAAGCTGTCTTAGTGTTTAGAATGGAAATCAGATTGGAATTTTCCAATTAAGTCATATCAACTCATGTAATCAGTTAACTGATTGTCAAGCACCCTCTCTAACCTTACACA
This sequence comes from Hoplostethus atlanticus, assembly GCA_034670405.1. NCBI lineage: Eukaryota > Metazoa > Chordata > Actinopteri > Trachichthyiformes > Trachichthyidae > Hoplostethus > Hoplostethus atlanticus. The sequence goes on along the minus strand of JAXDDX010000003.1, from coordinate 5,911,154 downwards.
GAAAAATAAGCTTGAATTAGAATTACAACGGAAAGATCCAGAATTATATTTTTAATAATAGGCTGAAATAAGAGGGTATGCAGCTGCTTGCCATTGAGCTGTTTATAATCGAAAGAGTATTAGGACAGACAGTAACAATGACCTGAATGAATGAATGAATGAATGAATGAATGAATGAATGAATGAAGGAAGTAGATATAGGAACTAGACAACATGATGAGGTTTTTTTTTTTTATATGAGATACAATGCCAAAAACTGTTTCTACTGCTGTAGCTGTCAGCTACCAATGCTAACGTAAGGAGTTGTAACTTGCTAAATGTAACATTACAGTATCTTTGCAAAGATGAAGATAAAATGATAACACCAAGAAAATAACCCTCAGGAACATAACTGAATGGACTTACATAAACTACCTTTGGAAAAACAATGACAAATCACGGAACAAAGAGAAAGAACAGAAATAGCTTCTCATACGCAGACACTGAGCGCACCATTTTTCTGCCCCAGGGTTGCATGCACCTCCCAGTGTTTACAAACAAGAACCGGGTCTATAGAGCTGCACAATTTCCATGACACACCTGTGGATGGTGACTCATGACAGACACTCCTTATGGGAAACAATATCATTACAGGAGAAAATATTCTACACCTTTTGTTCATAGATATGACACTTTCACACCGATTATACTCTCCTCTACTATATTTCATAGCCAGCATGAACCTTTTCACCAATTTGTGTTACAGTAGCTCTTCTGTGGGATCGGACCAGACGGGCTAGCCTTCGCTCCCCACGCGCATCAATGAGCCTTGGGCGCCCATGACCCTGTCGGCGGTTCACCGGTTGTCCTTCCTTGGACCACTTTTGGTAGGTACTAACCACTGCATACCGGGAACACCCCACAAGACCTGCCGTTTTGGAGATGCTCTGACCCAGTCGTCTAGCCATCACAATTTGGCCCTTGTCAAAGTCGCTCAGATCCTTACGCTTGCCCATTTTTCCTGCTTCCAACACATCAACTTCAAGAACTGACTGTTCACTTGACGGGTGCCATTGTAACGAGATAATCAATGTTATTCACTTCACCTGTCAGTGGTTTTAATGTTGTGGCTGATCGGTGTATATGTCACATGTTAGCATCTTCAAATTGAGCTCCTAAAGTCTCAAGACTTCTTCTTTCTTTCTGTTGTCTCCTCATTGCTCCTGAGGGGGTTTTAGGACATTCAGATGGAGTGATACAATGATTCAAAATTGAGATCTTCCCTATTTCTTAAGAGGTAAAGAAAAGACGACTGAGCGAAAGATTTTCCCTCTGGGCTGTCATTATGCTCTGACTAATTCTCGTTTTGAAAATAGAAATTACACTTATTAAAGCTGAAGCAACAGGTATGATTACGCTTATGTAATGCAGTTACTCATCTAGGCTCAGTATTTGCAGCATATTGCTAAAACATTCAATTAAAGCAGTAAAGTCTACTCAGTGTGAAGTGGAAAGCGGACAGGATTGGTTATTTGCCTGTTGATTAATAACAATAATGAGCAAGATCATGAAATATACTTTTTGCTTCACCTTTTTTTCAGATGTTCCTATTGAAAGAATAAAATAATAAACAGGAAAGTAAAGTAAAAGTCACACTCATGAAATAATTTCAAAGAATCAACAGATGATAAAAATGCATTCTCCAGTAGAAGGAGGCACCACTCTTTTTTTCATTAGCACTCTGAGACCAGACATAACCAAGATCCCAGTCACACCCAAATGATGGGGAAAAGGGCAAAGGTTTCTGTGGGGCAGATCTGGATCACTCTGGTTTCTCTTCCTCAACCCTGACTGAATTAGTAGCCAATCTTTCAGTCGACACCTCCCTTACCAGTCTGGCCCGGAGAATGTGTGGGCTGGGAGGGATTAATGATGTCATGCCACCAGCTCTGCCACAGCCACTCCTAGCCTTCATACTCCACAATAAAACCACTAATCAGTAATCTACCTTCTCTAGACTTCTCCAAGCTCCAAAGACATACTAAATATTATTGTTGTGAGTGGTAGGTCTAGTGACTCATACTTTCCATTGACAGTTCACGCAGCTTGCAGAATGGGAAGGAGTGTCTTTGTGCTGACACGGTAGTACACACACTTTCCCACAGGCTTCACCATCAAGCCATAGTCAACAATGGCTTTTATATAGTAGTGTATGTTCTAAGACGTTCAATTTTCCGTAAACAACTGTAGCTTTAAAGAGGCATTAAGTAATCTACTGTCTGTGAACAAGGAATTGCAACAACATCGTCAAGTTGGGTGCAGGCCACACCGAGGACGGGCCGGAGAGTGAGTTTTGAAAGCCAGAAATCTCAGCACCTGCTGAAGCAACCGTTGAGTCAATGGTATTGATCAACAACCCTATCAAACCCCTGCAGATATATTATGGTCATGTGATGATATGGGGCAGTAAAAAAATCACACTTTTATTCACCTTTAAAATCACTGCCTGGTCAGATATCGGGGGGTCAACTTCTGCTACACACTCTTATTTTGTCGCTGTGATTCTCTGTCACTGGCTGAGCTGTCTTGGCCGGTGTGTGTGTGTGTGTGTGTGTGTGTGTGTGTGTGTGTGTGTGTGTGTGTGTGTGTGTTCGAGCACACACTATGGGGAGTCAGCATACAGGCCCACTTCACGTGGTTCGGAAGGTGAAGGGCTATTAGGGGAAAGGTGAGTATGGGACTGCTGCTCTGGGTTACTGAGTAACTGGGGCTCTCTCCTACCCCTCTCAGGCCTCTACTGCTGTTTCTGCGCAACCACCCCCACACCCCCCCCCCCCCCTCCATTACAGCTGTATCACTCTGTTCTCTCCTCTTCTTTCTTTTCTCACCAGTTCTGTCTCTTGAAAGAAAAAAACAATGAAGCAATACTTCAGTTCTCATAACCCTTGTTTGTTGAAAAGCCTGGATATGTGTATAGATAACCAAAACTTCAACTTGTCTCCAAAGTATCACATTAAAGGTGCCACGTGTAGCCTTTTAACATCAATAAATCACTACCACATGAACTTTGTGATATTAATAAAATTGCTGTAAACATCAAAGACCATTGGCAAGAAGATTAGCAGCCTCTACCGGCCTCTACACTGCCTTTTACACTGTGTGTTCCTCCGGGTCGGATTTCGTGGGAAATCGGTTGCCATCTTTACAGCACAAAAGGGAGATTGCTATGTGGCACAAAACAGGAAGGTGGCGCTGTTCCTCCAGTGCAAACGGAAGCTTTCAGAGTTTCCGGCAATGGCAGATGGTGGAACGAGTGAAAGGCCAATGGAAAAATCACTTCCAACATGTTTATCCTCTTCAGTGAAGCTAAAGAGAAAACCTTTGACCGAAGAAGCATTGAAGATGAGGCCAGAGAGGGGAGGGGGGACAAATAGCAACATCCTTTATCCTCTAGCAACAGGGTTTTATGGGAAATGTGGTCTTAATTTTGAGCACTAACAATACCACTGGTGTGAGATAGAGGCTACCTGTCATCTCGACCATGGTCTCATTTGTTTACGGTAACTATGCCAAGGCATCATAATTGAACTGACAGTGATATATTGATGTTTAAAAATGCCACACATAGCACCTTTAAACTAACATGTAAATCCACGCCCCTCGCTTTATGGCGTTGGAGGTAAAGCCGGTGAGGATGTCGCTGCCTTACGTATATCGTACATCACATATAGGGAACTAAATTGCATCACCATCCTTGTGCCATGGCGCCAAAACAGAGCGATGTGTAAGGCAGCCATGGCTCGTGCTCATAATACGTTTGTTTACTGTCCCTGAGCAGAGGGACACATGAAAGTAGGTTGATCAGCTCTATGGCCATGACCACTGGGACAAGCACGACCCCGGTCCATCACAACTCCCTCTCCTCCTCTCACACACACAACTCGGTGCTGTTCTTTCTCGTGTGTCAGAGTGGAAGTCACGAGACTGTTCTTTGAAGAGGAGCGCAGCATGGCCAGATTTGGACCAATGAGAAGTGCAGTGCACAGCGCTCCCTGTGTGAGTAATAATTGACAGCATGTTGAATTACTCACAGAAGCATTAGTCATGGTGAATTTGTTACATGTTCTCTCTTCTGTTAGTGTGAATAGGTCTGTCTGTCTCACAGATTTATATATTCAGTCTTGTGGTGGTGGCTACTCAGATAATCTATGAAACATTTTACAAATAAAAGAACAACTGAATTCTGTTCACTTTCAAAATAATCATCAATGATCTTCTACCACCTCTAATGCCAAATCAATATTATTATCTTTGTCAAAAGAAGGACGGTCAAACAGTTTTGTGATGCGACCCCTTCATACAACCCCTTACAAAAAAGTCACGTGATACTAGTATAAACTCATGTGATTTTGTATTAAACGTGTGAAAATGTGAAAAGCACATGTCCAAGAAAAGCACGTTCTTTGAATTCACATATGTATTTTGTATCACGTGACTCTTTTGTAAGGGACAAAGCAGCGAGCAGCAACACGAGGAAGGAAAATGTCATCATCAGCAGGAGATAGAGCTGAGTCTCGAGTGACACAATTTGGAAATTACTGAACACGTTTGAGTACGGTCCAGGAATCTGTACAAAGTGTTCGTATCAGCAAAGCAAACACAATGAAGTATCACAGCCACACGCAATACTGTACAAGCATTCTGGGGCACCATCGGGGGGTCCAACCTTGTCTAAGGGCAAGGCAGCGCCGTCATTGGCTAATCTCTCATTTTTCCGCTCTTTTCTCAGTCCCACAACTAACCAAACACTGTGCTGCTAATGTCTCTGAGATGCTTTGTTTATCGGGCCACCTGGACATGCATCTGGTCAGCCGGGGAGTATGTCCGTCAATAGCAATGCCAGATGGACGTGCATTAATAACCTTGTCTTATGTGTCAAAACCACGGGCGGTGAGCGCTGAGTAGTTTGGAGGCAGTGAGTTTCTTAAGCCCAGTGTGAGCGTATTGAATGCATTGCTGATTATGGTGACGGAGAACGGCAGAGAATTAATTACTGTGCATCGTGTTTCAGGTCAGCACATCTCAGTGTCCCCTCTTTCTGCGCTAATGGACAAATTACATAATACGTTTGAAAAGGAGTTGACATAAGATAACGTCTCCAGATAACCAAATCAACGTAGAGGCATAATTATGAGAATTATTAGACAGGAGACGTGATGTGAGCTTCATAATAAGATAGATGATCATGTCCTGTACTGGACTCAGCCAGTGCACAATGCATGGAGAGAATATTACATAACTACTGTCTTTATCCTAACGGCCTTCATAGGAGATATTTGGGTGATGGGGGACACAGACTATGACTCCGAACAATAACCTCCTAAGAGTTTGGCTGAGGTGAAGTATCGACTAACAACATACTGTGAGTGTTGGCTGAAAAAAAAAAAAAAGGGGATGAATACAGTACATCCCTCTATAACTTCCCCATAAAGTTTGATCTTTAAAAACAAGATATGGACTGTAACTCTCCATGCCAGTATCAGCCCAGTAGGACAGTTTGTGAAATAACAAAGACCCCAATCAAAACAGATAACATGATAGCATTGCACCGCTTTACGACGTCCTCATTTTGTGTCAGACCTGCACAAAGTCCATCGTTATGTCATTGGTTTCCTTCGACTTCCTATCTGACGGTACATTATCGCTGCGCGGAAAGATAAAACCTGGAAAGTGCCAGAACATATTTAGCTTGTTCAGGACCGTAGTATCACCGGTAAAGGAGCAGTGATGAAGGTTTTCTAACTTCAACATGTTCTCATCATGTGAGGTTTTCATCCACGAGGCCCTGCTGTTTATCACTTCAGGACAGTAAGTGACAGTAGGACAGTACTGAAACACAGTTCATCGTGTTTCTTCTTGCTTATTTCATCCTCACTATTCTTAACCCTTGTGTTGTGTTGTGTTCGTTTCCTGTTACCTACTTTAATGTTCCCGGTCAAAAATGACCAACCCATTATAACGGTTTATAAATCTATCATTATACATATATTATCACCTGATGTTGTACTAGATCTTTTTATCAACTTCATTTCTAGTATTTATGACAGGTTTTGCACTTCTCTTTTGAACTTCTGGCCTGTAGGCCTCATTGACCTGATCTTATACAACTCGTTTTTTGAGTAAAAATAGCATAATTCATGGATTATTTTGACTATAGTCAATACCAGAGGAAACATACTGTACTATTTATCACCGACTACCTTGTGTCAAAGTTTAGACAGCACATTTGTTTTGAAACCCTTTCAATTTTTTAAAAAGTGGCACAAAATAACATCTGTGGTGTTCCCGGTCAAAACTGACCGTTGTGACTTTTTTAGTAAAGAAAGGTCATAGGCCTAAAACTATTTACACATTAACACTTTACCACATTACTGAACATATTAGAGAACAACAGTAACAATATCAATATGAGTAACAACAACAGAAACACTAATAAGGTTCATGCACATGATTGACAATAGGTGATGGTTTTTGCATGTGCCTTGCAAATATGTGCACTGCATTTTAGACACACAATGCTCGTTTTGACGTCTCTTGGTGCACACAGTGTGCATCTCTTCCTTTTGTCTCTTCTGTCTGTGGTTCTTCTATGCCTCTGACCAATCCGGCAGAGGGTAGTGCTTTGGTCATTGTGCTGCCACAGAATGAATGGTGAGCAAGGCCCTACGGAGGCTTTATATACCTGAGCTGCGGGAAAGTTTCTGTATATTATTGAAACAATGTTATAGTATTTTGTCTGAAAGGTTCCCATGGGGGATAAGACTCTATTGGGGAAAGGTTCCAGGTTGCCAGGGAAACTCAAGAAGGGGGGTGAGGTCTCTGTGTGTATGTATGTTGTATGTATGTATGTATGTATGTATGTATGTATGTATGTATGTATGTATGTGTGTGTGTGTGTGTGTGTGTGTGTGTGTGTGTGTGTGTGTGTGTGTGTGTGTGTGTGTGTGTGTGTGTGCGCGTGTGCACACACATGCACATGCATAGGGTCTGGGAGTGGCAGTGTGTCCGTCTGATGGATGGACATGTTCCTGAACTCTCAATTTCTCCTACTTGTAGTCTCACCCATTCATTTCCAATGGCCGGTCATTTTTGACCGGGAACACCACAGATGTCACAAAGTTAAATAAAACACCCAAAATGTATTGAAAATGATCTAAATGTATTTTGTGTGTTCAGATGCCATGTGTGGACAAAGTCATGGAGATTTATTCAAATCAGATGAAATAAACTAAAGATTTCAGACATAAAAGTTGTAAATCAGTCAGATTTGACCGGAACACAACAGGAGGGTTAAGTTGTATGTATTTTACAATGCAGTGGTGTAAATGTGTTTGGTCACACTGGGAGAAGATGGACTCACCAGCAGTTGAGGGTGGACGAGGATTTGGGATCAGCCTCTACTGGCAAGCATCATCTTTATGGATATGACAAAACTGACTTCATATCTGCAACTTGGTGGCCCAAGTGCCAAAGTGTTTGTTTTCCATTTCCTGAAACAATTGCTGTAATAGACACAAGATCAACAACATTATTACCACAATGATTGATACCTAAATAAAGCTTCGGGGGAGTGTTGTAGATGCACTTATGAGGTGCCGCTTCAACCATTTCTCCTGCATCCATCCTGGATTAGGACTGCAGACGTTTCTTTCTTTCTTGTAATACAGCAGAACCAAATCACTATAACGTAACAAAAAAAACTCTCATCCAAGTATTTACCAAACCATTCTCTGAGGAGATGCTTCATTTCCGAGCAAGACGTGACACTTTCTAAACAATTCATTGTGCGGATGGAGCAAAAAGGGGCAGCATTAGTTCAGCAAGCATACAGCAAAAAGTGTGATCGCCACAGTGGCTACATCTGCTTGAGGTGAGTGACTTTCAATAGATAAGACTAATGTTGTTAGCTGTAGATAAGACACTTATCACCAGCCACTGGAGTGGGGGGGAAATAACTCAATAACGCCGGTATTATCCTTTAACCTAGATTCCTGCCGGCCTCATGCTTCAACAGGCAAAAGCTTGGTGACCGCTGTCATATGGAGCAGATGATAGGATGAATGTTTGCCACCGCCTGCCTCTAAGTGGTGGCTCGGTCACCTCTCACATCTGCTGGCTCATTAATATGGCCACTGGCAGGAGAGAGCTTGCACATGCTGGGGTCACACAGAACGTATGTATGGCTCCAAGTGTGGCTGCGTACTGTGTGTGTTGTTACACGCGGGCAGTATTTTGATATTCAATAAATCGAGCGTCACATTTCCTCCAAGAGTGTTGGGTAAAAATACTAAGGAATCCAGTTTCTCGGTAGTCGACCGGAGCCAAGCGGGAGTGGAATAGAGGGCTGATCTATTTAAAGGACTTAAGAGAGCCTTCCAGATGCTGAACTTTGTGGTAATTCCATTTATTCCCTGGACTCGATGTCCTGGCCAATGATATTTGAGCAACATCCGGTGAGCTGGGGAAATCCTGGGAGTCATGGCTGGTAGTACTGCCAAGATCGGGCCTGCAACCCTGAACCTTGATGTCACAGGAATGAAATGGTGCCTCTCAGGGCAGAGACCACAACAGCAACTCAGATCAATAGGCACTTATTTATATTGTTTTACTGCTAGTTTATTGAGGGTGTCACATATTGACATCATCATATTATACAATATCATATAAATAGTGTGGGTACTTTGAGAAAGCTGAATGAAGTAAACACAGCACTACTACACAGCGTGGCTCTATTCTAAAATGTGGCAAAACAAACTGCGCCGATTTTTATGTCTCAATGGATTTTGGCCAGAAAGGCAAAAAGTTAAGCTACAAAGGAGCCAAAACACAACTGAAGTATTTTGTTTTCTACTTCATCTTTGGTTTTCCTTCCAGCACTGGAATATTGATACAAAATACTGAACATCTAATATAGATTTAAACTCATTTTCACACAAAAGCATATATACAAAACTTCTTACTTATAAAAATGAGTAGAAAGTGGATTTGGGCCCAAAAGACAGCATGTTATACAGCAAACACCTTCCCAGTCAGGAAGGTGGCCTTAACACAATGATCTCCTTCTGACCATTTAGATTAAAACGTTTTAAATTACCTTTTTTAAAGATTAATTTTAAGGAAAAATGTTGTGTAAATGGCCAAAGCTAATATCACTATGGCCTCACATCTCAGTAGGCCTGATGGACATTTATTGAAAAGCCAAATCAGACAGTAAGACAGGTTTCTTATGTTATTCCAATAATCTCAAACTAGTCTAGTCTAGATTTCTGTAAATTAACGCAAAGTTTCTCCTGACGTTTCTTGGGTTCTTCATGGCACCACTACTGAATTTTTGGAAAAATAAGACAAACATCAGTTGAGTTTATATTTTATACAGAAATTTTAATCAATAAAAGACATCTCTGTGTACAATTACTGACACAAGCAAAGGGCAGAGAGTGCACAGAAAAACAGGGAACAAGAAAGAAATCTGCAGTGTACTGAGAGGAAAACAAGGAGTGCCTGCAGCAGAGAAAGTAAATGGATCATATACATTATATATATATAATTTCTCCGATACAGGCAACGAACTGCACTTAGATGAGCCATGCCATAATCACTGAAACTACTTTTATATACAAATACATTACACAACCCTTCTGGTAACTTACAGACTGTACACGGCTCGGCTTCGACCAGTGTCGTGAGAAACAAGCGCCTCTCAGGACAACAGGGTCTGGACTTGCTGGGGGGATCTGGGAACCAGGTTCTCCGTGTCCTTGTAGCCGTTGGCTGGGCTGGCCACTGCTGTGTAGACCTCTCCATAGGCTCTGCACACCAGCTCTGTGGACTGTCTGAAAATCTGCTCCCTGCAAAAACCACAGGAAATAACACCCCTATATATCAGAATGACAACGAGAGTAAGAAGCGGGGCTCAGTGGTTTTTCGATCTGGTCTAACTCAGAGAAGCAGAGTTGTAATTAGTCACCAACCCAGAGCTGAAACAAATCAGCCATGAGAGCCAACTGTAAGAATTTGTCCTAATTACATTTTTTTTGTTCAGTGTCCATTGTGTGCCCCCACGCTGTCAACACGGCGGCAGTATGTGGTGCACACTGCCATCTATGGATACACATCACAGCATCAGGTGTCAGCCTCAACAACACATGCGGTTTCAAATCATGATCCCAATCATAACTCTTGTTGCGTTTTCTTTTTGCCACATTCTTATTCTATGGATGAAAATCTACAATTTTACAGTGTCATTTTGATTCTGTTATTCTGTTATTCATCTTATTTTATAAGTGTGTTTTTTAAAATACCTTTTCTTCTACGTCTTAATGTGAATAAACTAAACATGCCAAGTTATGTCACAGGCATAACGTCCATTTCTCACAGCGCTGCCATGTAGGCTGACGTCAAAGACCCTGCTGAGTGCGAGTGGAGTATGAAATCGTTGGACTGAAGAGCCCTGTGAGAGGACTGGGAGCGCCTCCGTTGTATCCTGCTCAGGCTCTTGAGATCCATCTTTTTTAATTGGTCCCACAGAGGACGCAGAACTAACCTTACTCTAACATGAGATGTGAAACGAAAGGGAGTCTAAAAGTAGATCCCCATTATTTGTACGCTGCGAAGAGCGTGTTTTTTTTTGGGGGCGCTTGCAGGTATTTTTTGTGTATTTATGTGAGTGGAGGAGCAGAGAGAGAGAGAGAGAGAGAGAGAGAGAGAGAGAGAGAGAGAGAGAGAGAATTAGTTCAGGGAATGAATGTGAGTGAGAAATGGACCAGAAGCTAATTAATGGTGTCCTGCCCGTCAGTCCTCCCATGTCCATTAATAGAGAACATTAACCTGGAGGTACAGAGAGTGCTCCCCAAGCCCGCTGCACTTCCCAGGAAACGTGACTCACAGAAAGAGCCCTCCGACGCAGCAGCCCGCATCGAGCTAAAAGCATGTGCATTTTCTGATCAGTAAGACAAACACATGCAGCCCCGCCGAGCACTCTCCGAATGTGTTGGTGGCTTTATCAATTTAGCATCATAACTCACCACGTGTTTGGTGAAGTGTTTTGTTTGGAATGCAGTAATGGTTGTATTACATCTAAGGATCCTAATGGATACGGAAAATTATTGGGTCAATGCTCCCAGCCTATTTTTAAAACTCTGAATATGCTCTTTACCCCGTCGAAACGCTACGCAACGTGGGAAACATTTCACTTGAAACCCGAACATTTTTTTCCTGAACGGACACAGTGACCGCATCAACGTTACGGACAGGAACTCACTTGATGGCTGCACTGAGCAGGAAGTTGAGCTGTGGCATCACGAGGGTGTCAGGTGATGACAAATACCTATCGAACTGGACCTGTTGTGTGTGCAAGAGAGATGAAAGAGAAGGGTACAGTGGGTGAGCGGTTGAGTAATGATAATAATAATGTAATAGTATGTGATACTTTATTAATCCACATGGGGAAATGAGCTTTTCTCCTAAGAGCTCCTCATTGAGACGTGCAATGCAGCTCACCATCGCCGCTTTCAGAGAAGAGCTATCCATACTGGGGAGGTTGGAGAGTGGGCCCTGGGACAAGAGGAGAAAAGAGCACATTGGTTCAGAGCGCATCTCAAGGTCACACCAATGGAAAAGCAATGATGGTGAATCACAGAGCCTAACAAGGGTTAAGTGAGGTTGTTCATTCAGTCAGGTCTGCAGGCAGCAGCTCAAGAGCGGTTACTAAAAGTGGATAGAGGCAGGCACAGTGTAATGACTGGATAAATGATAGTCCCTCTGGGGCATCTGGGATCATAGTGAGGATCTCTTTCTCTCTTTTATTGAAGAAAAAGTGAAAACACCCATCATCCTCGTGTAAGCCTATGAAGCTAATCTGCAGCAACAGTCTCACCCAAACCTGCCCTTCCTGAGGCAAAAACACTGTTTAAACTAAACAATAGTAAATGGCATATAAAAGGATAAAAAAGAAAATCACCCACTGACATGTTGAGAACGTTATGATCTTGGACAGGTCGGTCTTCATTTCTGAACGTGAACAATTACCTCCCAAAATATGGAAACAACAGAGATAAAACTCTCTGATGTCGACATGATAAAAACTGTGGACAGTGACTAGGAGACCGACCTTGTGAACACAACAGCCGTTACATTTAAGGCAATTAGCTGACACTGATTATCCAGACTACAGTAAGTCAAGCTTGAAAGCCTAAATTGCCAACATCACAAGCAGCCAATAGTAAGGCATGCAAGGGTTAAAGCAACAGAGCAGCACCTAGAGTGATTTTATGGGGACATTAACAAACATACTACGAGTCTACAAACTCTCTAGTCCCTAGTCACCTTTCTAAGCATTGTTCTCTTCTAGCTTTAGGGGAGAGTTGTTCACCTCAATAAAATAATGTGTTCTGGGCGACAGGGAAGAGATGTCACCATAAAATACACCTCTAAACAGAACTGTGTCTTAAGCCAACGAAACATGCTTTGTTCTCAATTATTGACATTTGAAATACACAGTTACTGTTACAAGTTACTCTCTAGATGTTCAGAAGCCCTCTGATACAAATCTTTTCCAAATGGAGACAAAATACAATTCAAGGGAAACCCACTCAACAGACAGACAGAGGGGATGAGCAAAACAAGGACAGTAAATAAGGAGGAGGGAAGAAGTTGACTGAGCTTTGCATTGAGCTGCAGCACTAGCAGGGTGGGGTGTGTCCTGACACGACCCAGAGTTCCAAGGCTCACTTGCCTAAACCACAACTATGGGTCTCAGTCAGAGTGTGTTAAAATGGGAGAGGCATGGGTAGGAGGAAGCCTCCAGGGCATCAGCTCTTTCATCTGCAGAAGACGCGGCTGGAAAAGCTGATATACTTTAATAGAGCATAATGTAATCTGTCTGCCTCATTCACTCTCATATGAAAATCTGATAGAAATGCTATTGTGCCTAATAAAAGCTTGGTCATGTGGTAACCATAGCAATAGCTATTGTAAAGGGCAACGAGATAGTGTAAACAATACCGCCTGTGCCAGTGAAATATAAAAAAGAGGATCATTAGAGAGCATCACAGGAGGGATGTGAGAAAAGGCACTAAACGCACAGTTCTAGTCTGTCATGTGAGTGAGTCAGTGCATGTGTGGGTGAGTGTGCACGTGAGACCTGTTCGGCACCGTGCTGCTGGACACAGCTGTAGATGTAACTCAGCCCGGCTCTGGTCAGCACGTAGGACGCCTGCTCATTGATCAGCGTGTCGAGGTGAGCTTCAATCTGGGAAACGCGGGACAAAGTGGCTCAGAATCCAATCCAAGTCTGCATTGTGAACCGATGGTACTTGTGTGGAGAAGCACTGTGCTATTGATGATGAAAGATCCATAGGTGCTCTTGTGGTGCTCAGTTACAAAAGAAGTGCTAAAAATAGGAGGCATAGATAGTGCTTTTGAGCATGAACAACAATACGTGACACTTTCCACGCTCCTTTCCATGGCACAGCAATTTCACCTTTTTCATAAAAGATTGTGGCTCTATGGGGTTCAATGAAATGAATCCGAATAATTAACCATATTTAATGCACAATACGCCTCCGTGCGGACAATGTGGTGATTATAACCCAAGCATTCATGTTAGATAAACTGAACAGTAATTCACAATTCCTACTTGCAGAAGATGAAGAGCTTTATTATTGGATCTAATCTATAGAGAAGAAGAAATTAAATGTAGATATAAAATGTGATGGTCAAGTTATTAGTTATTTACAATAAAAGACAAAAGATGTGCTGTAGCGGAGCAGTACCTGGAACTCCAGCATCTCCAGCCTCTTGTCTGTGAACTCAAAGAGAGTCAGCGTAGTCTTCATCACGTAGAGCGAGTTGACCATGTAGGTGGCCATGTCAGCTGTGCCAAGGTTACTGGCGGACACGGTGCACAACTGCAGGAGGGGATCCAAGATACAAGACAACACCTGGCAGAGGGGAGCACAGAAGAAAGACAGAGGCTTACAACCCCTTCGAGTGAAAGAACGAACACGAACATGTGATGAAGAACACATTTTTATATACTTGTGGTGTATAGATTTGAAATGACATCAACAGTAGTTGGTTAGAATATGCCAATAGGGCAGGAAACTTACATACATCCCAAATGTCAGCAGCCACTTTGACCATTTTACCAGCCGACTAGATTTTTACAACTGAACAGAGCTGTGACAGAAGTTGGTTGGTGGCTTTGTTGTTCCTTTCCCACCCCGAGTCTTACTGTGTACAAGTGTGTTTACCTGGGCAAAGTCAGCATGGCGGGCGTCCAGAGGAACCACGGAGGAGTCGTGGGAGGCCAGCACATCCCTGAGCAGGGACAGGGTCTGGGTGAGGGAGGCTGTAGGACCCAGGTCTGGAGGGGGCAGCTCCACCTGCCCGGCCACAGAGGACCAGAAGGAAGGTAAGTGAAAAGTTATTGTTGCACTTCAATCATGTAATCTATAGTCTTCACCCAGACAGGCGGTCCTAACACAACCAAATCATTAACAAATACCTTTAACGAGGAGCATGTTAGACCAGACATGCAACCTCTGACTGTCTGCTGCTACTCTGAGCAGATTGAGTACAGCTTTTTAACGAAGAGGGATTTCATTTCACTGCCCTGTGAACACACAGAACTGGGCCTGGCCACCTTTGTCCACCTAATAGAGCAGATTATGAGAAGGCTGTGTTCCTGGCATTAGCCGGAATTGACATTATAACCCTGAGGGCCTCCAATGTGATTAACACCAAGCTAAGGGGATAATTCTTGTAACTGCTATTGATCAGGACACAGCCGGCCTGTAACACAGAAGAGCTCCTGCTCGTGCTGAGGTATATTTGGATGCCAATTTAAGGAACTGGTCACAAGGCTGTTTTTTTACAGCTTGAGCCGTGTTGCTACTGTGGCCAGCAAGCCAAAAATTGTTTACGAGCACAAGTGCTTCAGAAATAGCCTTGTTGTCTTTGAGGATTTAGAAACAGAGTTGAAGTACACTGAACTTCTACACCATCATTTTACAGTTTTTATGAGAGAACATAGTGAACCATGTCCATCTAAATAAACAAGTCTCTCTCTCTCTCTCTCTCTCTCTCTCTCTCTCTCTCTCTCTCTCTCTCTCTCTCTCTCTCTCTCTCTCTCTCTCTCTCTCTCTCTCTCTCTCTCTCTCTCCCTCTCTCTCTCTCTCTCTCTCTCCCTCTCTCTCTCTCTCCCTCTCTCTCTCTCTCTCTCTCTCTCTCCCTCTCTCTCTCCCCCCTCTCTCTCTCTCTCCATTTACTCTTACATGATTGATCTATGGAGACAGGAATACGTTTTGACGACCTAGGAAGTGGAAATCACTCTGGACAAGAGTTTAAAGAGTAAATGTAGACACAAGCAACCAACTTCATCTCAAAATAAACAGCAAAGGCAATCAACATCACGTGGACAGGACAGATGAAACACACATACCTTGTCCATGAGTCTGCTTGCATGAAGACTCAAGCTATTGAAGAACATCTTTTTGCTAAGGATGTGCATTTCTTCAATGGTGATGAGTAAGGTGGCGACACTGGTCCCAATGATGGAACTGGACACAGATCACAGAGGGGAATACGTCGTTGTATGAATGGCTAAAATAACAGTTACTGTTATGTAGAACTGAACAAGCTGTAATACCTGATGGTGTGGTGGTAGAACTTCAGCAGGTTGGAAAGCTTGTACAGCAGGACAGCACCTGGCTCAGCCACAATGACCTGTTCAAGCCTCACCTGGAGGGCAGATCCATCACACACTGAGTACATGATCGAAACGTTACATGGTCAGCACCTCTTAACCATCTAAATGTATTTGGATACTTACTTTTAGTGGCCTGCAGACTCCCTCGGTGATGTGTCCCACCACCTCCTGCATGTTGTCCTCTACACCTGAGGTTGGAGGAAGACACACACACAGTCAAGGCTACCTGAAATTCAATACCCGAAATGTTTGGATTCAAACATAGTATGAATGAACACAGTATGAATGGTGACAATTATCCACTATTTGAACAGAAGTGCCGCACTCATCGCGTGTTGGGAGTGTGCTCCAACTCAGAGAGCCACAGGATTCTATCATGTTCACACCAAGCATGTCTGGATCGGTTCATTCAAACTCTGGAGCTTTTCCTCCTTTAGTTTGGTTCGATTAGCCATTTGAACCGCACGGTCTTCTTCCAAATGAACTGCAGTGCAATTTGTTAGGAGTGAGAATGTAACTGACCCCAAAACATCAGGTCTTATGGGTACAAGGAGACGGGTGTTGACATCTGATAGCCAGCAGTTCTTGGAAAGCCTAGCATAACAAAATGAACTGAGGGCGACTGATGCTGATATTCAGCGATTTCTTCATTCTTAACTGGTGTGAAAAAGAGAGAAGGGAAATCAGGGCAAGGAGCACAGCCAAGCCCATCAGGCTTAGCTAAAGTAACTGGAAGCGCATTTGTTTAGACTCTCCCCCCCACTGCCAAAATCTCTAACCTCGCGTCTATGACCATGTGACTTTTGTTTACAAGCACTGGTTCGCTTGTAATTGGGCAGCGTGAACCTCAACAAACCAAACAAACCAAAGTAAACTTTTCCATTATGGTTCGGACCAAAGAAAACAAACCGCCGGTGTGATCGTACCCTTAGTATTTCAAGGCTTGGGAGTCTGGACTGGAAGCAGAGGGATAGTTGCTAGCGTAGGAAGGGACATACCTTGCAGAGTGACTTCCTTCAGCAGTGCCTCTAGATGCTCTTTCTCAGAGGCAGTGGCTTGGTGCAGCCAGGCCAGCATGTCGCCAACATACCTGACAGGGAGACATCAAGGTAAGAAGCATCATCCAGGGGCCAGGCCAAGGGCTAACCTTACAACGCTGTGTTTCACTCCGCCCACACCCAGACACAAACATAACGTGGCGTGGCTCGAAAACAGCAAGGTTAACTTGAATTATTGTGTGTGTAAGTGTGTGTTTGTTAGTGTGCGAGCGAGGCCACGGGGAGGTGAGAAAGAAGTTGATATTCCTAGAACTGCTGATGCCTCCTGTAAAGCGGAGATGGTTTTGTGCTCCACACAGGCCTGGTTTTCCAAGAACAACTCTCATTTGGCTCCTGGGCAGATGGCGGCGGGGGAAGAGGGGAAGAGGACGGGGTGCAGCAGGAAACGGAGGCAGACTCA
Source organism: Hoplostethus atlanticus (assembly GCA_034670405.1). NCBI lineage: Eukaryota > Metazoa > Chordata > Actinopteri > Trachichthyiformes > Trachichthyidae > Hoplostethus > Hoplostethus atlanticus. The sequence goes on along the minus strand of JAXDDX010000003.1, from coordinate 5,893,948 downwards.
TACACCCCTTGACTATATTTGGCAGTAATTGAACCTTTCCTTGAATCCAATCTCCAAAATTGAGATTCCCAGGAGGCGTGGGATTTTTTTTTACTTTGCCAGGCGACCTTCTGATTGATTAACAGTTCAGAGTTCACAGGCTGTAAACCACTTCAGCACGGACATGTAGGAAGCTGGGACTCTTAGTCTTTAACAATTTGCTTTACATTTTCAAATAAATGTGCAAATAAAACAACAGCTGACATTGAAAAGCTTTAAAGTTTTAACACAGTAAGTAAGTGGAAATGGATTTAATGCTTCAAATTAAACATTTTAAATGGATAGGTACCTCATAGGGTCATGGGAATGCATCTCTATGGGGCGCGGAGTCCCACCTGGCCCGCCCCGGGTGAGGGCATCGATGAAGCCTCGTACTACAGCACACCTGCGTGCAGTCCCAAACTCATCCAGCGTGTACCTGACCAAACATAACAGAAAGAGGGGAACATTCAACACCAAGAACACACGAGAAAACGACGGCGCCCACAATGTTTTTGTTCGGTGAGCCGGAGGTCAGTCACAGACATACACCAACAATGCAGGCAGCCTTTCCAAAAGGAAGAAGTCCGGGGTTGTTTTGATTACTTGGCGGTGGAAAGGTCTGTGTCAGACTAAACAGTAGACAGTGTTGAAGTAAGATTGCACAACGCTGGTCTCCAGGCTCTCAAGCCTCAACATCCCCAGCCAACCCATGACCTTGGACGTTTTCTGGGCATGTAGACAGGTGCATGTCCAAGAACGCGGGACAGACAGGAGGAGGGTTTTGCAATGAAAACACTTGGGTTAAAGGAGGTGACACCGACGGGGTGATGTGTGAAACTAACTTTCGTGTCTCCGTAGGAACAAAGTTAAATTCACACAGAGCTTCAGGGAATCTGTGACTCATATCTACTCCTACACTCTAATTGAGTGCAAATGAATTTCTGGTACTGGAGGACATTCGATTGAGATTCAATGCTTTTTAAAACATTTATTTCTGTTATTGTGTATTTCCTGTTCCTGCTTGTAAGTGGGAACAATGGCTACTTGTAGTACTTCCTTATATTTACTTAAAAAATGTCACCTGGAAACCTCCAGGGCCAAATGCAAGTGTTAAGGAATCAATTCTACCACCAGACTAACCCCTTGCTTACCCACAAAGATCTCAAGAAGATTGTGGTTGAATGAGGATTCAAAACAAACAATAATGCTAGACAAGTCAAGGAAGCAGCTACTGACAAGGGTTGCAATGCATACCACATTTCTTGGTATTTAACGTGGAAAGTGTCCTCTACATGGGACCAGAGTCAGCAGTTGAAATGAATGTCAACCAATGTCTCTGATATAGAAAATAGGACTTCATGTTGAATCCCAGTGAAATAGTGCATCTATCTGGCAACAAACCAGCAAACAAGTGGTTCAAAAGCAACGATATCCCTTGACGTTGTTACACTCACAAACATCCACCACTATGCTGGTTGACCTCTACTTGGCAATAGTGCTCCTTGATGCCAAGTGGTCATTGAAGGCCAAGTGAGGTAATAAATGAATGGATAGGCCATGCAGTATTTTATTAAGATACGTGTGTGTGTGTGTGTGTGTGTGTGTGTGTGTGTGTGTGTGAGTTACTTGTAAAGGACAGGTCGGTCCTGTAAGGCTTCCATGGCTTGACTCAACACAGGGCTGACGTCACATGTTTCTTGTGTCAGTCCTCGGCATTCGTCTGCACAGAAAGAAAGGAGGTAAGAGTAGAAAACTCTCATACAAGCACATTGTCATGGACTAGATACGACACTGGTGTTATCACTACTTGCTAAAATGGTCCATTCAGTGTTGCTAATGTTTTCAACAGTGGCAGCCCTCTCAATCCACGATTTTTTTTTTCCCCTTAAGTTATGACCAACAGGTCTCATGCAGGGTAATTACACGTCAGACAATATAAAAAAATAAATAAATATGATTTCAGACTGTGTGGAGCATTACATACAACTTTATAGGGCAGCAGCCAATCATTTGTCTGTGCTGAAAACGGGTGAGCACACAGCACCAACGCGCCACAAAATGACATGTCAACATCCAACTAACTTCTACCACATTTACAAGTGTAATTAGAAAGCAACGTAATAGCTTACAATTTCAGACTGCGGGTTCTTTTTGCTTCTGATCGCTCGACTTTCACCAGAACCTGGCTGGAGATTTATTGGTCAAATTGCTGGATTTGATTACACCTTTGGCAATTCAAACCATCGCAAGCGTCAGGAAAACCACCCCGTCTCCCTCTTGCTAGCAGTATTTATAGCTTCTCATAATTCATAACTGTATATGTCTTGTATAACTTTTACTTCTAACACCGCAAATACACAAGTGAGGGAGCTGTAATCTAAAAGGGTTACAGTCATTTTCAATACCAAGCTGAAGGGATTTACCGTTTGAGGGTTTTTTGGGTGAAATGATTCAAAAGAAAACACATTCACATACACCCTTAACTTTTTATGTAGTTATATCCCTTCACAAAAATCAACTACATGGATCATCCAATAATAGCAAATGTGTGAATCCCTCTTATGCTTATACTTGAACCAGCAAGAACTCTGAGGTCCGCAGGCAACGGCCTCTCAACATCCCACGTACTCGTACTAAATCAGGGGAAGCTGCTTTCTGTTTTTATGCTGCAAGCAGATGGAAGGCCCTGTCTGAGGACCTGAGAGAGGCTCCAACATTGAACTCTTTCAAAGACATTTATTTTTATCACAGCTTATGCTTTGTATGTGGATCATTTTTGACATTTTAATGTAAAGCACACTGTGATGCTCGTGCTATACACATATAACTTGACTATTGTTTAGTTTTCTACTCTGATGACAACACAACAGCCAAGTTCTGTATGGAGGCCTTGTACAAACAGGGTCACCGTGCAGGCTGTTTCATCCCATGGTTTGCTCCTGGTATTAAGTCTGTGTACTCTACTCACTCTGGGCCCAGCGGTAAAGCTGCTCATATGATGTCTCCTGTAACACGGCCATCTGCTCCATGATCTCTAGCCTGGAACAAGCACGCAAACCAAGATCACAGTATTACATACCCATGATCTGTAGCATAGTATCAGAGCCCTGACAGCAACACAAATAGCAGACCCAGGTGACCCCCCCCCCCCACCCCCCTCAGTTTCTCTGTCCTATTCATTTCCAATGGGAGATTAGCATTTTTCCTGCAGGTGCTCCCTCTTTGTGTACCTGATCACGTCACTGCATACACAACCATTTCAAAAACCTCAAGACCGTAAACTAAACAACAAAATGACACCCTGTAGAAGACAGTTGAGTCTGGTTGTGTCCCTTACCCTGCAGTTTGCTGGTTGGTCCGCAAGAGGATCTTCACATCCTCGTGGATGTGCTTCACCCGACTGAGAGCCTTGAAGAAAACCTGGGAAATTGAATAACACACATAAATTGCAGAAATTATGGTCCATTTAGGGAAACAAAATGGGTTGCAGACATCCAGAAATGACGGAAAACATAACAATTCCTACTGAAATCGGTCAAAACATGCTTTGTGTCCAGAAAAAAGGACAGCATGTACAACAAATGATATAATTCTGCTGATCTAATGTGGATAAATAGACTCTTAATTTGAAGCTGTAATTCTGTCTGGGGGGGGGAGATCAATAAAGTAGTATGTCTTATAAAACTACCTCGGTGATGGGTGCATCCCGAGCACCTCTCAGCGCGGCCATCTCCTCACTGGAGAGCTGGAACTTGGCGAGGAAAGCCTGGGCCACCTGGGCTCTGACCTCTAGGCGGTGACTGAGGCGAAGGAGAGAAATGGATTTATTTCAAATTAGTTTTATTCATTCTGGTGTCATTTTTACATTTGGGGGTTTTCGTCCACCATTTTTCTAACTTTGTTTTTAGTTTATGTTCAGCTCGGTTCGGTCTTTACTTGTCATTATGATTTGTTTGTTTTCTTGTTTTCTCAAGACCCATGTAGATTTCTATCTCACATGTTTTTTTTCCTCTGTGTGTTTTATCAGTGCTCTTCATCACTGTGTTTTATCACTTGCATTGTGCGTTTTCTCACTGTGCAAATAAACGAACGAATCTGTCAGTCTGGAAAACTGGAACAAATTTATACACTTCAGCTCCACAAGAATGCTCGATTGTCAACAAGATGTAATGTTTGAAGTCATACTGTAGGTGGCAGTCACACTCCTCACACGCCATTGCTTGCTTTCATCAGAGAGGGAAGTAATAGGATGAGGAGCAAAAACAGAGTCAGATAACGTGCATCAAACAATAAATCAAAGAAGAAAAGAGTCCCAAAAAACATAAAATAATACAGAGATGTTTTCTGGCCACGTCTTGTCACTATCAATAACACCAGAGTGATGACTATCAGTGTCACTGTTAGTGCCTCAACACAATAGTGACCATGGTAACCACTCTAGTGGAGCGGAGAACTCTATCATGGGATAGCAGAACAACAGTGAGGCCTCTCTGTCGCCCATCTTTCCATCCCAACCACCCAGTCTACAATCTCTCCCTGTGAAGGCACCGCCGGATCGGTAATCAACGTGTTGTTCTGGTGGAGGAGGAAGACCCAACATTATCGGACCATTGTCTCTCACTCTGCCATGACCAGTGCTCACCCGAGCGAAAGTAAAGGGTTGTAAATCTGTTAAAAGGATCGTGTGATTTAGTATTTCTCTGCACAACCGCCCCAGAGGGAGGACACTGGATGCTTCTTCGACGACAACTAGCCTACACCACCGCTTTTATTTCCAACAGATAAATAAATAAGAATGGGTTAACTAAAGAACAATAAATGGTTAATAAATTCTAGCCTGAACATTAAACAAAATGGATGAGAGGGAATTTTATTGAAAAATAATGAATTAGGAGGGAACACGTTATGCTACTAAGGGAGATAATGACAAATTGATTGTCCATCAAGCTACCTTAGGTTTTCTTGTCTGCCGCATTTCACTTGCCATCGCTTCAAGTCGGGGTATTTATGAGGCATTCAAAAGGAAAAATCCACCGTTTGGCACTTCAACACCGTTAAAAACAGCTATTGGTGCTGTACCTTGCATTTTAGGGCCCGTTTTGTTGTTCGGTTGTGTATTTTTCTTATTCCTGTGGATAACTGGCCAAACATAGATGATAGGACGTCACAGAGATATTTTCAGCGCAGCTACAATAGAGTTTGATAGCAGAAACATCAAAAATCATCAATATAAACGGCAGGTTTTGGTGTGTGCCTATCAGAATCAAACAGCAAGCGCTTCATTCTCATCATTTTGCACCGATGCAACAGTCACAATGGGAGAAATCCATCGAGATACCAAGACACAGCTTGCATCGTCGGCCAGCTGCTTTTTTTGTAATTTGAACAACCGGGCATAGCACGCTTCCTTATCACTACTGCTCTCTCCACTCTGGGAGTTGTCCAAAGTCATTCTGGGCAATGCAGGAAATCACTAATTGAAGTAGAAGGAGACGAGGCGGGTTGAGGGAAAAGTAAATTACAACACTTCATCACAAAATAACTCCTGGAACGCACTGAACATCACATATTGATGATATCTAACAGTGTGAGAGTATCTGAGGGAGGATTTTTCCTTTGATAAACCAACGAACCCAACAGCCCGTTGTACATCGTACTTTTTGGCAACATTGTTCCCATCGCCGCTTTGATCAGGCTTTACATTTCTTTCTTTGGATGTTTGGCCCTGGCAGAGAATACCTCTCCATGTCACCGTTCATAACTGATTCACCTCTGGATGATAGGAGATGCCCCCTCATTGCTCATGTTGCTGCCCTGTCTGGGCCGAGAGTGATAGATCGGTTTCTCTGTGGTGTAAATCACAACTCGAGACGGGCCACACACGCCTGTACAAGGTGAGGAGTACGGAGGAGTGTATGCTAGAGCACAGGAAGCTGGCAAGCAGGGGGATGTCTTCCTACGGTGCTGTCAGGACATGATACATTCTTGTCAAGGCCGGAATTATCAAATACCTGCATGAAGCGACATACTTCAGGAGATGGGCCACGGCACACTGTAGCAGTTATGAAAGGACTCTGGGCCAGAGTAGAGGCTAGACTAAAAATGAACTCAATGAAGTAAGCAGGGGTGGAAAAGAGTACCACGATGTCCTAGTCAAGTAAAAGTATTGTTACTTTGCTGTAATTTCACTTTAGGAGCAGTAAAAGTGCTGGTGTAAAAACCTATTGAAGTAAAAGTAAAAAGTAACTGAAAGATGTACTCAGAGTAAAGGTGACTGAGTTACTTAAAGAAAAACAGACATCGTTACATAAAATCTTTCCCATGAAATGCAAAAGACGGAGAGGGCAGAGTTCAATAGGTGATTGTGTTTTATAGAGTTCATTATCTGATCTGTCACTAAACGAACTGAAAGTAATTCTTATTACTCAATAATAACGTTACTACAGTGAGATTTCTTTTGCTAATAGGTATCCAAGCTAAGCTACTATCAGTCATAAATTTGAGCATTTAATGGCACATTTAACTAACTTTATGTTTCCTCCACGTGGTTTAGCGAGAGCCTGCAAGATCTGTACTCTGTAATGGATGGGATTCAAAATGTAGTGAAGTACAATACTTTAAGACATTTAAGTGAAAGTAAAATTACTTAAATACACAAAGAAGTACACCAAAAGCTACTCGATTGCAGTAACAAGAGCAAGTATAGTTTGTTACTTTCACCGTTAGAAGTAAGCTTTTCCTCATCCTCCAGTTTAGTGGCATAACACCCAACTACAGCAAGGCCATGACTTGATGTTAAACTGGACAGGTTTCTTACATGTCACAGGATAGGATGCACTTTAATACACTTTAATGCACCTGAAAATGCATGTGCATGTTTGTGGGGTGATACGTTGTGTGTATATCTAGTCAGGGCTGTGCAGAAAAAGGAATTTCACTGCATGTATGTGTATGTGACGATTAAAGTTCGTTCATTCATTCATTCATTCATTCATTCATTCATTCATTCAAGCCTCAACAACAGACAACCTAGTGTGTGTGGGTGTTTGTGTGTCTGTCTCTTTTGTGTGTATGTGCTCAGATTTCCCAATTAGGCCGATTGATTTTGTCTGTTTCAGCAATATAAAGGCAGCACGATCTCATAAACAGCTTTGTCAAACTGAACCCCTGAAATTACTGTTGCTGATATAATTATCGTACAGACACAGGATAGCAGCATCAAAGAGCTGGATCAGCAACTAACATTTATAAAGCTTACTAGATCTTCTATGTAAAACAGTAGGTTCAAACCTTTGACTTAAAAAGTTAAATGGGTAGTCCATATCAATCTACCCAAAAAGGTAAGACTGCCTACATGAAAAGTACATGAAGAGATCCACACCCTACATTTGTCTACATTTCTATTTTAACAGACTCATATTGTCTGTCTACCATTTTTCTACAGGCTGAGAGAGAGAGGGAGAACAACCGCTCTTTGTAGCTAGCAAACCAAATGACCAACCCTTTCATAGCTCGAAAACCATGTGGGTCGATTATCCATTAAAATCCATTAGGGGCCATTTCAAAGGCTTGCGTGGAAATTTGGCTTTCACAAAGTGCTTAGTTAGCCATGCGCCAGCGATCATAGAGTGCAGTCGGAGCCAATCACATCAGACACACAAAGGCATATTCACCGCCATACCCTCATTAACAGCCAGCTGAGCCTTAATGAGGCTCAAGTGTCATTTTACACAGGTTGTCATTTATACTCTGATGCCCCCAATCATTCTCTCAGGAGTTTCAGAGCTCTTGATCTGTTAATAACCTACACAGAAGTCATGGTGAAGACATTTGCTTTGGTTCGAAATAGAAATCTGAACACGATGTCTGAAATGTCCCCGTGTAAGTTTGACGAAACGACTCCCTCACTAGCAAGGCGGTAAATTGGTGCCAGCCACGAGCCAAGTGGCAGCACATTTTGTCTGTAGCTCAACAGATTATCTACCTGCCATTTCAGCATGCAGTCAAGCAGACCTACTCTAATAACCTGTGCTGTTAATAGCTGAGCAACAAAAACACCCCAGCCACGTCAACAGATGCTGCTCATGAGGTCATGTGGTCCATAAAAACATCCGTTGCTAAAACGTCTGAACTTGTCGGGCATGATAACACGACACAGTAATGCACAGAACACACAGTATGGGGCAGGTGTGTGGCGTCCACGTTTCATTATGGGACAATAGACAACACTTATTAAGCACTCCCGCTGACAGCCTGTTTCAGCGGGGCCAGCCCGTACATGTAACGAGACAAAAGAGCAGCACGTCTGAAAGCCAGCGGACAAACACAGGTCGTCTACCCTCATTGACTTGCTTCTCCTGCCTTTTCTTTGCACACTGAAAAGCAATCCACTGTTCCTTTCCATTTCATTAGAGCTGACAAATGACATGCTGCCATTGGCCGATAAGATAGCAAACAGCTCAGGACCGGCCTGCTCCGCCAGATAAACACACATCAGGAGCATCTGGAAAGCTTTGGGGAGCACTACCACATCTGCACTCTCACAACAGAGCTGCTCTACAAGCACACTAATGTGAGATTATGCTGCAAATCTAGCACAGCTATACTAAGTGTCAACAGGGGGGAAAAAAGGTTTGGGAAAGCAGAGAGTTGTGTGACTTGAAATAGATCTGAAAGCGAAAAGTGAGTGGTGCGGTGCGATGGGTTGACTGGTGGGTGGCTGAGGGACGGACAGCTTGGATATGCACTTCCCCTGGCAGCTCTTCTGAGACAAAATGGGTAAGACAAGGTCAAAGCCCTGCATGCAGACACTATCCCATCTGGCTGGGGGGGATCATTGTGGCTCTGCAAATGAAAATGTCACACCGACAGACAGCAGGTCCCAATGGGACAGTTATGCAAAGAACAAGATAAGGCAGGGGGCCCCTCAGAAGGGCACTCATGTAAAACCTTTTGAACACTTTAACATCACTCCGGCACAAAGCAATAGGACTTATATTAATCCACTGCCTCCGTGTGTCCACTGGTGGCCTGTACCCCCAGCAGGTGCCCTTCGTTCGCTTAGTTTAACATCTCCTTCCTGTTCCGTCTCGCTCCCTCTCTATCTGGATGTCACCTTTTCGTCAGGGAGGTCCTGAAGCTGTGCCAACAGAGCATGGGATTGCCAACTGTACATCACAGCTGTCAGCACTGTCACTTGCCAGAAACCTACATTATCTTTGCTCCCGCCCCCCACCGCCACGTCAACTCACAAGGTCACCGAGCATCCGAGGTCTCTAACAGACCCCTCCCCCAGTCCGCCGCTCCATCAGCTGAGGAAAGACAGTATTTTCTCCACATCGTTGTCAACACACTCCTAGATTAATATTACCTAGATTAATTTTATTTGGCTTTCAATCACAATCAGAAACGTTGAGACTCCACTGATGACTCTGTCACCTTACAAGCACGGTGAGCAGTAAATATCTGCACATCTGTGGCATCAGTAAATCCACTCATTCGCTGCTTTCTAACTGTTATCCGTTACAGTCTGACTTCAGTAAGATCAGGAGCTACTGCGGTGCAAGCGAGAGCTACTTTGATGTCGATCTCAGGGCCAAAATCACAGGACACTGGAAATTAAACGAAGCTCCATTAATGATGATTGCTGCCCTCCTTATGAAACAGCCTGCTTCATCAACCTCATGAAACATTCATCACTCCTCTTCAAAAACAAGACTTCCCTGCCAGTTCCTTGGGCTCTGCAACAAATCTCAAACTCAGACATAATGCAAAAGCTGCATTTCAAAGACTTACAGAAATTGGCTATTACCTTTTGGGCCATATCCATATCTTACACTGTGCATCTATTTTACATTATCAATTGTCTGGCTTTGTTCTTATGTTATGGAGGAGAGAACAGTTGTGGCCTGATATCTTATGTAACACAGAAGCCTAAAATGAGGAAGTGCTAGCAGACTCATCGAGGTCTCATTTTGTAAACAATGTGTGCAATAAAAGCTTGCCGCTATCAGTTCCAAAGTGGACCGTGTTGTTCCCGCTGTGAGCTTCAATTCAAGTGCTATTTGTCTGGCAATTTGCCTCAACAGAGCACAGAGCGATTTCTCCTGAGAAACGGGACACCAGAGAGCATGAAATTATGGATGAGGATGCCTATCAGTGAGATAGGCATCCTCATCCATAATTTCATGCTAAATCCTAAATCCAAAGCTAAAAACCATAATTTCATATGTGAGGAATTTTCTAAATGAAAGGTTATGGGAAGAAAGGATGGCAGGGCTGAAGTGGCAGGATGAGATTTCTAGAAATAGTCCTGTAACAAACAAGAACAAAGTTTCCATCCTGAACACATCTTCAGAGAAAGTTTATGACTGAAATGCTGACAGTATTATCAGCCTGACCTTCTAAATATCAGTTGAGAAGATCAGTGTGAAAGACGTGTGTCATATAGTCTTATGTTAGATTTATTTTAGTAACAATTTAGTTACAGTGGCATCCAGAGAAACAGCAAGAACAAGCTTAAGTTCCCTGATTGATTCCTGGTTAGCAGCATATTTGACTCATGTGGTCACTAGTCATTTAAAAGGAAACTGTGCATTTGTTTTAGACATGAGCTTAAAAAAATCCTTTTTACCTAATATTTAACACGGGTCCTCAAATCTGGTTTCTATTCTCCCAGGCAGTTTCCATTCTACTCTCTTTCCGAATTCTTTGAATATCTGTGAATGCAATCAACTACCTGGTAGGGCAGAAAACCAGGAGTACTCCGGGACCCCCGGCACTGCTGGGTTAGCCCTTCTCAGTTATGCAAGTGTCTCATTGAGCAATAGGCTAAGATTTGTTACACTTTACAAGGTAGTCAAAGTTTTATGTGTCAAACATCAAAGTGCCTCTAAGGGAACTGGAAGCAGAGCATCAGAGGACACCAGGCCATTACCATTTCTGGTAATAAAATGGTAGTCAAAGTCACACGCACACACACGCACACACACGACAATCGACTCACTTTTCTCCCTGTAGTTTGTTGGTTTTTACTATCAAATCTTGAGTTTGGTCTTTGGCAGCCTGTTAAAACAAAGTTCAGAGGATTATTTACAGTGCTTTAAATTGATGGTTTGGCTGCAATATATTCTCAAAAACAAATTCATGGATCATTCATAGGACAAGGTTAGAGTCACGTATTTAATCTGTGCTCCAGAGTATAGGATTTAGCTTTGGAAATCATCATCAAAAAAGCTGAATTTTTAAATGGCATGCCAAGGAGACTGACTGTACCTTTAACCTATTGGTCATTTCTTCACAACAAGTGCTCATGGCCTGGACGTCCTCATGAACACTTTCAAGCTCCTATAGGAGAAGATGAAAACATTATTATAGTGGCAGACTTGGAGATGGCTCTCTATACACTTGAGAAGCTCACACTGGGATTTTGTGAGCTGACACAAATGATACCATGTACATCAGGAACATTAAATTACAGTGTGTTGAGTAACAAAGGCTTATGATGTTGCTTATGATCACAGGGAAGTAGCCTGCTTGAAGCACTAGCTTTCAAGTTCTCTGCTCCATGCACTCTTAGTACTATCTTACTACTATCTTACGAATCATTAAGACATTATCAAAGCTGTCCTGGGGAACTTATGGTCAAATTATACATTTAAATGTTTATTTCACTTTAGCAACCTAAAAGTTGTACGCAACAAATCATCAGAAATGCTTTGTGTTGGTTTGATGGTTTGAAGGAATAGTCCCGTTATTTACCCCAGTACAAGTCTGCCTAGGCAATGGATGAATGCTTCCCCACCTCATTTTAAAAATCACTGCACCCATTACCTAAATTGTACTGAGGAAACTGAATTTTTCACCAGGTAAAAGTGTTCGCAACACAGTGAGTCTATGTTACCTCTTTCACATCTTTAAATATCCGTGCAAACTCCTCGTTGATTGACAAGCTTCTTCTTTCTATGTCACCCCGGAGATTTCTCCTGGTGCGCAAACTGTTCTCATTGAAGAACACAGACAGGGCCTTCAAGGCCTCCAGCATCTCCTGAAAGGACAACGATGACATTATCATGTTGGTAGGTGTCGTGCCAAAATGTGTATCTCCTAGAAATGTGTTTCCCCTTGCGGCGTGTTTTGTCACTGGACAAGGAAATTATCGTGAGGCAAATGCGCTTCATAGATGACAAGTAGATTAATGTATAACCTGACAACTTCCTTGTAGGATTAGTGGAGGCTCGTGGTCTGACATAACCTAACGAGATTGCAAAGATGCGTGATCTCCGCTCATTATGAGGCAGCTAGGTAGGTTACTATCGGTAGGCTACTTTCATCCTTGTAATCTCGTGAAATGTCTTTAAAATATTGTATTACCATTTGAAAAGTCTGCGACAGGAAAACAATCCACCACAATTGTAATATTGTTTTCTCCTGGCGTGAAATCGAGGCGAACACAAGTCACCAAGGGAAACAAATTTTTAGGGAAACAAATTTTGTCCCAACACCTGATCCAACTGATACTGTAGCGTTTATACATTTTCAGTACAGCCAGTGAGGAGCATGTCAATCTTTTGTAGCAAGAAAAGGGGATTCGTGTAGGTTGCAATACCACTATGGCAGCAGAAATATATGGCATTGAGACTGGGACGTCACAGGGTTAGCAGACTAAGCTAACGTTAGCTGGCTAGTAGCTGCTAAACTTTTCCACCTTACCTTGTCATTGTCAAGCCTCGTCTCCAAAATTTTACTAAGCTTCCTAGAGAGCGGGTTATTAGCTTGAGAAGGCACACTTGCATTTTGGATTACAGTAGGGCTATCAGCCGACATTTCTCCTCTATTATCAGTTCTCTGTAAACAAACCCATCCACGTCAACTTTCAGGAAGCTGTTCGGTCCATCAGAAATACTGTCCGTGCAGATCGAACAGAAAAGGATACAAAGGTTCCCTCTATTATAATAACGGATGCTGCACTGGGGTCGAAAGTTGAGTTACTTACTTAACACAGAAGTGAGTCCTGGTAGTACTATTGTAAAATGATGCTGACGATTACGAGATTGAACTAAGCACCAAATAACTGAGAGTTATAGTCAGAAATATATAACATCACCCCTATGGGCCAATTCCGAGCCAAACATTGTGACAAGTCCCAGTACTGAACAACAAATTGTACCCTTCCTGGCAGAGAACGAGGTTATAGCTCATACAGCTCACAAGAGAGAGGAGCTTGACAAGCACAACAGGCTCATTTTTTACCAGGTTTATCTGAGATTGGGTCGATGTCTGTCAGATTAACTCCGGCTGCCTGGCATTAGGTTTATCAGAGAACTTTAGGGTATAGCTGGAGAAGATATGAGACTATAATTTAAAGTGATCTCCAAATTGAAGTCTGCCCAGGGTGACTAAAATGCAGAGATGGAAGTACTTAGAATATTTCCCTCCCTCGTTTCTCCTCTCTCTCTCACGCAGGAAAATACATAATTTGGGGAAAGGGAGAGAGAGAGAGACAGAGAGAGAGAGAGAGAGAGAGAGAGAGAGAGAGAGATGCTGCCTTCAGGTGCTGATGGAAAAACCGGAATTATGACCTAATCGCACACGAATGACGACACGAAGTGGTAAATACAACTGGGAACTGGCATTCTCTGTAATTAATGATTTATTTTCACACTTTGTTGCACTTTTTGTCTTCTTGGTGTTGAAGAAACAACAGCTGAAAATAGTATTTAGCCTAGAATATATTTATATTGCTACAAAAGCTGTAACAAAAATACAACAGCTTTTGGTTAATTAAGTGAAATATCAATTACATGCTTAATGCGTATTTTCTCGTCTTCATTCATCTGCTGCAACACAAAGCAGCTCTGTGCCGCTTGGTTTCTAAAAGAAAACAACAAAAAAAACGACTTTTGTCACCAGCAGTGTTGGACTTGTTACTCATAAAGCTAGATATTACATATTAGTCATAATTTCATTAATTACTTATTTCAAAACTATTATTATTACTTCACTTATTACTCCCAGGGAGCAGTAATTTGTTACACTGCTTATTATATTACTTTTCTGTTACACCCCTAAAATTGCCAATTGCATCGTTTCTTGTCTACTAAAATTGGGATAACTCAATTACTTGTTCTGTGCATGATCAGGGTGACCAAGTAGGGTTGATGTCCAGTGTTCTTCTCATCCTGTAATTGGCTGGATAAATTCAAGTAGTGTCAAGTAGTAGTGTCAGTACTCGGGATGGCAGGAGGATCAAGTAGTTAGTAGTCGCCCCCTGTGTGTGACCACGTCAAATGAGAGGATTAGAAGAGTTTTTCGATAATTCTAATATTTCTTGGGTCTGATAACAAAAGTGACAACTTAATTTTTTGATTGACAACTAATATTAGTGAGGATGAAATAGTAACTAGGATGGATGAAGTACTACTATTCCTGGGAAAGCAATACATTTCACTGTAACACATTAATAATAATCACAATAGTAACAGCTTCCCTCTAATGCTATTATATCCTATATATCCTATGATGCTATTATTCCAAAGCAAAAGAAAAAGAAAATCACTTGAACGCGAGAGAAGTCGTGGGTGCGAAGGTGCGAAGCAGAAATTGACGAGGAGCACGCGAAGGCATCAAGAGAGCAAAGGGAGCGATAGTAGAGTCGCGAGTCCAGCCCCTGGGTGGGGATTGGTGTGATTGATGGTCACCTCCCGAGTGTGTTTCACAGACTCGCCCCCCTGCAATCTCTCCACACATTCTCTCCGAGCTGGAATGTCGAAACGGGAGTCCGGTCAGAGCCGCACGGTCCTGAGATCACAGCAGTAAATAATTGATCATCTCCTCCGTTAAGTGTTTTTTTGTGAGGAGGAAGTTATTGTGAGGGGGATTCTGCCATCATTGTATATTTTCGGATATTTTTTTTTCCCTCGATTGTTTTTTTTTCTTCCCTCCCGAGTGAAAAAGTTTGCTTTGCGAACAACACGGCTGGCTCCGCAAATGGAAATAACCTCCGAGGTTATATCGAGCGCACCTTGTTTCTGAGGTCTTCCAACATGTAAGCTCCGTTTGTCTTTTTTTTTTTTTTTGCTTTGCTTCATTATTCACATTCCAACACAATGAGCTCTGCTATAACACAGTGTTCCTCCCAGGTCAACCCTGACGGAAAATGACGGAATATTCCTATAGGAACGTGCAGTGTATCATAAGCGACTTTATAATGACCTTATCTTATTCAATGGTGTTTTTTAAATGTAATATAATAACACTATAATACTCATATGGGATGTTATATATTGTTTATAGTTTTGCTGTGATATTTGCATAGTATCTTTCTACAATCCATAATAGGATTACTATGTTTTTTCGGAAAGGCAGAATGTCCATTATGTCACCTCATAGCAGAGTTGACCGGACCTCGCTTGAAAAATGAAATAAAATTCCTCCAATTCTAGATAGAGGTCAGGCTGCAGTAAACAAGTTGTGATAGGTCAGTCGTTATTCTGCATACGTTGTGTCCCTACTGCCTCGCAGCTGTTAGATGTGGTGGACTAATAAATTATTTACTTTATCTGCAAATCATTGTTTAAATAAAGCAAAGACAAAAAAAAATAGCTTTATCCTGCCCAGCTTCTTAGCAAACTCAAGCCTGCATGCCAGCATTATGGAAAAGATTTCCGACTGACTGTACTTGTGTTGAATTACTACTGCAGGTCAACTGTTGCCTGATTAATGATTTATTGATTGATTGATTTAATGATTTATTAGTGTGTTATTACTTACTTAGTCAGATTCTTTCTTATCTCTGATTCTGTCACAGTTATTGTGTTAAAACGGCCTTTACAATGACCTGAGCAGATATCAACCCATAAACCATATGAAACAATGATTTGTCATATTTCCCAGTGTCCTGTTCCCATAGATGATCGCTCTGTCCTTTCTCTCCCTCCTGACAGGGACCCGGAGTCACTGACGAGGTGAAGACTGGTGGTGTTAAATGCTCACTGAGAGGCTTCGGCGCAGCGACCGCTCGTATAACTGCTGTTAGTTCAGTGACTGTGTGAACCATTTGTGGACTGTTTACCATGGCGTCTAGTCTGACATGTGCAGGTGTTATCTGGGCCCTGCTGTCCCTGCTGTGTGCCGCGGCCTCCTGCGTTGGCTTCTTCATGCCCTACTGGCTGCTAGGGATGCAGATGGACAAGCCCGTGTCCTTTGGCACGTTTCGTCGCTGCTCCTACCCAGTGCGGGACGAGGAGAGGCAGGCCACGGTGATGCTGGAGCAGTGTGGGCGCTACGCCTCCTTCCAGGGCATCCCGAGTCTAGAGTGGAGGATCTGCACGGTGGTGACGGGCGTGGGGTGCGGCCTCCTCCTCCTGGTGGCCCTCACGGCCCTCATGGGCTGCTGCATCTCCGACCTCATCTCCCGCACCATTGGGCGCGTGGCCGGGGGCATCCAGTTTGTCGGGGGTGAGTCTGAGCTCCTTGGTTCTGTTTTAACCCGCCGCCAACCCTTAACCCGCGTTCACACTGGGGGCAACTGACCGATTGTGGGCGGTGCGAGAGGCTCTGATTGCATCTGTGTAGTGGTCTCATGCAGCTACAAAGTTTTCAACAGGCACATTGAGTATTGTTTTATTCTGCTTTGGTATTGACTTTCATAACGTTACATCGTCTTGATGAGTGAACGTAGCTACTAAGCGCTAATTAGATAGCATTAATCAAAAATAAACAGAAAAAAACTCAATAAAATGTCTCCAGAGCTCACCATCGACTTCAACAATGGATGCAATCGCTCTCCGAGTGTCAGTTTTGAGTATTCCTGTAATCTTTCAAATAAAAATAGTAGAGAACTGTGAAACTCAACTCAGTGGCTGGAATCAACTTTTCATTCATTCCATTTTGCACGTGGCCATGAAACCAAATCACATCGGTAGGGAAACAAGGAAGCACAGACATCCGATTGGCTGTTAACTGCAAAAGGTTTGAGGCGACAAGCTTGTTGACCGTCCACACATCAGCAGACTTTCCCTGGTCGCCCAGCTCCAGAGGAAACGAGTGGAAACTGGTGACTTGTTGATCGCAGGGTCAGTTTCGCTTTTCTTTTTTTTTTCAAGATTATTTTTGCTTTTACAGTAGAGAGAGACAGGAAAGACTGGGTGAGAGGAGGGATGACATGTGACAAAGGTCCCAGGCCAAATTCAAACCCAGGACGTTGCGGTTACGTGACCACTGAGCCACCAGGACGCCTGGTTCAGCTCTTAAACTCACGGCTGCAGTTTAAAAGCTGCTCTCTCACACGATTCTGCTCACTCACATCTTCTAGGGTATTAGCAAAAATGAATCATAAGAAGCTGAAGTGAATTTAATGATTTTTGTTTAGAAATGCTTGAAAGAGTATCGTAATTGCAAACTGAATTTAGTACGTTTAGTAAATGATGCTCTCTCCATTGTCTCGGTGCCACAGGCATAGATTTGGGGCAAGACAGTGGACATGCCCCCCTCAATATTAGGAGGAGGAAAACATTTTTTATTGTGGTGGGGGGGTCAATTTTGTGCACATTTTGTAATTGGCTTTGGTCATGAGGGAAAACACCCCTTCCCCCTTGAAAACAATGGAGCCCTTCCCCTTTAAGAACATCTGGATTGAGCTCATATTGTAAATATTGTGGAAAATATAGAAAAAAGGGGTTCAGTTTAGAAATATCACACTGTATTTCACACTGACCAATAATCCTCCTCACTCTCTCTTACCTCCATACTTCTCTCATCTATATCTTTCACTTCAATCTTGCTGATGACATGAGGGAAAACAGGGTTGCAATTAGGTTGCACCAAGCCACAGTATGTCAGTGTGATTTGCTGCTCAGAGTTTGATCCAGTGTGTGTGTGTGTCCCCCGAAGTTGAAATGAAACCTCGACCCTCGCTCAGTGCACATGTGTGTTTTGGCTGTGGCAGCTCAGGCCCTGGGAGTGTTTGTTTGTTTGTTGTTGTGGACACAGCCCCACACTGCTCTTGTTTGTGTGTGCTGTTGGTTTTGCACATGTGCTCCCCCCCGGACGTGAGGTCTGAGGAAAGCTGCAAGTTTCTCTTCTACCCCAGTTTGAGGAGCTGCGGCGCTCCAGCCCTCTCATTAACTCAAACCGTTTGCTCACATACTGTGGTTCACCGCGCTGCTATTTACAATCCCCGTCACTTCAGTCTGGCTTTTGGGAAGGGAAGTGACATAAAAGCAGGTTGCAGGCAGAGCTGACAGAGCTGCAGGAAGGATAAACCTTCAGAGGACCACCACAACATATCACCTCCCAGTTCTGAAAGGCTTTAGCCATTCAGGAACATGGGTATCAATGACGTGTGACACATTGGATGATTCAGGGAAAGGCTAGTTCAGTCAGAAAGGTGCACTTTTATGCAGAGAGAGAGTTACTTTTCGGCTCACGGCAGCCCTAACATCTAGCATTACAGGAAGGTGCTATTTTTATCACAGGATTAAAATAAAATCCCTGTCTGTCTTTCTTGCTATATTTCTCTCTTTCTCTACACGAGGACAAAATCCAGACACACATGAATTTAGATGGAGAGAGCGAGCAGAGGCGAGGGGGCCAACCGCTCAGATCTTTGCAACTTGAATTCTGTTGATCCAAAGGGCAGAGTTGTCCTGGGCGGGTGTAGAAGGGGCTAATTGGAAGTGACACAGTTGGGCAGCTCAGTGTGCTGCTCGGTGTATTGTCTGCTATCACTTACGTAGAGAAAAGAAACGCGCAGGCAGGCAGGAGACGTGGGAAGAGAGAGAAAAAAGTCCCCGGTGATAGAAAGCTACAATGGGACTGACACATTTGCTTCTCATTAACGGAGAAACCTCGCTGAGAAATAAAGATCCACGGGGGTGGGGGGGAGGGGGGGTTGGGGATACCATCAAATCTCGGCGATTAACGGGAGCAGGGACAGGGAGTAAATGGGGCGCACAGTTGGCGAATGTGCATGTGCATTCACCAGATGCAAGAGGAGTGGCGTGGTTCATCGTCTTGAGTGCCAGTGTCTTCCTTCTCTTTTGTGATCCCTCTCCTCCTATTGTTTGTCCTCTAATGAAGAGTGTCTTTCCAGGCCCCGGGCCCCTGGGTTGCCACCAGTAGAAGGGCCACCCTCTATCTCCCCGTCATTTATCTCGGCCCCGTGAAGGAGATAATAGCTGAAAGGATTTATTAGCGGTTTATCTCGTTAGTTGAAGCCACCGCTGAAGTCCTGACGACAATAGTATTAAAGCAGCAACTAATATTATTAGTGTTGCTGTTTTCTTCTTGCGCTGCTGCTTTTACTAGTTCAGTATGACAAGTTGTTCCAGGGTTGGTTGATCTCTCATGGCAAAGGCCCAGATTTACTTTTCGGTCCAGAGAGAGAAGAGACAGGGGGAACGCACTTGAAAGGATTCTTCACTTGGATGTGGTTGTGAGGGATCTCAGCACCCCAAACAAGAAACACCACTTTGTTTTTCACCTGATTAAAACGGAGCTTGAGAAGGACGAGCAGCTTGCAGCGGTTATCGTGTGTGCACTCGTTTGTGCTGAAAAAGGGAAAACAAGAAGAGGGCTAAATGCCGAATTTGGAGGAGAGAATGTTTTGGGGGCAGCAGGTTGTCTGTCCTGCAGAGAGTCGGAGGTAAATTGTGAAACCCAAATAGTCCAATCGAAATAGCTGGACTGGGCAGTGATATTCATACTGCTGCTGAGCAAGCTCTCATTGGCTGTTCACCCTTCTCAAAACGTGTCTTTACGTATCTCACACTACAAGAGCGTTGTAGATTTTGACAAAATGAAATATGTCTGAAAATCTCCTGATGCCTGTCTGAGGTGGCTCCCTGTTTCAGACTGCCTCTCTGACCCGCTCAAGCTTCAGCGATGGCCGTGCAGCATATTGTCTCCGATCTCAGAAACCAGTCTGGGACAGCTAAATCGGGCCTAAAGTCGTATAGTGTGGTAGGTTTGCCGTGTAGCCAGCTGCCAGACCCAGCTGTACTTTCAAAGTAAAATCTCAAATTCAGTTTTAAAACCGACAGGACACCAATATAAAGACGCCTAATGTTTCTAACAGTTAAAGCAGGAGTGAGAAAGTTGTAGTTGTCTAAGCAGGAAGAGATAAAAGCATGGATGACTTTCCAGGTCACCAACAAAATAACAGCCTAATTTTAGAAATGTCTCTCTGCTAGAAAAGAAAAACCCGGAATATTTAAAGACCGCGTGGTTTCATTGGAATCAAATTCAACACCTTGGTAAGGCCGAATTAGACTTTGTGATGTCCGACTTTTGACATTTATTGGGAAAGTATATTTGAGTGCGAGGTTTCGAAGCAGTCAAATAAAAAATTGTGTGATCTTGGAAATAAAATGCACAAACAAGGTCTCAAAGGATTAGGAGTTAATTTTCCCAGCGTCTGCAGCCAAATAAAGCTCCCGGTCTCAGTGAGATGCAGTGTTCCAAAACCCGACTGGAATTTAAAAACTGTTGCTTTGTGAAGAATATCAGATGATGAAGCGTTTTAACGTTTGATATAAATGATACGTTTGGAGATATATACTGTAGTTACTCAAGACCAAAAGATCTAGGCTGGAAACAAGAGGGGAAATCACTCATGCCCAACAAAAACATACAGGACTACTTGGCCTTTTTTAAGGAATTTTTGTTGGGACAGTATATAGGGTACAGGTAGGAGGACTTCTTCTAGGACTGCAGCTCCAGAAGAGGTGTGGGCCTATGGGATGTAGTTTCCTCTAGGGACGGTAAACGAAAAAAAAAAAAAAAAAGAAGTTTTAAACAGCTCAACGCAGCAGAATCCTCTGCAGGAACAGATAGGATGCGGTCAACGGGGGAGCTTTGGAGCCTAATTTCATTCAGCCATTGTTGTGAGAATGTATCAAGGACTCTTTACACTTTTCCCGGAGAAAGCTTCAATGCCGTCACAATGGGAAAGGCTAAGAGCATTTTTCATTTATTAGATGCATTTAAAGTGTATTACATTAAATATGGCCCTGGAGTTTTGACAATTCTTTGATGAAAAAAAGATCAGAAAACCCTCAGATGTTTCCCACGCGAGGTCTTTCAGAATTTCATGACAAAGTTGTGATGCATTGGCTTTACCTATACAAAGCTTTTCTTACACTCTGCTTTCCCCTTTTTGAAAGCTGAATGTGCTCCTTTCCTTTCTGCAAGACTTTCCATTTGTGACTTTATTTCTTCAAAGGAGAAACGTTGCCACGAGCAGCCAAACAAGTAAAGCGTAAAGATGCCACGCTAAGAATATTGATTGTAGCTGTCGTAGATGCTTCTGAGACTTTGTGCTTGCTGCAGAAACGAAATTCAGCCGGTTCATCTGGACAAAAGGGCACGCTTGTGTGGAGGAAATGACTTCGGCCTCTGCAGTGTGCACGGCCGTCTTGGCCGGACCGGTCGGATACTTTGCACACCGGCCTCCCACTGCGTGATTGGCCTGCAGTTAGTCTAAAATATCACATGATTGGTTGTGTTGCCTTGTGGGAACGCGTCTCCTTTTCCTTTCCTGGTCGGTTGGCTCTGTTTACATCTGGGCGGTAGCGTCCCGTTCGCCCCCACAGGTCACACGCTGAACATTCATCTCCGTTATGTCAATACACGAACAATATGAAGCCGCAGCAGAGTATACACACATCTGATGTTTTCCTATGTTTAAAGTACGCCACAGTCTTGAGTAGCTCTGTTGTAACCCCCGGAGGAGATCTACAATACACAATATGTAACACAGTATCCTGGACATGTGTTGTTTGGACCAGATGAAATGAAATGTACTACTTCTGTAGCTGAACATCTACATCAATGGCACGAGTACCAGCCCTAAATTGAAGACATGTAAATAAACTGCAGATGGGCTGTCATTATAGTGTGGCTTCCATAACGCTGCCAAGGGCTATTTGGCAAAGGAGTGTGTTGTCCTGCTGGAGAGCCATACCAGCACAGCCAGGAGCTTTGTCCTTGTGCTGGCTTTGTGAGCTCCTGCCAGCTGGATCCCACCCAGTCCCAGAATGTGCCGCTTCCACTCCCCCTCTTACCAGCAGCACTCATTTTCAAGAGGTAAAACACAACGAAATGGGAACCATATGAAGAAGCCTTTGGGGTGAAATGTTGTCTCTTGACATTCACTGTTTAGCGGTTCCCCCCTGCTGAGACGCGTCTGGGTGACGGGTGAATATGCTCGGTGTCGTAATCCCCTTTTGCCTTGACTTCCAGAAGCCTATCAGTATTCCTTCCCTCCTCATGGGCCTGCCAGGTTGATGTGATGATGATGTACTACACTGTCTCATCTGCCATGTAGACATTGCATTAAACTAATGAGAGAGCTCGGGCTCCGTATGTTTGAGTGGGGAAAGCTTAGCCGCGTCGCCGTGGACGAGAACAGTGTGTAATGGGTTTTAGAACGCCATCTTGCTCCTCATTGCTTACGTTTCCGGCCACTGATGGTTATAAAGTGGACGTCTCTTCCTCCGGTGATGGATCACCTAAAGTGCAGTCCACTCTTACAACACTGTAATGCTCTCATTCAGCCCGGCAGCTATTTTCTGCTCGCCGTACTGTTCCCTCATCCCCCACCACCGCTAGGGCCGCTTGCAGCCAGAAAGCAGCAAAGCGTAGCCCGTGCAGCGTAGGCAGTCTATATTCTTTAACACCACGGTATATCTTTCTCCTTCACCCCAGCACTATATTTCTCAGTCAACTCTCCTCTTTTTCAGGGGTTATTGCAGTATTATTTCTGTTGCTCTCAATCTGTAACTCAGGCTTGTTTCACCTTTCCCCTAATTCTGCTTTCTGTCCACCCCTCTCTGTGTCCTTCCCCTCTCCTTGCTCTCCTTCTCTATCTCCTTCCCTCTCTCCTCCTCGCTGTGCATATTGCTGTCTGCTGTGAGACGGGCCGGTGCACAGTGACCCGAGGAGTGGACCTGGGCTCAGCCAAAAGAAAGAGAACGAGGGAAACAGAAGAAAGGAAGCAAGTGAGAGCGAGAGACAGAGAGAAACAGGGCGGAAAGCCTGCAGCTTCAGCAGGGATTTAGTTTTATCAAACAGGAAGTCTGGGGAACCAAAGGACAGACAGGAAGGGTTATTTCAGTCTGTTCTTCTGTTAAGTCATTGTTTTCACTAGCGGAGGACCAGACGTGCTGCGTATCGGGACGTTTTATTGTCACTCGGAAACAGAAATGTCCCAGAAATTGTGTCTGGCGTTAATGTAGCTATGAAAGCACAAAGCAAGTGAAGCAGCGAATCAGTTGAAATGAATGTGGGCGTATGATTCAGTTTTGCAGGACTTTGTTTGGTTTTTTAGATCATTAAACAAACTGATTGCAGGAATTTCTCCTCTGGTTCTCCATCATCATATAAAACAGTGAGCATGTGTGGGTGAATGGATGATTCACCTACTCACCCAGATGCTTAACAGATTGCGGAGGCACCGCTTTTCCTGTATCGCCGGTGACTCGGTGCTGACACACACTCTCGAGGGCATGTTTGATGGCGACGTCCTCGGCTGTACTTGCGGTGAATAATGGCTCGGTCGCGGCCCGGCTATAGAAACCTCCTCTGACACAGGCTGGGACACGGGGCGGGGGTGAGACTCTTTCATGTGGTTTCAGCTGTCTGGGTGCTTTGTTTCTGTACTAGAACAAAGGAAGAAGAAAGAAAAACACACCATACCTCACCATTGTTTTTCCTAACTTTTGAACACACTGCATGTTATGTCTGATTAGGAATGAAGAAGATGGAAAGTCCATGCGTGACCTGTTAGACATCTCTTAGGGAGTCAGAGGGCACGAGTTGGGCTGAATAAATGAGGAAGTATGGATTGGATGGATTGGGTGTGATCCCTGTGGGAGGAGGCAGCGTGCTCAGTATTCAGACCCTGTTTTACAGTCTCAGAGGCGCCGGGGCTTTAACACTACAGTTAATTATACCCCCGTTCTTCCTAGAGAGGGGGGAATGTGGGGTCAATACTCCTTTTCTGCTGCTTTCCCAGAGGTCAAATAGCAGGCCGGTATGGAAATAGAATATGGCCGGGGATGTATGGAGACAGATCTGCAAATAAAATGGCAATGCCAGCTAGCCAAGAGAAGGGTCTATTTCCAGCATTCACTAAAAGACTCCACAGTAATTGCCAGTCTTAAGTTTCTTTGCCCTCGTACCACGGATACCTAGTATTTGTGAACTTCCATTTCCCAGAGAGCCAATATCAGCAGTGACTTCAGAGTGACTTATGTTTCTCTTTTTCTGCCACTTTAATTCGTGGAGCTCTCTCATTTTTGCCAGACTGTCTCCACCATTCGCCATCTTGTCCCTGAGGGCTAGCGGCTGGGAACAGAACTGAGACTTGGATGTAAAGTCACAGTGCTGATGGTAGACGGTGTGTGGAAAAGGGGCTGCTTGTGTCTCCGTGTGATTTAGGCTACGTCCACACTGAGCCGTTTAAATTTGAAAACGCATCTTTATCTCTCTGTTTTGGCCTTCCGTTTCCCGAAAGCGCTCTCCCAAGTGGATCCATTTGAAAACGCCACCCTTGCGTTGTAGTGCGGACGGCGAAAACGGAGGCTTTTGAAAACTTTGCCGTTTTATTTTCACTTGATTCAGGCGTGAGCGGCCGGCCCGAGCGGTCTGCCCACGCCCATGGAAGAAAGTATGTTGGTGGTTTGGTGTGGACAAGCTTTTTGAAAACGCCAGACACCTCTCAAATTGAAACGGCTCGGTGTGGACGTAGCCTTGGACCGGGGTCAACGTGCAGCGCCAGGGGAGAAGCCTTTCTTCAGCTGGTGACCCGAGCGTATGTGGCCAAGGTGTCATACAGGTGACACACTAGGCAGCTGCAGATCAAATTAGACGAGCGGGAACGGATTTGTCTGTCAGGACCGGCGCGTTTGCGTTCACGTAGGAGTGCTGTGAAATTTGTCCTCACGCAGCTCGCTTAAATTGCACATGACTTGCCTACGTACAGGAGACAGGAGTGTGTGTTACTGCAGGGTGTCGGGGTGTGTCAGTTTGTTCCCGTCTTAGTATGCCGGGGTGCATCTTTTCTCTTGAGAGTGTGTACAGTGTGGTCTGTGCGTGATCCGTGGGCAGAGGTCAAGGTCCACCTTTGCTGTCTGCCTCAATGAATGCTGGGAATTTGGGGGATATATATATATATATTCAGTTGTCCCTCATTCAACACCGCCAGTTTCATTTGAGTTTTTTAATTAGCAGGCTGCTGATCGAGTGAAAGTGTTTGCTTTGAATAAATGTCATAGCTGTTCTCTCGCTGTCTTAAATATTCTGATTTAGATTGTGAAAGTCGAGTTGTCATTCTGAATTTGACCTATATACACTAGATGCTGCAACACCCGAGAGACTGAGTGTTTGTGTGTTTACTGATCAATACAAAGAAAGACTTTATTGGAAGACTTCTGAAATGAGCTGCAGAAATAGACAAATCACATGCACTTTGTTATTGTCATTACTGTCATTGTCATAACACAACCACGTAATTGTGCTGCATAAAAAAAAAATGTGTAGTGCAGAAAAAAAAAGTGTGTGTGCTTCAGTTTTCATAAGGCTGACACACGCTGAACAATAATCTCCATTTTGTTGCCCACAGCAGCAGAGAGAGACTGGAGAGAGCTTTAGTGTTTGGGTGGAAGGGAACGCAGTGTGATTTCAGTTTTGCTTTACTTCCCCAGACTCTCATTCCAGCTGGTCAGCAGTTGGGTGGGCTCTTCCTATTATGGGATCTAGTTTCCACAGCAGGCCAACGATGGGGGAGCAACATTTGGTGAAATCCCCGGAGTCTTGCTCACAGCCAGTGGTCTCTTGCTTAAGATAGGCAAACTAAGCTGCGAGTTGACTTTTTAAATTCAAGCTTTACATAGACCTGACTCAAACATGCCTTTGGGTATTTAAGAGTACTAAGCCGGGTACATTTTGGGTCTAGTGTTTTTTCGAAAAGCTCGCCATCCACACTAGACCACCATGCGCAGACCGCTCGGCCGCTCGGCTCCGTTTTCGCCGTCCACTCTACAACGTCCACTTGGGAGATCGCTTTCGAAAAGCTCAGTTTTGGGGGGGGGGGGGAACTCCGCCCTAGTGTGGACGGCAAGCCAAAACGGAGAGATAAGTACGTGTTTTCAATGTGGACGTAGCCTTAGGCACCGCTGCACTGTCGATACTCAGCAGAACACCAAGGCATGAAGAAAACCGGCATGAAGGATGTTGAACTTTTACTCTATCTAGCCAGCAGACAAAAGCCCCACGAAAGTGTTCTGGGATGGGAGGCCTTGGGATGAGAGCCCCATTCAGGTCACCATGTGACTGAGAGGCTCGATATATTGTGAGCCACTCAGTGAAGAAGGCAGCCTTGTAAAAGCACAAGATCTCTGGAATGTACAATGTGAGGTTCGTCTCAGAGGGAGCTAGACTATAAACAGTATGGGAGACGAGCTCTATCCATATTTGCGTATGTTTATATCGCCCAGCAAGACTGGATGGCCATATATAGGGTTGTGGTGTAACAGGCTGTTGGATGGGGAACAGTGATGTGCAGCAGCAGGGTGTTTCTGCACAGCTATTAAACAACGCAGTGCAGAAACGACTGGTTGAGCCCCGAGGACATGTGGCTAATTAAACACAGACCAGAGAGGCGGGCGTTGACAGCACAGCTCGGGTGCAGTTCACCAATAGGTGTTGGTAGGCGAGGGCTGTGATATCAGCGGTGATACCGTATCTCTTTCCTCAGCCGTCTGGAGAGCTGTAGAACATTAGCAAGGCAGTTTGCCCTCCTTGCCCCCTCCATCCTTTTGTTTGTACCCTCTCTTCTATTCATTCATTCTCTTTCCTCCTTTCTGCACTTTTAATCTTTTCTTGTTTCACCTTGCACCTATATGTTCTTTCTTGAATAGGAAACTAAAATATGAAGCAAAACAACAGACTTGAGAGATTCACCGCTCCCCCTCTGTAGGGATCATGGGAACAAAAGGCAGCCTGTGATCCAGTAGACTGCCTCGGCCCTCAGCACTGCTTTTGGGCCCGGTCCAGCCTGAGCCCCCCCCCACCCCCCAGTATTGTTCTCCCAGGTCCGACTACACCCCGTTCCTGGCCTATAGGCTCGCTGTGGGTCCCCATGGCAACAGGGGCCTGGCTCCAGTTACACCAGAATATTACAGAAAGTTTTCCTGGATGTGATTTCGAGTCGTGCTGCGACCGAACACGGAGCTTTTTAATCACATATTCTAGCTGCTGAATGCTACTGCTTGAGCTGGCTCGCAACTTTATGTCTCTAGCGGGAGACGGTGTGGATGAATTGCGATGATTAAAAATGAGTTTTATAGACGTGCCAAGATAATGAAAACACCGATCCTCAGTGAAAAGCGCCACAACACTGACGACCATCGTGTGTCTGCAGCAACACGGGTGTGGTTTTCATTCAAAAGGTATGAATGGGATCGAATTCATCAAAGTGTGTGTTTTTGTGTAGTTTCGGTATCCAACAATAGACAGAAAAAGTATTGATTTGTCCTGAAACACATTAAAGTCTTTACATTCTAGTGTTGCAGTCTGACTTCACCAGCACATGGTCAAATTGGAAGGAGAGCAGAAAGCTTTGAAGCAGGATCCGCTAAAGACGAGGGTGTCACCTGTTAAGGTGAAGTAGGATGGGTGACTTGGTAATTGCAGAGTGATTATATGGAGTCAAGCCCTTGCTAGCTATGCCGCGCTGCCAGAGATATCACACACATCTACTTATCTCCTCCACCGCCAGCAAACACTTAATCATTAGTGAATGTGTCGCTATCACGGCTGTCCTCGTCGTGCTGCTCTGATGCTCGTCCTGTGTCGGCTCTTCATTCTGCTCCCTACTGTCCTCTGTCTCCTGCTGAGCTCTCAAAGGCATGAACACCGAGGACAGGCTTTCATGAGGAAACATTCACGAGTGTTATTCCAAATTCAATTTGCTTTTGGCTCATTCACAAGGTGCGCAGCTGACATTGTTAGTTCAGTGTGAAATTATCCAAATAAAATGGCTTGGATTGCTTGTCACAACAACACAGTTTGAGTATCTGGCTGAAATGGGCCGACAAAGTGATAATAGGCTTTCGCTTGATGTTATTTTTCCCCCGACTGTATCTCTTGTCTGCTGGATCAGGGAAGTAATGTCCTCCGAAGCCGTTCTGCTAAACATGTTTCAACGTGACCAGCTTCACCATCTGACATTTGAAGATAACCACAGAGTGGGAGAGTGGGTGGCTGGCCAAAAGTTTTTTTTTTTTTTTTTTAAATGGGAAGCGCTCAGTCCCACTCAGCTTGTCATGGGCCAGAGGGAGATAATAGAAGCTGACAAGTCACAGGCACTCGGGCCGGCCGATTACATGGCGGGGAATGTCAATCACACACCGGAGTGGACAAAGCGCTCTTTATCATGGATTGTACCGTCCTGATTGTCAGCTTGATTTGTGATTATTTGGTGCCACAGTTAACGCCTGTTACACCGACGTCTTTCTCTTCGCCGCTGGCTGACCCAGAAATCAGTTGTTATCTAATATTTTTTTCCCTGCCTCTGTTAGTGCATCAGCTTTTCCGTGTGCCATTACAGCGGCAGGAGAGGTTGACATCAGTCGCGGAGTCGTCGCACTGCGCGTCACCCGTGCACAGCGAGGTTCGTCTGCAAGGAAATCAAGGAAACCGAACCCTGTCTGCACACAAAAATGTCAATAAAAGCAGAGACAACTGTGGAGTGTACTGCGTGCGGGGGCTCTGTAATATCCTGCTGGGACTGAGGTAGTAAATGTCCATTATTATCTCAGCATCTCCTCCACCAGCCCCCACTGAGTCTGGAGCTCAGAGATCGCTCGGCTTCCAGTTCCTCGGGCCATGCGGTTGAGGATGAGTTATCCACTATTTTTGCCTGTCAAAACGCAGAGGAACAGCTGAAGAGCATGTGGACTCCTACGTTTCCCAGAATGCCTTTGCACAGAGAACATGCCTGAACTTGTTGCATTGGAGAGAGCAGTAGTGATAATGATGGTGATAATGAGCGTAGCCAGTGCGAGAGAGCAAGCTTTTCCAGTTCCACTTCCTTGCGGCTGCATTGCATCGTGGTCTACTGAGGTTACTATTGCTGGAGAAACTGGTATCTTTGCCTCTTCTATGATGGATTTCTCCCTGTATGATTGTTGATGATTTAGATAGCTGAAAATTGTTCTGCTATTAAACTCCATTGTAGCTGCAGAAATATCTCGATGTGGTCCCTGGAAATACGAAGAATACACCACCAAACAAAAAAAAATGGACCAAGAAATGCAAGGTACATCGCCAATAGCTGTTTTTTAACAGTGCTAAAGTGTTTTAGGGTGAAATTTATTATTATTATTTGTATTATTATGAGTCTCAAAGGTTTCAAAGGAAATCTGACAGCTTATTATGTCGGAACACCGGTACCCCGAGGGTTGCCAGCTCTCAAGTGTTTGGCGTGACGCTCACACTCCCATTCCTCCACAGGAAAGGGAAATATAGGGTTACCGGTCAATCCACGGTTTTGTTCTCTCCTCTATACAGACAGTTACAGTGAAAGAAACTTGAAAGAAAGTGAACACTCCTTCCTGAGCACTCAGCAGCTAGCTACTGGCAACTGGCGCGTGAAGATTTCCCCTGGTGGCGAACATTCACTTTGGAAAAAGACACATTTATACTGCACCACTTGAAACTTCAAATGAAATGGCACTGCTTTTATATGATTGCTTTCAGTGTAGGCACTCAGTGTTTGTAGCGGAGACATGATAGAGGGCTAGCAGTTAATCAATAAAGTCCTGTGTATTTTGATGAGAAAACCAGATGAGGGAGAGGAGGTGACTGGGGTGTGGTTCACATAAACTCCTTTGGGCAAAAAGCTGATTTCCTTCATAGTAAAAAAAAACAAAACCTTTTTGAAATGTAGTCAGGAACTCCCTTGTGATTTTATAAGCATTTCAAACTTTCTTGGAAGGCAACCAAACAAAAAAGTCAAAGCAGAGAACTTGTAGGGAGACATCAGAGAGACTTAAAGACATGTTGTCACCGAGGCAAAGCATCTTAACAGTCATCCCGTTAAGCAGCCAATTGCTGGGCTCCTAGCAGGGTGCCGCTGAGTCAGGAAGACACCTGCCCTGAGCCGCGGCAATGTGTAATCGTGATCAAAGCTCAGATTCGTCGGCCGTGGGAACCCCTGCGGTGTCCCTGCTTAAAGCTTTGTTGTTTCAGAGTTCACTTCTGTCCCTTGGCAAGCCCTGCAGGCTGTTACACAGGAGCAGAGTGGGAGTCGGCGGGACCGGGGTGGGGGCGGGGCCTCAGACACGAGCAGGCAGCGGGCCACTGGGGTTGGGACGGGGGCGCCCGAAAGAGATCTCCATCGACGGGTCACCATGCCACCGGTGATGGTGGCTGAAGGGCCAGACTCCATACCCCCATGTGGCTCATGCTGGTGTATCTAAGGCTTTCCATCCCATCCCACGTTCTTCATATGCAGCATTCTCTCTGATATTGACCTCACCCTCTGCCCTCAAAATGATTGATCCCACGCGGTGTGTCTGGCAATTAAAGACACCCCCCCCCCCCCCCCCGCCGGCGTCTTGACTAAATATGCATTTCCTCTAACATCCTCCTCTATCTCGGCGCCTTGCGATAATTACCCCATTGTTAGACCTTGAGCTTGAAATGTAACACCTAACCAAGGGCAATGTGTCATGTTCAAAGCAGGACTGTGATTCATTGGCATGTATATGGCTAGCTATATATCTGCGAGCTAGCGGCGGTAGGTGGGGGAGGTGAGACGAACATGGTGCAAATGGGCTGCTGTCGCTTGAGTGGCTGCTAATGTGGCCTAATATAAAACAGTGCGGAAGTGGATGACAGGGAGTTGTAGGAACCTAAATGATACAAATGAAAAGCTACACAAGGGATTTATCTATTGATATTACAAGATATATATATATATATATATATGAACTACATCTCAACATTATTCTTCAATCCATTGCATTGTACGTTGGCCAATCCCCTGTTAGAGAAATACTCCACCCTCTCCCACCACCACTCCATTCCTTTCTGCTGTGGCATGTCAACTGTGATCCAGACCTAATCTACCAGCCCAATAGTGAGGTCCCTGCAGGGAGCCCTGGGGCCCCAGGCCTAACACCATTACCTCATCTGTCTTCAAGACAGGCTACAGGCAGGGGCCAGCCCCACGCCTACCCCGTCGTCCTTGCATATGCAGGGCTAACAGTGGGATGCTGAACTCTTAAGCCTTCATCTGGTCACCAGGTGGGTACCGGAGCGCTGACCCGTCTCTTCCCCACGGTCTGTTGGGGAGGAAATGGAAATCAGTGAAGAGAGCCCGTTCCCCACAGGCGTCTTCCAATCTCCTCAGAGGCAACAAGCCTGCGTGAGTGTGCTTGCACAGAGAGGTGACGGTGAGCAAATAGCATGAGAAGTTAGTCTCACTAGCTCTGCTTTCTACTTTCGGTTCAGTTCCCATTCCGTTCGTGAGGAATACACCCTGGTGGAGTTGTAATTGTCGGTTGAAGCGACAGTAAGATACCAACCCAAAATATTTCTTTCCTTGCCTCGTGCCACTTTTTCAAATTTCAGTTGCAGCCGTGTCACGTTGCCAGGTTGGTGCAAACAGCCCCTCTTGTATGTAAACAGGTGCACATGGTGTGGAAGCCCCCGAAGAAGCTCCCCATCAGTGTGTTTGTCCTCCATTACTATGGGATTGCAGGATGACAAAGAACTGTTTGCAAGCCGTTTATGTGTTTGCTTGTGTGTTTTTGCATCCGCCATAGGAAAACACAGGTTTTAAAGTCTGTTTTACCAGCACGTCAAGACACACGATCATAAACAGGCTCCGTGACAGAGCGGTGAAGCTTCCCTCAGAAGTCAGTGTATGAAACTTTATCACCTTCTGCACATGGATGGAACGGTGCAAACCTTACCACAAACGTTTTTGAAATTTTGAAGAGAACTCTGAAATGATTGAACTGAAAATGAAGTGAGCACAACCACCACACTGCAGCAGGCAGACCTTCTAGCTGTTTGCTCTGGCAAGTACACTCAGAAAGTCTTGCATTTGTGGCAAAGTGAATGACATGTTGCCCCTGACATAGGCACCGGGGGCCTGGCTCCTTGTTTGTTCCTCTGGACAGGAAGTCAAATACAGCTTCAGCAAACTCACACTTAACACTGCAGTTAAGGAAACAAGGGCCGCTTCAATGCTGATTTATCATTTGATTGGATGGGGGGGGGGGCGTTTCCTGATTTTGACTTATTTTCTGCCGTGAAATGAGGCGTTTGAGACGGGAGCTCGTCCTTCGACCGTCCCCTCATCTCGCCCCGCCCATCTCTGCACCAGCATACTGAGTAAAGAATACATTAGGGCGGTAATGAAATCAGGGCTTTTAAAGAGAGATTTGAATTGAATGTCAGTCATGGTAGACGACCCCATTTCCAGTTGTCCACTGCAATGACTCTCCCCATTAAGTGGTATCATGATCTACTCCAAAATATAATTATATAGGAAATGGGCTCAGGTCTGAGGAAACCTTCAGGAATACACAGAGGTTGTTTTTTTTCCTGTTGTTTCCCTCTGTGTCTGAGTTGGTATGTGGACGTTTTATTAGATCTGAAGATTACATCTCTCTGCTAACGGTCTTTTGGCAGCTCCGATATCCTGCCGTACATTTGCATGAGTTTTCAAATTGCCGTCTACAGCAGCTCCAGTTGAACCCTGCACACCTTTCTATTCACACAGACACTCAGATGAACATATAGTCAAGAGGGTAAAAACATGTAGAAACAACCTCTTCCTCCCCTCTGCCCCAAACCCTGGCTCTGTTACCTCCACTCCTCTTTCCCGGCTGTCTAACAGGGGGCTGAGGTGAGCTGAGGCTGGGGGGAGGGTGGTGGAGGGACTCTGGAGGCCGCCTGTGGAATTTCTGCATACCACCAGAGAAAGTAGACAGCGTTTTTACACCTCCACCCCCCCCCCCCACCTCCCCCCACCCCCACCCCCTTGCCAGCCAGCATCATAAACCCTGCAGGAGCAGCTGGTGTCAGAGAGAGAGACGGAGAGAGGAGCGACACCCTGCTATCTTACTCACCATCTTCTTTAAATAAAGGCCAGTAAGCAGAGAGGGAGAGATCACACAGAAGAGTGAAGGATGTGGCACCCATCCCCACAGCGGATCGCCAGATGGAGCAGATCTAAATCAAGTTCCCCCCCCCTGCTATAAATACAATGGAAAACAGGCAGACACAGGCAGTAAAAAGAGGCAGCATATGCTGTGGTCAAGCTCTGTGGTAGAACAGAGTGCTATTCCTCCATGCATAGCATTTCTCCTCTGAATTCATCCATGAAGGCACTCAGTTTAGCATGCACCACAGCAGTGGAAGCCCTGGCAGCAGGACACGCCAATCAGACAATTGACCCCATTTCCATGTTTTCTGTGGGGAAGGAAAAACAAGTGGTATCCAACGCGAATTAATTGTTGTGGGGGTAAAAAGCGGCGTTCATTTTTTACGGGTCCAATAACTGTTTGCCATCTTGCCGTTCAATATCCTGAGAGATTTGATCCCCGACAGCTCTGTAATTAAATGTTGAGCGAGGGGGATCGCTGGGCTGGGAGATGTGGTGGTCTGTTGTTGTTGTTTTTATTGAACTCCCTCTCTTACTGGGCATAGTAATCTTCAGATGAAATCCTCCCCGTGCGGATGGAGAGGCTTTCCTTTGTTGGCCCGTGAGGATCAATTAAGTCATCAGGAGAGAGAGGCAGTAATGAGACATGTAATGGAAGGTCCCAGCTTATGGTGGAACACTGTTAAATTCATCACCACCCAGTGTTCACACATCTATCACCGGCGCATTAGGACTTGTAATAAGTCACAGATGTCAGGGGAGGTGGTGCCTCTCAGTCACTCCCCCACTTGGAGGTGAACACCGGCATGACACTTACTCCATAATGCAGTTATGGGGCTACAAGCTACGCGCACGCAAGGATCCCACACATTGATATGAAACCAATTAGGCGTGGTTATTGATTGCACAGTGTTACGACATACATTTTCATTGCAAAAACAGTTCAATTGGGACATAATATCCATTTTAGTTTTTAGAATAGACGTGCATGCAACCCCTCCGTCGTGATGCAACGCCTCCGGACCAAATTCTCATTTGAAACGAATGAACTTCCATTAGAATATGTGACACATTAAGTGAGATCCCCCGGGTGAGAACGTGGACTGGAGTTGTTTCATCCTCACACTCGTTGCAACACATACTCGAGACTCCACACACGGCTCTGCCAGTCACAGTTGGGGTCTCTAGATTCGCTTTCACACTTCCTTCCACAGGTTGGCTTCATTTTAACACCGCCAGCGCCAGGAGAAAAATCTGTCACAAGCTATTTGTCAGTGTAAACAAAGGGGGGGAAAAAACACCCGGTGACGTGCTTGATGTTTGTATTTCTTTCAGCCAATCACAATTATCCAGTCCAACGCCCAAGCCAAGGGGTTGACGGCGTGGGCAAGCTCAGTGCTGTATTAGCAACGTTTCAATCGTGCAATCAGCTTCAGCGTATACCCACTGAAATGCTGCTGCATTGCAGTTTTTGTGTTTTGAAATAAACAAAAAAGGGACTTCTCATCTTTATTTCTGAGTAGTGTGCAGATTTGCTACAACTTACGATACTCCAAAAAGACGGAGCCACATCAAATAAGCTGCAGTGAGTTTCATTCCAAGGAGATTTTTGCCGCCAGATTTATTTGGAAGAAGAGGGCACTAAAGTTACGTGAGCCTGGGGCTAGCAGCGAAGCTAGGCAAATCCATTTTCTCTATTTTTACCTCGGTGAGACTTACCTGGTTAAATCATCGTTAGATTCTCTTTTGTTCCACTAATTGCACTACAGCGCTATATGTGTTGGTATGTCTTTTATAATGTGGCCCTCTGGAAGGGGTTTACTCGAGGTGAAACCCTCAAAGAAAACGTGGAGAACGGAGATGCTGTGAGTGCCTTGTGGAGCGCTGCCTGCCTAGTTGGCCTTGCCATATGGTGTTAGTGGAGGAGCCAGCGCCCGGGGAGGATGCAGCCTTATGGTGGCAGGAAATACACAGACACAGCAGTACGGAAAAACAAGACGGGAGGAATGCTAGTCTCTGTGCTGCAATACAAAAACAGTAGACAAGCATGAGGAGGAAAAATGAGCCTCATCCCTCCTGCATGTGTGACAGAGACAAATAAATGAGAGGAGAAGAATGGAAGGGGTCAAAAATGACCTTTAAACCAGATTGCAGGGAGCATAGCATTTCACTAGGTCTGCACAGCCATAAAGACTAATGTCTTTCAATATATCTCTCCCCCATCTGTGTCTTTTTTCTTCTGCCTCCTGTCTGATCAAACATCTTAATAAAAAGCTCTGATAATATCAGTTTTCCTCTCTACCGACACAAGCACCTTATTGAATTCTGCTGCCGCCACATCTTTTAAATGACATAGCAGTCAGGTCCACTGTGGTTTGACATTTCAAGGCATTTCTGTTCGGCTCCCTGTTACACACTTGAAAAGAATGATTGTGAGGCATTCAGAGGAATGATGAGGGAGTAAAAGCCTGAGATAGAAACCAACCCAAGGAATCCATTATCAGAAGTGAATGGGTTTGTGAGAAAGAGGGGCGGCTGTCCTGTGTTTCCTGTGACCTTTTCAGAGCGACTCTGAGGATCTTGGTGCCATCTGTGCCCTCCGGGTACCACTAATCCCATTGCTGCTACACTCAGCAGTAATTGGTGCCTAAACCTTTGTAACATGCCTGTGATCTTAGTCACACACACACACACACGCACATGCACACACACACACACACACACACACACACACACACACACACACTCCTCCTCATTATTGATGTTTCCATCGAAATATCTTTCATGATCCACTCTCTCCTTTTCTATTTGTTTCTATTTCCTGTCACATTAGTGTTGTTGTGTTCTTATTAATTAATAGTTAATACTTTGCTCCAGGTTTTCTGTGGACATTTTGTCAAAACAAAGCAGTTTTTCACAGGGCAATTGCAAGCAATGTTATATACCACATTACTTTTCAGTAATTGTTTGTCCTTTTTTTGCTGCTCCAATGGATACACAAGCAAACAAACACACTTATTTAACATAAAAGCATGTTTTAGGAATCTGGAAAAACAACAAAAGCAATTACAGTCTTGTTGACCTCAACTTTTATGAAGCTATTGTTACCGCTGTATCAATTTCTCTCGACCTCAAAATGCATTCTAGCTAAACCTCAATATTCTTTTGTATTTTCCTTTAACCCTGTCGGCTGAACTTTGAAGTCCTCCCTCCTCACTAAATGAAAGGGCACATTCACCAAGCGTTGTCTGGGTGTGTTTATTTACTTCTCCGTGCTGTCATCTTATGTGCCTGCCATGCCTGGCACTCCAACAGGAAGCATCTTCTGAGACAGAATACTCTGGTCCCTACTGAGAGAAAGCCTATTTTAGCTTTGGCTCCAAGACAAAAACTGAACATGGTGCAAAAAAAAAAAGAAAAGGAATTCCAAGCCTTCGTTGTGGGGGAGGAACCACAAATAACCGAGGACTTATGAATCAATTGTCAGATGTGAATTGACACGCACACACACACCACCACTACCATCTCCACCAAAGGCAGCATTATTCTTGACACCGGTGATCTATCGCTGGCAGTCTCCCACATGGCAACTTCATTTCCACTCTTGTCTCGACAATCCTGCACAGTGCATCAAAGAGGTTTAGCGAAATGTTTTGTTTGTCAATTGCTTTAACATCTTGGTTTTGCTGTCAAGCCTATTGCTATTGTATGTTTTCTGCTGTCTCCTCGCTGCTGCTCACCTCCTCTTCTACTCCGCATCCCACTGTGTGGAAACCCAACTCCTGCGCCCCGACTCTCTTTACTCCCTCTTGGTGAGTGAGATACAGCGGGATGATCAAAGGCGTTCTCCCTCATTGTGATGGAAAACAGTACAAAGCTTCAGGATATGGCATAGATTTCTCTTGGGGATATACGCTATGGAGAGCCAGAACAGCTCTCCATATTATTCTCCTTTTTTATTATTATTATTGGTAATTAGTTTTACTGGGAACATCTAAAACAATGATGTGGGCTAAAGATCTTTTCTCAGCAAAAGGCCATTTGAAGTGAAACAGAGAAACCTAAATTGCGACGTTAAGCCCAGGGGAGCTGGTTTTGTTGCTGATTTCAATGTTTAATAATGGTCTCAAAATTTGGACTCATATTCTGAGGTGGGAGGGGACGACAAAGGAATTGTATTTGCGAGTCAAAATGGGATGAGAGAACTAAACAAGATTGGCAGGCTAGCAATCAGCAGAGAGCTAAGCCAAACTCTATTGGATTGGCGCTCGCTGTAGCTGCATGTAATATTTTCCCCTTCCCTGTGATTTATTATGGTGAAGCTTTCATGCAGGACAGCTTTTTGGTGGTTTTTATTAAACTGGCTGAAGTGTGTAAGTGCTTCCCTGAGGAATGATTCATCACTGGTATGCCGGGATGCACCAAAGCTCACCTCCTAACTTATGAACCATCAGAGCAGCCGGAAGAGTTTTCTTCTAGGTGCCCCCTGCTTTCTGCTGTTCATTCATCTCCACATTGATTTTAATGGTTGGGGGGGGTGGGGGTGTTGGGTGCTACAACCATTGAGGGATGGATAGTCTGTGGGCAAGAAACTCTGATCTCATTTATATTTTTTATGGCTTACAAGGAGAAACACTATATTATAACGCAACACAACAACACTCCCTCCCAGGTGATGAATTGCGGTGCGATTGTGCCCTTGGGGACACTCAAGCCAAAAGTCAGACTCCGATTTTTCTTATTCTCAGTCACGGACAGTATGGATCTGTGCATGCCGACGACACAGCGTGTGCAAAAATAGAGACCTTAAGACTGAAGACTGAACCCACAGTTTTCCTCTGATCATCAGATCACCGGCAGGGAAAGGACACAGCGACCTTCAGCTCTGGGGGGGGGGGGGGGGGATGGGAGGGGTGTCTTTCCATAAGGGACTTATCTAGCGTGTTGAACTCAACCTCTCCTCCATCACCGGTTCCCAGACTCCCAGACAGCAGCGATTGTGTGCTAATGAATTCAGTGAATACTAAGTCCAGGGGGCGGGGCAGGGCTTGACACAGACACGGCCCTCTGGAAATATGCAGGGGGAGTTTTTTTTTTCATCACATTCCTTCTGATGTAGAAAACAGAGAGAATGAAATTGGGGTTACTGCCTTTCAGATAACTCCTGTAGTCTGTTCTAGTTCCCCGTTTCCCGCTTCATTAATATGCTTATTGTTGAGTGTTGAGTTACAGTTTTGTTTTTATTTTAGTTTTTTTTGTCACTCACTGACTTCCAATCTCCAATTCAGCGTGTGTCTATATGATCACAGAGACCCTGTTCATATCTTTCAGCCCCACTGTCCAGGGGCTATATCCTCCACTGTTAATCAAGACTCAACAGCCTCTTAATCTTTTATCCGAGTCCTGTTAGCCCCTTGGACAAACTCCTTATGACTCAATCAATCAGACTGACTGGCTCTGAAATGTCCAGTGGTACTTTCTCAACAGCCTGGCAGACTGTTCAGTCACTGGGAGACAACCATAGTGGTGCTAAAGTAATCAACATTCAAGGGGGGGGGAAATCCATCCCTACAAACAGTTCACACATGCAACAGCCTATGACAATTCAGTCTTAGTTTGTCAACGTGAACAAGTCCCTCTCGCAGCCAGGAGGCAAGAGATCAGAGGCGCTCGTATTGATTCAATCCGGAGACGGATTGCGGAGGCGCTCTTTTGACAGGAAATGGGAGATTGACTTTGTGGACATTATGATAATACAATGACAAAACCCCGGGGGGGCGCCACCGGGGTGGGGGGACATTTTCTGCTCCATAACTGTGAGCACTACAATGAAATAAAAGTTCATTTCAATGTCAAACATTAAACGTTCCACTCTAATCCGTTTGGCGTTTTTTAAAGTGAGTTGTTCATGTTCGTAAGTACTGGCTGAACTGGGACCAGTATTACCTGCCGTGTCTGTAATCTGTAGAGTAAGACATCCAGCGCAGATTATCTCACGTATGTTGGTGAACACAGCGGTTCCCGTGTGAATCAAACTTTGTCATTTCAGCAGTAATTTGTTTTTGCAGTGCAGTTTCTGTTTCACCTTGTGGACACGCAATTTCTCTCCTGCTCCTGTCGTGAAAAATGGAGGCAGTAGTGCATTTTCATCACAAACTTCAAGGACGTGGGTAATTATTGATTCTTGTTTGTTCTGGCTCCTCTGCGTTAATCTGTCGATTCATGCATCCCACTGACTCTTGGACGTGAACGCCTGCAGCTTGATTAAGGCCATATGTGTCTGTTAGGGATTAGTGTAACGGAGGTGTTAGCTCTGTATTGTCTACAGTGTAGTAAAAAGAAACCTGGCGGGGGCTCCATCCTGTTACCATACCAGGTTATTAGAAACACACACACTTTATGACTGCTCCATTGTTCAGTCTCACTTTTTTTTCATTTGTCTAAATGGACACAGGAGTGGATAAAGGAAAGTCTTGTATTATGGGCGTTTTCCATTTTCTATATAATTACCTTTTATAAACTGTTCTATTTTTACTTTGAACCATGAAAACCCTCCAGGTAGTGCTCAGCCCACGGGTTTGTATCTGTCACAATACATACTAATCTTGTTTTCTTTTCACCTTTTAATATTTCTTGTCTCAGTTCGCTTCAGGGCATAACGTGAACGGTTTATCAACATGAAGATTTAATGAATATGCCTGTCAAAACAAGAACTAAGTCATCATATATATGAGCCCACGCTCTGACCAGGGAGGAAAAATAAACCTTGGTTTGGGAAAAGCCCTCCAGCATCCCGCAGCTTTCATCATGCTTTACCACGACGGACATTTTTAACGCTGAGCTGAAATAAACAAGTGTCGCTGTCATGTCTCTTTTCCACACCATCAGCATAATCAAACTATGCTGTTTATTCCAGATCTGATTTTGTCATCGGTTCAAAGGAAACCCTAATAGCATACATACAGTCCCCCTCATGCAGCATTGTTAAGAAGACAAGCCTCCCCTGGTGACTGCAGTTATATCCCCTATATCAGCATGCATCTACTTGCATTTGCCTCAGTACTGCTACGTACTTACTCTCAGTCAGAGACGGCGTGAGGGAAAAAAAAAAGCAAAGTAAATGCTTAATCTTCCTGTGAAATGGAATTGGTAGCCTTTTCTTGACATCTGTTTGGTTTCAATCTGTGGAACCGTCGAGGCAGAAAGAGAGAGGACAGGGAAAATCAGATGTTATATGATTATGTACCGCAATCCGAATTCAATATCATAGAAAATGTCAGGAGCACACACACACACAGAGCCCTGCAGAACCGGATCTGTGCCTCTCCAGTGCCACCCTATTATGTTGCTTACAGATTACTTGACATCTTACATAATGTGTTCTCATTTGGTGGGTTCTCTTCCTCAAGGGCTCTCAAATATCACTGATGATAACAACGCCTGATGAAAGACAAGACCCACTTTTGTGCATAACAACTTGCATTTTGCACCATTGCATACACTAATGTTGACGACATGAACTTTCAGCACTAGCGCTGTCTGTCTAGCTACCTTGCTGCCTGTCTGTCTGTCAAGCTTTTTAACTGCATTCAAATAAATCAATGTTTTCTCAATATGAAAAAATGGATTTAGTACTAATGTAGCAAAAAGGTCAGATGTACCCCCAGCCTATTGTGCTTTATTTGAATGTAATATATCATGTTCTATTGTGGTGTTTAAGGGCATAGGCTTCATTTCAGCTTTGGGGGGACACACTGGGCAGCAAATCACACTGATTTTCAAAAGTCCCCATTTTCACCGTCCACAGTACAACGCAAGGTCGGCTTTTTCAAATGTATACACTTGGGAGAGCGTTTTCGGAAAGCCCCGTTTTTGGTGGTCGAAAAAAGTGGCGCAGTGTGGACGGGAGGACGAAACTTACGTAGGGGAACATTTCCCCCTCGTCTCCTCCCAAGTCTACGCCTATGCTGGTGTTATTACAGTGCACTCCCCCGTGCTCCCAGGACCTCCTAATGTGCTCCATGCGCTGCTGAAACAATGAGGTTTCTGTTATTGGACGTATTTTATTTTCCATTACATCAGTGCAATAAAATGCTGGCAGCTTAAGTGCTATGTAGTTGAGATGATATTTGAATTTTGGGGGCTCCAGTGTTAAAGCTGCTGAAAGTCAATACCAAAGGGTAGGAGCCTGCCTGCTTTGTGTCCCAGAAGAGAACATGAATGCATTTGGCCAGGGCTTTAAACACAAGCTATAGAGTACTTTGTACACTCGGCAGTGGGAGTCAGTTTTTCCCTGCTCCCTGAAGCGTTGCATTGTCTCTAGAGAGAAGGTTCTTTGTGTTTGCGGCGTGGAGCTGCTCACACGATGACCCCAGTACTGTCAGAGGCATTTTGATGTCTGGCAGTGTCTGCATGGGGGATACTAAAAGATTCATTGCATATTTGCATGCTATTAATATGAATATTAAAGCGCAGATCATGTTAACTTTGATTTCCCTCTCCCCAGAAAACCTCGCCCATCTGATGCGTTAGCATATTTACTCCTCATTGTAAATGGTAATGAAGCCCGGCGTGCATCGCTGTAGGTATGCCGTCTTTTGGAGACATGGCGTTCTGCCGTTCTTCAGGTCTGTCAGGTTCTGTCTGTGGGCTGGGAGCCTGAACACATCAGACTTGACCCAGTTAGAAGAGCTACACTTGTAGGCCTGATAAAGCGGATCCTACCCTGAGGAGGATTTCCGTACCCTTTGGCTTTGCTGCACTCATCACACATTTTCTCCTTTTCCCGGTCCCCCTCTCATGGATGGAATAGCCATTACTTTTCATTGAAATTCCAAGGTAGCAAACTGACAGTCAGATGTGAAACAATATGGAGATGATGCTAATATTATAGAATATATATGTAGACTGACACTTATTTAATGAAAATATCTGATTTGTTTACATATCAAATAAAGAAAAAGTATTATTTTGTTTTATTTAAGTAATAAAAGAAATTGTCAAAACTGTGGTTCTTCTGAAGAAGTAATACGGTGGTTTTCTGTAAGATTGAAGCTTCAAGACTGACTATATTTTTGTCATGTGCACAGTAGCCTGTGATCCCCACCCTACTGCTACCATGCTTCACATGATAGCAGGTCATTAAGATATTGTAAAGCTAATCTTCCCTTTGACTTCAATGAGAAAATGAGCCCAGCAAATGAACAAATGAACACCAATAATTTGTGAGGAGATTGTGGTGGCATGGTGGTTATGGTCACATACTCACACAGCGTGATCATTTTGTGTTTTTCATGCTTTAGATTCCAACACTAGTTTAGCATAGGAGTGCCTCTACATTTTTTTAGGGAAGGGTAGAAATGTGCAACATTTCAGGAAAGGAAGTGGAATCTCTCAGACGCGGCTGCATTCTTTCCCTTGTTTTTTTCTTCTTCCTATTTGACTTCTCTTCTTACTCAGACAAAGCAGGGGGAAGAATGTCCAATTTGCAATGTGAGATCAGAGAAGACATGGTTGAGGTCGCAGAGAGGCGTGGGTTTCTGCCTGGAAAGAGTGAGACGTACAGAAAATATCTGCGCCCTTGTGTGAAAAGCCCATCCTCTCCTCACATCTAGGAGATGTTCTCTTCTGAAATTATTTGCCACGTATTTAGCACAGCCCAGTTTCAGCAAGTCAAGGCGTTGTACGGCGCTTTGCTCCTGTACTGTACTGTACTGTTGTTTCTCTGCTTAATACATGGCTACACATGCCCAATGCTCAATGACCCAGATGTTAATTTTGCTTTAGTAATTGGTGTGTTTATTAATAACCAGTTGTAATGGTAAACTGTGTGACAAATTAAGGGTGTGATCAGATAAAGCTAGCTCTTGACGGGATGCTTGTAGTAAATGCACAACAGATCAATATAACAAAAGCTGCTTTTTATGCCGTTGGCCAGTGGAGAGAGCTGGGGTCTGACAAGTGGACATGGAACAAAATGAGCCTGTTACAGTAGAGTGGCAGCGTCTGATAGGAACAGATCACCAGCACACACACATCAGTTCAGTTCAGTTGGCTAGCTTGGGCTTCGTTTTGGCTCATTGTATAGGACTATGCAAACAAAACTAAAACGTCATGCTTAAGATAATATAATATATATAAATAAAAAATGTTGCTATTCTTTATCGCTGATAGTTATAACACAATAGTGATTCAACCTTACACCCAGTTCATGGGTATCAGGTAAAATCTTTCCTGGGAAAAATCTTCTGGCACACAGAAAGGTATGTTGTTTGTTTTTTTTACATTTTTGGCAACAGCAACAGCGGTTTGTTTGGAATAAATACAACTGTAGTTAGCGTGGGCAGCGATAGCCACTATGGCAGACCTGACAAACAAAAAGAGCGCCACCTACATAAGCTCAAACCTAATCAAAAGAAAAGTGATCTCAGCACAGCAATGGCTACTTAGCATCAATAAACATGGAAAACGTGGCTTACCACTGTAAAAGCTTGATATATCCTGGTAAAATAAGAACCGATGATCAGCCTATTAACTCAATAATGTTAACCATCGGTAACAGCTAGTGTTTATATGCTTTGCAGTACACATCACATATGATTCACATATTCTTT
Source organism: Hoplostethus atlanticus (assembly GCA_034670405.1). NCBI lineage: Eukaryota > Metazoa > Chordata > Actinopteri > Trachichthyiformes > Trachichthyidae > Hoplostethus > Hoplostethus atlanticus. Next base: position 5,850,130 of record JAXDDX010000003.1, on the reverse strand, counting down.
TAAATCCCACATTTCTCAGCATCCCCCACATCCTCCTCCTCTCACACTGCTGCAACATCTATCATTTCAATGGAATCTCAACGTCCCCATCTTGCTCCCACTTCATAAAAATGCAAGTTTCACCAACAAAAACGCTAACTGGAGTAAGCCCTTCTGAAAAACCCTGTTTGATCCTGTTTGAATGGAAAAACAGGAGGCAGACATCATACGAGCAAGCAGGACTGTAAGCGATACATGCTGATGCGAAAATGAAAGGAAAAAAACAAAACAAAAAACAACCCACATCAAGTCCTAACATGCAGAGATGTGGTTTTGAGAAATGATTGACAGATTACTCATGTGTGCGCTTTAGGTTTAAATGACACTTTGGGACTCTCAGAACCTGGTAAAAGCTTGGCAAGTGAGTTGGAGGGGGCTTGAGAGTACGTTTGCATGGGACTATTATTTCTCAGTGCTCACACACACAGCATTATCGTCTGACTTACACTACCCTAAAACTGTTAATGAATGTATCTCAACATATGAACCAAATTTAACATTTTTAATTTAACCAGTTAATTTTCAAGTTAAAAGCCACACGGCAAAAATATATCTATCTTAACAAGTCATTTAATCTAGTATCAAGTCTGTATTTCTTCTGAATCTTCATTTCTTTGAATCGTACTTTTCACGTGGAAAATTCCTGAAATAAGTGAACCTGCATTGGAAACGATCAGCATTGGAAAGTGGCACACTCTCACTGCATTGGCAGAATTTTTCAATTGTTTAAAAAAAAAAAAAAAAAGACAGGAGAGAGTATTTTTACACTGAATGAGACTAAAAGACCTGTTATTTTTGCAGTGCACTGGCCTTCCTTCCCAGGTGTGGTTGCTCTTAGAATTCCTTCCATCTTTTTGCTGATCTTCTCCACCCCACAAGGGAATGTCTTACACTGAACGGGCCCATTCACACACATCCCTACTCCAATCCCATGGCCACCAAAATTCTCTCCTAGCTTAGCCGCAGCCTTTTCTCCCTGTCCTTTTTGGCCTTTTGAATGATAACCTTGAATGGTATTGTCTAGGGGCATGGAGGAGGGCAAAGAAATGCCTTAGTTCTTGACAGAGAGCAGGAAGGCTTGACAAAAGGCATCAGCACTCCCAGAATCGGAGAATGTGGGGGATATGAAAGGGGGTGGTTTTTCCATTCAGGTAAAAAGCGTTGACCGAAAAAAGCATGGTGAACAATAGTGCAACTCTGATGGAATAAAGCACTTAGTTCTTCTCTGTGTGCTTTGAAAAGCATTGAAAAATACTGTTTCAAATGCGACTTGAACTTTGATGATGAAATCTTTGGTAAGGATAGGCAGTAGTAGATCACTATATTAGGGCAGATTTTATGGATTCAACGCTGGTATAGTATTTATTGTATTTAAGTTAATTTTACTGGAATCTTTTCTATTTCATAGACTGTCCTTTAAAGAAGCCACTAGAGACAGGCCTGATGTGGTCATTCTGATGAGACAGCATGTAACTTAATTGACACTCGTTCTGTGAAAGAGTTGTATCTGGTATCTGATGTCTTTTGGCTTCGGCACTGTGCGTCCTCTCTGAACCTTTCCTGTTCGTCATCCTGTCTCCCACTTCACCTCCTCCACCATGGAAGGCCATCAGACATCCCTTCGCTAGCTGCCATAGCAACTGAAACAAGACTGTGGTCCAAGGTTTACAAATTAGGATTGTTGACAACAAGCAGCAAGATAAACAAACAAACCCTCCAGGCCTGTGTAGATAGTATGGCACTTCTACGCCTCCCAATCTTCCAGAAAGCTGGGGTCACCTCCACGTTTGACCTGAGGGGATGGTTGTTGTTGTTGTCAAACGGAAGTTGGTCAACTTGATTCTTAATAACTTTTGTGAAAAGCACACAGAATGTGTTTGTTGTCAGTTGTAGTGGCGTTGGGTTTCTGTTTTTTTGTGATGTCTGTCTGAACTCCATTAGAGTTGCTGCATAGCTGTCAAGTGACTGTTGCTCATCGCGGAAGCTCAGTGGAAACCTACAATGATGTCATCATGTGACGGCTGTCTGCTTACAGGGGAATGAGCTGCATGCTGAAGTTCATCATATTGTCATGAAAGATTGTCAGGAAACACATCCCTTCAGGTTAACTGTGGCATTACAATTCATAATTCACCATGTCACTTAAAACATAGGTTACTCAGAATTCACTTAAGTTTGATTTCATCTTGGCACATAGTACATGACAATGCTTACCACTGGATTTCACTATCTTTCACACTAAATGCATTGTTTCACACATCTTAAATGCTGTAATCCGTACTGTTTCTCATTCTTTTCATTCATACATTCTACATAGCATGTTGTAGTACTGAAATTGTCGGTTGTGTATGTTTATATAAGCCCCCATTGTGCTATTCTTATATGTAATCATTTTTTTCTGTATTCTATTACGATTTACAAGGGATGTAACAAAAGTTCATCACATGAAATTTTGCGCTACAATAATTTGACTACATGCATCGTGAAGAAATCCCATTCAGAAGGGTCTTTTCTCTTTTGCATTGTTTGCTGTTTAGACAAGGCAACAAGATGGACTTGAGGTGTAGACACACAGTTTTTAGTCTGCTGTGTGCAGAATGTGGGGTTCCAGTTAAGGAAAAAAATTAGATCTTAAAAATATAGCTGTTTGTTTTTGCACCTCTTCTTCAGTGAGACATTTCCCTGGTTGCACCGATCTATAATTTAATGGGGTGTTTTGTTTGTCTTTTTACTCTCCTAGCTTAATTGTGGATGAAACTGGTCTTAAATTTTATTTGAGCTGGTATTAAAAAAGGACTTAAATTTAATTTACAGAAACTTGTAGTCTTCATTTTCTTTCTGTTTTCCACAGAAACTCATATTTACTATTTACTACTATTTACTATGTGCTGCTGCAGGGACAGTTTTCACACAAGATCATTAAAATTTCATCTTATCCCATCTTATCTTATCCTACCTTATCTTTTGAAGAGTTTGGCATGTGTTTTGTTTTGTTTATGTGGTCTGAGCTGGTCTTCTAGCCTATAACCACATGCTGAAATGACACAAATCACACAAACCTTGATAGGGTGTCAGGTTAAGAAATGACTAGGATAGGAAATGTCTACAATGGTTAATGGGGACATGCATGGAAAATCTGTGCCCAAAGTATTGCTGCCTCTCATAATTCCAGTCCTCTCTCTAGACACATACCGTTTGACACATAAACATACGTGCAAGAAAGGTTTCCATTCTTGGTAATCTTCTCCCACATCCCAGTCACCAGCTACTCCACTCCGGATCTCAATAACCCACATAGTGAGTGTGGAGGATGGGATTTGATGGAATTAACTGGCTGCTTTGATTTATTTGATTTATTATTTTTTTCAGGACCAACACGGGACCACGTATGATATCAAAATAAATTACACCTTGGCTATATGTTCATATTTCTGTTAATTTGTGATTAGTGTTTCGCAGTATCTGCCTTAATAGCGTCACGGTGACATGAGTGTTCACGTTGATTTCAGTCTTGTGCAGCAGCAAGCATAGCAAACTGAGTGAGTTTAAACCTTAATCCCAAAAAATAACATCCGGCAGTGACTGTTCATCCAGAAAACTTCAATTTTAAAATGGTTACATAATGGAACTGAAGGCTTCCTCTTTGTTATGACAATAATATTCCTCTCCTGTCTGCAGTCTTCACTGGCATCATCTGACCTGATGTGCAAACTCTGCTTTCAAGTCCTTGTTTGTCCCTTCTTCACACCGGGGGGCCTCATTATAGTTTTGATCATTTTAATGAGTGGATTAATCAAATAATGACTGAGAATCCACACAAAACTTTTAAAGTTTTCTAATTCAAATATTACAGTTTGCTGGATAGACTTACAATGTCTTCAGGAAACAAAGCCACATTCAGCTCTGCGTTTTGTTTTTTTCTTCCTGTGCGCTGCAAGGAAATTCAAGTTGATTACATGCTGCTGCACTTCTCTGCATTACACAACACTTGAAAGAGAATTTTTGATTTTGTTAAATATTAATCATGAATACATTACCATCTTGCTGTAGTCTTTACAGTTACAAATTTGAAACAGAGCACATTCGATAATGTTATGTAACTCAGAGCATTTTAATGACTGCATGAAAGCTTACTTGCTAGTAAATGCATATTTGAAACTTGTGGAATCGTTGGTTTTGATGTTCGTCAGAGGTCCACAGCGTCCCGTTGTTCAGGGATTTACATCAAATACTACTGTATTACTTTTACTGTACTACTCAGCTAAAAGTAGTGAATTAAGGTCTGAGGGAGAAACTTGTCTTAAGTTCTCTTTAAGGTCTGAAGAAGAAACGGCTGATCTGTTACATATGAAAATCCCTGGATCCTCTCTGATCCTGAGCTGTAATGACACTTTCAATATCCCTTGATTCTCATCATCATGAGAGTTTCGCTGGATTGATTGTCCACCACAGGTGCCATAATCACCCTTTTCCTTCTCCCAGAACCAAGTGGATGACATTCTCAGTGACTGGGGACACACAGATGTCTTTTTCTCTTTCCCACTCCACCTCAGATGTTAGCCAGTTTGTCTAGCCCATCTGCATTAGCATGTGGATTAATTCCTGCTTGTTATCTAGCCTAGATGTAATAAGGCAGTCCTGGATGGCGGGGGTAATCAGGTTGGTTCCTCTGCTGGCATCCCCATCCCTACATCCCCAAACTGATAGCGGGGCAGACACATTGGGGGGGATTAAGCTAATGTGATGGCAAAGCCACCTACCAGGGCCCCACAGGGTAATTTCAAGAGACAGGCCTTGGCATCCTGGGAATAACTTGTCAAAACCTGGCCACTGGCAAATACTGAGGATATTAATCCTTACTGTAATGGCCTTGACTAGATTTTACTCTTGTCTCTGTGTGCAGCTTTAAGCACAGGCATAAGTCTATTTAATCACTGACATAAAGGAGTCCCTTAAGGATTTTACTGTAGTTTTACTGTAATTATTGCGTACCGAAAATGCTTGAATTTCTTACTGTTACTTCTCTGAGAAATTGCCAGGCTATTTGCATATGTTAGTTGTTAATTTGCGGTAGCTGGATGAGCTGCTGGCGGAAAGAGTGCTTTGTTTTTTGCAATAAAATGTGATGAAGTGTGAAAATCACAGTCCATGCCATTTCATAAAAGGATGCGAGGGATGTTCAGCCATAAAACTGCTGGAACAGGTCAAACCTGCCTCCACTCTCGGTATTTGCTGAAAGTGGTTAATAAAGCAAAAAAAAAAAAAAGACATGAAAACACAATCGGGTGAGATCATGCCGAGGTGCCTGTTGGAGAGCAGCAGCTCATTGTAGTTTTGATCATTTTAGTAAATAGATTAACAAACAATGATTGAGAATCCACACAAAACATGCATTTGATTATATTACAATCTGCTGCATAGACAAACAAAGCTATATTCAGCCCTGCATTTTATGAGAAGATGAGATCTCTTCCTTGCTGTCATCCCCCCCAAACTATGTTTTGTAGGCTCTCAGTTCTGTGATTTTCGAGACCCCAGTGATCAGTCAAGGTATTGTGATTACTTTGTCTCTAACCAACATCTCTTGCTCTTTCTGTTGTTCACAGGTCTACTCATAGGATCAGGCTGTGCTCTCTATCCACTGGGATGGGACAGCGAGGAAGTGCGACAGACCTGCGACAACAGATCAGACCAATTTGAACTAGGTAAAGTTTATACATCACACACACCTTCAGCCTGTACACCTAAACTACAAGTACATATAGTACACATACTGATGTTCTTTCTTAAACTGTGAATGTAAAGTTAGCTTGTAGATTTGCTTAATGAACCCTGGTCCCAAAATAACAGAGTACTGACTTTTGTATTTGGCCCTTGACATTCTGCTATCACAAAGCCAGCGAATACAATTCTCTGATACTGTCATACAGACACAATCCCTTGACATTTTAAATGTACAACACAACCTTTTATGTATTAAAAAAAAGTGTTTAATACATAAAAATATGTGCTGAGAATACGCAGGAGCCGGTTTTATGTTCTGTATTCAGCTGACATTATCAGGGTTGTCTGACAGACAAAGTACCGTGCTATCAGAAGCTATTTAAGTAGAAGATCAATTCATATTGCAACGGCTTCTTTATTGATTCTACATTTGATGTAGGAGCTTTTTATCTGAACCTTACTCTTCCAAGACGATTAGTCTACTGAATGTGAGAAGCGATGACATTAATATATTTAATCATAATGATATTGAATTATATTAATTGAGGCTTTCAGAGCAGTAGCCTACCTAAGGACATTCAACTTGGTGGCAACACAAATGTCCGATGCAATATTATCCCAGTTTGGTGTGATTGCAATATTTTAATTAAATGTCAAAGGTAACATTTTTAAAGTCCTGAAACTAGGAACACACATCCAGCTATTCAGCTTACATTTCTCTACACATGTAAATCAAAGTCCACTAAGGTAGATTACCTGCCATTTTTAATTTTTTGAAGAGTTATTTTCCGTAGTCTTTTTCTGACACACTAAGATACACAGGGATACTACACACTGGCCGACCTTGATAAACAACATGACCTCTATTAACAGGGTACCCGCGGGGTCTTAAAAGTATTACAAAAGCATTGAATTTAATATTCTCAAAATAAGGCCTTAAAAGTATTGAATTTCGTTTGCGAAGGTCTTAAATTTTTTTCTTGTCCTTTCGTAGGATCAAATAAATACCGTAACGTCATAAATAACTGTCAAATGTATAAAATGTTTTGTGTGTAACGTTACAATTTACTCTGTTTGGTGTGGCTTGGACATTACGACAGTACAGGTAATGTTTACGTCAGTGTATTGACGCTCTTGACCGTGGAGTGTGCTGCTAACAAGCTAGCTCGTCGCCTCAGAATGGGCAAGTGTCGTTTTAAGGGGCCTTTCACATGATCCGCGCAAAGCGTCGGCATCAACGTCAGGTTGGACGAGACTCCTTCACAGGATCAGCGTCACCCGCATCAGCCGGTGACCGTAGCTCACCACGTCGCCAATGATCATACTAGCACAGCCATAGAAGTGAATATAGACTGGCTGCATATACGTCCTCTACTAAGCTGTCAACCAACCTGGTAGTCCCCTCTGTAAACCGACATCATTCCATGATACAGACTTCTTAGTCAGATCATGGTATGATTTAAGCATCATGTTGTATAATTCGGGATGCTCCGACACACATAAAACAAGTTTCTCTTCTATATATTTTTTTTTATTTCGCGGCTATGATATCAAACGCCTATCAAACACTAATGAATAGCAAACTAAGAGCTATTAGATTCCAGTGATTGGTTGCGCGTCGCAAAGGTCAAAGTTGAATATAGTCGAACTTTGAGCGCAGCGTGTATTAAATATTAAGTATTGAGTATTATAATAACATGTTTTATTAAATTAAAGTACTTGGCTTAAAACCCATACTGATTTTCCATTATATCCTTAATACTTTTGCCAGTATGGCCGTGAAGTTGGCATTAAATTTCATTCTAAGTGGTATTAAAAAGGTCTTAAAAAGTCTTAAATTTAACTTGGAGAATCCTGGGGGTACCCTGTATTAACCAATGAGCATGCAAGGTAGCTGTGACCTATGACAAAAATAGCCGATTAACTCCATAACAGTTAGGTTACTGCTATTATCACAAAGCTTGAAATACATAGAAAAAGCTGCAAACTGTATGTCTGATTATAGCTGAACCTGGTACATACTATTGGACAAAATCAATGCATGAAATCCAGTTGATGCATGTGGGTCAGCCATAAGACATGTTGCCTTATAGCTCAGTGGGTTTGCACTACCACTGAAACTTGGTGTATATACCAACACCTCTGTTTGAAGCATGTATAAGATTGCATGCAAATCCTTGAAAGTGGGGCTATGTGACAATGTAAAGATGGATGCATCACGGCTGCCACTATGTCAGTGGAAAGATTGGACTGTATTGGACTAGCTTCCTATCAAGAGCAGGCTTTTAGACTTTCCCGCAAAATCACATCACATCACATCTTTTTTTGTGAACCAGCGTATCTGCATCAGTGTGCTGTTGGCATATGAAACATTTAGCTGTTGAAGATGACTGCATTGTAGCAGGGTTATTTCTGTTTCACCATATTCTCATTAGCACCATGACAAGACTATGATGTTCTCCCGTGAGACTAACGTCATGCCATGAGAGAAGAGAACAATGAATTTCACACAAACCATATATATTCACAACTGGGAATGTGAATCTCTCCTTCTGATGGGTATTGGGGTTCCTTACTCCTTTTATAAAGCATTCAAAAAGAACCACTGTGGCAGTGAAAGTGTTTCAGTAAATGAAACAGATTTTGACAGATTGAAATGACAGAATAAAATGGGACACAACTATCTTTTTTTGTGATTTACGTAATGTTTGTTTTGCTGTAAAACATGAACTCAACTGTGTCACTCGCTATCCGAATGCATGTGTGTTAATTGTAAAAAAGAATTATTGTCATGCTAAGCAAAGTCTACAGAAAACTTCAATCATGGCGTTTGACGGCTTCAACCAAGTTTGGATGCACAAATACATCCAAGCCGCTGCTTTGAGGCCGTCAAGTCGCTCCAACGAATATTCCCACCTCATGTGAATGCAGCATAAGCTACAGTCACATTCATGGGATGAGGGATGAGGGACTATATTCATTTGGTCAATATTTGGGTTTTAAAAATGTCTTGATGTAGTCACAAATTTCCAAATTTAGAATCAGATGTAGGTCATCTTCCTGTTTAATAATGCACATCATTTCCTCTAAGGATTATTGAAAATATATTAGGGATGCATTTTGCTTCTGGCTGAGTTACATCATCTTCAGCCACTAGTGTGCATGCTAGAATTTTGCCACATACTGTTTAGTTATGTGTATTGACCTGGCAGTCTGTTTGCAAATGAAGTAAAACAATGTTCAGTGCATTTGTCTCAACAAGGCTAATGGTTTCTCACACAACGAAGTGAAATTTAGAGGCTTGAACAAAAATGTCACACAGTTTACAACATTTTCTCCTTGGAGCAAATTCTTAACGCTATCATGTTAATGTTGGGTTTAAGGTAAAAGTAGAGACATGATCAAACAGAAGTTGTCACAGTCTACATCTACATAGGAAAATATCTAACCCTCCTCCCCCCAAAACTATCACCCCCTCCAAATATCTCATCCATCCTGCTTTAATTGCATATGCATATTCCTTTGCGATGTTGTGATAATCATCCTGAATCCTCTCTGTTATCCTCCCCAGGTTCCTGTCAGATTGGCTGGGCGTACTATTGCACAGGGGCGGGGGCAGCAGCTGCCATGCTACTGTGTACTTGGCTAGCCTGTTTTGCTGGGAAGAAGCAGAAGCAGTACCCGTACTAGAAAAGGCATCAGAGAGACGAGGGAAGGCAGCGACCCCAGGCAGTATGGCAAAGGGAGAGGACTCTATGCCTCTATGGACTCATACCAGTACAGCACAGCAGGCACCAAAGACACAAAGTCATAATGGTGCTCTGCACATCATGGGATACTGCTCAGCTGTCAACTGCAGGGACTGTTTCTTATTGCAGCACACATACATGGCTTCGAAAACTGGTACTTCTTCTAAAAGCTATTCTTAAATGAAAAATGTATGGACCAATCCTATTTGTATAACTGTTATGTAACTATCTCTTTTGGTTTTTTTTAAAGAGTACTCGTTTTTGTCCTTCTTTGGTCATTGATGTCTATGTGATAGTGGTCCCTGTGATAAAGAGAAAAGTAATATTGCTTCATCGTTATGTGAAGTGTTTCTGTATTCTTTTCATGGTTCATCCTTGCCTTAAACACAGACTGAAATGCAATAATCCCTATAACATAAAGCAATCCATTGGTTGCCTGCTTCCTGAACACACAGCTTTTTCAGATCCCAAAAACCTAATCATAGTTTATTTAACATATTCTTGAGGTATGAGTTGTGTATGATAATGTGTTTTATCATATTAGTATATGTTTTGTATTCACACTTCAAATTATTCTTTGTCATTATTTTCTTTTTGTAAATAAATGTTTATTGAAATTCTCCATTTAAAGTGTTATTTCAGTCGCAAAGCATTCCTAAAAGAAAGTGGTATTTCACATTTAAGGGGTTGCTGCTCGCATTCCTAAAAAGCTTTTCCCATGACCTCTTGATCTTGGTGGTGTTGAGTACATGTGGGAGTCCTTTTTCAATCAATAAAGAGGATAAAGAGGGGCAGTGCTGTGAATTTAACTTTTCCCTTTATTGATGAGGTAAATCCCCTGACCTCTAGTCAGATTATTTGCCTTTTGATCAGGTTACTCGGCTTCAAAAGCAGAATCTTCCAGATAATCCCTACGATGCAATCACAGCCTGGAACACTGAGTGGACGTACATCCATCAGCTTAATGTCAAGGGGTATCTCATAGTTCCTCAACCTGCTTTCATAGTGTGAATAATAATGGTAACATTTTCATAGCTATTGCCACAGTTGTATGTGTGTCATCAAAGGCCTGAGCTCTACCCAGCTTTTGAGTCACTATTTTTAGGCATTTGTGCCTCTCCTTTTTTTCTGCTTCGATTAACAAACAACACTATAGATTTTTTCAAGACCAAGTGTTCAAAGTCAACTCACTTAAAATGCAGCTGCTCTACATGCGTATGGCACTCATTAGCGCAGGCCCACTTTCTCACAATGCATAGCATCCCCAAGATAATGGCACCCCCTCCACCCTGACTTGAGAAATGTCTCTCTCAGTACTTGCACTGTTTAATAAGTCAGTATGGTGCCTCTGCATTCTGCTTGCTCTCTGATCTGCTGTGCTGATTGATATCACCGGCGATGGTTACAGTGTCAACCAGATGCCTCATCAGCCAAGGCTGACACATTGGGGTCAAATTGGAGTGTTCCCTCCTGTACCTGTACCCTTAAACCCTTGCCTTGAAACAGGACAACTGTGTGATAACTAGCATGCCAATTGCTGTGTGAAGGATGCATTAGTTATACAAACATTTCTCAGAGGCAGAAATCTTATTGGGTGAGAGTCAAACAACTGCAGTTTTTTATGTGCAAGTTAGCTAACTGGCAAACCTGAAAGGCAAAGAAGGACCTCTGGTCAAAGTGTAAAGAAAAACACAAATGGCAATTACTTCCTTTCTTTCATTCCATGTTCATGGTATTCATGATCTTGGAAGGTCAGCGGGCTAGCTAACTAGCTTACCTACATAGCTATAGGTAGCTATAGGCTAGTATGGCTAGTTTGAACTTGGAAGGTCAGCTAGGTTAACTAGCTAACCTAGATGGTGCTAGGCTTCATAATATTAGCTACCTCCTGTCTTGCCTTTTTCTCTGGGCTTCAATCTAATGTTACTTAGCCAGAGAAACTGTGGTTCTTTGGCTCCGCCCATTGAGGTTTAACTCAACCAATGAGATTATTTCTGCCTCCAAGAGATGTTTGTATAACTAAAACTCCAATCTGCATAAAGAATTGGGATATTCAAACAGACTAGCGTTTTCCCTCTCCTTTCATCAGTATAATATCTGCCCGCCAGCCATGGATTTGTGAATTACCATTTCTGGTAAATGTTTTTTCTTTGACATAAGCAATACGTAGCAACATTCTGCTGAAAACTATAGTTATTTTAAGTGTAGTACAGGTGAATATACAGGGGAGTGGAAAGAATAACAGAAATACAACATGAAAATGCCTTTAACTTTGAAGCACAATTAAAAAGGCCGAGGCAAATCACATTAAGTTAAATGTCAGCTAACAGTATTTTCAGATAGTTGTAGTTCAGAAACTCTGGGGGCACAGGTACCCCTACTGGCCTTGGATCAGATCCCATCAGCTCCTGTCTGTGTCTGCCTTCCAACTTTCTGAATTAATTAAAGATGCTAAAGGTGAGTGCACTACCCACTCTACTGTAAAAAAAAAGACTGCCAATTAGCAGTATGTGTCAGCATTAAGAGGTCTGACAACTTTTAGATGAGTTTCCCAACGATGTGAGACAAATAGAGAGGCCAAAGAGTCAAGAGTAAAAGGTGCATCATTGACAAAAAACTGCAAAATTATCTAACGTGGTAAGAGGAACAGTCTCGAAAATCATGACAACATAATGCCTCAGCAGAGGATCAGAGGTTGCAAGTCAAAGCTCACTGGCAGGGGTAGGCACTTAACAGGATAGTTACTAAACATGAAAACTACTAAACTACCCCAAAAACTAAACTCAAGAATTTCCGTAGAATTGAATCAACAACTCTGTGACAAAGTCTCAACAAAAACTGTACGTTGTGAGCTGGTATTTATGGCAGGGCTGCCATTCAGTTAACATTTTAAACAGTACTTGCTCTATACTATACTGGATGCTACGGGCCATTTAAAGTTACAAAAAAAAATTCCAAGCCTTGCCTTGGCTCAGTGAGCATAAAAAATCCCTAAAGAATAGCAAGACCTAAAAAGGAAGCCCAACAGACTGCAAATATTTTACGACCCTATGAAAGACGGAAATGTGAAATATCATATGCAAGAGCAGCATTATTCTCGGAGCTCATATCTAAAAATTGTCACAACTCTGGGATACTGTTCAATGTAATCGCCTCTGCTATCAACCCTCCCCCCAGAGAAATGTGAGGAAATTCTTTTATCTTGTACCAAGGGGTTAAGAGCACCCCTTCTGCTGTTTTATTGCTGCTTTAAATTGTTTTAAACCTATTGCTCTGTCATTTTCAAAGGAGAATTGTGTACTTGTTAGTCATATTAAGTGCTCTACCTGTCCCCAAGATGTTGTCCCGACCAAGTTCCTCAAGGAGGCCTTTGATACAGTTAATCCCAACGCTTTATCAGTCATAAACAGCTCTCTGGCCACTAGTACTTTCCCTTCCAGTTTCTAAACTATAAACTGCTATTTTGGTCAAAAGTTAGTTTTGAGCTAGTTTTGAGCTTGAGTGTCAGGTCTTTCCCAGGAAAAATCCTCTGGCACACAGGAAGTGATGCATTTTACGTTTCCAACAGTGGTTTGTTTGGATTAAATAAAAGAAGAACTGGGTAGTTAGCATGAGCAGCGATAGCCACCATGGCTGAACAGACAAAGAAAAGAGCGCCACCCACAGAAACTCAAACTTCATCAACAGATAGTCCAAGGAAAAAGACATCACAGTACTGGCCCACAAAGTCACTCTCACTTTTCATAAAACACCTTCACTGGCATGATGTAATAGATTACTATTTTGGCCCTAGCTTCTAGCTTGCATCTACATTGAAATGTCCAATAAATATCTTGGATGTCATCCCTCCTCTCTCACCCAATCCTGTCTCTCTCTATTGCTACTATCAAAATAAAACAAAAACAACAAAATTCATTCACCCAAACTCTTCCTTTTAAATAATTTTCTCTTTTCATACACTGAATTTCTTTCAGCCCATGAATTCAAAGATAACCTAAATATTGGCATCTTATTAATTCTCATGTTAATTGAAGAGTAAATATGCCAACTGAGCAAAGGAACATTGTAACACAGACCACTGCTGTGACATTTCATAGGCCTACATCGTTTCTATTTTGAATTAAATCTTTAATTTTAAGTATTATATCTTTCCAGGGTTTATAATGGGTCTCTGATGGGCTCAAGTATTCAGCTTCTGGGGGTAGATTTCCAACCCTCCCCTTGAAGTACTGTTTGAGGCTTTTACTATATTTTTCAAGCTGTTCTTTGAAATTGGATTGAAAAGATATTTTATAAGAGATGTAGCTTAAATTTGCATTGCCCAGTGCCCCTTCATTTCAGTCATTTCACATTTTTGAAGAAGAATTCAATTTAGAAAATGTGCTGCTGCATGTGTGGTAAAACCTCAAACACTATCACATATGGTTATCTTTCTGAAATCAACTTTTTTTTAATGGTTAGACAGTTGCCCCTGGGAAGATTCCTCACTTATGAACTGAACTCAGCAGATTCAGACCAACATCCAATCATAGTTGTCCTTTAGCCAATTATATAAACAGTCTTGTTCCACTTCTACAGAGCCAGAGGAGGGATGGGTGGAGCTGCAGTCTCGGCTGTTATGTGGTGTTCAAAAAATGTGATGTGATGAGTGATATTTCAGAAACCTGTGATCAGGGATGTAATGAGGGGAAACCCACCTACACTGCGCCCGTATATGTATAACTCTTGTGGTGATGATGATGGACTAAACCTGATTAATCTAAAAGCACTTGACAAGACACTTTGTAACGTTAGTCCTTTAACTTCAAGTTAAAGTTTTGTAGAAGACTAGGGTGGAACTACGGTTGCTAAATCACTGTTTGTCAAATACTGCCAGCTTAGCTTTTAGTACATGTGCTTAGTTTACAATTGGCAACAATAATTGTGTCGTCTTTCTTCTTCTTTCATCAAAGTAACGGTAATACTTCCAGCCTTGAATGTTAACGTATCCATCTTTAATCCTAGTTAGCTAGCTAGCAGTGTGTGGCGCGCGACGTGTCCATAAATTATGATGAAAATAAATTCGGGGATGGTGATTGGCTCAATAAATTTATACATGTAACGGATTATATCTCGGATTTGTAACTGTAATATCGCTGAAATTGAACGGGTAATTCGTTACACTACTCCTTACTGAGTAAAGCTCTACTACGTCTTCAAACACCCATCAGTCAATTGAGTTTGACTTGACATGGGTGGATTTTATAGCGAACAGCAACGTCCGGGTTAATCGTGCCGCTCGGTTGGCTAAAACTTCTGCCGCCCGAACAGGGACTTGAACCCTGGACCCTCAGATTAAAAGTCTGATGCTCTACCGACTGAGCTATCCGGGCTCCTGCTGAAATATGTGGCAGTCTTTACACAAACAGAGCAAAATTTCCTCCACGTATAAACGGAGTTACGTCATGCTGCGAAGTTACTTCATCTTCATCCCTGTATCATTGTTCGCAATTGCTTTTTCATCGTGACCAGAATTTTACCTTCTGCCATCAAACCATGACCCCCAGCAGACAGCACGATTTTATTAGGTTGTGCTTGATCAGCGACGCTGTCAGAGCATCTCGCAACTCACTTTGGGGTCCCAACCCGCCAAATGAGAAACACTGCCCTGGATGACAGTGGGTCAGTTTCAATTTCCTTGGATTGGATCAGGTCAGGAGGCAGCGTAGTCATTCAGTGCTCAGCACAATTGATCTGCCCTTATTTTGGGAGTTGGTCTTCTCTCAAATGAGTTGACATTTGGAGGTTGGACTGTTGGACTGCTCATGCTCGTTGCTCCCAATTGCAAGAGACACAAAGGTTGAGACAAAGTGTGATTGAGACGTTTTTGACTGTACCCATTTCTCTGAGGCATAGGTATTCGAGTTAAGTGCACATTTTTGCATTTTTAATGCATGTTCCTCTAAGTGATTTAATTTATTAATTTCTCACTAAGATTAAGACTGTTTTCCGTGACATTGCCAAGAAAGCAGCATCATGACATACTACAACTACAGCATACAACAATATATGAATTCAAAACACAGTCGTATAAAAGAAGAAACAGTAAAAAGATGTATATAATCGCTCCAAGAGACAATAGTACAATATCAAACCAGCATGGATTCACTCAATCAGAGAAGGGTTTGGGGATTGTACTCTACTGCCATCTAGAGGCTATATTGTGAATCGCAACCACGTCTTGCTTACGTCATACAATAATAAGGAAGTAGCAACCAAATCAAATAACACGAGTTGGGGCCGATAGGGCATAGTTGGTACCGTATATCTCATTGTGCGTTATATTTAACATTGTAAGTGTTTCTATGTTTGCACCATAGACTTAACAAGACGAATCCTAATATAAAATGAACCGTGTTACATTTTTAAGGACAACAAAGCACCCACCCACGGACTAAGATTTGTTTTGATTGTTGTTGATTTGTTGTGGTTCTTTTGTCTCTCTTAAAGGTTCAGACAAGGCCCATGGAGAGATACTTACTCCAGAAAGTTATTGGCGAAGGATCTTTTGGCAGGGCATTGTTGGTCCAGTATAAAAGCACTCAGGAAAAATATGTGCTCAAAGAGATCCATCTGCCAAAGGTAGGTGTGCAAACACATATAATGATGTCCATAGCTTTATAGTCATCTCTGGTGTTACAGCATTAACTGGATATGCACCGGATCTCCCACCCAGAAACCATCTACAAGTCTGTCTGGCTAAACATAGAATAAACATACTGAGCTGCAGGGTTCAGACCTCCCCATATGGAGAAACTCCTATTGAGTATAGGGCACTATAGACTGTAAATCCACTGTGTTTTGCCATAGCACTGGGGTCTGATATGGCAACGTTATTTGCATTGTGATCTAATGTGGAAAACTGCCAGATCATTTCCTATATAAACATAATAGAAATGCATTAATCATAAATGTTACATTTTTACAGAATCAGCCCAAATTGGAGAATTCAAGGAGAGAAGCTGTCCTGTTGTCCAGAATGAAACATCCTAATATTGTTGCTTTCAGGGAGGCGTTTGAAGGTGCTGTAATCCTTTTAAAATTTACTAAATAACATTTTGGACTCTGGTGACATATTACAGTCATTATTGTTAGGATTGCAGAATAGGCAATGTGATTTTGTCTGTTCAGCCGATGGCCACCTGTGTATTGTCATGGAGTACTGCAGTGGAGGAGACCTGCTCCAGAGGATCCGACAACAGAAAACTACCCTGTTCTCAGTCGATGATGTAGGCCTTGACTTTCTGAGGCTATTCACACATTTATAATGGACAGCTTTGTTACTGATTTGTTCTTTTTTTGCTGTGATGATTTTAAGTTTGCTCTTTTTTTTCAGATTTTGAAATGGTTTGCTCAAATGTGTGCTGGTACAAAGCACATCCACGATAAACGAGTTTTGCACAGAGACCTGAAGGCCAAGGTAATCTGTAGAGGTTGCTGTAATTACATTTTATAATTATCATGCATGTTAATGGATTTTGCATTGTGTCTAAACACTTTTCATTAAAAGGCCGACCGTGCACAGGAGCACATTGTACATTAGGTCGGTGGTAAAGTCTCCTGATTTGGCACAGGTCATAAACAAGAAACTCATTACAAACTTGTGAGAGAGAGATCTTATTTTCTTTATGTTTGTCCTCTGAATCAGAACAAGAAGAAGAAGATACTAATTTAGTTTCATTGGTTGGCTGCATCTTGGTGGAATCTCATCAGTATGAGCGCTGTGGAATAAAATGAGCAATGATAAAATTGCTGATCGAGATAAAAGCACAGCATTATCTCCCAGTTACACATAACAGCATCACAGCCCCATGGTTGGCTGCTCTTTTTTAGCTTCATGTTTAGTCATCATGTCTCTGTCATTTCCTTGCCCAGAACATTTTCCTGACAGATAATGGGACAATCAAGCTCGGGGACTTTGGCTCAGCGTGTATTCTGAATAGGTACAGGAAGAGCAAAGCTTATAGTTGCTTTTATAGATTTAAAAAAAAATAATATACTATGCTTAATTTTACTGTCATTATATTTCAATGATGACTCATCATTTTACAAATTGTGACCTTTTCTCTTGCAGCTCAAAGGCTTATGCCTGTACATATGTTGGGACACCATATTATGTCTCTCCAGAAATCTGGGACAACAAGCCCTACAACAATAAGAGGTATGATCATGTTACCAAGGCTGTTTGGCCGGATGCTGCATTTTATATAACATTAGATAAGATGAAACTTTTATGATCCCCGCGGGGAAATTGGGTCATTGCAGTGGCAAATAGAATGAATAAATAAAGCAAAGAAAAATAGAATAAAAACCGACCATTACAAACATTAAAACATGTTAAGTAGAATGTATGAATGAAAGGTTTGGAGGAAAAGATGGATTTCACCATCATTGGGGTATTCAGTATGAGAGTGGAAGTGTTAGATATATATATGTTGCTTAAATGTTAATATGAGATGTTATGGTGCATTGTGAACAAAGCAGGAGGACTTGTGAGATGTGGGGGTCAGTCAGTCAGTCAGTCTTGTGTTTTTTTTAATTTAGCCAAGACATGACGAATGTCTGGCGTGAATGAATAAACCTGCCCTGTGTTTGTGTGTTCTGCAGTGATGTGTGGTCTCTGGGCTGCGTCCTCTACGAGCTCTGCACCCTGCGCCACCCGGTACTTCCCTTCCACTCTCCACACCACGGGGTTCGACTGTGGGCCTCTCTCCAAATACCGTCAATGAATCATTGTATAAAATACCTCTGCTGACATCTTACTGCACAGCGAGACGTACTGCAAACCATTGTTGTGAAATGATTGAGGGCCAGTATCTTCAGCTGAGTTGAATTATCTGCTGTGTATTTTTTGTGGCTCAGATGTTGCAGTAGGGTTTGTGTTCCCAGAGATCCTCACTCAATCCGTTCCCTCCCTGTCTCCAGTTCCAGGCATCCAGCTGGAAGAGTCTGATTCTCAAGGTGTGTAGAGGCACCTACCCTCCCCTGCCCAACCACCTGCCCTACGAGATGCACTATTTGGTCAAACAGATGTTTAAGACAAACCCCAAGGACAGGCCATCCCTGCACACCATCCTTACCTCTCACCGGATATCCAGGCTCCTGCAGAGGCATCTACCCTCCCAGGTAAAAATGTAGTCACCACTTAAACAGCCTGTCAGTCAGGCTAGGAGCACCGTTCACTGTGGTCAACTGAATGAGCTGCACACAGTTGAAGAACAGGTAATTTTACTGCTGCCCATCCATCACACTGACATTTTATTGTGACATGAACAAGGAGAATTTAAACAAGGTCTTACACAACGGCCCCAGCTGCGGTGACCCTATGTGGGATCTGACCCTTAACAAGCTGGTGTTAGTTCAGATGGCTACGTAAGTCATGTTATGTTTTTGATTTAGTGTGTTGTTTTGGTTCTTTCACAGGCGATAGAGGTGGAGGAACCGACGGGGCGGACGGGTAGATGGAGGAGAGACGAGGGGCAGAAGGTGGTTTCACTTCTGGGACAGAAGAGTCTAATAACAACATCGACATTTGAAGGTAGTCCTCAAAGTTACCGGACAAACACAGATACATTCTCAATTTCCCATCATAAACAAGAGGATATACCCTCTTTATACATTTCTGGTAGCAAGTAGCACTTCATAATCGTTTGTCTTTTCATGCTTATTGCATTTTTCATTCTTTACCCTTTTGACATGGAAATAACACTGTGTCTGTTCCTTCAGCGCCAGGTGTAGAGTTACCTGAGGCCCGCTGTGAGAGCCGAGGGCCCGGTCCTCGAAAGCAGTGGGCCGCTGACCCCTCGGACACTGTGCTACAGATGTTGGGCAATGCCAGTCTCCTCTCATCTGATAGCATGGCTTCAACTGGCCAGACTCACAAAGGTCCTACTCATGAAAGTGCAGGAATTCGAGCAGCGCTTCTTGTTTTGAGTTCGGTTGAGGTACAAAAACAACGTAAGAGAATGAAGTATCAAAGTGTTGTTCTCCGGTTTGTCCAGGTACCTCAGAGGACAGAAGCCAAGGGGAGCCACAGGGGGGGCGGCAGAGGAGACGATGGGAGAAGAATCCTCCTGAGAGGCTTCTGAGTCTGCTGGAGAAAGCCCAGCTTAGCACAGCCTTCAGCACCTACTCGATACACAGAGGAGGTCCGTCAAAATACCTTCATACAACATTTGATATATAATACAATGAAACTAGCAGTCTGTAATTCATCCACGAGAAAACCTAGCTGTGGTTTAATTGCTAATAATATGAATGATGTTGCTTTTTTCAAACTTCCCTAAAGAGTCATCGTAATCTTGCTAGGAATACATTGGTGTAGTAGAATATAATAGATATATAATAGAATACTGTATGGCTTCGTCCTGGTCTACTGCTTCAGGTGACAACCCGCTGATAGGGCCCCTGTCCCAGGCACAGGGTGATGACACCGACGGCCCCGAGAAGGAAGTGGCAGCAGACGAGGACAGGCTGGAGCCACGCTCCGATGATGAGGACACGTGAGTAAACCTGACTTTTCACGGTAGTTTCTCACAATGTTGCTGACGGTGAGCGTATTTGATCTAACCGGGCCTGCCATCGGTACATCAGAAGGAAACAAGTCCTGATTCACTATAACATCCATGATCAAGTCGGCAAATCAAATTAAAGACTGATACCAACAACTACCACAGGATTTAAACATAGCCTGTGTCATGACGCCCTTTGTGCATTGTGCATTAAGTAATATATGATTTATATGGACCTCTATGGGTGATCAGTAGGAATTGCAACACAATTGCAGCCCTCTGGCACAACCCTCACCCCCAAACCCCTGTGACACACACAACAGGAACTTTTTATGAAGAGGTACTATATCACAATGCAAGATATTGTAATAATAATACTTATTTGTCATGAACTATTTCGGCTTTGGTGATTGGGAGTGTCTTGAAATTCCAATGGGCGGGTAGTTTTTATTCCAAAACAGTTCAGGGCTGGAAAGTGTGAGGAGTTTTGAAAGCCGGAAATCTCAACTCCCCCAGATATATGATGGTGTTTTGTGCTATGGGGCAGTAAAAATCTATTGCCCCTTTATTATACACATTAAGTGTTAATGTATAGGGAGGGTAGTGTATGGATCTTTGTTGAATGTATGAAATGTATTTGTGTCATTTGGATGAGGACACAGCTATATGAAAACACAGAAACAACACACTTCTTCTCTTCACAGGGACTTTGAGGAAGAATCTCCATGTGATTGGATGGATGAACTTGAGAAGATGTTCCTGGAGAGCTGATGCCTTATCCCTCGTAGGAGCCTGTAGAATCACAAGGCTCTCGATATCACGGTCCACATTCCCTACAAACACAAACTGTTTACATGTCAGGATCATTTCTGCTGATGACTTTGGGAGCCATTGTTTCTATAAACGAGGAACATTTTTTTACTGCGTGATTGTTCCAAATGGACAAAGAAAGTTTTGAAATGCATTATGGGAGAATTAAGCACTGTATTGTATGTTTTGATCTTTTTGCACATTGTTTCCAGCTGTTTTATGTGTCAGCGCTATTTTCTAAATGGCAAAAAACAATCAAATCTGACTACTATTGTTCGGCCTGTTATTATATAACCTGTTTATATAAAGATGTTGGACTTGAACATGCTTTGTCTCTCCTTCGGTTTGAACATCTGCTGTATACCGCACAAAAAAATCATAGAGCCAGACAGCTCGGTCTCCCTGGGGTCACACTGGTTTGAACCCGCTCAGAGCTTTGATGTTCATTTCCTCTGCAATATCAAATGTAGACTAAACAGGTTTATTGGTATTCTCTGTGATCCACTGTCAAACCCTACATCTGGAGCCTTTGGTTGTGGGTTTTTTTTTTATTAGTGTGGCCTAAACGTTCGTTCAGATGTACAGAAACAGTTTAGTGCCATTAGTCTCACCAATCTGTCTACACCACTAGGTGGAGTTGAGGTCACTGATGTTCACCCTGGAGTGGAGAAGAGGGAACAAAGCTTTGCCATCAGATATAACGAAGAGGTCTAACACAAGATGCTTGTTGTTGAGCCTGTTTGATCATCGGTGGTCAGGTTTTTGTTGACAGATTGAAACATTTGAATAGCAAATTCAAATGTTGAACTGAAAAGACCCTGTCTGTCATGTCTGTAGACCTTACGAACAAGCAGACAATAGCTTACCACATGTTGGGGCAACAATAAAACCAAGCAAGCCTCGCCCATGATATTTTGGGCTCAACAGGATGTAGATATTACAGAGGCTTGAGTCAACAAAACCAGGATGGTGCTGATTCACCAACGGTTGTACCAGGGATGGGTTATCCTGCCGGCAATGTCCCTCTAGTGATTGAGCCTCCCATAGGGTGACAGGAGGACTCAGTCAGTCTCCAGATATCTCCCCATGAGTGTTTTATTGAGGAAGCCTGGGGCTGCTGCTCGCCCCTTATCTTCAAGCCACACTGAATCCCCCCGGAGTTCATATTCTAGCCCCCTGCTTGTTTATTACTATTATTTTTCCTCTTGTACCTCAGTGCGTGTTCATGTTCCTAGCAGAGCTACTGATAAAGGGGCATAGAATAAGGGGCCTTGCTGTGCCCTGTAGATATGAGGGTCCCATCAGTGTCCATTATGGATTAGACCATTATGGCAGCCATTAGTCAGTTGTCAGAGGACACTCGGGGTAACTCCTGGGTCATTGACTGATATAATGGGAATTGTGGTATTAAGACTCAGTTATTAGGATTTATTAGGACTTGGTTTTGGGGATTAGGGGGTATGGATATCAGGTTTATGATTATTGTTGTTCTATGTTTCAATACATGGAGACCAGGGGGCTCTACCCTAAAGAGTCTGTTACATTTTTGTTGGTCCCAGCCTTAGTAACTCTGTGCAAACAGGCAACAGACGACATAAGGAGATAAAAGTTTTGGAAAAAAAGATATTGCATTGTAAGGAATTCAAGTTACTGAAACGTGTTTTAGGAAAAATGTGACAGTCTTTGTGTAGAGTTTACTAAGCAGCTTTGTTTTATAAAGTTGCACCTTCTGCAAGCATTATTAGATTACCAGGAGCTTCCTCTCAAGAAGGTTATCATCTGTTACATCTCAGTGCTAATAAGTGAGTCAAAGAATTTTCTTGAGTGAATTGTTCATCTGTGCGGTACTCCTACACCGAGTGTTAACAAAGGGGGCTTTGAGCGGGGTCCAAGTGGAGACCCGTTTTGGATTTTCTATCATATTAGATGAAATGTGACTCACTGCATTGACACACTGTGAACTGTGTGTGAAGTGCACCACTTATACAGCTCATCTCATCACACCTTGACAGTTTGCAAGATGAAATCTCTTTGGTATGCTTCCGTTTGATAGATGTAGGCGCAAAGTAAGAGCGTGTGTGTGGTGTATTAAGATGAAGTGCAGGAAGTGCAGGAAGTGCACGTGCTGATGTACAAAGCTGCCATCTCTGTTCATATATACTGCACCTTACCTGTAACTCCTACTAATTATATAACACGGTACATACTGCAGTAGAGTGTGCTGAGTCATAGTGCGGTTTCATTTCTATGTCCGCCTTCAGATCTGAACTTAGTTACTTCATTCTTCTGATTTGATGTAAAGCAAACAAGTAACGTCCTTGCTTGTCAGATGCTTTACAAGAAGCTAAAACATAATCTTATATAGACACTCACTATCTGTCACTATCTGTGACCTTCTCTGTTGCTTCCCTGGGTTCCCCTTGTGTCTGTCTGTCTGTCACAGCCTGTTTTCCTGGCCTGGTTTCTGAACATCCCCAACTCACGTCAGGAAGAGCTCCACAGATGCAAGATGACCCAGTGAACTCTGTCTGGCTACCAATGCTTAGAAAAGCATTTTGTACCAAAGTCCGCTCTCAGTTCTGTCATCCCCCGCAAACAAAGAGAGCCTTACTTAGCGTATCTCTAGCGTCTGAAGTCCCTCTGTTTTTTTAATACCTTGAATTTGCTTTAGTTTGTGTACGGCATGTGAGGTGTAATAGACCGGCCTCTCTAGTATCCACTGCACAGAGAAGGAAACAATGAAATCTGCTACCACGACTCACAGAGTGAAGTGAAGTGCTGTTTATTCTCCGTGGGAGCAGCTCTTCCTGCTAATAACAAAGCACTTGGGCGCAGCAGTTGGGAGTCGCTTTGCAACTATAAATATGGGAACTGTCATTGTTATGATTATTTCAAGTCCGCCGCAGTGACCCTCCATTGTCTGCCGCCAGTGTTTTGTTGGTCGGTATCAGACAATAGAGGCCGGCATGGCCAAGCGGGGTTTGTGGCAGAGTGGTGCAATTCATCAGCCCGGCTCAAAAGTAGAAAAGGTCAGGAACAGTTAAATTTGGAGGCCGGGTTATGTGAAGTGGGACAGGGCTGGCTCCGCGCTGGTCGCCGGAGCCCTTCGCAGATTTACATTGCTATTGTTTGTGGCTCGGACCCCTGGTGACTCCTGATGGGCCGTCCATGTATTCAGGGTCAGAGTCTCTGTTGATGTGTCTCTTTTGCCTTCCTTCCTTCGAGCCAATAATAGATCGATAGCAGAAAAGACTTAACAGAGAGTGTCTTTAAAAAAAAGCCTTTTGCCATTTACAAACACTAGCGTTTTATGGCAGACGCAGCCCGCTGGAAAACATCAGCTGATCAATTTCTTCACCAATCGGAACCGAGTACCTTCCTCTGACGACGTTACATAATTCCAGCCTTTTTCTCTGAAGTGCATCGTTTCAATTTGAACTTATTATTTGGCACATGTCGTAGTTTTCTCCTCTCTCTCTCTTTTCATGGCGGGACATCTCAGTGTGAGGCTGTGAAGTTAAGCTCATGCTCACTCATAGGCCACTGATCTAGGCAGAGATACCATTCCAACTGTCTTCAACTGTGCATCTGCTGTGACAGTCCTCCCCCCACTGCCAGCCTCAGCTGCTCCTCCTCTCTTCCAGTAAAACACCCCCTGTCATCTTATCTCCGTATAACCTGGAAAAGGCAACGGTTCACTGCATTCCTGCGGCTTTGCAATGAGTTAGATTTATTGTACTGACAGCGTGTATTTGAATTAGTCCAACTGACAAAATAAACACACCAGAGAAGAAGATTACGAGGCTGAGATCTGTAATCTTAACAGTAGCAGCCTTGCCGTTCAGGCAGAAGAGAAGAATCACAGTATCATAGTTGTTTGTGTTAAAACAGGATATTATTTGTATTCATTCAAGGAGCATATCCTTTGTTTCAAATAGTTAAAGCGTGTACATTTCAATAAAATAGAGTAGTGATCAGGAAGACAATAAAACAAACAAAGGACAAAAAAGGACAGGGCCACAATTCAGCAGCTGGATCCAAAGGCCTGGCTGGAGAGGAAGGTCTTCACCACTGTTTAAACACTCCAATGGACCCAGCATTGCAGATCTTCACAGGGAGTGAGTTCCAGAGGGTGGGGGCAGTCACGCTGAAGGCTCTGTCCCCGAGAGCCCACAACCTGGTGTGGGGGGTGGATGAGCATCAGAGGATGAGTCAGAGTATCAGGGGTGTCGGTATGGAGGAGGTCCGATAGGTACCGGGGAGCAAGGGGCGTGTAGGGACTTGTAGGTGACGAGCAGGATTTGGAAGGTGGAGGTGGATGAGGGTGGGGGTGATGTGCTACTAGATATCCAACGCATGGGCGGTGATACCACAGCAGTCCACGCTCATGCACATTCAGCCATGTGATTTTTCGGCAGTGCTACCGTTAGTCACATTGCACATCTTTTAAACGATGGGACAACAGGATGAACAAATTGTTCCTTTGAAACACTTCTTGTACGTTACGCTTCATGATTTCATCAGTCATGCACTCTCGGAACTGACAAGTGCAACGCTCTCTGCGTCAATGGAAATGACACAGCAAGAGCAATGAACACACTGCTTTAGTTGTGTTAACATGGCGTTGATGGAAAATGAACTCGGGGATGATATCGTCAAATATCACACAGATGCTCTGGGTTGTCAGTGCTTCTCGTGTGTGATGATACCTCCATGTCCACTGGAATTACCTTGGTATTATCTACGTCTGTTACACTGGACTAATTGTGAGGTTTGTTTTGGAGCAATACAGATAACCTCTAGGGCAGAGTTCCTCAAATCCGGGCCTCGGGGTCCAGAGTGCTGCTGGTTTTCTCTCCTACCAGGAAGTTAATTGCATTCACCTGGCATCCCAGGTCTTAATCAGTCCCTGATTAGACAGCTGGAATGGAAACTACCTGGCAGAATAGAAAACCAGCAGTACTCTGGACCCCGAGGCCCGGATTTGAGGACCACTGCTCTAGGGTATCGGCGTGCCATGGCCCTCCAACCCCGAGGCCAGAGTGGGGACCCCGGCGTCCTTCACCGGTTGAAGAGGATGTTGAGAGGATAAATGTTGACTTCTTATTTAAAGCATCCTATTTTAAAGTTTCTGAGAATAATCCAATGACAAGCCAGTGAGTAAACTGCTAACTGGTGAACAGGCGCAAGGCTGTGTGTAATGGGCTCATCACTTCACTGGAACCCAAGGAACTTAGACAATGGTCTTTTTATTTGTTTCTGTGGTAAAAGGAGATACTATTCAGAGGGGGGACGCGAGGGAAAAGTGTTGTGTGGTGCGAAAAAAGCACTGTGGAAATTCCTCGTGCTGAACATGTTGACCTCAGGGCTGGTCTGTAAATGTGTGGTTGTGCTGCGGAGTGTGCTATGGACATTTGTTTACGAGCCCATGTGAGTTTCTGTTACGCTGCTGGTCCGTAGCGTTTCAGGGGCCTGGGTATCGTTAATCCTGCCATGTGCTCGATGAGCCGCTGTGTAAAACTCGATAGGTGGATTTCAGCCCTCCTTGGTCTGCTCCTTGGCAGCTGTGTGGCTGGTAAGAGTTACATTTCCATTGAAAATTCAGCTACTGGGCGCCCTAGTGGCGCAGTTGGCTAAGCTGCACACTGTGTGAATGTGATGTCTGTGTTCAAATCTGGCCTGGGACCTTTGTCACATGTCATCCCCCCCCCCCCTCTCTCTCTCTCCAATCTGTCTCTCTTCTTTTAATACTAATAAAGGCAAAAAAAAAAAAAAAAAGAGCAGGCAAGGGTTCAGTGTCTCGCCTTAAGGACACTCAGACAGGACATGTGGCTGTTGTGCGGAACAAGTCTGTGACCTTTCCTTCATGGGACAGTCACTCCAATTACTGGGTTGCCCTGCTTAGTTAGAAGCTTGGGAGAGGAAAAGTGTGATGCGGTTTGCCAGACATTAGTCACAACCTCAGTGTGTGTGTGTGTGTGTGGGTGTGTGTGTGTGGAGGAGATTTCCAATACGTTTCACCATAACTTTTCTGTGGTGGTAATTTAGTAGGTAGCTGTCAAGGTGCCGGTTATTGCCACCATAGGTTCACACTGTGGATATGTTGTGTTTTACACCGAACCGCTGATGTGCTCATAAGGCATTTCGACATTTTCATTGTTGTCCGCACGCACATTCAGAGATAGATAGATAGTCAGCCAAATTGTTTCTTAATTTGTTATTGGCAAACAAGCGCAATCTTTCTCTATGAATCATCAGATGGTTTCATCTGCAATTTCACAAGGAGATCTTGGCTCCTAACTAGTGTCACTCCACTCACCATTTTCAGGCACAAGCAGGACCCAAAGTTCGTGCGTAAAGATGATTACTCATGCATTACATAACACACCACAATAATACTCTCTTTTTACCACTAAATAAAACAAAGGAAAGGACAAAAATGGGCATGATGACTGAAATTACACAGCTCCCGGTCCCACACAAGCCATCGCTCTAATACATGTGAGAGCAACATGAATGCTGCTGTCAGACCTTTGCGTGCCACATTCCTCTTTTGGTAAACATGAGGGACCTACCATGATGAAGGGAAGTGTTTTATCAACATGCTGCTTATGCTTTCTGTTCCATTCCAGGGATCTTATGTAACGGGGAGCTGATCTGGTCAAATAACTCCTCCAGGGATTGATAAGGCCTGTTTACGGTGCAGGGCAGCAGAGTTAGGGGAGGATTACATGTGACCGGTCTGTGCAGTTATTTAGCCTAGCTGCCTCCCTGCAGACACCGAGCCCATTCCACAGCTAGTTATTAGATTGGTGGTGCCGCCGATTTTGGAATGAGTGAGGTTGTTGTGCTTGGGTGACTGAGAACCTTGTTTTTTGACCCGCTTCCTGACAAAATGATTACTTAACACAATGTTCTGTCTCCCACATAGTCAAGCGTGTTTTATTGCCTGCTCCTTCTCAGTCGGGGGGAACTGGTCCTCGGGGCTGTGAACAAGCAAGTAATGTGCCCCCCTAGAGGGTGACAAACCTTTTATAGAGTAATAATACCTGTTTACCCAAAACCAACTTGCGCAAGGGGAAACTGCAATTACCAGAGCGGTGGAATGTGATTTTAGCCCAATTCTAACTTGGGTGGGAAAATGTGTGCAGAAATCTAAACGAACATTTGCGTTGGCCATATCGGTGGAAGAACCTTTAGTCATTTCCTCCTCAAGTGTTTCCTGTGAGCTTGAAAAAAATGGATGATTATCTTCTGCAGAAACCCTCTGATCAATTTAGTAGAATGGGTGTGAGGCACGCCCCTTGTCATGTGATTCACCCTACACCTCCTCCTCCAAAGAAAGCACACACCGAGGTCCCTGTCAATGCCCCAGCAGGAAATTACTGTCGACCCAAGTTCTCAACAAGCTAGAGCTTTAGAGGAGAGCTCCAGTCAGTTGGGACAGAACTTCAAAGCAGCGATTTAAAAGGTTCACTGGAGAAACATGCTGCATTGACCACGTAGTCCAACTCCAAATTCAGATTACCTTACGGAGACGGTTACATGAGCATCCTGTTGGCGTGTTTTATAACCCTGAATGTGATGAACCTGGTGACGACAGCTTTGATGGCCAACGTTTTTGTGTGACTGAAAATACAAGATTCCAGCTGATGTTTTGGTCAGAAATGAGTTATTTATTATGAAAAGGTTTATTTAAGTAAATAGAAATGCCAATTATGAAGTTGTTATTTTTCCTCTCTAGGATATCAAAACTGCTCTGAATGCAAAAAGAATTTTCTCATTCTACTCCTTGCGTTTTTCCAACCTTCATGGCATTGTTGACTTTATTGTTAACTCCCACAGATACTCATCCCATCTCGTACTGTACCAGAACATATTGTTGCATATTCCCATCTAAAATTACCAGCACGCTGGAGAGAGAGAATGTATGTGATGACAAGCAGTGTACCGTCTGTGTTTTCTCACCCAACGGCCTGCTGAGAAAGAGAGGTCAGGCTGATTAGATAACAGTTGTGTATGCAGAGGAGCCTGCTGGGCTCATGTGAGGGGTCCAATCCCTGATACGTGGGATGAAAGACGAAATGGGAAGAGAGCTTATAAAATCACGACACACAAGGACTTAGCCTATGAACACATGGGTGCAAAAACACACACACACACGGAAATGTACTGGCAATTCAATCTGACCAGAACAGCATGGCAATTGTAAAATTATGACACTTAAAAGAAACTTTTGGAAGTTATATCAGAGCAACCACAAGCCCAGATGTTGAGGAGTTGTTGCTGTATTTGAGGAAGCAGTCGTCTCCTCTTTCAAGCAGATGTGGAACCGTTAGCACTCTTTGTTTCTGTGTTTCCTTCCCGTATTTGCTTACTTCCTATGACTCTTTCTAGTTTGATGATTATGTCATTTACATACAAAAGAGTGTGTTTGTCTCTTTCTGCCCGACCTTCGGCCCAGACGACTACAGCCATGTGCAGCTAATGGTCAGATAAGTGTATCTTTGTCTGAATACACAACCTGCTGACCGTCTCATTCATTCAGGATGTTTAGCTAGCTTGTTGAGTTGAGTGATAAAATGTCGTTTTGACTCATCGTCAATGTTCGATGTTATTGAATCATTGATTTAACATCAATTTAACATTGAAACAGTATAAAAATGAACCATGCTTCATGTACAGCAGGACCTCTCGGTTAACATCATCAGTCTGTTTCTCTCAGTGTTTTTAGGTATTGATTATACATATTCCACAATTGCTTTGTTAATCAAATTACCTTTAAATTAATGTCCATTTGAAAGATTTTTTATTTCCTTTTCTTGAGTTGGTGAGTCACTTAGTCTGAGACTGACATGGTATTTTACTGGTGTTGGAAATTATATATTTGGCCGAGGCAAGATTGTCTTGTCTTGGCAAGACAATACAATGCACTAAAATACAATACACTAAGGCCGTCTGGAGGCCTCTTTTACAGTACAATGCAGGCCTTTTGGTTGCCTTTAATCAATTGGAAATTAGCACAAGAGACATGGTGTTCACAGGTCTAGAGGAAGGTGAGACAGAATTACTCCCACTCAACTGAATTAACATAGGGACGACAGACAGAGGCTCAGGGGGATGAATGGATCTACGTAAAATATCACATGGATGAGTTTGTATAAAGGAACTGTTTCTGCTTGGAGTTCTTCAGAGTATTCCTCGTAGGCAGTGATGCTGTTGGATATCTCTCCCTGTCAGCGCTGAACTGTATTAAATACTCGTTGAATCCTGAGACATGGTTTGTTGCTGCTTTCTACGTACGTTCATCACCACGTCCAAGAAATAATTCCCAACACTGGCAAGTCACCATATAATCTGCTCTATATAAAGCAGGGTTAATTGTATATCGTGTCAGTGTTATTTTTATGTTAAATCAATGATTGAATGACAGTGACTGAAAATAACATTGATCATTGGTGTTGGATAAACATTATATCAGGGTGCAGAA
This sequence comes from Hoplostethus atlanticus, assembly GCA_034670405.1. Classification (NCBI taxonomy): domain Eukaryota; kingdom Metazoa; phylum Chordata; class Actinopteri; order Trachichthyiformes; family Trachichthyidae; genus Hoplostethus; species Hoplostethus atlanticus. The sequence continues at coordinate 5,819,768 of JAXDDX010000003.1, read as the reverse complement.
CTGATGTTTCCTTGATGCATTAACAGTGATTCTATGTTGATACCATGTTAGTTCAGCTATCTGTGTCTTTACTATGTACTCAGTGAACACATGACTACAACAGTGAACACATGACTGGGTTGTGGCTTTAGTGTCAAATTCTACTTTGTTTGTTTCCACAGCAGCCGGGGGTCATGACCCTGTCCTGGACTCACTCACATGGTTGTAGGGTTGGAGGAGTTCTACGAAGAAAGTGTCCCTCACTGACCTTCAGACTATGTCAGTCATGTTGGAGCGCCATGTGCTTTCTGTTATTCCCTCCCACAATGTGTTGACTCTTCGCTGATGACACATCACTGGTTGTGCACAGGAGGAAATAATATAGCACACATCTATTTTTTTTTTTTTTAAAAGGACTTAATGCTGAACAGAGACACAAATGCTGATCCTTGCTGCCGTCTCCAGATCTTTTCCATGATTGCTGGTTTTCTTCATACACTCGAGGGTGTGAGCAATTATTTTTTTAAGGCTGCCACAGGACTGTCAGATCTGAAATCCTTTGTTGATCAAAAGCAAACTGATTTATTGTGTAGCCATTAACTGTCTGACTGTACACTTCTAGTACAGAAGACCAGCCTTGTCAATAAAGATTTTAAAAACACTTAAGAGAACGCCAAGTCCTTGTGTAGGGGGAAGATGGAACATGTTACAGGATGATAATATGAAATTCCTATCCTGGTTAAGGGACTTTGCCTTGTTTCTTGTTTTCCACCAATCCATTCAGTTTATTTAATATAGTAATTTGATGTCCTCTAAGCATAAATGTGTCATTATTGAAGAGGATTGTGTTGTTTTTAGCTATTGGATCATGAAAATATGAATTCTAGTCTGTTTCTGGAATTTACCTCATATAAAGATGCTGCTATTAATAGACTTACAAATCTAGATAAAAGTCACCCTGCACATGCACCTTGAGCTGCCTGATACTGGACCTGCTGCCTGACCCGGCCCCCTGGATAGACAGGAAACTGGCACTCCACTGTGGGAGTCTGCAGCACTGGACTTATTTACCTTCTCATTTGCACACAGGAAAAACTGATTTTTCTATATCGCTTTATCTCTAGTTTAAAGGTCATACAGGCTGGAGGCTCAAAAGTTGTAGTTCAAATGGGCATTTACAGCATGCATACACATATTTTGCCTATATGTAATCTAGTGATTGATTCATAACTCACAAGTCTGTGTCTTAGTCCCTTTTTCCAACACAAATCCAACACTTAAAATGAGTTGTATCCCAGTGTAAACACAATAGCAATGCCTTCCTTTAACCGACAAAAAGTCTCACATGAATTCCAGTTGTTTTAGACAGTAAATGACTTTTATTCATTACTGTGGCGTGAGTGCAGTATCTAGAAATCTGTGACAGTGCAGTGCTTCCGTGACCTAGTCTAGTTGTAATTCACAAAACAAAACCAATGTCATATGCAATTTATAGTTTGATATTACTTTACGTTAATTTAATAGATACAGTTCTAGAGTTAGCACCGCAACTTACCATGAAAATGTACAGAACAGATATATTGGTACATGCAGCACTCAATACCATAGCAGTCCTGCTCTTCAGTGATCACACTCCCCTTCCGGGTGACTGGCACAGTAATTGTGCTAAACACAATTATATTCCACAGGGAAGGGATATTAGTAAGTAGTAATATTAAATCCACAGATGTGAACAAAAGGTCATACGCCAGTGTGCTGCAGAGCAGATAGGATCAATGACAGGTCCATGCATTTGCCCTGAGATGAAGACTGAAATTACAATACTTCTTTGGCAGGTGCTTCATAAAGCGCTCAATAAAATGAACTTCCATTACTTACTAGAGGCTTGCTTTTCTATGGAAGTATGGATTTTTTTTCTGACCCTGCATGCTGTGTGTGTGGCAAACCCCACTGTCAGACAGAAGACTCATTGTGAAACACTTTAGCTTTGAGACTCCTCAGGCCGCACTGCAGGTTGTAGCTGGATTCTGACTGCTGGGCCTCGGAGAACTTGACATCATACGAGCGGCTGCCCTGAGATTTCTTCTTGATGGAGTTCTGAATGGTCTCCGAGGTGAAGTAGTAGACAATGGGGTCGAAGCAACAATTTGACACGGCGATGCAGAGGGCGATGGGGTAGATTGTCCGGACCACCGATTCCACAAAGCAGCCTTTCAAGGTTTTAGTGCGGACCAGGGCGTAGAAAACCAAGTTCACATTGTACGGGATGAAGCAGAAACAAAAGATGGACAGATGCACTATGATCATGTGCAGGATCTTAGTTTTGTTGAGCTTCCCCCCGTGACTGATGGTTTGGGGGCGACGCAGGGTCTGCAGCACCATCATGGAGCACACCACGTTGAGCAGCAGGGGGATGAGGAAGCCCACTGTCTCTATGAAGATCACCACCTTGGACAGGTGAGCTTTCCACTGGTTGGAGGAGAAGTTCTCAAAGCAGAACCTGGCTGTGCTGCGGTTGTTCTCAGGCGAGGTGGTCTCCAGCTTGAACCCCGTGGGGAGACTCCCGGCCAGCACCAGCACCCATACGGCAACGCAGACTATCTTAGCATTGCGTTTGGTCCTCAGCGACCTTGAGCGCAAGGGGTGAACGATGGCCAAAAAGCGGTCCACGCTTATGCAGGTGAGGAAGAGCATGCTGCCGTACATGTTGGTGTAGAATAGCGAGACGGAGAGCTTGCAGAGCACGTTACCGAAAGGCCAGTCCCCATTGATGAAGTAGAAAACCCTCAGCGGCAACGTGCAGACAAACAGCAGGTCAGACACCACCAGGTTCATCATGTACGTCGTGGTCTCGTTCCTCAGCTTCAGAGAGCAGGTGAATATGTACATGGCCGCGACATTGGTGATCAGCCCCATCACAAACACGATGCTGAAGACTGTGCTGTACAGCGGGTGTTTGAATCCATCGTTCCTGGTGCAGTTTGAACTGTCATTTACCAAAGGGGTACTATTTCCACCCCATGGCTGGGTGAAATTGTCTGCCGGGAGGGTAATATTGTGCATTCTGGGGGGAAACAACAGAGCGATGAGGGGTGTCTGTTATGTAACAGCTATACACTGAAAGCATTGCCCCCGCACCATGAATGGTCAGTAAAGCACAAAGCAGTCCTAATACAGGATGCCTTGAAACACTGAAAGATACTCTGTCATCTGGGCATTTGGGCCACTAGCACATTCATTACAACACTACTACCCATGTTACTTCAGATTGCACATGGTCAACATGTCCCCATACATTCTTGATGTTTCTCTGAGCTATACTGAGGGTAACTTCACGTTGAAAGGACCCCTCCCAAAGGACAGAGAACCAGGCTGGAGTGTCCTCCCCTCCCCCTGCCCTTTTCCCCGACCACCCTGCACCCCACAAAGCAGACTGAGCTTTACTTACTCAGATAATCAGTCACACAAACGTCTCTCCTTTTCAATCAAGTCCACGAGTGGCTAAATCCGCAGATAGATTGATGACATATCCAGATGCACATCCACTATGGGGAGTTCCTCATGGTGAAAAACTCTTTCCTTTGTCAGAACTTAATCCACTTTATCCCTGTAACTTTGTCCTTTCTTCAGTCAAACAGCAGTCCAGTCTTTGTTTGCACGTTCCACTTGTAGAGTTGACGTCAGCTCTGCTGCCAACAGAAGTTCTTGAGCACAAAACCACCAAGTTTTTTTTTAAGCAGAAATGGAGCTTGAGGTTTTGCCTCAGCTCACCGCCTGTGTGTGACAATGTGAGTGTGTTTCACTGTTTCTCTTCAGGGTCTGTTTCCTGCCCCCCTTCCCGCCTCCCTCGCTCCCTGGCTGACTGACTGACTCACTATCTACTTCTGTCTCATTCCTCTGTTTGTCTCTGCCTCTGACAGCCTCAGGGGTTTTGTTCAGCACACATCCAGGTAGAAGGAACACAGACTGAGTTCCCACTTCTTTGTGCCGGTATCCCAGACAGTTTTTGTACTTGGATCAGTTGTAGTAACTCCTCCCACTGCCTCCCTAACAACTGCCCCTTCCCCTTTGTCTGCTCTTACAGTTAAAGGGAGAATCAACCCAAACGCATTAAAAGGGAGTTAATAAAGACTTGTAAAGAATTCACAATTAGTTAGAATACTGCGTGAAACATTAAATGATAATACCACAATTACTGAGTTTATTTCAAAGTTTATTTCAAAGTAGTTGTCAGTCTTCAATGAGGTTTGTAAGATTTAAAAATGTGCTTTCATAGCCACACACAAAGTCCCCAGATTAATATTAACTATATACATATATAGCTATATACAGATTAATTAAAGGAATTAAATTCACCCTTAAATATGTTCACTGTTAAAACAGCTGTTGGTGATGTTGCGTGTTGCGTTGCATTTCTGGATCCATTTTGTTGTGGTGATGTATTTTACTTATTCCTGCGAATAACTGGCCAAGCATAGACGATGTTGCATCACATCAAGATATTTCCAGCGCAGCTACAATGGAGTGTGATAGCAGAGACAAATTCAGCTTTCTAAAACAGCAACGGTAATCGTCAGGTTTGGTGCCAGTCCCTCTGAATCAAAGAGCAAGGGCCTTTTTTTCTAGACTTGCCATTTTGCACCGACGTTCAACAATCACACAGGAAGAAATCCATCGTAGAAGAGCCAATTTCTCCACCAACAGTAGCCTCAATAGACCATAATGCAATGTAGCCACAAGGCATATTGTGTTTTGAGTAAAGAGTGTGACTCTCACTTTTGTTTGACTGAAAATACTCTCGCTTCCACAGCGACAGAGTCTGAGTCTTCCACAGACTCATGAGACCTTATCAGGTCAGGTCGACATAGTTATTGTTCTACCCTCCTTTACACACACATACCATGAAACACCCTGCATCCCCAGAGCCACCCATGTAATTATCTGCTGATAGTATCATATTGATAGACCTCTTTGCCTGTGGCGTCTGGAACACTCTGCCTTCAGGCCCACATTTCTGAGAAAGATTTGGCTATTTTTGTATTTTGGGCTGATACTTAAAGGCACTAATGTTTGGCCAATATGCTTCATTTGGTGTCACAATAGTCAGAGGGCTTTGAGGATGGTAAGTCCCCCTGTGAAAGTGTTGTTGTAACTCAGACCTTTTCATGATCTAGAAGATTGGTTATATTTGTATTATGCATCAACTCTAAAAAATTGCATATTTTGAGATTGAAAGTACCTAGGATACTTAGCTAGGAGTAGCTTTGTGATTATCTACACTGAATCGTACAATATCACCATTGTACTATACATGTAGAAGATAAAAAGGAAGTTTGAGCCACACACCGCAATGCCCTAGTAAGATGCACCCTCCCCAAAAAACAGCGGTTTGGTGTCGGAGTCAGTGACAGACCTAGATCAGATGTAAACAGGATGGAGAAGAGAAGGAGAATAGGGGGGGAAATGCTGTATAAAAAATCTAATATCTATTATGTTCAGTTAGTAAATAATGCCAATAGAATGCAGCTACTGCTTTACTATATACTGTTTTCTGATGAATTACACAGATCCCACTCTAAAAAAAGTCCACAAAACAAAAAAGTCACAAAAAAGTCCCCCCCCTTTTTTTTCTCCTTCTGTTCTCCATCCTGTTTACATCTGAATTTGGTCTGTCAGAGTCCGACACCAAACCGCTGTGTTTTGGGGAGGGGGCATGTTACTAGGGCCTTGCAGAGTGTGAGAGAGGTGCTTGGCCCATATACATGATGATTAAGTCATACATCACCAGCCCAAACAACCAGCAGCTATGGCTAAAGGCAACAAGTTCACACCTGTGGCATGGAGGTTGGTAAATGTGTGAAATCAACAACTGAAGTTAACTTGCAGAGTGTGAGAAAGGTGCTTGGCCCATATACATGATGATTAAGTCATACATCACCAGCCCAAACAACCAGCAGCTATGGCTAAAGGCAACAAGTTCACCTGTGGCATGGAGGTTGGTAAATGTGTGAAATCAACAACTGAAGTGAAAGTAGGGCACTGGGTTAAAAGTCAATGATGCATTGTGGGCTCAAACCTAAAACCTACATGTATAGTACGATGGTGATATTGTATGATTCAAACAACAAAACGTCAAGAAGAAAACTTTTATGCATTGTGTATACGCTGCTTGCCCAAACTCGGCATCTATTGCACGCCAGACCGTCCTGTTAGAGGGATCCCTCTCTGAGTAGCCCCTCCCAAGGTTTCTTCCATTTTTTCCTAAAAGGTTTTGTGGGAGTTTTTCCTTGTCCTCTGTTGAGGGTCTAAGGCTGGGGGATGTCCTGTGCTAACCATTTATTGTTTTCACACTTTGGGCACTCTGAAGCCCTTAGAGACTGTAACGATGATTAAGGGCTATACAAATACATGTGATTTGATTTGATTTGATTTAGGTCTTAAACAGATTTGGGGTTGATTTTCTATTTAAACACCAGGATATTTAGAGAGAGACGGTCTGATAGGAAGTACAAAAATGAGTTTTCGCCTTGTTTTTTGACAGTGTGTGTGGGCAGCTGCTCTGCTAAAGAAGAACGGTGTTTTTTTCTGGAGGAGACATTTGAAATGGGACAGAATAAAGAGCTTTCTCTATTCAGTGGTTCCTCAGCTGCCCTTGTCAGTCCGTGCCCACAATTCTCTCAGCGCTCTGTGAAACTAGTATTCAGCTTTAATAGACACTCTCTACTTGGCAGTCTGTAAAGACATTGGGGCCTTTGTTGTGAATGAAGTAGCTTAGGAGGGAGGAATGTGGAGTTTATAAATGATTAGTTTCAGATAACTTGAAGCTACTTTCCGCTGCATCTGCAGTATGGCGAGTGAATACTGTAAATTGTTTGAGGTTTGTGTTGGGCAGTTATTTTGGCAAATGGGAAGTGCACTACATGGTAGCGCTTCCTGTCTGTAAACAAATGTGTATGTGGCTGCACGGTGAGATCAAACATGTGTGGTTCTGCAAAGCCACACAATGGTAAGAACCACTTCAGCTGCTTATTTATGGTTCTAATAATATTTCACCTTTTGAAAATGATTTCCAAAAATGGTTCATTTCGACTTCTAAGGGTAACCAACAATAGAGAAACAAATGAAGAGAGACAAGAGGTTTGGCGGCATATGAGTGACAAAATCCGCGAGCGCAATTGAGATCACCGCGCGCGTAATTCAAACAGCCGCGCACACATATTATTTTTGAGAGCGCTTTCACAGCACTCGCGCACAGAATATATCTGCTCGCGCGAGCAATATTGTAACCTGCGAGGAGAAATCCATGCTTTGAGCGCGCGCGCAGAATCCAAAGCAGCGCGCACAACTATCATTGCTCTCCTGCTCACGAAACTTTCACCTGCTCGCTCGCAAGTGTTTTTTCTTTTTGGCAGTAAGTGGGCGGACCCAGTCACAATGGTATCCCTAAATCTAATTGGTTACAGTCCTCGTCTTCAGTCCTCTCGCAACCAGAGACAGCTCGCATTCAAAGTAAAAGTTGCGCGTTTTGAAAGGTGTTGGCTGCAGCAGCGGTCAATTTAAGGAGAGCTAAACTAAATAAATAAACAAATAGCCTAAAGAATGAACATAATTCATAACTGTTATACAGTAATATTTCTGCCACTTTCCCACAACTGATTGTGAATAAATTGCCAAAGGGTGCGAACACTGGAATTATTATAGAGTGCTGTGATTCATGTAGGGTGGAGTCAGCTAAAATGGGCCACTTTTTGGTAAATGATTTATAAGACCATCAAATAAGCTATGCAGGAGATCTAATGATATCTTTATAAATTGGCATGGGTCTCTAAAATATTTATTTGTTAAAAAAATGTGGAAAAGTATAATTGTTTTGGATTTATGAGAGTTAGAGTATCAGCAGGTTCCCTCTTGAGCTACAACACAATGTTCAGGTAAAATGGGCCAGCTGTTCAGTTAAAATGGGCCAATATAAAGAGAGAACAACACAGTAATTTCAGCTGAAATCATTTTAATTTTAACAGTAAATTGACACTAACTATTATCTTTGGTGTACCATAGTAACAACACCGTAAATATATTTCATGCAATAAAAAGTTGAACAAATTTTTAATTGAAAAATGCATTTAAAAATTAACTGATCATGTTGTATGGGTGTGTGTTTCTGCACATTAGTGTCTTTGTGTCTGTTTTGTGTGTGTGTGTGTGTGTGTGTGTGTGTGTGTGTGCGTCTTTCTGGGACTGTGTGTAGCTGTGTGTGTGTGTAGGTGCATGCTTGTGTCAACATTTGTCAAACATTATGTTAAAAAGTAGAACATCTTCAAACACAGTCTTTGCAGATGTAACCATCATCATCATAGATGCCATTATCCTCTCCACAGCTCTCGTGGTACCATGAGTTGCACTGACAAGAGCACACCCAGTCCTCCGTGGCCTTTGGGTCATTCACGTCACCATACACGCTCTGGCAGGCCGTGCAGGGGGGTTTGCCACTCTTGCTTTGTGCTATTTTCTTTTTTTGCTTTTTTCCCTTTGGTTGTTTTTTGTTAAGATTGTTAAGATTTCGCTTGGATACATCTAGACCAATGAACCTGTTTTGCGCCCTCAATTTCTGTGTAACTTCTGTGTAAGAGTGTGTGGGTATGTGGCCCATTTTAGCTGAACATCGTGGCCCATTTTAGTTAGCTGGTTAAGCTAAAATGGGCCAATACCTAAAATTACTTTTTTTTACCAATGAACCTGTTTTGCGCCCTCAATTTCTGTGTAACTTCTGTGTAAGAGTGTGTGTGTATGTGGCCCATTTTAGCTGAAAATCGTGGCCCATTTTAGCTAGCTGGTTAAGCTAAATGGGCCAATACCTAAAATTACTTTTTTCACAAAAATCAGTTTCTTTTTAAATTTCAACTTTTTTATTTGAAAGAGCCTGTCAAAACATTGTTCATAAACATTTTGCTTTGTTAGTAAGCTTACTTATAAATGCTTTATCACCCTTATTAGTGATGAGTGAAATTTGCTATGTCATGCTCACTTACCATACAATTTCTCTGATGTACTTAATGTAACACTCTGCCCTGTCCACCTTAACAACCTCAGACTAATCAAAACTATTGTTACATGTCAACTAGTGTTGCAGCAACAATGCAAGATCAGTTATTGTGATTGGCTGTAAAATTTTAAAGGGCTATGAAGCTCCAACCTTATCTGGCCCATTTTACATGATGGCCCATTTTAGCTGAGTCCACCCTATGTATGTAATGATTCATGTATATATATTCATCAACGTATTTATTTAATTAAGGCTACTTAGGCCGAATCCCATTTCTCATTTTCACCCCTACGACTCGTTTTCGAGTGCCCCTCGCCCTTCGGCTTGGCCCTCGGAACAGAGTCACAAGGGGTAGTGGTTGAAATCTCCCGCTATGAAATGGGACAACCCTTAAAGACCCTGATACGTCATCGATGACGTTTACGTAAACAGACGCGACGAGTTTGTTATCGGACATTACACACATCACAGTGACATTTGCCATTCATCTGATGGAGATAGAGAAGCATGGACGCTCGCGATTCGTTCACAACCTATACGTTTCACGCTATCAATCAATCAAACAAGTCATTAAATAAAAGACCACTGCTTAATTACCAGTCCACTTCATGACAGAGGTCAAGGTATCAAGGTATTCAAGTGGACATAACTCTTTTTTTTCTTCCATCAACCACTTGACAGAGCATAAAGCTTTATTGGTTCTCCTTCCTTGTTTACTTGCACCGATACAAAAAGGCCAATCACTGTAACCAATTAGATTTAGGGATACAATTGTGACTGGGTCCGCCCACTTAGTGCCAAAAAGAAAAAACACTCGCGAGCGAACAGGTGAAAGTTTCGCCAGCAGGAGAGCAATGATAGTTGTGCGCGCTGTTTCGGATTCTGCGCACACGCTCAAAGCATTACAATATTACAATATTACAACAATGTTACAATATTGCTCGCGCGAGCAGATATATTCTGCGCGCGAGTGCTGTGAAAGCGCTCTCAAAAGGTGCGCGGCTGTTTGAATTACGCGCGCGGTGATCTCAATTGCGCTCGCGGATTTTGTCACTCATATGGCGCCATACTAGAGGGTGTTTTATGGCCAATGCCCCTTTCTTTGTCAGTCTCCCAAAAAATAAACACCATCAAGGCCACCGTGAAATGTTCAAGGAAAACACGCACTATTGTCTTTAGTTAACAAAATAGTTCCATCCAGCACATAAAAAACAAGTTCTTCACATGCAAGTATGTGGTCACTGCACAAAAACATGTGGTTAAAACCTCCATTTCTCACAATGCCAGGAAACTGTCAGCCACCCCAAGGCCAAGACACAAGGCTCTCCAATACAAAGGCAGAATGCACAACAAGATAGTATGTGACATAATGTTGTTGTATCACGTTCATCAGGAGCAGAAGCCCCTTCGAATCACAGCGACATGAAAAATGAACTGACCACTCATGCATAACTACCACGGGGGCTTTCTGCTAATCCTCCCGTGTGCATCTTGGCAGCTGTGACCACGCAAATGTTCTGCCGGTGTCAACAAACCGAAAAGTGAAACTGGCTGAACCAACCAGGGCTGCAGTCCAAAGGTGAGCAACTGACTGGAAGCGTTCCAAGACTGCCTCAGCAACACAGACTGGTAGGCCACAGACATTGTCCACTCTGAGATCTTTTACTGTTAATGACATTTTTAGGACTTGGCACATGCTTTATATTTGCACACTTTTATATAGCTCTACATATCTGTATTGCTTTTACATTTCCCTGCTGCACTGTATCATCCTACTGCACTATATCGTGTTTATATTGTTATATTGGGACCTTTGCACTGTTTTTTTGGAGAGGTCACCACCTACTTTTCGTTGTACATGTGCTCCGGCGTAGTATAATGACAATAAAGTTGAATTGACATGGTTTACCAAGGAGAATAGTCAAAATTCACCTGAATCAAGCAATAATGATTACATAATCCAGGGGAAAAGGACAAACTGGGAGGAGATTTTGCCGAATACTGACAGCATCTGGTGATTTCTCCCAATTATAATGGAATACTCCCCACCCCTACTCCCCCACCCATTCCCACAAAAGGCTTTTTAACTCTACCTCACCAACCCAACTTCAACCTTTCTTTTAGGCCGCTGATGTACCCCACAACCCAGAGGTTGCATGTGTCACAGTCCACAGCGTTAGCACGTCATCCCTTCTAATGAGGGGGGTCACCGGCTACCGGCTACCTGCTATCAAGGACCTGCACATTACTGGAGCAGGGAAAGCATGCAGAAAAGATCACCACCGTCCATGTGTGATGTATCTTAGCAACAGCATCAGAATCGATTGTAATCAATTCATGCACGAGGACTTTGATTGACATACTTGGTGCAGAACAAAACCTAACAGGACCTCACATTAGTGTGTAGTAGAGTGTTAGTAGAGTGTGTGTGTGGTGTGTGTGTCTGTGCTTGTGGGTCTGGAGTGGGTGGTGAGTGAGGAGGATGATTGCCGTTGGTTAGAAACTGTTGCGATGGCAGATGGTGCAGGTGCTGATGCACCAGAACCGTATTCCTCTGGGATGTTTGTGATAGATATGGTGAATAACAGCTCCTTCTTACCTCCAGGCTATGGTCAAGCCTTACACCCCCGCCCGACCACTTCGCTCTGCTGCCTCGAGGCGACTGGTTGCCCCGTCGCTCCGAGGCCCCTGCAGCCGATCTACACGGTCACGGCTCTTCTCTGTCCTGGCCCCGCAGTGGTGGAATGAACTCCCCACTGATGTCAGGACAGCAGAGTCGCTGCCCATCTTTCGCCTCAGGCTGAAAACCCACCTCTTCAGGAAACACTACCCTGACCCTTCCTCTTCAAGAAACACTACCCTGACCCTTCCTCTTAGCACTTGCTTATTTGTCTTCACCTATTTGTCTTAGCTCTTGTTTATTTGATTTACTTCTTTGTCTCATTTGTCTCATTAAAATGTAGGTAGCTAACTTATTGCTCTTTTACCTTAGCACTGGTTAAGCGTCTGCTAAATGCCTGTAATGTAATGTAATGTAATGTAATGTAATGTAATGTAACTGATTCAGAGTAAAACTTTAGTGCGTCACAAATAAAATACAGATGAAAAATTCTGTAAAGTGACTGTGAAATGACAAACATGAAAATAGTTTTCTCTTTTTAGACCTCTGCATGTTTTCAATTTATTTTTAAAGTTGTAATTCTGACTGAAAAATGATGGCAGCTTTATCATTATCACTCTTCCCCACATGCCTGTATAAATATGACACCGTCTCCTTGAGCTAGACACATAAAAAGGCCGTGAGCAAGATACAACACAATACTGCTTGTATGTAAGTAAATGGTATGTGCCTTAACCGACTGAACTGAGTTTAAAAACCATGCCGTGCTCTTTCTTCTACGCAGCTTGAAGAGTTGAGCAACAGTGAAAGTGAAATAAAGTACATTTTTAATATGTGCTAATCTGTTCTTCTTTCTATTGTCTCAAACAGACACGCAGAGGATTTCCTTTTACCACCTGTCAACATGTATTCACTTGTTTCACAGCATATACTGAGTGAAATGTCTGTTATGCTATTGGTCTTTACTTTTTCCCAGTATTACAGCATACTTAAGGATGAACCTGAACAAAAATAATTTACTATTATTTTGAATTGTAGGGATACATTGGTAGTGGAACAGGATGTGGTGTTTATTGTACTCTATGGCTTCAAAGCACCAGTGAGGAAAGTAGCCAACCATAGAGAAAACACAAGCTGGAAGTGAGCAAAGCCAGAGTGAAACAATTAGGACAGCAGGCAGTAAAAAAGATGAAGCCCAGCTTTCATCTGTCACACTGACAGCTTCACCCACATAGGAGCATTAAACAAAGAGGTTGATGCTTTATTTTTGGCCCAGGCTAAACTGCCGCTCAAGGCAGAAAATGCTGCACGCTGTAAACTGAGTTTGGGGAGCTACTCGTTTTAGGAAAACCAAAGTGTTTGTAGCAAGTCATTCATAATTTAGATGGCAATGTTGTGTTACTACATGGAGAGCCCAGGGGGACGTGGCTCACTGTGTCACCCGTTTCAACACTGGCCACACTTCCTCATTTTCACTGTAAAACCGTTGATCAGCCAGTCTTCTGTCGCCAGTCTTTACGCGCTGTGTTGTGCAATGAAGAGCTCGCTTGTACTTCTGCTTATAACTCAGTAAGCTGACTACGTTTGTTCCTGTTTAATTGCGATAGTTCTTTGGCCTAAGAAAAGGCTAAGCTAAACTGGGACGTATATGTTGTTTCTCTGGCAGCAGCAACAGGCGGGAAAAAAAAAGTTTTACCTCTGCTTATGCTTAATCAATGGCAGACCAAGAAAAGTGAAACATGTTGCAGTTTCCCCTCTTAATCCACAGTAGTTTTATTTGTGGCTCATGTTTTGTTTTGTTTGTGTGGCAATTACCAGAGAACCAACCCAAGTATTGCAGCATCACCAGGTTTTTAAATTACTCAAATTCCAAATAACCATCTGAATATCACATGGGGGGAAAAAAAACCCCCAGTAGGAATTATCGTTTAAGTAGCATACATAGGAATTTGGCAATATTTGTTTTGGGAGTAACCATTAGGGAGCACGAGGAATAGGATTATCCGCTAAGAGTTTCTGATCTGGCTTACATCACACCGTGTCAAAACAAACTGTCCACTGAGGCTCGGCATTGAGGTTTTATTGCCTCAGATACCAAAACAAAAAAAACTATTACAGATTATCACTAGAGGCCCAAAGCTAAAAGAAAATTCTGATTTCCTGGTCAAGGAGGATATACAGAGAGAAAGTGCCTAAGTGAGAGTAGTGGCAGTACTTTGAATGTTGTAGTAAATGTAGTAAAGTACAAAAGATATTTAAACAAAGTCATTTAAAAGGCTTAGTTTGCATTTCACTAACTTGATACAACAGCAAATTCCTTTCAGATCCTTGTAGATTCATATCAAATCATTCTTAGTGGTGCTTTCATGTGAAATGCATTCTTCTGAGGTACAGCAAGCCTACGATGCCTTGTTGGAACGGTGGATTACAGCTGCACAGCATGAGGCTGAAGGTGAATACAACTTGAACATGTACTGTGCATACACAACACTCACAGTATAGAGCTCCATATATATCACACTGCCCTCCTATGGCTTAGAGTTGCAAGGTTGTTCAAGGTTTGTTGTTCATGGAGATACCACGTAGAATATGTACAGTATGTTAGGATCTGTCTGTCAAGGAAGTTCCTTTGAGTAAGGAGACAATCAATGACATGAGTAACACATGTAGTTATTCCTCTGATGGATCTTTAGATTGTTGCATTTTCAATACAAAAAGATAACACTCAGGCAGCTTTTAATAATTGTTATCAAAACATTGAAAAAAATACAATAATTTGCTTGTTAGTGTAAAAGCATTTTCTTACATTCTATTTAGTGGGATACAGGTATTTATTTGGACTCAACTCCTACCTAAATGAAAAGACCTGGTGGTTCCTTATGAGCGATATTCAACACATTCAAGTTGGCAATTACACTGGGAAAACAGTTGTACTATCTCATTACCACAAGGTGGGAGAACGGGGGAGAAATATAGTCAGACACTTGCAAGGAGAACCAGAGGTATGCTGCTATCGAAATTAAAAAAAGTTTTGTAAACATACCAAATTTGCAAGGAAATACAACAAAATCAGATGCATTTGTTCTACACTGTAACATCAGACAGGATATACATAAAGACAATGTGTGATCTTTCCATTATGAACAAGACAGTTTCCAGCTGCACATGGAGGGTTGATCAGAATACAGGTAAACATGCAGCAGGAGGTCCTTATCACTCTTACAGTATGATCGAGAAAATGGCTGCACCTTTTTCTACCAGCCTGCTGGATGCATCCCACAAAACAGTGCAAATGTTAGTCAATACAAAGAAAAAAGATGGCAAATAACTACACTATAAAACAAAAATGGCCAAAAAAGGGCATTATCATTAGTCGGCTAAAACTATATTTGTTCAGTAAAAAAAAGGTGCCAAACATAAGCACATTAGGTTTCATGTTCCTAAAGCAACTGAAGCGCTCATATTCTTTGCTTATTAAATACTACTATACTTCTCAATCCAGAACGTTTGAGAATAAAGGCTTGAATAAAAAGCAGCACAATGTGAAGGGTCAACTCATGGCTAATCACTCTTGTCTTCCTCCTGCTACTGGTCGGACATATTGTACTCCAGTACAATACACAATTTTTACATTACTTAGATAGGGCAGTGTGATACAGATCACTTATCCCTTAAATTGCAATTGCTTGTATTGATTGTACAGCATTTTTAGGCATCCTGTCTCCCATAGCGTGTGAGACAGGCCCAGTCGTCTTGTGACTACACAAGAAAGAAAATCAATCAGACGCTGAATCAGCCGAGTGCTTTTGTCAGTTATGATAGAAAGACAGCGACAGTGGCATGCGTCGCCTGCCTATTTGGTCTCTCTGTTCTGTGCTTGTTGGCCTAACCTAACGCTGATGCCCCGAAGCAAACACACAGTTCAGGTCAAAATAACACCTGAGCATCAGTGGAAGGTGACACCCCAAACCTTTTGTGTCTCTTGTGTTCACATCACCAGCAACAAACATTTGAAGTATCTGTCAGCTTAGCGCTTACTTTGGTCTAGGCTCGACTTTTGAGACCTCGTTGTGTGAGCCCTTCGCTACTGGTGCAATGCAGTCAGTTTTTGAAGGCCCCGTAGCGGCTGGCCTTGCTAATGAAGTTCTTGAGCAGGTCGTGGTCCATGTCTGCAAAGGCCTGGGTCTGCGTGACAGCAGTTAGGTGGTTGACGCAAAACTTGAAGCAGAACTCCTCCAGGTCCTAAAAATGAAGAGGGCTGGCTGGTGAATGCTGAGGAGTACAACAGAGAGTACATTGACTTGTAGGACCAAGAGCTAGTGAGGAAGGCCCTTAACGCTACGGTGTTGGACTGTGTCGGGGGGCTATGAACCTACCCGCGCCTCATACTTGACAGCGGCAGACAGCAGAGTAATGGCGTTCTCCTCAGAGATGCCTCTTTTGATCGTTTCCTGACACAGTCTCTTCAGCCTCGTCTCCCGGTAGTACGTGGCTAGGTCAAGCAGCCCTGCGCACCCCAAGGACCAAACAACACAAAGGTGAGTGCATTCACTTTGTTTGGACTTATTTGAATGTCTTCTAATGCAGCATCAGGGCCTGTGGTGTCTGACTGGGCTTACCAATAGCATCCTCTGGTGGCAGGTTAATGGTGTCTGTGTATAGGTATTCCAGAAAGGCTCGGTATACCAGATATGAGAACTGGTGGATTTCTATGGACTCCTCATCCGTTTCATTCAGCAGTGCACGGAAATGCTCACACCTGGAATGGGAGGAAAAAGGGGCCCAACCATTTACCATGGCCTAAAATGCACATTTACACATCTGGACACAAAAAAATGCCCCATATACAATGTATTTACAGAAACAGACATGCACACGGAAACAACTCTGAAACTTGTTGTGAAACAAACAAAACCCTACTTCCTTCGGCTTTTCAGATTCATATAGTTGCAGACACAAATGAATTCAAATTGGTACTTCCTGTGTTACTGTTGTACTGTGCTATAACATGCACATTGCACTGAACTCATTTTTTATTTGAACCATTAAAAACTCATCTAATCCAACAGAGGATCCACTCATCTTCAGGCCATGATATATATTTGAGGTGAAGTGGAAGAGAGATTCTGGCTGCTGTGTTTCCCCCCACAATATTTGCTCTTTATAGCCTACTAAGTTATATGTATTGATTTTTTTCCCCCCGCCCTTGAGTTGATACTGCCCCATCTCTATTGCCTGAAATCATTTCCCCTGCATCATCTCCTCTCAGGACACCTTTGAACGAACAATTGATTACTCATTCTCTAAGCACATCAGAGAAGTATCATTCGATCAAGCCAGAGGAGGGATTCACGCTCTTCCTTACTCGCGTGAGTGCGTGCACTGAAACCCACTTCGCAGACAGCCTGCCGCCTTCCTCCCGACAGTGCAGAAGAGCAAAGGACTAGACTGCGGATACTGTGCGCACGAGTGTGGTTATAAAAAGAAAAACGGGAAACAATAGGTCTGTCTCTGCTTCCCCATGTCATTTCCCATGCAGGCAGCATATAGTTTAAATTCATCATTATGGTTGGAGAAAGATAGTTGTGTATGTTCACTGTAATAAGACTTAAAATCACACATAGTTTTGAGGTTAAGACAAGGTCCCCCTGCAGGGCCAAAGTTTTCTGTACCTGATTTTGAGCAGGGCTTTGTGAACATGGATGCATTTCCCATCAACCAAGAACTTCAGGTCTGAGATGTCTGGGCTGTCAAACTCCTTCTTCAATGACTGGGCCACAGTCAGGTAGTCATCTCCATCTGGCACATAGAAAGAAAGACTTCTTAGTTAAAAATCAGGCTTGCCTTTCTAATTATATAAGGGCTTATGTGAATCTATTTTACAGTAAGAAGTATGTCTCAAAATGATCTGCCAGTATTCAGAGGATGTATATGTGTCTGTGTGTGGTGAGGGTGATGTTTGAAATAGACCACTGGGTTACTAATAGTCACCACATACAAGTGTAATATTAGGCTGTGTATCAAATGATGGAAATACATAATGAAGAGTTTGGGACACTATTCAAGCTCAATCATCTGTCCTCTTGTTGCTCTATCAAATTTTTTGATTGGTTCAAGTAGTAATTTTGACTCCAAAACTGATAAAATCACTCAAAAAAGCTACAACACTTTAAAAAACACAAGGTTTGAACCCTGATTTAACAAAACTAACTTTTGGTTTCTGGAAATTCCTGCAAAAGCCGTCCATTTGGGCAATTGGGCAGTGAGTACTACTTGCTTCTTGCAAATGAGGTCCCTTATTGTAGGAATTACAATGTTCCTCCATTTATAGACATATGATCAAAAATGTTTAATGAAGACATTTTTTAATTGTTGCATTTTTGAAAATCTACCCTTTTTTTCCAGGCAGAAGGTTCACAAAACTTCAACAATATGGGCCCTTTACGACTCCTCTGAAGCCTTGATTAAAATACTAGTTTAAATTCTTTGTTTACCTATTTTAAACGTCGTCCTTCTATAATTTATATTGCTGGTTTCTACTTCCTGCTCTATGCAATACTTTATTATTTATTGTAGTTTAGTTTCTTGGCATTGTGTTTTACGAGGCTGCCACAATACCCAAAGTGTCCATCTGTTATTGTAGATGAGTTAAAACAGCAAGAATGTGTGTTGTCATAGTTACGAGTGTTCCAGCGATGTCTCACAACATGCAGAGTTGCAGGTGGGCTCATTGTAAAGCAGCAAGTCAGATGGTTTTAATAATGTTCAGGCTGCTCCAGGACCGCTCACAGCCCACACGTCTTTTTAAAAAATCTGATTTCTCAAATACAAAAGTGCATCTCCACAGAAAATGCAAGCTGTGCGCCCTGATAGCTTCAAAGATATAACAAAGACGTGACTATTAAAAAGCCAACTAATATGCCTTCCCTTTCAGACATTTTCAAATGGATCATTGAATTCCTCAGAAATGACAGCTTCCATTTGAGCTATCATTTGTTCTTCTGGCACTGAAACTGAGTGGGTAGGAACCGATGGAAGCACTTACACTTGCGTGTGTGTCGAAGACCTCAGGGGTTTTTAAATGCTAGTTAACAGACTCTCTAGGAGGACGGCATTCACTTAACTAAACTAAGTTTTTACAAAGGGATCAAGTTGCTGTTTATGTTTGTGCCCTTCAGTGTGAGATGGGTTATTGATTGCACTCTGGACACATGCAGGATTGTTCTTTGTAGACAGGAAGCACAGTTTCCTGTTTATGTCTTGGACAACTTCCAGGCATTTTTGCCTTTCATACTGCCAGGCCATGACACACTTGTAGGCCCACTGGACAGTATGATTTCCTGTAACCAGTCAGTCAGATGGCAAATGAGGCAGTGTCCTATGGTTGATACTATTAAATGCTTTCATTCTTAGCAAGAATGTCTGGGACGTGGGTCTCGATTACATACTAAACAACACCTACACACTCAAAACACTTACCTACTGTAAGGAGGTGCCATGTGACTGCTGGTGTGGCGAAGCAGGCAAACACATCATCTGTGCTGCTAAAATGGGTGAGGTGTGGGTTGGCTACCGCTTGACCTCGACACTGACCCCACATCAGAATCTGCCCACTCTGGGTCTTGGCAGCAGATGTGTGGCTAGTGTGACATGCAGCCACCTCCACCATCCTGGCAAAAAACAGAAACGCTCAGAAACTAATGAAAGAAGGAAAGGAATGCAGAGTTCAAATTCTTCAAATTGTGTATAGCCTTGTTGTATATACTATGTTTTGTGCCAATTAAAAAGGGCCTATAAAGCATAGTAACTACAAGGATAAATGGAAGTAAATCCCCCCCAATTATACTCCTTTTTTCTTTAGTCTTCACTTTATTCATACTTTTCTAGATTCAACAATCTGTTGACAACAGACTGGGACATTTAGCCACTAAAAGAATCAATCACAGGACCCTGTGATGTAGACCTTAGTGACCTGTGTGTTGACAGAGAAGTGTCACCGCTAATTTAAGCCAGTAGAGGTGAACTACTAACCTCTCTTTGTCTGTGTTTATTAGGGTAGGAAGAGCTTGGTTACTCTTGTTGCCTGTTCCCAACTGCCCATATGAGTTTGCCCCCCACGCGTAAACAAAACCCTCATCGGTAAGTGCCAGTGTGTGTGCATATCCACAGCCAACCTGCACAGTAAATAAAGAATGTTATTAATCTGCAAGTTAATTGAACCACAATTTCAAAATGAGATGTTTTTGAGATTCATCTCTCACTAGGTTCTCACCTGGACAATGTTGATGCCCTGAAGAGCTGCGATCCTGCACGGAGTCTGCTGATTCCCATTGTTGCCCAAACCTAGCTGCCCATTGCAATTGTAACCCCAACCATAGATCTACAAAAACAATACAGATTTGACAAAGTGTCTAGGCATTGCATATCAGACAGTTGTTTTTTTACATTTTAACAAGGTAAATATGGTATAGTTAGTGAGTGAAACATATAATCTGCAATAAAATGTCGATTTAAAAAAATGTTCTACGTTGTAGTTCAGTGAAGTCACTAAAGGAAACGCCTTTTGAGGGAAGAACAAGAGTCAAAGAGGTTGGACCGGATCAGCCTGACATTGTGATTCAGCAGCAATCGTCACACATTGGCCATGCTCTCTATGGAGAAGACGTTTGTAAAAGACATCCCTGATTTCAACCACAGTCATTGATAAATCTGCACCTCTCCAGGAGAAAAGGGCAAAATGTACAGAAAGTATATTTTTAAGCCACAGGGTGGCAGTCATATGGCTTTGAGCCAGTTCACATAGCTTTTTGATGGCACTGTGTATTTCAAATATAATGCCATATTTATTTTCTTTAAATTTCATTATTTTCTATTGGGTCTTACTGTGTTCAGAATGTGTTCAGGGTTTTGTGTTAGATTGTTTGCACTTATTGAGGCACTTTTACTTTAAGGTCTTTCACCATAACAAATGTTAGTATACAAGATCATTATTATAAAGAATTTGCCTTAATTGAAGTACCTTAACTATGAGTATGTTTCATTTTAACAAATGTTCATTTATGAGATTGTATTGAGTCAATATTTCCAATGTTTGCTTGTGTTTTGGCACAGCACCCCCCCAGAGAAAACTGCACCAGCCGCCAATAAGATCAGCTGTCCTCACACACACACGTACACTAGCCTTCCTCTCAAAAACAGTTTGATATCGCCAGGCTAAATCAACTAATCTCAAGAGCAAAGGACCGTTGATTGCCCAACAATGTATGACCTACTGAGGGCATTGGTTTACTTACTCGTGTCAAACAGAACATAACCCATTACCTCTCCATTGTCCAGTACAGCCATAGAGCAGAGTTGACCGCACGCTATATTAACCACCACTTTGTTCTGTAGACAGCTGCTGACCCGCCGTGGTGTGGGCTGGTTGGCCGTAGACCCCGAACCCACTTGGCCCGAGTTATTATAACCCCATGCATACACCTGCATGAAGACACCAAATATTGAGCGATCCAAGAAATACACAGATTAACCAGACATGAACCGAAAAGGGCATACTTACCTCTCCATCAGCTGTGAGAGCAATAGTGTGGTGGGAGCCACAGGCCACCTCCGTCACTCTCTTGCTAAGGAGGTTGGTGGACACCAGGGCTGGGGTCAGTCCGTGGTTCGTGGTCCCATTGCCCAGTTGACTGTAGCCATTGTGGCCCCAAGCAAACACTTCTCCATCTACAGGGGGCAGCGGGCATACTTTCGTCCATGATTTCTCAGTGGTTAATATTTTATGAACAGACAACTTCACAAAATGTATAGTTGGAGCTTGGCACTAATCTTTTTACATGTTGCCTAGCAACAACTCAAAAAGCTACAGAGACAGCTTGATTAAGGGTAGCACAAACCACATTACAGCTTACCTGCAGTAGCAATAACCACATGTGGTCCTGTTCCATAGCTTAAGGACACAATCTTCTTTCCACACAGGATATCGATCCTGCGGGGCTCAATAGTGCTTTGAAGGTCTCCGAGCCCTAAACAGCCGCTGCAGTTTGTGCCCAGAGCAAAGACCTGCAAATAAGACCAAACAGCACTGCTAAAATTATACTAATACCAATAGTGATGAGGGAGGTTACATTCTGATAACATTTACTGATACATACTGATGATACCTCAGTAAACATTCAGACTCTAGCTTCACAAGAAATCTGTGAGCTGCCTACTCTACATGTGAATTTCAAAAATACCATGCAAACTAATAAGTGTGCAGAGAAGCCAGGCTGAACAGAACCGTACCCCACCCAGAATTTATTTATTTCAAGGCCACAATGTACCATAATTGGTTGCGCCTCAGAGATAAACAAATGAATAAGTAAGCAAAGACAAGGCATGCACTACACCTTCCTGCTGGATAAAACAGAGCTTGCATCGGCATTAGGCCTACACGGCTAAAGATAGCCTTATTCTATCTGCTTATCCCTGTGAACTGTACTCTATCAGCGAGGGAGAGGCCTCGAGCATTTTATATCCACTTCTAAGCACAAAATATTACATCGGATGATGAAACCAATAGTTTCAAAGTAGTAGTTTCAGTTATGTTCCAAACTTATTTAACACCAATGATGGGATTAAAGCCCCGTCGCTTACAGCCCGAGTGTTACCTCGTCGTTAACTGTGACATAGAAGGCTTCGTTTGCAGCGCTGCCAAAGACACAAGCCTGGCGGATAAGCCGTAGTTCCTCAGGAGGCAAGAGTGCAAACACTGGCCACTTCCCCACGTCCAGCATACTACTCAGCTGTAAAACGAGGAGAAAACACATTCAAATAGATGAGAACAAAAGTCACTTTTGATTAAAAAAAAAATAAAAATAAAAAAATAAAAAAAGTATTATATCAAAGCAGATAGCTTGGCAAATGTTGGAATAGGCCTAAATGAAGAGTTAAGATGACAACCAAAATCTGCGAAAACTGTCATCTGGTATGCTGCCTGCATTCCAGAAAACTCAGTTTCATACAGTCTAGTCAACTATATCTCTTTTACAGCATGCCCAGGGTTGGCTGGTAAAACCTTCCCCCTCCCAATATTCTTCATCAGCTGCCATAAAAATTCTAGTGGTACCACCTTTAGATGTTGTTAATAATACCCCCACTTTTCATGAGAAAATCAATCCTGTTGCCTCAAATCAAACCACACACAAGTATCTATTAGCAACCCTGAGATGTTTATTATGTATGCTGAATGAAAAAGTGAGTCTGAAGTTGAGTCCTTATCAGCTTTTCTGACACATTTTAGCCTGACCATGCTCTCTCAAGGCTGCAGGATGCAGGGATGACACAGCCAAACCACATTTCGACAATGCACTCTTCATAATGTTTTAAGGGTGGTATAACTTGACACTGTAAATCAATATGGCATGGGCTGTGTGGGACCTTGAATTTCATGGAGATCATCTATCCACTTTAAAGATTCAATTTTTTCCAAGATCAAGATATGCTCATAAAACCTACAACATATCTGCAAAGTCCCTTATATCCCATCCACAGCTCTCAAAACACCTACCTAACATTTGAGCAGATAACACTGTCATTTCTAAGAGAATAACACATTTTAAATGACAGTTCTCAACAGAATTAACGTTATCGGCGCTAGCTATGTGCACAACTAAAAATTCTAATACGCAACATTGTTGATAAAATAACCTGTTGAGAATGGTGTCTCACACAGCAAAACAACCAAACAATCAATCACTGAAATAAATAATATAGCTAAACTTCCAAACAAAAGCAAAACAGAGCTAGTATGGCCCCAGACCGCCTAGCACTGATGAACATCACCCACCAAACCCCATCCACACCACCACTATGCCCGCCCTACAGGACTTCAAATCCAGCAAAGAACAATTTTAATTTGGGGTTTTAAGTTGCCAAAAAGGAAACAAAGGACACAAAACACTAACACGGCATGCTGTGTTGTAAAAGTAGCCCGAGCTTACAGGCTAATGATAGAAATGTAGCTATGTATCGTAACAAGTAACTAAAGCCGCGCTAGCCAACGAGCGCTACTACGCTAATTAGCTAGCTAAGCTTGGTTAAATGGCTTGCAAATATAACGTTAATGTTGATGTTAATGCTAGCCGGCGCAGTTAACGGTTTAAGTTACCTTGTTGTTCCTCTAACGTTACTAATCGTCAGCGAGGTCGTTGTCGAATAGACAGTGATACTAGCACATTTTTCAGCCAACATTTTTTGGCAAATCAAGTTGCTTTTGGAATCATCTCCACAGTCTAGTGTAAATCAAGCTTCACAGCACTTGCTAGCAGGTTGTAATTGTACCCTGTTGTAATTAGTTAGCTTGCTCAGCTTATTTACTGCAGCTAGACAGAGCGAAAGGTGAGAACCCGCACTCTGCTCATACGTTACTTCCTGTCATCTGCGAGGGTCAAATGTTGCGTTCATGGTAAGTCGGATATATTTTGTAGCAATGGATTGTGATTGACATCAAATATGTCACGACTCACCGAGACAATTTCAAGTTTGACCTCTGTTCATTTGAGCTAATTATCCAGCAAGGGTGATCAGAAATGTTCATGTTGCACATAAATAAGCATATTAAAAACAAAGTAAAAAGATTCCCAGCTCTGATTTGCCTTGAATCCAACTTTGCACCCCCACCACTCAGACAAGAGCATGCTAATGAGTAATGTACATGTTTGATATGTGACTGATTTGACTTCTATTTCAAGTAAATAAATAAATAAAAATCAATCTGGTTAGACTAAATTATATCAAAGTTGGAAAATTCAGTATAAACATTGACATACATGTCTTTAAATTTATTACATTACATTACATTACATTACAGGCATTTAGCAGACGCTTTTATCCAAAGTGACTTACAATAAGTGCATTCAACATAGGTAGGCAAGAGAACTACAAGTCACCAGAAATCGTAAGTGCATTTCCTTCCTAAACAACATCTAAGAGCTTAACCAGTGCTAAGGTAAAAGAGCAATACGTTAACTCCCTACTTTTTATTTAAACAAATGAGACAAATAAGTGATGACAAATAAGCAAGTGCTAAGAGGAAGGATCAGGGTAGTATTATTTATCTTTCCTGAAATGCATTTGATGCAGGTGGTTATTTTTGTGACCTTTTTTCAAGTAATACTTGAATGCCTTCTGTGTATTTCTTCCCCCATATCCTCTTTTGCCTACTGAACAACATGTCACATTCTGTTTTGGTTTTGTTGCACCATTCATAGTAATATGTTACACAAGTGTAGTGACAGTTTAATATGAATTGGTATGAGGAAACATTCATAGAACACGTACACAGAGCCACTGCCACTGCTCTGTCTCAGGGGATGTCATCAGTTTTCTGCAGGAGAATTTCTGCACCCTTTATTAAACTACAAAATAGGCTAAACATGAAGCTACTGTGGCAGCAGTGGGACAGTTAGTACTCATTTACTAGATCCACCAGGTGGAGCCATGGGTAGCTTGATGGTCAAGTTTTAGGAGCTACTGGACACATTTCCTTCTGTGCCAAAGCTTCAAAGACTCTCATTTGACACACTCACAGGTTACCTTTAACATACAATCATACATGTGGCAATATGTGCCTTTAAAAGAGCCTGCGACGTGATATTTAATTTAGAACATTTTAATTTTAATCCACTTAGGTCTCAAAAGGTATAAACGGTAGCCATAGAAATTACATTAGATTATAATACATGAAACATAAGTAAGGCCAGACTAGCCCCAAAATAATACAGTAGCCTATAAAATAGAATACACTGAACACTAGACCGGTAGGAAGTTTGTGTGTGTTATCACAATTCAAATACTTGAAATACTTGAAAATAATTAAGTGAATTGCTATGTGATGTGATTGAAAACATTGTTGAATATATATGTGTAGTACATTACATTACATTACAGTCATTTAGCAGACACTTTTATCCAAAGCGACTTACAATAAGTGCATTCAACGTAGGTAGGCATGAGAACTACTAGTCACCAGAAATCGTAAGTGCATTTCCTTCCTAAACAAGCATCTAAGAGCAGAACCAGTGCTAAGGTAAATGTGCAATAAGCTATCAACCAGTGCTAAGGTAAATGTGCAATAAGCTATCAACCTATTATTTATTTAAACAAATGAGACAAATAAGTGAAGCAAATAAACAAGAGCTAAGACAAATACGTTAAGCATATAAGCATATAAGCATATAAGCAAGTGCTAAGACAAGTGAGTGAAAACAAATAAGCAAGAGAAACCATAGACATTAACCATAGACATTATAGTAACCTATAGTGTCTATGGTTAATAGGCCTAATATGTTTTGTACTGCCCTTTTGCACTGCACAAAATATCCTGTTGTCTTTGTTTCACTGTCCACCTAATCATAAACTCAAACATGTATTGGAATATTTTTGACCCATGCTTATTATAATTAATCTTTTGATATTTGATATCTTAATGATCGTGTTGTTAAAATTTCTGTGAGGTAGAGAGCATATCATACTGAAGCATATAAAATGTTGAAGGCATCAAAGACAGTACATAGCCGGGAGGGTCCACAAGAGCCTGATAAGCCTTGCTAACGTCTGTAGTTAGTGCATAGTCATTAAAGCGTGGTATGCTCTGACCACTGGCTTCTCACTGCCACGTCAACCTTAAGGTCCGCCTACAGTCGCGATAATGCAGGTAGACGAAGAACACGCATTATAAATTCGGGCAGACCAAGCTAACGTACCTGCCCAGCGTCCTAAAATCGGAGATCTTGCTCCTCACTATCTTGGAACACAACGTGATTGGTGTAATACGCATGCGTACGGAGTCCTGTAAGTGATGGCGACATTCCAGCCTCTTATGCGCGGAGCAGGGTTGGACGAACACCATCTCGATAAAATTGGCAATTAAGCTAACGTTACGGCTACTTCGCATTGTCACTTCAGTTGGCTAGTGACTCCGATCTGTTTTAGTGCTAGCTAATGCAAGTGATCGCCGTTCAAAGCTCGAAAAAAGCACATCTTCATCTTGCTAACCTTAACTATTAGCTAGGTAGCATTAGCTGGCTAACTCTAGCATGTCATATTTTGCCTTCTCTGATGTTTAGATAGGCAGCTCGCAAGCTTTCCCTCTCGGGTGGTGCTGAAAGTAGCTGGTTGTCCGAGCTAGCTAGCTAACGTTAACATATTTTGGAAAAGTTGCATATGATCCATCCCTGTGTATCGCCGAATCAAGTCAAGACTGCTGCTGCTGTGCCGACTGAGTGAGTAGCTAATCGCGCTACTGGTGATAATAACTATCTTGTAATGGTGACAGGGTATAGTCCATTTGCTGGAATGCTAACATTGTTACCTATGGCTCTACTACTAACTCTACTAGCGTCCATTAATTGGCTGTAATGTTGTGCGTAACGTTAACAACAAAGACATAACACGCACACCTGTAGCGTAAACATTTGTCTTTACTGCAAGGCAGCTCTATGGCAATTTAGTGACGTTAGCACTGAACACGGAGCTTAACATCCAGTCAGACATGTTTAATAGATTTGGTTCCTGCATATGTTGCGGAATAATTATCGATAAACTTGGCATCGTTGACGTCAGGGAACGTCGGATACGCAGAGACAGAAGGTTGCCAGTTAGCTAACTGGTTAACGGCTAGGCGGATTGCCAAGTCTAATAAATGTTTTCGATAGTTAACTGAAGTGTGAGACAGGTGACGATAAGAAAACATTTCTCCAGATGGTCGAGTTGAGCTGTCATACTTGGACTATGTCTTCAGTTAGCATTAGAAACTGCAAGTGTTTCAGTAATTCATACAATTGAAGTCTTTATTTTTTAATTCTCATCACCACAGTGTTGCTTAACCTACGACTTTAAATACATCAAATGAGCAAATGGTGAGCAAAAATTACCATCCGTTCAAGGTATTTTCACTGCCATACCAAAACTGTAACTGAAAAACAGCTGTTCTCTGTTTATCTAGTGCCGCCTCAGCCACAGTCAAATATGATTATCGTTAGTCTATACAGTCAAAAACAGATGTTTCCTTAATTTGGATGTAGAGCTAATTTCGGTCTTGCTGTAATGGAAAAGGAACTTTTAGTGAATTACAATTCATCTACTACAGAAGGGAAAGCCCAGTCTTTTTTTTCAGGCTGAGGTGCTAGCTATTGTTTCACAGATTCTTTGTCACAACTTGCGCAGCCACACACTTTTCTAGTGTAGGGTAGCAGCAAAGATGTAGTGGCTCGTCACTAGTATTACCTTTGTGTTCATATTTTTTGCATGGTAAGAATGTACTGCTGCAGACACTGTAGATAATTGCCCGGTCACTCAGATCTTGGATATGCAATGCACATTTTATTCCCTAGTTCAATTAAATGGCTTCATATTTAGAAAAATTGTCCATAACCCTTAAATTGTCAATTCCTCAGTGAGAGTACCTTGTCACTTGTTTTCATCATTACTGTGAAAGTCTGTGTGTATGCATGCTAAAAGTACAGAATTGTTTGTGACCAAGGTTTCCCTCTGCATCACTTCTGCCCATGTCTTCATTGACCCCTGGGTAACTGTTGTGAGGCTACTCTTAGCGTCTATTAACTTGAATGTTGATTCGATATTTCCTAGTGTTATAGACTCCGCCGGTGATTGTAGTGTTTGACTTGTATGCCTACTGACTGCCGAAGGAGCCTGCCACCACCCTCATCTAAAGCCCACTAGTAATACTACGCTAATCCATGTTGCTCCTCTACTGTAGAAGCAGTTCTCTCAAATCCAGTTCATTGACCATCACACTGTAAACTGACTTTGTTTAAGCTTTAGGAGGGGCGTGGCTAAAGCTAACAGATAAGCCTGATCACTGTGAGGTTTAGGGGCGCATGCGCTAGGTTGTAATTAGGTTCAAGGACACAGGTTCCCTTTCTCTCTTGGTGTTTTGCTGTTCATGACAGATTTTGTGTTACATATGTATTTTTTTTAGTCTCACATGGTTTTGATGAGTCCTCAATGTGGCCTATTAACATTTTAATGGGTCTTATTTAATGGGTATGTCTTGACAGCAATGTAGAGTATCCCCCCCGGATCCACTCATACGGCTAGGCTTGACATAGGCCTGTGTATAATCACCCTAGGGTGATGTGCACTTGATGATTGTTTGAACTTAATAAACACCAAACTGCCACCATGGTCAACTTATTCAGATTTTTGTGTGTTATGTGAAGGATGTGAAAACGCAAAGGACAACAAATGGGATTTAACTCATTGGTCCTTATTTATTTTTCTGTAGGAGTCCAGTTGAAGGGTGTGACATTTTTCCAGAATTCATACTTTCTTATAGTCCATATCTCCTTCATCTCATGTGCCCCCTCCCCAGAATACATTGTCTAAACACAATACAGAAAAACTGCAGCTTGCATTATTACCCAGGAAGTGGAAGGCAAAACGCACTATTTAAATTGTAATTGTTTCTGTCTAGCCTAACAGAATTAGTCAGTAGTTAAATGAGCCAAAAGAATGAACCCCAAAGGCATTAGTTCAAGAAGAATTGCCTTTTTTTTTAATGAAATATCCATAAAAGCTTGCCAAACATCTCAGTAGTGTCTTATTATATTTAATAATACCATTTTTAGTCTGCATTCTCTGATGAAACAGCCTTAAGACACAACATTTACTCTAAGAATCACAGAAAACCTTCCACCCCGAACTAGAATAGCCCTCATACCTAGTGCCATACTTGCTCTGCGTATGGTGTGGCTAGGCTGTATGTTGTACGCAGCGTAGGCCTAATGACTTTGCTGGAAGACTATTTATCCATGACTGTGGTGCCACTGATCTTTGTCATATTGTTTGTGCAATTAGATTGATTGCCGTGTCTTTGTTGCAGGAGTACCTCTTCAGTGGTGTGAATGAGGGAGACATGGCAGACCACACCCCACCTCTGGAGTCCGGCCAGCTTCTCAGCCCTGAACTCCCAATCCTGGCCTCACCACCGCCCCCAGCCATGGTCAACGGTGAGGGCCCCCAACAGGTACCTTGACTCTCTCATATTAGGCTACATCCACACTAAGCCGTTTCAATTTGAAAACGGATACTTATCTCTCCGTTTTGGCCTCCCGTTTTGGCGGAGTTTTTCGAAAAGGCTCTCCCAAGTGGATCAACGTGAAAACATTTTTGGTAGTCTAGTGTGGACGGTGAGCTTTTTCGAAAACGCTAGACCCGAGAACACCCTTTTCAAATGTAAACGGCTTAGTGTGGACGTACTCTGAGTCACACTTGCTGCTTTGAGACTGTCATGCCCAACACGGCCTTTCAACAAATTTCCTTGTAATTGCAGTTGAGAGGATTTGTTCTAAGTACAAGGAATAGCCCTTTTCATCTGTTGTGGGTCTTAAATGACTAATTTGTTATGTGTTTGACTGCATGTGGTTAAGCCTTTGAACTCTGAATACCAAGTGTTGGTTGTTTTGAATTGTCAAGAGTTTTTTTATATAGAGCTGAACAATATATTAAATATTGATACCTTAGTATGAAAGAACACTGTCTGCATTGCAACGGTAACTGAACTGTAAGCAAACGGTAACCTCGTATGAAACCTGATACTTTCGGTGGCTTGCCTCAGGTGCCCAACAAAACATTCACAAAACGAGTCTTACTCAGAAGAGTACTGAAAGAACCCCAACCGGATTCACTGTCTTCACTTCAGCAGTTCATAGCAAATATTTCTCAGACAACAGGTGCCTGTTGATTTATGAACCACGTCTCTCTCCGTCTTTGTCTTGCTGTATGAGTAGAGGATATGGGGTGATGTCCCCTTTCATCTCCCTTCAGTGTCAAGCTAAAGTTGAGCGGCCGTGACAAGCCCGGGTGATTTCCCTGTCATCTTGATGGTCATCAGTTCGATTTGCTTAAGTTTCCTTCCTGGGGGAGATTATGGTATAGCACAGCAATATGCTTTCCGTCACTTCCTCAGTCTTATTCGGTTTGTCCAGATAAGACTCGCTAATATTAGCACTGCCCTATGAACATGCCTTTCCAGCCATCTTGTCATTTTCCACAGTGGGAAAAACCCCCTCGCCTGAATCGGGCTTTGTTCCCGCAGATATCAAATTGTGCTTGTTTTGTCAGGCTGTAAGGGTGTTGTTGGAATTCACTTACCTTCCCGCTTCCCGCCATGGCCACCTGGTTACCTATACATATCCTATGCTGAGGTTACGGTGTGCTTTAAGAGCTAGGAAAGTAAAGTGCTCTTACTCCTGCGCTTACATCGTTACCACCCTGCTGTTCAGACCAATTTGAGACACTGCATGTTCACAACGGTTAAAATGCACTGAAATGTGTTCTCGGAGGGGGAATAACAAGTCTCAGGCAGCACAGAACACTTGTGTTTTTTTTCTAGCCACGACACGATCATTTTGTTCTCACACTGTCTCTGATTTTGATTGTTGTGTACCTCATGAACCTTCTGCTATGTGTGTTTGTACAACAGAAACTGACATGGAATAAAATGCTGCTTCTGTTCGAGGGCGAGCTAGGTTTTTTTTTACTGCCTTGTCGGAAAGTAGATATGGTGCTGGAGGTGTGACGTGTTTCATTTGTGGAGCTAGAATACTGATCACCTGTGAAGCAAAAAAAAAAAGGAAAAGAGAGACCTGACGTCAATGATCCTTTTTGCATTTGGCATAGGTCTTTTCAAGGGTTTTTTCCCGTGGCCTTTTAATGTGAATGTGATGTAGCTCATGTGCTTGTATGTCTGAGGAGGTGTGTAAATATCATGACAGCTGGAGAGTGAGGAGCAGGGACCACTGGAGGGGTTTGGCCCTGACAGAGCGAGGCAGGGCCGCGGTGACAGTGAAGAGGATTCACAGCGATGGCTGACCCCTTTGTCTCTGACCTTTTTTTAGTTGGAGGAGCTGCAAGCACACCTCTTTCTTTGTTCTTCGTTTCTTTTTCCCCAGTCTCGGGTTGGTATTAACGCTCTGTTGGACCAATTAGTCTGAGTCAGAGAGGAAGCTGTTGTCTAGGGGTCATTACCTGAGATGATTCCTTTTTAGAGATGACTTGGGCTACAGTATGATTCACTGCTTCCATCCATTTAAGCGCTCCCTCCCCCAACCTTTTCCTGCTCTGGCCTTTTGATTCGTAACTAAATTGGTAACCCGTGAATCAGTCTGTTTCTGTCAATACGTAAGCCTTTTGCCGTTTGTTTTACTTTTAGTTATGCACTTTTCTTTTTTTCCATTTTTCACCAGACCTGACATTTAATGCTTTTGTGTTTTTTGTACTTGCCTTTTCATGCAACTTGGTTTTTATTTCTCAATGGTTTTAGTATTGTAAACCCAATATAGTGCGAGTCTTGTGCTATTATTTTGCAAAATATACAGTGTGTCACTATCTGGCACAACCTCCTCGCTGTGCAGTTGTTCCTGTGAGAAACCCCTCTGTAAGAATCACCCAACCACCCAACCAATCAGGGAAAGTCATGCCTATGTGCACACTGTTTGAAGACGGTACGGTCGGAGGGAGGGGGTTGTAGAGAGATGGGTTAGAAAGAGCAGTGAATGCGGCAGTAGGTAGTGTGTTTTTTTTTTTGGTTGTTGTTTGGAATTTCAAATGAACTCAAACATTGTTTTTCATGTCCGTTTTTTAAATCTGCTATGACCGGAGCTTGAAGGAGCAAAGGGCAGTGTTTGCTCTGGTCTTGTGAGAGAGGCACTTTGCGTAAACCAGTAACTTGACAAATTGAACAGAGAGCAAACAGCCATGAGTGTGTGTGTGGTCTGCTTGTGGCTGCGTGCCGTGCGTGGGCTAAGGCCTGACTCCCCCCTTTTGACGTCTTCAGTGCTGGCCTCGTATGACACAGCCAGACACAGGAGACAGGGCCTTGGACATGTGCCACTCATAAGTTGCTATTGGGTTCAAGATTGTGTGGCAAAAATGCAACCCACTCTACGTGCCTTCTGGTCATCCCCTGAATCATCCACAAAAGCTCAGAAGATGGGGGTGTCAACTAGTTTGAGTAGGTGGACAGTGCATGACTCAGCAGTGTTAAGGACACTTATCCTACCAGGGTTTACAGTGAGATTTAGGCAGGTGGGATTCACTCTCTCATTTTGATTGTGTTTCAACTTAAATCTCAGCATTTGGTCGGGGGGAAAATCTTTCTGTTTGGAAAATAAATGGTGATTATATATGTCTTGTCCTATATTGAGTCTTTACTCATCACTAGAATGACAACCCTTTCAAAACTCAACTGAGCTTATATACATGCTTGTCAAATGAATGCAGCTGTCAGTGGAGCTATTCAGTGAAAATGAGATTTGGTATTTTTAAAGTCCTGGTTTCAAAGATATTTGGTTGTCAATTCAAATGCTGCAATTAGAAGCATTTAAGCTGTTTGGTGTTGATCCAGATTGTTAACTGAAGCTAATCTGAAACTGAAGATGGAGTTTTGGTAATGCAATGCAAATCCAAAAATTCAAACTTTAAATCTGACTCAAACTAAATCTTTTCCCCACATTTTGTGGTGTTACAGCACGAAATTACATTAAAACTGATTGAACTAGGATTTGTTTTGTCATTGATCGATGCAAAATGACACGTAATGTCAGTGGATTTTTTAAATTTACATTTACAAAGTTTTACAAATGAATAAAAAATGAAAAACTGAAATGCTTCGAATTAAGAAGTATTCAACCCCATTGCAATGACACTCACATTAATTACCATGCAGACAAATTCCTTTTAATGTTCTTGATGTCTCTACAGTTTGTGAGGAGGCAAAGATCTGGGGAAGGGTATAAAACAATTTCAAAAAAGTGTTGGAAGTTCAGAAGAGCACAGTAGGCTCCATCATTAGCAAATGGAAAAATTGCCAAAAAATGTTTTTACTCAGTCATTATGGGTAATTTCCATAGATTGTTGACAACAATCTTTATATAATTGATTTGAAATTTAGGCTGCAACACCACAAAATGCAGAAACAAATCAAGGGGATGAAACACTGAAATTACAGCCGTGTTTCGCAAATATGAGGCATATCCAACTTCTGAGGGGGTACTTTATTAGTAAGAATCACTCTGCAGCTTGAATTAACTGGAAAATCACAAATCATGAAATGGAATTATGACCCCCAGAAACTCGTTTGAATCCAGTCGTGAGGTTCCTGTTGATTTCCACCCCTAAGGGCCACGAGATGAGGGAGTGTTATTATAAAATGCTTAGGAAAGAAAAAGTTATGGCCACTCCAAGAGGCTGGTCTTAATTCACATATGGTGTGTGCAGCATACAAATCTCCTCTCGGGCTCACCTACTGGTGTTCCACAAGCATACATGTAACTTAACACCTAATAAAGAAGCAAATTACTGCTCCCCTTTTGTTGCTTGGGAAGTGGTTTCAGAGGGCCTTAGTGCTCTGCTCTTTGTGGTTGTGCTCAATTCTGCCCATTGTTAATTGTGTAAGAGGGTTTTGGATTAGTGTAAAGAAGGACACCCTTTTTTTCCTTTTCTGGCTTCTTACTGTTTATGAAAGAGTGATGCTGTTATTGTTCTCAGAAAATGAGCTGTGTGTTTGATGGTAAATGCATTAGCCTAGCCTAATGAAAAGGGGCCAATGCTTTGTTTTAGATATAGGTGCTTTTTAGTGACCTTTATGGTCAAGGCCAGTATTTGTTATTCCTTTTTGAATACTAAAGTGCAATCTACTACAGTCCTGGTGTTGCTTGGCAGTGGTAGATGTGAGCAGGAGGGCTCATTCTGGAGCTGCTGAGATCCAAAGAGTCTAAATCCCGTAAGATTTCAGCTTTGAAATATGTTTTTTACTGTATAAACCCCACTCAAACTTTGTCTAGTTAACATTTACTGCTGTTTCACATAGGCAGAACTGTTTGTTCCATCCCTGACTACGTCACATCACAACAATGTACAGCTCCACAGAGTATAGATTGGGGGGAAAGTGGAAAAAGATGACTGTGATAGGAAGATTATTTTTAGGTACATTGTCTGGTTTGGGACTGAGAGCACTATGAAAATAGCTCATTGGGATGGAAGAGCTTAGAAAAACATTACTGCAAAATGTCATTCTCCCGTTCCTTATCAATGCACTTGGTGTTACGTAACAGATTAGAGTCTTGTTCTTCTTGAGTGTTGTTCTTCTTTAAAAGTAATATTTCACTTTCCACAGAGTCATATTTTCATATTTTAGACTCTACTGCCACATGACTTCATGAATAATTTCCAACCAACATTAGCTGTCCTGGGAATTGTTTTGGGTACTCGGTATCAGTAATGGAAAACGGGCAAAATGTCTTATTGGAAATTGCCACCATGACCACAGAAAAAAAAAAACTTCAATCAAATCAAGGGGGCCAATATTGTTGGGTGACTGTTAATAAACTCATGGAAATATGTATGCTACAAATGAAAGCTAATTGACATAGTACATAGTGAGCTTATAGAAAATACTGTGAGACACAGGTAGCAGACCATACTGGGAGATGTATAATGGGCTGCATGTTTCCACTGACAAATAGACTCCATTGTATACTCTGCTTTCCATTGTACATATTAAGTGATATTTCCAAGCACTTGCTACAACTTTGACACACCTCGGAAAGATTGGTTCCTTTTGTCTATTTTTCCTGTCTTGCGATGTGTCGAAGGGATCCAGGAGAGCGGATCATCAGATTCCCCCAAATCACCGTTGCACCATTAAGCTTATGCCATCAGCTTCAGGGAGACTGCATTAGTTCCTGGCTGGTTCCAAAACTGGCAGGATCCTCCCTACGTCACTTGGCTCTCGTTTCCTGTCTGCCCAGCTGCCATGCCACATCAGTGCACAGTAAACAATTAAGAGGAACAAATAGTGAGAAACCTGAACCCTGAGTCACCAGTGAGCGAGAAACGTCAGAGCTAACAGCCATGAACGCACAAGGCAGGCCCATTCTCCTGGGTAATAAAACACAGCAGTGGCCACCTCGGCGGTGTGTGCCAATCGATCCTCTCTCTCTTTGCATAGGCCACATACATGGACGCAACCCCGTACAGTGGGAACAAGACAGATTTTTGCACAAGTCGTTCTGTTAATCTGTGGCACTGCATCTGACTTTCGTTGGCACTGTTCCCTTAATGCATGGTTTCTTCCACCCAGTGCTCTGTTACAAACATCCCTGTTGTGAATGTGAGCAGGAAAACATTGCACATTGCGTCAAGGTTTTCCATCCCATTACCAGTGTCTAAGCTAAACTGTGGCACTCTGAAATCAGTATTATTTAATGTAATAATATTTATATTTATGTCTATCTAGGTCATTATAGGTCATATATATATATACTGGAGTCATATTAATATATACAGAGTAATAAAATATCAAATGCTAAATGCGGCAAATGCTAAAATGTATCCAAAAAAAGGAAGATTTTACTTTTGCAGGGCAACTTCTTAAAGATTTAGAGTAGAAAAGATGCTGTGAAAACGTTCTGCAGGAAGAACTGGTATAGTACTGCACCAGCAGTTATTGAGCTCATCATTGCTGCAAATTAGAGAGAGTTTAATTTTCAGCTGATTGGTTCAGCTTAGGGGTGCCTAGTGCTGCATTTTCTGCCACTGGAACATCTCTCCCTGCAGCAGTGGCACTAGTCAGGTGTTTGGTGAAGGAGAATCGCACCTTAATGTGTCAACATGGTATCACATACCAATAAAATGAAGTTAACACTTTATAGTCATGTACACACCTAGACAAATGAGCTTCCAATACACAATGTAACACAAAATGTTAGATCTGTCCAAATGAAGTTATTACAGTCTATTATATAACCAGTCAGTATGTGGAAGTGGGTGTCAAAATACTTTATCGGTTCAACCTTTTATAACACATTTGAAAAAGATATCTGAGAGAACTGCATCTAAACTTGTTGCATCAGAAAGCCACTAAAAATACATGACTATGGTCCAACGTGCAGCAATTGACTTCCAAAGGAATTTCATTTACCTGCAGTTCCTTTACAAAAAATGATCTTAATTGGTAAAGAGTAACTGATATCAATATGGAATTTCCATGTTGGTCCCCATCTGTAAACATAATGGGCCTCATTCACAAAACGTGCGGGCGGCAGATTTGATCGCAAAGAGTTTGTTTTTATGAACACTCTCATTCATTATTTTTGTTCATATCTGAATTTGTTCGTTGGTACGATCAAAACCTGTTTGGAAACATGCAGGAAGGCACTTAGACTGCCTTATTCTTCATGAAAAATCAATTACAGTAGTGCCAAACCAAACAACAACAAAATGTTTCAAAAAGACCTAATAGGCCTTAGAATTGTCCTTATTTATAACAATACAAGATTATCAGACTTGTAATGGGTTGATGACGATTTCTAGAAACTTTTAAACTGAATGTTTTTGTTGCAGAAGTAAGTCTTAAGCCCCATTCGGACGGGATTAGTTTTACAGGGTAACGTGGGTAATAAAACATTTGCATGGCTCCTCGGTAATTTCAGTCATCGATCCGGACGGGATTCAAATTTACAGACGGAGGTAATTGTCGGACGTACCCGGATGTTTACGTCAAAATTCATATTCCCCTGTTCCAGTTACAAAAAGCAGAAACCGAACAGAACTACTAGAAGGAGCGCTTACCGGCAGCCGTCATTATAACAGCCCATCGAAGCAGTTTGCGGGACCTGCCTCTTCTAATCTTCCGCCTTCTTATGGGCTCCCAAGCAGGAGCACTAACGTTGTATTGTACGTTCATCTCATTCAAGAGAGCAAAAGCCTCCTGAGTGCTTCCATTTCAAACCGATAAAATGACAGCTGGCGATATGGTAGGCTATCTATTGCACGCAAAAGATCATCGCACCAGGAAGTAGTATACCCGCCAGAATTCTTGTTCTAAACAGCC
Organism: Hoplostethus atlanticus; assembly: GCA_034670405.1. Lineage (NCBI taxonomy): Eukaryota > Metazoa > Chordata > Actinopteri > Trachichthyiformes > Trachichthyidae > Hoplostethus > Hoplostethus atlanticus. The sequence goes on along the minus strand of JAXDDX010000003.1, from coordinate 5,782,226 downwards.
TGCGAACTCTGTGATATATATCTCAAATTATCAAGATGTCTATCCGGACGGTACTAAAATTATCAGTGCACCCGTGAGTTTGCTGAAAAACAGTAGGTATTTGGGACCGGAATTATTACTGGGGTAGGAGGGAAAAATCACTGACATGGCCGTTCCTGGACGGGATTAAAATTACTGAATAGCGCTGTAATAAATTGAATTACCTGACCTCCCCTAGAGAAACTAATCCCGTCCGAATGGGGCTTTAGCATGCAATCTAGAGCCATAAAATATTGAATGACTATTATCAAAAATGATTCTACAACTTCCCAATGCAAGTGCGGGTAGCACGGCACCCTGGTGCCCTCTGTTGACCAGCCTCCACTGCTTTGAAATCAGCCAAACGTGTGTCCACAATCTTTCACTTGTCTACTTTCACCGCAAAACCAACCAAATGTATCTAAAACAATCTAGGGTGCCTACGACTTTTACACAGTACTGTACAATCTTCATTAATTGAACAAAGTGAAGTGATGATATTGATGAGACCTTAACTATTGCCTGTTCAAACAGCCCAGAACATGCATCTTTCCCATATTCTAATCCTGTTAATTGGATTGAATTTTTGCCATTGAGAAGTGCACCTGTGTTTGCTCCATTTTCAAAGTGAATGGTGACACTTCAGCTAATGTGCTGCTCAAATCACTAGATGGATGAAATGTGTTAACCCATGCGAGGCAACACTAATGAATTTGTACTGCCGTGGTGAAAGTAGACAAGTGAAGGATTACGGACACCTGATAAGTGAAATTCTGCGTGGTTTGTTCGTTATAGACCTCTCGACTTTCTAAAGGAGAAATCTCGATGGAGCAGGACAGGACCTTTTGGGAGAGGCAACAACCAATACGATGAAAGATTCCCAAAGGGTCACAGACTACGTTCACATTACCGATTTCTGATTTCACTGATTCGTTCCCCCCTCTCTGGCTGAAGGTGTGCTAATCAGTGAAAGCAGCTGTGTCACATCAGATTTGTTTGCTGGTAGGATGGAATGAATCATCAGAACTTATTTTTCTGAACCCTGTCTGCTAGCTGATTCACATACCTCATTTCACCACTCCAAACTCATGTTGCATCTCTGCCCTGAAGGGTTTACAATAGCTAGCTAGGAAAAAATATTCTGGTTGGAACTTATATGTTTGCACCAGTGGCGGCTGGTGACTCAAAAAATTGAGGAGGACAAGAGGAAAACCAACCCACGGCGTCATGTTATTTTACACTAGTTGGCTACTTATCTCTACTTTCTTATGTTCAAGTTATGTTATGTTCTTATGTTCAAATGTAGCAATAATCCAACTAGCAACCTAATAATAACCTAATAATCAGGGGTTAAAGTGGGATTTGGCAGGTGGGGGAACCCTAAGATCCGGTGTAGCGGTGCAGCAGGGAAAAATGACTCACCTCATAATAATTATTGTTTATTTATTATTTATTTAAGACATTTCACAATGAACCAGATAACTTCAACAACACATAGTGTACACAGTGTTTCCCACAGAATTAGATTCTATTTGTGGTGGTAGCTTATTAAATAATACTATATATAAGGTGCTCCACTGTAAATATTTAATTGCCAAGTACTTTGTGACAAATAACAATATATACAGCTCAATTGCTTCACGTTGTGTCAAACACATAACAAAATATATACAGGCACATTAGAAGCTTTAGGCTTTTCTGCCCTGCTTCTACATCTCTCTGTGTTTGCTGTCAATCTCACCTGTTGTTTCTGCCCCAGCTGGCTGCTGTGGGAGAGCCACGTCCGCTTCCTGATTGGGTCTTATCAGTCAGACGTGTCCTTCCCTGGCGATGGATAGTGCTCCTGGTACCGCGGTAATATGTCGCTGTATTTGCTTTGCGACGACTCCCAATCTATACTCTCCGCCACGTTTACCGCCTGATACTCGTTTGTTACTCTCGGTAACAGTTCCACTTCGTCGTCCGTCCAAACAAAGACATCTCTGCTCTTACTTTTCGCCATTGCTGTTCTTCATAACGGCATTTTCTGCAACTAAGCAGAGCAGACAATCTGCTTCCTGTTTACACCGGCACGCGCATGCCCAGTGTAGGTGAATGGTAACGTGATATGCGTCTTTTGGACAGAGATCATTTCTGAAACAGTGCTATAACGTGTGGACCGAGATCTTTTAGTTCAAAACTCAGTTTGAAACGAAACGTATTAGTGTGAATGTAGCCTCAGAGAGGAGGCTACACTTTCTGATATTTTGAGTGAGTATCTCGATGGCATCAGCTGGAAGGAACGCCAGGCTGCAGTATGAAGCAGTATGAAACTGCCAATCAGATTTATTTACTTATTAATCGACCCACTTTAACCCCTGCTAATAATAATAACCTAACAAATATCATATTATCTTATTACCTTATTCAGCTTTGAATCTTTCTGGTGATTTTTGATCATGGTTATCTGTGGAGTTGGTCGTCCAGCAGTCTTGATCCTCACTTTTGCTGCGTAATCCAAACTGTGGACTGGCTGTGACAACAAATAATCCACAAGATGTTCTTCCCCATCCCACTCTCCTGCGTCTGCGTCCATGCCTCTCTGTGACCCCCTCACTCACGCTGCCGTTAATTGCCGCAGCACCACTCTCCTCCAAATCCATTCTCGCCGTTAGCTTAACAGTCCTTCAGGGCTGCTGCAACAAGCTAACTGTTGCGTTGGCTAACCCAAGTAGCTAGCTACTGCGCGATAAAGAAAATCCTGAAAAAAGGAAATTTGGACCAGCCTCCTCTGGTTGAAAAGGCCTAAATATAATTAGAATTTATTTTCTAATATGCTACTGTATAATCTATCTATCGCTTTACCGCCAGTTCGTCACACTCACGTACAATACAGTGGTAGAGAATTGAAGATGAAATTTGGAAATTATCATTGGACCAACGCGATATCAATATTGTATTCTGGTTGTTGATTGGTTAGGGAGGACTTCCTCCCTTGGAGCATCATTTTACGTGTTTTGGCCAATAACAGATTAGCATGAAAAAAAATGAAGTACATTAAATTGATGTAAGAGATCCCGTCCTCCTCTGCCCGCAACACCCACCACCACTTCACAGACTGCCCTTTCCCCTCTTGCCTGCCCTGCCCTTTTATAAATGATACTGAAATTTGGAAATTGTTTATTTCAACCAATTATTATTATATCTTTTTATATTTTGATCTCCCTCTTGCCTCTCAAAAATAGAGGAGGAGCAACCTCCTCTGCCTCTATGGACCAGCCTCCTCTGGTTTGCACTTTTGTCAACCAATCACAATGTACCCTATATTGATTAAAGATACAGTATTTTAGCGAAGAGATCCCTGTTGAACTGTGATATCTGTCGTCCGTTCTCTCAAAAGAATCAAACATACCAGGATTACTATACAGTGAAATTCAGAGAGTGCGAGCTGGTTTTCTAGAAATCTTGCTGTTGCTCGGAGTTTTGGTTTTTTTAGGGATTGGGGCACAGCAGAAGGAGGTGTGCTTGGGTGTCTGCTCTCTTTAGGAATTATTAACTAATTGATGGCATCCTATATAACGTCCTTTTGTGCTGACTAGTCTACTGACCTGCTACGTTTGTTTGCCTCTGTGGCACCAGGCATTGAGAATTTTGGTAAGGATTATTTTATTAACCGTGTCACATGGTATTGTTTGAGCATATCCTTATACTATTACTAGCCCGGTATTTAGCTGGCCTAATTTCAGCACAAATGCACTGCGGTACGGTAAGATAACTTTATTTTTGTTTGTAGTGAAAATGTCAAACGTTTTCAATCTTGAGCACTTTCTTTATTTGATAATTTAGTGCCAAATTTTGGGATTACTTTTTTGTGGAAGGATTTTTTATAAATCCATTGAGGCTGAATCGATGACACAGCGAGGGGAGGGCTTGTTAACTTGGCACTCTGTGATCAACTGATCGGCACCGTAGCTTTAAGGAAACGATCCGCTTTGCAGTGAATGAGTGAGGACAGATGTTACGGAGGCAGCGACTACTTGCAACCTCAGCTCTCTTTATTGTGCCCCCGTACAATAAGCGTCTTTCTGTTTTGACTACCAGTGGGCTGGTTTGTGGTGTTGGAGACGATAAGACCGTAGAGAACTCAAGGTTGCGATTGTCTCCAGCGCCTGGAGCTCTGCAATTGAACTCCCACCACCTCATCTCCTCTCACATCGATCGGAGTATTAATAGAGGGTGTGCAGCATGTCGCTCCGTGAATGGGAGAGAGGGAGCCAGAGAGAGTATGAGGGGGAGGGAGAGAAAGGGAGGGAGGCAGAGAGCGAGAGAGAGAGAGAGAGGGACTGTAGCGTAGTCGTATATGTCAGCCTCTGATGCTGCGTGGGTCGTTCAGCTCCCTCACGCCATTGTTGTTGTGAAAAAAAGGCAGAACAAAGGACTCCCCCGATAGGCTATGGAGCCCTTTTACCTTTGTAGGCTCTCTTTCTACAGCTGTGCCATGATCAGCCCCTGATGGAATGCTGTTGAAATTAACCATATTAATGTACACATTAGGTGTTACAGAGCAGGCACAGAGTCAGTGACAGAGGCAAGAAGGAAACTGAATGACAAACTGAGGCATCTCCTAAAGTCCTTTTCATTTTTTGTTCCTGCTTTTCCCGGGTTCGTCCGCGTCGGGAGAGCGACCACCGCTGATAAGGTTTCAATTCCTTCTCGGGGTTTGCCACGGACATCGTTTTGACTTATTTGTTGAAGTGGTTGCTGTGGAGACTGGTGGTAGGGAGGCTGCACTGGAGCCAGAGGCAGGAGCGAGGGAGCCGTCTGCTGCAGAGAGAGAGCCACTGTGGAGCAGACGAGGCTGAGCCCGTCTCAGCAAGCATGAGCTTCGCGCCACGCGTCCTCTGAAAGCTACATCCAGCCGGCGCAAGAAACTGAGCCCCGTCTGCCCCCCCGCAGACCCTTGCTGCACTACTCACCTCTTTGCCGGTTTCTTCCTGGGTTTTGTGGAGTTAGTGGAAGTGGAGGGAATGAAGGTTCGGCCTGGCCAGATGTGTTAGCATCGCAGGTCATGTGGTTATGAGGTTTGGGTGAAGTGGGAGAGGGTCCGGTAGACCCCGGAGCATCTTCTCCTTTTCTCTGTGACTGCGTGAATAGCGACGCCTGAATGAGAAAAAGCAATGCGGGCAACAGTAAGTAGCAGTCAGATCTTTTCAGAGTGTGTTTTTTTTCTTCCTTGAATTTAATTTATTAAAGAGACAAAGAATGGCACGAGATTGATTTTCAGATTTAACTTCTTAGGTGAAGAATAAACTAGAAAAGAAATAAGGCATCTCAGTAGAGGTGTTTGCTTCACACAGAAGGGGGTGGACAACAGATGTACAAATGTACACATGCACACGACTGGGGAGCGCCATGATTTTGATTCAATTAGACCTCCCTTGCCGCCCCCCCCCCCCCCCTCCATACTCACACTGCTACACTCGCTGCTGCTGCCGCCGCTGCTTGTGTGGCTGTGTATGAACATGTGAGATTATATGTGTAGCAGTCAAAGGGCTCCTTCCTCTCCCAGCTGAGCTCATGAATGGGAGCAATTTCAGAGATGGAGGTGCTGATGATTACTGTGCTCGGAGAGAACCAAAGCCCTTTGCCATGGGAGTGTAGGTTCTATGACAGCGACTTCCACAAGAGTGAGGTAACTAGCACCCACACACAGTGCAGCGCTACATAAGCCTAATTGCATGCACTGCTTTTGAGTAGATGAGATTAAGCGAAGGGAAATGATAATTGTGAGGGAAGGGGAGCAGCTCCAGGTTATTTTTATGACCTCTGCCAAAATGGAACATTTTGGGCTCTATTCAGTTCTATTAATATTATTTTATTTGTGTCTGTTGTCGTAGGAAGTATTTCTGAGTAAATTAAAGAGAAATGTTACAAAATTCAACTTTTGAAATATGTAAAAAGAAATCCATTATGTTACGCTACCAGTGTGAATCACTGTAATATAGTGATGTATCCAATGTGTGTCCAACGGTCTTGATGAACCACACTAGCCACTGAACAAATATTGAGTTAAGCCATGTTGTGAAAGATTAATGCTATGAAGGATTAATATTTCTAAATGTTTAGGTTGATTGTTAAAGCTAAAACATTCTAGGTTAAACTGAGTAGAGGAGATGTTTTTTTTTTATTGCACATTGATGAGTTTTGAAAAAGTTTGCGTTACTCCTGGTCTGTCATCTATTGTTGTTTGCAGTATCTCAGTTTGGAGGTCACAGTTTACCATGTTTTGTATGTCGTATGTAAACAGAAGGGAAAAACGGCACTTACTGGATCTAAATTTGCAAATACACAAAAACCTAAGTAAAGTAAGTAAAATATTCACTCTTTAAATAGATGTAACACAATTGGCCAAACATCAAGTACAGGTTGAAAATTGATCCACCACTCCTTATCTCATGAACTTACAAAAAGCGATATATAGATATGCTTTGTTCAATGCGATGTTCTACTAAAGAAAAACTCCATGCCAGGACTTAGATGTCAATAATCTTACTGTTACTGATGTAGCGCCTACGAACAAACATTACTGCTTCATGCATTTGGGAAAACCTCCTAATGTAAAAAAGAATACAGCCTTTTATGTTTAAGTGCTTATTCGTTTACATCTAGTCACATAACTCTCTGAAACAGCAAGCTAGAATTAGTGAAAAAAGTTATCGTTAGGTAACATACTGAAGGTACTAGCTGCCAAGCTGGTCTCACAGCCAACAGTTGGTATCTGGTACTTAAATAGCCTAAAACTACCCAAAGGGGTATTTTAAAGGGTAGTTTACTTTTCTACTTGTCAATGCTCATCTGAGTGAACAAATGCTCAATGCATGGGAGAAAATACATTTTCCACCTGTTGATCTATGATTATGTGAATATAGCCTCCGCTAGCAGCTGGGGTAATGTCACATCGCGGGCGGTAACATACCAAGTTCAGTATTGGAGGGAAAAAAAAAAAAAGTACCTTCTGTTGCCGTGTTTTGTTGTCGAGTCGGTTTTTGTCAGGCAGCTGTTTTTTGAGGCCAGACTGCAACCTTGTCCGTCTCACACAAGCGGATGAGGAAAAAAAGGTGTGGTGCGGTGTGTTTACAACACCTGAGTGAGTGCCCAGCCCCGTGACACAACGTGATACACACCTCTTAGAGAGCGATTTAGGTCCATTTCTATACGTTGACCAACTTTTTATGTTGTGGTGACCGTGCCAATATAGTGGTGGTGCACTGATTGTTTTCATTAGTGTGTCAGATGGCCATAACAATTTCACCAGTTAGATACAGACACAGTGGTTTATCTAGTAGCCTGAGAAGTTTCTGGGCCTTTGTCCTCTTGTTCCAGTCATTGGTCTTCCATCAACTCTCATTGAGTTCATATTATTATTACCAACGTTGGCTGAAACGTTGGATATGTAATGTAAGGTGTAAGCTTGATAGTTTATACTGTACTGGCCCTTGAAAACAATGTTTCATATGATACGTTCTTAAACCTATCGCTTCCACTTTTGGCAGCACAACACGTTTGACAGTGGATATTGTTTTATACAATGGGCTGGTGTTATCGGCGACTTGGTGGAGTGTGAGAGTGTTAAACTTGCATACAGTCAAATGCCTGAATTCTCACCTGATGTTTCCCTCGGTGTCTCCACAGGTAATCCTGGTGCAGGTAAACCCAGGTGAGGCCTTCACTATTCGACGAGAAGATGGTCAGTTTCAGTGTATCACAGGTAAGGAGGCTGTCTTGCTGTCAAATTTCTCTTTTTCGGTGTGATGCTGGGTGTGTTTACATGCCCACTGATAATCCAGTTTTAAAGGAACAGTTAATCCCAAAATGAAATTAATTCTGTCATTATCTACCCCATGAGGTTCATAAGACCACCAAACTTTTTTTTTAGAGTTCCAAAAAGTGCAATTAAATGATGAAATTTCTCTCAACTTGTGCAGCATAATAAGTCTTTTGTTGCCAAACGATTACACTGTAATACTGCACAAAAGGAAATGGATTCAAGGTTCAAGGTTCAAGGTTTTTATTATCATATGCACAAACATTCACAAAAAAGCAAAAGTTGGCAATGAAATTCTTATGCCTCTCTGGCACCCTACGCTAGTGCTAAGAACAAATATAAAAGTACAAAGTTATATAAGTACAAAGCTACAAAAGTACAAAAGTTATAAATTATAAAGTGTAGCAGAGTGTAAGGTGTCCTCGAAGTAAAGTGGCCTGTTGTGCGTGGGGGGGGGCTCAGGGTGGGACTGATCCTGATCCTGTTTACCACTTGGCAATGCACGCCAGCACCTCAAGCTTCCTATTGCCTGACGAGCGGTAAACAGGATCAGTCCATTTCCTTGTTTTCGGTTGGCATAAGAAGTAGTAGTTACCGTTTCCCATACGTAGAAAATGCTACATAATAAGGTAAATATAGGCCTTGGATTATTCTGCACAAGATGTTCAGAGAAATGTGAATGTCATTTAATGCCCTTTTTGAGACTCTAAACTAACAGGCCCGCTTCAGTTGTTTGGGAGAAGGTTGAGAACTGTGGGGGCTAACTCGCTGTGTGTTTAGTGGTTGTACAAACCTCAATGGAGATTCATCTGACATGGGGGTGAGAAAATAATAACCACATTTAAATTTTGGGGTGAACTGTTACTTTACCTTATTAACCTCTTGTAATGCGCCCCTCCCCCTCTTTCTGACCACAAGGTTAAAATACCCAACGTACCCAAAATAAAATGGTTACTGCTCTTGAACCCCTTTGACTACATGCATACTCATGGTCTCTCCTGGGAGGTAAGACCTTGTAGTTTGTTCTCCAGGTGTCAGAGTTACTGTAAGTATTACTGAAGCAGAGTTACAGAAGCTCAAACATTCAGTGGATCTCTAGCCATAGGTCTAACCTAATCCTGGTTGAACGTGTGTAATAATGGTACCAAAAATGAGCATTTGCACTAAAAAGTGAAAAAATATTTCAGTTTAAAAACTATTAACAAAAAACTTTGTACAACTTGGCATTGCTGGCAAGTGTAGACCAGTCTGCACTTCCCCCATCCTGAAACCAGTTCATACCTATGTCTGCCAAAGCAACTTTTTTTTGCCAAATAGCATTCACAAATAATATAACAACAACAATAAAATATAAAAAATATATATACAAATCTGCTTCATTTGACAAGCCCAATTTATTATTCACAATCAGGACAACAACTTTCCAATCATACTAAATGAGATATCCAACTTTTCTAGCATCCAGGCCATTAATAACATCCTCTACTGGAGTCCATGCTACTAACATCTTCATCAAAAACAAGTTCCTCATTACTAGCTACAGATTTTCTCCTATGCCTCATCACAGTAAACACAGTCTTCTGTTTGGCTTTCGACATTATAAATAAAAAAAAAAAAGTAAAACTGAAATAAAACCAAAGCGCCACTATCCTGTGCGTAATTATCAGCACTAGCGTAACACGCGGGTCCTAAGCTACTAGCTAAAGTTGTTTACTTCTGTTACGCCAGCCCTGTCACGAAACCATAACAAACTATACATCGTATAGTTTATTATATATACAAAGCCTATCAGTCGTCAATAAACTTGGCTCCCTTTAGCTGGCTGTGTACTGAATCGAAGCTACATAGACCTTGTTTATTGGTTGGATATACTGAGGGACTGTTTGGCAAATACTGATCGGAGAACCGTGTGGATGATTTTCTTCCGAAGATCATATTCTACACAGAGACCACACTCCCATGGGTAAAGACTACTCACAAGCCACAGGCGAGAAACGCCGGAGCTCTGAAATTATACATCAAAAATGATTGGACATGGATGTTTATTGCAATTTCTTCCAATGTTGGAACGTTTGTGGGACTACAAACTCATACTGGTTAGCTCCATTGGGCCCCTGCTGTCATTTTGAGACCAATTTTACCTTGGTTCGTTTTGTCTTCAGATTGCTAGGATAAACAAAATGTAAGGAGTCACCGTTGTGAGTTTGCCTGTTTTGTTAGCACTCCTGTTACAAAAGAGGGAATTGTTTTTGCTGTAGGTAGATAGCAAAAAATGCGAGATTTCACACTTTAAATATAGCAAATTGTCATGTAAACTGCTGTCATAATCTGACTGTGTGTTTGTTTATACAAAGGACAACATGGCAACAATCACATATTGTATGTCGTGTGTTTCCTGAGCACATTACGGCACCTTGTGCTTTTAGCTAACACTGAGAATACACCACTTGCATGAAGTTGTTCTGTAAATGCATCAGCATGATCTGACAAAAAGACATTTTTCGTAAGATTAAATGAGATAAGTTAGCTGAATTCGCTAGGCTAACTTCCTCGGACAGGGCCTTCCAGTGTCTTGGGACCATGATAGTAACAGTTCAGGTCACAGTCATTCACAGTAACTAGAGTATTGTGTGCATGTAAAATTTCAGAATTTCTACAGTTCAAAATGTGTCGCCATGGCATTTTTATTTCCAGTCTAGCCTAATTCATACACAAGCACAACCAAAAAAAACCAATTAATTCTCTTCCCATTGCTGACTTTACTACCTTAATGTGACTTGGCATGTTGCTGATTGAATGAGCTGTGCACTGATACACTATCATAATGTAAAAAATGTTTGCTATAATTACAGTGTTGGGAGGGAAGTTAGGTCAGAAAAGCAGTGTTTGAGTAAGATGTGTTACACATGCTTATTTGTCCTGATGGCAATCATTTCCTTCTCCTCAATTGTTGGTGATTGCACTGGCTTTGTGACAGCAACAATGAAGTCTGGCTCCAACGCGTCGCTGGCATTGTATACGGAAGACAGCTGGAGTAGTTGTAGGAGGTAGAGCTGTGGGGCCATAATTGTAAACGATTATGATAAATTGTCGTTGCCCAGAAGAATATTGATCTGAAAATGATTTGCTTTGTTTGTATTATGGGTTGCACCATGGACATCCCTCTGTTGTTGATATTTCTGGCAGTTCTCCGTCACTTTTTTTTTTCCTTCCTTGATTTAACAAAGAACGTCAAGGTAATCAAGGTTTGTCAGTAAATGTTTGTTTACCCTTTGTGACCATGTCAGGTAGGCGCCTAGACAATTTTGCATGTGTTTTATGACCCATGTGTAATACCCAGGGTTCCCACGGGCAAGGACAGCCTGGAAAATGGAACATAACGTATAGTTTTGGAAATGTCTTGGAAATTATTTTTTTCCAACCAGTGAAATGTTATGTTATGTCAAGCTTGCCAAGTGATAGTTGTAGCTAGCCGGAAATGAGACATTCAGATCAGCTATTCAATGTAAGAAATTTGACATTTGTAACATAGACTGACAAATATTGGTCATGGAAATTGTGCTGTATGTCATGGAATAGTCTTGGAAAAGTCATGGAATAGTCTTGGAGAAGTCATGGAATAGTCTTGGAGAAGTCATGGAATAGTCTTGGAGAAGTCATGGAATAGTCTCGGAAAAGTCATGGAATTTATTAGCAAAAAGGTGTAGCAACCCTGGATATCTATTGATGGACACGCCCATTTCTTCCTTCTTCCTAGCTTTTGACCGATTCAGACCTATATGGATGACCGGGTCAGGGTTGATGTAAGCATCACGCACGATGACCGAAGTCCAGAAGGGCTGATACAAAGTGACGCTGCCCAGGCAGGAAGCCATCACGCAATTTGCTCACGCAGGGCCTCTTCTCCTTCGTCCTGTCTGACGGAGCTCCCAAACCAGCCCCATGACGAGCTGAGCAAACCTTCCTAATAGGGAGTGAGCATACATGATCTCTCCATCAGAGGAGAAACAAAGAGGAGCCACATAGACCAGTGTGACTGCTGCTAACTGGCCTGTCACAGGGTGCACTCGTCTCTCAGTGACGTGAATAGAGGGATGACTCACCGCTTGTGGTGCAAGGAGGGGAAAAAGAAGAGAGTGTGAGTGCGTGTGTGTGTATGCGTGTGTGCATGCATGCATGTGGTTGGTTTATGGTTGTGTGTTAACTTCAGTGCGTTGTGCCTATGCATGCTTTAACCCTTAACTGTAGAGGGTACTGAAGGGGATAGTGTGATACAGTTGCCATGCCAGGATGAACTGGTTTACTGTTTTTTTGTTTTGTTTTTTCCAGAATTGCTCCATCCCACACCAATTTGTCTATTCATTCATGTATTTTTAGCAGCTGGATGTGCGTAATTGCTACGTGTTAGGGCATGACAGCCTGCTTAATAGGAAGAGACAATCTTGTAAAATGCAGTTTTAAAAAAAAAAAAAAAAAAGGGCATTTGCCTTTTTGATATCTAGCTTGGAGGAGGGCTGGGCTGGGGGAGGCTAATTAGGGTGTCCATTTAGCTTCCTCCTGCTTCTCTCTCCTTGCCACGAGGGGAGTTCTGCGTGCTAGTGGACATGCCCTCATCGCTTCGGCCCGGAGCACCAGCACTCCCTGGGTCAGCCCTCCTCGGCGTCTGCCAGTGGATCTGAAGGCTGTGACAGTGAGGCTGAGCGATAGCCCACCTGATAGGCTTGGAGACTGATGCAGCGACTCAGCATCAGGACCATTGGGCTGATTAGATCCACTTCTTTATCTGACTTAGTCCGCCAGTGATTCACGTCACTTTGGATGATTCAGTCTCTGGTTAATGGCTGAGAGCACCGTCTAGTTCCACTGGGCTTATTGAGCCTGATAGAGATGTGCCTTCTCCCACAAAAGCCAAGACAGCCACTCTGGCACATTGACAAGGAGCTAGAGAGGGTGTGTGCATGTATGTGTGCGTACATGCATGCGTCTACGCACCTGGCTTGGACTCTCTTTGTAGCCCTATTTGCCAAGGCCTTCTGCCTTTGCTCTCTGTGAGACATTGGTTGGCCAGCCTGCCCATCTGTCCACTCGTCCCCTATCTCCCATGCCGTAGCTGTAAAGCACATCATCTCATCCCCCTTGACGTGACACTCATCCTCAACCTATTCTCCATCCAGAGGGGCTTGAGGCTGAAACCGATCAGCCGGGACCCTGCGCTCTTGAACGCCTGACACCACGCGGTCAGAGGGCAGCCATCCTGTCGATAAACCCAGTAAAGCCCACACACGGCTTAAGTGTAATTCCATCGGCCTTTTCAGGAGCTCTTCTGCAATAGTGGACATTTTACCAGTTTTAACCAATCGTTTTTGTGTTTGAGGAAAGTTTTGAGTTTTGAAGTTTGAGGGGAAAAATACAAAACAAGGCTAGCACAGACATTGCACTGAGAAGGAAGTCATTCATTCACTTGTGTTTGTGTGTGTGTGACTAATATTCAAAATAATGTAGTAAACAAACATACTGTTGACTAAATAACAAATCTCAATGATTATTATCATCATCATCATCACCACCATCAGCACTGCTATAATCACCATCATCATGTCAATGTAATTAACCCCCATTACATCAACGTCACCAGCACCAACATCTAACTGAACACATCATATAACACAAAGACAGTTATGACAAAAAGTGATAATGATTAAAGATCAAAGCCATGGCAATGATAAAAATCAATTGTATTTCTAATCATCACTATATCAAAAATGACACAAAAATGAGTCATGATGTAGTAATAACAATAATAAGCCAAACGATAACGAGTAAGAATTATTGTGAAGTAGTAATTAGATTATTTTATTTTATTTATTCAATTTTATTAAATATCAGATATTGGCCAGCCAATGTCTTCCACCGCCGACATGATGGAGGTTCCTCCCCGACCACAGCTACACAAAAACAGTACATTTTTCTTTTTCTTTGCACATTTTATTGTTTTAATATTATTGTGAATTATATTTGTAAAGTTAATCTAAATTTGTATGGATTTCAATGGAGAGTTTTACATGTACTAAATGCTTTCAGAGGCTTTTCCAAAAAATCCGGGGGGGGGAAACACTGAAGACTTTTTTTGAGTGTCAGATATTGGTGTCAGAAATCCCATACCGATCGATCCCCAGTAATAATACCATTCTTTCTGTCTGTTACCTCCCTCTCTTTTTTCCTCCAACCCCTCAATTTTTTTCAAAGCCTGTGTATTGAGTAGACATTGTGGCTTCCCCTTATTTATGTGTGTTAAGGAACCACCCCCACAATGGCCTGTGAGTGGGCAGCAAGGACACGTAACACTCGCAGAACAGGGGGGGTTAGCATTGGAAGCTGGCGGCACTGGTGCATGCACACCCTGTCAGACATGTGGGCTCTCATGGTTTCCTCTGTCAACATGAAAAACCGTGCACGTGAAGGCGGCACGTTACACGTCGCCTCACCCCCCGGCACCTCACGCGAACATGACTTGTCACATATGGTTCACATGATTTGACTGGAAACATGAACACACATTAGCCACATTAGCCCACCCCTGCAACACCCATGAACACACACACACTCTCACACACACACGCGCGTTTCATTCACAGCTTCTGCAGTGAGTAGCTCCTTCAATGAGTGAGCTTGTGACTCATTCTCCCATTGCTGCGTTGATACAGAGAGGGGAGGGAGGGAGAATAGGTAAGGAGGATGATGGAGAGAGGAGGGGGGGGGGGGTGTTGAAAAACACATTTTCTTCTCTTGGGTTTAGGTGGGGGTGAGATCTCCAGAGGGTGGGCGATGCAATGTCCGTGTAGCCTGGTGTTTTTCTTAGTTGCGTCATAATCGTCACTTTTTGTTTTTGTTTGCGAGGTTGTCTTTGAGCGCTACCCCGATCTTCCCCGTGAATCTGGGGAGGCAGCGGATGGCGTCGAGGAGATTCTCCACATCCTAAACCAAACTAAACTCAGTATTAACAAATGTGGCCCCTGTGGGCATGGCCCTCCTCCTGGTTGTTTGTCTGAGGGCAGCAGCAGGGTGATGTTCTGTAATAACCACAAGCATGAATATTGCGGATGTCTTGAAATATTTATCATTCAGACAAAGTTTAGTAACACCTGAAGCAAACTATTCTTATTAAATTGTTCTGTTGTTTACTGAACAGCTTCTCCCCTCAGGCTCTGGGCTGCTGATTCACACAGAATGCCCTTTTTCTTCTTCTGTTGTTTCCCTCCTCCATCCCAAACGGTATGTCTGCCTGTGCTGGTGGGTTGTGGAGACACATCTATTCTTCTGTAATCTGCTAATGGAATGTTACACTTATTGCAAATGACTACCGTCTTAACTGATGGAAGATCTTTTCTGCCCACAAGGAATGGGGGAATGTGCCACGCCGTGCAAAAAAAAAAAATGCACCATTTGTCACACAGCATCTCGCTAAAGAACGAGGTTAGGGTTTTAACTTGCAAATAGTACTTTCTGTTTTATCGGCAGGGCCTTCTTCCATTGCTCAGCCCCTTCCCCTTGCTCAGGCTGTCATTATTAACCTCTGTCAGTCTGCTGGCTTATCTTATCCTGGTGTTTTTATCCTGGTGTCGCCTATTTGTGGATGGAGACACTTTATTAACTCTTAATAATCCAGTAAACTCCTTTCTCACTGGCTTGTAATTTAACAGGGAGAGGCAAGCTTCCCACCTGAAACCAGTCTGTCTGTCTGTCTGTCTGTCTGTCTTCATTTTAACCTGGCCTGACCTTGCTGATGTGGCCAAAGCCCCCCTCTTCTCTTTTTAGTCTTTTTATCTAATTGATAACTTAGAGCCTGACAATTTGCTTGGATCGAAGTCCGAGTTTCCTCTATTTGTAGTGCGCCTTAAGGAAGAGAATCTGGACCATTTCAGCCAGATCTCCCTCCTCTGAGAAAAGGGGCGGCTCCCCACTTTGTCAGGGCCGATTGGAAATTGGTGCACGTCCTGTAGTGTGTGGGTATTTACGGAGGCGGACACTGACCTGTCCACCTCCATTGTTGTTTTGACTAAATTCACATTAGTTTCGCGCGAGTTCCTGCAAGACTAGAGGTCCTGCAAACTCTGTCGTCTAGCGTGATTTATTTTAACGACTTGAAGCGAAATAAAGTCTGTGTGTGTGTGTGTGTGTGTGTGTGTGTGTGTGTGATGCAAAGCTTTTTCAAGATCAGTTTGAATCTAGTGTAAGGGGCCCTGCGTGGAGTCCCACTTGAGTTTGTTTGTTATGATATCGATCCATTTTCTGACCAGGGGCAGCAGGGTGCTCAAAGTGGCTTTACTGTGTGTGGGTGTGTGTGTGCTTGGCCTCTCCCTTGGCTTTCTCACCCAGCCTGAACAATTATCCCAGTGGTAACCTCTTGCCCCCCTCTCACCTCCGAGGCGCAGCACTGGTTGATCCAGCCAGCCGGCCCCAGGAGGCGGGGAGGTGAAGATGGGTTATGTGATGTTGACGGGACATGATGGCGTTCCCAAAGTATTGCCTGGCTACTGTTTATACTCCCAGAACCGGCAGCTTGTTTGTGGCTATTCTTGGCTCAGCGGCAGTCCGTTTTGTGGAGGAGGCCTGATGTTTTTCCCGTGGCTGCTTCCTCTGGAAGGCTGGCCCTCTGCGGCCACGTCAGCGCAGCCAATGCTCCAGTTGACTCGGGGGGGAGGGGGATGTGGCCTTTTCTATCTGATCTGTCAGCACTCGTGCGTCAGTCTGATGTAAAAGAGTGGGTGTTCCTCCCCCCCCCCATTCTCTCCACCCCAGCTCTCCTCTCTCTTTCTGTCTGTCTCTCACTCTGTTTCTTTCTATGTCTCTCTCTCTCTCTCTCTCTCTCTCTTGTGTGTCCCTAGTACTTTCTCCCTCCCCCACGCTCTTCATTTCTCCAAATTGGTATACACAAAGCTTCCATTCTGAGCGGCTCAACAACACCGTATAGAGCGCTGGTGTGATTCATCAGATACCCTGTTGCTCAACATCGGCAGGCGCTAACTGGAGCTGCCTTCATCAGTCAGCAGGCAGGTGCACAGCCGAGCCCAGCGTGACATAGGCAAGGCATAATTTGTTGGTCTTAAAAGCGAGCGGAGTTAACAGCGCGCACCTTGAACTCCCACTCAAATGATAAATGTAATCTGAAATCAATGAGGGGTTGAGCTCTCCCATGCTCCCTGAATTGAGATTTTTCTGTCCTCAACACACCCTGAATTCTTACTCGCTGCCCGTCGGTCTACTGCAAGGGACTTCAAAGCTCTTGGTTCTTTTGATTTCGGCGTAAGAAGCAGATCACTTGTCTTGTTTTGACCGGTTTATTTGCAAGTAGATCCACAAATTCCCACTTGTATTTATACCAGCATTGTGAGATTATGTTTGTCTGGCATTGGATGGAACAAAATCAAATGAAATACATATACCAAGTGTGTTTTATAGTCTGCAGTACACAAGAGAAGCGTATTGATGTAAACTTATTTTGACTTTGGTTGCAGTGTGCTGTCTGTTCCTGGTCAGAGTGACCCAGTTGATCTATTTTTTCAAGGAGCACAAACAAGTGTGTTGTCAGGGCTGATTCCAGGATCTGATCCAGGTTCCCTCAGCGGTGTGAACCCTGATTGATTTTTTTTGAGATTCTGAGATGATTCATCTTATTATTGCTAGTTTCATGAAGCACACGTTTCAAACTTTGCTTCTCTATTCAGTTTATGTCTGCACTGGCAGTGTGACTCAAAAGAACACCATGTACTGCATCATAGGTGCAATGAATTATGGTCATTGTATTTCAGTAACACACGTTCAGTGCTTGTTGACAGCATTAAATCTTTAATAGATTTTTGTAAACTACATTGATGAGAAACGCTATTTCACCTGAAATGAATCTAAGACAACATTTACTTTGAACGGGTCAAACAGTTCTTATCAGTATATGGGGGAAACCCTATATATTCAGACTATAAGGTCCAGACGCCAGAAGCTTTACAAACTATCCTGGTGCTGTAGCACTGTGTTCATGTTCAGCTGTAGGGGGCAGCGGTGAGCTCCAGGCTGATGTCGCTCTCTGAGTGGAGGTGTGTTTCAAGGCTCATTTGCTGCCAGTTCCTCTCCCCTGAGAGGTGGAGCCTGGACATCAACAGTTATGGGCCGGGGGTGGGAGGGTGCAGTCTACCATTACACAGGCCTGCCTCTGTTCACGGGCCCACTGTGCCTGCTCAATGAGTAGTGCCGTCTAGCTCTTTACGCCCCTTCCACAACATGAAGAAAAACCCCTCTTCCAGCGGACAATTGGGAGGTCAGTGTGCGTTGCCGATCTTCTTGCTCTCTTGCATGGCATCGGGCCTCGGGCCTCGGGTGTTTTATCCCCGGGGTTTGTAAGAAGAGGAATGTGCGAATGTGCAAACTTGGCACACCGAGCTCCCTCTCCCTCTCCCTGGCTTTCTGCTGAGCTGTCACTTCTCTGAGCTGAGCTAAGCCGCTGCGCTGGCCCCTACAACACAGCCACGCAGGAAACTTTGTTGTTTCTCAGCACTTTTGTAAAGTGGTCTTCTTGCGTTTGCCAGGATTAAAAAAAAAAAAAAAAAAAAAATCCATTTCTGTGGCATTTTTTCCCTCCCTTGTAGGTATTTTGAAAAAAAAAAGAAGCTGTCATTGAAAGTGGGGCTAGTGTAGAAGAGTGTGCAGGCTATGTGGGGATACAGATATATAGGACACAGCGAGTATTTGAGGTTGGCTGCAGTGGGAACCTGCCAACTGCGCGCCCATAATATAGGTTTAACAGCCTGTTGACAGGTGAGGAAACGTGTTTGATCTTCTCTCTTTTTTTCCCCAGGTCCTGCTCAGGTTCCCATGATGTCTCCAAATGGTTCAGTGCCTCCAATCTATGTGCCTCCTGGATACGTTTCACAGGCATGCCCTCTATGCTATTTCTACTGTGTCACATTTCACAACTGGCTTCTTGTCCAACTCTGAACAGTGTTAACATTTGCTCTTCGTTTGCGTCGTCTCAGATCATTGAGGAGAACGGCGTGCGGCGGGTTCTGGTCTTACCTCAGCAGCCAGAGTTCCACCCAGGCGGCCACTCCCCTCTCCACCATCCTCCACCTCCGCCCCATGCCCACCTGCCTGCCTTCATCCCGCACCCCGCCATGATGCCCCCACTACCCCACCTGTACACGGGCATGGCAGGGGGAGTGGGCGACATGAGCTCTCAGTACATCTCCCAGTACCATCCAGCTCACATCTACTCAGAGCAGGGTGAGTCGGAGCTGTCGAGTTACACAAAGTCAAACTGTGTAGTCTTTTCATATTCTTAGGAGTTTACCTGACAACCTCCCTCTCGTTTAGCTGTGTGTTCTCCTACCGCTGTTAACCTGCGCGTTTGAAGATGGCCGCTTCTCTGACCTGCTTGTTTGAACTCCATCTGTCTCTGTGCCTACAAGCTCTGTTTTTTTTCTTCTCTCAGTCTCCACAGATTCTCACTCCCAACACGGGCGCCCGCCGTTCGTTCACCGGGATGAAAGAACCAGCAAAACGTACGAGCGTCTGCAGAAGAAGCTGAAGGAGCGTCAGGGAGGAGGCGGAGGAGGGGGGCAGCTGAAGGACAGCCCCCCTCCCTCGCCACAGAAGACCCACAGCAGCCCCCCCGCCCTGGACATCCACAACGGGGTTGGGGGCAAAGGGCCGGAGGCGGAGCAGGGGCAGCCCGGCAGCGCTGTGGCCGGCTCCGACAAGCAGACCGGCAGGGGGAAAAACGGAGAGTCAGGAGGTAGGAAGGACAATCAGGCTGACGCCAGGCGCTCTGTGGATGTTGGGGATGTGTTGCCTCATTAGCTGAAGCAGCTGGTGGCAGGAAGGGATCTGCAACACAGCAAACATTATTCTTGATTACATGGATTCTGACTACCCATTAATCACAGAGTTTAACG
The DNA here is from genome assembly GCA_034670405.1 of Hoplostethus atlanticus. NCBI lineage: Eukaryota > Metazoa > Chordata > Actinopteri > Trachichthyiformes > Trachichthyidae > Hoplostethus > Hoplostethus atlanticus. Next base: position 5,762,459 of record JAXDDX010000003.1, on the reverse strand, counting down.
CTGCTACTTAATTTGGACGCTCCGTACTTACAACGTTTAGACTGGGGTAAAAAATACATTCGCCTCATGGCTGAAAGAGGAAGCAAGTGACATGCCTCCATCCATACGACCACTAATATTTGTAATGGGGTGTGTAATGGAAAGATTCCCCCTTGGATACTCTTACAGCGTTAGATATCATCAATTTGTGGTCTCTGTTGACAACAAGATGGGCCCAGAGATGCAAGGTACATAGTGTTTCAGGGTGGATATTTCCTTCATTGGATACATGGTGCACATTCACACCCATAGCCCTACTGAACAAGAATCATTCAGATATCAAAGTTTTATCAAATAAGTGTTTTTTTGAAAGAAGACATTCTTTGTGATGCCATCTTAAAGAAATAGGTTTTTAGACACAAAACATCCAAACATTTAACTCGCTTTTGTTATACAAGGAAACAACATAAAACAGTTCACAGAGCAGAGGAGACTAAAATAAATGACAAACATGGTGCTTCTCTGTAGGTTGTCTCATATATAGCCTAGTTTTTGTACAAATCTTTACTTACAACAGTTCTGTAAACTAGCCAGGATACTTCTTGAATATATATATCATGTTCAGATGAAATTGCTGGCTGAGAATGAGCCGTTCAGGACATGGCTCAGGATGTTTCAAGACAACCCTGCACTCAGGATTATTAGGATTAGTTATTTTTAATGCCCAAATGCATACTCACTAGTGTGTCTTTATTTTATAAAGTATTTACCTCTCTGTTTTCTTCTCCCTTTAGAGCTGGATGAGGAATCTCAGGCCCTGCAAGCACTATTGAGTAACATCAGTACACCAACGGTTAGTATTCTCCTTTACCCTTCACGTTTTCCACTTCCAAATTCTTCTCATCACAATCATTTTGTGTTTCATATAAATTTCACTTTCCTATTTATCTGACCGTATCAGCACTGTGCTCTTTTTTTCGTCACGCTGTTAAGGAAGTCAATGTGTTGTGTCATTAGGCATTCTGTTAGCATCCATGATGAATTCTTGCTGACGTCTAGTTAATGGAGGTAAACGTACTGATTAGAGTCCATGTGAGGATTTCTATTCCCTAATGTACCACCACGGTACTGATTTTGAACCTACTGACCACCTCATCATTGTGCCGCTCAGCCAAACTGTATGGCTCATAAAGTACCATTTATTTTGTGGCATGATAAAATTGCATAGTAAAGTTAAAATAATCGAATTGGAACATATAAAGTCATTATCTTCTCAATGCGGAGCCGAAGTTGACGTCATCTCCGCCTGGCTCTGGTTCACTCCTATCTTTTCCAGCACATTGCAGGTTACTTGATATCGGCTAAGCGAGCTACAGACCGTACGGCTCCCGTTCTGAAATATGTTACAGACCGAACTGATGTTTGTTCCTCAGCCTGATTTCGGTGAAATTCAGTTGACAGAACTTGTGATTCAACATATTTCTGTTTACCACGTTACACTAGGTATGTAGGGAGGTACTTTATTAAGACATAGAATAACACTAAGAATAGAAATTACATCGAAAAAAATAAAAAATAAAACACTACTTCGATGCGGACAAAGCATCACATCCTAGTTTGGAATATTCCAGATACGTAGCGGGGAACTTTCCATGCAAAGCTAACATTTTGACCTGGTGGAGAATTGATGGCCGTCTGGAACAAAACAAGACATCACTTAGCTTGCTAGTAATGAAAATGTTATAACTAGTGATAGTTATTGTCTTTGGCTGGTGTACACTCTCACCCATCAGAAAAAAAAAGGTGCAATCATTTTGGTGAGCTCCTCATGACGAAGACAGGCACTAACAAGTACACAATCTTGTACCCGAGCCTTTTGATTTTCAGCCTAATCTATTGCGTTGTTCAGTTGATATAAGATACCCACCGGTGTGCATGGAAAATCGCACAGGGGTGGTCTTGGTTAACTTCTTGCGTCAGCTCCCTATTGTCTGTTGGAAATAACCTTGTGGTTTTATCGGGCTGGAGCACAGCAGTGTGCTGAATGAATGAAGACGAGCACGAGTTAACGTCCTTGCTCTGTGAGGCACAATCATAGTCTGTTTAACAGCATCTGGATTGGAATCAATTCAATGGCAGGATAGAATTTCCGTGACCTTTTTATATAAGATGGGATTTGTCATATCCCATCGTCACGGTCTGAACTCCTTGTAAAAGTGGCAAAACAAGTCTGTTGGAAAGGTGACGGATAAGCGTAAGGGGGACGTGTTTAATTACAGTGAAGGTTCAGCTTCAAGGGGAAGTGGATTTGCTGCCACATCTCGGTCGGTAAAAGCACTCAGAAGTGAACTGCAGGAAGCAAAGGAGCAAGGTTGGCCCCCAGGGCAGAGGGGAGGAGGAGACGCAGACTTGACCTGATTGAGTTCTTCCACATATGAATCCCTCCTGCAGTGTGTGGCTCGGGCTATATTTAACCCTCCTCAAAAACAGAATGAAAAACCCAAGGGCTTCGCGGCTCATAGTCTCGCAGCCCCGCCGAATCGCTGAAGAACCTTTTGTCCTCTGTGGCATCAGCGTAAAGGTTTTGATCCTGAGGGCCTTCAACCAGACACGAGCTATGTTTTACAATGGTTTTGCAAATTGAAGCAAACTGCAGTGTCTCTGAAAACCCACCTCTTCAGGAAACACTACCCTGACCCTTCCTCTTAGCCTTGCCTATTTGTCGTCAATTATTTGTATGAGCTCTTGTGTATTGGCTCTTGTTTATTTGATACACTTATTTGTCTTAGCTCTTGCTCATTTGATTTTCTTATTTGTCTCATTTGTTTAAGAAAAGTAGGTAGCTAACTTATTGCACTTTTACCTTAGCGCTAGTTCTGCTCTTAGTTGCTTGTTTAGGAAGGAAATGCACTTATGATTTCTGGTGACTAGTAGTTTCTTGCCTACCTTGTTGAATGCACTTATTGTAAGTCGCTTTGGATAAAAGCGTCTGCTAAATGCCTGTAATGTAATGTAATGTAATCTTTATATGAGACTTGTAAACGTATCATAACAGTGATAACATGAAGTTCATCACCTCTTTGGACTGGGTTCATAGTAGAAAATGAACATTAGCCACAAGCCAGACGCCACTATGTCTTTGGCTGAGGCTGGTACATTTGTGTACTGGAAGCCAACCGTCTTTTAAAGGTTGTACTCTTACGAACTCTTAAAATTGGTGAAAGTGACTTTTTGAACTCGAGTTGAGATTTAGCAGACACTGTGATTGGTGGAAGGAAAAAACATCCTTTTCTTGACTAGGTTTGATGGTGGTCGTTACTCTTGATACTGACGCTAGATTCCTGCATGTGACCTAGGTGTCAGACATCCAGGCCAGAGCGGCGGTGCTGAGCTGGAGCGCACCCGCCGGGCCAGAGGGCGAGGAAGGCGGTGAGCAGGACGACCACAGCCCACCAGAGCCCTTCAGCTACGAGGTCTCCATCTCATACAGCGGTAAAGATGGGAAGTACACGAGCACGTACAGGTGAGCGGTAGCAATGAGATGCCACAATGATCCACAGCAACTTCATGTGTAGATCCTTCTGAAATAATTCATTTTTAATTTTCTTTTAATGCAGTGGAGAAGAACTAAGTGCAACTTTAGAAGACCTTCGGCCAGCAACAGATTATCACGTCAGGTTGGCACATCCCTCCACCTGCTGTTGTTGTGTTAACCGCAAACACACAGTTAATATGTGAAACAACATTCTGTAACCAGTGTGGTTTCCCCCCCCCCCTCCCCAGGGTCCAGGCTATGTGTAACTGTTTACAGGGAAGCCCCTCGGAGGCTGTGAGCTTCACGGCCCTCAGCTGTGAGCCGGAACCCCCCAACCCTCCCAGGAAGGCCAGCGGGACCAAGAACACACTTGTTCTCCAGTGGAAGGTAGAAAACAAACGACATTATTTATGGATCTGAGGTTAGAGAAATGCAGAAAGTTGAGGTTTCTGCTAAAATGTAAAGAAACAAGGCCTGCGTATGTGAAGTTGCTAGCATTTTAACATCATAACCACATGAATTTTGAGACATAACTACCATCTACCATCAACCAACGAGACTCTCACCAAGGAGATTGGCAGCCTCGACCGGCCTCTACACTGCATTTTACATTGTGAGCCACTGGATCGGCTGTCGCAAGGAAAGTTTCTCACAATGGCAGATGGCGGTACGAGGGAAAGGCCGGTGGAGAAAATCACTTCCACCATGTTTATCCTCCTCAGCAAAGGGAAAGAGAAAACAAATCCACACACCAGGGAGGCGGGGGGGGGGGGGATATTGACAAGTAACAGCATCCTCTTTGTGACAGAAAGCAACAAATCTGGGAGGAAATGTGGTCCTAATTTTGTGAAACACTGGCAGTAACAACACCACTGGCAGGAGATAAAGGCTACCAGTCATCTTGACCATGATCTGATTTGTCCACGGGAATTCTGCTTTAAAGCGGGTTTTGTGTGCAGCACTTGCCATACACTGTTTGCGGGCTTAAGTAGTGTGACGATAACAGAAGCAGGTGTGTGACTGGAAGGTCGCTAGTTCAACTCCCTGGACTGGCTGGGGGAAATCAGGAGAAGTGAATGAGCAACTAGCTCCCTTCTGTCAGCAACCACTGCTGAGATGCCCTCCAGCAAGGTATTGAACCTGCTGTGGCTCCAGTGGAGTTGCTCACTTGGCAGCAGTAGAAGATGGTGGTTGCACAGAGCAGCTCCCAGGTGTGAGTGAGTGTAGCTGTGTGAGTGTGTAAGCAAGGCACCGCTGAAAAAGAGCATGCCTGCTCAGCAAACCTTCCCGTGATAAATGAAAGTTAAACAAAAAATTGTGCGCACTTGGATGCACCGTACTTCCTGTTACTAGAGCTGAATATCGCTGCTGTGTGATTTCTGTCTGTCAACTGTCTGGAAGGTTTTGCCATAGGTTTTAATTGTGCAAGATAAAGTGCAATCCCTCTAAATACTTTCTTAAATATGTTACTAACCTCTAGCATCAACCTTCACCTGGTTGGGTTTCAGTAGATGTCATATCAACACATCTGGTTGAGATGTTGTTGAAGCTCATCACTCTGTACTTCCACAGGCTCCATGTGACAATGGTTCCAAAATCCAAAACTACATTCTTCAATGGGACGAGGTAGGGTTGGATTTACTACTAGCACTACACTTCATGTATTTATTTAACCTGCAGTAGAGATATCAAGTTACTCAACTCGCTTCGTTTTTCTGAAGGGGAAGGGCACCGGGGTGTACGAGCAGTGCTACTATGGACCTCAGAAGCAGTACCGAGTGACCAAGCTTTCACCAGCCTCGAGATACTCCTTCCGCCTTGCAGCCAAAAACGACATGGGTGCAAGGTACGCGTCTTAACTCGCTGGCCAATTTCCCGGATGGCATCTTCATTTCCCCGTTGTCCGTCTTGTCTGTTTCCTGCCACTCAATCTCTCTCTCTCTCTCTCTCTCTCTCTCTCCTGTTCTCCTCTCTGTCTTTTTTCTGGCCTCCCTAGCGAGTTCAGTGAAGTGGTCGACCTGTTCACCTCATGCAGTGTGCCGTTGCCACCCCTCCCTCCAGACCTGGTGAAGGCGGGGGTGACCTGGCTGTGTGTGCAGTGGCAGAGGCCCACTGGCTCTCCCAAGGAGGACGACATCTACTATGTTCTGGAAATGGAGGAAGAAGGCTCGGTAAGTGTCTTTTCAAACTGTACCGCTAGCACGGTTTCCATCCGAGCATTTTTATGTGAACTGGCAAATCAGGAAAGCTAAATGGAAACGTCAAATTTCAACGAAAATCCCTCTGTCACAAAATAGTTTTTATACTCTCTTGAGGCAGAATGTTTTTTGTCGATGTCATTTATTTGTCAAATAGCCAAAGGGTGTCTGTAAAATATCTGTCCACCTCATAGAAAATGTCATAGATGTTTTTGCTCCCATGTGTAAAGCTCCTGTCGTGGTTGCAGGGCCATTAGTCGGCGCAGTACAATATTGCCAAGTGCATTTTTTTTGTTTTCATCTCCAGACAGCATGAAATATGGACAACCAAGGGACAACAACAAGTTGCACAATACTAGTCAGTTCCTGAAAGTCTGGTGGATGTACTGATGTAGCTGCTTTCTACATACAACCTTGTTATTCACGTCAACCCAGCTGATGGAAACGCACCTAATTCACATTTATTTTTTGCGACAGTTTGCTTAAAATTCTCCTGACAGTTGGATAGAAACGTATCTACTGTTACCCATGCTGCACTGCCTCAAGGAGACTTCCTACACGCGTAGTGCCTGCCAGAGAAAACAATAAAGAAGTCCCCAATCCCCCATAGTCGTTTCTCTACTGCAGTCCGCTTTGTTTTATCTGTCACTGTGGTTGTCTTGGAAGTCGCTGCTCACCTGATCGTTTTCTTGCTTTGTCATTTGTCCCAGGGATATGGCTTCCAGCCATGCTACGACGGCGAGGAGCTTTCCTGCACCGCCAGGAACCTCCACAGGAGCACCAAGTACAAGTTTCGGGTAAGAAGACCCTGTGTGTATACAATCTAAGCTGAGCCAGTGATCCACAGGTTTAATTTGGGCTGCAGTTCAGTGTCTGTGCATGGGAGGGAACAGGCTTCAGGCAGGGAGGGTAGTGAGGCTACAGTGGCCCTATGACTCATCCGTTTGCAGGATTCAGCCAGCAGGGCGGTGGGCCACGGACAATATAAGCAGGAGGACTCCACAGCTCATGACATGCCTGGTCCCTGTAAGGAGCCACTTCAGTGCAGTGGGAGATGAGGACTGTGCCATTGGGGGAAAAAAACAACAACACACACACAGTGTTCTGACTGACTGCAACAAGTCAAGCTGAGTGTTCAAATGATGGCGGCTCTTAAGCTGTTATATTATGACAATTATATGACTGAGTGAATTCAGGGATAGACGAGCGTCTGTCTCTCCACCCATGCTAAATAAATACATGCACTCAGGATACTGTAAGGCATCTGTTGAGGTTCTACTCTATTCTAAAGACCTTGTTGGCTGGTGAAAATGTGAAAGTGACTGGCGAATCCATTAGCCGCTGTGGCCGGCGGATGAAAAAAGGTAGTTTCCTGCAGTGGTCACGACCCGCTGTCTTAAAGCAACACAACACTCCACCAGGCCCCTCTGCCAAATATTTCACAGAGTAGCTCTAGCTCTGCTTCAGTTACAGCCTGCCAAACGCTATATTAACAAACTTCTGAAAGGAAGCAGTATTTGTGTTGGTGTCTTAAGTGACGTTAGGCGTTCAAGTGTGTGTCCCATGTTGAATCTAATGGTTATCACATCTATTATCACATCGCTTGTAATGAGTTATTGCTTTTAACATGTTCAATACGAGACCGGGAATGTGGGAGAAATTTCAGCACCTGGCTCCTTGTGCAGGTTGAAGCTCGTTTCATAGCCCCGAGGCCAAATGATTTCATTGTCCTTTGCTTCTATTATACGGAGGATACTATAATGGGGTTTCAGTCTTTTGCTCATGAAACCTAATAAAATAATTGATTGTGCTTTGCATTCTGCAATAGGCTCGAAATGAAACTTTCATCAGTTCATTATCACTGCTTGACTATTCTGAGCCTAGGCTTCATTTATGCTTGACCTATACTGTGCTGAATATCAAGCGCCATTTTGCCCTTTACCCTCATCCAGGCCCAAGACGTGTTATTGTTCTAAAAGTAGCACATGTGAGGATTTCACTGCTCTTTTGTCTTGTAGCATTAAAGCCTGGTCATGTCATGGCACTCTAACATGTGTCTCTTGAGTTTTAAATTCTCTTTTAAGTTGCTGTTAAAATAACGACTCTTACGACTGCACAATAAATGTAAGGCCCCATTTATTTATTGTTAGATATAAAAGTTGGAAGTGTTCACCTACCAAAGAGCACATCAATTCAGTGCAGAGTTGTTTTTATTTCGTTACAGAAGTTAATTGTGACAATGTGATTTAGTGAAACTGCTTACAGTCCATTTTGCCAATTAGCCTCATATCAACTGTTTGACTATATAGCACAATGTGGAATTGTCACACCAGCGTTGCACTTTAGATGTTTTTGCAGACATTGTAAAAGAGAATATAATCACATCGCTGTCATAGATCCGTTGTGGAAATGGAAAATTCTGCTCACATCAAAAAAACAAAAACAGCATGGCCCCGAAAATCCAGGTCAGTGCGTCCTGAAGCATGACGGTTAACTTCTGTCGTCAGAGATGGCAGAAGGTATCGTGTTACCCACACAGAACAGCATAAGCTCACATCAAGGCCTCTCCATATGTCCGAATGTCCGAATGATAGAAATGTTCATTAGTCACTCCTGAGACTCACTCCCTCTCTCGTTTCCTGTTCTCCAGCTGCCCAGTGGGAGGGGAGGGGAGGCTGGGTTGCTCTGCAGGTTTGTCTTGGTACAGTGTGTGGATGATCTCTCAGCAGGCTCACGGGGACATGTTGCTGAAATGCAAGTGACACTCAAGCATTTTGCCTCCTTTTTTTTTTTATTGCTTTTGTTTGTGGTGTTGAAACGTATGGCTGGATATAAGGAGCTGAATCTGTCTGATAACGTCTATTTGTCCGGGGGCCATTACAGGTCTTGACTGAGAGAGTGCTCAGATCCCTTCATTACCCTTCTCTCAGTCAGCGCTCGTTATCAGAAAATATGATGACCTTTATACATATGCCCCCATTGACTATCTATGCAAACAGTGGCCGATCTTCTGCCAAGAAAAATGAGATGCCTGACTGCCAGTGTACATGCACTCCCTCCAGGTGGCGGCGTACAACACCGAGGGGAAGAGTAACCCCAGCCAGGTGGCAGAGTTCACCACCAGCCCAGACAGACCCAGCAGCCCCTGCAGGCCTGTCATCAGGGGCAGAGTCCTGCCCAACAGCTTCAAGATGGCCTGGGGTGAGCTGCTGCCACTGATCGCCTTTTCTCTAATTGAAACATCTCCGTCTTACCAGCCAGTTGAGGTATCAAACAGTGTGATTTGATAATTATGTCTCTGTTTGTTTGTTGTTCTTCCTAGAACCCCCGAAAGACAACGGCGGGGCAGAAGTCACTAAGTATGTCGTGGAGCTGTCTGAGGGCTTAAGCGGTATGTTGAAGTGATAAACAAAGTGCTGCGTACTACGCGTTGAATTCCACTGGGAAGTAGATATCGTAGACATCGAAGCGGTCACACTGGTGTTTTGTTTTTTTCTGCCTAGGCTTGTCCTGGGAGCTGGTGTACTCGGGGCCAGCCGTGGAGCACGTGTGTGAAGGCTTGAAGCCCGGCTGCTCCTACCAGACCCGAGTTTACTGCATGAGCGAGGGGGGGCAGAGCCCGGTGAGTCATTCAGCACCAACGCACACAGACACACACACACACACACGCATGAGGCCTGTGTACCAACGCAGGGATTCAAAGAGTTTCTTGATCGGTTTTCGGTTATAAAATGTCGTTTCAAAATTGCAAGCCAATACTGTGTTAACCCCAGACGATGTTTATAGTTTGGAAGAATCGGCACACATTGTATTGTAATTCACAATTGGCGAGTGGCTGGTGCAGTCCACACAGCAATATGGCTCCGAAATCTGGCTGTCTTTGTATTTTGGGACATTTCTCAGTATCGCAGTTATGATAACTGGAAGTGTCTTACATGTTCTCGTATCAGTTTCCACGGTCGATCTGATAGGTTTGACATGAATAATTCCAGATATACTCTATTTATGGAGCGTTTTAATAAGAAATTGTCATTCATCTGGTCTCCTCTGTTGGGGGGATTAGTCTCTGCTTCCTAGTGTGTAAGTACAAGACAAAGGCCTCTAATCGATTAACCCTCCCTGCATGTGTCAGAGGATGTTTTCTTTTAATTAGTTCAGTTCACAGACGCTCTTCATTAATTTCTTCATCAGCTGTTGGTGCATGCATTTATTCATGATGGGGCTTGTAAAGAAACATGACTCATGGTGGCAAGCTCCTGTCTTTTTGGTGCAGCACAACGTGACATAACACTCACATGTTTGCCTTTTGTCACAGAAATAGAGAGTCTGAAAAAGACAGTTTTTTTCTGCCAAACCATCTGTCTTACTTTATCCATGGATTTACAAGGAGCAGAGCCCGTTTCTCTGAATAGTGGTGTACCACTGAACGTCGCATTCAGATCTGCCAAATTGTCGTTGTGGCCTGAATCATTGTGATAAGGTGTTGAAACAAATGATGCTCCATACTCATTGCCATTGTGTGTGCGAGAGAGAGAGAGAGAGAGAGAGAGGAGGGAGGGAGTGAGATTGTCGATTTGTTATTTTCTTTCTGTCTTAATTGGTGTGTTGTTTCCTCTTGCAAGCTGTCGGAGACCCTGCAGGTCCAGACTCCCGCGGTGCCCCCAGGGCTCTGCCAGCCCCCTCGGCTGGTGGGCAAGCCCAAAGCCAGGGAAGTGCAACTGCGCTGGGGTGAGTCATTCCTCTCCAACTCAAACCTGTGTGGGTTGTATTCTAGCGTCTGTTGATGCCTTTATTTGTGTTGCGAACCTGTACCTTGAGGCACTGAGCACTGTGTGTGGATTTTGTATTGTTTTGATGCATGAATCTTTATCTTTGTGTACCTTTTTGTCTGAGAAAAGTCCTATTAGCGTTGGCTCTGCACATTTCCTAGGTCCCCCTCAGGTAGACGGGGGTAGTCTGGTGTCCTGCTACGTTGTAGAAGTGAGTGGGCTGCAGTCCGAGGAGAGCAGGGAGGTTTACCAGGGCCCTGAGCTGGACTGCACCGTGGGAAGCTTACTGCCTGGCAAAACCTACAGCTTCCGGCTCAAGGCGGCGAACAAGGCTGGGGTGAGGAAGGCCGTCTAAACTGACGTATCAATAGCTGCTTTTATCCCTCTCTCACCCGATGTAATAAAACACAATATTACATTTTTCAGTTGTATTGTACATGTGCTTTTGTGCTGGTAGTTTGGGCCTCTTTCGGAGCGCTGCGAGGTGACCACGGGCCCCGGGGCCCCGGAGCCCTGCAAGTCTCCCTACACCACATGCAAATCCCCCAGCTGTGTTGTGGTTGGCTGGGAGGTAAGACAAACTAGGATATCACGCGCCTCATGCTGAGATTATGATAGAAGATTTTGTCCAACAATAATGATTACATGTATAACATACTGTGTCATGGGGTTAAGAGCTGATATGCTTTCTGATTGGTGCGTGCCTCTAGGCTCCTCCCTGCAATGGAGCTCCTGTGTCAGAGTTTCGTCTAGAGTGGGGTGCTGCTGAGGGCAGCATGCAGGTGTGTTACAGTGGCCCAGGGCTCAGCCATGAAATGAAGGGGCTGCTCCCTGCAAATAACTACTTCTGCCGGGTACAGGTCAGTAGAACATACACACCACCTCCCCTTATGATGGCCTCCTTTGTGTCTGTGATTGTCCTGTAAGGTCGTGGTTTTCAAGAGGAGGTTCCAGGGTTCTCCACCAAAACAATTCAATTCAATCCTTAAATTTCACCAAAAATGTTGATAAGAAACGTAAACCCGACCCTAGCCCTGACCTTAACCTTACTGGAAGCTAACCTAAACCTAGAGTTTTTTTGTAATGCTGGATTTCTCATGAAGCGGTCTTTGACTTTGTGTCTTGAAAACCAGATTATGTATCAGGACTCAATGAAAGGCAAACTGGATATTTTTACATTACAGGCATTATTCCACCTTGTGGTCAAAAGTGGTCATTGCACATTGCCATTTTGGTCATAAGTAAACGTTGACACGCGGTTTCTTAGCCTACTGTTGCCTCTTGCTCCCGTGCAGGCTGTGAACGTGGCTGGCGTGGGGCCCTTCAGTGAGGCAGTGTTGTGCCAGACGCCCTGCTCTGTGCCTGCAGCCGTCAGCAATGTCCACGCGCTGAAGGAGTCCGAGCTGCACGGGTACGAGACTTCAATGGACGCGGAGGAAGACGAGGAAGAGGATGACAACGGTTCCCCGCCACCGCCTCTCTACTCTCCGTCCACCTGCCTGGGTCTTTGCTGGGAGCCCCCATGTGACCACGGTTCTGAGATCACTTCCTACCTGATTGACTTGGGAGAGCGCCAGCCCATCGTCGTGGGCCCCGTCACCAAATACATCACCCAGCATCTGCAGCCTGACACCAGCTACAGGTATCTACCTCCTCACCGTAGTGTCATGGGAACACAAAAAGTCTAAGAGTAAGCTATCCTTCATGGGTTAAAGTTTTTAGTAAGTCTGATCATTTTGACATGGCATGGTGGCCTGTCGTTCACAAAAACAATAAAGCCACATTTCACAATAGAGACGAGGAAGCTAGCTAATTGGAGCATGGATCCAACAGACATATCTGGTAAGGAGGGAATATGTCACGGTGCAAAATACTGTAATAATACTAATACTGCGTTTTCATTGTTGTTTTCGGCTTGAGAACGAGGCTTATTAGCCTTCATAGCTGAAATGCTTTGAAACACCAGTCACTTGCTCATAGCACCACCATTTGTTTCCCTTGGGCAGGGACTTTTTGTTCCAAAGAGTATGGGTCACACTGTGAGTTTTGAAGTCCAGAAATCCCAGCCAATCCCGTCCCAAACCCTTGCAGATATATTAATATGGGGCAGTAAAAGTCTTCCTTAAGCCTGTAGTGTTTCAGCTCAGGTCAACTCCATCACTACATCCCTCTGATCCTGGTTTTTCCCTCTCCCCGTTTGTGGTTCAGGATCCGAATCCAGGCCCTGAATAGCCTGGGAGCAGGCCCCTTTAGTCACACCTTTAAGCTGAAGACGAAGCCCCTGCCCCCGCAGCCACCCCGCCTGGAGTGCACCGCCTTCAGCCACCAGACCCTCAGGCTCAAGTGGGGTGACGGCCCAGCCAAGGCCGCCACCTCAGACGCCCTCCAGTACCAGCTGCAGATGGAGGACAGGAGCGGCAGGTCAGTTGCCTGGAGGGGAAGTAACCTGACGAGAGATAAACGGACAGACGGAGGACTAGTGTTTCAGCAAAAGCTTCAGATAGTTGTATTGGGTGTTCATTGAAAGTAGCAGGCCAGACAGAGTGGCTTGTACCGAGACAAGCACCGATGATCTGCTTCATACTGCTTCATATGCCATGACAGAGGAGCTATTCATCTCTCTTGCTGTTCATCATCTTTACCCTTTATCTCACCCTCTCTCCCTCTCCTACGCCCCCCCCCCCCCTCTCTCTCTCTCTCTGTCTCATGTTGTTGTCATTGCAGATTTATCTCCTTGTATAAAGGACCGTGCCACACTCACAAGGTCCAGAGGCTTAATGAGTCTACCTCTTACACGTTCCGCATCCAGGCCTTTAATGAAGCGGGCGAAGGGCCCTTCTCCAATGTTTACACATTCACCACCCCACGCTCTCCTCCGGCCCCTGTGAAAGGTATAGTGGCAGCTCTAGCTCTTTGTCTCTCTCTCTCTCTCGCACTCTTTTTTGCTTCCTCTTATCTTTATCTTTACAAACACTCGCTGCTGACATGCCGACAGACAGCCGGTGTGCTCAGCTTTTAACTTCAGTTCCCCCGAGTTTTACTCTCATTTGATTTAAACCCATCAGCTAGAGATTCACCTGTTAGCTGTTACCTTCCACCGGGTCCCCCTCCCTCTGGTCCTTACGCTCTGGTCTTCTCTGGGAAGGCCCTTTTGATCCCACATCCTACAGTCAGTAATGGGGATGTGTATTTTGTTCTCATTGCAGAACCTCTTTTGAATCACTGCATTGCCAGTGTTGCTCAACAGTTGCTCTCCCACCACTGAGTGACGTGCACTCTTGACTGTCACTGTTTGATTCACATTATTTAGTTTTAAGCCAAATATCATTATTGCAACAAGGAATTAAAATCCTCCTTCCTGAAGTGATGCAGGTCACTTTTTTAGGATTACCAGGGAGCTTTTACCAGTTGAATGAAACAACTTGTTTCTGTTATTTCTGTTTAAAATGCCAACTACTTAAAGGATAGCGTAATTCATAATGATGCCACTCTGCTAATGGAAAAAACAGAGTTGGGATTCAAACCCACCTGAATTCACTCAAGCTCTGTTGTATCACAGCAAGCTAGCAAGAGAGAGGTTTCAGTTTTCAGGTGTGTTTGAGGTTACTATGCTATGATATATGAAGTAAATGTTACTGTAAGAGAAAGTATCTCATCACATTCCACATCACATTAAAAATGAACCCTGAGCCGATCAGTTAGGTTGATCAGTTTTGCTTTTGTCAATACCACCGGTCTTCAGTGCACCGTTCACTACATCTGTGCTCTTTTTCTGACTCCGCCCCCCTCCAGCCCCTAAAGTGGAGCGTCTAGAGGACAACTCCTGCGAAGTCACGTGGGAGGCTCTTCCGCCCATGAAGGGAGACCCTATCATCTACACCTTGCAGTGCATGATGGGAAACTCTGAGTTCAAACAGGTATTGACTTTGTTTGGTTGACATTGTTTCCCTTCATAATTTGGGTGTCTGCACGACTTCATTGAGAGATTTATACCTGCAAACTTTTAACAGTTCACCGTTCACCTGTGACTGACCTGCTATTGGTCACAGTGGCTTTTCTCTGCAGATCAGGATACAAATGGATCCGGGGGCTTAATGTTTTCACCGTAGCATCACAGGGTTCGCCATTAGTCACTGCTGGCTTTAAATTTCCCATTACGTAAAGGTCATTGATCCATGAGGTATCCCAGGTGTCTCGCCCCTGCCAGCGCAGTCATCCCTCTCCGTAGCCTCCAGCGGTGTTAAGTTGGAGTAATGGCCACTGCAGGCTCATGCTAATCTCACCACATCAGACACCCCAATTGAATAAGGGGGGTTGAAATATATCCTGACATTCTGCAGGGGCCTGGTGCCCTCCTTACTCCCAGTCAACGTGCCTGGACCTGAGAGCCCCATGTTTTAGAATGAGGACTTTGTTCTGTATATTAGCTGGAAAGGGTTTGAGTGGGATGGTTTGTTTAACTGTGCATGGACTAGACTAGTGGACTTTAGCTGCTGCAATATAAACATAGAAGGGCAGCCCTATATTCTGGTATGTCTGCTAGTAGAAAAACTCACAACTCAGTAAAACTGTACCGTCTTCTACCAGTTTCTTTTTTCCATTCTCAAAAGTTAGAAAAGCTAGAAAGGTGTTAAATGCGCTTATACACTCAAAAAAAAGAAGAAGTGTCTTGCTAACAACCCAACAGAAAAGGGTCACAGGGCTTTCTAAAAACACCAGCGAGTGTGCCAACTGGGCAAACAGCTCGACAGGTGGCTGCCCGCTAGATCTGCCCAATGGGGACAAACAAAATACTAACTAACAAAACAGAGCAGAGGCTGTAAAGAGGGATCCATTACTTTTGCCCTTCTGCTTGACTTATGAAAGAGCTGCGGTGTGATGTGTGCCCCCCGCAGGCATCCACTCTCAGAGGCACTCGGATAGCAAGGCTTTTATCAGCTCAGCTGGCCAGCCCAGGTCAAGCACATTCTAGCTAACAAACCTGATTTCACCAACATGGGAGCGCTTGGTTTAGATTCATCAAAGCAGTTTAGTTAATTTGTTCAGTGGTGACACGTAGAATCAGAGTTATTACAAACACAGTAATGAAATACAATAAGTGAAGAAAGAGAAAACAATAATTCTGTACAGGTAAGAAACAAACAAATCACAACAGAACATGGAAAACAGAACAGGCAGCTGTTTGAAACGTTGGCCACTCATAATCAACCGTGGTAGTTTTTCTTCATCTACCCTCTTCCTGTCTCGTATTCACAGCTTTTATTACATCCTGTCTCCTTTTCTTCCCTTTCCCTCCCCCCGTCTCAGGCCTACAAAGGCTCGGCCACATCCTACCACGTCCAGAACCTGCAGCCCAGTAGCGACTACCGCTTCAGAGTGTGCGCCATCAGGCAGTGCCAGGACGCCCCGGAGCTGAGCGGCCCCTACAGCCCCACGGTAACCCTTTCTCCCCAGCGCAACGACCTGGCGGCGGGCGGCGGCCTGAGCGGCTCGGGGTCCAGGGCCGGGACGGAGTGCAGCCGGCCCAGACGAAGCCTGACGGACGAGCAGTGCGCGTTCCTCCTCCTCATGGTGTTCGCCGTCATCGCCATCCTCATCGCTTTCGTCATCCAGTACTTTGTCATCAAATGATCGCTTCTTGGCGCCCAGCTGCAGGGTTATAGCTTTACTTTCCCCCCATCGTGTGTTTTCTTCTTCTTCTTCTTTTGTAC
The DNA here is from genome assembly GCA_034670405.1 of Hoplostethus atlanticus. Lineage (NCBI taxonomy): Eukaryota > Metazoa > Chordata > Actinopteri > Trachichthyiformes > Trachichthyidae > Hoplostethus > Hoplostethus atlanticus. Next base: position 5,746,267 of record JAXDDX010000003.1, on the reverse strand, counting down.
TCGTCGTTTTCTGTTGTCGCCACAGTAATCGCATTAGCCGTGTCAGGGTGCCGGGGGGAGGGGGGGGGGAGACGGCAGGAGAAGGAAGTGAGGAAGTAACCCCACATTATGAGCAGATGATACTGTCCTCACTCTTCTACCCTTGTCCACCCCCTCTTGTGGTATCGGTTGTTCAATTACATTTTCTATTCCATTATGATTGGCTTTCCTGCGCAGAAGGAACAGCAGAGATATAGTTTATTTTGGGAGGTGGTCGGGGGACACTCATGTACTTGTTGATTACAGTATATATATATAAATCTATATATATATACATATATATATGTGTATAGAAATAGTCATTATTTATATTTCCATTTATGTGTCCAGTATGAAACTGTTTTGATAGATGTTCCAAAAAAATAGTATGTAGGTATGTTATTAGCCTATGTGCTGTTTGATTCTGGGACCCGGTGGGCCAGTGTTTGCACAGTGGGGGCGTGTCCAGATGCATACTGTATGTAGTTGTGCCACAGAGGTACACGGCTGGGAGGGCTCGAGGGCCAGGCGGAGGGACTGGACCCCCTGCTGGAGTTTAAGGGGTTTAGCGAGAGGAGGAAAACGGATGAGAAATTCTCGTTTGCATTATAGAACATTCATTTAGCACTTTCCAACTTTTTGATGTTCAGAATGTTTAAGGATGCAAAAATGACTGGAGAAATGTTAGTATATTTTTGTACAGTAAGACACAAGGACCTGTAAGTTTGAAAAAAAAAAAAAAAATTGCTCAGTATAAAGTTAAAAAACAAACAAGAACCAAACTAACACAGTGAATTATAATTATTTTTACTATCATATAGTTATACTGTAGCTTGTTTTTACAATCATGCAGCTGCTTTACTCCGAAATATTGTTGTTCAGCACAAAAAATGTATGCTTACCTGTATGTTGTTTTTTTTTCCTAGTAATTGATTTTGCACCTTAGTGAAAGAAAACCTCGACTGCGTCTTGGTCTTGTGATGCATTTTATAGAACACATTTTGAGATTGTGCAAGCCCTACTTGTGTTTTGGGTGTTTTAAAAGTTGTAGTACCACATTATTGTGTCGCTGAAACAGCTGATCTATCTCAACGAGAGAGAACCAGTTGTTTCAGAGGCCTTAATTGGAGAGAGGGAAAAAATCTCGGGAGCATTTTCTTGATTTTTGAGTTTCTTTTTTAGTTTTAGAAAACACTAAAACGTGTTTTATTTCTTTTACTTTTAGTGACATTTATTTGATGTTAGTAAACATACGTAATCGTGAGAAAAATTTAAAGTAGATCTATGTATTACTTCCGATTTATTTTGATTTTTTTTGTTTTGTTTTGTCAGGTCATACTTGTGTGAAGTATATTTTTTTATAATATTGAAGTAATATAAGTTAATACTCTCCAGAGAAAATAATAAATCCTGAGTACTCATGAAACATGGAAAGCAAATGGCAGATACAAAATGTGTTATATCCTGTACTTCCTGTGAATCTAAATTTGCCTTTTCTCTGTGTGTTAAGTATTTGTAACAGATTGCTAACACTGAGTTTTCGGTAGTAATCTGGCCGTAGGGTCTAGTGTTGTGTTTGGTTATGGGCAGGTAACTGCTGTTGCAACTGTTAAAATGAAATACAGGTACCTTGCAAAACGTCTTGGATAATTACATGATTTGGTCTTTCGGACATTCTGCAAATGTGTATGTCATTTAAAGAATTCAAATTCCTATTTTTGATAGTGATTGCAATGTGTGCCATTTTAACACCTCTTCACCTTGGGGTAACTACCATAGGCTGAGGAGTTAACAAAACGCTACAAAAACAAATAAAATATGCACAAAAAAGGAGACCATTTTTATGTAATTTTAATGTTTGCAGTTACCTCATACACCGTACATTCCAAAATGAAAATTTGTTATACTATACATACTACCAGACATATCACTTTAAAATGTTCGTTATGCGAAAATGTATAATCATAGATATGTATCTAAAGTGTATCTGTATAGCCATGATATCTACAAAGGATCCATGCACAATAAAAGATTTATAATTCTTAATCATGTCTGAAGTTTGGGCTTATGTTGTTTCCGGGGTGTCAACATGACATGGTGCTGTAAAATTGACTGGATTTAATGGTTACCCGACCAGGGTTCTGGAAATGTGTGAAAAATGTACTTGATCATTCCCAGGTCTTCAAAAATGTTTGGGGAAAATTACTGTTCAGTCTTGATGCAACTACACATTTTCCCAAGTCCTTGAACATTTCACATGTTGAGAAGAATGATCATCCATAGAGGGATTATGGCCTCGTTGACCGCCACCATCTCAAAACACAAACTAAGTAAAATCTTCAAATTCATCTCGAAAAAAAAAATGGAATTTAAAGATGGAAAACGTGTGGAAACCAGCACATTGACTATAATAGAATATATTCAGAGGGATTTTAAAACGTGATAACAGCTTTAACTGTTAAGAATCAGACCGACCCTAAATCCATTCTACTAGTCAGTGAAAGGACATTTTCTGTGCACCCACAGTGTGAGTACCTGTGAGTGTTTAGACTGACCAGAAACAAGAAGTGATGACCTGTCATTTCCCTCCCATGTTGGCTTAGAGGTAAAGGAAACGCACGCTTATGAAATTGAACTATGTCATGCTGAGGATGGAAACGTATTACTTTGCTGTTTTTTTTGGCCACGTGGTCAAATGGGGGTACTGTGCTCACAATGGCTTTCTTCCAAAGTCGGGTTGAAAAGGGTCCTGGCGACTCAATGGTTGGAGAATCTGTGGTTAGACGATGGAGGTTCAATCCTGACAAAAAGCCAATGTGTCCAACAACTCTATCCCACCACAGGGTCGAGACAATGCACGCCTATCTGCTCACTCGTTGTAAATTGTGAATGAAACCTCTTCTGCATTTTGGAGGAGGATGTAAGCGTTCCTATCCACAGCACACCTCTGTGAGTTGTGACACCCGTGATTTATGAGGTGAAGGTGGGCGTGCTCGTCCTGGTCACCGCTGTTTACATGACTTGGTTTTGTTGAGAGACAGATTGGATAGCCTTCAAAAAACGGCCAAACAAGCTTTCCCTGTCTTGTTACTCTGGCAAGAGTAAATAAACAGACCAAACAGAAGAGGCACATTCCTGCTGGCCATGGCCAAACACACAAATATACTCCAATTCTTACAATGGTCGATTCAGATCTAATGGATATGGTGGCTCTGAAGTAACAAACTCCACTGTTGGTCATCCATAACGTCATCTAGGCTTTGGTGACGAAGGTTACCGCGCTGTAAGAAGATGTTAAAAAGACAAAATGTTTTTGGTCGTGAACTTTTTGCCTCTGGAGCTACACCTGTATGCACGTCTAGTTAGTTGAAGTTTGTCGTCACAACCTTGATGGGTAACTTGAAGATGAACAGGAAGAGATCTGTGTGTGTGTGTGTGTGTGTGTGGTGGGGGAGGGGGGGACAATTAAGCAAACCGAGAACTCATTTTTCAGTGACGACTTCCGGACAGCTTGGCAAACACATTGCTATCACATTGATTGATGCTTTCATTAATAAAGTAATGGTGCTCTTCTGAACATATGAGTCTTACAGTCATGATCAATCCGGCTCGGCACCGGGGAGGCATTTATTCTTCCAGTGTAGCAGGCATCCACCGACCGGGCAGTGGGGGTTCCCTGCACTCATATTCCCTCCTTCCTATGCCTTTTGCCGTCATCTATCCCGTCGTCATTGGATTACGAGTGAGATCACTTAGACACACACAGACACACACACAGCAGACCTCTGTTGCTCCCTGACTCTTCAGGGCACTGGGGAGGAGGTGCTCTTTCTTCGTGTCTCACCAGAGCTGTGTATTCAGCACCAGGGACCGGTTCTCCTCCTGCTGCTGCTGCTGCTGCTGCTGCTCTCCGCCGACGTACACGGCAAGGAAAAGTTGAAGGATCCGGCTCAGTTTCAGAGGTAACGTCACCAAGAAGAAGTAAAGATTTTTACACTCGGGCATTATTTCATTGATTTTTATCAAGCTGAGGTTAATGGTTTATTGTCTCTCCACAGCTCCCAGTTGATTCCTTCCTGATCGGATTTACTATTTGCTGCATCTTACACCTTGAAGAGTGGCATGCCCTGGACCAGACCCCAAGTAGAGCTTCATGCTGGGGCACCAGAAGCCATGGACCAATACAACATAGACGACCACCACTACGAGGGCTCCCTGTTCCCCGCCTCCACCCTCATCCCCGTCACCATCATCTGCATCCTGATCTTCATCGTAGGGGTAACGGGCAACACCATGACCATCCTCATCATCCAGCACTTCAAAGGACATGAAGACCACCACCAACCTCTACCTGTCCAGCATGGCTGTGTCTGACCTCATCATCTTCCTCTGCCTGCCCTTTGACCTCTACCGCCTCTGGAAATACGTGCCCTGGCTCTTCGGGGAGGCGGTGTGTCGCTTCTACCACTACATCAACGAGGGCTGCACTTACGCCACCATCCTCCACATCACCGCCCTGAGCATCGAGCGCTACCTGGCCATCAGCTTCCCTCTCAGGGCCAAGGTGATGGTGACCAAACGCAGGGTCCAGTACATCATCTTCGCCCTGTGGATTTTCGCCCTGGTGTCCGCCGCTCCCACGCTCTTCCTCGTCGGGGTGGAGTACGACAACGACACGCACCCGGACTACAACACGGGACAGTGCAAACACACCGATTACGCCATTAGTTCTGGACAGTTGCACATCATGCTCTGGGTCTCCACCACCTACTTTTTCTGCCCGATGTTCTGCCTCATCTTCCTCTACGGCTCCATTGGGTGCAAGCTGTGGAAGAGCAGGAATGACTGTGGAATGCAGGGCTCCTGTGCCATGGCCCGGGAAAGGGCGCACAGGCAAACCGTCAAGATCCTGGGTAAGGTTTGAGTTTTTCCTCTCTGCATGTGATTGGAAATTCCAGATAAAAACAAAGAAAATGTAAAGATATAGATATAAACCTGAAGCATCACTACCACTGAACTCACATAAATGATTGCCTTGCCCTACTAGAGTAGTAGATTGTATTAGAGAACATTCTCTTTTTTTAGATGTGAATCTGCAAAACTAAACTTGCAGGTTGTAGTTACCTCAGTCAGTCACCAGTTATGAACAAAAGGTCAGACATGTTTGATGTTATTCTTCTTAAAATGTCCTTCTGATTCTCATAACCAGAAACTAAAGAGAACCATTCCGATTCAGGACTTACAGCACGATAAAAAAATAAATGAAAATGTAACTCCTTTGTCGGTTGAAGGCTTAAACAAAGTCTTCCTTTCGTTGCTAATGGAGGAAAGCCCTGTCGACAGATCAGAATGTTTCTGGTTTTCGGCAGAGAGTTGAGAGTTGTGTATGTTTCCTAATGCAAGTTGAATGATCCTCTCCTAGTCTCAACATGAGCTATTTATTAAATTGGGTTGTATTTGAGTATTTTCACTTATTCTGTGCCAAATATAAATCAACTTCCTGTGCTCTCACTGGGTACTGTGTTGCTTTGACATCCCAAAACAAAAAGCTGGTGCCATCCTGGCTGTTTTGACATCAGCCTGCTAATTCTTCTGTTTTGTCTGAAGCTAATGATGCTCCAGTACACACTGATTGGCTTAATATGCAGCTCTGGCATGTTAAGCGGGAAACCCTGTTTTACAGTGAAAGACCGTGGCCAGGCCGATCTGTATTGTCCAAATATTTAATCATGACGTATCCATTATGATATTAATGCTGGTCATTAGCTGAGTACACACTGCACAGAGCTCACGCTGACAGGCTCGCTGCCATTTGTATCCACATTTGTTGGATCCCAAATTTAATTGTCATCAGAGGCCTCCATTAATCAACCTTAATTGAATTTTGTTCATGCTCCCACAGTCCTGGGCTGCTTTTTAATCTGCTGGTGTCACACAACTCAGGAGCCACTCAATAATCCCCATTCCCTTAGAGCAAGAAAATACCAACATCTGGGTCTAACTGTGGCATCTGCTCATTCTGTCAGTCTCCCATTTACTGTTAATGAAGCATATTCACAAACACTGATTGGACTACTGTAGGCCATAAGCATTTTTGTGATTTTTTTTTACTTTTTAAAAAACTTTTCAAATTTTAAATCATGCTTTAAAGTGCAACAATTAAGATTGTTACTGCCCCATAGCACAAAATGACAATAATACATATTTGGGGTTATAGGGCTGTTGATCAGTGGTGGTGAGATTTCTGTCTTTCTATATTTCAAATCTCACTCTCTGGCCCGTTTCTGAACAAAAACTCCCTTCTCATTTGGCATAGCAGTATTATTAGTAGTATTTTGCATCATGATATGTTACCTCTTCAGCCTGAGACTTGTTCTATCAGTGTTGTTGCAACTCTTACTGGTTGCCAGTAGAGGTCAAATTATTTAATGCCCCTTTAAATGAAACTCAATTTCCTCATCCCACCATCACGGCTGTCTTTCTCTATGCTCCTAGTGGTGGTGGTGCTGGCCTTCGTCATCTGCTGGCTGCCCTACCACATCGGCAGAAACCTCTTTGCCCAGGTGGATAACTACGACACGGCCAAGGTGAGCCAGGACTTCAACGTGGCGTCCATGGTGCTCTGCTACCTCAGCGCCTCCATCAATCCCGTCCTCTACAACCTCATGTCCCGCAAATACAGAGCTGCAGCCAAGCGCCTCTTCCTGCTGCACCACAGGCCCAGACAGACCCACCGAGGCCAGAGACAGCTCTGCGTGATAGACGACATCACCACCCTGAACGAAACCCTGACCGGGGTCTGACAGACGTCTTGACAGTCAGACCCACTGTTGGCAGGCTAGGACATGAGGTGCAGCGGATGTGGAGAGGGGTTGTGTTGTTTTGGTGCCACCTGGCAGTAGAGATGTGTAGAGGAGGAACGTCTTTCTGTGTTATCTTTAAGGGGAACACCAGGGCTCAGAGCTCCACGGCAATCCAATGCAAACATAACTTTCATTGTACTACTCAGTGGCATTTTGTTCACAAAGACTGGAAGATTTTCAAATGTGCTCATCATTGTTTAAACTATGATAAAGTACGACCCCTCCAAGGTTTCAGAAAAAAAAAAAAAGGTTTTCTATTCATAACGGTTTACATTTTCTTTTTTCAACCTTGCAGCACTGTACAACCTAAAAGTATTTACGTGTACATCGTGTACTGAAACAACACTTTTCACACTCGGTGACAACGTTTATCTACAAACCCTTTTCAGATCTGTTCCACTGTTATTATTAATCCGCACCTACTGAGAAGTGATCCCTCTTCCCAAATGAACGATGATGCATGCCACATTTGAAATGACATCGAATGTTCATTTATGATGCTTAATTGTCGTCTCGGCTACACTCTGCTGTAATCTTCATTTGTCTTAAATGTAATGTATGGTTAACGATGGTTGTCATGGTGTTTGTTAGTTATAAATCAAGAGAAATATACCAAGTAAACCTATTAGCTCTGGGCCATTTGTTGTGCAGATTTGTAATTGGGTATTCTGGTGTGTGTGTGTGTGTGTGTGTGTGTCCACGCCCGCTCACATGCATGGATGTTTGCAGGGGTGTGTGCCATCCTTCCAGTAAACGCAACATAAACTTGATAAGAGCAGATAAATATGAAAAAGGGATAATTGTTGGCTGTAATGCGCGGGCCACCTGAGCCCTGAGGTTTTGGAGGCTGCGTACGTGCCGGCCATCAGATGTAATCTGACACCGCTATTATATTACCTGGCCCCTGAGCTAGATTTACACCGACAGGTAGTGTCCCTGCATCACCATATTCAAAGTAATGGCTGCTCTAAGTGCATTTCGGAGGGAGAGAAAGATATTGCATTGTCAGCTGAGGCAGAGTTTATTGCTATTATCTCATTCACTGGCTTAGTCTCGACGCCCTCGCAGAATTCCTCTCTGATGTTACATTTTGGATTAGAAATGGTCCGTTCTGTGCACACTAGCTATAAAGGTAATGTTGCAGTTATACATTTTTAACCTGAACAGCTTCTAAACCCAAGACACAACCCATGTTTTCCAGGTTATGCCTACTGTACACTTTGATCTCCAAAGGAAACATCCTGATTCATCATTGAGTCCAGTGGGCTTCTGGTTTGCACACATGCAAAGAGACAACGTCAGCTGTGGGCTGTGACTCACCCTCGTGACACTTTTTCATCGAACCATTCTTCTCGGCCAGAGGAGCTTTGAGAGTCTGTAAAACATTAGATCCCTCAGAGCGTTCTGCCATCACCTGAGGAAAGATCAACAAGCAGCACAGATCCAATGTGGCTTATTTTCTTTGCTGATGAAGAGGAGGGTGGCTGGAAGGGTCTAGCGCCGTCATCACCTCCCTCAGGACTCCTTCACACCGCCTCACATCGCTCAGCGTCACAAATATACAATTTGTTTGCTTTGACTCTACTGTTTAGTCTGTATCTACTACTCTATCAATACTCAATATATCAAAACATCAATGCAATGCAATCATCTTTTCATGTTTCTTGTATCAGTTTCAACTTTACACTATATAACAATGCAATGACATATTCCCTGATAGATTTATTAGTTTGATGATCACTAAAAATGCTACTACAATATTTACATCCTTATTTCAGATGACAAGCAGTACAATGGTTCTACTTGCCTGCTACTAAACAAAAGATGAGATGCTGCTCTATAGTGGCCATGCAGTCAATGTTTAACTTGTTTGCCAGATTATTTGATGCCTCTTTACAAGAAGTTATTCAGCTGGATGCCTCCTACTAAGTGATTGAGAAGAAAATATGTTAAGTTATAGCACAAAACTGATTTGCAAGAAAAAAAAGTGGAGTAGTTTGTCTCGTTTTGACATTTGGAAATGTTTATGTTGTTTCCCTGTATTATTAGTGAAATATGATGAAAGATAAAAGCCACAAGACTTCATTTGTTACTCAACTACACACGAGAGAGAAGCCTGTAATGGCAAAGACTGCAGATTTACACATATATTGCCCTGTGTTTTGTACCTGCATTTCTCTCCAAATGAGACTTTTTACTGTGGTTTCATAGTTAAAACATGTTTCATGTTTTCTACATACATCTGCATCAGCCAACATTGTTTTAGTGTAATGGTTCTTTTCCACCACAGGGGGGAGCCAAAGTATATTGCTGTCAGGAGAGACATAGATAACCACTGGCACTTCACTGAAGAATTCTTGCATTACATTACATTACATTACATTACAGTCATTTAGCAGACGCTTTTATCCAAAGCAACTTACAATAAGTGCATTCAACATAGGTAGGCAAGAAAACTACTAGTCACCAGAAATCGTAAGTGCATTTCCTTCCTAAACAAGCAACTAAGAGCATAACTAGTGTTAAGGTAAGAGTGCAATAAGTTAGCAACCTACTTTATCTTAAACTTGCATGGTGACTGCATGACAGTTGTGCATATATCAAAACTCACTTTTCTTTCTTATCTGTTCTCTTTCAGTAATTGACTCGTGGAGTTACTTCAACCGCTAAGTTCCTCCTTTCAACACATCACCCTAAATTATCAATAGCACTTGTTCACGCCCTGTTTGGAGGCTGGCTCCTTGTTCCTGCATTTGGCCACAGGAAGATCTGTTGAAACTGAGCTTTTTCTAGACGTGGGGTACTTGAGAGTCTGCTAGCAACTATCTCTGGAGTGCCTGTGGGTTTCACTATCTTTCCTGCTGGATCCCATTGCCATTTTTAGCCAGGCTGCTCTCCTCATGACCTCTGGTGCCATCTCTCCCACCTCAAACAGGATGTTAGCTGTAAAAAACTGCTCTGGTACAAACCACAGAGAACATATTTAGAGGTGTGAGGTACTTATATTGTGTGAACATAAAAGACGAGGAGGGTTTGTCATATTTAAGCATAAGCATAAATGTTTCTTTGCCTTTTACAAACCACCAGGCACTTCCATACTACTGCTACTAATAATAATAACCTTCATTTATAAAGCACTCATCATGTCCTTTTAGTAAACTACTCCCACTGTTTAGTTAACTATGCCACAAAAAGACCTGTTTCCATATCCAAATGGCAGCATCCCCTTCAGTATAAAATAAGTTATGCCCGCTAGTCAACAGAAACTGTTTGGTAAAGAACTAGGTTAAATTCATGCAGGTGAAACCGGACTCACAAGTTGCTTTTGACAATTTGAAAGGTAAACCACAAAATGTTATTTTTTTATTTTTTATCAGTAATGGAATATACAATTCATAAACATCACTTTCTGGTAAGTGGTGGTGATGATGTGCACTGTTTGCTAAGAGAGGATATCTTTACTAAATTAATGGCATATATTTGTTAGGTCATTTCTCTCCACCATGACCTACAGATAATGGACCAGAGATAATGCAAGGAATATTGTGTGGCCATTATGCCGACGTTCCTGTGGTTGTGTGGTGTGTTTTGTGGATGAGTTACAAATCAATCCATTAGTTGGCCAGTGTGGATTTCTGCACCACAAACCAAAGTGACTCTTCTTCCTCCTGGCTAATGGAATGACAACAGAGGCACTCCCTATCTTTCACCATAAGGCAAAGTAAAGTAAAAATAAAATGAAAACAGATAAGTGAAAAGTAGCTTACAGCGCTAGTGACATGTGTGCTGCGAGCGTCTTGGGTTTACTTTATCAGGAAACCAGGGAACTTGAAATGAATATTGTACTAGCTAGTAAAACGCTTCACCAAGCAAATGGGAAGTGGAAAAAGCACTGAAACCCACTGAATCACTGAAAAAACCTTTACGGGTCATCCGCTGGCCTATAAAGGTTACTAACACAGGTATTTCAGGCAGAAAAAAACTTTATCCTCAGCTCTTATTTTGTTCTCACTTCTCTATGATCGTTCTAGTGTCAGAAATATTTTGTCACATCTATTCTCAGGGCACTATGCCTCTGACCCTTGAAGTCCTTGCTATTGGTTGCTTGTAATGTTTGTGATCCAGGGATTAGTCTAAAGTTAAACTCATTGCATGTGGCTCTGCCCTCACTAAAAAAGAACTGCAGTAATCCTTTAATAAGTTTTCAAAAAAAAAAAAAGATTTAAAATGCATTATGTGTTATGTACTGATGAAACTGCTGCTGGTGGAGATGGCACCAGCCAGTGAAGCCACACAGAATATAGCATGACAGCCATAATACCATGAATCACAAGTCGTATCACAATATTCCGAGAAATAATTACATGAAGTATGTATTGAAATGCTAGTTGTGAAGTACTTACATCCACTCACCAGGTTTACCTCATTTGAATTAGAGGACCTAGTGTTGTCGGCTAATCAGGGTCCAGTATTGTAGCTGTTCTGCCTGTGAGGACTTCTTCACATTCATTCAGTTTAACTAATTCAACTTTTAACTAAGCTACATTTACTCCCAAAACATCATAAAGTGCATTATTCTTATCCTGAGCCACAGTATATTTGAAAACAAAACCAAAACAATGAATTATACAGGACCTTACAGTTTTTCTTATTTTATTTTGAAACCTATGACCGGAAGTTCTACTTTTTTTTATCTGGCTACCTTGACACTGGGGAGCAGCGCACGAATCAGCGCGTGAAAGTTGTCCACTCCTCCACGAGGGCGATATGGCTCCAGATATAAACACAGACCAGCCCTCTTCTAGGAATTCACCGCTGTACGCCCCCGACGCTCAAGACTTGCCTCACGAGGCAGAGCTGCACAGAGCGAGAGGAGACGAGCTTTGGCACATTCCCCAGGATGGAGGTAACGACTACTTTCATCGCGTTTTCCTTGTAATTTGGGCCAGCAGAGCAGATGCTTTAAACATTTAATATGGTTATGTGCAGCCATGTGTACTATTCACATAGAGATGTGTGGTTTATAGTGAGTATTGTGAGTTTATAGTGACTTTATGATACTTTATGGTATTTATTATCTCCTATGGTATCACTATAATGTTCATATAATATTCCTGTAGGGACGTAAAGTGTGTCTGTGGTACTCAATAATGGGTTTATAGTACTTTATAGCATTTTCACTGTTACTGTTGGATTGTCTGTGGTATTTTATTATATTTTTGCTTCATATTGTAAAGTTTTGCGGTGATATTTGTATAGTATCCTGCTAAAATGTATTATAGGATTATTATGGTTCTTTTTCCGAAGGAGTTAGTTGTTCCACTGATATGGAGATTCATTAAACTATCAGGATTTTGCTCGTGGTACTTTAGAGCACGTACAAGGATGCTTTGGGTCACTATAGAAAATCATAGTGAGCTATAGGCTGATATGGTTTGCGGTAATGGCTTTGTAACAGCTTTCACTGTAAGTAACCACAGTGTAGGAGACAGGAAACGGGGCTGACAGAACATCTGTCATGTCATGTCTGTGTGTTGTGATAAATGTGTGGAGTAAATGTTGTTCCTCATTTTGTGTCAGCTTATGGCTGTATTTTGTTTCAAAATGTACAATTTCAGATTTTTTAAGATTATTATCAGTAGTCTAGAACTTCTTTCCCCTACCTTTAACCTGTTCGGGCTGTGTTTACTAAAGCTGATAGAAAGCCTGGCTCCTGTGGCAAAGGAAGCCTATCCTAGTCCTTGCACACATCTGTTTTTTTCTGCAGGGCTTGCTTGCAGGTTTGTGGCCGCCTCCCTGCATAACATGACTTCAGACCTTTAACATCATGCTTAAGTGTTATGTCATGTGGTGAATACGAGGAGAAACGCCTATTTTTTTCCGCTTCAAGGGAGGGAGCACATTACTAACCTATAACCAAAGTACTCTATAGTAAACATGAAAGAAAAGAATTTGGATACCAAATTTGTGATACAGATCAGTTGCAGTTGTTATAAGATGAAGCTATTTTTAGTGTAAAAGCTTAAAGTTGCACTAGGCAACTTCGCACTGGGCCTCAAGTGGCAGCAAGATAAGTTTGATAAGTTTTAAAGTTTGATGGACTTCATTACCCAGAAATCATGTAACGAGACATCAGTAAACTGTGCACTCCTTTCTCTCTCTTAGTGGCTGGTAGGGTGAAAATGGTGAAAAAAATGTTTTTGATCAGCCATAGTTGATGGATCCAGCTTTCTCTGGAAAGAGCGCTCACTCGCTGCTGTTTAGGATTTCGCTCTTGAAGTCCGATTCATCACTTCCTGTGTGAATCCAAGATTTCCTGCCAGTGTCCATACCCGACACCAGAAATTAATTTGGGTAAATAGAGCAACTCTATGGAGTCTCAATTATTGGGTATGGGACTCTTTTCTGTTGCAGCCCCTCATAGGACGTGTGTATTTTTACACAAATGTCCTCATGCAGCTTTAAACAAACATCATACGGGCCCGTAAAGTCTCCCTTTCACCGTCAATGGATCCGCTCCAGGTAGTGCATCTTGATGACATCACAGATTAGTCTCAGTTCTGTGGTCTCTAGCTTTAGGAAAGAGTTGTTCATGTCCACAAATATTGATTTACTGTAACTGCCCTAAGCCAGAGGATTAGCACATGGAAATTCTTAAATTTCGTGGTGTCCCCTGTTAGAACCGCGGGGCATTAAGTAGACAAACTGGAAATATTGTGCGTGTGTGTGTGCATTCCTACACCTGAGCGTTTGTATGTGTGTGTGCATGAGAGAGAGAGAGAGAGAGAGAGAGAGAGAGAGAGAGAGAGAGACCCAAGTGTGTGTGCATTTATGTGTGTGTGCATTTATGTGTGTGTGTGTGTGTGTGTGTGTGTGTGTGTGTGTGTGTGTGTGTGTGGTGGTGGTGGTTAGAGGAAAAAACGGCACTATGAAAAACAGAGCGAGAGGAGTGAGTATATGGGATGGACTTGCCAACCATATGGCGTGCACATTTATTATGTAATCCATAGTAAAGTTAGGAAAACCAGAACTCTGTCTGCACCAGCCAAAAGTTACCTGATAAGTTTGTTTTGTTCCTTTTATATCACAGCACTTTGTAGCTTTGCTAAATAGTGTAATACAGTTATTATTAGTAGTATTACTACCACTGCAACTACATTTGGTACTTTTTTGACTGTGAGAAACAGGACAGGGACATCCACTGGTATTATGTGCACACAGGTTGTCAAAACTGGACATTGTCAATGACAGATACAGTCTGAGGCGTTGGCGCAGGCCATATATTAGACTATAGCTGTTGAGCTCTGGATGAATGGTGCACTCTGATCTGAACATAAAACAGACACTTAACGGACCATGAAACTATGAAGAGCCAATGGAATGTAAAGCATCAGCATCAAAGGGAAGGATGTATGTAGCTGAGGACCGTTCTCTAAGTCACGGTGCCTCGGTTATGACTGGACCGCTGCTCAGAGCCCGCTGTACGGGGGAGTGCGTATAGATGAAGCAGCACTGGGCTTGTTCCTTCATCTATCTGTTCTGTTTGTGTTCGTACAGTTCATCAAGACATCTGATTGAAGGACATCTGAGCCCTGATGGGATGTGGTGGATGACGTGTACAAAGTGATGATAAGACACAACGCTACCACCTATGACTTTAAAAACCCAGATTCCCATGTTATCTATCTTGCGTATGAACATTTTTGGTCTCTCTAACAAAAGAAAACAAAGGAACACACACCCAAACAAGCTGCTGACCATCAGGATAACATCACCCTATTTTGATTTGGACTGCCCCAGGATTATTCCCATATTTAAACCAATATTCTTTTAGCACTGAGAGAAGTGTGTGTTCATCTTCTGTACTATTTTGCTATCTTCCCTCTAAAGCACCATTTTAGAGTCAAAAACTGCACCAACTGCAAAAACGGAGGCAAACCACAGGAAGTGCACAGTTATTGCTTTCTGCCTTTGCGTTTTAACATCGTAACTGTAGTTACTGCAGCCTGCCTCCGCTTTCCATTACATTCAATTGTTAAGGTGCCCCAACAATAACAGATGTCTAGAACTGAAAATGGGAATATCTGGGCGTTATTACTCATCCTTGTCAAGTGAATTAGGCTATAAACACAATGGAAAGTGACTGAGGAGAAAGGCCTGTATCGCCTTCAGCTGCTTTATTGGTTTCCTGCCCTTAAAGGTTCTCAAACCTTGTGCTGCATGCCTGATATGACGTGGTTATCTCCTGAATGATAGCTACATACAGTACGTCCTAGTGTCGGAGCTGAGGCTGTGTCAGGCCCGGGTTGCAGCCACACAGGGCGTGGGGCAGAGAGATAGCCAGGGTGGGAACCACAGAGGAGATAGAGAGGTAGAGATGTAATGAAAAACACACATGCTGTTGCTTTAAATGGAGGTTTTCTCATTAAGAGATGTGGGGAGGCCAAAAAGACATATGAAGGCTCTCCTGCCGTCGCAGTGGCTCAGTAGGCTGGTGCATTCACTGTGAGCTTCGGTGTCTTGCTCTTAGTTGATGCTTGTATGCAGAACACCTTACAGTCAGCGAGCATGGAGGGGTTCAGTGTCTTTTTCAAGGATGTAGGGACGTTAACGTGTGGCTGTTGCAGAGATTGAGAGACCAAAATAGGCAATAAACAATGTACATGTCTTTTCAAATGTAAAAACAATGCGTTCTTAAGGATTCAGAGAGATGTAGGGATATTGAGGGCCATTATAAACTCAGCATCGAATAGTGGCTGAAGTCAAAAAAGGCACAAGACCGAGACAAGTCCAAGACATCAGGAAAGTGGTCTCGAGACCGGACACAACCTGGCTGTGACCGCTCCATTATGAGACCCTTTCTATAGCCACAAGGCCACGTTGTCACTCCGCGTCACGCCCCATATCCATAACTCATCTCCACTGTATACCGTATACACTGTCTAATATAGCAGAATCTCTGATCCTAAAGAATGCAAGGTCCCATGCAAGGTTTAACTGCATCTCCACTGGTGATGGATGATGGATTTCAAGCCCTGTTGAGCTGAAGCTCTTAGAAGGAGCTATAAGAAGTGGTGGTGGTGGGTGGGAGGGGCGGCTGGGGGGGTGAATGAAGTAATCCCAAGGCTGTGCTGCGCAATAGTCACCGTGCTATTCAGCCTCCAGCTCCCACCCAGCTGATCCACTGGCCAGATGTTTTTTGTCCAGAGTGGATGAGAATAACACAACACCATGCAGAATCTCCAACAGATGCTTGTCTCGAGTTGCTGCAAATTTAGACATTTGGAGGAAGTACTCTATATTGTGACCTGTTTAGATCATTCACTCTCCCCCCATTGGCCTCTAATTGCACAAGAGTTAACCTATCTTTAGCAGGCTGCTGTAGTTCATCGTATTGAAATATCACAGCACATTCCACGAACATGCCTGGCTCTGTCATCTGCTGGTGTTTTGGCTTTCATTGTCTGTCTGAAACGGCAGACATGCTTTAGCTCCATCTCGGTGATTACAACATTGAATTAAAAGAAACACAACATTTTTGTCTTCGCGATCGTCCTTAGGGTAAGATTATCAACAGCTTTCTGTTTTCAGCTCTTCAGGCCTGGTACATCTGGATGTGTTTTCCTTCATATTTGTGTTTCCACTCCCTACAGTGCTAGTCAGTGTCTGCAGCACGTCCCCTTTCCCCTTGAGACGGCAGCAGCAACGGCTTCGAGAGATTGTCCATTTACCTCATTCATTCATCCCTCTGATGGAGGCCCCTCTTCTAGATGCTGCCAGTGCACTTCTACACACACACACACACACCACATGTGCAAACACACAAACAGAGTGCCAGTGAGGGCATCGGAAAAGTGAGATATTCCGAATCCAAAAACACATCATGTTTTCCTGGAAAGGCGGAGAGCGGGAAGGTGGCTGTCTGCTCTCTTACCCGTTAACAAGTGTAGGCTGGAGGAGTTGCTCGCTGCGGCGGATTTCCCGCTGGAACAAACACACTGACTTTGCGAAAACACAGTCCGTAAGATTCAAACCGAAAGCCAATACGCTCGGGGAGCTTATTGAACAAGATGTTGCCGAACAGCTGTGCTTGGTGTGCTTTATTTATAGATTCCACAGATTTCCTCCGTGTAGGGTTGACCAGTGCAGAGCTTATGAGGATTGAGAGTTACAACAGACAGACATTCCTAGAGAAGGGTTAAAGAGCTCGAACTGAAACCATTTCCATCAAGTTTATGGCCGATTGCATGGCCAATTGCTCCTTGGAACAATTTTACCACGCACTTATTAGGACTGGTATCATGTGCTTCTTCTCTCTGCCTCTGGAAATGGGGAATCTCAAGGACCAGACAATAGCCGGCTTTTATGAACTGTCTTTCTCCGTCTTCTCTTTCTGCAGTCTGCTGGTCATACAGTAAACCTCGTGTCTCCACCCATAGACTGGAAGTGAAGCTTGTTTGGAGATAACCTTTATCCAAATACAGCGGGTTAAGCATAGGTGCTCTGTTCCAGCAGCACCTTGCCTCACATTCACACGAGTACACACAAGCGCGCTGCTCAAGGGTACCACAACAGCTGTTTTTGAGGGAGTGTGTTACTCATGTACCCGGGTATATAGGGTTCAATCACGTAACATACTGACTTT
Organism: Hoplostethus atlanticus; assembly: GCA_034670405.1. Taxonomy (NCBI): domain Eukaryota; kingdom Metazoa; phylum Chordata; class Actinopteri; order Trachichthyiformes; family Trachichthyidae; genus Hoplostethus; species Hoplostethus atlanticus. The sequence goes on along the minus strand of JAXDDX010000003.1, from coordinate 5,728,741 downwards.
CTAAAACAATTTTGTCACACTTGGACTTCCAGGTGAGTTTAATCCAGTGAAGTAAGAGTTCAATTCTCAATTTACAAAGTCTGTAACTTCTAGCGTGTTTCAAATGGAAACCTAACTTAGTAAACTCACTCAGTCTGTCACACAGTAGTTAAGAAAAGCAGTTACAAATATAAAAAAACACATACCACGTTACCATGGTTACAGTGTCAACAGTGTGCAGACTCTATGGGTAAGCATAACGGCAAGCAGGAAGTGTGCGAATCAATGCCGCGCGCCGCGCCACTGAGCCACGCCCCATTGGGAACGAACCTACCTATCACTGTGTCCACTCATTTTTAGTCTGTGGATTCAAACCGGCAACTTTCCAATCACAATCCCACTTCTCTAACATAGAAGTCCCCTCGCATGACAGGGAAATTTTAATTCCTGCTATAAGGATGAACTGACTTTTGTTCGTCGTGCCATAAAATTGAAATGTGAAGAAATGAAGAGATGTGTTTGATTCTAGGATGTCTTGACTCTGTTGATTGGTAACAGGCGTAGCAATCTAGCAAAAAATCGGAGGGAATTTCCCGGGAAGTCAGAGTTCATAAATAGCTTGTATCTTGTTGACCTCGACCCAGGCTTTGGAAAACTGCCATCTCATGTGTGAGGCACATCGCTCTTACAAACTTTCTTCATTGCTTCCTTGTTCAGACGTGACCTATATGCTAGATACTATTACAAATATAGTTTACAGATCAGTGGGGAGCAGCGGTTAACATCTAGGGACATCTTTCTGAGGAGCTGAGGGCTTACAGAGCAGAGCGGTGATCCAGACTGTCTTTGCTGCTCCGGGGCTTTTTCCCAGGCCAAGAGCCCCAGAAATAGAGCTTGCCCTGCTCTCCCCTGCAGTGAACCGAAGTTTCCCACTCTTCCTAAGAGCTTGGGTCCCAGTTGACTCAAACATTGCACATTACCCATACCCAGCTGAAGGCCTTTTCATGACGGTTCATATGGGTCACTGAAATGATGTGTCGATTTTGTTTTGCAATGAATGATTTTGTTTTGCGATCTGACCAAAATCAGTTTGCAGTGAGATTTTTCAAATCGACAAATGAAGACACAAACCTGTAGATAGAAAGACAAACAAGCTAAATAATAAATAAAGAGCTCAAGGTATAGGTTTATCATGTTCATAAGGTTCCTCACAATGTTTCTGCAAAGTGTCATTAATATAGGTCTTGTTCATATTGCTTGAAATCCACACTGCAAACGGCATCCATTGCATCCATTTAATCTTCATTATTATTGCATTAAATTAAGTTTTTAGTGACAAAAACGCTTTTGAATGCATACCATATGTTCACTTGTACACCCACAGGTTTGTCCATAGCAGTGCACTCTGCATATACAGCAAGATATGGAACGTAACACAACAATTCCTGTAGTTTTCTACTAAAGTTGCATGATGAAAACTTTAGTATACCAGTTTATTTATGTGTTGGCCTTGACCAGACAATGTCACTTTTAAGGAGGAGGAAACTATTCGCATTGAGTCTGAGGCTATTTTTTTTTATTCAGCAAGAAGAAACTGAAGCTCACAGCCCTTAAAGATAAGGGGTTGCTGTGAAAAAAAAGCAGGGAAAGCTATTCATGGAACTAAAATATAAATAAGACAAACTGTTAAAGTGCAATGGTCGCCTTCAACGTATCAGATGAACCAGAGGTCTTTACTTTTTAGTCATGGTCACTTTTATTATAAACCCGTATTTCAGGAAGAAAAGTGAGTCATTGTAAAGGACAAAAAAAAAAGTAAAAAAAAAAAAAAAAGAAACCTTGATTTTGTCCCAGAACACTTGAGTGCTGCTTTAAACAAACAAAGCTGCACTTCCTTTGCCTGTGCTGCCACGACCAAACTTTGTGTTTTGAAGGAGGCGTTTGTTCTTGAAGAACAGGAAAGAGTTAAACAATTAGGGGGTTACAAAATAATGGCTGAGGGTGGGTGGTCCCTAGTGATTAGTATTTATCACGGATGAGAAGAGAGCTCAGGAAAAAGGGGTTTGGATGTGGATTAGGACCCAGCGGCGGCACTGAAAAGCATTAGCAGAGGCACTCTGGGGCTAGCTAATGCTGTAATACATTTGGGTGGAGGGAGCAAGGTGGTGAGGTCATGTTAAGAGCGGGGGGAAAAAGGAAAATAAAGACTGTGATTAAAATGTGGAATGTGTGTCTATCTGTGAAGCTCGTACTGTCGTGGGAGATCCATGTTTCCATGGGCCAGCGGCTCAAATCGTGAGGGAGGATCGCACTGAGAGCACACACCCAGGAAATGGTGTCAGAATTGGCAGCTGAGAAGCATGAGGTTTTAGTCGTCAATAAAGTGAGATGGAGTGTGGAAGACGAGGGAGGAAGCAGCGAATGAGCAACACAAGCCGGGGCTGTAGAATGTAATGAATAGTGACATGATGCATGAGAACTGCCATAGTACTGGCACAGCCAGACGCCTGTCATGATGTAAACAAATGCCTTGGCTCATTCAACTACTTGGCACAAAAGTTATACGAGTGGGAACTTGGATAATAGAGCAAACGCTGCTATTTTTTGCAGCATATTCAGACCTACAGGCATCAGCCATCTTATCACTTATGGCACAGATACGGGGAGAGTGAGTTAATGGCCATCAAAGGGGAAGCACGGAGGAGGGAAGTTTAGCAATCAGCCTGGGAACAGTGGGAGGGGGGGGGCAGAGAGTAAGGGGCCAAGTAGCGATAACAGCGTGAGGCTGCAAGGACAGGTCCGTCCTGTCACAGGCTGTAGCGTGATGTTGAGCAGCTGTGCCTGAGAGAGAGAGGCTCTCTTCCTGTGTCCAAACCCACAAACGCTAGCTTCTCACTGGGAGGAGAGAGGAGTTTCTCCAAGGACAACACCCTGGCTCTCTGCGCCGGTTGAACAGAGTGTGGAGTCTTTTTCGTGTTTGCACAGCCTCCTCCTTTCTGTGTGTTTCACAACCCTTGAACGTTTTCCTGTCGAGGAGGGGGGAAGTGAAACATGTTCTTTTTCTTAAATAGGTCCTTGTCCGATTGCAAAACAGTTATTAGCACATGCCATGATATAAGAATATTCTATCAGTGTGTGTATTGTGTTTTTTATCTAGCTGACTGTGTTCAGCACGTCACTACTCCTGAATAGCGTCGTTCCCCGCTAAGCCTGATACAATTAAGTTCAATTTGTACATTTCTAACATTGTGCTGCTCATCCTTGGAGTATGTTCTCTAATCTCTGAGAGGATGGTATTCCTTTAAACCAGGAGTTCAAGGTTATGTTGAATTGGTGTCAGAGCGCAGGTTCAAATGTGCTAGGACTAAAACAAAGAGGGCTACAAACTCTTTGATTTTCCCACCTGAAGACAATCTCTATATCTTGATTAAAGCTCTTCATGAACTATCACACATACAATGGACTTTATATATATTAAACAGTGGCGCTTTATGTTAAATACTTTGTTTTATGTGATAATTGTGCAATGATTACTGAAGTAAGAGTTGACTGGGTATCTCGACTGTTTTCTTGTCATATATGAAGAGGAATTCAGTTCACTTTGGACCTCAGAGAATACCTACTAGAGTACCTTCTAGTACTAGAGTACCTTCTAGTACCCAGAGTGCCGGTTTATGAGTGAATACACTTTAAGGAAGTGAAAAAAGTAATGTTACGCAAGGATTCCTTCAACTACATTAATACCTTCAACACATTGGACACTTTCTACAATTCATCAGGACTGTGGATTATATACAATAAGGCCTCTTCTTTTCCAGAAGGATTCTCCATCCAAGCCATCTGTGGCAGAGCTGGCTGGAAGGTTCAAAGGTCGTGTTCTACCAATGCCCACCTCAAACGAGGAGGTGAAGTATCTGTCTAATCAATGGACAACAATATACAACAATACACAACAATGCAATACAACAATACACAACAATACAACAACAATACACAACAATACACAACAATACACAACACTACAAGTGTTTGGCCATGTAGAAGTCTGCGCAGTATTGTGATCATGACATTACTACATATATTGTAAACCTAATTGATTGATAGTTTATTTTTGTACAAATACGTCAAATTCAGATAACATAAGTAATACACAGCACAGGCTACTTGTGATTACAGATTTTGTTTACAGGTCTCCTTGCTTATGCTTTTAATAGAGGCCATTTCGAAGAAGACCTCCGTGTTCCCTGGAGCTGCAGAACCAAAAAGATGACAACGAGGAATCAGATGTAAGTCACTCTGTTCCTTTCCTCTCCCAAGTACTGATGCGCTGCGAATCTGGCAGTGGCATCTTCATGTAAAGGTGTACAAAGGACTATTACAAGTTACAAGTTAACTATTTTCAGTTTTCCAGTGTAATACCTAACATACAAACCACACAAATTTATCTTCACACACTGGCCAATTTGTCCCAACCTCCTCATTTGACTGACAGGTGGCTACCTTGTTCAGTTTCCAGGCAGAATCTAATTTGCTTGCCTACAACATTTAGACCAATGAACGAAACGCACCGAGGGAGTGCTCAGACACCATCACCACATACGTAACCTTGCAAAATCTGTGTTTACGTCACCCATCATGCTCATGTGTGATGGTGCATATGCTGATAAACAAGTTTAAATGCAGTTTATATGTTAGTGTTTGTGCTTCATGTTTCAATTTTTGTTTTGTCATCTCTCTGGTCTGGCTTTGTCCTCTTGCAGAAACCCAGTGTCTCGCCGAAGCCCTTTAAAATCAAGATGAAGAACTCCCCCATCATTGAGAAGCTGCAGGTTGGTTCATGCTGCAATACTTGAGCAGTGTGTGCAGAAACAACTGCTAGCATCGTCAAGGATGCGTTATCATAGGTTACAATAGTCAGGAGGCTAATATTATGAAGTATTACTGCCACCCACTGCTCAGTTGACGTTGGTGCTTGAGCTGTCCCTGTGTGAATGAAAAAGGGGGAGGGGCTTGTCCCTGTGTACTCCACAATCGGCTCAGATTGATGAGCTAATGGGATCACGGGCCACCCATCCTCTGGTTAGGACCTAAGCTCGTTCCTTAGTTAGACACTCACACAGCCGGCAGCCATGGGACAAAAGGGCTGCCGCTTCTCTTTCTTCCTCTTCTCCCCAGTCCAGGTAGGAGATGTTCTCTTCTAAACTTGCCAAGTGTTTGGGGCGCTAACTGAGGACATTTTATCGTTAAGTACTCTTGACTGAATATCACAGGTTTTCACAGCAAATGAGAGAAATTCAGGATATAATTCTGGCAGGCACAGGAGTTTTCAAAGTGTGAAGGTGACAAGTGTAAGCAGAGCAGGACAGTAATCTCCTATATGACACACGTAAACCTGTATAATGCCCTTATAGCCTTTGTGAATAGGAATATTTTAAGTTGTGATTTGATATAAATTGTATTAAACGCTTATTTATTTGTTTATTTGTTCATTTATGTTTTTAATTCTATTCCCATGTGAAACTACTCCTCAGGTAATAATAATGTTTATATGGTAGCAAGCTAGATACTCCTATGTTAAATTTAATTTGGGTTACCCTCCAAAAAAATCTGACATTTCTACTCTTATTTTACTAGTATTAGTAATAATTCCCATTGTTTTACAATTCTCACTATATTTAACTATTATTAGTGCACATTTTACAAACAAGATTGTAGTTTTCTGACTTTAGGATCTCCTTTTCTCCCTGCAGGCCAATCTGGCTTTGTCCCCCACTGCTCTGTTGCCTTCCCCTAAGAGCCCCGAGGTAAAGCTGCAGCCCACGCCGTTGTCCCCTGCCCCCCCCCTGCAGCCCCCTGAGCCCCACCCTGAGCCCCACCCTGCGACCCTCACAGCAGTCCGGTGAAGAGGAGGATCCCATCAGCTTTGAAAGTCCTCCTGAGGGCATCCCACTGCCAAGCATCAACAAGGTATGCCAATGGACTTATCACAAGCCGTGCTTTGCATCTAAAATCTAAACAGATCTGGGATAAGAGTGCAGATTTGTACCCTCGATCATGCCAATCAGGATGACTTTTTCTTCATGATTAGATTTTGAAAGCACTGTGAAGATGAGTTAGCTAGCTAGTTAGCTATGTAGGCATTTCATTATTGAGTAGGTTGGTGCTTTTTAACACTGTATAGAGCCCCCCAATGTTTGTTACAGATTGCTGTAACTCTTAGGGTGTGTTTCATATGTTACGTAGTGTAATGCATGTGGGTTGTGAGTGACTTAATTATAGCGTGAGCAGTTCTCACATTAAGGCCCCGATGCCTTTCTCACGCCATCCATCAAGTGAGCTGTGACATCACGGCCGGACACATGGCCCCTCCCTGTTGACACATGTTCCTCAGCGGGTGTTCTGTGTCTTGTGTTTAAGAAGGCCTTGGATAAGCTCGAGCAAGATGCCCCGGTAGTGCCCCAGTGCAGCAAGGGGGATTGAAGATGTAATCCCCTTAGCCTAGTTCTCCTTTAGAGTCCCAGGTACTATTTTGTGCAGTGGATATGTTTATTAGACTTCAACAATAACTTACTATCAGAACTTGCTATCATTTGTGCCATACACCCTAATCAATATGAAATATAGATTAGTAGCTATTTTGCTGCCATCTTAGAGATCTAGGTTGTGCCGAATTGTTATCTTCATCTGAGGACTGACTGCTGGCTCTTCCTCATCCTTTCCACGCAGACTCGTGCACGGCTGTCCTTCAAGAGGCGCCTGCCCACAAGACAGCACAGGAGGTCAGCCGGAGAGGAGGCTGGAGCCTTTGGGAGCAGTGTGTCCCCATGTGAACTGTACAGCCCAACGGAAAATGGGGACGGGGACCAGGTTTTTGACAGCCCGGCAGAGGAAGCGGAATATGGGCAGCCGGCCACTGAGGACAGGGACTGTGAAAAGACAGAGGACGAGGTAGCAGAGAATGATCCTCCCAACAGAGCAGATCCAGCTTACCAGGAGGGGCAGCTATCAGGGGAGCAGGTAGCAGAACAAGCCCAGACCTCAGAGGCTTTGGAGGAACGGCAACATTCAGAGTTTTGCCCTGCCGAGCCACTAGGGGGCAGCAACACCACAGTGGAGGAGATTCCTCAAGAGGCACACCAAGAAGAAGGAAATGAGAGGGTGTGAACTGTGAATGTTTACATAAAGAAAGAATCCAAATATATAAATGTTTATAAGTTATTCAATACTTTGATCAAGACAACTCTGAAAATACTCATCAGAAAGTTCAGAAATTGTTCATTTATTTTATTTCTTGGTACCTGCTCTGTTTTAAGTTGAGTTGTCATTGCCTCTGTCTCCCTCTCCTGGTCGTCTATGGGACAGGGCTAGAAACACTGGAGACTAATGGCAAGACTTTGGGTCAATGAAGACAACCTCTTGAGGCACAGAAGCAGCTGTTTTCAGAAGCAAATGTTGTTCTTGCACCTGGTCTCCATAACCAGACTTTTTATGATGAATTGCTTTACCGTCATTTAGCAGACGCTTTTATCCAAAGCGACTTACAAAAGGTGATACACTGATATGAAATATCCCCACATGGTTAACACTATGTGGGGATCGAACCCACAACCCTGAGACTGAGAGTCTCCCGCTCTACCGACTGCCCGGGCCAGAAGCTTTCTTCAGATTTGGGGCGAGTCAAAAGACTTCCATGTCAAAAGTACATGTACAGAGGTACAGAGGATTTGGGAGATACTGAGTGCTGGGTTTATGAAAAGACAAAACATTATTAAACATGATCACCTTATATGCTAGCAGATATTTAAAATGTTAAGTTCTGGCACGACACCAAAACACGCTCACTTTAGGCTAATGAAATCATGTACTTTGCTTAAATAGTTTTCTTGTGGTGTATTTTGGTCTACTTGATTCTCATCATTTCATTTTGTATACCTTAGACAGCCTTTTTCTCTCTCTAAATCACAATGCTACTGTAGAGTGGCTCTGGTCCTCAGCACAGAAATGTAAGAAAATAAAGAGCTTCCTTTATATTTAAGAGGAAATGTTACTGTAACCCTGTACTGAAACTGTTGGGTGGTGCAATCAGTATGGAAACGTTCATGATGCCAAAATCAAAATGAACTTCAAGACACAAACATTGTTGAATATCTTGATTATGTTAGGCCTATCAGTACACGCTACATGTTATGACTGCATTTTCTCTGTAGACAATTGTATGCCAAGGACAATACTGAAGACAGTATTGGTCAGATGAAGCAAATACAAGCAAGTACTTTTTAATACTACAGGGTGTTTGATGATGATGGGGCTTGTTATTGTCAAAACACAGATTTAAAACTGACTTAAATGCAAAAGTCAGCACATATTCTAGTAGCTAAGCATTAGTGACCTCAGTAAACTTTAGTATAGCTTGTGAAACTGGCTCCTTACACATGTTGACATTTCACATCTATCTGATCTTTGAAAGACACAATGCACCCTTGCTGAGGGGGTTATTGGCATGGTTTGTAAAACAAAATGAAGAACCATTATCAAGAAAAATAATGGCAAAGTGGACATATTCTCTCAATATTCAGCCTGGCATGGAAAGTAACTGTTTACATGCAACAGCAAGTGATGTGATTGCAAAAAGTAAGGATCTATAAACCTCTATAATTACTAAAAAAAAAAAAAAAGCAAGGTTAAAGGTGCATTCATTTCCTTTATGCAACCAGTAGGTACTGCAATCTATCTATCCCTTCTCTCTCTAGGTATGGTTAGCTAGCTAGCCACCCCCCCCTTACCTTAACTTACCTGCAAGTGGTACTTAATGCTAAGCTAATAGCCAATGTTACACTGTATAAAATGACCTACAGGCTACTTGTGCAGTATGTTTACTCTTTGCTTTAGCCTTGCTATAAAGCATTATGTCAGCAGAACACGTTATCCGGTCTGGGGAGAAAACTTGGGTTACAAACGGGAAGTAAGGTTGTTTGGAGGAGTCACATTTAAAGTCATGTTTTCACAATAGAGATGGGTAGCGAGCTGATTAGAGCAGAGATCCAACAGAAACATCTAGTGAAGAGGTAAAATATCACAACGCAAAATACTGTGATAATAATGCTGCTTTGTCATTTGTTTTATTGGCTTGAGAACAAGCCTTTTTATCCTTCGTAGCTACAACCGGTCACTCACTTGCAGCAACATCCTCTATCTTTGAATAGTAGAAAACTGGGTGGGGTGGACTGGGAGTGTCTTGAAAGGAGCAGGGGGATTTTTTTTCCCCAGGCCAGAGTACTGGCCCAAAAGACAGTTTTGAAAGCCAGAAAATCTAAGTAACTGGCAAAGTAATAATTTAATCATTGGTACTGATCAACAAATCCATCAACTCCCAGCAGATATGGTTATTTTGTGCTATGGCGCAGTAAAAATCGTACTTATTGCCCCTTTAAGTAAGTAACGGCGCTACAAACTACCATTTAAATAGATGGCAGGTTGTTGGATTACTTTTTTGGATTACACATCCATTTTACACATCTCGAAATAATACTTGGTAATGGTTAAATGTAACAAGTTGTGCTAACCATTTCTGCAAAGAAATGTAAAAAGTACTGGAACTACAGGATAGGTATGTAAAGCAGGTAACCTGTGAAAGCCTCTCCTTACCTCGAGGCACTTTTCCTTGGAAAGAGGCGGACCTCCACCAAGAACTTCACTAAGTTAAACAGTGGCAAAACAGTGGAAATTATCATGTATTTTCCGTTTATTTTACTGGACAAAGTATTATCAAGATGAAACCAAATGATGTGTCGTGTTATAGACAATCATGTTACATCCAATAAATATAGCCTACTATTTATTCGTCTTCTGCATGTCTCACTACCCGCATGACAGTGAACCCCCCCCACTCCTCGCGCTTCTCCCTCGACAACGCCTTCCGACGTCAGCCGCACCGAAACTTGAAGAAACTCACCTGGCCGGAGAGGAGGAAGGGCTGTGTGACCGTGAATGAAGTATTCAACTTTCATAGGACCTGTTAACATGTTAACTCGCTAGGTGACGTTTTCTGTTGAACAAGTATTGCCTGCTACTGTAACTGGGACGTCCACAGTCCCTTCGGATAGTTTAAGTCATATTTATAAAGTAATAACTTCAGTTCCGGGTTGGGATAGGCAGCCAGACGTCAATTAAAATTACTATGGGAAGCGAACCCAACATGGACATCGAGTTACAGCCCATTGAAAGGAATGACAACAACAATGACGGATCTGCATATTCACCTAATGAACGGGTGAGTTGTAGTTAATGTCGCAGGTTGTCAATCAATATACGATATATACTTAAGAGATTAAGAGTTGAGCCTGCGCTATACTAATAGATAGATAGATATATCGATCGATCGATTCAAGATTCAAGAAGTTTAATTGTCACATACACACACGAGGTGTGCAGTGAAATGCAAAGTGGCAATGCTCAGCAGAAATGTGTGGACTCCCAGGTATTTATACCTGCTCACCCTCTCCACAGTAGTCCCATTAATCCCCAATGGTGAGTACGTCCTCTGTTGTTGTGTCCTCCTAAAGTCCACAATCAGCTCCTTAGTTTTGGTGACATTCAGGAGGAGGCTGTTGTCCTGGCACCAGAGTGACAGATCAGCAACTTCCTCCAGGTAGGCCTTCTCGTCGTTGTCAGAGATCAGGCCCACCACCACTGTATCATCCGCAAACTTAATGATGGTGTTGGAGCTGAACCTGGCCACACAGTCATGTGTGTACAGGGAGTACAGTAGGGGGCTGAGGACGCAACCCTGGGGGGATCCTGTGTTCAGGGTGAGGGGGTTGGAGGTGTGTCTACCCACCCTGACCACCTGGGGCCTGGCGGTCAGGAAGTCCAGGATCCAGGCACACAGGGGGGTGTTCAGTCCCAGCTCAATCAACTGGCCAGCCAGTCTGGTGGGGACTATGGTATTGAAAGCTGAACTATAGTCAATGAACAGCAGTCTCACATAGCCCCCCTTCCGGCTGTCCAGATGAGAGAGTGTGGTGTGCAGATAGATAGATAGATAGATAGATGCTCTTTATTGTCCCCGTGGGGAAATTGCAGTTATGCAGCAGTACAGAGCAAGAGAGAGGCACACATCACTATACATTACATTACATTACATTACATTACAGTCATTTAGCAGACGCTTTTATCCAAAGCGACTTACAATAAGTGCATTCAACATAGGTAGGCAAGAAAACTACTAGTCACCAGAAATCGTAAGTGCATTTCCTTCCTAAACAAGCAACTAAGAGCAGTGTTAAGGTAAGAGTGCAATAAGTTAGCAACCTACTATATCTTAAACAAATGAGACAAATAAGAGAATCAAATAAACAAGAGCTAAGACAAATAAGTGTATCAAATAAACAAGAGCCAATAAACAAGAGCTCAGACACATAATTGACGACAAATAGGCAAGGCTAAGAGGAAGAGTCAGGGTAGTGTTTCCTGAAGAGGTGGGTTTTCAGCCTGCGGCGAAAGATGGGCAGCGACTCTGCTGTCCTGACATCAGTGGGGAGTTCATTCCACCACTGCGGGGCCAGGACAGAGAAGAGCCGTGACCGTGTAGATCGGCCGCAGGGCCCTCTGAGCGACGGGGCAACCAGTCGCCTCGAGGCAGCAGAGCGAAGTGGTCGGGCGGGGGTGTAAGGCTTGACCATAGCCTGGAGGTAAGAAGGAGCTGTTCCTTTCACTGCCCTATAGGCTAGCACCAGGGTCTTGAACTGGATGCGAGCCGCTACAGGGAGCCAGTGTAGAGAACGGAGAAGGGTAGTTGTATGGGAGAACTTGGGGCGGTTGAACACCAGACGAGCTGCAGCTTTCTGAACAAGCTCCAGAGGTCTGATGGCAAACGCCGGGGCACCAGCAAGGAGGGAGTTGCAGTAGTCCAGGCGGGAGATGACAAGAGCCTGGATGAGCACCTGCGCTGCCTTGTCAGTGAGGAAGGGGCGAATCCTCCTGATGTTGTAGAGGAGGAATCTGCAGGAGCGTGTCACTGATGCGATGTTTGCCGAGAACGACAGTTGGTCGTCCAGGGTCACATATATACAATAAACAAGTTAAGGATAAAGGTTGTATAAAATATAGATTAGATTAGATTATCCCAGAGAGGCTAAAGATTCTTTAAAACACAGTTTCAGATTTGTGAAACCTTTATTCTATTTGTGAAAATGCAAAACAGGGCCATTTCGCTGCTTTTTTCACATCTAGACCACATTGGACCAGGTCCAGATCCAAAACTACTATACCTAGACTTGTCAAATCTGGACTAGACTATCCCAGAGAGGCTAAAGATTCCTTAAAACACAGTTTCAGATTTGTGAAACCTTTATTCTATTTGTGAAAATGCAAAACAGGGACATTTCGCTGCTTTTTTCACATCTAGACCACATTGGACCAGGTCCAGATCCAAAACTACTATACCTAGACTTGTCAAATCTGGACTAGATTATCGCAGAGGGGCTAAAGATTCCTTAAAACACAGTTTTAGATTTGTGAAACCTTTATTCTATTTGTGAAAATGCAAAACAGGGACATTTCGCTGCTTTTTTCACATCTAGACCACATTGGACCAGGTCCAGATCCAAAACTACTATACCTAGACTTGTCAAATCTGGACTAGACTATCCCAGAGAGGCTAAAGATTCCTTAAAACACAGTTTCAGATTTGTGAAACCTTTATTCTATTTGTGAAAATGCAAAACAGGGACATTTCGCTGCTTTTTTCACATCTAGACCACATTGGACCAGGTCCAGATCCAAAACTACTATACCTAGACTTGTCAAATCTGGACTAGATTATCGCAGAGGGGCTAAAGATTCCTTAAAACACAGTTTTAGATTTGTGAAACCTTTATTCTATTTGTGAAAATGCAAAACAGGGACATTTCGCTGCTTTTTTCACATCTAGACCACATTGGACCAGGTCCAGATCCAAAACTACTATACCTAGACTTGTCAAATCTGGACTAGATTATCCCAGAGGGGCTAAAGATTCCTTAAAACACAGTTTCAGATTTGTGAAACCTTTATTCTATTTGCGAAAATGCAAAACAGGGACATTTCGCTGCTTTTTTCACATCTAGACCACATTGGACCAAGTCCAGATCCAAAACTACTATACCTAGACTTGTCAAATCTGGACTAGATTATCCCAGAGAGGCTAAAGATTCTTTAAAACACAGTTTCAGATTTGTGAAACCTTTATTCTATTTGTGAAAATGCAAAACAGGGACATTTCGCTGCTTTTTTCACATCTAGACCACATTGGACCAGGTCCAGATCCAAAACTACTATACCTAGACTTGTCAAATCTGGACTAGACTATCCCAGAGAGGCTAAAGATTCCTTAAAACACAGTTTCAGATTTGTGAAACCTTTATTCTATTTGTGAAAATGCAAAACAGGGACATTTTGCTGCTTTTTTCACATCTAGACCACATTGGACCAGGTCCAGATCCAAAACTACTATACCTAGACTTGTCAAATCTGGACTAGACTATCCCAGAGAGGCTAAAGATTCCTTAAAACACAGTTTCAGATTTGTGAAACCTTTATTCTATTTGTGAAAATGCAAAACAGGGACATTTTGCTGCTTTTTTCACATCTAGACCACATTGGACCAGGTCCAGATCCAAAACTACTATACCTAGACTTGTCAAATCTGGCCTAGATTATCCCAGAGGGGCTAAAGATTCCTTAAAACACAGTTTAGATTTGTGAAACCTTTATTCTATTTGTGAAAATGAAAAAAAAGGACATTTTGCTGCTTTTTTCACATCTAGACCACATTGGACCAGGTCCAGATCCAAAACCACTATACCTAGACCTGTCAAATCTGGACTATATTATCCCAGAGAGGCTAAAGATTCCTTAACACACAGTTTTAGATTTGTGAAACCTTTAATCTATTTGTGAAAATGCAATAAAGGGGACATTTCACTGCTTGTTTCACATCTAGACCACATTGGACCAGGTCCAGATCCAAAACCACAATACCTAGACTTGTCAAATCTGGACTAGATTATCCCAGAGAGGCCAGAGACACTTTAAGACACAGTTTTAGATTTGTGAAACCTTTATTCTATTTGTGAAAATGCAAAAAATAGCAATGTTGATGGCTATAAATTGAATTGACCTTGGCACATTCAGTGTATAAGTCCACGTCTCTCCATTTCATTTTCTATTGCCATGAGGATTGTGTCTTTCTCACTTCAAAACAAAAGTAGAAAAGTTATTTTTACCTTTTGAAAAACAATCAAAACATCTTCATAGATTGGTCAATTAGTTAATGTACTCTTCAAATTCTTCTTTCAAAATAATAATATTATAGGAATATTATAGGATTAGATATTATAGGATTAGAAAATGAAATGGAGAGACGTGGATTTATACACTGAATGTGCCAAGGTCAATTCAATTTATATCCATCAACATTGCTATTTTTTGCATTTTCACAAATGGAATAAAGGTTTCACAAATCTAAAACTGTGTCTTAAAGCGTCTCTGGCCTCTCTGGGATAATCTAGTCCAGATTTGACAGGTCTAGGTATAGTGGTTTTGGATCTGGACCTGGTCCAATGTGGTCTAGATGTGAAAAAAGCAGTGAAATGTCCCCTTTTTTTCATTTTCACAAATAGAATAAAGGTTTCACAGATCTGAAACTGTGTTTTAAAGAATCTTTAGTCTCTCTGGGATAATCTAGTCGAGATTTGACAGGTCTATGTACAGTGGTTTTTGTAAGAGGTGCAAAAAACGGAGGATCGTCGCTCAGCAATAAATTTCCCTTAACTTTCCCCTTAACTACCGAATCCGAAACTACGAATCCGAAACTGTGAATCCGAAACCAACTTCAGCGTCGTCTCCTTGTGCCCGTTCATCTCATCATAGAGGGGGTGGGATCGGTTCTCCAAGATGGATCTGATTTTAGACCTCATCCTCCCCTCAGCCACCTCCTCCAGGCTGTCCAGGCTCTCTCCCACGACCGAGCCAGCTTGTAGCAAAACTTTTAAATATGCAGCAGCCAACAGTTAGGCTCTACCACAGAGTCTTGTAAGTCCATACCCAGTTAGCAGACTAATATTAAAAGTGCACCCTGAAATAATGTTGATCAATGTTGTTTCAGTCAGTTAGCTCCTTTCAATCGGAGACTAAGTGGGTGGTTTCTCTCAGTTTCCTTTCTCACATATTGCACAGTTGCAGTGTTAATACAATTATATTTGAATTATTGTCTGGTTGGAAGAGGTTTTATTGCCTTTTATTAACCTGCCTGCCAATAAAGGCTTTGGCATTAAAAAAAGCGTTGACCAAGAATATCAGTTATTGCAGCTGTGTTGTAAATCGCTGTGCAAACAAGTGAACAAACATTTGAATTGGCCAGTACTGATTTTACCCAGAGAGTTCAACATTGCCATGAACTTATTCCCTCTAACTGTAACATACATCACCATCACTCTGCCCAAAAAACACCTTTTATAAGACTCTACTCTAATAATGTCTTTTACATGTTACCATTCCCTTCCACACAGAGTTTGTTGATGTTGTTGTTGATCCCCAGTATTTGATTCCTCATAGGTGACACCAGGTAATGGAGCTGTTCAGGTCTTCAGTAGTTCTAAAGCAGAAGAGGGAGTTTCGTGGGTTCCTAAACAGGTGAACTTTCAACACCCAATTATTGATAATATTTCATCATTTTTCTTGAGGGGATTGTAAAGTAAACTTGAATTGAATCAAAAAAGCTACCCAAAACAAAATTCACATATCACTGTTGTAATGTGAAAATTTCGTGCTCTAACTTAGGTTGAAGGTTTAAATGCTCCTCTGTGGGTTGAGCAATTTCCACAACCCTTGTGCTTATGAAATCCTATCAACACCCATGGATGAACTAAAAAAAATGGTCATCAAGCTGGAAACACGGCTGATTTTAGAAAGTTGGCGTTTTGGAGATGCAATGTTTTCACCCAACAGTGACGGTATTTGGTTCACTATGAACTTATTGAAAGTCTGCCATCACAGGACGCTGTGGTGAGCAGACTCAGACAGGTACAGGGATTCTCAGAAATGCGGGGTTAAAACCCCTGCCTGCATGATTGCTCAATATCCTGTTCTGAAGAATCAGTTATGAAAGTTGTGTGTTTAACTCTATATAACCCCTGTGCAAGTGTGAATAAACTCAGAACCTTGCTGACACGCAAATTGCTTGTTGTTGTCTCTTTGTTCTCCGAGCGCTCGTGCTTGACAACTTTCAATCACGGGACAGAGACACAGGACGCAGAGCCAGTGCAGAACATCAAGAGTTTCCAACACAGATATAACAGCATGCCTTTTGACTAACTTTACAGAGGAGTCATTTTTTGGTTACTTAGATCACTTTTGGTCAAACTTCTAGATATATACGTAGATACATAGATACATACTTTATTGATCCCCGGGGGGAAATTCTGGGGTTGCAGCAGCATAACAGTATCACAAGAAACAGAATGTACTAAATACTACAGTACTACTAGGTGACATAGAACCAGGATGTACAGCGGATGGATGGATGTTTACATATAAACAAGAGCAGCTTGTAAATGAGCAGCTTGTGAATGAATAGCTCTCTGAGTCCGGTACAATCAAGATCTCATAAGGAGCTTTCATGAGTACACCTCGTTTTCGCTTGGTCCCTTCTGACTCTGAGCCCTATGTCATCAAGAGACACTCTGCAAGAGAAGCTGCTGCATTGACAATAGACAAGAGGCAGACTTTGTGCACACTGTGACAGTACTCACCGCCATCCTCTGCAGTTTGTATTTTGTAATTCAGAACAGCGAGCGCTACTGTGAAATAAATCTCATTTTGATTTAAAAGGACTTCACAGATTAGGGTCTTTTTTTTCTGGTCTCTGATTTTGCTCTATTCATTCTCTTAAAATGGATCTGTCAAGGCTTTGTGGAATGACGTGGATTGTTCAGGGTGATTTTTCCCAATGTGTATGACAGCAACTCTTTGAGGCTCAGTTAAAAAGTCAAATAACATGTTGACATGTTTTTCTCAGTTCCTTGGCACTAACGGGGAGACGAACTCCTCTGGACATGCAGCCGAGGCTCAGGAACCCTTCTTACACTCAGCCAAGGACAATATCACTCATAAACAGGTTTGTAAGGCTTCAGTACAACATGTCTTTCTACAGACAGAAGACACTTTTAATATAGGAAGTCTAACTTTTCTGTTATTACATGATAACTAGCAATCATTATCCTAACTTGAGTCCTAACTCTAGTCTTACAAATGGGACAAACCACTGTTTAAATCAGTCTAGTTGTTTTCTGCAATATGTTTTTTTTTTTTTCCCATTTTGGTAAATTTACAGTGATTGTCAGTGTAATGCAGTATTGATGTATATTCACTAGATTATTTTGAATCTCACAATGCTCCTAGACTAGCTCAGTGAGCAGGATCAAGAGAGAGCTGAATGAGGTTGTCTTCTGGAGAGTCAGACTATGGATGGTCCTCGTCTTCCTCTTCCTCTTTCTCCTCATCTTTGCTGTGATTGGGATCTCAATAGCGTTGTGCTTAGGTAAAGTTTCATCATGAGTGATTCATTTCCAGAAATGTTATGTTATTAAATGTTTAATGCATACACAGAAGTCAGGAAAGATTCTTCTCAGGTTTAAATACTACCGTTCATTTAATTTAAGAATGAGTTTTTAACTTTGATCTGTAACAAGGCCGTCTCTTGTGCTCTTGAGCACACCTGTTGCGTGTTTATGGCCAAGTAAGGGTCAAAGTCCTTGATTGCATAACACTCACTCATAACATTACAACTTGGTGCACCAAGCTTGTCGATCATTTCAAAAGTCTATCTATTTCTCTTTTGAGCAGTGATCCATGAGGATGTGGACGAGAAGTATGACCCTTCTTCATTTAAAATCCCTCTGTATTTTAATGGGAGCTTCCGACTGACCAATCAGATCTTCACAGCAGAGCTTCTCACTCCTTCCAATCAGAGCCAAGCCCTCTCCACCGAACTTCAAGAAAAGGTTTGGCTCAACTTGGTTAAATCGTTCAAATGATATTTAGTTTATTATTAATTAAATTAATTGCTTATAGTACATTAATATAAAAACTGTGGCTTCATTCGTTTTTTTGGAATGTGAAGGCTTAGCAGTTGTGTCACCAGTCTCCTAGCAACCATCGTCAAGGTCCAGTGGAGAAATGTCTGGGTGCAAGTAATGGCTAAAAACATAACAGCCAAACAAGAAAAAGAGAGATATCTGAAAAAGATTGTTAGTGTAGGTCAATTCATTAACGTTATAAGTAAACGTGAATAGTCATCTTAAGCTAGATTTGTTTCCAAATTAGGGTTACTGTGACACAGGAAGCTGCCTTAGCTTGAGAAGAGTTAGCTTAGTTAACATAAACAAACATGCAGCAGCTAGCCACCACTAACACTAGTTTCTGCTAGATATGTTAGCTAGTGTGCAAATCAAATGGTTAATAACAAGACAGTGATAGTTAGTTGACCGGCTACTATGATTAGCTAGCAAAGCAATGTTAACATGAGACTACTAGCCACTACTAATGCTAGCTTAGGTAGTGTGCTAATCAGATGTGTTAACAACAACAACAACAACAACACAGTGATGGTTAGTTGACCATGGGTTACTGTTAGCTAGCTGACAAGCTGACATTATCTGAACACAAAATCGATCACATCAGTGGAAAACGACCAGTTCCCATTCAAAAACAGCACAGAAATGAACCTTGTCTGTTCCGTACTGTTGAGACGGCTGAGTCATAAGTTTAGAAACGCAGTCATTGTTGCCACGAGCTGAGGACCTCCACTATGGCCACCGGATGCGTTACATCACCTGAAAGCCCTCTAGATCTAAAAAGGGAGCCATTTTCTGTGTGTGTTTTATTTAGCTCATACTGTACAATGTGGTGCTGAGAAATTCTTTGAAGTGGCTTTACTAGCACAATAGAGCTCTCTGGGTGGTGAAAGTAGGTCACTATGAGTCACACCTATTCACTGTCATTGTCTGCCTCTGCTTATCTTTTCTGCCCCACCCAGTTGACTGACCTCTACAGCTCCTCCCCTGCTCTGGGGCGATACTTCTCCAAAGCTGAAATATATGCTTTTAGGTAAACACACATTGCACTCCAAATAGGCACTGCTCCTCATGGATCAGCGAGTACAGGCAAAATGTGTTTAGTGTCCTTAAAATGTGTTTAGCGTCCTTAGTGCTTCAATATGTTTCACTCTCCCCACAGGAATGGCTCAGTCATTGCCCAGTACCGGCTGGAGTTCCTCTTGCCTAGAGAGCATGTTCAGCTGGAGCAGTTTACATTGAGTCGGGAGGTGGTGTACAATGTTTTCAGACAGTTTCTCTACGACCAGGAGCCAGACGATCCAGGGCTGTGGTACATCGACCTAGCTTCCCTAAACATGATTTAAGAAAAGGGTGAGAAGTGTAGCTTCCCTGCTTCATAGCAGTTCAACTGCATCCGTGTACTGCAGACCACGACAGATTTTTTGGCAAAATATGACGTTGCTTCCTTTGCCGTTGTAGTTGAAGTTAGTAAGCAGTGACGTTTTTTAAGTGGGTTAAAAAGTAGCATGTGATTTGTCAGTTTCCTCATCCCTCATGACTCTTCGCTACCACGGGAAGCTCCTGCCCACAGTCATATTTCCAGTGAATATATTTTGAAATTAAGACAAATATGAGTTACTGTCTGCCATGTGGATGCTCTCATTGTTTGTTTGATGAGCGTTTCATAATCCATCTGTTCCCATTTTTTTATGCTTTGTCAGACTTTTCTCAATGGAGACAACAATGAATTCACTTGTCATAAAAAGGGACATCTGCGTACTGTCAGCCTGAGTGGGTTGACTCACCAGAGACTGCACTTACTGTATTGGGTGTTGTGTGAATACCACCTTAAGGTATTCAACGTGAACATATAGAACATGAATTACATTATATATATATATTATATGGAGATTTCAATGTATGTACTATATTTGTATGACTCCACTACATAGAACTCTTTTGTTTCATAATTTATCAAAAACTAAAACACATTTTTTGTCAAATGATATTTCTCAAATAACATTACATCATTTAAAAAAAAATGTAATGAATAATTACAAACACTGTATATTAATGCAGTATTGGAATCAATGTTAATTTCCTCACTTTCACTGTGATTTGACGTCTGAGCTCTTCCGGTCCAGACAGCTCAGTCTCAGTCGGTAGAGCTTGAGACCCTCAGTCTCAGGGGGGTCGTGGGTTAGATCCCCACATAGTGTCAGCTATCACCTTTTTAAGTCGCTTTGGACAAAAGCGTCTGCTAAATGAATGTGATGTAAAGCTCTTGTGCACAAGAAAAACTGCCTGAGTGAGATATAATTCAAATGTTTTTTAAAGGAAATATAGGTGTTTTAATAATTTTGTATATCTTTGTCATTATTCTGCTTTACAGTTTGAAACCCAAGTTATCCTGTAGAACACAATATCAGCTCTAGACAACTCTGTAGAAAAATGAGCCTGCGGGAATGACCCTTTTGGTTGAGTCTGAAAACTATACATACCATGTAAAACTATATGTGCTGTACACTATAAACTAAGCTAAACTTTATATATCACTTACAGTATTATTGGTTATTGGTAAGGAGTGTATACAGACTTTACAGATTTTGTTTTTTTAGCTTTTGTTTTTGTTGTTACAATCTTGTTAATATTTTGTGATAAAGTCATACTCAGTTTTTGTCATTTTCCAACAGCCCTCCTGATTGATCAGTAGGGGGAGTGCATGTTCTATGTGCAGGTGTTACCATGTCTTAAGGTGTCTCCCTACTCTCTCTCTCTCTCTCGCTCTCTCTCCCTCACTCTCTCCCTCTCTAGTCTCACTCATTTGTTTTGTTTTTTAAGTCTGGTGTCTGGTGGGTTTGATTCAGTTAATTCCGTTTCTGTATTCCAGACACTTTTTGTAAATAGTATGCCAGGATGTTCCACTCAGATGTATAAGATCACCTAAACATACTTTTTCAGATGTTAGTCACTGCCCAAACCATGCACAGATGATGGAGTTGGCATTTAAATGCAGGGCTTGTTGAGTTATTACATTCACTAGAACACATTTAAGGGTCGGCTAACCTCCAAACCCAGGATGGACATCGAAATAATCAACCAACCCAAGTATAGTGTGAAATACGAGATTCACTTAAGAATAGCATATGAGTCCATTTCCTGGAGTTTCAAAGAAAGAAAATTTCAGTGGATTTTCAGTTCCTTGAAGCAAAAAAACAAAACAAGAAAGAGGAAGTTTATTTACCCACAGTATTTGAAGAGGGATGTAAATAATCATGTGCAATCATGACACATGTCACATGCTGGTCAGAAGGTCAAGTTTAATCAGGAGGACAATGTCAAGCATAAAACCTAACGTGAATTTCCACATTTGCAACAACACTCACACATTGCAAACCTCAACAACAATACGCAGCAACACACCTATTCAGATGTAGATTATTGCTTACAGTATAATTTCATTTCAGATGGATATCTGGGAAGTATCTTGATTTAATTGAAAATAACACTAATAACACTAACTATAATACTCAGATTATACTTCAGTTTCTGATAACGAAGCACTAGTATTTTTAAGCCAACAATGAAATGAATAGCAAGAAATAACACTATTCACCAGTTACCATTCACATTTTGTCTGTCTGTCTATATTATTTTACTGCAAAACAGCTCAGACCCCCAATATTATGTGCACTCCCACAGCATCCCTAACACCGTAAGCCCACATGTACTGTAGCTCCCTCAAGTGGGTGACCTGGGTACCAGTCTGCTTAGGTGTGGCAAAATTAAGCATCAATTTTCCCTTCATAATGGGTTCTTTCCATTTTTAGTATTGGAATATTATTTGAAACTTTTAACTCATTCTGAATTTTTTTTAATAATTTATTTGATTCAATTTAGCTTTTGAATAAAACAGTGAACATTGTGCCTGTGTCTGATTATGGTTCTTGCTGCTTACTGCAAAAATGGCATTTCTATAATTGGCTCTATGTGTTACTTGTAGTTCAGAAAAGAAGATAAGTCAGTTTAAAGAGGAATTCCCCGTAGTCCTATCTCAGGAATCCCTTATGAGTAGAAGTCTGCGATAGTCTTGGTAGGTGGGTATATGTGAGCAGTTTTAGAGTAGAGTATTTATTTCCACATAAAAAGAAATGTACAGATTGTGCAGCTGAGATACAAAAAAACACATGGCACTTATAAAAAAAATATCATCTCTAAATATCAAAATAAAATATATACATTAAAAAGTACAAAAATAAATAATGAAACAGAAATATGTCAAACAAACATGCAACTTCATCCCCCAACTCCGCTGATATTGACCTTCAAGGCAAAGGGTTTCGATTGAAAGTTGTAATCCTCTGAGGCAAGAGATCACGATGTCCGTGCGAGTCTGATCCCAACTCTTCACTGAGTAGATGTAAGCATCAAATCCCACAACTCCAGCATAGTGCATGCCAGAGATGTCCTGACGTTCTTGGAAGACTTCAACCGTTATCCCATTAAAGGGTTATCTCTCCTTTGGGATGTCAGGAGATTTAAAGATTAAGACCGTCAATGCATGAGGCATCAGGCAGACCCGGTGCTGCCTGCACTCTACTACCACCGCCTTCACCTGCCTCTGCTTCACTGCTAGCTCTTTGCAGGAACCTGGGCACATTTTGCCTGGACGGAAAGATCACACCTCTGGAGGAGTGATGGGTGCCCACGGCTCCAACCTGGATGATATCCTGGAGGAGGACATGCACCACTGGTACAATAAGTTCATGAAGGAGTCTCCGTCGGGGCTCATCACGCTGTTCGAGCTCAAGAGTATGCTGGAAATGAACGGTATGACAGAGGAGGCCAGCAGCTATGTGGATCAGGTCTTCCTCACCTTTGACATGGACGGGGTAAGACATTGCAAACACCTAGAATTCCCTTTCTGATGATTGAATGACTCAGATAACTGATAGCGGGTCAGTTTCTTGGTGACTGTATGATGCTTGTAGCTTGTATTATGTTCAATAATTCAATTCTCTGCTCAGCTGATTTCTAAGTGTTATAAACTGTAGCTGATTGCAATGGACAGAAACTTTGAAATTAATGAAAAAATTTAACAGTAGTGAAAGATGACTGAGAAATGGGATCTATTGGAGATCTCTGACATGTTGGAAGGGCTCAACAGTGGTTAAAGAGACCCCTGAACTAAACTAAGCCTAAACTAAAAGATTAGAAATTGCACATTATAGTCTTATGATTTATGTGTAACTTACTGTTCCAATCTTCTCATAATTGCATTCCCCTTAAAGATGCTACTACAATGAACAGCCCGCTGCGTAGAATAGTCAAATCTCTTTTGCTTGATTTCAAAAGATGGACTCTACTGTTGGTGTTCACGTTGCAGTAAGAGCATATAGGCATTTATAGCCATTGCCCTAATTGTCTCTTTCATCTCTCCTTTGACAGGATGGATATATAGACTTTGTTGAATATATTGCGGCAATAAGTCTATTATTGAAAGGTGAAATAAACCAGAAACTAAAATGGTACTTCAAGCTCTTTGATCAAGATGGAAATGGAAAAATCGACAAGGATGAATTGGAGACCATATTTAAGGTAGATTTTCTTTCTTTTCTCACTATTCCCTGATTTATAAAGCGTGACTCTGGAAGGGGAGTAGAAAAGAGTTTACCTGGCTATGAACTAGACATGGACACGTAATCCAGGGGCCGCTCACCTAATCCTAAAAACTAAATATAGCTTCCTCTATAACCTAATTCACTGACTAATGGAATTACACAGCATTCGCCTCAGATATTACATGACATCTTTTGACCTAGTCGCCACATTACTTTATTTTCTTTATTTAATCGATTGTTGTTTTCCACCAAGTCTCTATTGCCAAGTCAAAGCATGTCTTCAGTGTCCTCCTGTTCAGTTCACTTCAGACATCTTCAAACACATAGAGGGGAATCAGTAAAATATATTTATTATTAATAATAGTTGTAGTAGTAGTAGTAACAGGTTTAGTATCCATTCAATCCATTATTTAGTCTCCTAGTTAGTCAGCAGGCCCAAAGCTAGAAGTGGTGAGAACATTGTGGATGTCGTTATAGGAAGTTGTTAGTCCTTTTTCTGATTAACCAAATCAACTGAATAAACTTTCAGGCCATTCAAGATATCACCAGGAGTTACGACATTCCTCCGGAGGAGATAGTGACTCTTATATATGAGAAGATCGATGTTAATGGAGAAGGTAAGGACAATCTTAGGTCTAAGGACCGTTACCATTGCCAGGCATGTAAAGTCATACCCAGGTGCTTCTGGTTTTTAGAATGAAGTATTGTACTGATGGGAATGAATTTGCTGGCAAAGAGGTGTTGAACGAACAATTCTGTAATGTCTGATTTGTCCCATATAAATAATAGAAGGTCCCAAACTTTTAACATGTGATTATTGATCTTTGATCTTTCCTCAGGTGAGCTGACACTGGAGGAGTTCATCAGCGGAGCAAAGGGGCATCCTGATATCATGGAAATGCTCACCAAAATGATGGATCTCACCACTGTCCTGGAAATCATTGTCCATGGCCAACAGAAAAAAGCTGTAAAAATGAAATGAAAATGAGTTGGACTGTATAGAGAGTTGAGACGATCATTTACAATCCAAAGGTAATCGTGGATTTTAAGACCAAACAATGTTGAGTAAAGAGTGTAAGTGCTTGATGAGAGACAAGTCCCACCTCTCAATCAGCACAAGCTGAATTGGTTTGGGTTGGGGGGGGGGTTGATGAGGAGTCCTAAACACTTGTTTGCCAATATCATCTCTCTGCATGTCACCCGAGGGAAGAGGAGAATTCATCTTCTTCCCTCTGCTGGTGCTCTCACATTTCCAGTATTTGTTAAGGTTTCAAACACTTCAACAGGTGATGTGTTCTAGTCTCAGTGAGAGGAGGCCCGTCTGCTTCTGCGTTCCCATCAAGGTATGAGCAGATGACACAAACTACCTACAAGGTGGAAAAATCACTTTGAGCTACTTGTTGACCGTTAAATGCTGTATGGGGTTCTTGGATTGCAGAACAAGTGACAGGCAGAGTGGGGAACTTTAGTCTACAATGTCGTGGACACATTTCTGATTCTTTGTGTTCATATTTGTATTCTAGATGCAATTGGTCCAGTCAAAGATGTTGACTCACAGTTGTCTGACTCATTGGTTATCTCTCAAAACAATATCTTCACAACAAAAGCATAGGTCAACTCCTATTCCAAATGGGAACTAAATTATATTCTGTCACAATTATTTTCCATTTTATGGATGATTACATGAAACACTCTCGTGCAATGATTTTATTATTTTTTTTATCTTGTTTTATGTTGTTTGAAATTTGCTTGACAACTTCACTGTAGGTTGTATAAAAATTGAGTGGTAACCATGGAATGATTGTAAAATGTTTGCTATCATGTACATATACATGAGTTTTGACTATTTGCTTTATAAATGTTGCCTTAACCATCAATACAGTCTTTTTATATAAAACGTTTCCTTGCATTATTTTTTTCAAAGAAGAATAAGTAGCATCGTGAATTTCTAACAGTATTCATCACCATGGCGTGATGATTTACTGTATGGTTCTTTCATTTATCTCCAGAATAAGATACAGAAGTATACTTACAGAAGTATACTTGAGCAAAAATAATACATCATGTTGTTGCATCCTCCAAAATGGTATTTGTTTTTTCCCATCATACAGGGATAGCACAATATTTATTTGTGCATGTTTCATTTTTTTTGTATCACATAATTCTTGTGTTAAACAGATGGGGAAAAGGCAATTAGGGTGTTTTTTTTTAAATCACAGCATTTTGAAGCATCATTGGCTGTCGGTCAATCAATGTATAACGAAGGCAAGGTTTGGAAACTCGCCACTTGGCATTGTTCAAGGGCACCACCTTGTGAGTATAACAACTAAAGTGATTCAATCAGGTGATGAATTGGATGTGCTGGGAACAGATCTGGTGGAGGCAAGTAAGCTCAGTTGCACAACATCTGAAGGTTGCACAACCTTCCAGTGCACATGTTCCTTGTGATTAAATACCAACAGTGTATCGGTGTACGTGTGAACAAAATCAGTGCATAATACTTCTTTAACTCCCACAATAAATCATGACTGTGAGGGCCTCATTCATTGTGGCAGTAATGTAGCTTATTTGATACATTTGATACCAAATGAGACAGCATGCACCAATAAATAAAATAAAATAAATAAATAATACATTAAACAGCCTACCATTTTACTTAGGCTACATGGCTTGTGACAATTTGTGTTTAGGTATTAGGCCCAATACATCATTCTATTATACAGTTCAATGGCTGATTTCTATTTTTAATATCAAAACAGATCTCAAACGATAAAGGCCGATCCATAATGCCCATAACAACTAGGATACTTCAAACCCTAAATATACATTGTTGTATGAAGGTATGATTTAAATCCTACCTGTTGCCCTATTCTAGCAAAAAACCTAAGTTGTGTTCTTAAGTGAGATGAGATTTTGCATTTTGGATATGTGCAATGTGTCGCTTGGCTCCTCGGCTGAACTCGTCTGCCAAAGGACTGGATGTCTCTGCAGAATATTAATTTCCATTTGTGCAGAAAATTTCAGAGCATTTCACACACATGAAAGGAATTGACCATCAACATCATTTAGGGGGAAACATAAAGAATCTGGACGCAGTAGTGCTTTAGAAAATTATTATTAAATCAGGGCCGATCTAAAGATTTTTTTATATTTTCTTTTTAATTTGGAGATTGATACGAACTCAGCAAGTTCATTTTACCTTTGAAATATTATGTGCAAACAGACAAGAAAACAAGTACATGTACTAGCAGTACATGGAAGACAAACAAAGCTGTACCTGGCTTAACACCAAGTTCACCCCATCAGCTCACATTTGAACTTGAGTGAATCGACAGTAACCCCCGTTATACTGACGTTCTTAGAGTGCGTGGTTAATGATTAAACAGAGCATGGAACTGGTGGACGCTGGTCAGACAGTTACAAACTCAAAGAAATTGAAGGTTGTGAAAATCAAATACAGATAAGAGAATTTGACTCAATAAAGCACTCAAGTTTCTAAATATGTCAGACCACCCAATTGCACAACTGTACTGATCAACCCACCTCAGGCATATCGTATAAATTCACCAGTGTCTCTCCTCATGGCTTTGCACTGCACTCTCCTACGGCGCCGCCACAGCACAGGAACAGCCAACCAAATCCAACTGGAACCATGCAGTCTGCCGAGGCCAAATTCAACAAAAGCAGCCTGCTCTTGACTGTGAGGCGATACAACTCAGCCGTTAGAGAGATGGAGCAGACCATTCTCCTGCCAAGCCTTCTGCGCGACGTGCCCTCCGAGGAGCTATGGGACTGTGAAGCAGCAGAGGAGTCCTGCAAAGACTTGTATGAGAACTACCTGATGCTTAAGGCCATAAGAACCACAGTGGAGTGCGGCCTCGTTGCCCTGGACGACAGCAACACCAAGACCCACACAGCTCTGAACGAGACGCTGGAGCCCCTCCTGGAGACGGATCCAGAAACCCTCTTCCAATTCCACCTGCACGGACTGTTTTCTGTGATGAGCAACCTCACCAAGAAGACTCTTACACTTACAGATAAATATATGGACATCATCGGAGTGGCAAATTAGAAGTCAGATGTGTGGATGTCAAGCAAAATCTTTGGTGTTTGAATACATAAAGTAATGTTGAAAACTAACCAAACATCTCAAATGTCAAACTGTTTACATGTGGTAACCCCATGCTTCTGACTTGATGAAATGGAATAAAAGTGCTTTGCCAAAGTTGATCATTTGTACCTTTTGAGATAATGATATGATATAATGACACTGTTCAATGTGGCAACAGATCAGTGCTTGGTTGGGTTTAACATAAAAAAAACACAGCAGTCCCGAATGAATGTATTGTCTAAAATACTGACCCATTTTATGTGTGGAAAATTCAGTTGAAACAAAAAGATTTCAATTTTTTCAAGTTTATTTATTATATACATAACTATATTCCACACAATATGTGACAGAACGCTTTC
Source organism: Hoplostethus atlanticus (assembly GCA_034670405.1). NCBI lineage: Eukaryota > Metazoa > Chordata > Actinopteri > Trachichthyiformes > Trachichthyidae > Hoplostethus > Hoplostethus atlanticus. The sequence continues at coordinate 5,700,576 of JAXDDX010000003.1, read as the reverse complement.
ACAAAAAGGACCACAGACAGATGGCAGTCTGCAAAAGATTCTCTCTTTTCCACCTCGCCAAAGCTTAGCGCACAGGATGGAAAGGCTCCACAATCTCTGCAAAGGTCTTTTTTTCTGGTGAGATAAAAGGAAAACAGAATACAACTGCATTACACACAAACATTGGCCAATACATTTTAACTTTGAATTACTCTCTAGCCCTACAGATGTACCAAAGCACTTCATACAACACTGAAATCATGGCACAGACAATTGGGGTTCCTTTCAAGATTGAGGTCTTGATCTGATCAATATGTGATGTATTCTGATAGTGGTAGGGCAATATATATAATGCTATAGCTTAAGATCACCCCTCTCAACAGCAAATATTGCAATATATGAAATCACAGTGAGTCTACAACATAGTGTGTAGGTGTGTATTTGAATAATATCCTTTCATTTTTAAACTTCTTTCTAAAATGTCCCAAAAATGTCAAGACCTGGAAATGATCAAATTCACTTTCTATACTTTCCAGACCTGTGAAGGAACCCTGGGACCTTGAAGAGGCACATGATTAGACAATATTGTCTTGGACAAAACAAATTTATGGTTAAGTCTGCTGAGCTCTCAACATGCTCTATCCATTTTTGCACATTAAGAAGCCAGATTTGTAAAAGGTGACCATTGTTGGGTGCACTGCCTTAGCAATCTGTAATTAATATCAACCATTCCCAACTTGACCCTTTACAGCAGAGGTGGGAAATCATGTGCCATGGAGGGCATGCAGGTTTTCACTCCAACCAAAGCCTACACCAGTTGATTTCACTGATTAGTCACTCCTCTCTGGTTGAAGGTGTGTTAATCAGTGAAATCACCTGGTGTAGTCTTTGGTTGGAGTGAAAACCTGCATACTCTCACCCGTCCATGGCACATGATTGCCCACCCCTGCTTTACAGTGTGTTGCATCATGAATGGGTATGGTCTTATAAATAAATGATTCATATGATCTGCTCAGAGCACTGCAACTTTCCATGCCAAAACATCATCAAACAGGATTAAACTTTAATGATGTCTAATGGGAAATTATGTCATTGTAAAAACAAAATAATAAAAATAAAAATATGTACAATATTAAAATATACCAAATATACCAGCTTTACAACTTGTATACAGGATGTGCAAAATGTGCATCACCACATTAGCAGGTTTACAGAAAGACATTTATGAAAAGAACATGTCTAGACATGCAATATGATATGAATGTGAATCTAATTGGATTCATGATTTTGCAATAGAGGGCTTGTTTGGGTGGAGCGGGTAAGACTTTGTTGTGTTGTTGATGGGTCGTTGAGTATCATCATTTATCAAAAAAATAAAATAAAAACTACTTACCCTTCATTGCAAATTCCTGTGGGTGGAGTTTAACATACTCGTTCATGTCCCGATCAAGTCTGGCATAGGTATAATTTTCATATTTCGTAATATGGTAGCCAATGAACCAACCAATCGTTGCAAGCAGGAATTGCCGGTGGACACCTAAAAAAAACAGGAAAACTGTAAATGGCAGACAGTGTGGAGTGTTTTAAGCATACTTCACAACACATGTCAAATCTACAACACTCAAAGCACAATCAAACCAATTATTTGAAGCCTCCCAGAACTTTCATTAAGCCTACATAGACTCACATGGGTCAGAATCAATGCAAGCTTGCTCCTTACACTTCTCAGTATTTGGAGGAAACAGTGTATCTGACGGTTTAATAAAGCTAAATTTACTTTTAAGATTTTTTTTTTTATCCTATCTGGAACTGAATTTAAGGCCAGTTTAAAAACCAAACAAAATAAATCTGGCAAAAAACATTCTTGATTGAACACAGGTAATCAACCATATCACTATAAATGAACAGTATAAGAAAAATGACACTAGGAAATTAATTGTTAAGGTATATTAAGTACAATTGTGTTTAGTAGAGCAGATATGATGCATATTGTACTAATAACCCTGTTCTGTATTAATGTAAGACTGGACATGCAGTGCATAGATTTTAAGGACCTGCAGATAGGGTAACCACACACCCACACACAATAACATTGATGTGTCAGATGTGTTTCTGCTGCCCCATAACATGACCATAACAAACCATACCACGTTATGTGTTGACTTCAGGGTAGCGGTGTCATGACAGGGGAGGTCGTCGAGGCCAAAAGCTCGCACATTTTTAATTAGAAGATACATACGCTTGACAGAAGTGTGTACCATAGATGCAGGAGAGGGGAAGCTAACATGCTAACCTGATTTTAGCGGCGGCCTGCGGTTAATGGCATTTTGAAGCATCGCCGAGCACCAGCCTACGCCAGCGAGCCATACGGAGTTCCTGTTCACAATTCCCGGTGGACAGAGAACCTTTGCCTCGTCTGGTACGAACCCCATGGCGAGAATTTCCCCCGATCCGAAGATTTACCTGACTTGCCAAATGCCTTCTTCTGAGCTATCACCTCTCATAGGAAGTCAAGGGCATAGTGTGCAACCTAATAAGACAGCCGGGCAAAAAAAACACAACAGACGCCTGTAGTTCCGCTCTAATTTTCACTAGTGCTGGTTTTGTCTCCTAGCAACCAGCAAGAGTGGGGAGTTATTATTTTGCGACACGTTTGAGGAAACATTAACATGAAAAACTAGAAAATAATTTCCCAGCAAAATATGTGGACTAGCTGTAAGCAACTGGACAAGTAGTAATAGTAGTAGTAGTACTAGTACTAGTCGTAGGTAGTAGTACTAACGTTAGTATCAGTAGTAGTAGCAGTAACTGCGGTCAACCAGCAGTAATAGCAGTAACTTATAAGTAGCTAACGTTATCAGTAGTAGTAGTTGTAGTAGTAGTTGCAATATCAGTAGTAGTATTTGTAGTGTAGTAGTAACAGCTGTAGTAGTGGTAATAGTAGAAGTGGTGGTACTAGCAGTAGTATCAATATCAGCAGTAGTAGCATCAGCAGCAGTATTAGTAACGTTAGTAGTAGTAGTAGTGTGTCTGTGGTACTCAATAGCAAGTTTATAGTGACCTTATCATATTGTATTGTATTTTTATCCTTAATGTATCGCTATAGTACACCTATATGGACTTTAGATTTTGATATGTTTATAGTAGCGTTATACTTATCTGTGATTTATGTATAGAATAGTAACATTTATTATAGGATTACTATCGGGTATATATTTAACAATTCTAAATTAAATTAGAAAATTCGTGTTTTTCGCAATCATATGAATGTTATTCGTCTTTAAATATTTATTCATATGAAATTTCACATTTTTGAGAGCGCCTCACATCACGGACTGATGACATCATTGGAAGTGCAGTCCTCGGTAGCGAGACGAGCTGCTGAGCTGCTGAGGATAGAGGAATATGCCCAACCCAGCAGTTGCTTTGCCCATTTGATGACTTGACCTATGCATATCAAGTAGTTTTAAGTCGGGGGATATCCCCGGGTTTTTGGTAAGTACAATTTATTTTCAAGTTCGATCCTTAAGGCTGACGTTGATGTTTTCCTCCTGTATCTTCTGTTAGTGCCAAAATGGCTAGTCACACGGTAGCTTTCCTAGTTGCTACTGTTGCTAGCTTCGACCTTATTCCACCCAGATTGACACGAAACATTCCTGTGAAGAAATGTCTCAAATTATCTCTGATCATCGCAGCATGAAAGGACACGATGCAGCGACTTTGCATTACAGAACAAGACGAAAGGGCGAAGACGAAAATGCGACACGGAATGAAAATGTACAGTGATTGCACGCGCTTTCAGTTGACGTTAGCTGTAAAACATGATTTATTTAATATTATCGTCAGTCAATAATATACCATATTTTGCCAGCTGCAGCTAGGTCGAGTAGTTCAAATGTGTTTTAGAATGGGGATATTAGCGTCTTATTTAGTTATTAGTTAGGCCCAGATGTCCGTGTAGATTTATACTGTTGCAGAGAATATAATTGAATTTTATGAATCATGTGCACAGCTATTCAAAAAAAAACCCTGTGCTGTGTCTGTTGTTGACGTGAAGCGCTGACAGTCACTGAAAAGAGCCATTATATAACTTTGCGATACACTTTGCACGGTATTCTCTGCAACAATGTTTTGAGCGCCCATGGCTCCGTGATTCCTCCAAAGTGATGCACAGCCCCCTAAACACCCCTGCTCTCTGCTTGTAGGCCTACTGAAGCCTCCAACGAGGACAACATGTCACGTTTATTAACATGTATTGCATGTCAGTACCAACTTCAAGTGTAACAAGTGATTACCTAAAATGAATAGCACATTGATAATAGAGCCCACTTATTTGGAGTGTACAGTGTATGTCAGGATGCTTAACTATGAAAAGTAGTACCTGTTGATGAGTAACCTTTTCCAGTATTCTGCATTTGTAAACAAATTGGGAGGCATTTTTTTCTCCAACATAAGTGCACTTCAAAAGCAAGGATGTTATGCTGTATTCCAGTTTTGAATGAGCAGATAATTGGGAAGTACTTTCCGTAAAGTAGTGAAAAACTAACCAGCTTGTCTTGCAACATGAGTGCTGGCAAAGTTCAAACTTTGATATGGAATATTGACTTCAGGTTTGATTTTACTGTGTTGAAATTGTTGGGTTGCATGTTTCACATAGCCTATGCATGTACTTAATAAAGTAAGTATTAGTATTTAATGGTAAATTTAAAATGGGTAGTTGTCACTGATGGATTTTATGTCCTACAATTTACTAAATGATACCACAATAAAGGTTCCTAGTAAGGTTTACAAAATTACTTTGATCGAAATTAAAAGTATTTCCTTTCAAATCTGCCAGTATCTTCACATGCTTTAATTTAAAAAACAACTAAGGGGACAGTAATTGTACTACATAAAAGACAACTCTAAAATTCTAAAACCTCACAACTCTGACCTCCTAACAGTCAAACACACATTTTCTCCATCTTCTTCACAAACACAAACACGCTCACCCTCACACTCACTCCCACTCACTACCATACTCTCACTTTCCTAATAATATCATTATCATTTCTTCCACAAGGGCTCTTATAAATTATTGTTTTGATTGATTGTATTGATTTCTGACTTACATTTTGCTGTTTTGGTAACGTTGAATTTTGACATAATTTGTATCTTCATCGTCTTGATCTATTTTCTCTATTTTTCTTTTTGTCTCACCCTGACAGATGATTTCTTTATCTCTTAAAGTTTTCAATGACATCAGCGCATTTGTGCAAATAAACTAAACCTAAACTCAAGAACTGCATACTAGCAGAGGTAGTTTAGATTGTTTTAGCCTCTGATATGCCTCTGATATGCTTTTCACTACAATGACTATAAAATAATTACACACATTTAAAATGACTATATCTAAAAACACATGAACCTCAGGGCCTATTTTTTTATTTTAGTAGTACCAACATGCCCTTGAGACCAATTTATTCAGAGTAGTTGAGAGTTGATTTGGTATTAACTAACTAACTAACTGTTAAATTAATTTTCTCCTTTTTATTTTCCCCAGTTTAGCATGAGCATGGAAGATTATGACTACCTGTTCAAAATAGTTCTGATAGGAAATGCTGGAGTTGGGAAGACATGTCTTGTCCGACGCTTTACTCAGGTTTGTATAGGTGCTGTGCTTATGAGTTTTGAGATATTGAATTACAAAGGATTACAAAGTATTAGACTACTTTTCTATGTTTTCAGGGCCTTTTCCCACCTGGACAAGGGGCTACTATTGGAGTTGATTTCATGATTAAAACTGTGGAGATCAAAGGGGAAAAGGTCAAGGTAGAAAGAGTTTCAAATTACCCTTAAAAAAGCATGCTCCTTATATGTTGAAAGAACAGCATGGATGGACAAATGACCATTTCAAACATTTGTTTTACAGCTGCAAATATGGGACACAGCTGGACAAGAGAGATTTCGCTCCATTACTCAGAGTTATTACCGTAGTGCCAATGCTCTCATCCTTACTTATGACATTACCTGTGAGGACTCCTTCAGGTGCCTTCCAGAGTGGTTGAGGGAGATTGAGCAGTACGCTAACAACCAAGTGGTGACTATATTAGTCGGTGAGAAAGCATTAGCCTACTTTCTACTTCAACATTTTATCATGCTAATGGTGCGTTATGAGTAAAACACAGCGCAACCTATATTTTTCATATTAGTGTCCTAGTTTTCTGAGCCCACTCAAACCAGACCATTACCTTATTAGAAGCAGCTGTTGGCTAGGCTCACAAAACACAAAGCCAGTTTTGTCTTTATCAAGACATACTTTATTATCCCACTCTAGGGAAATTCTTGTGGTTATTGAAAACATAAAAAAACACAGACAAACAGACATTTTTTGTTGGGAAAAAAATCGGTCACACACCCCCACACATGTACACATCCTCGCTTACATCTATCCCACACACAAACACACACCGTTGTTAAGACAATGCATGCTGTCATGGGAGAAGCCAAAGACTTGTTTGTTATGTTGACAGATGATATGTGCATTCCTCACAGGTAATAAAATCGATCTGGCCGAGAAGAGAGAGGTTCTCAGACAGAGGGCTGAAGACTTTGCCGAGGCTCAAAGCATGCTGTATCTGGAGACCTCAGCCAAAGAGTCCGACAATGTCGAGAAGCTCTTCCTTGATCTGGCCTGCGAACTAATTCGAGAGGCCAAACAGAACACGCTGGATAACAATGACACTGCCCCAATGCCTGGCGAGGGTAAAACCATTACTTACTTGACCTGCTGCAGCCTCAATTAGAGAGAGCTCAGCCTTATGGCCGTGGTAACTAGGTAGCCATCAATTCTAGAGGGCAGAGCCTCATGCCTACGTCCTTTTGATCTGGCGTAAGGCCACTTCTTAGTCCCATCACTTTTAGTCCCATGCCTTTTTAACCTTCAACTGTACAAGGGAGTCAATCAACCTTCGTTTGGCCTTTCAGGAACAAGTATGTTCAGAGGAAACCGTTTAAGCTGCTGCCATTATGGAGAATTTTGTCCTCAATGCAACAGGATGCAAAACACATCTGGCTTTGTTTGCTGCCTGATGCATCCAGGAACTCTTTAATATGTTTAAGAAGCTCACTGAAGTTGTGTAGGGCTCTATTTTGTCCTGTTCATGGTGAAATGGCAGTAATTCCTTGTCGTTTGCTTTTTAAGGTTTAATTTTCATGAAAACTCAACATTCACCAGCAGTATTATGTGAGTAAAAAGCTCTACCAGCTATTTTGTTACAGACTCAATATAGCTAACCACATGCTTCATAATCATCGGTGAAGGTTATCATTTAATGGTAACCATAAGTTTACATACTACTGTATGTACTATGTATGTATTACATACTACTGTATGTAAACTTATGGTTACCATTAAATGATGTTTTAGCGATTACAGAGTCTAATCAACAGGACTTGCAACTTAACCTAAAGTCTGTTGCACAATCATTTTAATTCCCACCTCAGTTCCTTCAATTGCATACAACGGATGACGTTTTTGACCTTCATAACAATTTGATTTTTCTTGAGTGATCGTTTGACCTGTATGTGTCATTGCAAACTGTGAAATATTTCTTTCCAATAGAACATTTTTACTTGCTGCTAAAATACATATGTTTTCATGTCAGATAACAAACTGAAATACTTATAAAAATACTACATGGAAGCAGTATTCTGTGATGTCATTAACAACGTAGGCCCTTTTTGAGCATATTTGTAGTACTTGCAATAACAAGTCAGTTGATACAGTATGAAACAGTTCTCTTGAATTGTCAGCTCAGATCAGTAGGAATTATTAAATATATAATTTAATCAATTGACATTTTTATTCAATTACCATCTGTTTATTTTACCAATTGTAGTGTAAAGTGCTGCCTTCGTTGTTGCCGCCTAGCCATGAAATTATATCACTTTTTGTTTGTTTGAATGGTTATGTTCATGTAGTTTTGTGTACGACTTGTATTTGTATTTCATGTTTTTTTCATGAAATTTCTTGATTGTCCAGCATGTTCTGCCATAATTTCTAGTGTCTGACTTGTATCTTCTATATTCTTGCCATAATTGTAATGTACTGTATTGCACAATGCCATATACTGCACACTTATTTTTTGTGTTATATTTTGTCTTTTGTTGTACAGACTTGTAGTTGATCTTGGCACTTTGCTTTTATATTATACTGTTCATTTTGTTTTCAATAATCCCTTTGTAAAGCTGGCCAACAAGTATTTTATTTTGCCTTTTACCATAGATTAAACAGTAATTACTCATTGTTAATCCCTTGCATCTTTTTCAAGACATTATGGGAAGTACAAAGGAAAACACTATTGGGATATTGTATTTCTTATACTTTATGTGTTCAAAGTAATCCCTAAATTTACTCTGTATAACATTAAATAATTACACTAATTATCTCATGGTCTTGGTCACATTTTATTATTCCTTATCTCACCTATGTGATTGCGATTTACTAGACATTTAAAAAAGAAATACTTTTCAGATGATACTAACTGGTCAAAACTAGATGTTGACTGTAGTTTTTACTAGTCTCTTATAATGGTGATAGTATAAAAATGAATTTTAAAAAATGACTTGTTCGGCAGGAACTAGTAACAATGGAACATTAACTAGTAAAGTGTGGAATAGCAACATTTATCTAATACATAGTTACTGGTAACTAACTAGGAACTTGTACAATTGGATTATACTCTGTATATGCTGCTTGCCCAGCGTATCTATTGCACGCCAGACCGTCCTGTTAGAGGGATCCCTCTCTGAGTAGCCCCTCACGAGGTTTCTTCCATTTTTTCCCTAAAAGGTTTTGTGGGAGTTTTTCCTTGTCCTCTGTGAGGGTCCAAGGCTGGGGGATGTCCTGTACTAACCATTTACTGTTTCACACGTTAGACACTGTGAAGTCCTTAGGGACTGTAACAGTGATTAAGGGCTATACAAATAAATGTGATTTGGTTTGATTTGGTTAGAGAGTAGTTAATTAAAATAGTGACTAGTGAGGAATGAAAAATACTAGTAAGAATTATCAGTCACTAGTACCTTAAATGTATTAAGTAGTGACTAGTAGCTGACAGAATAGTGAATAATAACAAAAAAATAAGTCCTAGTGGCTACTTGTTTGTGACTGGTGCAATTTAACTAGCTAATAGTGACTAAAAACGAGTAGTGGTGGCAATTTTGAGTGACTAGTCCCTTTAACTGGCGGATTAGTGACAACCGACTAAAAAATAAGTAGCCTACTAGTGGTTATTTTTAGTGACTTGTGCCTTTTAACTGGCAGAATAGTAACTAGTGACTAAAAATAACTAGCGGCTATTTTATAGTGACTAGTGCATTTTATGACATGACAAAGTGGCCTGCCATACAGTGCTGAGCACACACATACAACCGCGTGGACATCCAGAACTCAAAGTCCCGTCAGCCCTTGCGCGTCTATTTACAGTAGGCTCCTTCTGTCAGCCGCCTGTGCTCTATCAGATCCAGGTCGTTTATAAGACGATCAAGTACAGTTGAATTAAAGTTGACAAAGCCGCGGGACGGTGGGACCGGTGCGTGTTGCACAGAGAGACCCTCGGCTGCTGAATCCAGGTCAGGGGCTGTGCGACACACCCCTCTCGGTGCTTTGCTGACAAGCAATTCTCACTTCCTCTCAGGAGAAACAAGACAGGTCTCCTCTTCCCTTCGCAAGGACTATGCGACCTCATTGTGCGAGGATCAGTTGGTGAAGGGCCGGTAACAGCTACGGTACCAGCAGCGGTGATGAAGTCTGTCTGCAGGACGGTGGTTCTGGAGAGAGCCGCGGCGACGCTCATTCTAACGTTGGGTCTCGGTTGTTTACACGTGATCGCGCTTAAATCACAACTTTTCACCAGGTTCGGCGCGCCCGATTACTCCACCGACAACCCCATCATCAGCTATAAAACATTTTACTTTGACCAGCAGGTGAGTTTAAAATACCTCTCGAGATTACAACTTCCCAACATGGCACGAGTCTTTTAAGAAATGCAATGGTTACAGTTATGATTGGCATGAAGTGGTTCCTTTCTTTCTCTTTCAGTTCATTTTTTTGGTTCTCTTTTGGCACCCTGTGCAACGTTGACATACAGTATGTTATATAGGTCGCATTTAGGGCTCTAGTGGAGGGTAAACACACATGCATCTCAGTTTACTTCTATTTTTAGCCTGACATAAAGTTTTATTATGTATATTAATAGTATACATCTTAAGAAGTAGCATCAACCTAATGTAGGTAAGTTGAACTGAGGGTTGGGTCTTCTAAAGAAAAAAAAAAGTAATGCATTTCTGAAATTATAAATTATTTTTGTTTATTAGTGGCTGTTTGCCTCATGATGATTACTGACTGCAGTCAAAGTTTATTTGCCTTTATATGCCTCTACATCACAAGCTGCATTGTTTGCTGTGTACTCATAACTACACCACTTACTCTTTCTTTCATTTTCCTTAATTCTGTAGAAGTCATTCATGTGTTGTGCCTGCATACAATAGGTGTTTCACTCCAGCTTCCTGTAGTGAGGGAAAACCACCACAATTGGCTCTGTTCCTGCCAGCAGAAGTACAACTGTCCCTCCTGGCTCCTTGCCTAAATAGGTCTCCAGGGTCCAGTGAATCTGAAACGCTGTACCTCAGGGGGGTGCAGGAGCTTTTATTTTTTTATTTTTTCATTTTTTAAAAATATAGTCTTACTTCAGCGAGAACTGCATCTTGATTGTGGTGGTAAGCAAAGCGTCATGTGCAGTGACTTGTGAACTTGACTCACAGTCACAAGACTGGCTTGTGTCAATAGTCCATTCCCTGTAGCCAGGGATGTAGTGCAGGGTAAACTCACCTTTTTATTTGTGGAATTGAGTTTATGTACCTTTTTATCTTTATAATGTGAATTCATAGCACGCAAGTACTATTAAATTGATGTAATTTATATCAGATGCAGTCTTTTGAAGAACCCCCCAACATAAATTAATGCTTTTCTGAAAAGATACTTGATTTATGCTCATATTGACGGTTATTTTCCTCATGATGATTACCGACTGAGGTCATAATTTACCCACCTCATTTTCCACTACATCAACTAGTCATTACAAGGCCTTTTCAGTGCATTGAATGTTTCCGAGGAAGTTTTTTTAATACTTAAAATGCCAGGATGTCAGGCAATACTGCTTATTACTGAGGTTCAGTGATCAGCATCATTTTGCATTCAAGTTTCATTATGGCTTGAATGTAATCTGTTGAAATGATCACGTACCTTGATGGTTTTCACAACAGAGTTTATGCAGTATACATGTGTATACATGTATAGACACATGCTCTGATTGTCTGGGTACTGAACACAATTTGGACACAACTAGTGATGATGCATTCAGGCGCTCCTCATAAACGTATCCATTGAATAACAGTTATTTATAAGGTGATTGTGCTCAGGTCTGGAAAGTCAGGGCCAATGAGACCTGATATAGAACGCTAAACTCTATAGTGGTTTTCTCTTTAGAGATCACATTAGGGTAATATTTGATGATGATGATATCATATTTTGCTTAAGATTGATGTTTTACAATCTCGTGCTAATTTAAAGCCTTGTGTATTTTTCCATCACAAAACTGTGAAAGGTCAGTAAAATCGGGTATCATGGGATCAGCCTGAATTTGTTGAGCATTCAGGGACAATTTCCTGCTGACTCAGAAGTTTAACCAATGAGCAGACATTGGGAAAATATGAAACAGTAAAAAGAAACTACCTCTAATGTTGTACCGACATGCAGACCAACAACAAGCTAGACACCCTTCAAAATGTAGGAGTATATTGATACACACATACTGTACTAAAGTGTGTTTAGTAGCAGTGTACAGAATAGTACAGGGGTAGTGCTTACTGTTAGGATTGTGTATGTACTGAACAGTATATGGACATGGAGACAATGACCCAACCCACGCCATCCTGCCTAATCAGCCAAGCCATCACCAAGATAGAAAAGACCATTTTCCTCCTTTTTGATTCTCATTGTCTTGTCTGTTTTTTTCCCCCAGCCAATATAGAAAAAATACAGCTTCTTACAGCTTCTCTGTAAGCAGCTAATATCTCTGTTTTCCTTTCATCATTATCAGCGGCTTTAATGTAGCAGACTTGACATTTTAACAAATGGATCTCTTGCCGTTTTCTCACACTCGTACAGCCTCCTCTATCTCTTCCTGTGGGACGGGTTGGTGTGAAGAGAACAGCAAGTGATCTAGCAGTTGCCCGGAGGAAATCCTCTTGACTGCGTTTTGCCTCCAGACAATGAATGGAAGTGTCCTCTAGCATCCTTTTGGCAAATCGACGGCTGTGATTTACTACAGGTTGTTCTCTGATCATGTCTGGCAGGGCTCCATTTGCTGGACTGTAGCACAACACATTCAGCCTCCTGTCTTGTGGCAGAGTTGCAGCACTGGTTGAGTGCCATACATGCATTACATGTTATCTGAAAACCCATGCTCCAGTGCCGCCTGTAGTAACCACATGGTGGCACTACTTAGCAGGAAGTGGATATGCTAGGAAATCAGTCTCATAGTTTTTGTGATGTGCTTACTGAGTTGGTGCAAGTGTTACTGTACACACCAGGGGTCCTTTTTGCTAAGGCCAAGTTATGTATTGAACAACTTTCAGCATTCAACTGTAGTTGTTAAGGTTGTTAACTTTTAACTGTATCCAAAATGAGATATCTTTATTTGAAAAACATGAAACCCCTACAAAAAGTCACCTTTTGGGACAGGAAGTTAAAGAAGTTGAATGCTTTGTTGACAAAAACACTTTTACACACTGGATCCTCTATTTTTTTTTTGCCATTTTGGAAAATAAATTGCTGCTGAAAAACTGAACCTTTTCTTTAAATCGTCTGACGGTCCCGCTCACACTTAAAAGCATTGCCAAGCGCTAAGGAGTAGAGGGTTGAATGAGCACATTCAGGACCCAGAATCTTTTTGCTGTCATTGGCTCATAAAATTGCTGGCTCCTTTTGTATCCACTGAGGAGGGAAGTGAGCGAGAGGGGGGGGAAACAAAACAAAACAAAAACATTTTGTATTAAGTGTTGGGTCTGTTTCAAGGGTTGGCACCCAGCAGCCTCATGGCGCTGTCTTACTCTGTGAAGTTATCGGTTTCTTTCTGTCTTTGTTTGGTGAAGAATGGAGAAAACAGGGTTGAAAGGGGAAGATACCCGAGAATCCCTGAGGTCCGATGAAAGGAAATCTCAGAACTCATCTAAAGTGGAACTAATGTGGCATCCCTTAGACTGGATCCAGATTTTTTTTTAAATACAAATTGAGGCTAATTGCCACAGTTTCCAGCATCTGGATTGTCACTGCACTACACTAGAGTTGGTACATGGCCAGATATCCACCGATCACACCCAGCTCACAGCAGTGGTGTGGAGTGGATCTCACAAAACTCATGAACCTATCAGAAGGAGGGCCACTGTTCTTCCAAGTAATACACAGCTTTATTCCAGTTGCACTATTATAACTGCATATTTTCGACTGTATATCTGCTCTTATCCTTCATGCTCACGTGGAGCGATGCCAGGGAGGGGGAAATATCAAGGGGCAATGGGGTTTCTGGGAAATGTCTTAATTTTGCGCAACACTAGCACGAGGATAAAAGCAGTTATACCATGTTATCAAGTCATTTGACAATGATATATTGACTTTTAAAAATGCTATAGCACCTTTAATGACCTTTTAAAGCACATTTCAGGAACACATTGAGAGTTAATGACGTATTAATGAAATGATATCAGTTTATATTCTTTAACTTCTTCATGATTATGTAGTAATTGTATAATTGGTTCATCCTGTTACAGATTGATCATTTTGGATTCTTAGAAGATGGCACCTTCAAACAGCGATTCCTTGTGGCTGACAAACACTGGCACCAGGGAGGAGGCCCTATTTTGTTCTACACTGGCAATGAAGGGGACATCACCTGGTTCTGCAATAACACTGTAAACAGCCGTCTGCTTCCGTTCAGCGAACTTGTGTTTACAGTGTGTGTAATCTTCAGTCTGATACAAAGCCTATCGCTGCCTTGTTTGCAGGGCTTCATGTGGGAAATTGCGGAGGAGTTGGGCGCCATGCTGGTTTTTGCAGAGCATCGTTACTATGGAGAGTCTCTTCCTTTTGGACAAGACTCTTACAGCGTGAGTCAAGATGTTACACTTGGAGTATATTTTAATCTGATGAAGTCTGTTTATTTCTATTTTCTGGAGTCAGTAACTAATGTATGCTTTGTATTTGAAGGGTTTCATTCCAACATGGTATATATCCAAAAAACAGTCCCCTTAAATTAAATCACTCAATGTTTTGAAAATATAGATGATTCCATTTTAAAATGCTAGTATTTGGGTAAATATTTCCCAAAGTGAGCGATCATTTTATAGCGTTATGTCTTACTTTTTTCCAAATGGTGGCCAACTCATTTTGGAACAAAACTTGTCATTTATTTTACTTGCAGGATAGCAAGCATCTGAACTACCTGACCTCGGAGCAGGCCCTGGCAGATTTTGCAGTACTGATTCTGGATCTGAAGAGCACTGTGCCGGGAGCTCAGCTCAGCCCTGTCATCGCTGTCGGAGGTTCATATGGAGGGATGCTGTCTGCCTGGATGAGGATGAAATACCCCAATATAGTAGTAGGGTAAGAGGTTTGCCTGATTTTGAGCAACTGCAAGTTAGATTTATTTAAAAGCTGCACTTGGCAACTTCACATGTGGGCGGCTCCAAATGTAACTGAAAAATCTGAACTTCAATATCCAGAGATCATGTAACATGTGTGATCGCTTTATACCAAATGATACCAAAGGGCTGAGAGAGGCAGAAGATCTAACGCCAGCCTCCATAACTCAGAAAGGTTGAGGAAGAAGTGTGAAGGTTTTTGTGTGTCAGCGTTGTCTTTTTCTGTGTTTCAGAGCTCTGGCAGCCTCTGCACCAATATGGCAGTTCCCTGGTATGGTGCCATGCGGAGACTTCTACAAAATAGTAACACAGGACTTTGCCAGAAGCGGCTTTAACTGTGATGTAAACATCAGAAGGTCGTGGAAGGCTATTGATAATGTCTCCTCCACTGGTGAGTCACGCAGTACAAACAGAGGGAAGTATTCTATGTGAGGGGACGCTGGCAGAAGGGAGTGGGAATGTGCTGTTACTTATCATTCAGCATGGGCCACCTGCCAGCGTGGAGCTCTGAAAGCGAGGCAGGCAGTGCACTGATACTTGCTAGTTTTCATGATGTTTCATGATATTTAGGCTAAAGATCTTACTTTGTTACCTCTATAATACCAAATGAACCACACTGCGTTTCATCTTCTCTCATGAGGAACACCAACACTCATTTTAAGAGTTCCCATATGTTATTCCATATGGTCTATATCCCTGGTCTGAATAACACCAACTCTCTAAAGCCTGCAAACCAGAGAGCTAATACAAAAACCTGTGGTGTCATCAGATATAAAGTCTGGAGCTGCTCCAATGAATGGGAGACTGATTTTGTGGACCCACAGAATTTATAACCCATTTTATGCCCATATGATCTTTGCTCTTTGGTGTTCTTGTCAGTTCTGAGTCAGAAAATGTACCACCAACAGACCCCAGGTGCTCCCCCAGGCACATTTTCCACCTTACACAATCCTAGACTGTATAATGCCATATCTGAATTCTTATATTGAGAAGTACGTCCGATTTGTATCAGTATGTTGGCAATAAAATAAAATGAGACAAATACATTTTACTTCCTCTTACTGTTAAACTGTACTTGGCTTACAAAAAACCTCCCACAATCCAAGCATTTCTCTCAGCCAGGCCAAACACAAGCTCCTTTGAGAGCATGACCTCAGCTACTGTCCGTTGACCATTTAGGTATTTAAGTTCTTCGGCCAATCCCAGTGATCCAGAAGACTCAACTAGGAGGCTAATGGTTATTATCTTGTGTTTGCTTGATGTTGCCCTGAGAGTGGAAAAAGATACAAGGAGGAAGTTGTGGATAGTTGAAAGAAACAGGGAAGGGAGAGAATTGTTACGTGAAAGTTTATGTCAGTTAAACTGATTTAAAAGTGTGTTTTACCCGGTTGATGATTGCAGTGGTGATCCAAAACTAGAACCAAATCTGAATCCCAAATAATTCCTCAGGGGGCGGAGCCATAGCACAGCGATACTGCACTGGATCTCTGGCAAAGCTTTAGTGCAAAGGTGCTAATTCATCTGCTGTGTCTCTATGATGATGTAATGGAGACAATCTTTAAATATGGACCAAATCCTACTACAGTTCACCTGCCAACACAGGGATTTATTTCAACCTCTAACCCTTTTCTCTTTGTGTTCCTTTGACAAGATGACGGTCTTCAGTGGCTATCAGAAGAGTTTAGTTTGTGCGCCCCGCTCAAAAAGAAGGACGACGCTGTCAGCTTCAAGGCCTGGCTCCAAGAGACCTGGGTGAATCTGGCGATGGTGGACTACCCCTATGAAGCCAGCTTTCTCCAACCACTTCCTCGCTGGCCAATCCAGGTAAATGTGATCACAAATTGAAACGGTCACCGCGGGAACACCTAAGATAAAAAAAAAAAAAATCTCTATCTCAAAATGACATTACATTTGTTATTTGTGGATCCAAAGAATTAACCGAGAAAATTGAAACATTTAGTTCAAATTCTATTTTCTTGCAACTTTCAAGTTCCTGTTTGTCTTTGGTTAAATGCCTGATTGGGGCCTGACAGCCTCTCCTTGATTGGGATGAATGTGTGGATCCAGGCGGTTGTGTGTTGAGTGTTTGCTGTGGTTTTTAAAGCTTTTTGTTTCCAACAGCTGTCAATTAACTGCATTAATATTCACAAGGATCCAGTTTCCTTTAGGTTTTTAAGTATTCTTTAGATGAGCAGCTACAAGTAAGCCACCGTTCCTTTCTTCTCTCCCACCAATAGTCCTTTCATTTGCACACTCCTTCAGATCTCTGAGGTGTTCCTCTGAGGCCGTTCACATGGCACCAGAGAAAGAGGACATTTTGCCCAGCACAACTCATGAGGGCACTAGACAAAGGGTCACCACACTAATTTCAATGGCATGGTAACAAATACTTTAGCTAAAGGCTTCGTGAGAAAAAGCAACTTGCCGAAATAGTAAAAAATCTACGTAAATCGAGTAATTTGGCAGACGCGAGAATGTTATTTTTCACATTTTGAACCCTCTTTTCAGTTGCTAACATTATAAATGTCCTTTGTTTCCGTTGAAAAGAACGTGTGACAGTACAGCGGCTGTTCTGCGGGGCCTGATTGACTTGGTGCAGTGTATTCTACCAGTCACCTCGGCGTGTCACGTGCATAAACCAAGCCCCACTATTGACCCTCAGCTCTCTGTGTAGTGTTTGAACACCCCTCTTGGGCGCCCCAACACAACAGCCTCATACGCAAACTATTTACTGTTGTGTTGGGTTATTTGTTTGGATCATTCATCCGTTCTAAAAGTCGGCGTTGACTTTTACAAATACGCCAATAGACCCATTTTGCCACAGAATGGATCCAGGTGCAGCACGTTAGGTGAGATAAACACTAAATGGTCATTTTGGAGTTTTTTTTGGCTGCGTTCCTTTAATGTATGCGACCCCTATGGGTGGTTTAAGCGGTTTAGGCAGTGGGTGCAAAGAGGAGCTTTTTTTTAATGACAAAGCTAATGTGATTATCTGAGTGAGTGTGAGAACGGGGTATTGAGGGCTTAGAGGAGGGAAATCTGTTGGCAGAGATGAATGTATAAGCCTAATCCTATCTGAAAAGTAGGGAGAAGATGCTTTGGAGCAATTGCAGTTTTTTTTTCTCCACAGTATAAATCTTTGGTTGGACATGTCTGTAGCCCTCCTCATCCATCGACCACCAACTCCTCCCCGGCCCGCAGACAAAAGCCTTAGTAACAGACTCCACACTAGCGCAGCTCCCCTCCAACCTCCAAACAAGCAAGCCCAGTTTCTACCGCTTCACAAAGAGCGCAGAACAACGGCCAACTCTGCCGCTGCAACCATAACAACACGCCACCGCAGCCGCTACAGTGAAATTGAATAAAAGTTGAAACTCAAAACATTTAACACCAAGCAGCCCTGTTAGCTTTGAGAAATCAAACACGTCACAAACAAATCAGGGACTACGGAGAGAGGAGAACCTCGGGAGTTGTAAATCTTTTCCATCGTTTGCATTAACTAAAAGGAATGTTCTTTCCCTTGTGCCAAGGTTGGAGCAATAAATTCAAGTTAGTCTTACTTTCATTCCAGTGAATTTCAGATGCAAGTCAGGCGCCGCCATTCCAAAAACACTTTATGGGCCACAAGAAAACAAGTCTTGTAAACAGCTCAGATCTAAGAGAAGGAGATATTTTTTCACTTTAATGTCATTTATAAGCATAATACTGCCTAACTCTGATCGTGAGCTTCCTATTATTTCTTTCGTGTTATGAATGATGATACACGTATTTTATTTTCAAGGTCGTGTGCAAGTATCTGGGTTTCGATTCCACGGTGTCTGACTACCAGCTGTTGCACGGCGTCTCCCAAGCGGCCAGGGTGTACTACAACTACACCGGAAGCGCTCCCTGTCTCAACACATCCCAGACGGCGACTGGCAGCCTGGGTTTCCTCGGCTGGTACTACCAGGTACAGTAACACAGAGGACAGGAGTCAGTCTGGTCATAGTAGTAGTAGATGTGTGTGTGTGTGTGTGGGTGGGTGGGCGGGGTTACCTGTCAGAATGAATGTGAGTTCAATTCCTCATCCCCCAGGCCTGCACGGAGATGGTGATGCCCATGTGCACGGATGGTGTCCAGGACATGTTTGAACCTCAGGGGTGGAACTTCCAGGCCTTCTCCGATGAGTGTCTGGCACTGTTTGGGATCAGGCCTCGGGCTGATTGGGCACGCACCGTCTACGGGGGAAAGGACATAGCCTCCCACAGCAACATCGTCTTCAGGTAGATGCTGCATGTGAAATCCCAAACCTGGGTTGAAACAGATTGCATGACTTTTCTGGGTTTGTCTCGTACGGTGGAAGCAGTTATTGTGCAAATTCTTGTATTAAAGGGAAACTAAGAATAGCACTGACCTATGTCCGCAATATACTCAGCTGTATAGTTCAGCTGGTGTGGCCTTCTTTTGACTAGAAGCAAGAAAGCAAGAAAGAAGGATCTTGCTTTCTTGCTTGAAATTTGTTTCAACAGCCCAATTTTTTGTACAGATCAAGGACCTGTATCTGCGTCCAGATCGTAACCCGAACACATCATACCCTATATCAATACCCTCATGCACTGTGTTTTGTTTTTGCTTGGCCTAGTGTAAGAACACCTGTACTCAGACCACTTTATCTCAAAGTGTACGTTCTGTCTCCTCGTGGTATTCCAGCAATGGAGGACTTGACCCGTGGTCGGGTGGTGGAGTGACTCGCAACATAACAGATTCTCTGGTGGCCATTGTGATTCCTGACGGAGCCCATCACTTGGACCTGCGCTACAACAACGACTACGACCCTCCTTCGGTCCGTGCAGCCCGGGCCATGGAGGTGAAGTACTTTAAGGAGTGGATCATGAAGGCTAAAAAAGCACCTTGAACTGCATTGCTCTCCAACCTCTAAAAGCAGGAAACTCTGAGCCCACCGGGATGGTAAAGATATCCAGGACTTTTCAGCTTTCGACTGCTTGACACGGTGCTCTTCGTCACATGCCAAAGTTTCTCGCTCTTTCAAACAATGAAGAGATGTTTTTTAACTGAAATCAAGAAATCTTAACTTAATTTTTTTAACTTCACTATGATGATGTCACACATAATTCCAGATTGCTTTTTTATCTTTATTATTGATGCTAAATGCTGGAGTAAGACAAAAATGTGTTTTTACCTTATGAGACACTCTTCAACCAAATAAATATGTTGTTCTGTTCAATCAGTGTGAGGGCTACATTTGCTGGTATCCACATCTTTCATTTCTTACTCAATTTATGAAACAATAATAATACACAACAAACCCTTTTCTATTAAGTGTTTATTTGTTCAGCCAATATCAACGTATATTGTATTTTGTCACATAAATGAACCTTTTAACATCTCAGGAGAAATTTACAGTCGTTTACAAAACAAAAAGTCACTCCAATTTATTTCTGTCTTGTTTGCACTACTCTGTCTACGATATTAAACCTGCCTGTTTAAACGATGTGTTCTCTGTTTTTTATTAATGTCTCACAGACTATAGATTTTCCTTACAATGCTGTCATTGTCAAGAAACATGTCTTCCTGTGATATTGATTGAAAAGCTGCATATGATATCACTTTTTTTTAATCATGTATGGATGCGGTTCTATTGTCAACTTGCCTGTTCTTTGTTAAGCATTAGAAAGACGGGGGCATTTAGGTGTCTTCCATATAGTAGGAACAATTACATGTGCTTGTGATTTAATAAAAACCCAATCGGAGGAGGCCAATAAAGCGAGTGGTGGGAGGTTATTGCAGCAACGCCTGCTGACCTTGCCCCTGTGGACCAACCTGTGGGATTCCCCCTGGCACCTATTCATTCACCGGCCGCCTCTAAGGCTCTAAATTGCAGTACCAAGACAGCCCATGGTCTCTGGTTTGTTCCCCCCTGCTAGTAATATTATTAATACTACACATGGGGTGCCAAAGAGGTTGAGCAGGGTTGATGGGAGGTTAAAAGTGAGGCGGTGAGTGGACACAGGAACCGGCAGGGACCAAGAGGCCTTTTGTGGTTCGCCAAGAAATCAAAGTTTGTAAAAAAAAGAAAAAGAAAGGCTTTTGCTCAAATGTTATATAAACATGCTGGAGACTAAAGCACCTTCACTGACAATGACAAAGTGTCGTCTTGTTTTGTAATTTTCTTTTTTTTTTTTCCTTTTCTTATCTGGAACAAGTAATAGTTCTTGACACGACATGACTTTGTGAAGCAGATGGTGAACACCGTCCCGCGCCACTATGTGGGTTGACTTTCTACCGAGAGACACAAAGACCCGACTTCTCAACATTTTGTCACAGGGTTGACTGAATTTCGGACGCCCCTGCAGAAAGAAACACAGCTAAACATGGGGGAGGAGGTCTCCGCTACTAAAAGCCCTCCATAAACTTTTCTCAGGACTTTGAGAGGTCATTAATTTCGCCAGCCCTTTCTAAGTCTCTGACACTGCCATCAATCAAATGTATTATTAGGATTCGGCTGACCCCAAAGTCCGAGCATGTCCCTGCCCAGACAGGGACCACACACTAGTAGGAAGAGATTAAGCCTGTGTGTGTCACATCACGTCGCACTGGGGACGCCCTGGGCAGCCCACCTCGCTCCCTGGGGGTTGGGTGCTGAATAAGTAGATTCCCGGAGACAAGAGGGCGTGGCGGTAATGTTTAACAATATCTCAACAATATGGATCTGGTGTACTTAACAGCTTGCCGGCTGTGGGAAGAGATGAGTTCTAATGATTTTCTCCAAATTAAAATTCCCCGAACATTGCACCTCGCTCTGAACTTAATGAGTTTGAGAATTACAATCTATAGTTCAGCCTTTGGTTAATGCTAAAATAAACAAAGGCTCGATTATTGGAATTAAATAACTTAACAATTAACCTTGCAAGTTTTGCAAGTTGAAATAAGTCAAAAACCTCCTCAGTTGCTCCCCTAGTTAATTTTCTCCCCTCTCGGTCTGCCACGGCCCATCCCCTCTCATCCCCTCAGCCTTTATGCCACAATAGAAACTTGTTTCCGGAATTCGAGCGTCAGACTCTGTGATGTGAATGACCCTCCAGCACAAAAGCCAAAGACCCTTGACTGGAAAAAGCTGGATATGGCTGCCACGACTGTGATGATGTCACTTTGCCAAAATTGCGCCGCTAGCGAAGAGAGTGACGGAAAATTGCACTGGGCAGGCGTGAAGAGCTCAATACACCACCACTGAGTCCATGAGATTTCACGATAGCGCTGCAGTTGGCCTCCATTTTGCCCCTACACCTCACTTTCGCTTTAATAATGGAAAGCTTTTTAATTTGACAGTATAATGCCGGGTCAAAAAGGCTACGGCTGAATACGCAAAGTCTCCAAACTTCCCCCCGTATGCATTCTTTGTTTTTCTGTGGAATGACAGAGGGCTTTTAAATGGCAGCTTTAAAAAAAAAAGAAAAAACATACAAATGTTCTTTGTTTTGTAACTATTTGTTGTTCTTAGATTTGAGGTTTTCTGGGAGTTCCTTTCCGTCGGGGGGCTTGTGTTGGGCTGCAGATAATTAGATCAGTGCTATCAGTTTCACTGTCCCCTTTCTCCCCGGGAATTTACATAAGAATGGTACTTTTTTAACGGTCCCTCGCCGCTTTTTTTTTTTTTTTCTGCCTCCGACTCTTAAATGAGTTGCTGCCTCACCTCAACATGCACTTTAAAAGAAAAGGAATCCTCTTACTCAACCAAAACATCCTTTAAGCTAAAATGAAAGAAAAACAATAATAATGGTTATAAAAGAAGGAAAACGCTAAAGCTCTCATATTATTGGTGAGTATAGACAATCATTCTTGTGAAACAAACGGAAAAATTCCATTATAAAAGTGTATTAGTGCATTAAATGTATTTTCCCTAGTCTCTTTTATTGTGTGTAACAGTCCCCCCACTCAAAATCCCAGAGGAAATTCACAGAAATTTCACTTAAATCGGGATAAGCACTGGCACCGTGAAAATCCCAGACTTGGACACATCTTCCAGTGTATTCACCGTTGGCCAAGAAACGTCCTGTAAATGTATTATTGTTTACAACAGAAGTTTCATACCCAGGATTTCTTAAGGTCAACATTTCTTCTGGCACACTGAGCTTGAACCGCACTTTATTCCCCTTTAATTTAACAGCTCCGGCAGCTTTTCTAGTTAAATCGACTGTTCATTATTGAGACCCATTTTACGAAGGGGCTGTGAGGTGCAATTTAATGAATCTCTGGCACAAAGATCCCTTTCACTGCCGGGCGAAGAATAGAGGCTATTTAGACCCTGTAGGGCTTTATGTCAAAGGCAGCCCATAATAGTTGTCAGGCCAGGGCAGAAATTCCCACTGGCCTGGGAATGCAGTAGAAATCAACTTTTGCCATGAGCAGATTAAGACACAAGCAAGCAGTTGGGAAGATTCTCCCAAATAGTGGCATCTGTTTGGGCACAAAGATTTTCCCACAGAAAAGAATCCTGTATATAGACTTGATTTCATAGCCTGGTATGTTTTGATACATGACAGAAGGGTGATTCGATTGCTAGTTAAGGTCTATTTGTTGATCCAGAAAGGAAAAGAAGTACAGGGGAACCACATGAGAAATGGGTGGAGAAATTATTGTCTCTAGCTGGACGTGTATGTTTTTTGCAAATGATCATGTATGAAAAAATAGGAGAGAGAAAGAGTTGTTTGTATAGCAATCCTACACAGCATAGATTCAGTAGGTTTGTCTGGCCAGTGTTACAGTAATATCCTCCAGTTTCATGAAAGCGTTTTTGGTTCAGAGCACACATAAACAGTTAAACTGGAGGGGGAGAGTTCTAGCAGTGGGCATTGTCTTCGACCCAGCAGGGAATTTCAGACAAATCCTTCTTAGTTGCAGGTGGTCAGGCATAAGCAAAGAGTTAAGTCCTGCGGCCCTGCTGCCCCTCCTCTACAATGTTCTGACATCATTAGTCCGGCCCCCTGAAAGATCTCCCCGCTTTCCTCGTCGCCCGTCAGTTCTACTCTGGAATGTTTACAGGGACTTCATGAGCAACATCAGGACCAAGTGTTGTGTGCAAGCCACCCTGTAACTGGAAAAAAGACATGCTTTGATGAAACTTCTGGTTTGGGGATCACAGCGGATGCCACAGGTAAAGCCGCTGGGCTCAACACAGTAATGGCTGTTCAGACTGCAATCATGAACCCCCAGTTCATGAATTTCTGCTTCCCTGGATCTGTGATGGAGTACGACATGGAGAAAAGTCTGGATGGGAGTCTCCTGGGTGAGGCAGAGAATGACGGGGACTACAGAGAGACCACTAGGGACCTGCTGAGTTTCATAGACTCAGCCTCCAGCAATATCAAACTGGCTCTGGACAAGCCAGTAAAATCCAAGAGGAAAGTCAACCACCGTAAGTACCTGCAGAAGCAAATCAAAAGGTGCACAGGCATTATAACACCAGGGAACATAGCAGAAACCCCAGTAAAGAGACAGGGCTTCCCTCCGGCTCAGCCCAGCCCTTTGCAGAGCAAAACTCTACCTAAGCGTGACGGGGTCCAGGCCAATTTACAGAGCAAGAGCTTGGCAGCCCTCTTCAACCCTGTGAAGGATATTAGGGGTGAAAAAGCCAAGAAGCCACCCCTGCGGCATCGCAACCTACCCCCCTCATTCTTTACTGAGCCTGCCAACTGCTCCAAAGTCAGTTCCACATCTGGGATGACTCTGAAAGACTTGGAACGAGGCAATCCCGAGGCTGCAGAGTTCTTCGAGCTCCTGGGGCCTGATTACAGCAACATGGTCAGCGACCAGGACCTTTTTCAAACCATGCCTGTTCGGGTGCAGCCAGAGATAGTAGGCCCAGAAGCTGCTTCCTATGATGCTCACCATTTAGTTGGAGGTCTCCTCTACACCGAGCCTTGGACTACTTGCTCTGGGCCCTCTAAGAAACTAGGGGAGAGCCTGCGGACAGGCCCAGCCCAGCCTCCTGTCTACTGTCACTCAGATTCTGTCTCTGGGCCCATAGAGGACAACACACTGTGCACTTTGGCCTTCCCGAACTTTTTCACAGACTGCTCCATACCTCAGGTCACTTATGATTTAAGTGGTGGTTATAACAGAGCTAGTTTTTCATCTCTATGAGACATTGACAATTGTGTTGTTAGAATTGCTAATAAAATGCATATAAAATTGTGGTGAAGAATTTAACAATATAGTCTAAGAGAATTTGATATTCCTGTATCATGTTTGCTTGTCTGTTGCAACTGGACTTGAACATTTTGTATCATCCTTGCTCAGCAGCCATCTGTGTCATAAGCGCTTTCCCCACAGAAACAAGGAAATTGCCATTTTTATATGATATATATATATATATCTATATATAAATAATTGTGAAAGAGTCTACAATTTACTGTTCTACAATGTACTTTTGTCTTTTGTACACTTTCTGCATCCTAATCCTGATTACTACACTGTTCTGTTTGATGTTAAATTGTTTCCTATGGATACATGGTTTTCTCAGGCTAGATGGATGGCATTTTCAAAAACACATTCTGAACAGAAAGGGTACATTTCTCTCTTGTCGCCCAAAGTATATGGGTCTGTTCACAAGGCTGTATCCTCCTTCATTTGGGAATGTGCTAGTGAAAAAAGATAATTGCTCCATTACTTTTAGATTTCACAAAAAAATAAATTGTAAAACAGAAATAATTGTTGGTTTTAGTCCGCTTAACATTTTGACAGAACAAGATGCAAACAAACTCTCAATGAGGCACTTTTTGGTTCCTGTGAAGAACAGTTCTGTGCAGAGTGGGGACAACTTGTGTTGCTGATATGATGATTACAACAACATGTGACATGTTTGTATGGTAGCATTATTCAGCTCAAACTGATGGCACACTGATCTTCAGATGGCAAAACTATCAATTGTATCAAGTTTTTTTTTTGGGGGGGGACCTTTAATGTATCTAACTATTGTGAGAGGACAAAATAAAGCTGGTCTTTATTACTATCACAACATCAGTGTCTGTTTTGGTTGAGTTAAGGAGTACAACAGGGTACAAATAAAAAAAAGTACAAGAGTAATGGAGTATGCCTCTAAAATATCATCATACAGTTTGTCATTAGGATCCTTAAAGAGCTGTGTCAAGTAATTGTAGATGTAATAGGAAAATTCAATAGTAATTATTTTATATATTTTTCAGTATTATAGATGTAGTGTTTGCAATGCCTGTCACACTTCCTACTCAATTCCATTCACAAAAAACGGAAGAAAAAAAATGCATTATGAAATACTTTATAGCAAAAAACAACTAATATGTGCAAAAAGGAGAGAGAGATTTTGAAGTGAATGTAGGTAATAGAACTAGGAGTCTAACCACTAATCTGTTTCTTTTGTGGTGAAGTGGAAGGCCCTAAACACCCTGTAATTCATAAACAAACAAACAACCATGTTTTTTCAAAAGTGTTACAAAAAAAAGTTCATGTTCATGTGTTCAACCTCTTAACACCATTCCCCTCACACAACCTTGCAAGTTGACTAAGAACACATTCTCATTTCCGTTAATGACCTCAGGCAGCGTGGCACATACAGTATAATTACACTCACACTTGGCCAATACTCAATACAATCACAGTCTTGTGATTGTTGAGAGACAGCCCTTTCCTTCATTTCCTGCAGGTTTTCCCAATTGGTAGGGGGATTTGAACTGACAACCCTCTCATCACAGGCTCATTGCCACCGCCCCGTTGGCATCATGTGTTCTTACCTCCCTCTACTGGCTGATGATGGTTCATTCACTCTATCCTCTAACATGGGTGTTAACCTCGTTATGCTAGCAAATGTCAATCTAAAAGCGATCACACGCTTGAAACTGGAAGGCGGAAGCTTCTCTTAAAAGAAAGTGATGGTGTGACAGCATATGAGTGTGTGATCTGAAAGTGACCTTGAGGATCAGTCAAAATCTATCTGCATCCAATGCCTGGCAACGTCAGTAAACAGGAGAAAAGGAAAAACAAAGCATAGTAGGAACATGTCAGTTTGGCCAATTTGAAACATACTAACAATGAGAATATTTCTAAGATTATCCCAGTGAGATTATTTTATGATATGATATATAATTGGTCAGAGTCACAGATGGCCATGAACTCAACTGCTATTTACAGGGGAGACATTTCAAATCAGGGAAGGCCTCCATGTCAGTATCATACATTTTTTAAACCTTTGCTCATCCATGGAAGGTTGACTGAGCATGCATGCTCTTTTCCATCAACCTCTTTCACACTTGCACAGATACACACATTCACACTGGGAGCTGCCCAGTCAATATTCAACTGCTGGCCACTGAGAAGCTCCACTGGAGCAAAGTGGGGGTTAAGTGCCTGGATGGTAGTTGTTGAGGGAGACGAGAGCAATTCTCACTGTTTCCACAAGCTACCGCCTTCCCCCCATTTTTATTTATAAAACACCATCAAATGGTAAAAGATGGTAAAATTGGTAAATATGGCCGACAGTGCTGAATCCTCAGGCCTACAAGCAGCTGTTCAACAAAGACACTAGATGGCAGTGATGTTCCATTGAAGACCCAACATCATCCACTGGAAAGATTCCTATCAAGACAAACAGGCACTTCCATCTAATGTATGAGATTACATGCTATCATAATCCCGTGTAGCTGGAATGGCTCTTCAGATTGTTGGTTGCCTCCAGAAAATATATCTGTGCTGAATTTACTTACTAAATTGTATGGATTGAACAGCGTGTAAACTTGACTTTTGATCTCTCTGTCTTTTTCTGCATAGATTCAAGTAGAATCCACCAGACTAGCTTTAAGATGCTCACTCCTACTCCTATGAACGCATTATGGTGGTTTACACATTCAGGGTAATGTATGCTCTATGCTGAAGCTCATATTGACCTCCAGGCTTTCTTACCTCCCACCAGCTGTCATTACTGGCACGGTGGTCAACACCAACCTATGCGATATGCAGGCCAAAACAATATCTGGCAACCTGGAATACAGCGAACTATGGACACAGGAAGCATATGGATTTTCTGTCTTTGAGTTGACACCGGCTGATAGAATCAGATTAGGCCTGCTGTTGAGGCCACCGCAGTATCATGCTTTGATTTATGGCACATTGGAGACGTAATGTTTGTCAAAGCGATTAACAAAATCTCTGTTGGCGCAGACCTGAATAACAAGAGCCAGACATCTAAGTAGACTAGATAATGTGCAGCAGATTTTCCTCTGGCGTGTCCTGCAATGCAAACAATATGTACACACACCGATGATATGAGGTACTGTATATGCACAGGCATATATCACATGCAAACACAGCAGAGTGGTAAAATACTTTGCATGTTACTGTTATTTCTCCTTTGTGCTTCAGTGGAGATTGAGTATCTTTCCACACTTGCCCTCTCGCTGACCTTTCACAGCTAGTCCTTATGCCTTGTTAACACCACCGGAGTGGAAGCACAGTGCAACATGATATTCACAAGCCCCGAGCCTCTCTCGGTGACATGCAACTCTTGTCTTTCTGTTCAAGTCAATGAACAATTTTTTTACATCTCTGTTTCATGCAAGGCCAACAAAGCCTATGGTAGAATGAACTCACATGCATGAATGTAATTGGTCATAAATGTGGGATATGATGCTCATTTTGCAGGAAAGATGATAGCTTCGTCTGCAGGTATACCACCTGCTTGCCTGCTGTACATGGTTAAATAAAACCAGTAGCAAATAGCTTATCCTATCTGCTGACTATCAGGTATTTGCTGTTTGTAACAGGTTTGAACTCACTGTAATATAATTGTATCTTGTTTTTTTTTCCTTCTCTAAATCCTCTTTGTCCAAATGGTGCCTCTCTGCTATCAGTCCCCATCATCTAACAACTGATATCTCTTTTGTCCTTTCTAAGTCCTTGCGAGGTTTGCAAGGCTAGACTCTTCGTCGACTTTAAACTTAACTCCCCAACTTCAAAAATGTTATTTTATCACAAAGAGTGCTGGGTACTGTGTGCTGCCTCTCTCAGGCCCTTCGATTGCAAGTTATTTTTGAAGTGTAAGTAAGGTCAGTAAAGGGAGATATTGCTGTATACCCTGCATTTATCAGATCCATAGATGTTTTGCTTGCCTCAAACAGTAATATTTATTAGTAATAGTTACCACTAATAATGAATCAATAATTCATCACTGCATGATCCTTTCATGGGAGTGATGTCACCCATACAGCACTGTATTTCTTACTATATGCATTTCATGTCTCACTGCTTTCTATTTAAGCCTGCATTCATTTTCAACAGCTATGATGCACTGTTTTCCTCCTCAGGGTGTTGTGGGTATGCTTGCTTACATCTGTGTGTTTTTGTCAGTGTGATAACAATTGCAAGCTGTGCAGCTGACAAAAGTCTCCGCCAGATTAAAGAGACTACTGCCTCAAATTTCTTTTTTTCTCGGTTAGCAGATGCGGCTGATATTGACAGACACAAATCTCTCATGCAAATCACACTAATAAATCTTCTCCTTAAAGCCGCTCCCTCTGCAGCTGACAGGTTTTAATAGATGCAGTTGATCCTGTTACGACGGAAAGAAAGACAACTTCTTTAACTTTACCGTGGTTGGATGGGCAAACCTGGGCTATTAAAAGAGTGCAGGGAAGCCAAATGAAAATGTCAGAGTAGTAAATTTAATCAGGCGTTTTACATCCATAGGAAGGGCCTGATGATAGAACGGAAAACTGTTGTTGAGGATGCCAAAGCAACGTATTTTTTTCTTATTCCGTATTTCATGGCGTTATAATTAACACAGAACACTGAAGCATTAATTGAGCTGTATGTGCTCAGACTTTCCTGAGGTGTGAGTGCTTACATAGAAAATTGAAAGAAACAAAGACGACAGATTTTTCTTCTTTCCTGAATGTAATGTGACTTCTACCAACCTTTGCTCTGATCCACTAGAATGAAAAACCAGCAGCGTAGGATTCTTATAAACTAACGAGAACATGTCCTCTTCATTTTGGTGCATTATCAATTTCTGTCTTGCCCCATTTCATGTTGATTTCTTTCCATTCGCTATGTTTTTTTTTACACGTGATTCTTCAGGACCACACAGAATCATTTGACATCCTTAAGACAGAACAGCAGCCAGCAAACCAACAAGAAAACAGTTCAAACGTATTAGCAATTAGCGGTGCATTTCATATCAGGGCCCAGTCCAACGCAACTGTGCACAGCCTGACGCCTCGCTCTATTGCTCACAGTTAAAACACAAATCATGACTGATTATTTGTTTACTTGTGCGATTGTTTGTTTTGTGACTCAGCTGTATTCCAGTACTGGAGACGTGTGTGTGTGTTGGCGCTTGATGTTAATTGCTTGAAAATGAATTCAGGTTACAGTAGGTGTCCGGCAGCTCAGCGGGCCAAATTGTTCCCAGACACTTTTAACATCATAAGTTGAGGAAAGGCTTGGCTAATGACCTTTTTTTGCATGTCATCCTCCTGTATGTCCAGTCAGTCCTCCACTTTGTAGAACCTAATAAAAGAAAAACATCCCATAAAATAATCTTTGAATGAGGAATACTTCATTTCCAGATGCATGCATGTACACATAACTCAGAAAGTCCTCATCATTAGGAACAAAACAAGACTGGAAACAAGAACGCACGACTTGCCAGATATCTGATGATCAAAAGATGTTTATAAATTGCTTCTTAATCAATAGTGATATCAGCAGGGAAATCACGTTGTACTCTTCCTAAGTGCCCTTGGTATCGATCTTCTAAGCTACGTCTTTATAGCAATGAATAAAACATTCCATTATAATTGGCAGCGGCAGAACAAAAAATAATAATTCTCCCCACCGTGACACATTCAGTAAATTTGACACTCCTAGCCTGCAATATTTTTCATTTTCCAGTGTGAAGTGTAGTCCACTCATGTTTGTGTCCAATAACCTTAAAGCAAACAACCAAGCAAAAACTGCATTACATTTTCAGTATTATCACTTAGTGGGTTTCAGGTAGGGACTGTTGCGTAACACCTCTGCAGAGGGCTGGGTATGTGTAGCCTGTTGGTGGTAATTTAATGCAGCGAGGTCTGCCATTGTACACTTCTTTTTGTGCATTCTGCTCATCTTGATGCACAGTGGGAACGTGAGCATCATCCTCAACTCCAAATAGACAGTGTGAAACTCACTAAAATTCTCTGCCAAAAATGTCCGCAGAGTTGTTCAGTAGTGGAGTTTACAGCGTAGACTGTATTCCTGGCGCTTTGCAATTATCTCTGTATTGAATGTCTTGACGTATACACCCTGTAAAGAAAACTTCTCCCTGGCTATTGTGGGGAATAAATGTTCAAGGATGTTCAGATGGAGGTGCATTTTGCAGATTCCATCAGTCTTTGTATCATACTGAGGGCAAGATCAGATCTAAAGATATAAATGATGTACCTATCATCTGAAGGAGAGGAAGTCGTATTAAACCACCTGCACATCCCTTGAGAAGCATAATAATCTTTAAGAGCAGAGAAAATCCCATTACCTGTCACAGATTTCTTCCCTCATAATTGCAGGAGCCTCCCCTTTGGGGGGGTGAAGGACGCCACACACGCTGATAGCAGACTATCTCCAGGAAAAATCTAGGGGACATCTATTTTTGGGTTGTCATTCCTATAACAAGGTTTGGCCTTTCTCAATCCTTGAAAAGGCCTTTTATATGAAACATTACTGCAATGACACAATTGCAACATTTGATGCTGAAAACCTACAAACTTTAGTGTGTGTACTGACATGCAAAGACACATACAAACATGCGTGTATGCACCTACATACTAAGTTTAGACTGATATATCGGTTTGCCTATATATCGGGCCGATATTGGCCTTTTATTAAACATTGCATAACAGCCAGTCAGTGTCATCTATCATGGATATGATGGAGGCTCCTCTCTGATCATAGTTACATAAAAAGTATGTAGAACTTGCAATTGTATTTTTGTTGCACATTATATTTATTTGCTGAACTGTTCAATGATGCTTTTGTAAAATTGTAAAATTGTGTTAAATTCTTCATTCATAGGCAGTAATGTATCCTGATTTTCCCTCACCACTGAACAGGTACAATGGGTCACCCTGCCTAAAAGAGCTGCTAACCCTAGAGGAATTTCATTAGCATGGGTTTCAGTGGAGTTTTAGTTCTGTGTGATGGTCTGAATGCTGTCTCAGAGGCTTTTCCACCCTGCCAAGAATAAAATCCTGTGGGAAAGACTGAATCGTGAATTTTTTTTTTGGCACAAACATGGTCAGGTTTAAAGAGAATATCTGCATCGGCTTATCGGCAGCTTCAATACAAAAACATCAGTACCGGCCTTCAAAAACCCATATTGTTGCAACCCTTACACACACACACACAAATAAATATATAAACACAGGAGCAAGACCCTCACATCACAAAAATCTAGAACTAACCACAGCAAGCCAAAAGGTGAAGTTAATCACTTCAGTGCATGACCATTTTAGCCTCAGGAACAGCATGGACCCTGCGCCTCTGTGAATTGACCAGCATTAGAGTCTTAATGTAGTGCTGTCTGTCACCGGGATCACAAGGTCCAGACAGTTGTTTGTTCTACTGCCTCAGCTCCGTTTGTTCAGCTTTAGAAGTGTGATCTTTATGTTTTTTTCAACTGAAATAATACGTCTATAATAAAATTTGAAGTAATACTTTCATCATGCAGCATTCATCATGTAATCAGATTTCTGTTTTGCTACTCTCTGTCACTAAGGGATGTAACACAATAGTGATTCAACCTCTCGCCAGTTCATGAAGGCTTTTATGTTTGCTGTTCTCGACAGCGGGAGTTGTGAAGGTTTTTCCCAGGAAAAAAAAAATCCTCTGGGGCACACGAAGTGATGCGTTTTACATTTCCGGTTTGTTTGGAATAAATAGAAGAAGAACTGGGTGGTTAGCTTGGCGTTAGCCACGATGGCTGAACAGGCAAAGAAAAGAGCGCCACCTACAGGAACTCAAACTCCAAGGAAAAAGACATCACAGTACTGGACACACTGTTGACTAACAACTCTGGGGAGTGTAGTGTTATAACACAATAGAGTGGTGCAGGAATGAGTCCTAAAACCAGGAAGGGAGTTAGCATTTTTGCACTTCCGGTTCCCTTGTCTCGAAGTCTATGGGTTTTTTGAATGGGTTTTTGGTTAGATGTCTGAAATAAGGTCTGTGGTTAACACAAGCTTAAGAGGTTTTCACGTTTTGTTCTACGAAATAAATACGTCAGTAAATACCCCACTCGTGAAATTTGAAACATTTACGTGTCTTAAAAAAGGCGGTTGCTAACAAGTGGCTAAATGAGACTACAGAGGTTGTCGGGGACATTAAACGCATCACGGCGAACACGGTAACTCGTCTACTCACTAGTTCGCCGTTATAGCCTCTAGTTGTGTTTACACTCGCACTCTTACAAACTATTCTAACTCAAACTTTCCAACTTGTAGATTCATCAATTTATAGTATTTTTAGTGGTGGTGACGTTGAATTCATGTGACCATGGTGTAGTTCGTTTATAGCCTAACGTTAGCTTTTTACTTCTGGCGATTGCATTTACGCTTCAAAAATCATAAAGTGGTGTTCATTTGTGTGGTGTTTATTATCTTGCTGAACAAAATGTGTAAGTATCATAAACCTTTTGTTTGCCACAGAGTTTATTTTCTGCAATAATCCAAAATCCAATACAAAAATCCCATTGTCTTTTTGTCGAGGGAACCAGGGCGATGCTAACTTCCGGGTTGGCCTACAAAAATACGTCATCCCTGCACCACTCTATAATGACCGCTCAGCACCACAGATGTTGCCAAAATAAAATGTAAAACTGGATCTCGCAGATTATCACTTTACTTAACACAATCAGACATTTTCCATTTTACTCGGTAGTGAAGCAGGCCTAACATTGATATTAGCATTATATAAGCCTGGCACTCTTCACCAATCCCTTTTAATACAAATGTCTTAAGAGACTATCAAGCAGATAAAAATCACAATATGATAGTTGTATAAATCATACTTTATCATCTTTTCCTTTCCTGTTTTTTTCTGATCTCCTCGGAGCTCTTGTCTGTTTGCCTTGTTGGCTTTCATCATTTCATCCTCTCGCCCATTAACGGATTTTACTGATGTCCAAGAAGTGTCTCTGTACAGGTATATCCTTGGTTCTTTTGTTTGTTTTGTTTGGTTCTTTCTTTTGTTCTTTTGTTTGTTTGCCTTGTTATTCCTCCTGCGGGTTGAGCAGAGCGTTTTCGTGAACGATGGCAAGACCCCACTTTTAATGAACCGTTTACCTCTGTTACAGGCAGTGTTTGATGCTCCTCCAGGAGAGACAGTTAGAGAGAGAGAGGGAGTGAACTGGTGCTTGTGACATTTTGTTTTGTCTCATCTCGAATGTACAGATTCCTGACGCGAGAGGGATTGGCATTAGAATATGGATAAGTGCGATGAAAGATTAAAGGAGGAATAATCCCAAATAATTCATACGATTCTGACTATCACAGAGACCAATTCTCAGGGTGCAAAGTTGTTTTAGTTTCTTTTGTAATCTCGCTTGTAAGTTATCATACAATTCTTTTAGGATAAGATAATAAGACAATGTTTATTGATCCTTGAGAGGAAATTGGGTCATTGCAGCAGCAAAGAATAGGCTATAAATAACATAATGCAGTAGAAATATCGAAGATTCAAGATGCAACGTCACAACGTCTTTATCAGGCTAATACTGAATGCCTATGTTGACCATTGACAGATTCATGGGCGTGTGCAGTTACTGATGCATGGATGACTGCATGCACCTCACAGATTTAATCATTTACAGTCCAGCGTAAAAGCATAAACACATAAATGCGCTAAAATCACCGGACGTTCATTATCTTATTACTATTAACTCATGTTCTGGTCCTAACAAGGGTTAGCGTTAGAGGTGAGTCCTTACGGAGCGATCCATACGATGTGCTCCCTACTGAGGCCCTTATTTGCTAAGAGGCGCGCTAATTACCACCGTGTGCAGAAAAACCTACCAGGCTCGGCTTCCTCTCTCGTTCAGCCCCTGATTTATTAAGACCGCTTATGTAAATCAATTCACAATCTTCCAATTATAAAAGCTGCAGTGCGACCAGAGTCCCGCCCACTGCAGCCTCACAACCGGCACCAAGGTGAAAGAGCAGAATGATCCGGAGGCCAGGAGGTGAAGGGTTAACACACAGGTATGACATGACTCCTGCTGGTCTGAGGTTCCAGTTTGTTTTCTATGTCATCAAGTGGTGATAATGGAAAATGACTTGGTGATCTATAATTTATTTTAGTCTCTTCCTCTTACATTTGAAAGAAAGTAATTCTCAAATCTCTCTTATTTCTTTCTTTCTATTCTCTGTCTCATTTTCTCTCTGTGCCTGTTTGCGCCTTTGAACAAATAACCCCGGCAGCCTTGGCTTTCTCAGGGGGGAGAAGTTAAGACTTGCTTGTTCTGGATATTAAATACCGTGCGCAATAATGCAGGTTTTGGTTCAGTAAATCCATGGAAGTGAACCATTTCGATAATCTCCTCCTTTTTTGCACCCCTCATTGCCACTCTTCAAAATACATATTCATTGGGTCAAATAAAGTCTCCTGCCAAGAATCAACCCCATTTCCAGTCACACAAAAGGCTTGTGAGCATAGGTTTGTAGATCAGAATTGACAGTTTTTACACAGGCAACTGCATTAGCACCACCGCAAACACTCGATAAATATAGCTCTGATAGTGTAAAGGGTGAGGCCAGCTAGAATAATTTGAGATTTTCCTTCCAAGTGAATGAGATATGCAATGAGATATCCAGAAGTTGAAAAAAAATAACACCGGGGCTGACATGAAAATAAAACTCCCTTTGGAAATAGACTATTTTAAGATTTTTGCCTATTAAAACTACACTAGGCACTAAGATGTTAATGTAAAAATACACTCTAAATAACAAGGTGGTGCTGCAGTAGAGAAGAGTGGTCCATTCCCTCTAATTGAGACCCTGTAGATTTGCCCTATTTGTCCAAAGGAAATTCTGGTGTCGGCTATTACATGTTCACAAAAAGAGAAAAATACAAACTTGAAATACAAACTGTCTCCTAAACAGCAGCAGTGAACGCTCCATACAGAGGAAGCCAGACTCACCATCTTGTGCCTGTCTCGTCACTTTGGTCATCTTTGGTATAAAGCAATCACAGACCATCCGGATTGGTCAACATGCAGTTTAGTAACATTATGTTATATGATTTCTGGGTATTGAAGTCCAAATTTTCAAAGAGTTACCTCTTGCTGGACAAGACTGAGCTGGCGTTCCTCCCTGGGAAGGGTTGTCCACACTGAGACCTGGCCATCACCATTGATAATGCTGTGGTGACATCGCATCAGTGACACGCTCCTGCAGATTCCTCCTCTACAACATCAGGAGGATTCGCCCCTTCCTCACTGACAAGACAGCGCAGGTGCTCATCCAGGCTCTTGTCATCTCCCGCCTGGACTACTGCAACTCCCTCCTTGCTGGTGCCCCGGCGTCTGCCATCAGACCTCTGGAGCTTGTTCAGAAAGCTGCAACTCGTCTGGTGTTCAACCGCCCCAAGTTCTCCCACACAACTACCCTTCTCTGTTTTCTACACTGGCTCCCTGTAGCAGGAACAGCTCCTTCTTACCTCCAGGCTATGGTCAAGCCTTACACCCCCGCCCGACCACTTCGTTCTGCTGCCTCGAGGCGACGGGTTGCCCCGTCGCTCAGAGGTCCCTGCAGCCGATGTACACGGTCACGGCTTTTCTCTGTTCTGGCCCCACAGCGGTGGAATGAACTCCCCACTGATGTCAGGACAGCTGAGTTGCTGCCCATCTTTCGCCTCAGGCTGAAAACCCACCTCTTCAAGAAACACTACCCTGACCCTTCCTCTTCAAGAAACACTACCATGACCCTTCCTCTTAGCACTTGCTTATTTGTCTTCACTTATTTGTCTTATTCTTGTTTATTTGCTTCACTTATTTGTCTCATTTGTTTAAATAAAAAGTAGGTAGTTAACTTATTTCTCTTTTACCTCAGCACTGGTTATGCTCTTAGATGACTAGTAGTCCTCTACCTACCTATGTTGAATGCACTTCGCTTTGGATAAAAGTGTCTGCTAAATGCCTGCAATGTAATATCAAATTTAATGCTGCCATTTGGAGCCACCACGTCGGCTATTGCAGCTTTAAATACTTTGATATTTGAGGATGTACACAATGAGAGATGAATTTCAAATGCCATTGGATAGAATATTGAAGTTAAATCTCCCATACACATAAACTCTATAAATCCTTTGTTGTCGTTGAATTGCTGCCACAAAAGTGTGGGGGCACATCCTGAAACCTAGCAAATAAAGTCTGCTTGACAGCTCAGTGGCGGCTAATCGTGAGTGAGTTCTGAATTGTAACAGAACTCATCCCACAATGCTAAATCTGCTTAGTGTCTGCGTCTGTCTACGATTTAATGTCTGTTTGTCTCAATAGGTTCAAACGTCAGTAACTGGGTTATGCCGAGTTCCATTGTGTATCAATGGCATTAGCGATGAGGTAAAACATTTTTTATTGCCGATAGGCCAATTGTAAGAAATGCTCACAGCAGTAATACAGAAAACTTTGTTGAATTTAGTTTAGTTTAGGTTATTTTTGAACAATGATAAAACAAACAAAAACAAATTTGTGGAGGTGACATACTGTAAAAGAATATGTATAAAACATCATGTTGTCAATTGTAGGAAACGATGACACAGTAATACCTGGTGCTTCTGAAGTGTGACCAGCATTGATATATCATATTAATACTGTATATAAAATGTATATCAAAAATAAATTTGATTATAAACTAAATATATTGCGCATGTGGCTCCTGATGTCAGAGGTGTTAACAAGAACTCTTCTGTTCTTGTTAACACCTCTGACATCAGAAGTTTAAAAGTAAATGGTGTTAACTGTACCCTAATGATGAAATCTGTGTAAAACATGATCTGAAACGTTGAATACATTTTGGCCATTCAGGCAATTTAGTCCAGCGGGGAGTTTTTATATTAGGCTGTGGTTTGAATAAACATGTTCAGAGGCTGTGTTTTGTAGCTCGTTATCTTTTGAAAGTAAATATTTGATGTCATGTACTGTACTTCTCACATATTCAGGATGACTGATAAAGAAAAGCACAAATTACTACTACTACTTTCTCTGAAATAACTGATACACTGAATTTGACTTTGTAGTAATCCAGTTTTCCATGATAGCTCCATTATGCTTTGCTGCTGAAATATGACACATCTGTTGAAAATGAAACTTAACCAATTAAGAGTGATTCATCCTGAGCACAGGTTCATCTTAGAGGTGCTGTTAGTGATTTACTTTGTAATTTAGTTTGGCAAAATGCAGGAATACAATACAATAAAAAGTGCAGGTTTGGCACAGTTTTTATGAACATTTATTCCTACATTTTGCCAAATTAAATTACAAACTAAATCACTTACAGATCGACTCCTAAAAATTATTTATTTTTAAAATTTTCTCTAATGAAATTAAAACCATTTGGAGGGAACAACGTGTTTCGCATTGCTGCTTTCTCACATTCAATTAATCCCACTTTTTCATCCAGCCATTAATTTGAGCATTAAAGCGATGAAGTTATAAAGACACAGTGCCTCTTTATGTCCTTGTTAGTTTTTGTGATATGCTAATGCATGCAGATTAAGGGTCTATTAGCATCTCCAGTCCCAGGAGATATGTCTGCATGTACGCATTTTATTTCTGGGGCCAAAAAAAGGATATAGAGGAGCCAAGTTTTTCCCCCGTCTGGTAAATGGTTCCATTAGCTTTCCACAAATAAATCCTTCTAGGGCTTCCAAATAACCATACAGCCTATTCTCCTATTCTCCAGCATGATCAATAATTGTTACTTGTTTCTGACTACATGTTGGAAAGGTTCATAACCGCTCAATGATTTGGATTCATACAGTATGCCAGAGAATCTGTTTCACTTTGCTATGTGCTTGATAAGAAAGACATTTAATTTATTTATCCTTTATTTATCCTTCAAGTTACACATTTCCCCTTTTAAATCTTGATGTATAAATTATATCTCCTCAAAAGTTTTGCATGTAACTCTCTAGCTCTTCCACAGAAACTACGCTGGCAAGCAAAGTGCTAAACAAACTCCATAACAGATGTGTGTAATAGGTGAAATCCTCTCGAGCAGCTGTATTCAATGCTGGTTCATTGACCATACAAAGACAAATGACTAACAGCTGTTTTTGTCACAGCAGTCACATTCCTAGAAGGTGCATTTGTGTCTTTTACAGTTTGCAACTCCTCATGAGTCCTGCAACCAGCCAACCAACCTCTGGAACTACTAGTCACCAGAAATCATAAGTGCATTTCCTTCCTAAACAAGCATCTAAGAGCAGAACCAGTGCTAAGGTAGAAGTGCAATACGTTATCAACCTACTTCTTATTTAACAAATGAGACAAATACGTGAAACAAATAAACAAAAGCTAAGACAAATAAGTGAAGCATATAAGCAAGTGAAAAAGTGAAAAAGTGGAGAGGAGAGATTGGAAGTTAAGAAGATCTTCTCTCAGGCTCCGTCTCTCAGTACGCACTGAGTCCGACAACCAAGGGGCAGGTGGAGTTGGACGTGGAGAAATCATCAGGGAAGTGGAGATTAGTGTGTCAAGCTCCTCCAGGAACTCATCAACCCACCAACTTCTGCTACAATCCTCTAACCAACCAACCGACCAACCAACCAACCGGCCAACATCTGCTACAACCAACCAACAAACCAATCTTACAAATCCTGCAACCAGCCAACCAACCAATCAACTTCTGCTAATCCTCTAACCAACCAACCAACCAACCAACCAACCAACTTCTGCTACAACCAACCAATCAACCAACCGACCAACATCTGCTACAACCAACCAACCAACAAATCAATCTCATGAATCCTGCAACCACTCATCGAACCAACTAGTCACCCAACCAACTAACCAACCAATTTTACAACCAACCAACTCAGTTGTACATGTTTGATTTATACCCTTTAGACTTTTAAGTACAGGGCTCTTTCACCAGAGCCTTCATATCACGGTGTGTATCATATAGAGCATCACAAAATGTAAATTCAGTTTTTGACACATCCCTTAAAATAATTTGCAGATTTCCGAGGCATCCAGAGTCGTGGGGGGGCAGATAAGAGTGCTGTTTATCTGTCATTTAAAGGACAATTGCTTTTGACAAGTGGTTACTATGTCATACTAGGTGATACTATCTTTCCTTGATACGGTAGTGCCTCACACTATTTCTCTTACTGATGTAGTAATATTGTGCCGATTCATCATCGCCATAGCCTTCCAGTGTACACTAGTGCTGGAAATACAAAATACAACTTTGAAAAGGCCATTAAAATCACAAAAATCGCATGCTTATCTGGGAGATGACACTGTTTTCTGAAAAGCCGTTGTATTATGTCTTAAAGAAATGCTGCATTGTGTCCAAAGAGGAGGATGAGGCACTTAGGGAAAATAATGTAACATCTGAGAAAATAGGACTCCCCAGAGATCAGCCTGGAATATCAAATGTGGGTTTTTTGTCATTTTTTGCAGACGTTAAAGTTACAGTTATATGGAACAACAATTTGAGGTGTTTACTCCTGCCATAGCTAGGATATATCACCCACATGCCAAAACACTGGAATTATCCTTCAGTGAGGAGTAGTGTGCTTGATAAAGACTGACCTTGGTGCAGATTATGTCCGATTGAAAAGCTATACTCTAATAATAAGGCAATCAAAACAATATATACAGACAATGTAACATTACTGAACTGAATACTAGATTCTAATGTCAAAACTGTCTCAGCTAAAAATGACAATCTATATAGAACATTATAGCCTTGGCTTTACTAACACTGGCAAGCACAACCAGTAAGGTGTTTCAGACTGAATCCTAAATGAAATGATAGTGATACGAAACTACTCACGTTCAGAAAATAGCCTATATATACAGTAAATGGACCTAACTGATATGAAACCCATTGTCATCAATGTGTGAAATGATGCATCGTCTCCCCCTGCACATCCCTCTCGTTTTGAAAAATGTGTCCCAACTGCACCAGCTATAATGCAGCCTTATCTAAGCCGCCAGATGCACACTTTTAAGAGACCGAATGTGGAGGGCAAACCAAAAATCTAATCAGATGCAACATTGACTATACCTCAGATTTGATCACCGTTGATTATTGTAAAAACAACTGCTGGTAGGGACACGTTTTGGCTGTAATGCTCCCGTTTCATTACATATGATTAGATCTGAGAACTGGTCCAGTGGCTGAATTGGGAACAATATTGTCATGTTAACCCAGATGTGTCTGCCTACAAATCTCTCAATACTGTGTCTGTGTCTGCCTACAAATACTCACTACAATACACACAGCTTACAAAACTATGAATAAATGTATAAATGTGTTGAGTGGTGTTGGGGAGGGAGGGCACATGTGGAATTATGTACCCCTTTTAGCAAAAAGCCTCACAGATCCCTGAGCAGAGGTTGAAGGAAAAACGCTCTATGATCAGTGTGCCCATGCATTTACATGTAAAACAGCATGGTTATTGACTTATCAATAAACTTTCATCCCGAACCAGTAAATATGTCAAAAGCTTAATCAGATAAAACCTGAAGCCATAGGATCTGATCCTCAACCATGAGGGCGCATTAATGTGTTGTATTGACATTCACACAGACACAGGAATCTGCATACAAATGACACCAAATTAAAACATGTGCTGGTTCGGTCAGGATTGGATTCAGGTGAAAAACACTTATATGTAAAGAGCAATCCATCACGGAAAAAACTCACAACTTAGAAGATGATCGCTGGGATAAAAGCAGACCCTTATGGAATACTACTGAGGTTGTTATCCAACCTAAGACCTTTACTTACACACAAAAGTAACACGTTATTTAAAGTAAATCTTTTTGTAAAATACTGACTGCATATACAGCGTTTTGTCTTAATGTGTAACTACAGGACCACGACTATCAATCACAATAAATATCATTAGTATGAGTCCAGTCCCCTGTGACCTTTTCAGATTGCATTACGATAGTGAGCACGGTGAAAAGATCACCGAGTGTCCTCTCCCTGTACCTCCGAGGAGGAGTCACGGCACAACGTGAACAGGTCTGATGTGGATTTCACTGGAAAAAAAAACATTGCAGGACTGAGGAACACTGAGGATGAGGAAGTGGCCACAAATAGCTGACTGATACAACTGACACACTGCAGAGGCATGGCTTCGTTATCTCTGTCCTACTTGTGATAGACCAAGACAGTTTAATGCATCGGTGATGTAACTACCCCCCACAAGCCATTGAGAGTACCCAGCTATGCATCGACATGTTACAAATGTCGATTATTTAATCTGGTGTTATCCAAATGCTGATGAGGATATTGTGCAGCGATGGCGTCGTATTGACCGTTGGGTTCTGCTGCCCCACAGATTGATGTTTGCCAGCAGCTCTATCTATAGACTAGAGAGAGAGGTTTGACTCCCCTAAGCCACTTAATTCTGGTCAGGTAAAGTTAAACTCCCAACAACCCCCACTTTGACCTTATTAATTAATTTCTCTGGGAGTTGCCCAGTAGAAGAATAGACCGCCGGTATATGTTTGGGCAAGTATAATATCAATATGGAAATAACAGCCTTGGGCTTGTGAAATTAATTTCAATTTGCTATCTATCAATAATATACTCAGAGGGTGAGCTCTTGTGTATCCAAGTCAAACATCTGTATACATGTTCATTATTTATGACTTTGGTCTTAAAATGATCCCAGTGGTGAAGCTAGACTTTTGGCATTTTTTGGGGGTGGGACTGCCCTACATCCACCCCTATGCCATCCAACAGCGTTACCGAGCAGTCATGACCTGAATCAACAAACCACAGAATGTCGTGTTTGATTATTTCCACAAAACATAAATTACATCAGTGGCGGCTGGTGCATTTTTCTCCAGGGGGGGCTATACCAAAAATCAAACAAACATGTACTAAGGTATCATCAGTGTATTTAAATAAATGAAAAGGCCTTTATTTGTATTTGCTGAGCTGAATGAACATTTGTTGTAATGAAACGTTCTTAAGGTAAGTTAAGGTACTTCAATTAGTGCAAATTCTTTATAATAATTATCTTTTATACTATATGTAATGGTGAAAGACTAAAGTAACCGAAAAGTGCCTCGATAAGTGCAACAGAAATCTGACAACACAAAACCCTGAGACAATGGCAGAAAATTATGAACACAATAAGACCTAATAGAAAATAACATTTAAGAAAAAAATAAATGAATATGGTATTACATTTGAAATACCCAGTGCCATCAAAAAGCTGAGTGAACTGGCTCAAAGCCATATGACTTTGCCACCTTGTGGCTTAAACTTTTTGTACATAAATGTTGCCCTTCTCTCCTTGAGAGATGCAGATTTCTCAATGACTCTATGGCACCACAGAACTTGACACAGTTTATTATTTTAGACAGGATGTGCCTGTTTTTGTCAACCTCTTCATTATGCTCACGGATCCCTGTCCTGTAGCCTTCATCAAGCTGAGCAGCTATGTTTACTTTCCCAAACATTTGCTTTTGATTTTTCTGATATGTGGTTTAAATCATTCAAACCTGTCTGAATCCATGCTGGGTCTGAGACCTGTCGTTTGAAAAAGGATGCAGGGAAAGCAAAATAAAGCATTGGTGTCACTACATACAGTTAGCCAAGCCTTCCTACTAAACCAGCTCCTTGAAAACAACCGAGTATATTGTCTCATTCTGGCGCATTTTATGTCAGATCAGATGTACCACGAGCTCTCTGCTGCCAACCAGTGGTTGGTGGTGTGTAAATCAGCAGCATTCAGATAAATGCTGTTTGTACATGCGCAGTTCGTTGGTGGGGCGCAGGAAAGCTGCGCCCCACCAAGCTCCTATCTCTTGTATTGAGAGGAGCGAACTGCGCATGTACAATTTATAACGAGAGTCAATGGGCAAAGATTTTTGCGCCCCAGGCCGGAAATACGTGACCTAGCAGTAACTTTAGACAACGTAGAACAATTTTAATCTACATTTTATTGCAGATTATACATTCTACTCATTAACTATATAATATTTACCTCGCTCATTTAAAAATAAATAAATAAATAAAGTAATTTTTAAAGTCTTATTCAATGAAGTCTAGGATGTGGGGAGTGGTGGGGCGGCGCCCTAGCGCCCTCTATTGGCCAGCCGCCACTGAATTACATTGAGGTAAAAATTTCAAGCCTCATATTTTTATCCAAAATATAGTTTCCAAAAGAAAAAATAACATTTGTACTGGTTCCTGTTAATTAACAGCACTCATGGAGATAGCTTTGTTTCCTATCAAAACAACATTTGGGCTAGCAAGCTAGTTTGGGCTAGCAAGCTTGTTTGGGCTAGATAGCTAGTTTGGGCTAGCAAGCTAGTTTGGGCTAGCTCTTGAAAAGGAGTATGGCAAAATTTCAGATTCAGATTTTTTCTATTCATGCAATCCTCGTTATTTTCCTTGCTGTCAATAAAGAAGTCAGTGTCAGGAGCAAATATACAAAGGAATTTGTTGTTGAAGGGATTTGCTTCAAACACTGGTTCTGTTCTGTTCCTCCGGTTACCATTCATACACAATTTACACGCAATGAATTCCTCGGACTGCTGACTGATTTTTATGATACATAAATAAATCAGTGAAAATCATGAGTGAAAGTCAAGCCATATCTGAGGTACTAAAAATAACATTATTTATATGAAATTAACTACATTTCAATACATAGTTATATGATCATTATCCAAGGTCATGCAATTAACGAACGACATTACAATAAGCCAACATAAAAATATCGCCATACATCACCAGCATTTTTAACGGTGATACTATCCCACAAGTCGCTTGATTTGATCGAGCAGTTGCACTTTGCGTGAACTCGGGTATGTCACACATTCATAACACCTTAACATGCACTTCATAACAGCTACACGGCACATCCAGGACTACTGATTCAGTCTTCATTTATTTATTTCGGTGTTCATTAGGCGAG
Source organism: Hoplostethus atlanticus (assembly GCA_034670405.1). NCBI lineage: Eukaryota > Metazoa > Chordata > Actinopteri > Trachichthyiformes > Trachichthyidae > Hoplostethus > Hoplostethus atlanticus. The sequence goes on along the minus strand of JAXDDX010000003.1, from coordinate 5,655,684 downwards.
CTTGTCATGCCGTGTGAATATTCATATATAATATCAAGATGCAGATGTGCCATTTATTTAGCCGTGTATTATCACTGCACTTGCAAGGAAGCACACTAGGTATCAGAAATTCATTAAAAGAGGATTAACTATGAAATGTGTCTTGGCAAGCATATTTCACTGTCATTAATTTAGTTTTGAGTAGTTTTGTCTGAAACTGAGATTGCTTTTCAAACCAAATTAAGTGTCGTAATTTGTCCAGTGCGTTGAATCATTTGGTGGCAAATTGTAATTATATTGAGAAATGTCAACCTCTGACAGGGAGTATTTTCCCTAAGATAACATTAGGGGATCCGCTTTAAATGTGATAATATGATATTTGCACATTGGCTATTCCGGTATTGTGTAGGTGTTATCATGACATTTAATGACTCCAGTAACAATCAAAGTACAGGCGGCAAAGAGAACAGTGCTCAGGGCTTTTTTTCTGACACACAATGCTTACCTACCGTTTAATTTAGTAATTAACATACATGAATCTTAAACTCATCTTAATTGAATTGTGTTGATTTTAATTAAGGGCTATTTTAAAACTGTAATGGGACGTGCTGCTGCCACGCCGCCGTCTGATAAATGAAGGAGGCAGGGCCAACGAACATAATGGCAATCAAGAGATAGTTTGAAAAAGGTCTGAAGTGTGGATGCTCAGAAACCCAACCTATCATACAACACATACAAGAGAGATTTCTGTAATGGTCTTCAATGTTTGATAAGAATTCAAGCGGTAGACAGATAGGTCATCTATTGTATTACTCACTGTACAACCATTTAAGCGTTTGAAAATATAAACACATAAACCAATAACCAAGTCTGATCCCTCTCTCCCGTATCCTTTCCTCGATGCTCCCTCCCTCATGATGGCTATAGAAATTGTGCGTTTCCACCAGACGGAAGACGACGGTTCAGCTGCATATTGCTGGGAAGGGTAATGACAGGAGCCGGTGCTTTTCTCATGCTGATTAAAGTCAAAGTAATGGACCATTAGAGTCACCCCACAAACCTCTGCTCCAGGAGGTGTAGACAATATGAAAAGTGGACAGTTTCACGTTAAGGATTTCTCAAAATACATATCATATTACCGTTTAATGAGCCATATACCTCAGAATATAATCCATCAGTGACACGTGTGCTGCGCAGGCTATCTCACATACAATATAATGGATCGGCGCTGCTTCACTGTGAAAGCTATGGCAGGGCGCATGCATGGAATACACTGTGTAATATCATCTCAATGTCATCCCTGAGATTATCGTGAAAAAGCAGTGGTGAGACTGAAAGCATGAACTAATAATAGCACAAAATAATAATGCTTTATCAGCTCTTCAAGGGATGAAGATGAAGGATGAAGGGAAGGGGTCTTGGTTGCATTGGTTTAAAGGAAAAATACTCTTACACTGTTAGATATCATTGAAATGTATGATGTTCAATGAGTTATTTAGTGTTGTGTTGTGTTTTGGTGTATCCACTTTCCCTCAACCTGCCTTCAGCTGGTGGTTTACGACATTTCCCTAAAGGACTTTCGTCAACCGGCAGAGAACAGGCATTGGCTTGTTGCTTTGGGTCAAAGGTGGGAATATGTGAATATACAGTAGCTAGCTAGCCAACTAGTTTGTGAACATTGGGGCGTGTCTATGATCGCAGCACCTTACTCAAAACGCCTTGTGGCTGCAATGCATTCTGGTCTATGCAGGCTACTGTCGGTGGAGAAATTGGTATCTCTTCTGTGATGTATTTGACCCTGTATGACTGTTGAACATCGGTGCAAATTGGTTGGTCTAGAAAGAAGTCCTTGCTCTTTGATTCTGAGGGTCTGACACCAAAACCTGACGTTTACTGTCGATGTTTTAGATAACTGAAAAATGTTAGAAATATCACAACGTGGCGCCACATTGCCTGTTCGGCCAGTTACCCCTGGGAATAAGAAAATACACCACCAACAAACAACAAAATGGACCCAGACATGCGAGGTACATTGCCAGTGGCTGTTTTTTTAACCCTGTTAAAGTGTTTTAAGGTGGATTTCTCCCTTAATAGGCCGCCCATCCCCTGGTCAGAGATGTCCTTGTATTCTGAGCAGCAGAGAGACAGTGGGAGGACTCATGGTCTAGTGGTCTCTCCCATGCCTTGCTGCCTTCTGCTGCAGGGAATGAGAGATGCCTTGGCATGATGATGATGTCTGCTTCGCCATGGTTACTGACTGTTTGGAAAACAAATCTCTTCATTCCCTCAAGAGCGCCGCTAAGCTTTTCCCACTGTCCAAGGAAAAAGTTCATTTTTTGAAAAGATTGGAACTTCACTCATATAATCACATTAGGAAAGTGTGTGGAGTGATGCTTAAGCCTGCGTGGGCAATTCTGTATTTTGGTAGACTGGGACGTGTGAAAGCAGACATTTTTTTAATCTATTTTATCTAACCATTATTTTTAACCATCGTTTTTTTAATTGTGAGTGTAACATCGCTAAGCCGCTGCAGCATTTATTGTAAGCTAAGACATTTCTCAACCCTCTCCTCATTCCTCCCACAGTTTCACTGCTCACAGATGAAATTTCAGGGGTAAAAATCGTTTTACAAAACTCGTGCTTAATAATTATTGGAATTTTTGGAAACCTGAGAACAAATCTTCCCCGGCAACTTTTAGACCTGCGTGCTGAAATAACTTTTCACTCGTGAAAGTGAAAAATGCTAAATCTTTCCAGTGTTAAACGATCAATAACTGTCAAGCCAATTCCAATTGTCAAAAAACCAAGTACTACTCAGAGTACTGCAGATAATCAAACTACACAGTATACTGCATACATATTTGAACACGCCTGTAGGGCAGGCACTTACAGTAGAGCTCTTGAAAGAACTGATGTACAGCCCTGCTTTTAGATGTCCTGCTAATCAAATTACGTGCGTGTTGTCTCGACACTCCCTGAACAATGTGCTGCGGTTAATTACAACTCAATTATTTGAATTATCAATGTAGAAAATGTGACAATCTCACTTGAGTCTTAAACACTCCTCTTGCAGCTTGGCATTTCTGTCACGATCATAGGCTTTCTAATTAAAAGGGTTTTGTTTGCGCATGGATCATTGCTTTCAGCTGATTAAAGAATGATAGGAAAGACTATATAAATCAAAGACAACCAACCCAACTAATTAGCTGTCCTAACCATTACATCCACTAACAACGGCTGGAGGTGGTTTCTCTTACATAATCAACTCCATTATTAGATAGTGCCACTGCAGCTTGTAATAGATCACATCTGATAGCAAGACAATAAAATATAGTGGGGGAGAAGGCATATTGTACCATTAAATTCTCTGTGTCCTACTTGAATGGGACACAGATACTGTGAGCCTATCAGTTCTGCCGTGACTGAAAACAAACTCATACCCCTTTTTTTTTTTTTTTTCAGCCACTTGTTCCCAAGGGCATGCAGGGGACCGGGTCATTCCAATTACCGGGTCTGGTTAAACACTTTTGCTTGATTCTAATTTGTCTAATTAATAATCCTTGACAGCAACATTGCATCAAGGTACAAACTATAAGTATGAAGGACACGCTATTACCTAATGATTTAATTACAGAATTTCCAATGACATTATATAAAAACAAAACTCACTCCCCCCCAAAGTTCAGTGACACAAAGCCAGAGAGATAATCCTCTAACTGCACAAATCTGTGGTGATTGTCCGCCTTGAGTAAAGATTGTGCCCTCAGAAGGTTCACCTTCAGAGTGGGGCTATTATGTTTCTCCCGATATGGGACTGATGCTAATCAGTGGATTGTATTTTATGCCTTAAGGCAGGAAAATGTGCTGATGAGAGCGCCACAATAAATGAACCTTATCACCTAATGGCATCTCGGCCCTCGCTGTGACTTACTGATAAAGCCCTTGCTAAATGTCACGGGCAGGCAGAATGCACATGTGGGATAATTAGAGAGAAATGACTGATCCATAGATGGATTGGTCAGTCATCGGTACTGTTCATTGTTCATAGCAAGCTTTTGGAAACACTATTGCTACTACCTGTGTTACTAGTAGTAGTTGTACTGCTAGTAGTAGTAGTAGTGCTTGTAGTCCAGCTTCCAAAGACTGTCCTCGTTTGTGAGCAATTGAAGGGTACGCCCAATTACTGGCACTGACACCAACAAAGAAGCAAGTCATGATTTCCCAGACGTAACAAAGGCAAGACTGCACGACAGTAACCCGCTTCCATCCGGCAGTAGCAGTCGCTGTGGCCTGGTCTCATGTCTCTAAAAAGACTGGTTGTCAGATCATCCTTACACCTTCTGACAGCAGGAAATTGAACCCTGAATGAAATCTCTCCTCGGGGATTGAAGCAACAGTGCATTTGATTTAAAAATTACAATACAGTTGCAGAGACGGGAAGCCGGGAAAGCAGACACTAATTGTATCCACACAGAGCTACTTGGTGGTATTAATAAAGCACAATTATTGTGTTTTTATTTCACAGTATGCGTATTTTCATACTTGTCATGTTTACGTCAAGCTGTGCGGCACACAGAATTCAATCTCAGCTTTTAGACCGGGGACCCCACTGTGAGCTACTCACATAGAGCAGAGCTGAAGCCTCGAGAGCTGAAGCTTGGATTAAGTGTCTGTCGAGAGGGCTGAAGATAACATTTAAATGCCTCTGAAAGAGTGAGGAGGCTATAGTTTTGAATTCACCACGTCTAATATAATAACATACATTTCTATCACATTTATGAGGGAACAGCTGGCAAAGTCATTAAAACTGAGAGAGTAAAATGTAAAAAATGATGCGTACTACAAGTGCTTGTTTCTTTTCTCTCTAGGTGAAAAAATTCAACAAATTGGTGGATGTGGCTGCCGGTTGATGGTCGTGCATTTCAAAATGCTTGTATCTGAATTTTAACTATGAAGCAAGGTTATAATAGGATGGAAAATAATTACAGCCTTGCCCCCGTGCTGCACAAAATAATCACAGCACACCGGTGCTTCTGTGCAAAGAGCAAAGCATCAGCCACTCCAGAGTCATGACAATTACTTTATGGTATGGGAAAACTTTCTATTTGCCGTAGTAGATTATGAGCGTGATAAGTGGGTAATTGTCAGTGTATTAATGGATGGTAAAGAGGTTTTATTGCCCAGTAGTTAACCCTCCAGGGAGAACACAGGACCACAACAAAATAAGGCAATTTTTTGTCCTTTTGCAGATAAACACAGTATATCTCTACATTGTGTTTATGAGATTATCCCTGTAGCCCATGCTTCGGTATGTGTGGGTCTTTAGATGGAAACACGCCCCGTGGAGCAGGGCTAAGTAGGTAATCACTCATTCTGAGTAACGGCAGAGGTGAAATGTAAGTAAACTCGGTGAATGTGCACGGCCACCCAAGTGCCAGATGCTGGGAGGTTGGTGCCAACATGGCATGTGAGTGACTCATTAAATCAGAAGAGTGAAATCCATTGGCCTTTCTCTGATGGCTCAGTCGCTCACTCAAGCCAGCAGCTCTTCTGTCGAGACTTTCCTCCATCGGGGGAAAGCGGCCAGCTGGGTCTGTTCCCGGTTCGTTATTGGTACGGGAAAAAAATAAATAAATAATAATAAAAAAAATAGCATTGAAAATAGGACCGTTGGGAGGCAGCTATGGTATTAGAGAAAGGAAAACAGTTTCCTCTAAGCAGCAGATTATGAAAACATTAAGCAACAATTACTGTAATGAGAGTTATTGAAGCGGCAAGGTAGCAGACAAGCTGTGTGCATCTGGTTGCTGCATCTGGCTGCAGTGGCAGAGCATCCAGAGGAGCAGGAGGGAAGGCATCCATTAGTTATAGCCATTCCTTCCCTGTGGATGGAGAAATGACATATTGATAATTGTCATGTCTGAAATTGATCTCATAGACTGCATGTTGATGATGCCGCACTGTTCTGGACCCTAACTGCATAGTCAGAAATGTTCGAGCTGTCATTTAGAACAAAATGAGGCAATAGCTCTCAATGGGCGAGTCATGTCTCTCCCTCTGTGTTGAAAAAAAAGAGCACAAGACATGCTCATTATATCTGGGAAGAAGTTGGTAATAGTTTCTCTGCTGCATGGAAACCATCTTGATTGTGCTTATGTCATGTAACGTACAAACAAGTTGATTTTATACAACATCAACATGTGATATAATGAATTGGCTTGTCAGTGTGTCCATTCAGTCAACCACAGATGTAGTGCATGTTGCTTATGAAAACTGCAGATCATGTTATAGACACGTTCACCCTTATGGATGAACCTAATCACATAGATCTCAATGCGACAGCTTTAAGCAGCAAAACCACAAGCTTTAAATATCTGCAAAAAATAACTCGACTTCTAAACCCTGTTTACTGTGTATATATGGTTTTCTACCTTTCAGGTGATCCCTTTTTATTAACTCCTCCAAAGAGGTGCATGATTTTGCAGATTTTGCTCGTGAAGGTGTAAATTCAGTTAAGGATGTGACAATAGGGTCTAAAGATCTCATATTTATAGATGAAATGGCGGTCTTACTTCCTCCATGAGCCCCTCGCTTTCCCCAAGAAACTATTAAATGTCATTATTGTCACTCAGCAGCAGAGCTGACGTGATAAAATGTGGAGATGTGACTGTAACATCAATTCTAGGCAAAGTGTTCAGGTTGGTGACATAAAATTTTCAAGAGAAGTCATGAGGAAATGATGGTAAATGAGCGCTACGGATCACTGCCACTCTTACCACACTTATAGACCTCGTCCTGTGTGATGCATTGGACAGAGCACGTGACGATCTGGGTAAACTTCCAGATGTTTGTGTTTTATTAATTCCCACTTCCTGCTTTGCCAGCGGTAATTTAGTGCGCAATATTGAATCCTGCCCTTAATGCCCCCAACTAGCCTTTAAATCAGAATGGGAATTAAGACTGATCTGTCCGGCCACAGACGAGATGTACAGTAACATAACTCTCTACTCGGGACTCAAGATGGATGGACTGGGCGATAGTCTGGATGGGACGCCCTCATTGGGCTGTTTGGCCTGGTGGAGCCCATCAATCAGGGCAGCGCCAGAGGTCTGGGCTCAGGCTGTGTAATGATGCGAACAGCATGTGGCCAAGCCATCCCTGGCTGCTCAGGTGTAAGGGTCTGCCCTGTCCAGCAGTCCTCTCAGTTCCTTCGCCGATATCATCCATCACACACTGGCTGGATACAAGGCGCTCAACACATTCCAGTACATTTGATAAAGATCATTTCAGATCAAACTTAAGACAAACTGTTTGGAGTCGGGAGTTCAAAATAAAACATCCTCTCATAATCGACAGTTGTTTTATCTTCTCCAAACACAATCTTCTACTGTTGTGTAGTGTTGATCAGTGAGGTATAATTGTAGCCGGTTCACGTTACTATAGCAACCTCTCCTCAGATAAACCCTTTCATTCAATTCAGTTCAAACCTGTTCATCTCTAACAGTTATCCTCTGTAGCCCTTCAGTTCATTTTGAAGCACCGCGTTCACATTTCTAATCTTTTTGAATGGAAAGCAGAACTAGACGGATTACTTTTCCTAATAGCAACAGTACAGGAAGTTACCATTTTTTATGTGCCCCGTACTTAGATCAGACGGACATGTGGACACTTCAATCTTTCTATAAAGTTCATTAAAGGACATATTTTATAGCACATTATGTGCTTTATACCCCTCACACAAACATATTATGCTCCTGGATGAAGGTGGCCTTATGAGTCCCATAAAGTAGGGCTCATGAATATGACTGTAAAAGCTGCTCAGTATGGACTCATTGTGGAGGGAAGGTCATTTGGTAGGAACCATGCACTGCAAAAATGTATGCTTAGAAAGATGTCTTTGGTGGAGTTTCCATGCTGCTGAAATACACCTGCTACAGCCTAATGGACTTCTTTCCCTGGAAGTCGTACCTGGGATTGCAGCACACCATAGGAATGAATCGAGGCAAAGCCAAGGTCAAGGATTTCTTCTGTGCTGTCTTGAGGTAGGCAGCACTCTGCCCCTGCCTGTCCTGAAATTCAATAATAAGAGCAATGCCGCAATTATTTTTTGGTTTTATTACCATGATGAATTGAGTTTACGTGTGGGGTCAGCAGGGTAAATGAGCATCGACAAGCGGCACATGAATCCTGCTCGTCTCCTGCTAGTTCATTTCACCGGGTGCAAACCTTTTGGTATTTGTATTTCCATGAATGTGATGATGAAGGATGTTGAATCAACTGAGCATTTTCCATTTTGCCTTTGCAATCAATGTGGAATGATTCAAAGAAGGCAGCGTGAATGAATGAGTGATAATTGGTTTTTGTTCTTTACTGATGATTCCTAGGTTATAGAGGCGTGGCAATTTCTGATTAAAACCCCAAATTGGATTTCCAAAGAGGGTATTTGAGGTGAGAGGAGGGGTTTAACACAATGAATTTTTATAAGGATTTCAAATTCTGTTCTTTCCTCCGATTGTCAGCAAATCATTAACAACTATGCTTTTAAAAGGTTTATTAATTTGATAGTGATTGTTTCATTTACATAACGAGGGATTTCACAGTCAAAATTGAGCGACTAATATCCGCCCCAATCCCTGTAAGCCTATAAGCCCAATAGAAAGAACACTTCCTTATAAGGAGGCAGCACCACACGCTGGGCTTCTCCAGTGGGTTGTTTTCAGTGTCACCTTTTGTTTGTCTCACCCTTACAAAAATGTGAAATCTTCCATTTCACATGTGAAACCTGCACTTTCACATGCTTTATTCTTTATATGCTTTAAACTCCCACATGTGAAAATATGTGTGTCAAAGTCACATGTGAATTCGACATTTCCACATGTGATTGTCCCTATTCACATGTGAAAAACTAAAAACACGTGTCCAAAAACCACATGTGGGAACACTCACATGTCATTTCCACATGTGACTTTTTTGTAAGGGCATATAGGGACACAGTGAGACCTTAACGAGCAAACCTCATCATCATACAATGTATTATTATTATGACTTTAATTGCATAACCACATAACTACACTTTCATCAAAAATACTCTTTTCTTGGCCTGCGCAAACTTTAGCACTCTGAAGTTCGGAAACACAGGTTTCAGTGGCACTCCGTGACCTTGACAATAAGTGAATGACAATGATTGTCTTGTCTCTCTACCTATCATAGCTTGCAAATTGCAAAATTGTATGCTCCATTACTGCCTGCAGTTGCCTCCAATCACCTCGAAGCACATCACATTTCCCACACTATATGGAGGCATAAAAAGAGCTCATGGTCACTGAAATCTGGGGGTTAATAGCAGCCTTTTATAAAGCCTGGTGAGGGTGAACGTCCTTTTTGCAGAGAGGGACAATGTCCAGAGATTATTAAGATGTGTTGCCAAGACATAATGGGGTTCCAGCACATTACATACACCTCTCTATCTCATTAGGTTTTCCCAGGCAGAGAAACACTCATTTTACTAATATGGACAAACCATTCTTCAGTGGCATGGCAATGATCAGGGAATAGTCAGATCAAGTCATCAGTGTGTCATGGATGACCAGGCTCATTTGCTGTACCACCATAGATGGCACTGTTGCACTACTGACAGGCTGACTGACAACACGCCGAAGTGCCAGTCATGGAGCACAGATTGGTGGTGTCACTCTAGATGTGCGTAATTGCAGAAAAGCTTTGATGCCAAATTAGCATTTAAACAACCAATATTGGAACGCTGCGAAAGAAAAATAAAAATCCATTAATGTTTATCTGTTCACTTTGAATTTGATGTAATAGAATTCGTCTCATTTTGTTGAAGCATGTTGTTGGAGGAGAATTTGTGAAGTTTTAGTATGATGTAATTATAAGGCGCACACTCGGCTCGGTTTATGTGTCATGTTTGGACAATTTGGAAAAAAGGAAAAAAATATATATGTCATTTTCAAATGAGTGGCTCATGCACTCTGTCTCCATTTCCAACAAAAACTACCGATTCAGGTAGTTGTTTGCTGTGAATTATACATAGAAATGGGAGGTGTCATTCACACTGACAAGCCTATTTTCTGCCCTGTCATTCCATCTGGACACGTTTAAAATAGTTATATGCATGCCTTTATTACAGTATACAGCATGTGGATGTCAAAGTATGTCATTTTACAGAAGTTTCAATTGCTATACATATTTATAATTGCATGGTTTAAAAAAAGCAATGCAAGGAAATCGAAAAACATGAATCTCTCTTGACATCAGAGTTGATATTTCCAGATAAAGCATAGAAATGTAATGTTAAGAGCTACATTTGGTCATTTGGTCATTTTGGTCTAAGAAACCTAATGAGATGACGTTAGGTAGCTACCGTAACACGTATTAAGACACTGATCTCCGTTAGATGAACATGGCATCAACGCGGAGCAGGTTGAGTGGTGAGTCGGGTTTTGAACTGTAGATTCAGACCGAAAAAGGGTTGTGAACCTACACAGATAAATACTCTCTGGGTGGGCTGAATCGGTGCACTCTGGCTATGAAAGTCAGAGCTTAATTTCACAGGAAGGATACGGAGGCATTTCAACTTGCAGATAAAAGGGCCATTTATTCAGGCAAACAACCTACACATGGCGGGCCACAAAGGGCTTCATCATGGCTGCAGGCCTGTCCAGTGGAGCTCCAATTTAACAAAGTGATGTTTTAATGAGCCTGGATCCCAGGGAGAGAAATACATTTCTCATTTGAGTTCCCGGCTGAAAAAAACCCATCCACCTGGTATTGAATAAAGCCTTTGTAATGGCATAATGGCATAATGACATACCACATGTCCACTGTAACCTCAGACACAAGTGACCATCTCGTTATCCCTGTGTGTGACAGATAAATCAAGCCACAGTGTAAAGCGTGATCCTAACCAATTATCCTGCGCGGCAACGAAGACAGCAACATCAGCATTTGAGTTTAAAAAATAAAACACTAATTGTAAATTGAATATCGACCTAAGGGACACTGAAGTATACGGTGTGAAAACACTGAGCCAACATCCCTCGTAGGCTGGGCGATGAGGATTCCTGCTTCGCCGCCACTGTAACAAGTGCATTTCGAGCAGGAGATTTGGCTCCAGTGCTTTGGGTCCTTTTGGAGTATCTCTACACTCTGATGTGAGCGATCACAGGGAAGTGCGACAAGTTGGGAGATCAAGGAACGCTCCTACTGTCAGCTGTTTGAGACCGGCCTCATTAGGGCCACAAACTTCTGAGGTCTGGAGACTTCATCCATGCAACAAAGGGCCTAGGAACCATTACATGTGTTTGCCGGTGCACACCACGGTATAAACATTAAAGCTCCTATTAATACCCAGAGTATTAACTTTGTCATGTTGGTTTGAGCTTGATTTCTAGTAAACTGTTGGTTTGCAGCAGGTGTTTTTATGTGTTTAGTGTGGAAATCTAAACGTGGCATAACTGATTTTCAAAGTATCCCATACATTTACTTGAAATATTATTATAAAACATATCAAAGGCAGCAGAACGCTTTAAGTCAAAACTTGCATTGTTTACGTTTCTTATCGTTTTATTTCTCCAAATATAGACAACTTTGAAAACATGCTTATGTTTAGTTCTGTTCACAGCCTGCATCCAAAACTACTTATTTAAGAACATTAGGAGCTTATTTTACTGGTAATATATATCTATTATGTTATGAGGAGAGAAGGATTTTCAATAATTATCTTTCTAACAACTTAAAGTCCAGTTCATAAATGTAAACAAATACGTATCCCTGCAACAGAAAACCAAATGGGACAGGAGACATTTCTGCCATTCTACTGATGGAGCTCTCGTTACAACTAACAGTAGTTAAAGGTAATCTTGAGTTTTATATTTTATTTTTTGTTTAACACAGTAAGGCATTTCCAATCAGTTTATCTACACTTTCATCTAAGCACATCTCTTTTTTATTCCCCTTAGGTCAGCATGATTGCAAACTCCCAGAAAGTCCACCCAAAGGGCTCCACAGGTCTGCATGACAGCTCCTGTGAACTTGTTTATTTACAAACTCTTGCAAGCTAGTGAGCAGGAGTGCAAGTTTGACCTCCTGAACAAGTGCAGACATTTTTGATTCGGCAAGCATCTCGACTCCTGCAGCTCAGCGGTGGATCTCTGAAAGGTCCTACCTGTCACAGTAATGCCATACAATGGATTGCACCACTTCATGAGATGGCGGTGGTCATTTCAGTACGTCAGAGAATTAATCAAACCCTTTCCATCCCTATTCTAAATTTGTGGAGCTTTCAAATGTGTCTTTCTAATCTGGGAACAGAAGTTAATCAAATGAAGTGGGATTGAGCGTATCAATCATCTGGTGTCGGAGAAGGTCCATGTTGACTGCCGCTCCGGCCCATCATTCATGCTCTTATAACAGCCAATTTACCTGATGAATAAACAGCCCGGCAGAGTGTTTGGCACCCATTTCCATAAATCTAATTCCAGGTGAAATATTCAATGCTCACCTTTACCCCGAGACTGTCTTCAGTCCTTGTGTTGTTATTGGAGCAACCTCTGCTAAGTGCTTAGCAAAGAGGTCCAAACGGGGGCTTCGGCGGGCTTTATGTGACTGCTCACATCCATTACATTCAGGTGAAGTGCTCAGGACCCTGAGAAATGCTGGCTGACTGGCTGAGAAATGCTAGAAATCAGAAGTACGAGATCTGAAACATGTTCCTGCCATTATTGATAGACATGTAATAACACCGAGTTCTTGCTGGAGGCCAGTCTTGCCAAGAGGCTTCAGCCCGAGTTCACACGTAGGGCAAGTGTTAGGTTTACAGCTTGGATTTCTCACCTTTCACTCGCCTTTCTGCAGCGAAAGAGAATGAAATCACCGTGAGGATGGTCTTACCGTGTTCTGCTGTAATTAGAGAGTACCGCCATTGGATATTGGTAACCTTCAGCAACGATTCAAAGATGGCTGTGATCTGTGAGTAACCGATTTCTGACTTTCAGTCAAAAGGGGAAAACACAAAACAATGAAATAACGGTCAAGAGGGAGTCGGTTCTGATGTGGAGTGGAAGCTGGAGTGCGTCCTGTTAACAAAAACGAGCACACTCATGAAAGCACAGGGCTGCAGCACATGGCGAAACTGACTTACCCACTATATTTATACTGTATTACTGTGTGCAATATGGACCGCTTCAGAAATAGTACAGAAAGCACATTGTGGGCGGGGGGGTAAAACTATAGATCTGAAATTCTATCAGTCTGAAAAAAACAAATGGAAGAGGCTGCGTTCAGATTGATCCTCTTTTGCTCCACTGATAGATGTAAAATAGATCAAAACTCGCCGCTTTTTACGCTTTGAGACACTGAGCTTAGAGATTTGATTTCAAATGATCGCGGGGCATTACGGTTATTGTAGCAACTCCGACTCGTCATTAACGTCATAATCAATATAACGGAGGAGTACAATGCTGTTTTGCAAAGTCGTTATTTTCCAAGGCTGTTACTGAGTTAGCTGTCAGACAATCAAAAAACGGTGCCACGAGGCGATTGCACATCTCCGAGATAACAGACTTTTAGCATCAATGTTTGAATCTATGCTTTCCTGCGTGCAACTGTCTATTAATTGTGGTATCATTCAACACACACATTCAACAGCATGTGGAATTGAAACTGATGGGATGACAGACATGGTAATAATAAGCATGCTTCACCTTTAATTGTCATGATGAGACTTGATCTGTGATTGAGGTTGCAACATGAAAACTAGGACCTTTTTTGGCGTAATGACATCCACTGACCCATTTTCTGCCACTTATACTACATGGGGATTGATCATGGCAGAAAGCCTTTTTGCCATGAATGAAACTAACATTTTGTCCAATAAGGTTCCAATGAGGTTTTCTGGCTTCAATCTCACCTTCGCAACATCGTGTCCGTAAATGAAAAGAAAGTTGCTCAATCTCAAAGTCACCCCCAGAGCTTTAATGTGGTCAGTTTCATCAATTGCATGCAAGCCTGCATTTTCAGATTGGTTGGCTTTATTTTTAGCGCCTGTGTGTTGAGGCAGCGACTGGCTGTGAGGCACAAACCGGTTGCAGACTTGACTGAGACTCAAATTGTCATTTCGAAAGTGACAAGGTGCTGATTTGCCCGCCTGGCACTGAGCGATTGGACATCACTGTTGACAAATGGGCAGTGGAACAAAACTGGCAGGATGCTAGGGAAGACAAAATGCCTTCAGCCAGAGGTTTCATTTTTTATTTTTATCTATTACTACAAGAGCTGGTTAAAATTCCTGAAATTTCGCAAACAGTATTCATTATGTTAGCAATGATTGCTCAAGCACCCTCTACCAAATATGTATTATTATTGGTTTCTTGACCCGATAGTTGAGAATCGCTCTCAGCTGTACTACGGCTGCAGTTCCTCCAGGAATCCTACAACAAAGTAAAGTGCTTGTTACATCCATAGTGTGTGTGTGTGTGTTTGTTTGTGTGTGTTGTGGGTACAGTAAGTGTGCATGGACGAGGGAAGAGGGGCATGAATGCAAGTATATATATTGGGTAAAAAGGCTATGTCAGACTTCGTATCTGAGTGAAGGAGAGCAGGCCTGTGTGGGTCAGTGGATGTCATTACAAGACAGCAGTTGTAGGGGATTAGAGAGGGAGGTATGAGCCGCAAATTACTGCCGTCTCCAGCGGTTCACTTAATTAGTGTTTCTCTACGGCTAACCGGGGAGCGCGGCACAAGGTGCGGACATCCACAGCACCGCAAAGAACTGACGGCCACCTCCTCACGTGGCTCAGCATCAAACTGTATACTGCTAGTCAGTTTCATCTGTGTGTCAAAAACAAGCTGTTGTCTTCAAAGCTGACTCAGGCCGGTAGCCTACCACACAGGGCTTCGGCAAACTGGGGTTTCTATCACATCATCCTGTTGTACGTTATGCATTATTCAATCCCTGCATTGCCGGAGAGTCAGAATAAGAGTAGCACGCCGATTCACCCAAGGTCTGATCCAGATCCTCATACCGACTCCCAATTTTCAAACAAATTCTGCAGACGTTGCGTGACTGGATATCCCTCCCAGGAAACCCTCGGTGAATGTTTTGAAGACTCATCTTGCAGTGGTCATACAGTTGCTCTATCTCGCCACCTGCCTCTGCTCGTGAAAGACAGCAAGCTAAAGGGAAAGAGAAAACACATCACTACATTGCAAGCTGCCTCCTGGCTCTAATCGCTGCTATAGATAAGGCTGCACTTCTAAATCAATTAAAAGCGACATTGCAAATTGTATATGGAATAATAACATATCGGAAATTTGCAGACTAAATTATTTTTCTATTCTTTCCATGCTGAATGTTTTCTCTGTTGTTTTATGATTGGTTAATTGATTGACTGATTGATATTTGTATACACTTCTCTAATAGGGAAATTCATAATCTCACCACGATCACAACAACTTACCGGCACATAAAACATAAAACAAAAAGTAGACTCCAGCACAGCTCAGAACAAAAGTAGTCGCATGATACACAAAGTGAAATCTCATTCAGCCCTATGTTTGTAAAAAAAAAAAAAAAAGTCTGAAAAAAGTAACAATTTTGTATGGTGTATGTATGGTATCATACAACAGTGGTTCTCAATCCAGTCCTCAAGGACCCCCTGTCCTGGAGGTTTTAGCTCCAGCCTTACTCAGGCACACCTGAACCAATTAGAGGCTTCAGCTTTTCATGATACGTTAATTGGTTCAGGTGTGCCTGAGTAGAGCTGGAGCTAAAACCTCCAGGACAGTGGCTCCTTGAGGACTGGAGTGAGAACCACTGTCATACAAGTCAAAACAATGTCAAGGTCAACAGATAATAAGCATCTGGACCCCCTGCTTTACATCTGGGGGACATTAGGTGCCTCCCCACCTCTACTTGTGAGCATGTGGTGGCCGAATAGCTCGCACCTCCCATTAGGTGAGAGGTGAGGAACCAATTACCGGGAGATATGTCTCAGGGCCAAAAATACCATTGTCAGCTTGTCACAATGTGAGAGATGAGCAAAAAACAGAATGGTGACAAATCGCAAGGTAACCTGACAGACAGTGTTATCTTTCAGTTTCCACCCCAGATCTGATCGAAGTGACAGACAGACCATGACTCCCATGTCAACCTGTTGATTAGTGTATGGTTATTACTGCCTGGTATAGGGCAGTAATAAAGTAACTGTCTGGTAGTAAGAGTTACAGGTAGTTTGTGTAGTTAAAGGAAATATCCACCATAAACACTTTTAAACTATTAAAAAACAACTATCCATGATGTAGTACACGGTGCAGATATGGGCTCTTTTTTTTGTTTGGTGGTGTATTTATTTAAGCAGTCAAATATAGACAACGTGACATCACAGCAAGGTTTTTCTAGCGCAGCTACAATGGAGTTTGATTGCAGAAACATGTTCGGCTATCTAAAACATCAATAGTGAATGTCAGACTTTGGTGTCAGTCCCTCACATTCAAAGAGCAAGGGTTGCTTTGAGGTTCAACAATCATGCAGGGAGAAATCCATCAAATCCACCAATTTCTCCGCCGACAATAGTCTTAGTAGACCATAATGCATTGCAGCCACAAGACATTTTGAGTAACGCACTTTTTCTCACTCTCTCCATGTATGTGTGTAACCAACATGTTCAGGCAGGGGTTGTCTAGGGGTTGTCGAAAGTCATCCTGGGAAATGTAGGAAATCACTAACTGAAGTAGAAATGGACGAGGCAAGGTTGAGGGAAAAGTGGGTACACCAAGACAGTAAATTACAACACTTCATCACAAAATAACTCCTGGAATGCATTGAACATCACAGATTGATGATCTTGTGTAAGGGTATCCGAGGGAGGAGTTTTTCTTGAACACAGGAAAAGGAAAGGAAAACAGGTCAGCAATACATGGTTGGCCATTTGATAAATCAGTAGCTGGGGAGTCTATTAATTCAGCATCCTGCTGAGTCTGGCGTACACCAAAGGATTTATTTTGTAGTATTTTACAAAATAGACTTAGATATCTGCAAAAATATGATTACAGCGCCCGTGGACATCAAAAACAGAAAATATCCAATGTCGATAAAATGTTTGCCCTGTACAGCAAGAAAGAGCTGTAAAGTCCAGCGTTTGTACGGCCTCTATGAATACCAAGGAATGCTCGCTACTCTGCAGGCCTGCTTTTATTATGTTCCTGTATTTATAACTGCAGAGTGGGGAGGAGATGACTTCACAGCTGCATAACAGTGTGAAAAATCAGTGGAGGTGGCGATGATCTGCTCAGGTAACCATTTCCACAAGGCATAAATGATAGCAACAGCTGAGAGTGACAGCGGGATTTATAACCTGACACTGATATGTACATCATTCTGTATCAACTCCCCTTAAAATGGTATAGAGGATTTGTGTCAGCAGCTGTGCAGAAAGCACAAGAGGTACACTTGTGCTCTTAAAGAAAGGATGGCACTGTTTATTTTTCCAAAGGCAGCATATTTGACAGCATTTCAGAGTTCACCTCTTTATGACACATGAGACCAGGCAAAAAGGTTCCCATGGACAGATGAGACATTGAGATGTAGAAATGAGAAGGCTGGCTCCATTTGTCACGGTCCTAATAGACAGGGCAGTCAGTCAGTAATGACCCCCTCCCTTCTCTGAATAATGGTGTCATTATCATGATGAAACTAATGTAACGTCAGATAGCGTTTAGCCTCTTGTCACGTATTGTTATGCCTATTAAAGTGAAGAGACTGTGCATCTATCTCACCATCAGACAAAATGTTTTTACAACAATTCTGTGTTATGTAAGTTATGTGCCTCATACTCCTTAAAAGTGTAGCATTTTTACATCAATAAATCATTACCACGTTCATTTTGAGACATTTGTATGATTACTGTAAATAAATGAGACACTCAGCAAGATGACTAACAGTCTCTACCAGCTTCTAGACTCCATTTTTCATTGTGTGGCACCAGGTTGGAGGTCACAGGAAATCTACTGTATTGCTTTACTGCACCAACAGATATTGCTTTATGGCGCAAAACAGAGGGTAGAGGAAGAGGGTACAGAGGTGAAACTTTCAGGGTTTCTCACAATGGCAGATGGCAGAACAAGTGAAAAATCACTTCCAACAAGAGGGAAAAGGAGACAACTCCAGACAGGGGGAAGGGGGGCAGGTAGCAACATCCTCTTTGTGACAGGAAGCAACAGGGTTTATGGGAAATGTGGTGTTCATTTGGAGAAACACTAGCACTCACAATACCACTGGTGTGAGATAGAGGCTAGTACTGTTGATGATGGTCTCATCTGTTTACAGTAATTATACTGTAAGTCATATTGACATCAGCTCCTTCTCTTAGAAGGTTTAGGCACTTTACTCTTTTTAATAATGTTCATACATGTAGGTTTCTTAACACTTTCCTGATATCAGTATTTACTGACCAATACAAATGAAATTATTCTTCAGTGAGTCAAAATAAGAGCGGCATAAGGAGGACAGGAAGAGGTTTGAGTTGGAGGTAATAAAGCGGTGAGATTTTCCATCCAATTTTTCTGTTTGCTTTTAAGCTTTTTGGCTTAATTATTATTATGAACCACGGACAAGGAGAAACTGCACGTATTAGATTTAAAAAGCCATTGACATTTGCTAAAAACTCCGAGCACTGCATTAAGCAATATCTACTGCTGTTAAACCAGGTTGTTGAGGAGAGAGAGAGAGAGAGAGAGTGAGAGAGAGCACTCCTCTCCACTGAGCAGCCTCTTGGTGGTTCTGCAAAATAATGAGTACCGCGAGTCAGACACATTCAAGCACTGAGAGACATCGAGAAGTTTGAGAAAATGTCTTTCTATCAGCCGCGGTCAGTGTCCTGTCACAGTGCATTTTCAGTTCCAACCGAACTGTCTGTTGGGGTTCTCCTGGCTTTGCTGACATGGTCTTTGTTCTGTGGCGCGGCTATATCAAAAAGAGCAGGGGGTAGAGTAATGCATCTCCCCGAGAGGTGAGCCTTTTAACCTCGGCACAATAAAGTGAGGCATCACAATTCAAGGGGCTGCTCTACAGTCTGTACACAGTAATCTGTTCAGTCATGCGTCACTGTCACCCACATTCTCTGTGCCATCACATTTCTGTCTTGTCGTAAATACTTCAATCACAGCATGTCCCCCCTCGAGGGATGGCGCTTTCTTGAACCGAGGCGGAGGCCGGGGCATTTTCACATTCCAGCCAACAGGTCATCCATCAGATTGAGCAATAATGGCACCTACTGTGTCCTTATTAAGAAGTGTTTTTATAAAGCGCAGAGGACTTGACTTTGTGTCAATGATAACACTGCATCAAAACATTCAGTGCAGCGCCGTGCATGCGCCACGTGTCTGTAAAACCTATTTACATGCATGGCAGCTGCTGCCATACTATTTAGTGGCCTCAGTAGTGCTGCAGTATGTAAGATGTAAGAGCATTGTCGTAGCGAAACCGTCGCAGCACTCGAGGTAAACCTGACTTCAAATAACTTGCGGCTCCTTGAAATCACCACTGTAACACTGCTGGGTTATAAAAGGTTCTGCTTGACGGCGTCACCATATTGTCATTCTGCCCACGTGTCGGAGCAATGCACTACAGATGAATGGCTTTACATACACCAAAAGGTCATCTCCTTTGAGAAAGGATTGGTGAGCATGAGCCAAAACTGAAGCTTCAAAATGGAGGGCGAATGGAATTATTTGCATTGTAAGAGCTCACAAATGTGAAAAGAAATCACTATTAGCAACAAGTCATGTGGAGCTTAAGAAGAGGAATACAGCCTTTTTTATATATGAGCAGCAATCAACTGTCTTGGTTTGATCACCCAGAAAACACACTTTAATTCAAGAGACATAAAGCTGCAAAACTGCTTCCAAAACATCCTCAGTGAAGAGGAAGAGACACTTGTTAGCGATGCCACTATGCCAGAGGAAGAAGAACACCATTTGTTTTTCAGTCACACCTCACGCACATTTCTTCTCAGGTTGTGCTTTTCACAGGATAACTTCCAAATAAACGGAGAGTGCTAAATCTCAGATCAACGTGTGACTCATTGGCAGAGTAGCTTAGCCATTAGTTGATCACAGCATGAGATACGTCTGGCTGCACTCTCGCCGAAAAATGATTTCACCCAAGGGCGTTGCTGCCTTGCATTATGCTAAACAGTCAAACCAATCAGCTTGGTCACGCCAGGTGTTGTCACTGACATCATTCCACATTGTGTGCTATGAAACAAATCAAATATATTTGCACTTTTATTTACCGGCTAACGTTTCTAGCTGGTAGTGACCTGCATTTTACTGACGTGTCGGATTACGATCCTTCCTGTGTTTTTATGGGGAATTTGTACAGTCATTTGTTCCTCCTGTTACAGCCAAGCCTTATTCCTAGTCTCATGGTGTCTCCTGATGCCATCTTCACTTGAGATAATCTGGCATGTGAGGCTAATGGCAGATGCACACAATTCCTTTTGCCTCAAATGCCGGTTTAATACGTTGTGGAGATGTAAAAGCTCAGTTTGTTTGTATTGTTAATGGACATTGACTTTCCGTCTGCAAGTCCTCTCCTTCAAGGATTGGTGTATTTATAGAGTGATCCAGTGTAGATTCAAATATATATGAACACAATTTAATCCCCCCCCCCCCTTTCAGCGGTTGAGTCACTTTTCATTTTCCGCTGCTGGTTGGCAGCGTTATTTACATTAAATATCCTGGACCACTGCACCATAGCCACCCTAACAAATATTTTCTTTCTTTTTTGGTCTTTACTGGGTAAACAGGAGAGATTTTGACTTGCCTCATGGCCCCTACGAGCAGATGAGAAACACTGAAGCTAACGAAAATAAGTAATCAATTCTTTCTGTTTGTGAAATGACTTCTTGTATGCTTGTTTACACGCTCCAGGGGGTCCTTTCTACAAAAGGATGGAGTTCTTTATCTAAAGGGAAGTCTGGGGTTTAATGTTAGGAGGAACATGCTCTTGTATTTAACGCTTTGATTTTTATCCTTCATGTCCAATCAAGTATGGCAAGTAAAGTTATGGTTATTGGTTGATTTATTCCCTACCAATTGTCAGAGCGTTTCCATGAATCAACACTCCCTTAGCGGTCAATGCAACGCATGAATATATCGTCATCTACATGATACGTTCAACTTTTATTACAACTGCCTATTAAATCAGGAAATGATTAAAGCACGCTTTGAAAATTGATGCTTTGATGATCTCAGTTGTGTTTCTCTGGGCAAAAATTGATTAAAGAGGTTACCCTAATATCCTCTTTGACTGATAGTCTGCACAGCAGACAGAAGCTTAGCAAGGTAAAGCCTCTTATTTCCTCGTGAATTGCTTGCTCTAGTAGTGATAACCTGCATTAAAATTCATTAGGCTGCTAATAACATGAAAAGTGGCATAAATTACTTTTCTGACCAGCGATGACTGTTGGAAGACAAAAGCACAGACGGAAATCAGCTGCACTGCAGTCACAGCAATTGTACAAAATGTTCTTAGTACAGCGAAGGTGGAAAAGTACGAGAACACGTTCACCAGATTTCTCAGATACATCTAAGTGACTATGCAGTGTTTAATTTAATAAGAGGTCTTGGCAAGAGAGCAGGATGTTTGTTTTGTTTGTGTGTGTGGGTGTGTGTTTGTCTGTGTGTAAGAGAGGTGTCATGTCCTCATCAGTATTTGAAGCTGACAAATTAGCTTCCACAATGTATTGCAGTTTTGTGTCTCGAACAATGAAGCAGACAAACAACTCAGTCAATCAAACTGAGATTGGAAAAAACGTCCTCTTTCCAGTGAATCAACTCAAAGTCTGTGGCTGTGCGGTGTTTCAATAGGGGGCAGCAAAGTGCAATAACAGATTGGGGCAAAGTGCGTAGCGATTCATCATTTTACTATAAATGTTTCTTAAATGGTGAAAATAATTCCCCCCAGTTTACCGTATACAGGTTCACGCATGTAGTCACTATGTTTTGTGCAAACAGACAGGGACTGACAGTAAGGTAGGCTGAACTGTGTCACCAAAGGAACTGCATTTTCAACACGTGCCTTGGATTTGTGAAAATGGTCTACTTACTAAAAATGAGCATTTAAACACTGCTATCAAAAAAAGGTCTTTTACCAGGGCAGCTATGCCCTTGACACAGCTGGCTAAAATGTTACAGCAATCTTTAGCTCTGTCCTACACCCTTGGATGGAGGGACGCAGTGTGCATGGATTCAGCCCAAAAGGAGGCTGCGACCTTGTGCCACCTACTAACTCGGTTCATCCAATTATTATATTAATGCTCACATTAATCTGGTGCTGATATTAAGATAAATTAATCCTCTAGTAACTGAAGTAATGCCTCTCTCCATATGGTCTATTTACTAACTTGATTCTGATCTAAAAGCTGCATTGTGCAATACTAATGGAGGACACACACACACTTGCATGTTAGAGGAATGCTGCGATGCAACGGTGCTTCACAAATTAGTTTTAGACTCGGATCGTCTGATATTGCTTCCAAAACATATTTCAATAACATCAAACGCTAATAGCCTTGAGTGCACATGAGCAAAACAGATTGATCACATCCAAATTTGTATTACTATTAAATAACAAAAAGCTTTGTTTAACTTTTCAACTCTTGCTCCGTTCTCTTGTTTTAATCTTCAGAGTGGTCGCTTGGCTGATGTTCCATAATCCCTTGCTGCTACCTTTATTGTCATAAAAGCAATCTTTCCACCGTGCATAGAGACTGCAGGGAAAAGGTAAAAAAAAAAACAGACAACAATGTCCTATCGCTAGCGAGGCTTGACAAAACAGAAATGTGAAAAAAGCAGCATATTGATACTTAGGTATGTCAATATTCATTTGTTAACATCAGAGAGCCCACGTTTGTTTTCATCATTATAGTGGTGAAAATAAATACCCTCCAATAAAAAAACTGCTGGACTTTTATTTCATACGGTAAAAAAAACTCAGCAGGGGAGTCTTCAGCCCCAGTGTTCCCTCTGAGCTGTGTGCTTCAGTAAGGACAGTTTTGGTGCCCCAGATCTAATAATTGATGACACTGGCCTAATAATATCTTATCATCTGTTATTGCCCCACTTGTCCCCAGAAATCTAGTTGATATAATCAGGTTTTCAATTTTTGGTGGCACGTTACGTTAGGGATTGGTGAACGGATGCACTCTGCTCCCCACCGCTGACTGTTGACACATGCTTATAGTGGCAAAAAGCTAGAATGTCACTTCTTGTAGTTTCCTGATGTACTCGCTTCTATAATGTCGTACCCAAGAAAGATGTTGCTTGCCTTCACGTTTAATCATATATTACTGAAACAGTAGTCGCTCTACAGGCGGGTTTAATAATTTTCGGTTCTATCATAGACAATACGCTGCAGCACAAAGATAACCTTACACAACGCTGATGTTATTATAGAGTCTGAGCTTGTTTACTCAGAGCGCATCAAATGATTGACACGGTTTAATCCATGCATGCTTAACCACCTCAAACATACCCACTTCTGTTGGCAGGAGCTGTTAAGCAAAGCTCTCACATGCGTTTGGGAATTGAAAACGCACAAGCAATGAAAATAGTTTTGGACATGTCATCGTTTCTGTGAACAATGAGCATGAACATCTTTTCTGTCTCCGGCTCTTTTATTTATGTATCAATTCCCACAGAGATAACCCGGCGAAGAAATTCAATTTCATTATATTATTAATAAAGTAGAGTGTTTTCATTCTTACCCTACAATACATATGGACCACAATTGGAGGGAGTGCTTCTCATTACTTTTGTTAATGGCACTGCAACACTAATTGAAACAAATAGAACCACTGTTCACTTTGGGGTGGGGCTGCTAATGTTATTTGAGGAGAGCAGAGTGAAGGACACACACAATCTTTGTGATTAGCTTTCATTATTCTAAAAGCTGAAGTAGCGTGACTCAAAGCTTAAGTAAATGTGTTGAATTACTCACTGAAAGCCATTTGTTTAGCGTTCGGCAAACCGCTCCATAAGGCTGCATTCTGTTCATTCTCTGGCAAAAGTGGTGCAGTCATTCATTCATGCTATGAAATACACATTTTCCGAAGGTCTTTTCTATATTTATTTACAATGAGAGAAACAGTAGAACAAGAAAGCGGATATCTATAGGGTAAAATATCATGAAGCATATTCCCAACACAATTCTCCACCACCCTGTAGCATGTGCTGCAGGAGGACCACACTTCAAAATAAGACTGACATGCAGACAAAATGTTGAAATCCTAATATACAAGGACATAATGCTGTACCGTACATGGGTTTTTATTGGGTTTGCTTTGTTTGTTTGCTGATTTGCACTGTGCTACGTGGATCCGGAAAACGTAGAGTAAACAGTGGGCTTAGACGTGGAGGGGTTAATTTCTGAAACTACATAAGTTGATTTCAACAACAAAATGGAACTTTTGACTGTGTGTTTTTCACATATATCTGTTTTACATATGCTTCTGGAGGAAGGCGTCGGATCAGCGACCGCTTCTCGCTTCCTCAAGGTTGTACGCTCGTCTCCTTCAACCTCACGTTGCAAGTAAATGCAAACGATTTGCAGCGACATCTCCAGGTCGTGTGAGCCGCTCCTTACGTAAAGTGCAAAGATCTCTGTTGATGCAATAAGTATTTACTGAACCGCTAACCAAATCCGTCTCCGCTGGAAATGCAATATGTAACAGTTGTCATTTCCAATTACCCAGACTGAGTAGGTGGCAGGTGATTGACCCTGCAAGCATATTTTGTGCCTGAAGATGCGTGAAACCAGCCAAAAACAATGATAATGGACAGCCTGTTGTGGTGTGCCTCTGTCTCCGAGGCTTCTGCTGCATTGTAATGATGCGTGTTTGTGCAGGCGCGTTGTCACTCCTTGTTCTCGGCTGATCCTGCTGGAGTGGGAGAGACTGTTTTTATCCTAGTTAAATGTTCTATTGAAAGACATTGTGGGTGATCTTGTTCAGGCTAACTTGATACTGGAATTCCCTTGCTTGCTCCCACCCCACCGGATCAAGAGCACCAAGAGTACAAAATCCTTCGGTCGTAGTTTGAATAATGAAAGGGATGTGTGGGTAGATAGAAGCAGACCTTGTTAACATATGATATGGGTGAAACTGTACCAACAAACAGCCCCTGTCTTTGGCAATGATCAATAGAAATATGTGGGTGCTATTCAGATTGTGTTGTGATTATATGTCATCCAGTTGCTTTCAATAACACCAATTCTAAGAAATAATTTCTACTACAGACACAAAGCTGTGAATTAATGAATATCATCACGACTCCTCTCATCCCCTCAGCAGAAGCGCCCTGGAAGTGTCAGCCACCTGAGTTCGGCTGGTTTTTTTATTTACAAGCATCAATAGAGCATCAGAACATCTGTTTCTCATGAGCTTTGAGAGCCCCAGTGACCATTCATCTATTTCAAGGTGAATGGACTCCCAAAAGTAACACAATGCCTGCAGGCCCGAGCTGGTGATTCAGTTAGCAGCATATAATTCAGTTGCACGGACAAACACTATTTAGTGTAGCTGGTTTGCTAACTGGTGCCCACATAGAAGGAGACTGTAAAAGGAACATTGTTACATGACTCTGGAAAATATCATATAGCAACAACATCTAGTGTGAGCCTGGTACTACTGAAGCTTCAAATCTCCTGCAACCATGTGCCACGGAAGCGTCAAATTGGGAGCATCAACTAACACAAACCAATTATTACATCCAGCGTGTTCAGGCCCCTCGCCCTCCTATACAATCAACAGAGTTAAGTGCTTTGGCATTAGCTATGACTTGTGTCTGTAAGAGCAAAAGTAAATGAGTCCATTCTCAAATACTGTTGGCTTTCACATCCAGAAGCTTCCTGATGGTCGTCAGGAAACTTGGTGCTCTAATTGATTTGGATCAATTACAGCTGACTCCCGGTTGTCAACAAGAAGGAGGAATCGATAGTCAAACTCTTGCCAATAGGTAAAAAGCATTTCAGATTCAAACTGCCCACCCTGGTGCTCCCATACAGATGTGAGGTATACGCTTGTCAAGTCAGCACCAACAGGCTCCATCGTTCCTAAAATAATGTAGATCGTTCAAATAGATGAGACAAAAACAGATATTTCACTTTCCTGAGATCTTATAAATAACTAACTTGGTTCCATTTGGCTTGTGAAGTCCCATTTCCATTTCAATTTAAAAGAGCCTAATGTTGGTCAGAATGTCGCGGCCTTGGCAGATATTCTGAACGTAATTAGCAACACTTGTTAGAGTGACAGCTTAAGAGGTCACAAATCTCCCTAAACTGTTTGTGACCCAACAACAAACGGAAATAGGCAGTTGTCAGCCTACAGCCTTGAAAGCTATTACCTTTGGTTTCAACTACACAAGGGTAATGCAATACATAGCGTTGAATAGCATCCATTAAAGGCCACAGGTGATGGATACCAGAACATTGAAGCCAAGTGTGCTGAAGGTGGCCTTGGTGGGAAGATGTTTGAATGGAGAACTGTCTGCACATTCAGTAGTCTTAGTGTGTGCCTTGTAGATGAACATCAACAACTGTTGTCCTATTTTGTGAAACACATTTGCAGGGTAATGCAATTCTTCAGTTGCTGATTTAGCAAATCAAAACTTCAAGTTTGTGCCGAAGAGGCATTCAACACGTTCCTCTATAGATTCCACTATTGCCTCTATTTTTCGTGAAATGAGAAATTGTGTGTCACCAAAATACTCACAAACAATCTGGAAGTGTGACTTTATAAATTACAGATTTGCCTGGGATTAAAATCACAACAGATCTCCACAATTACTACAAATCACTGGACGTCCAGGTAATACCTGTGCTAATAGGACTATAGTCACTGTAAAAAAGATGATATCTACTATATCAAGAATTCTGGATCAAGCCAATTCCAGATAAATGCTTATGCTGACATGTATATTGCCTGTCACCAATGTGAATCAATCATATTTCCCATTATTATGATCATGTGTCACATTGGCAGAATTTCCAGTTAACACTTTTTAATTTTAGTAAACGTTAGCTGTGATTAGAATCCATCAGGTTGAGACTGAAAGCTATTAAATAAAATGAAAAGAGCAGCTAAATAATGTCATAGCCTGACTGTCACACTGTCACTGGGGAGTAGATGTAGTCAAGCAGTTAACATGCAATACAAACGCCTACACACACACAAGAACACACAGACGTAAACACACACACACACAAACCTCCCACACACAAAAGAATGCACTTACACTCTCAAGTATACCTATAACCAGGCTACAGGTAGAAATATTGAACTATTGAACTATTGAACTATTGAAATATTGAACTATTTTATAATTAATTATATTATAATTAATTAAAACTATTGAACTATTGAACTATTGAAATATTGATATAATATACTTCATATTCTAACTATTGATCCAGTGAAAGAGATGGAAAATGAAGCCACTCGACCTGAAAGAAGTGTGTGGTGAGGCTGAACTTCTTCCAGAAATCAAGGATCAAGGATCAAGGATTGTGTGGGCAAGATGACTTACGTGAAAGTGAAATTAAGTCAAAAACAGTGTGGAAGTCAAACCAGTGCCGGCGCGTTTAAACCATTACGCCCCTGTCTTCCTCTTCCACCTCTTTAATGTTTTTTAGAAAGCCCGTCAAAGAGCATCTTGCTTACAGTCTAGTTTACACACATCCACAAAGCACACCAGACCCTTTTTGTCTTTTTCAGCACTGAACTGGGATTTTTTTTAAACTGCAATCTTCAGCCCTAGAGATACATATCTTTCTGTCTGTGCATAAAGTTATTAATACCTATTTTTTATTCCACCCCTGTAGGCAGAGCATCAGGTCGCTCTATTCTGACTGATTGTGGGCGGTGCGAGAGGCTCCCGTTGCATCTATGTAGTTGCGGTCTCATGCAGCTACATAGTTTTGAGCCAAATCATGTATTTTTTGCTGCTGGTATTGCCTTACATCGTTTTGATGAGCTAGCATAGAGAGCTAGTGAGCGCTAATTAGGTAGCATCAATCAAACATTTCTTCAGAGCTCAGCCTCCCATTGACCACAACGGTAGATGCAACCGTTCTCCAAGCATTGTTTGTGAGATGTCTATTCCTGTAGTCTTTCAAATTAAAAGTTGTAGAGAACTGGGAAGCTTTGAACGGCTGTAATCAACTTTTACATGTTGTGCTTGTAAGGCAGAACTATTGTTCATGAAATGAAATCACATCAGTCGGGATACAAGGAAGCTTGGAAATCTTTTTGGCTTTTGACGGCCGATGACATTTTTTGGCTGACAAGCTTGTTGACCATCCACACATTGACAGAGTTTCCCACTCAGGTCTACAGGAAATGAGGCATCCAATGACCATCATGTTACTCGCAGTGTGGTAGGATCACATTGTTTTTGCACCTCAGTTATTTGAGCTAACAGCAGAGATTGCTTCTGATTCACTAAGAAATTTATTCAAATCAAGTTGTGGTGCAAACAAGCAGATCGCTCCTCCATCACCAAATGCATGTGCAAATTGTGTGCTGCAGCTGTAAGACTAATCCATTCTAAAGTGCCCTTTATAATTGGAGTGTTCTCTGATCTGATTTGAGACTCTGCAAGGAAAAACCCTTCCTTGTGTATAACCACTTGGTTCCGCTAGCCTAAACGGCGACTGGGTGGCGATGACGCATTCTGAAAGGCCAAACTCAAATTTTTCATGTTCAATATATCTTATATGCGCTACAGTTGGGGTTGCAAAGTGTTAGTGAACTGGGCCAAATCTCGATCTGCATGGACTCGCCGACATATAAATATGGGGGCAAAACAATGAGATTTACATAACATTTACATGTGCATGTGCATGTGCATGTGAACATGACATGCACATGTAAAGGATGTATAGGCATGCTTTCCACTTATTACGAACAGTTATTGAAGAGCATAGCATTCTGATTTGGATATTTTGGTGAAATAGCGCACCCTTCCCCTATGCAAACCTTTAGTGAATCTGGGCCTCAGTGGAGGTGGTGTAGCGTGTTTCAATCCTGTCTCCATAAGCGAAGCAATTCTCATGAATCTGCTTTTTTTTCTAGAATGAAGAAAATAAAGTTTTTTTTATTTTGGACCTTTATGTATTTTTGTTAACTCAAAAGGGATTTTAACAGCTTTCAAAGGACCATGGGAAGTAAAAATGACTCCTTATGACTGTATAAAGAAAGAGGAAAAACACCCAAATTGCATTCACTTATTTTTAAGAGTTGTTGGAAATTCTTTGTTGGGTTACACTAGTAAATTCACCTGTAGCGTTTCTTAATACTTGCCCAGAGGGAAAATCCTTTGCTTAGTCTTTTCTTCACCTCTTAAGAAATAGGGAAGATCTCAATTCTGTATCATTTCGTGATCACCTCCGTCTGAAATGTTTCTCCTAAAAATTCTTGAGACTTGATGAGATAAATGTGAAGATGCTAACATGTGACATATATAATGGTAATAAGGTAATGATTATATGGCTGCTGCCCCCATGCAGCAGTATGTGAAAACTGTGCACGTTTGAGAAGAAGCATCGAAACCGTAGGAGTCATAAAACATCATATTGAGTTTTCTTCGAGCTCTTTCTCTAATCTCTTGGTCTCATGCATGGAGACATATTCAGGAGAGTTAAATGACACTTATTTAAGATCATTTGGAGATCTCTGGTTTCAATCAGAGTGAGATAAACATGACCTTCTAAGTGGTTGTTTCTTAATGTTAGAAAGAGCTAATTTGTCCCTCGGAGAAATAAAATAAATATGAGATATCTTCTTGAATCTTGCTTTCCTATGCGTGTGCATGCACATTTCAAGTTAAGGTCCAGAGATGTAATGCATTTTAGTGTTCTGAACATTTTATTGTTCCAGTTGACTTCCATTAAACGAGGTACTACAGCGACATAATGGTGAGATTGGTCTAAAAAACAAGTCACAAGAACATGAAACTTTAAATATAATAGTTTATCAGTTGTACAGAACAGGAGATTTCATAACAAATTGACAACAACCGTAGATGGCCGGTGTTGCTTGCAAGCTGCTTGTCCAAATGCACACAGAGCATCAGTGCCAGTTGAATAGTCTAAATGCACACCATCACTCAGCTCACTCAAGGTGTATTCTACAAGCACTCTGCAGGTACAACCGTACTGGAGGACATACTCCACTTGACTCTTAACATAACAACACATGTCATTTGGTGAATGTTTTTATCCAAGGCCCTTTACAGTACTAGGAGTGTGTGCATGTTTACCATGGGTGGCCCCAGTGGGAACAGACCCCTGACCCCAGTGCTAGTGCCATACTTTTCCAATTCATCTACACAGGATTACAGGGCACTCTTCGTTTTTGTTAAGTGTTGGGTTGTTGAACTGTGATGCATCCATATGGCAGCTATGAATCTGAACCACGTAAATGAACAATAGCACAAAAACATGATGGGCCGAGGCTTTAATTCATATCAAGCTAATGGTGGCTTAGTACCCCCATGTCAAAAACACCAGTATTTCTCTTTGAACGTATATTTGTGTTACTTCTTCTGCAGACACTACACAACCAAAACGTATGTTTAAAGAAAACCTTGCAGAGAAAAACTTCTATTAGTGTACAAGTGTGAAAAGTGAATTGTGAAGACTTCATATTACAAGGGAGCAATAAGTAAAATAGCATTCACTTTATTCCAAGCGTCCTGCTGTTATTACAGAGTTACATTTTGGAGTACAATTTTGTATTGAGGCATATATTAGGCTGCCAGTTTGGTATGAGGTTTGAGAATTTTCCCCATAGATAGATGAAAAAAGATAACGTCACACAAGTTCAAAACCTATTCTTTGAATTATAAAATTATAAAATTGTATAAAATAATGCAACTATTGCTGGAGGAGATACATAAAAAGACAGGAAGGGAACATTTTTCAGCGTATGCACCGGATGAGCAAGTTATGTTGAAATGAATGGGCAATAATTTATCCAGATTATTTCTTTATACATCGATGGCCTTCACTAACCAGAAACCAGATAGCTTATTGTGACTTTTCTTGTAGACCAGTAAATATGATGACAAGAGCAAGAACTGCTTATGTCCAATGTGTTTATCTTAATTGGGGCTCGAGAGTGAGTCGAGTTCCTCCCACCGGGGCCAGATAATTGACATGGTATTAATGTGTTGTTGGCCCCACTAGAGCAAATTAGGGCTTCGACACAAATGAACCTTTTCTGAAAAAGACGGAACTCAATTGACACTTACTAACACATTCAATCCTTTGGGGTGGGTTCAAGAGAGCAAAACACGACACACCCCTTGTGCATAGAAGTTGTTACAATTTACATGAGATTTAGGAACTATTGATCTTGTGCTGCCATCAACTCAAAAAAAATCAAAATTCTTACTGATGCTGATGCCAAAACTGTGCTTTGAGTCATTCAGATTCAGGGGTAATAATTTTGGTATAAAAGTGGCATATCGTGCGTGTCTGTTGTCTGTTTCCGAGTGGCATTCTAGGCTCTCATTCTGTGTTGCTCCTTTGTTTGAAGATGTATGTTATATAAATCGCTGTCATGTGAGCACCGCATCGCGCTGTAATTGGTGTTCAAGCGGCAAAGAGCATGTACAGGTACAAGAATAGCACATGACTGCACTTACATTTACAAGGCACTAAAGCATTTAGCTGGCACTCTCCATGGTGACTCACAAGTGAAAGAGACAGCTATACAATGCAAAAATTACAGTATAAATGTTTTTCTCAGGAAGTAAAGTACAGCCAGAGAAAGTAGGATATGCCAAAGATCAAGAATTAACAAGAATGAAAGCTGCACTTGGCAACAAGCATGTTGGCAGCTCCAAATGGTAGCAAGAGGAAACTGTTTGAAAACTTGACCTTCTTCTCATCTTCTGTTTGAAAAAAATGGACCCTACTTTGAGATTTAAGTACATGTGTAGGGAAAAAACAACAACAGTGCAACGTAAAGAAATTACTTAAAGAAATGAAGAGCAACAGGATCAGTTCTGTTAATGGACTTAGTTTGGGGAGAGGTGAGAGAGAGAGTTGTGGTTTGTTTTCAGCCTGAGCCTGGTCGATGAGGAGTGACTGCAGTGTCGATAGAGAGGGAAGATGGTGACACCATTAGAGAGCCGGTAGCGAGAAGAGTCTTCAGTGCACAGAGTGATTACAGGTTACTCCATGGAGAGGAGGAGTGTCCAGTTGCTGTGAAGTGCAGGTTGCAACAGTGAGCATATGGCTGGTCATGGTCTAGAGCAGGGCGAGGCAATTCACATTTCAAGAGGTCCAAATTTCCTCCCCAGCAAAGATCCGAAGCATCATAATATTAAACTTGCTATGACTATCAAATTAAATAAACAAAGTACATTTCAACCATATTTATTGTAAATGTTATTGAACATTGTTATTGATTCAACAAGTTTTTAACATTGTGAAGGTTGAATCTTCAGGCAGTTTGACCCATTACTAACAAACCAGTGGCTGGTGTTGTGCTTTCTTCAGCCATCAAAACACATTGTAAGTAAGAAATAATAAATTAGCAATCATAAATAAAAGTATCAAAATAACTTTTCCCAGCTCATTTGTAAACAACCGTTGAAATGGACAAAGCTTCGGCTCCAGTATATTTTCAACGGTGTTGTTTTTTCTAAAAGTTCTAACGTCTTCTGTAGTTTATTCCCCGCAGTGTTCCTCTCGCAGACGGTGGCATCTCCTTTCATGCATTGTAAGCAATCGATTTGATTGGCTGAATTGTGTGAAGTGATTTAAATAATGCATGTGATTGAACAGGACCAGACACATGGGGACCCTCGCAAAATAATGCCCCGTCAATATTATCAATGTATGAGAAATTAAGTCCGGATAGAATCATCACTGGATCCGGACCGGAGTCCGCCATTTGCCGAGGCCTAGTCTAGAGATAGATACCAGGGAGCTAGTCTTGTAGGCCAGCACTAGAGATTTGGATCTGCTGCAGGTAGATACTGGGCAACACTGAAGAGAGGGGAGGACTGTTAGGCTACGTTCACACCGCATGCCTTAGATTGCTCAGATTGCTGCTCATATCTGATTTATTTGGATGAGTGCTCATATGGATTCTTGTTTGTTACCCATATCGGATACTGCTGTGAACTGACAGCGATGTTGAAAAGACGTGCGTGTGCCGAGTAGCAATGACAAAAGACATCACATCTGTTTTTGTACCTACGCTTCTACCGCTTGTTCAGAACACATTTCGTTTCGTTGAGGCATCTCCACAAATACCAATTAAGTCTCTATTGGGCTTTCTTTCCATTGTTGTGTCTCGCTGTCCTCCATGCTGATGCTGGCTCAGCCAAGCCGCCATGGGTGCCAAAATGATGTAAATTGTCTCAGGTGAATGACAATACAAGTAGGGTCACATGTCACGGGATCCAATTTTGTACCACATCCAGACCAGGTCCAGATCGAAATTGAAAAAATGCAACTCCATGCATTTTGCTGTTCACACTGATAAAAATGTGAGGGGAAAAACAGAATTGGGACTTTCAGCTGCAGTGTGAACGGAGCCTTAGTCAACAAGTGTTATTCATGGGGAACAACAGTGGCATAGAAGTAATTTAAAGCTTCTTTTTAAAGGAGAATAATATCTAGTTTAGGTTTATGATAATACAATGGACAGGAAATGGAAAGAAATGGAAACCCAAAGCACAAGGGAGTGTGCATAATCACACTACGTGCACAGTTTCCTAGGCAGGTATAGCATGAACAATGAGGGGTCACCTTCATTGTTCACCTTTCTACCTAAATCCTAATCTTTATCCTGGTGGAAAGTAATACTATAGTGTTATTTTCAAAAGATGACAATGCAAATTGTATTATAAAAATGTAACCAACTGATATTAATAATTCTAAAAAACATGTGAAGGACTGATCTCTGTCTGTATGCTATCTATCAGTGCTAACAAGCCATATTTGTATTTTTCATTTGTTTGTTTGATAGCTACCAATGCACCTCTCTGTGCTCCGGGCGTACAGACAGTATGTTACCACATTTGCACATCTGCAGATATGCTTCTTCACATCTGCCCTGCTTGCACAATTCTGGTCTGTGTCAATGCACATGACCTGTACGTAGTCCTGTACATACCTCTGCATATGAGCTGGTGCGTACTTCTGGACACATCTTGGTATGTTTCCTGCTTCCATCTGTAAATGCTAACAATGCACATTTGCACGTCCAGACTCATTTCTGTATATATGTGCCCACCATCTGTAAATCTGATCTGTGAACAGCATACAATGCACATTTGACCATCTGAACATATCTGTATTTTATCTCCCATCTCTACACCTGATAATGTGGTTCTGAAATACAATCACAGGGATTTAAGCCTTTCTCTTCTAAAACTGTTGGTTGATTGAGTCTTCACATCACAGAATGTGTTCATGCCATTTCAATCTTAATCCAAATTGCTTCAATTTGTTTCTTTTGAGACAGCTATTCAGAAAATAAACTAGAGGGGTTTCTTAAAGCAGCTGCATTCCCTTGATTCCACTGGACTTAACTTAATATCACAACTAAATTTCTTAGGTGACCATCATTATTGGTTATTGTGTTATTGTGTGGCCATTTGTCAAACAAGAACATGAAATAGAAAAATAATCAAATGTGTGATGGTTAGCATCATTTCTGTCTCAGCATGGAAATACTCTTTTTATTTGTGCAATCTTGCACTACTCACCTGCACCCTATGGGACTTCAGTCCTTGCACACTACGCCACTTTTCAACCTCAGAAATTATGTCTGTGCTCCCACAATGGTCATAATTTATTTGATGTGTCTCCACATATTCAGTATAACTACCGCATCGCACGCTGATCCAATGCACCACTGGACACTCACTACATCTCCTCTGCAGCTGCAATCATAGTGTATGTCACGCCGCCTGAATGCACCGAGTGATTGAATGCTGAATGTATAATTGAAGAGTGATATGTATAGTCTGCTCTAGCATACTTCTTGCATGGCACTTTGCCGCTATATGAGAGGTCCTGGTGTCCTTGTACCTTGTGTCAGTATGTACTGTGTTATTGTGTAAGTTGTTTCTGCAAAATACCAAGGAGACCAATTCTTATAAACTCATTCTATTTCATATGAGTTGATTCTGATTCTGACACGACCCCACTACATTTTATCACTTTTCCCTATCAAATGACCGACATCTTTTACTGATATGCATTCATTCCATTTTACTCAAGTATGAATTATCATAGTGGTGTGCTCGCCGGGCAATATAAGACATTTTGTTGGAGCATTTCAAGTCCTACGGAGGTTTCTCTGCTTTGCATTTTTACAATACACAATGCAGAGCTGTATTAAAGAATAATGCAGTGCCGAGCTCACATTTATGCAAACTCTTTTTAAAAGTTTCTGCTGCTATTAATTTCATCTACAATATTAAGTTCTGTGCAACACTAAACAGAATTCAGAGTTATTCAAAAGAACCGCATGAGGCATGGCCACTACAAATGCACATGTGCAAGGGGTTGTTCACTGAACTGGATCTGCAAAAGATTAATGTTATCATAAGGTACATTTCAAAAAGTAAAGCTTATATTATTCCACACTGGACATTCAGCAGATAAAAGACACACACCGATTTATCTTATTTGCTATGTAGGTTTTCACTAATGCTTTGAGGTGCACAAAAGTCACCATCGTGGTGCATGTAATTGGAGTCATCATTCTGCCAGGATTACAGGATATCAAAAAATTATTTGTGTCAGGTTCACTTGGCTACTCTCCCCTGGGATCGGCACGCAGAACCTTTGCAGTTGGCAGCTCATGAATAATAACTTGGGTGATGACTGTATCTTCAATTTAACGGCTCAGTGGACGTTTCTGGGAGCTTTCACGTGGTGAAGTTGAATGAAGCCGCTGATGAATCGGGTGTGCAATTGTGAAATCATTATTCCTTTAAAACGTGATTGTCGGTATCAGTACCAGTAACACTCTTAATAGTGCACTGAATGCACTATTAGTGAATGCACTAATAGTGACTATTCTGAATCCAGGCGTTACACATTGTGCACCTTGAGGAAAAGACATTTTTGAACGTGTGTCTTTCTGTGCTGTTAGAGCCTTGACTGTCCTTCAACCCGCCGGATCCTTAGCAGCCGATGTTCTGCTGGAAAAGGCTGACTGATGGGGAGGATACGCTGATGAGTTTGGCCTCTTTATCTGTAAAGGGTCAGGATAAGCCTACATGTAACATTAGCACCAACAAGGTCAGAGCCCCAAGTGTAGAGGGGGACTTTCTCATCATCCATCAAATCTACACCCCCAGTGCTGCTAAGCCACTTTCTGCCACGCTGTCATGCTCATTTGTAACAGCCTTTGCAGAAAAGAGAGGCGAGGAGAAGAACAAAACTGTAATGCCTCAGATCTCCCTGTCGTCCTCCTCTGATAATGGTGATTACAGACAGCAAGATAGAACTTACTGGAAGAACTTGGACTTAACAAGATACTGATTATCGTGCTAAGACCGCTATTTCTAGCAGTCTTGTAGATAGATGATTCAATTCCTCAAATACCCACAAAGAACTCAAATGTATGTGTGTAGACTATATCACCATATGAGTTCATGAGCTGTCATCCACTGATATTGAATATCCACATTCACTTGATTTAGTCTTTATTCTATTGTTTCTTTGAAAATTACTAAGGACAAAGTTTAAAATAAGACTGAATGCTGGTGGCAGTAATGGATTATCAGAGCAGCTAATGGTTGGTTTACTCATATCAAGGTGTACATGTTCAAAACTGTAAATGTCTTACTAAATTGTCTTAAATTCACTCCTCGCGTTCAAGCTGACTTGTCTAATCAATGCTAGTTATTGAATTAGCTTCGTGGCTATCATACTTCATATCCAGGCACAGCACTCGCAAGTTTGCAGCCAAGAGGATGCAGTAATACTTGTTGGTATGAATGACCCCTGTACCCCTGAATGTTTAGCTGAATTGACCAGAGGTAGATAGTGTATATCAATAATGAGAGGTGGGGAAAAAGCCTGGAGATTGGCAGCAACTGTGGACTGCTCATGAACTCAAATGTGTGCTAATACATTTATTGCAGTTGGGTTTAATTTACTGAATTCACACAGTGATGAATATAGAAAATATATACAAAAAATCATAAAAAAAACATCCAACCTGCAAATGTGTGCAGGTGAGATAAAATAAAACACCCAAGGGTTTTGTTTGCTTCTTACCCAGAGAGATGAAGAGAATCTAAATGATAAACAGAACATGTGAAAAAGGTGAAAAATGTCAGAACAAGAAGATCCATAAAACGACAAAACAATGACAACAGCCCTGATGCAAGAAATGAAATCATAGAAAGAGTGAGTGTAGAAATTAGTGTGTGTGTGTGTGTGTGTGTGTGTGTATGTGTGTGTGTGCATGCGTGCATGCGTGTATCATTCTGCACCACCAACAATCTGAAAAAAAAACAGATTTCCACGGTTTGAAAAAACTCTTCCCAGAAATCAATGTAACGTGACGTCAGGTTTACTGTCTGTGATGCTTCATACCAAAGGAAACCGAAGCGATGAGAGAGGCAAAATATCTAACGATGAGTCCAGCTCGCTGCTGTTAAGGAGACAGTTTGTATTTCACTCTTAGGTTTTGATTTGTCACTTCCTGTGTACATCACCAGAATTCAATCTGGGCACACAGAGTGAATCTGCAGGGTGTTAATCGGGGGGAAGGGATGTGCTTTGTCATTTAGGCTGATAAGACTAAGGTGTATTTCTACATAAACATCCCAAAGTTGTAAAAGGTTCTGGGAGATCCACCTACCCAGCCATACAGTCACATGGGGCCGTCACCAGTATAATGAAGCTTCTTGAGGGATCTCAAGGAAGAAAGAAACCTACGTGCCTCCAGGGTCCTATGGCTGTTCCTGTTCTGTTAACACATCATGGTGCGCTGTAGGTTTGGTTTGATTTCTGAGCTATGTGAGTACCTCCTGAGGGGATTCGATGAAATAACAGCAGATGTCAGGGAACGGTACCTCTGGCCTCTGAGTTGGATCATTTGTCCACTCTGTTATTAAATATGGACAGCACTTGAGTCCAATTCTGTCTAATTTCTCAACGTAATGTCGCTTGTCTTTCAGGAGCAATGACTCAACGTAGTCCACAGACATCGCTTTTTCAGATTTTATCATATGCGATTGGTATCACGCTTTTCTCCGCACTCAGACAGTGACTATCAGACACAGATTGTTTTCTCTCACATCCTGCCCCTCATCTATGACTGTACACTGACTGTATCTATGTGTGGGCGAGTGTGTTAGCGTGTGTGTTAGCGTGTGTGTGTGTGTGTGTGTGTGTGTTCAAGAAGAGACAAAGGGTGCGATCACGCCTACAGTTTGTTTTCGTTGGTTTTCGTTTGAAAGAGGTTACTTTGTAGCATTTTTGTTTTTGATCCATTTTGGTTTCCACTGCCCAATATCAAGTGGACCAGGGATTTGGAAACAAAAGCAACATGGACTCACCAGTAGCTGGTTTATTGGACAGAGTTTTGGTAACGCTGTCGTCCCGCGAGGTTAGAGATTTTGGCAGCGAGGTGGAGTCAAAGCAGATCTGATTCCAATCCTTGTATCCTTCTAACTTTAGCTAAACGGGGTGGACTTGGCTGCACTCTCTGTCGTAATTTACCCTCTCTGGTGTTCATACTATGTAAGAATACATGAACGTCTCCCTATATCCATTGTGTTTTGGAGTTGTTTTCTGTCGTTGGTTTGGATTATCTCTTATTTGGTGCAACCTGAGCTAAACGAACCAAACCATGCAGTAAACACTCCAGGGATTAAATAAACCACTTCCACCATACTTGGTGTGAAATGCACCTAAAGAGAGAGCCGGAGAATGTGTGTGTTACCGACTTCAAGCAGTTTGGTTCATCTGACAAGTCTATTTTTGACCACACCACCACAGCCAAAACCAAAACACCATTCCGAATAGACTCACCATTGTCACACTCACAAGTTTACTTCATAGTAATATTGGGAAATCATATACGGTACACTGGTTTATGTTAGTGGATATGTTTGAAGTAATTACATGGGTAATCATCACTCACAGGCAGACCATAGGCAGAGACATGAAAACAATTCCTCTGGTTTTATGTTACACCCTGCCCGGTAAAACCCTCTGGGAGGTCCAATGGACTGCTAATAGCCAGATACTATTTTGCGGGGTAATTAATCTTGAAGTTATCAGCGTTACGAGTTAGCTTTGAAAGGAATACGAGAATCTATGAATCAACGTTTTCAGACAGAGTCTTATTGGCTGGGAGAAATATCGATCAACGATTCAAAGCAATATTCTCTGTTATGAGAGGAAGTACATTGATACACAACTATTGCGATCATGCATGTAGTAGCCGCGTTAAACGCCTGAGATAGAATTAGCAGCAGCGTCTCTTTCAAAGATGCAATTTTAGAGGATTTTCTGCAAGTGACCCCTCAGCTACAATAAGCTCCTCGATTGTTTTTGTTTCCGCAGCGCCGCTAGCCAGTATCTTATTACGGGGAGCTCACGCGGCTGAAAACCACATTTCAGCGGCGAGACATCTATGACACTGTTATGTTAACAACGTGGAGCGCAGCAACGTGGCTCTAAACAGCCCTGTGATACTGAGGATAAACACTGTATTTTTTTAATTTCAATAATTCATGAGCCTAAGCATGAACATGGTGTTGGTAAATAATGAAACCGCTCAAGGCAAAGCAATAATACATGGCCAAAATCCCTCATGAAGAAATGTTTTTCCTTTCTGCTGTATAAGGAGAACCGCTAGCCGATACATGTTTTATTACGGGGAGACGGAATATTTATTGACCCATCGGTGAATTCAATTGTCTTTGAGCAGTAGAAAAGTCACATAGATATTGTTTTGTATCTCCAGTCCCTGTCTGACAGCGCGTAAACAGTCGAAGTGCTGCAGAATTAAATGCCCGGCCAACCAAGACGACCGAGCCCATCCTGATTTTTGCCAAAGGAACTAGCTCCTAACGAGATTAGATACCTCGGCCTCGGAAGATAGCTTGAGTTTCATTTTTATTTATCAATCATGCATGAGGTTGCAGAGATAAGACCAAGGTCAGCAAGGATCCCTGGCAGAGGGACTCCCATTAATACTCCTACACTGATCCTTCACACTAACTCCGGTCGTACACCAATTCATTGGCTGCACAGTTTGAGGCTGAGTCATTCAACACAGGAGCTTATTATGGAGGAATATTGTTTTATATGTCAAGGAGAATTTCATGCTAATGTCAAATTAATTTATTAAATTATTAAATTGCCTGTAAGTAATAATCATAAATACGTTTCCATTTTGCAACTCTCTGTCGTTGATTAATATAGCACACTAGTGTTTCAACCACAGAGTTTATGAAAACTTTAACATTTGCTGGACTTGCTCTCATAAACATCCAGGGTCAGGTAGGTCTTTCCTGGAAAAAGCCTCCAGCAGCAGCAACAGCGGTTTAGCAAGATGGAGAAACCCACAGAAACTCAAACTTTACTAACAGAAAACCCAATGAAAAAACAGCACTGGCCACACTGTTTGATTGACAGGTGATCTCTGGGAAGAGCAGTGCAGAACCGCCGCAGCAAAGACCGACCAAAAAACAAGTCATCTTACTCTTGTTGTTTGCTTATTTTGTGCATTGAGCCGGTTGTGTTTTATCAGATAACAAGAACAATTTATACAGGCTTTTTTTCTTCAGGTGGTTTAATCACATTTCAATCACCATGAACATCCAGTTTGTCGTGGTAAGGACTCTCAGCTGAGCCTTCGTTTTCTAAATACGTGGCTGAAATGATTGTACGTCTTGTCAGGAAGGATTTACTCTCCTTCTGAAAGTTAATGCAAACAGAACAAAGATAACAAGGGCAGCTCGTTTTGCCAGCGCAGCGTACAGAACAGGGGGACAGTTGGCCTGGGCCAAATCTTGACAGGCCTTAACCTCCCGTGGCAGCAAGAAGCCCGGTTTCCATGTGACAGACACACAGCCGCTCTGAACAGACGGTAATGGGTGCATGCATTTAGAAATATGCAATTACGTGCAGATTAATCTCATGAGAGTGGCAGCGAAGATTGCAAATGTAACACGAAACACTGGCGATTTCTCGGTGAATTCGGAGGCTCAACACAATGCAGAGAGATCACCTGCCTCTGGCCTTGAAATATGCACAGACGCTAAATAACTCTGACTATTCATGCAAAACAAGATATGCTCAAGGCAACGCGGTCTGAATCAAGAAGCAGCACAGCTTCGGCTACTGTAATTGAGCATATATGGCATTTATTTGATTAATTTGTTTACCTACCTGGATCAGAGCTTAGCGTTAGCCAAACCGTGGTAAATTATCTGATAAGTGTGAGCGTATGTAGTTACATCAACAATTGCTTAAAATAAGCACGCCTGTTGTGTGTTTGCATTAGTTGCACGCCATAGATATTTCATCTAAATTGGACCAAAGGCTTGCTAGTTGTTTTTGTTGTCATGTGTAATACTGAGGGACGCGATGTCCGTTTCCGCCCAGCTTTCCTCTGGCATCATCAGTCTCGTACACAACGGCGGCGGCTCTATCAGAGCAGAGAGACACCCCGGAGGTGAGGGGCCTAAAATGTGAGCAAAGCCCGTCTCCATCTTTACACGAGGCAATTTCACCGCCCGAATGAGGATACGGCCACTGTTTTCCTGAAGACTGGAAGGTTGCACCGGCCATCCATTTCCAAGTCCAAACACTGTCAATATCTGTAATGCCTCTTCCTCTCCTGCCTTTAGTTCTCTCTCTTTCTCTCTCCCCTCCCTCTCCTATTTGTGCTCTGAAAGTCATTTTATGTGACTATAACCAACCAAAGCCATTGCTGGTGTGTATCCTATACCGGAGGAAGCAGAAACTCTTGAGATGGATTTTTGTTTCACTTAAGATTAAGCTATGGATGGGTCCAGTGCTGAGACTTAATCTTACTCGGTAGCTGGTGGCACCACAACAGCAAAGTGACCCTCAGATGCACACACTTATCAAGTACGTAATGATATGAAAATACCCTCTGTAGCGCTACTGGAATGAAGACACAGCAGAATGTGCAGGACGGGGATGGTGCATAACAGAGAGAGGGGAAGGTGAGTACATGTACACCACAGAATTGGTAAGGATAATTTCCACTTATTTTAGTTGCTTTTAGTCTTTGATTTGACATTTGACCCTGCATGGTGCAACAGTCACATTTGTCCTAACACAACCACGTCATTTGTCTGAACTTGTCTTGACCTCACATACCATATTGTGAATGAGCCTTCATTGTTCGATCTCAACATTGTGCTCAACTTCCCCCTTGGAAAACACACCACGTTTTGACGGTCACAACGATCCGAATTTGACTTTAAGTCTTTTGCTGTGTGTCCCCTTTTACTCACGGCCCTCTACCGCGCTGTGAAAATGTAAACCCTTAAACATAGGCAAATATTAGATCATCAAGACAAAGGTTGGAAAATCCATTTTCTGGTCCTTAATTACATTTTGGCGCTGCTGTCGTAGATTTATTTCCCCCTCTTTGCTCTGTGTATGTCTGTTTGGCCAGTTTAATAAAACCGTGGCTCTTCCTGACCTGGAAGAATGTGAAGCACTGAATATTTTCTCTATGATCTCTTTTGCATGGAAAATAATTAAAGAGCGGAGCCCCGTTTTCACATTTAATTTGCCTTTTCGCTCTCTGAAAAGTTGTGTAATGCACTTGACAAAAAGAGCACTTAATTTCATGGTTTTCATAAACAAGTACGTAGTATTTTTTATCCGCTTTAATCAGAGGGGTGTTAAAAGGTTTGTAGTACCTGCTGAGATCATCTCGACTAAGATGAGCTCAACATGTGAGTACTTTTCTGTATCACAGACTTTCCATGCATTTTCAGATGCAGTGTTGTGAGAAAGCCTGCTGATCGGTACTGTAGGTACGAAAATATATATTTTTTTCAACTTAAAGTAATAAACTATGACATTTTCATATGAATCAGCATCTGTTTTGATACTGTCTATTGATACAGCACAAAAATGATTCAATCTATACACAGTTCATGAAAGCTTTTAAATGTGCTGCTCTAAACACTCAGTATCAGGTAGGTCTTTTTTGCACAGGAAGTGATGCATTTTACGTTTCTGGCAGCAGCAACAGCGGGTTTTTTTTAATAAACACAAGAAGAACTGGGTAGTTAGCACGAGCAGCGATAGCCACCATGGCTGAACAGACAAAGAAAAGAGCGCCACCTACAGAAATTCAAACTTTATCAACAGAAAATCCAAGGAGAAAGACGTCACAGTACTGGACACACTGATTCACAAGTGATCTCTGGGAAGTGTAGTGAGAAACACCACAGCGATGACAATTAGCACCAGAGATCGGCCAGTTACTAACACTAAACTGTAATTTGGTGTTAGTAATTTACTCTCCATGCTCATTCTCTGGAAGTGTTCATATGATACATCTTGTAATGAAGGATAATATGTGTGTAGTGGGAGTTTATTCAGCGATTGGCAAATTCAACCATCACTCATGTTAAACACTTTGTAGAAATCTTATTCCCGTGTATTTTTCTGATGTTTACCAAATCAAACCTTAACAGTAAAAAAAAAGTAGGATTTTGCAGATTACCACTTTAAATTTGATCTATTTTTGCTAACATAAAAGTAATTCTTATGTTACATGATTGAAAGCGCTAATTCGTTCCACAGGCTTAACTCTGTTGTTATTTTCCTCAGTCTAAACACAGATTATTTGTATTCCTCTGAGGTGGATTTATTCTGCCTTAAATCACAGCGTTTATTATTCCAGCTGCTGGCAGAGGGCAGGTCTGGCCTGTCTGTCTCCGCAGCACTGTTTTCTCAGCTGTTGTCTCTGCATCACACAAGCCTCCCCAGTCACTGGACAAGAAGCAGGACCTTCCCCTCTGTCAGGACTGGCCCCTCTGGCTTTCACGCCCCCCGGGGGGAACCACTTGGATTCAGACGGCTTGTTAAACTGGTTTTAAAGGATGCCGTATTTTCTGTCTGCGGCTAAAATAATCTCGCGCCCTCCTTGTGAGTTTGATAAC
Organism: Hoplostethus atlanticus; assembly: GCA_034670405.1. Taxonomy (NCBI): domain Eukaryota; kingdom Metazoa; phylum Chordata; class Actinopteri; order Trachichthyiformes; family Trachichthyidae; genus Hoplostethus; species Hoplostethus atlanticus. The sequence continues at coordinate 5,611,467 of JAXDDX010000003.1, read as the reverse complement.
CTCATGTCTCGGACAATTTGTTGGGCAGAGCCACCCTCCTCAAGAGTTTAACCTTATCACGCTCTTCTTTTTTTTCTGACGAGAGCACTTTGGGTTTTTTTTTAGGAGTTTTTAGGAGGAGCTGACTAGAGTGAATGTTGAACAAATCATATGAGAGCTTGTACTTTGGACATACACAAGTCACTGTCAGTTGCAATGGCTTGTGAGTTTAGACTGTATTACACCCAGAATTATACCGTTGTTTGCTGCTGAGCTGTGAAGATATTTTGGATCACTGTTAATATTTCTGCCTTTTATCTTCTGTTGTCTGCGGTCGTTTTGTAGAAGTCACAGCTCTTTGTTCACTTATCAGACTTTAAAAATGGGCATACGCCGTTATCATGTAAAGACTCTTTTGCAGCGCTTTAATTGGCCGCAGCTTGAATGCATGTTTTGAAAATGATACTTGCAGCACGTTTTATTAGGGAAGAATTTATATATCTCTCAGAAAACTGCGACGCTCTTTCCCAAAATGATGCTCTAATGCTTTCATCAGTATCGCACAGCATTCACACTGGATATGCTGAGACTGACAGTAAAGGTTTGAAAACAATTTCCAGGAGACCGATGCATGCTGTTGACAAAAGGACACCTTGGGAGGCACCATAATAACTCCACCGCAGAGGGTTAGAGCCTCTTTGTGAGAGGCTGGCAAGACCATCCAAAACCTCGTAGTCTGTTGTCAGAGGAGAAGGATCATTGTAGCACTTAGCCAAGGTCATACACTGGTAGCACTATAACAGATCCTACTCACTCAAGGCTAGATGAACATAAATATTTGAGTCATGCAAGCTCACAACACACATATTGTAGCGCACAATCGCAACTTCTGTGGCAACTTGCAAACACTCAGAATACAATGAAACGTGTACACGATATGAGCTCATACTCCTAGCCTGCCAGGTGAGCGCTGGTCCTGGACCAAAACCAGCTCAGTCTTGCATTGTTAGTATGATGCTCTATGATTCGGGTGTTGTATGGTGTTGATGTATGAGAATGCAATATAGGAGCGAAAAACTTTTTACATGTAAATTAAAGATAAAGAAAAAACGTCTATGCTCAAACAACAGTAGATGCCACCTTAAGATGCCTGATGAAGGTCTCTGTGACCGAAACGTCACATTTTTAAAGCCACAGCAAAGGATTGTTATTTTTTCTGTACATTAATGAAATAAAATAAAAGACATGCCTGCAGACATAGTGAATCAACATAATTCAGTTTGAGCTTCATATGCCTAACCATTATCATCACTTAAATTTCTATCGCCACAAATGAATAAAACAAACAAAAAAGGTAAGAATGATGTGCCGCATGGTGCAGCAGTATACTTGTTCAGATCAGTAAATATAGAGGTCCGAATCTGACCCAGTATACTGAGTACACCACTATCCTTGTGTACACTCATTTTATGTATTGATAATGGAGGTTGGATGTGATATTGGTTGGGGGGGGGGGGCGTGTTTCAATAGCTGACCTCTTTCCTCATCTTCCATCTTCAATCTTCAGTACATTAAAGAGGTATTAGAAGAGGGAGCGGAGAGGGAGACGGTGCAGTAGGAGCCTTTGAGATTGAGATTTTGTGCCAAAATACAGTATAATGGCACAGCACCTCGTTCACACCTGTATTCTCCCTGCAGTGCATCTCTTTGTAAACCGTAACCCTTTTCACTCACCCTGTTTTCTAAGTCTTATTATCGCTGCTTTCTCAGTAAAAGCAGCATCATCTGCAGAGCTAACATATTGATTCTGACATCAGCGGCATGAACGTTGCATGATCCAATATTTACAACAAAAATTTCGATTTTCTTTTTTTTTAAGCAAGGGAAGATTTGTTCTCGCCAATGAGCATGTTACCGAATCAATACACGTAAGCTATTGATGATTTATTACATCACGTTTATATTTTATGGTATTTAGTTAATGCTCTAATCCAGAAATTGAATTCCTCGCTCACCAACATTGCAAGCAACCACTCGTAAGGGAGTGCAGAGATCAGAGCCAATTTTCTTAAAGACAAGGGGCATATTAGAGCAAGGAGAGGAGGAAGGTATTAGAGAGTGGGATGTGATTTAGGAGACATTTATAGAGCCCCCACACCAATAATCCAATGTTAAATTGATTACTTTGCCAGTGGTCAGACAACCCTACAGTAAAGAGATCACTACCGCGTATTATTCTGGTGGCGCTGAAAATAATTTTTGTTTCATTACGGATGCCCCAGTCGTGGAAGATAGGAGAATTACTGGGAGGCACTTCATCATGCTATTGTTTGGTCTTCGTATTTCCAAAGTCTAGACCGAAGACAAAATATAATCTGGCCTTTTCTCCATTAGGACCCCCGAGGCTTTGGAACAACCTGCTGGAGGAGATCAGACTAGGAAAATTACTGTCGTCTTTTAAGTCACGTAGAGCTGCTTTTCCTCCATCGCTTTTAATGACACTGTAGAGTTGGCACAGTGTAAATGTACTGCCTCTTATTAACTCTTTATCATGTTATCTTTAATTGTTATTTTCTTTTACTGCACTTTCACTTATACTGTTTTAATTAATTCTGCCTGTTCTTTTATTTATTGTACAGCATGACAAATAATTCTAAAGGTTATTATTACTATTATTATTAGCAGTAGTAGTAATAGTTGTAGTAATAGTCATAGTAGTAGTACTAGTTGTTGTAATAGTGGTAGTAGTAGAAGTACAGGTAGTGGTAATAGTAGTAGGAGTAGTAATAGTGCTAGTAGTAGAAGTAGAGGTAGTGGTAATAGTAGTAGGAGTAGTGATAGTGGTAGTAGTAGTAGTAGTAGTAGAAGTACAGGTAGTGGTAATAGTAGTAGGAGTAGTAATAGTGGTAGTAGTAGTAGTAGTAGTAGAAGTAGAAGTAGAGGTAGTGGTAATAGTAGTATTAGTAGTAATAGTAGAAACAAATGAAACACTGAAACAACAATTAGTTGTTTATTAGTTTTTCAATGACATCCACATGTACTGGGATGGCATTAAACTAGAGAATGGAGGACAAGAGGACAAGAGCCAGAGAGATATAAAGCTTCTGATGTGTTCAATAGACACAGTAACAGACTGAAGGACAGCAGTATAATCTCCCATATATGTACAACCCCGTCCCTCACATGCCATCTTGCAAGAGCTTCCTGCCAGACACATTAACAGAACACCGATCTGCCTGGCAGCTGGACCCAGACTCACTTCAGCCAGGTTCACCAGATAGTGTACTCTACACTCCGAGGTGCAATGACCATGCTAGATTCCCAACGGTGACGACTCCTGGTTTGATTGATCAGCTCTGTGGTTCTGAAGTGTGGACAGCTTCTGTAACAAGGTGGTGTGCATGGTGTGTAAGCTCCCAGCCCTTATCTCCCAGCCAGTATGGAGGACCTTGCTCTGACCCAAGTGGCTCGTTTGACCCCGAGGCACTCAGCTTGCCAGTGTCCAGCTCCCACTTGGAAATCACTCATGCTCTGACATGTGGGGATGGATGCCCGTGATCTCAGTCAGATTCACATGCTTTTTCATCCCATCTATCATCACCCACACCTTTTTTTTGTCTCAGACTTCCGCCTGCACCAATCTATTTCTGTTCACTCTCTAGATATGATTTGATCACCCGGTTTCAGCACCTCGAGCGAAGAGTATAAAGACACTCCCATGTCTATACATGTCATAGATAAAGTCTCATTATATACTCAGTACTCACATCCAGTCCGTAGACTTGTCTGGGTCCGGCCTGGACCACATTCTGTAGACTGGGTGTCACCAACACCAATCAATTTAATCTGACTAGTGATAATCACAATTTAGTAAAACCAGGTTGAAAATAAGTAAACCGATTTAAAAACAACTGGAGCTGTGTTGCTCAATTTAAATGTAACCCTAGTTTAGTAAAAATACAAATAATAATACATTTAAATGATCTATTCTATTTAAACCATTCAAGAGATTGGTCAGCTGTAGTGGTGATAAAACGATGTAGCAATAAAAAGAAAAACTCAGGCTGCTTGCATGCCTTTATTTTGAAATCCCCCAAAAAACGTTGTTTTGTTATTTGTTGATCTAATGACGCTCTGCTCTGTGAGTTTAATAATTTGGCTAGCCAAAGTTGTCATGGCTTGACAGAGCTCAAATTTCTCTTCTTTTGATAAAAATCCTGTGGCTGAGTTAATGGAGCGACAAGAAAACAGATAACACCACCGTCAAGAAAAAGGACGATGCGTGGCTTCAGCTGGCAGAAGCCTTTAACAGATCAGAGGAGACTCAAAACCTGCTGAAGAATATGAAAACAAACTCTGCTTGATTGAGCCTACCACAAAAATGCTGACATGTTGAAAGTAGAAACCACCTCAACCGTGTGTTTCAAGTTAACTCCTGATCAAAGTTTACATTGGAGTTTAAGGTTTTGGAGCAACAGGATTAAAGGTAATCTAGGTTTAGAGTAAAGGTTTAAAGAAGGCTTAAATTGAACCTTGCTTAGTCTTAAACTAGATTTAAAGTTTGGTGCAACATGATAAACCGTGACTTCATCTAGTTTAGAAGTTAATCCTACCCGTAGATTTAAAACAGATTAACATCTAACTTTACTGCAGCTCTCCTACTAGATATTTCACCCACGGCCTGTGAACTGTGTGTGGCAGAATGACTGGGAGAATCTGAGAGAAGTGCAATAGTATATAAACCAAACATGCACTGAACTCTGAGGATGATGCAGACAGTCACAGCTACAGTATGACCACAGTTACAGTGTTTGTCTGTGTAATATAAATCAGTAGCGATGTGAGTAATCAATAATTTTTGCTTTTATTAACGAGCTGTGTTTTCCAGTGGTGCTGATGGATCTGTCATTTTCTGCCTCAGCACTCTGTGGTTTATCCCAAGTGCACTCTCTTTGCCCCCTATGGCGATGTTAATTCGGGTAATTCCAGTATTTTTAAACATGGGCTTTTTGTACACATTAGTCATTTATACCCCAAAATATGTACAAAACATTTTGGATTTGCTCCGGTAGATCGCCTCAGCTGGCAGTCGCGAAACGGGCTGCAATGGCTGCAATGGCTGCAATGGCTGCAATGTAATCCGCAGGGGCAACTGCGCACGATCCACTAAAAGTGCTTGTTTTTGCCACTGACAGGCTCAGATTTTTATTGGAAGTGTCTGACAACATTACGGAAAGGATCGCTACAGAGATAGACCTTTGTTTAACCAGAAAAAAAGAAAGAATGGAGTATTTTGGGGCAGAGTTAAGGCGAAACCACGACACGTAAATATCGCGCACCTGAGGTAGTGACGCCACGTGGGAGGACTATGACCGCGAAGGCCCGGCTCAAACTCATATCCCAACGTTAATGAAGTGTGACACCACTAATTAGAGAGCACACAGCTTCTTTTTCACTGAAGGGCATGCAGAAAAACTCTTTCATTCTCCCCACAATAGGAATTCCTCCACATCTTGCCTCAGAGTATAAAGAGCAGCGCTGGAGCCGCTTGGTTTTTAATCAGCCTCCGTGGTTAAAGGACGGCGGACAATCGCAACGCCTTGACTTAAAGAAGCCACGGCTGCAACACCTCCCTCTCCCCTCTGTCCTTTTGGTGCTCGATTCCCTGCGTCTTCGCAGCAATATTAACTTGATGAAGAGACAGTGGCTGGCCTCGGAGCAAACTAATATGCTCATTAGCAAAGACGAGGGTGCCCGGGAGCAGTTCATGTGCATTAATGAAGTAAAGAGCTGAGCCAAACAATCGTACCCGGCTAGCTCTGGAATGCAGCGCCAGCCCCACGCAGGGCTCCCTAATGACCGCAGGATCCCAACTCAGGCACAATTCAATAGCCCGTTGTAAAATGGCTTTGTTCGACGGCTCTGTATGCTATCATGTACAGCTGATGGTGCTCTCATAAATCCTGTGAATAATGTTCAACTGCCCCGAGTCGGATTTTATTTTTAAATGCAAACAAATGGAAATAGAACAGCCTTCCCTAACTACATGTTGTTCCACTTGCAACACTGGAAAAAAAAATTGAAAGAAAAAGAAAAAAAAAACATATTTAGAGACATTACCCCTGGGATATGTTTAATTTTCCATGGATGAATTGCCCCTCACATTTTTCTCCTTCCTAAAACTGACTCACTGAAGCAAATGAGTTTTCACTCTTTTTCTTGGGGACAAGAGGTCATTTCATTACATTTTCTATCAACACCACGGATACGCTGCACTTTATATTCTGCAGCCGGGATTATTTGAATTGATTGACCACTGACATTTTGCAGTTGCTACCTGTGATGCAAATTTTAACTGCAGGAGTTTGGCAAAGGGCATTATTTTCACAAGTCTTCACACCTGCCTCCTGCATCTATGGAGCCAGTATGGGGCGCACACCGGCTACGGGGCCCATAACTTGACCACAAGAACATTTGAAAGATGACATTTTATCAGGACCATCTTCAGATGTGAGTATGGGTGACTGCAGACAGCGTTCGGGTCAATTGCCCCCTGTGTCTATATGTGCTGCATGGCGTCCACACTGCCATACAAATTGAACTCTCTCTATCTCATATACTCACACACACACAGTACACAGAGAGAGAAAGACCAAGTGTGAACAAGGTGTAGATGTCACCGTATACAGATACGACTACGGCTATATATAGATACATGTACATGCTGGCACAAACACTGGATCGTACAATGCATTTGATTGAAAAGTCCTATGCTCCACGACTGAAAATGTCCATACTGTGCTGAAGCACCCTAAAATTAGAGGCTTTATGATAGTGAGAGCAACCTTAATGAACGCTTCATGTGTGAAGTGGTGAGACATCTCAATGCAGAGGTGGATAAAATAAAACATCCAGAAACAAAATCACTAATCTGTAAGGTCTTAGTTGGTTGTTACACCTAACTGGAAGCAGCATGCAAACAGACAGTATACTACACTCAGGCTTTTTTGTTTTTTACCAATCTTGCTTCACCAAACAAATTGCATTTGAGCTCTTGCTTCAGTCAGCGAAGCTAATAGAAAGGGTAATATCTGAACCAAATGATGGGTTTTGGTTTAGACAGACTGACCTTTGGCTACTGTTGTCAGGCATTTGAGAAAGGCAGCGCAGATCCAAATTGAAATGAGAGAGCAGAATCCAGCTTCCCAACCGCCATGACCTTTGCTAGCCACTCCATCGGCTGCTCATCACCGCCGACTCATTCATCAGGCACCGGGCTCTCTGTGGAAACTCACAGGTGCTGCCCTGGGTGGGGTCACATGACATGCTGGGTCATCTCACAAGGTCTTTACTGGAGGCAATGAGTGAGTGGGAGGAAACCCAGGCTTCACTGGTCAATACCGAACAGAATGGAGCGCTTCTGCATCGGTGCTAATTCGGGACAAAAGTGATATGACGGCGGATGCTGGTTGACACAGAGGGGAAATGGTAGTCGCTGCCAATCTCTGGGTTGTTTTCAACACAAGGACCTTTCGGTGTTTCAAGGATTTGAACTTGACGCAGGGAAACCGAGGGCGTGAAAAGTTACACCTCAAGTCTGACAAATATCAAGCTATTTCAAGAACATGAAAGCAAAACTACAACAGAGCATATTGTTCTTATAGATCTAGTAATGAGGAAATATTCATACAACAACCATATTGTTATATGAAGCTGTTGAAATCAGAATATCAGAGCATAGATAGAAAGTGAGTCGTTAAGGTTTAAAAACATTCTGCATTAGGAATAAAATATTACTGTTTAATTGGTAATGTTTCATTTAATTATATATATATAATATAGATATTTCTGTATGTAATTGTATGAAATATGGGATGATATATGGGATAAATAGACATGATGATATGTTTGAATTTCCTCTTTTCTAATCTTTTTTCTAACACATTGTGCACATTGTGAACACTTCTAAGCGATCATTCACATCAGTGTATCAATGACATTTCCTCCATCATCTTAAACTGACACATGAAGAGAATTTCTTGGAATTCATACAGCATCCTCTACTAATGTCAAAGTGCTTAGTAAGTTCAGACAATAATTAGTCAGTGGGAAACTGACAGACGGAGCTCTTTAACAGGGTTTTTTTTTGGGGGGGGGGGGGCCGTAATTTAAGAAATTACTGACAGGAATGACAATCAGCAGTGACCTCTCACAGTTTGAAAATACAGCCGGACGTCAGAAGAGTGAGCGGTGAGAGAGCAGGGCTGTTAATCACACGGAGACGTCCGTATTGAAAACCACTACACTTTTTGTCTGCCAGTTTCTGTCATTTTAAATTTTGACGTTCACACACAGAGCTGTGAGATTCCGGTTCGTCTTGCTGACAGTGTGTGATAACGTTGCCGCACATTAGAGTGATCACTGCCAGACACTTTACAGGGCTCTCTGTCTTGAGCCCCGCTCAGACAGGAATCGTTTTCAGGACAATGTGTGTAAATATTTATTAACACAGGTCATTTGTAATGTTGACGGACACAATTCGCATAGGATAAGAGATCTGTGTAATCAGTCTCCAGAATTACAGAGATGGGAAGGACTGCATCAAAACACCAAAAACGTACCATGCGTCATACATAACGTTGAGGTGCTCAAACAATAACAATACAGCACTGCTGCACACAAAAGTCGCAATTGGACCAGAGTTGAGTCTTTGGGTCTGATCTCATTTTGGAAGAATTCAAAGAGTCCTCTACCACAGGAAATGACACAAATGACACCAACAATCTCAGGGACGTCAGTTCGGACAGGACTAGTTTTACCCGACATTATTTTTATTGGGCATTTTACAGGAAGTAGAAGAGGCTGGAGGTTTTACTGGCGGGGGTGCACACAGTCCGTAAAAATTACTGACAGAGCAGATTTGGACGGGACTAAAATTACAGACATGGTCTGGTAATGATTCCATTACCCCACCCCCCCCCCCCGTAAAACTAACCCCGTCCAAATAGGGCTTTAAGTGCAGTAAAAAGTCTCTCAGCACATCTATAAAGGAGCCTAATTCGACTGAAAGCTAGCTTTGAACACCGTTGGACAGGTTCTGGTGTGCATGTTTCACCCCTCTCACATACGTAAGTCAATTCGATGTGAGTCAACTCAAAATGGTGTGTCATTACTGTATGTAACAGTCAAAGCAATATCAAAATTCATATACAAATTTAGGGTGGTATTCAATTAATTGCTCAGAGTCTGTTAAAGCTACAACAGGTACCATTTCTATGTATAAATACACCAATCTTATCAGCCTTGTGGGTTCGATCCCCACATAGTGTCAACTACAGTGTATCACCTTTGTAAGTCGCTTTGGATAAAAGCGTCTGCTAAATGACTGTAATGTAATGGTCAATGGAGACCCTGTAGAGTCACTCTATTTGCCCAAATGAAATTCTACTGTCGAGTATGTACACTTCTCTGCTCACAGGAAGTGATAACTTGAGAGGAAAATACAAACTGTCTCCTGAACAGCGTTGAGTTTGTAGCCCCTCTAGAAAAGCTGAACTTATCAATATTCGATATTTGGCCTCTGGTCGTCCGTTGGTGTAGTTTGGTATGAAGCAATCACAGATCGTCTCGGTAAAGATGACTGTGCAGTTTAGCTACATCATGCGTAGCTTTAACTATTATTGGAGGCAACATGGGTCTATTATTGTTTCTTGAAAAAAGTGACAGAGATGGTCAGTAAAATCATCTTCAAAGACTCAAAGGACCCCAATAAACTACATGGTACGTGGTTTTATTATCTTTGGGTCTGGAAATCAGTTGACTGCCGTCTAGGTGAGAATAGACAATGTGGATTAACCACTGCTGTGTTTATCTGAGAAGAGTGCACGTAGGCTCACATGGCAGCTTATAAGATTGTCTTTCCAGTGAGACCAAGGACATGCTTATTCAACTGAATACTCACTGAAACTTCAAACGGGCATTTGAACTGGAAAGATATAGAATATAGATTTTTACATGAAAGCATTTTGTGACAAGAATCAAGAAATGTTGAAAAATGGCTTCAGTGGATGAATTATTGCATTGATGATAATAAAGATCTAAAGTGCAGTACTGTACTTTTCTTTTTTTTTTTTTTAACTTTTCTAAGACAGTAATTCTTGTCTCTATTTACATTTCACCAAATAGCTACAATATTATATTTTCTATATTTTCAGTACATAGTGCCTCCAGCATTTGAGTCACGGCCTAACATAACCCATATGTTAGGCCGTGACTCAACTCAACCCCTGTAAAAGTGATGATGGGCGGTTCATGACACGCATGAAGGCGATGTGATGCATCAGACTCATTTACAAGCTCGCAGCTCCGCTCTCCTCCACGCCAGTCATAACTCAGCCATTTTGTGAGGGAAGACCGGGGTGGCGCAGTAGATGAGGTCCGACCACAGTCCCTGCTCGCTGTCTGGTAATAGTGGATGGCTCTGAGTGGTCTTCAGAGTGCCGTCTGAGCAAGAAATCCTGATTACATTCATATTCAGACCGTACACCATGAACTGATCAAGTGCTCTTTCTCTACCTCTGAATGAGGCCGCACTCTGCCTGGAGATAGTCTCTTTCAATTGTCTCAATCAATTGCTGATAACTCAACAAGGATCTGCTCTTTCTCCTGCAATTTAATGAAATTGGAGCAGAAAAAACACTAGTATTGTCACACAACTTATACTTGAAGATGACACACGAGTATCCACTGCTGTACGGACGCTTGTAATTCATTCATTGCAAGCTATGCTTAGTTTATAATTCATATCATCTGGATGGCATCCAACATACTCACATGCATCGCTGCATGAGCTGCTGCACTCTTCCAACGGGTTCTTTCAGGAGGAGGTGTCTCTGGTGACATGTTACAGCTATTTTCTGCTTAGGGCCACGTATTAATAAATGTCAGTAGTGTTGAGCTGGGTTAGACACTGACTTAATGCACTGCTGAATCGGTGAATTGACCCTGGACCCTGACACTACCCATCAGCTCGCATTAAGACAACACAGTCGGGGGTGTTGAGCTGCAACTTGATTTTGACAGGACATGCAGTTGTTATGTCCTGTCGGTCACCACTAATCATACGCCTCTGCAGAGCGGTGGCTCGGGTCACGGGACGGCGCCATTTCAAGGGCAAAGCAGCACCCGGCATTTCTGTTTCAGAGGAGCAGAATAGTGTGCTAACCGTGACACTAAGCACAGTGTGACCACAATGGCACGCGGTGCGATATACTGCAGCTTTATGAAGTTAGCATGAGTGCAGTGAAGTAAAATGCATTAATAAAGTGCTCCTATGAAATGAGTTTATTGATAATGTGAAAGAGATGGCTGCCACTGCGAGGTTTAGACACTCATTTAATCGCATGACACTGAGCACATGATCTATGAAATAATAACTCATCACCTCATTTAATTCTGCTGCCAATTCTTTATTTAACAGTATGACCTCTAATTGCACTGCGCCTACTGCTGCAGGAGAGATTACATTCCTGTTAAGATAAATACCACCACCTTTGTCTTAAGTAAAAAAACAAAAACTGATAATGAAAAGGCTGATAATGAGACGCCGGAAGGATTGCGCCTCATGCACACCACCTGTGATTGAAAGACCACTTAATCTCAGTGTCGACAAGGTTTACCACATAATAATTAGAGGATGATCTCTTCAAGATGCTTGTTACGCATTTCTCCTCAAAACCTTAGTGTGCAACCAACTGACGGCACTTGGCGCATGAAGGGCGGAGTGAAGGGAAGGGGAAACGCCACTTGACTGTTACAGGAGCCAGAAGGAAAAGTTGATAATTGGGTCGGTGTAAGGCCATTTCTCTTGAATCAGGGAAAGTGCCATTCCTTTCCGATGGGGTTATACAAGTGGTACGATCACTAGCAGCAGAAATCAACACTATTATCACATAACTTCACAACCATGTGATAGCTCGTTTTTTTTCTCATCACACTTTTCTTTCCCTTTTCAAAGTCTTATGTCTCCCTCACCTCCACGACCGTGCCAGGCGCTGCTACTCCCGAGGAAAGAGAATACTCCTGATTCGAACGTTATTGCCTGCGTGCCCCTGTCGTCATGTCTCCGAGACATGCTCACATCCGCTTTACATTGTCGTCATGCTCTGCAGTGATCTTCTCATCTGCACGGTGGCAGCCCCACTGCCTGCACAAGGACTAGAAATTGGACCTCAGCGGGGAGTTAAATGTGCCTTCAATCTCAACAATCCTTTTAATCTTTCATCAATCATGTAGAAGCAGCTCTGAGCCTTGATCCTATTACAGTATGAGGGGGAATAGCGTTGAATTGACAAACTTGAGAACTGCACAGAAAGTTGACCGTCCAAGAAAGTTGTAATGGAAGGCAAGTTTGGTTTGGTAATTGAAGGAGGAAATCCTCACGCTAGTTCCTTAAAATGGAAAGCAAATAAACAGACAAATGGAAGTGACGTTTAATTTGCTGTCGACTGAAGAGTCAGCTTTGACCGTCGTGAAAATGGAGAGGACAAGGTTCTAAAAAAATCATTTTCTTCCTCAACAGTGTTAGTGGCAATTACTAAGAGAACCAGGCCAGACCAAATGCAAGCCCTAACAAACAGGGACTGAATTTACAAAGTCTGCTAAGGCTGAGTTGCTCTTAAGTGGCCAATTTAGGAATACAGCCAAAGAATAATGGCTGGTTCACCACTGCTTAAATTTCTCTGATACTAATTTCCCAAACATTTAGCACCAACAGTGCTCCTTAATCAAGACCAGTGAAGTGAAGAGGTGTTTTAGAAGTAAGGGTTTCCTTACTTATGTGCTGCTGTACTGCACAGAGCCTCTCAACGTACAGTCAACGTACCTGTTGACTCAACAATTTATAGCAACATTGATAAACTTCAAGCATTCAATTTGCTTTTGATATTGAAGCAATAAACATCCCAAACCTTAATTACTTTGCATTCTAAGTGGAAATATTAAAGTTTCATTTGCTTGCAATAATTCAAAATACAAAAAAAATAATCCCAAATTCATAATGGTTCGTTTGCCTAAGTGTCACTTCTTAGCGGGAACTAGGGCTGCCATTTTTGTTAAATGAGGAATGAAGTCACACACACAGATTTACACTTTTTTTTTGTTAAACCAGGAATGAAATTGTAAACTGAAACGAAATTAAAATGAGCAAGAATATTTTGTGGTTTGAGTTTCAAAGCCCAAATGGAGTGTCTGCAACGAACACACATTTGTGCATTAGTTTTTTTTAAACATCCACTCCCATACGAAAACCTCTGCCTCGTCACCTGTTTGGTGTCTGTAAACACCACCGGATCTCTCTCAAACAGGATGTGTCATTTTCGGTGCCTCCGTGTGACTGGGTTACTTTTTCGACGCACAATATGTTAATAACAACATCTGGTGTGTCATTGTCTGCTCTCCCAAGCATTCATCACAGACGAATTGAACCGGGACATCACTTTCAAGGTTTTTTATAAGAAACTTGCAAGACATACAGATGGTATGATTTGAGAGACAACGTTCTGTATTTGTGTTGTCACAATGGTTCTAAAATATGACTTGTTGAGCCAATTTGCAAATATAATGACATTTCTGTAATTCTCTGGAGCAGCAACAGCACCAACACTGACTCGTGGTAATTGCTAGCATTATACTGTAATTAGCATTCTCGCTCACAAATACTAAAGCAGCTATCACAATTTTGACAATGACACACTGGATAGTGATGCTGACACACCAAGATGAGATTGTGCGTACTTTATTAATTTGGGTTGTACTTTTGCTGTATTTGCTAAGAGCACCATCCACATACACTATATGGCCAAAAGTCAGTGGACACCCCTACTAGTTATTGAGTTCAGGTGTTCTTCAGGGTTTGGGCTTGGCTCCTTAGTTCCAGTGAAGGGTAATCTTAATGCTACAGGATACCAAGACATTTTAGCCAATTGGGCGCTTCCAACTTTGTGGCAACAGTTTGGGGCAGGCCCTTTGCTGTTCCAGCATGACTGTGCCCCTGTGCACAAAGCGAGGTCCATAAAGACATGGATAGACGAGTTTGGTGTAGAGGGACTCGATTGGCCTGCACAGAGCCCTGACCTCAACCCCATTGAACACCTTTGGGAGGAATCAGAACGCCGATAGCGAGCCAGGCCTTCTCGTCCAACATCACTGCCTGACCTCACAAATGCTCTTTTGGCTGAATAGGCACAAATTCCCACAGACACACTCCAAAAGCTTGTGGAAAGCCTTCCCAGAAGAGTGGCGGCTGTTATAGCAGCAAAGGGGGTCTAACTCCATATTAATGCCCATGGTTTTAGAATGGGATGTCCAGCAAGCTCATATAGGTGTGATGGTCAGGTGTCCACTGACTTTTGGCCATATAGTGTACATGTGCTTCAAGTGCTGAATGAGAAAATTAAAGCTGCACTGAAAACTGAATTTGAACTTCAATACCCAGAAATCATTTAAGGTGTCAGTACACTGCACACAGCACACTCATGTTGACCAATTGTATTTCACCAGATTGAAATACAATCTTAAATTTTGCTTCCTCACTTCCTGTGGGTGGAGAGGTGTCCATACCCGACACTAGAATTTCATCTGGGAAAATAGAGCGAGTCTACAGCGTCTCAGTTTGGAGGGTTGTGATGCACTTCTCTGTTGCAGCCCCACTTCGTAATTCAGGCTGATGGTGTCATTTTTACAAGCCTAGCGTAGCTTTAAGTACAATAAATGATGGTATAACTACTGTACTCATCACCCAAAACACATTTTGGTGGGGCAGATGCAAAATGTCACCCTTGCTTTGCAGCATTACATATATCAAGAACGGCGAGCGCCAGCTACGTACTGTATGCTTGTGTTTTCTAATGATTAACTTTGCTAGGTTCATGCTGAAAGCGAGGAAAGGCAAAGGGAATTAGAAGACAGGGGGAATGGTATGGCCAAGCGTTCTCTAATTAGGAGTTTTATGGGGCATATAATTTAAGCCTTGACTCAAAACCAAACACATTTTTTTCCCCCATTGGATATTAAAAGAAGACAGCACTGCACTCTGAAATTCATAAATTCTGAGCAAGTGAGTGAATTATTCAGGAGCAGACTGAAATCTACGGTAAACCATTGATTAAAAACACAGCCGTGCTCATGCTAGACGCCTGCAAATACTTTATATATAACTAATTTATACTTTGTTAACACAGGCTGAATAATTGTGGTAACATTGTATCATTTAAATGTCAATTATTGTAATTATTGCAATTGTACTTGATTAGGCTAGTATCCAACATATAGGTGTACTACTGTATGTGTAACACAGTTGTAGAGGTTCTTCTTCTGTACATCCATAACCATGTTCTGATAATGACAGCGATTATGAGTACAGAAAACAACGCACATGCATGCTGTCACTTTTCTGAACATATGCCCTCTCCATTACATTACAGTCATTTAGCAGACGCTTTTATCCAAAGCGACTTACTGTACAATGACGTAGGTAGGCAAGAAAACTAGTCACCAGAAATCGTAAGTGCGTCTCCTAACTAAACAAGCATCTAAGAGCATAAATCCATCTGGAGCTACTGCACAGCTGGAATTTGAGTATAGGTATGTAGTTAATTTTCTTCTCATTTGTTATATATTGTATATATATAGATTATTTCACAATCCACATATTTCATATTCTTGCTATATCATCATATTGTACATATTTTTCGTTTAGGTTTTTTGTCTCAATAAATTGTATTGCTTCTATTGCACCTATTTTGCACACTCTCTTCTTTCATAATATAATAGTGTTATAGTGTGTGGAATTGTGGGATATATATGTTTATATAACCCTCTTTTGCTTTCTTAATATTTCTTATTTATATTCTAGTTTTCTCTTCTGTATCCTGTTATTATTTGCTTCTGCAGCAGCCTATTTTCCCCCACGGGAAACATTTGTGTTACATGTTATTTTATGTTATTGATAATATAAATAGGTTTTGATCAGTAGCAAGGCTGTTTACAGTGCTCTCAAGCAACGGTTTGAGGTTTTGTGATCAGACAAGGGCGACTAAAGGGACATTGTAGCTCTTGCTGGCATGGATGACAACAGTAGAATTGGTGTCATGACGCAGACGGTTGAGCCCAGCTTCTAAATACCTGTCTATGGAGTCAGTGAGTATAACGTCATTCATTTTATTTCCCAGATATTTGGCCACATGGAAATAGCTGCATTAACAATGAACTACATTTTACCACCTGCAGACGTGAGCCTTAAATACAACCTCTCAAAATGAAACTGGCCCCTTTCTCCTCCTGTCTACAGCAAATCTCACACTCCCACAATGACACGGCCACAATACCAGCCCAGGCTTCAGTTTTACATCTGAAAGCATATTTAACTTTTCACTCATCCATTCACAGGCTGGGAGCTGTTAGACTCCGAGCCTGGCCAAGATTAGCTTTTGGGGACAATGCAGTGAATTAAAGCCTGCACATACCTCCTCATGGCCCCCTCTCTTGTTCTCTGGCTGACCAAACACACTTCTAGGGCCAGGAACTCTTGACCAGTCTTTTTAACCCCCAAGAACAACCTAAGAATTGGAGTTGAGTATATGGCGATGGATTTAGGATCAGAACCTGGTAGGACAAAAGTGTTGTCAGTGGGAACAAGACAGATGTTGTGTTTCCTCCTAACCGGTGTCAGAGGTTCCAGTAGACATTTGGGTTTCATTGTCAAACGCCGAAATCTTCAGATAATTGTTACATTTTTGCTGTCTACTGCAAGAAACGCTGATGATGGCCAAATGCTCAAACACATTCATTTTGCACTACTAAATGAAAGCTTCAAAGTTAATATTTCTTCTTAAACGTTCATCTAGGCTTTACAAACAAGCCAAATACGTTTTGCACAGATTAAAAACCATCGTTTAGCAGAATGTGGTCATACTCAAGAAATAATATCGCATATTATTTTGTCTTTGATAACGTTGATAGGTGATGGTAAGCTGCACCATCCGCACTAATGCCTCAAAATAGCATTTCATTTAGAAAGAAAAAAAAGAAAATCCTAACTAAAAGAACCGCAGTCATCCTTTTATAATCCCATACTTTTGATCGGATTATTACAGGAATATTTTATGGGAGTATATGCGGTGATGCCGTATAATATAAAATATAAAAAATACCGTAAAGGAGGCGAGAATAACGTCACTCTAAACTTCCTGTTGAGTATCACGGGCACCCTCTACGTCCCTATAGGACTATTATAGGAATGTTATAGTGATTTTTCCATCAGGGAATAGAAGAAACGGGAGATATCGAGAGGGGCTATAGCCTAGCACCGAAGGGGGCGACCACGCACGCTCATTCGTGCTACAAACTATAATTGTAAACGGTGAGGGACCACAGCGCGTGTCATTCCCAGGCATATCGGGCGATAGCGTTTCACCTTATCTTCACTGTGTGGCTCCGTCTCCTCCGTGTCCGGGGACTCTTTTTCCCGCACCTTCCCGGAGGATTTCATTGTGTTCAATTAGCCTTACGTGTTAATGGGCATCTTGGACGCTCGCCTCACATCCAAGTCTGCTTCTTTGAGAATGCTATAAGCGGCAGCACCTTGGAGGAGGAGGGGGGAGGAGAAGGAGGGTAATTTTTTTTTTTTGCCGTGCCGTGTCGTGCACAGCGGAGATATACTTGCTTGCTCTGGGTACTATTAAACCGAAAGGCAAGAAGAAGAAGAAGAAGCAGAAGATTTTTTTTTTTGGGACCCCCATCTTTATTGGAGAATTGTCAACGGGACAGGCCTGCTACGTTGGATGTGTCTCCAGAATGGTAAGGTAGATATTAGTGAGATGTTTGCCTATGTTGAAAAACAGCTGCACACAACAAGCATCATGCAGCAGCGGAGCATAACGGGGGAACTACGGAGCTGCGGTCAGTTGTGCTCCTCTGTCTTCACTAGGTGGACGTTTTTGTATTTCTGGCACATTCGTGATTTGTAAGAATAGTTTTTTTCCCCCCCTTAATAGATTTACCCCCGTTTTATTTCTAGTAGAAGAGAGCAACGGTTGTACACCGCGCGCTACGTTACGCTACCTGCCCCTCGCGTGTTTTTTTTTTTTTATCAGGCTAAAAGGCTTATAGACCGCCTTAACGTTGCAATGTGTGAATTTGATAGAGCTGGCAGCCTGTAGTAAAGGATATCAAAAAGTCGACACTTCCCTTTACGAGTAGGCTGAGGAATGGCTGCACCGTGTCCTGAATGATGTGAGAGTAGGTACACAAATAATGGATGAAGACGGATAAGGACTTCTTTGCAGAATTTGAAGGTAGGCTTCACTGTCCCACTGTAAATATGTGTTGTAACCTGCTAGGATGGTGCCTAGTATCCTAGAATAGGGTGCAAACTAAAATTACTACTGTTGTTAGAAACGTTGCTGTTGGTATTTTGCACATAAGGAAGCTGAACATTTGATACGGGTTGCCTATATCCATTGTCTCCGTTGCTCAAACCGGCTTTGTTTTTGCAGGTGAGTCTTTATTCAACTTTGTAGTGGCCCCACGTTATAGCGTGGCAGCAGCAGCACCGGCCCAGTAGTAGTCCTGTTAAAAATAGAGCAAGGCTAGGTAACGTTCAGGACAAAGTGCATAGCTGATAGTTTCGACATTGTAAAATAATAATGACAGAAGGAAACATGGTTGTGCTCAGGAAAATCACAAACAGGTCTATTACCAATAAATACCAGTTTATGGTTTCAACAAAAAGGCCCTGCAAATCAATTTTATGACTTACTATTTTTATTTTTGCCTGATTAGCATTATAAAGCTTTCAAACAACATCTTGTGTGGCCATGTTGGAACCAAACTAAAATAGTGTAAATGATAGAAAATGGGCAAAAATCGCTTTATTGGTTCCAGTTCAAAGACAGAATGAAGAAAGGCAAGAGCAGGGCCCCTGGACGTTATTGGTCGGGCCCTAGGCACAATATAGAGAGGCTCTGCAGTCTGATTGGGCAAGTTGTGAACACAACACACAAATATACAAACACACCATGGAGTGAAGGGACGCGTCACTGCTGATACTCATATAGGATATCCGGTTGATGGCACACTAAAATAGGGAACTGACATCGGAGAATAATAAAATCCAATACCAAGAGCTATGTAAAATGTCAGAAATCAAAGCAAAGTGAATTGATTTCACACATAGGGGAATATTAGATCTCTCTAAAGGAACAAAAGGAATTTAATCTCAGTAATTTATGTCTAATGATTCTAAACTGAGTCGATTTTGTTCAGCAGTTAAAAGTAACGGATCAGACCGGCAGTATCATCCCTACACTTAAGGATTAGTACTTGGTATTGGCAAAAGAAAAGTGGTCTTGCCCCTTTTCCCTGGACCCGGTGGAAGTTGATGAAACATATACATGCCTAAACTTTTCCCAGGGCAGCTGCAGACATCTCCTCTGCACCGGCCATCAAGAGTGGGGGATTACTGGGGGGGGGGGGGGGGGGGGGGGGGGGTTCTTTGCAGATAGCAGAGCTCACAAGTGCTACCAAGGGCCCTGGTGGGATGCATGACCTCAGATATTAGAGGTTAAATCCAAGGGGATACAGGGGGGCCTCCATCCTCCATTGCAAGTGTTTGGAGGAGGCATCGAGTGAGAGCTCTGAAGTTGTTAGGTCCCACTGAGGTTAACCTTTGTAGAACAAGGCTGCTTTCTCTCCGTTGTCTTTGTCGTGCTGATGAGCTCTGAGAAGCAGCCTCAGCATTAGTTCTCTGCATGATAAGAGGGGGGAAACAACCCTCCCTTTGTGGCTACAAATGAAAAATCTGTTGCTTGTCTCTTGCCTTTGTTGTTGTTTTATTGTGGATTTAAATTACGGGTATTCTCAAAAGAACAGATTGAAAAAAAAAAAGATGACACGTAAATAACCCCAGAGAATGCAAGTTGCAGTTGGACCTTGTTATATTCCATAAACGATTGGTTGGTTGGCAGTGTAGAAGGGGCAGAACAATGACAGAGAGAAAACAATGAAATGCCTCTGTCCCTCTGGAGTTATCCGGAGGGATATTGTGTATTTCAAGTAATAATTGTTATGAGAACTGTACGGTTATCTAGGGAGGGAAGGGCTGCGTTTGAGCGAAATGGATACTGTGGATGGTGAAGAGCACCTTCTCTGTGATCTTGTGAGCAATGGCAAGAGCATAGCACCAACAATGATGTGATTTCCATTGAAAAAAAACGTAACGATAAGCTGCAAAGTAGCATATTCTGCTCTTTTGAGCTCACTGAAAGCCTGTACCACGATAAGAAATGATTGTCTGAGGAGTGTATCTCTATCTCAACAACGGTGCAGCTACTACATTCAACGTATAGGGATTATTGTTTTTTCTGTTAATTTATTGATTTAATAATGCTTTTGCAACTTCTCAGCTTGGGGGAGGGGCGTGTGTGTGTGTGTGGGGGGGGTTAATGGCAAAAAAAGAGAGGTGACTTCGCTACCCTGGAGCATTATGTTTAGTTGAAGCTGCAGTCTGTCATCTTGTGATTTATCACACGTAGAACTAATGGGGAGCTGTCACAATTACAGCACTTTATTGGACATGAAAGCTGGGAACTGCATTCTCTTGCTCCCTCTTTCTCTCTCTCTCTCTCTCTCTCTCTCTCTCTCACACACACACACACACACACACATGCGATCTATCTCTATTTTTCAAATGTTGAGTGGACTTCTCCAGATTTGGTGTGATAAGTTGAGGACACTGCAGAAACTCGAAAGAATGTGGTATTGCCACATGGTAGTGACCGTAGTGTGGACAGTCATCTCGTTCCTATTGGCTGTCGACTGGTGGCCACTAATCCCTACATCAGAATAAAGCCTCTCAGATGCGTAGCCTCAACACTATATTCAATCTTTATTGTTTTGCACTTGAAGTGATTATATGGTTAACATAAGCTGGGTTTAAAAATGGAAGTTGTTTTTGTGTGTTTTGTCTGAGTCCGTGCATTCGAAAAGCGTCATGGGTTCCTTGTGAGATGATGAAGCAAAAATGTTGAAGTGACAGGCATAAAAAAAAAGTCAAAAAAGCGAAGAAACTCTTTAAATAACTAAAGAGACGGCAAATTACAAAGCGGAGCGGTCCCCAGTTGATTTCACCTTGGTGAAGTTAGCTCCAAAATAACCCGAAGCCAAGAACTTTCACTGCTGTAATGTGGTGTCATCTGGTAAACATTAGACTTGAAAGTGACTTGGCAGTATTGATGCCGTAACACCGCCGTATTGATTTCAATGCATGAGGGCAACATCAAATTTTACCGGCATATCGTTGACTGGGCTACCTGCAATGACAAGGTGACGTCCAAATCCCACAACAGAAAGAAACGGCGAAACCCTACACGAGCCTCAAGCCTCCGGCGTTATCGTGTGTCCTGTTATCATGTGGGACAGACTGGCTCAGTAATACTGTTAAACATTATCTTCCTTTTGGCTGGTTGGATTTGATTTGACTCAACATGCTAGAGCACTTCAGTGTTCACTTTTCCACTAACCCGATCAGATCAGTTTTTTCAAAGAACTGGAATCTTACACCTGTTTGCAGGTCCAAGAGTCAGACACTCAAGCGGACTACTCGAGGAGTGAGGTTAGGGAGGGGCTGGTTATGGTTGATGGAATTTTGCACTTGAGCCCCCCAGTCACAGGGTAGAGTTTCCTCTCCTTGGCAGACAGCAACAGACTCCCCTTTGTGTCCCACATTTCATAGTATGCATGTAGCAATTTCTGGGATGACTCACTTTAGTGTCTTAAGGTGTGGCACTCATACCTTAGTCACTCTACCTTGATTTATTGTTGTCTACCCCTTCTTCCATGTTATATCAAATCTACTATACTTTACACTATTTTTTAATGTTTTTCACCGAAAAAAAGACCCATCTTCAGATATAGTTTGGCCTATCTAGGGGATAGCTGAGCTGAAAGCACATCTACAGTGGCAGCCATTGTAGCAATCTCAGCTAGCAATGTCTGTTGGTGGTGAATCGGTAATGGCATGGGCAGCCGTCTAGTGGGAGTCATTAAGTCTAATGATTGCTCTGCATGGTTGTAAAACGGCCAAGGAATATGAGGCCATTTCACAGGACCAGGTACACCCTATGGCGCTAACGCTGTTCCCTCAGGATGCTCCCTTATTCTCAAATTCAAGAGTGGTGTCATGAACACCAGGATGAAGTCAAATAACTTCCATGGCCTCCCCAATCACCACATCCAAACACCTTTTGTAGGAAGTTCTGAAGCCAGAATGTGAAAAGAAAGTAGATTTCTCCATATTTACTACTTCATACTGTAGATTGTTAGGTGTTTCCGTTATTTTGTCCACCCCCTGCTTATCACGGGGAGCAGCTACGGAAATGAACAGAGAAATATCCCAAAGCCCAAAGAGAACGTTATACAACTTGAACGTGAACGATATAATGAGAAACAAACGTGGAACTGCGGGCTTACTCTCGTCGTACAACTCGCCCTCGTGGAGCAGATTCGGAGCTGCTGACCTTACGACTCCGTATGTTGGATTGGCCATCAGGCACTAAAAACTCCCGCTGACGCCGAGAAATTGAGGTTGACCGTTTCAGACTGTCTCCCAACCACGGCTCGCAGATTGGTTCTATCCAACTGTCGGGTCAATGTGTTTTAGACCACTAGAGTTAAATGCACTGCACCAAATAGACCCACTCACATTGTTGTGTGTAAACTGTTGCCTGCTGAAACTATGGACAGTAGATGGAAAAAAAAAAAGCTTGTAATTTGATGACTGAACTGCAACTCATATTGAACTTGAGCAAAGTGACACATGCATGCTAAGATGTCCTTATGGTGTTTGAAGGTTACGTTATTAAGGCGATTTGGCTGACAGGCATCACATCCCCTTGCAGCTATCAGACTAACAAAGTGGCCTCTTGTATTTTCTGCGTCTTCGAATCCTCCCATCAGAACAACCTCCTCCCCAGTGGCATTTCATCATGACCAGGATATTCTTATGCAAGATAGTGAAATGGCAGTTAATTTGCAGGTAATTGGACCCTAGTGATTTACAGTTGGAAGGGCAACATATACAATAGGGTTGCAGTCAATACAGCTGGGCAGTTTTTTGGATGATAGAGAGGCTGCAGCCCGATCAGCAACTGTACATTTTTACAATTAGTGCACGGCAATGCATCATAAAAATGTATATCAACAGATTTGACGATGAATGTGAATTTTGCATTTTGAGAGTACTGGCTTTAACAAATGAATTGCTTTGTTTGCAACCAACCAGCCAACCACATGACCAGGGGGCCCTGAGATATTCAGTGATGCATTAGGCTTTTAAAAGATAGCAGTGCGCCACTTCTCCTCCGTGACATCAAAAACCCTTTACCTCGTGTGATTTCATCAGCCGCGATTCTCTTACATTTTGGAGGGACTGGTTGCTGTAGTTTGTTTGTTGACAAAGGAGGAGGTAGGAGGCTTGTAGTGGCAAAAAAAAGCAAACTATAGTGTTGTAAGGGACAGTTACAAAGGTCATGCAACATGACTGGAAAAAGGGATTTTAGTGTGGGATAAATGTTTTTTTGTTATTTGAAGCTTTGTTAAAATATGCTGTAATCTAACCATGCTCCTTTAGTGTGTTTATTCTCTAGACTGGGGGTCAGTAATGGCGGTCACAGTGGTTTTATTGGTGGATATACAACCTGCATTTTGTACACATTCATAATACGTTAACATCCATGGATATATTTGTTTTTTATTTTGCACTGGAAAATAAACTGTGGTGGAAATCTGAGAATAAAGATACTTTCAAGAGATCAGAGTTGTCTTTGTAATTATTTAATAAGCTTGTTGCAACAAGGATCAAACAATACAGAGCACAGAGTGGTCTGTCAGAGTTCGACCCAGACAGTCGAGCACGACAGGTTTTTATAGTATGCAGTATCAAGAAGGGGGGTCAAAAGTTGAAACTCAGTTCAGACAGATTTAGAGTGCAAGACATGGAACTTTGCTCCAGACATTTGACATAATGTTTAAGGAACTAAGCTGTAGTTTTGGGTGGGCATGCAAGCTGTTTGCAAAAATATAGAAGTCGATACTTCTCTAAAAGGTATTATGTACGTGTCGTGCTGACAAAACATATTGCTTTCAGTAAATTTCCATTACAAAACTCTTCTATACTAGATTGCTTTTGAAAATGCTGCTTTCAACGGGTCAAAGCAGCCATCGTGAACGTACTCCTGTATTGTTTATTTCAGGAATGATTGAGGGCTGTGCCTGCTAACATTTCACGTTAACCATATTAGAGGCAATTTTAAAGGTTTAACGTTACTGTGCTTGACTTCAAAAGCAGAATTGCTGTCAGATCACAAAATTGGTTAAAAAATGAAAATTGTTTGTTGAGTTTGAGCTGTGATAGCTTTGACGGAACGGGGGAAAGTTCATCCAGCTTACTGATCAAACTTCCCCATAGGACATTTAAAGGTTTTCAGATCAGAGTTTGTGAAGTTAGCACCAACTTCCTGTTAGCATTTGTAGCAATGTGAGTGCAGTTCAATGAGGTATGGAACCAGTCAAGTCATCCATAGCTGTATTGATAGTTACAATAAGTAATAGAAGTGTTTGCATGCATCCAAGTGTTAAAGCCAGCAGCATTAAAACTCTAATTCGATCAACACAATAAACACGGTGAGTCGCCACAGTAGGCAAGACATCACAGGATAGCATCGTCTGCCTGGACTCATCTGGGAGCCTCTGGAAACGTTTACTTGGCCCAAAGAGTGATGAAATCCTTTCGCAGTCTATATTCTGTGTGTCTCACTAATCCAGGCAATCAGATAAGGTCTCAGGAAGGAAACATTCCCCCTTTGATTATGTCCATGTGCATGCTGCTTCACGTCAAGGGTCAGCTTTATAAAGCATTTACGTTTGACATGGGGACTAGAGGCATGAGAAGGTGCACTCTGTACTGTGGTGGTCCCGGGCCAACATTATGTCTGGAAATCGGGGCATCGGTGTGCTGCCAACGGGAACCGTTTCTTCATCCAACCACACACCCGGTTGACATCTAAAACATAGCATCATGATTATACCACATCTTTCTAATTCCAGTCAAAAGAGCTTTTTCATTCGCAGAGCTTTTTTTTCCCCCCCTTTTCTTTTAAGTCTTGTGAAATAGACTTCAGCTCCCACAACTAGACTAGGCTTTGCTTTTCTTTTCAGCAAACTGGCATGTTTTCAAAGCCAGCTGCACACCTGCATAGAGAGGTTTTCAGGGGCAGGGCTGGGCTGAAACGGAGTTGTCAATATATTTTGCAAGTGTTAGGCAGCAAAGTGGAGTGATAGCTCTCAAGGGGGCTGCCCTTAAGCTGTTTTTCTATAAATATTAATAAAGCCCACTAGCCTGCCTGGGAGGAAGCTAACAGTTTGCTCATGTCACAGGCTGGGCTTCAACGTGACAAGTTGCGAAAGGAGTGATAGGACGACAAAGAAGTGATAAGATGACATTTAGTGACAGGCCTCACTTTTCAAATTTGAAATGGCATTGCCAAAAACAGAAGGTGAGACTGCTGACCACTCAACATTGACTCCAGTTATTGGACCTTATATTACATAGACAGTAGTTGATAAAATGCTCATTGAGTGATCAGTTTTGGAAGCATTTTCAGTCAATTCTAAAGAAATGTTACTTACAGTACAATAAATGATGCTTTGTGAATATAATTTCACACTCTAATCGCCTTTTTCCCTTCAAACATGTTTTTGAGTAATCCCACAAACCCCATGTATCGCCTATTTATACAAAAGCATTTGTAATCTGGTTACTGTATGTTTTAATAGTATTTGCGACAGATTACAGATTGCATTTTTTGTAATCAGATTACTTTAATCTCACGGTGATCTTTTAATCCACAACCCTGTCTAGCTGTAAGAACAATGGAAGCAACAATTCTTTTGGGCCGCGCCTGACATTGCTCTGCCAAGATGCACTTGTTGCACGCGACAAAGATTAAGCAACAAGACTGTGCTTTGGCGTGCTAACAGATGCAGGGTGTTTGCTTTGTTTTGGATTTCTTTTGTGTGCGGTTATTGTTTCTTCGAGAGGTGAGAAACACAAACTGAAAAACATCCATGGAAATAATAATGAAATTCATAAAGAATTTCAGCAATTCGCTACGGATATGGGATCCGGCTGTGGATGTCTACAAAGCTTTGTCATCTATACGTACTCAGGTTCAAGGCCCCATGTTGGCAATGCATCCAGTTTTATGTACTGCTCTGTAGTTGACCCTGACTCTGAAAATCCTGTGGATGGGACAAGAAAAGAGGATTTCTCTGTCATATTATTATTATTATTTGTATAAGTTAACATTAATGGTCAACTACAAAAAAAAAAAAAAATAGTCAGAGTAAGTTAACACCGTACACTGCATTAAGTTGAATCAGTCTTTGGATTGTGTTATCAAACTTTTCTTCATTCTCTTCTACTCTTCGACCCCCTTAGATTGTTGTTTAATGCACTAACCCTAAACCTAACACCTAACCCTACACATTCAGTTGGTAACTTTGCTAACAGACATAATCATTAATCTGAAGTTGTGGTCCACTATGATGGATTCAGTACTGTCTGCTTTTTGTGGGGAAATCGTTTCCTTATTTTTTTGGCAGTAATTTTGATAGCAGCGAGTCAATTTTAAGTACAATTTAAATGTAGTGTGCGGCAGGACAGATTGAGTTGTAATTGATGACTGTAAACTTTTGGGTGACACGTATCAGATAGCAAAAAGACACCGCTCAGCAGACCAGCACTGACAGTGTGCATATGACCCTGACCTCAGCAGTAAATGATGTTTCAGGATGTCTGAATGAAAGGACCTTGCTCGATATTAGCAACAGCAAAACCAATGGAAAATCTCTGAAAATAAACACCCCGCCCTAAACGATGACAATAAAAGCAACGGGCTTCAGGAAATGGCTTATAGATGATGTATAAGCAACATTGCCCTTTGTCTCTAATGTGATTTGGAAAAGGTTCGATAGCCTGCACAACACCGCAGAAGCTATGTTTAGTTTAGTCGGTGTGTTCAGGGGCGTCCTGGTGGCTCAGTGGTCTAAGGCACACACCACATAATGCAAACCCAATCTCTCTCTGCTAACTATCAAATAAAGGCAAAAAATAATCTGTGTGGTTAAACTGGATTTAGCCAGTCAACCAGCCATATCTCTATTTACTTAATGTATAATTACATGGTTAAATCAAAACACTTGAGAGTAAAAATCCGTGCTTCATAGCTTAGAGGAAAAAAGTGTAGACGCAATGGAAAATCTATGGGATCAGGTTGGATAGAGAGATTGCATTATTCTGATGTTATTGCTTAGCATGGTGAAATACTTATACTGATAGATTGGTTCTGCTCTAGGATTTGCAGACACCACTAATGTTCAGGCTTTTCCCCCAAATCCTATCATTAATAAGAGCAAAAACAGCAAAAATCGGTAATACTCTACTGTACTTATAACAGCGAATAACAGCTTCATGTTTCTGTCAGATGTCACATGCTGTTGATGGAATATATTCATTTACTAGTGTGTCTAGATGAGATGAAGCTTTATTGATCCCCTGTGGGGAAATTAGGTCCTCGCAGCAGCAAAAGTAATAGGAATCAGCAGGGAAAAATAGAATATAAGCAAACAAATAGAATAATAAAATAAGCAAAAAACAATATAGGTAATAAAAACAATAAAAAGCAATTAAAATAGTTTCAACATGTTAGTTGGACTGTAAGGCTGCTCTCATATCACACAGTTGTAGTTAAGAAAAGTAATGGACAGTAGTGAAGTGAGTGAAACAGGAGGCGGAGCTTAAGACTGAACCAGGCAGTAGTTTGACATTGAAATAGTGCAGTGGATAGATTTCCCCTTCACCTCCGACCACCCGTGGTCAGTCCCTGACTCATGAAAACAAGTTCTCTGCTGTTACGTTACGTTTAGCTACGTACCCAACTGTTGTTCCAGCGCATTGATAGGTGTCTGACTCAACGTGTAGCTAGGTATTGTACATCTCGATATATATATATCACCACATATGAAACATTGTCATTGCCTCCCTAATGGTGTGTGCGTTGGGCCTGGCTTGTTACTCCACCGATGTTACCGTTGTTAATTGCATCTGGACCCTGATGTAGATGACCTCATCCAGAGATCAAACAGTTCCATTTAAAAACACAGCCCCGGTACGGTAACCATCCTACCAACGCCCCGTTGTCCCTGGCTCACAGTATCCCAAAGCATTAATGGAATTTCACACGAGTGAGGAGATAATTCCTGCGTGGTAAGGTGTAAAATCAGGCAGCTTTGATGTTAAGCGGTTTATTTAAGATTCAAGATGAGGGTGTTAATTAGTTGACAAAATCCTTTGGTTCTAAGAGGGGTTTTTTTTTCTTCGTTTTTTTAAAATCCCACAGGCTACCTCGCTACCTTTTGAGTTCAAAGGAGATAGGTGAAAGCAGTCACAGTTGATGCATGTAAGCTTGGGGTGTGTACGTTTTTATTCATACTATAATCACAAAAACGTATTTTGAGGCACAATTCTTTACTCATGTTCATAGATTCATTTGCAAATGTGGGTTAGACGTATTAGAAAAGTGCTTACGCGGCCCTTTTGTAACTGGGTTGATTCTGGAATAAGTCATTTTTCACAAAGGCATCCACCGTCAAAGATGTAGCATACCTTTCTTAAATATTGTAGTGCGCTTTGTGTAAGCAAATCTCAAGATACTACTCTGCTAAATTGCCTGGGCCAGTTATTTGTCTTCCTGCTATGGATGTGAGATAGCTTAGTGAATCCTGACAGAAAAATACACAGCAGGTCGAACTATGATATTTAAGAGCTCAGGGAATATTTTGTCACAAGAGGCATCGAGGCAAACAATTTCCGAATATGCCATACAGCTGTACATACAGGAGATGGGTAGAAAAATATAATCCTTCCTTTAATGTTTCGTGCGACTAAAACAGCCATGGCGGTAAAAAAAAGGCTTTCTGGAGACCAATTAGTGCAACATGTAAAGTGATTCCTGTGTCGTGTAGACGTGGGAGACCGGTACCATATGCCCAAAGTGTTACATTTACCAGCATCTGATTTTCACCCACTGTACTGTTAATTCTCACTGTGTGCCTGCGTCATCTTGGTAGGCATAGCCTGTTGTAGTTCCTAATCACATGGCAGGCAACCTACAGTATATAATAGGCTTATGTCCCGATCGGTTTCTCTATATAGAGGCTTTGCAGCCGCGTCTCTAGTCTCCTAGCAACCACAATCGGCGCTGTCGTGGACATCCAGTGGAGAATGTGCAAATAATAAGTAAATATATAACAACTGGGCATTCAAAGAAAAGCATTCAAAGACATTATCGTTGTGGTGTGGGTGCAGGTCAGTTCAGTAACGTTGAGTTAAAGTGAATAGACTGATTTGTTTCCACATTTAGGTCATTCTGACACAATAAAGTGTCTTGTCTTTAGCCTTAGCCCCTTTGGTCCTATTGGTAAGGACAAGGAAGTTTGAAGTTTTTAACTTCTATGAAGGTTTAGCAGACAGCTAGCCTGTAATAGGCCTATTTTCCTTTGTTGGATGTCCTGACTCCTACTGTGTATGATTTTCAGCCTACAGGGAATCTCAGAGTTACATGCCATTTTATTTCAAGGCTCTCTTTCATATCTAAGCCTTTGTGTGTGATTGAGACTGGGAGGGGGGAGGGAGGGGGGTGCAGCCTATAAAGATCTTGTCGGCTGCTTGACTAAGACATGACAGAGCTGAAGCAGGGGCGTTTCAAACAGGCCTAAGGGTCTTCATCAGCATTTTGTATTTGGTGAAACAGAAAAAACAGTTGCTTGCACATTCTACCTGTATGTAGAAATGATCAACTTTGGGAAAGCCTGGAGTGCTGGCATATTTTTTGTTTGTTTCCAATTGAAGCAGTACTCCAGAAGACAGACAGCTCTCTACTCTTCACACTGGCTTAGCTCCAGTGTCTCAAAAAACACAATAATACTCTGAGTATTCATAATACATAATACTTACAAGGGTATATCAATGCGATGTAAGTATTAAGTGTAAAGGCCTAAAATGTGTAAATATTTTAGTTAAGACATCTGGCATAAATGTTGGCACCATTTCCTGTTTTCATTACTGAAATGATGTTATGTTTTATCTCACTGAGCGCCAAGGTGTTATAATGTCTGAGGTGACACTTTGTATTACTTGCTTGTGGAACATAAATTGGACCAGTTGTTCCCATACCATTTTGTTTCCTGAGTTATCCGGGAATGTTCATTTTGATAAACATTCAGCTTTTCAATAAATTCTTATTTTAAAGCATCATGTTTGAACATTATCCTTTTAAGTACATCATGTATTAGGGAGATTTTCACTAAGTACTTTAAAAAGCAGTGTTGTGTACTCAAAATGCTTTTCCATAGGTTAATACAGATTAATAAACTGGAATAATGGCATTGTAAGTGTTGCTGGTCTTTTCATTTGACGCTACATCCTCTCTGCTGTGTTTTTCCCTGTGAATAAATAGCTTGTTCTATGTGTGGATTAAGGTTACAGTGACCACCACGGGATGCCTCTGCCCTCATTTAGTCTGCTTTTATTTTTCTGGAGAAGTGAGATCCATGTGGAACAGGGAAACTTAATTATTAACCATTTCATTATAGTTGTACCAGAGAATAGAGACACTGGGAGATAATTCATCTCGCCACAGAATGCTTGCTTTAAGTGTTTACACCATTTTGAATGTATACCCTTAGTAGAGATGAGCTCCTGAGTGTCTTAATGCTAAAATTGCTTTATTTATTTCAAGTGTTCATAATTTCTGTTGAAATTACGTGAACAACATTTTGAGTGTTTTGATTAATTGGATGACCTTTGGGCAGAAAACACTAATAAGCTGAGCAGCGCTGCTGAGAGAAGTGACGCATAGAAACAGTTAGGTGGTCCTCTGCATACGCGTGTGACCTTTTACACAATAATACAATATCTCCTTGGATCAGAGAGCATATTCTTAATTTCACAGCCAGCTTGCATTTTCACATATCCTGCTTGCAGGTTCAAGTATTTTGCAGCTGTTTTCTAATGTAGTACATGTGCACTGTTGAATAAGTCATGGGGGTACCACAGCACGCATGCACTAGCAGTCTAGATCAACAGAGTTGCTCTATGCACTTCAAACCCATCGGCTGTCCCAAGCATCAGACCGTTAGAGCCTCCTCCAGTCCCAGTCCCAGTCCCACTGCCTTAAAGCACTAGGCAGGAGTTTTATGGAAAAACACACCCGTCTTATCAGCCGAAATCACAAAGTGGGGCCCCACTAATTGAGACCCTGCAGATTCGCCCCGTTGCCCAAATGAAATTCTGGTGCCGGGTATGGGAACTTCTTCATCCACAGCAAGTGTCGAATTAAAACTTAACAGCGGAATACAAATGGTCTCCTAAACAGTGGGGAGCTCCTGCTCCATCTAGCCCCACCAAGCTGGGCTCACCATCGTTAGAGTTGTTTTTTTCCCTCTCTCGTCTCTTTGGCGTCCTTGGGTATAAAGTGGGGTTGTTAAACAGGAGCATTCTGTGTGCAGTTTACTGACATCACGCTACATGATGTCTGGGTATTAGAGTTCAAATCTTTCATACATCTAGTTGCCATTTGGAGCTGTCAGTGTGTGACGTTGCCTAGTTCTCCTTTAATCTCTGTCATTTTAGGTAATATGTCTTTAATATCCTTCACCTGCCGTTTATATACTTAATGGGGAATACCAATTATTCTTATGGTCTAGTGTAACGGGTTTGATACTGTATGATACAGCCCCTTGATGCCTTGATGTAAATTGCATCACCAGTTGAATTGGATCCTTTGTTTAAGACGATGAGCGGGGGGTTCAGGGTCAGGCCAGACCCTGGTTAGAGAGACCATCATGTGGTCAGAAACCTCACGTTGCAGGTGGAAGTAAGCAGCTCACTTGAAATGACCTGGTTTTTAGGATCAGGTTGAGGCTAGGCAAGTCAATCAACTAACTGTTTTCTCCAATTGGCCCCTTAATTGTCAGTATATGAAAAATTAAACTGTTTTAATCAGGAGGAAAAGTCTCTTTCCTGCCCACTGTGCCGCCCACTCACTGCCTCACATATCTCTCTCACTCTTGTTTGGCTTCTCACTGTTCAAACTTCACAACTTGGAAACGCTGTCTTTAGGCTCCCTTTGAAACACGGGGATTGCATTCTTCTATTCTTGCTTGCTTGTTTCTATTTCTATCCTGAAAGGTGATGAGAAGCAAGACAGAACTCATCGGTATTTGTGCATGGGGCAATCAGGCTAGTAGCCCAAATCAATCTTTTTGCTATGCCAGCTGAAATATTACTCACTATTACTAGTGATGGTAAAGAGTAGTGAGTTGTGTGGCAACGTGCTAAATTAATAGAGATGTAACGATACATTAAGCTCTTAAAAGTTTCTTTTTAATGCCACTTCAAATAAAATGTAAGTCCAGTTTCTCACTAGACATTTAGCACAAAGAGAAACGGCTATGAAACCATATTTATCACTCAAACCCAACATTTAACCGTACACCGGCACCTGGAGTTTTTCATTGAGATGTGTTGTATGTGGTGTTGTGCGCCTCTACTAACATTGGCTGAAAGTTGTGTGCAGTCTGTGATGGTGGGGGTATGATTAAAATCCATTGGTTTTGAGTTTTTTTCCCCTTCAGGCTTTTAGTATTCCAGGTGTGCACCTTCACAGCCAAAAAGCAGAGATCTGTTTCTCTGTGCACCTGGACACGAGCAACAAAGACTGAAGGGGCTCTCACGGACTTATGTGATTTAGATCATGACTGGGGAGGCAGTTATTGTGCTGAGTCAGAAGAATATTATGGTAAGGGAAACTGCTGCACTATAGTACACAGCCTGACCCGTAGCAGTTATATCATTATAAGTTTCACTGGATCTGCCGGCTTCAAAACTAGTTCAGAAATCCCGTAAGAATCCAGGATTAGTTTACAATTGGTCCAAAATATAATATAAAACTACATTTTGGAGGCAAACCTTGAACCTAGGCATAACCAATATGTCAGTTGGCCAGTATTAGCAATTGACAGATATGTAGTTATTGCCATTTGTTCCACTGATAATGCATAAATAATTCAAAAAACAATAATTAAGAGCCTGTATGAGGGAAATACTAGTTCACTAGTGGATGCAGTATGGTAGAAGTCACATAAGCATGAGCAGCTCTAGGTCGGTGTGTGGTGCCTTCACATACCATGTTTGAAGTAGTTTCACTTCCTCCGAACATGCAGACCCCCCACCCCAACCCTCCTCCTTTCAGGCACCCATGAAGCGCTAGCGCTCTTGTTTTGAAAACATCTGAATTACCCGTCTAGGTGGAGCACAGGTTGTGTTAAGTATTGTATGCTTGAATTCGTTCAAGTGATACTCCGTTGTAGGCTTTTTTGGATCAAAAACATCAATGCCTATCTCCCTTTATTGAATACAGCCCCTATACAAACAGGCTATTGATCTGCAGGACCCTGGCTCAGCCTCGGTGCGTGAGTGATGATCAGCCTGAGTTGATCCTGTAATCTCCTACATGTCAGATAAGAACAGCTCAGTCTGGCCTCTGGATTGTGGGATGTGGATCTGTGAACAGAATTTTCATCCATTTTCTTGTGCACAAGGTCAAAGAGCAAGTGATCCGGCAAAATGAAAGATTGTTATCATTAGTCAACTTGATTAATGTTGTGGGAGGGTGTTTTCACATGATTGGTGCACATTTTATGGTAGTCATCTGCAGTGTTGGTCAAAGCACCGTCTGCTTTAGAAGTAGACTCTTCAATATGAGCCCAGACTAGCAGGGACTGAGCTTATTTAGAAACCATGAACTCCCTCAACTTTAATTTCAGTGCAAAGCAATTATCGCTTTTCCACATCTAAGGAGGTGCAATTTATTGATGCAATTTATTGAGGAAATAATGTAATAATGTAACTTGAATCATGCAACTTGGGTAACAAACTGGGAAGGCACTTACAATTAAAATGCTCCCGGCTGTTATTTCTGCACCTACTGCTTCTCTATTATACACAATCAAACTAGGGATGCAGGGATATGTGTTACATCTATTGTTGTCTACACACTGTTGTCTTGATCCTTGTATTACTCACTAACGGTGGCTTATAGATATTTTTTTAAAGAATTTAAGCTCATTCTGTTGTTGCATTCATTCTCAAGTTGCTCTGAATATGAACAAATCGTATCGTCTACAAAACTCTGTGCAGAGCAAGCTTTATGCCAGAAAGCCCTGTTTGCATCACCTGGGGAACTGTGGAGATCGGTAGTGATTTTAATCCGGTGCAAATCTGCCATATCTGTTATTTATAAAGTAAAAATTCCAGTGCGAATTATCCATCGTATTTTGGCGAAGGCAGAGGTCCCCTGATAGCATTCATCCTGTGAATCAAACGCTTAGTAATATCAGCTGTAAGTTGTTTTTGGTGCATTAATTATTTTCTTCTTCTTCTAGATGGAGGATTTCTGTCTTCCTCTTGTTATGAAAAATGGAGGCAGTCGTGGAATTAGTAGAGGAAGCTTCTGAATGCTTCAAGAAAGTGACAAATTATTAAATCTTGACCTTATACAATTATATCCGTGGCACTGGTGGTCTCAGCAAATTTGTATCATCCCATACGGATGCATTTCACCAAATGCCGAGGTTGGGGGGGTTCATTGATCAGGTCCCAACGTAATACTACTCCTGTATTTTTGCCAAACTGCCTCTATATTCCTTTTAATGCTGTTTAAAGTAAGGTGCTGTTCATTTCTTTCTAACTGTAATTGTGTCTATTTTATCTTGAGTAAAAAATATCCTAAATGTGAAGTTACTTTTCAATATTTTTTAAGGAAACAGCAGAAAGAGCTAGCCGATACTTGGACAAGAACCAAAACTGGTGATATTGAATTCTCACCGGTGGCCTCGGCTCTCCGGTGCACTTTTATCTTGACACATCGCAGAAAACACATTGCGTGAATGGAATTACTGTAAAGACCTTTTTATTGATCTGCATGTTTCTTTCTTAGCAATGGTAGATATTGACATGTACCGTATCTTAGACTTCTACATGACAGAATGAGAGTGTTTCATTCAAGTTAGCGTGAGGCAGAAACGGTGAAGAGAGAAGTATAAAGAAGTATAAACTGTGGGATTCTCTCCTGCTGTCGGGTTGTGGGGAAACACCCTCCAGTGAGGATACTAAGGAAACCCCTGCTTGTTTCCAAACTTGTTTAACACAGAGATGGTGTTAACATGCTTTGTTCCAGCACCGCTGCACAACCCCCACCTCCACACACACACACACACACACACACACACACACCCCTCCTCCACTGCTCCAGCCAAACACTCTCCCTTCCGAAGTTGAGTAAACCTGCAGAGTGGCAGCGGAGGGATCTTGGCCCTGATTTTAGTGCAGTGGAGGAGCCGGGGGCCCTTGGGACACTCAGGTTACCAGCATCGAATCCTGCAGCATTAGCAGGGCACGGTGAAATAACAGCCTGCCATCTGGAACTTATGCTAAAGCCAGCCTAGCCTTGCAGTGTTCAATCACACTGACCTCAATTAAGTGCCATTTGT
Source organism: Hoplostethus atlanticus (assembly GCA_034670405.1). Lineage (NCBI taxonomy): Eukaryota > Metazoa > Chordata > Actinopteri > Trachichthyiformes > Trachichthyidae > Hoplostethus > Hoplostethus atlanticus. The sequence continues at coordinate 5,575,761 of JAXDDX010000003.1, read as the reverse complement.
TCAGTGTTTTTATTCACTTCTCCCCGTACCTCCAGCTCCTCGTGTCAGATGTCGTAATGCGTGCCGTAATGCAACGTGTCAGATCCAGAGCCAGATCCAGAGTTTAGGTTTTCTTACAAGGCCCTCTGTTCTATATGAGGTTTCCCATTAAACTTTTTTATCAAGTCCGCCTCATAAGAGGTTTGAAAGGGAGTACCTCAAGTGTGGAGGGATAAAGCTTGTCTTTGTACTGGAGAGCCTGTGTGGTATGCTGGGCGGAGAGCGGGTTTTGGGCGAGGCCTCATGCTCATGACTCAACGTGGTCTTTCTTGACCCCACTTTAAAAGGAGACAATGAGCACACTTGAAAAGGTCTTTTCTCTTTCGATCCTTGATGCTCCTCACTTTTCTCCGGCAGTAAGGTCGCCACCAGTCTGTTTTCGATGAAGTTGGAGGTTGAAGGCATCTTTGATGTGCACGGTTCATCTCAAACACGCTACATCAACTGGAGAGCTTTGTTTAGACGTACAGTAGTTGACTCGTTAAAGAAATGACAGTGATGTGCGCCTGCTTTAGAGTACTATGTTCAACATGGGCTCTCATTCATTGTCATTTTGTAGAGCGGTCGTGACCTTTATCGTAATTCAGGTTTCGGGGTTGTACTGTTGGGACTTTTCTGTGTAGGATTCAAGAAATTCCCTATTGGCTAAACTAGCTACATGTATTAGAAACACACTCGTAACACAATTTATCTCAAAAGCATACATTTATAAGAAGGGATACCCAATACCTCATTCATTTCCCTTACCTATTTCATCATTCCCTCTCCCCTACTTGTGATAAATAGCTAAGTTCAAGACACTGTATAATAAAAGGGCTGTTACCAAATTAGTAGACTCACTGATGTTATGGCCATGCAACGGTTTTCCCCAGAGGATGATGGGTATTAATGGTAGCACGCAATTTCACATGAATGTATCGTTGCCAGATTATCCTCCAGAGTGTGGCATAAATCAAATTAAAAGATACCGTTGCCAAAACCAGTAGTCTCTGTGCTACTTTCAGTCAGGACTTGGGATCAGATCTTAAAATCCCCCCTCGAATTTCAGGAGGATGAACAGGAAATGTGTTGGAAGAAGACACTAAACTCCGCAGACTGTAACTACAGCCTAGTCTGACTAACGATTGATCTCTTTCCAGTTTGTGCACGGAGCAATAGGATGAATTTAGATTTTTACTTTGCAGTGACTTAGAACACGGTGCATAACTTTTTTCAGTAAAGTTAAAAGTAAAAGTCAAGTTAAGTTATCGTTCAAATTTCATAGTTCCATGCCTTTCAGATTCCACGCTTCCTCACTTCCTCAAAATGTCATTGTGGCTCCAGAGGTCTAGTTCTTTGTGATTCAGTCAAAGTATTAAAAAAAATCTAAGTTTAGGCTGCAGAAAAAACAGAAAAACAACAAAAAACAAAATTGTGCCATTATCTCCCACGGCAGTGGGGGGAGAGGAATGGGGATTATTGAAAGTGTGGTCTGCTAAAAGGGCCCCAACCCCCAAAGAACAGGAGCTCCACTCAAGAACTAGTAGCAACCTTAACTGATTTTGGTCTGTGCTGAAAATAGGCATTTTGAATCTACTGCAACCAAACACACAATACAGACTAATATACTAGTTTTTCTCTTTTTATTGGTCAGTGGTAATTTCACCTATTTTTACCAGCCCTGTCACGGACGAAGTGTGTCGGCAAATGACAACAGAAATGACACTCTTCAGGGTCTCTCTTATCTGTGTTTTCCTTTTATGATGAGTGAGCGGTGGTCAAAAACTGTCTATGGTGGCTCTTGTACCATGCTGTCAGCATATCACAGTGCTGGTTGGGTGCCAAAGATGCTAAGGAGATACGGGCTGAAGGACTGGCATTTTGAATCCTCCACTAAATATCCCCTGATATCAGTGACAACCATCAACAGGAGAGTACGCTTTTAATGGCCGCAGAGGCAAGTCTCTGAGGAGTTCCCAAACAGGTGACATGCAGAGCGCTGCAGGTGGCTTCTAAGCACGCTGTCATTTCATAGTGCTTTTTGTTTGCACAGATTCCTGTCTGAAGCACAGGACACCATTATAACTACTTCAGCACAGATGGGAACTGAAATGTGAAACTAAATGGCCACAAAACCTCAATAGATCAAAATATTCCACATTAACTTAGCATTTGTGTTATGAATCAAGATTTTATACATGAAACATGTCAGAATGTGGCTTGAAATGTATATATATAATATACAATATAATATCTAATATAATATCTGTCTTAATTTTTTCAGATGTTTATATATATATTAGCTTTTATTCAAAAAGAAGAACAAATGTTAGATGCAGGACTTCTCTCTCTTCTGGTGTCTCCTTCCCTACAATTATACCATATACTGAAGAAGAATTTTAGCTCTGAAAGCAGTTTCCTCCTGTATCCATTTGGTTAATAGATCCATTAAGCAGCATGGCGAGAGTGGAGTGCGGCTGCTGTGTGGAGCTGAGGATGACGTGTTAATTCTGGCTAATTTATTACCCTGGGTGTCGCTGGGCAAGGAGCTCCTGACAGATCCTGTCTCACCGGGATCCTCCTCAGCTGGGCTTCCATGGGCATCACTTGCTTAGCGGTGACTCCAGCCTGTGGTGCACGCATCCGCTGATGCAAGTATGATGTAAAACCCTTACTGCAGGAAAACAACAGTGAGGGCGCACGTAGTCTGGCTTTATATCAGACTGGCAGCCTTTGAAGGTAGGAGGCTAAAAGCACACCTGTGGAGAGGGAGAGGGTAATCAAATTTCCCTCCCAGTGTTATGGGCACTTGCTGGCTCTCATATGGTTTTTATTTATGGAAGTATCCTTTTCTGTCCAGGGCCCTGCCCTGATTAGATCATGGATGCTGATTGTGGCCTGAAGCTGTGGTGATCAATCCTAATTTACTTGGAGAATTAAATTTATATATAGGAGGATGCAATGCACTGCCCTGATAGATGAAAGGGCATTTCCCTCTTATGCATCAACAATCACAAGAACACAAAAAAAAGAGACAACAAAGAGCTTGCTTTGATTTTGTTTCCTTGCACTTTTTTAATAAGATTTAACATAGGCTCTCAATGGGGAATGAAAGCTGTATTAAAGACTGAAGAGATCGCACTGGCATTTGTGAGTATGGGTTTCTCTGAGATGTAGCACTGTCTCATGTTCAGCCAATGGGATCAGAGAGTGCAGACCTCTGGTGCCGTAGAGACAGACGCAGAGGATTGTGCAGGTCAACGCAGCGCTGCCAAGCTAGCCGTCAGCTATTTCACGTCATAATCAGTTAGGGGGGAATCAGCATACACTTTCTCTCTTTGTGCCCAAGGAAAATCCTCTCTAAGGATTCTTGTCTGCACTGAAGCGCTGAAAGGATGGCAAATGAATTACATTCTTTGTGCTCTGCGACGGCGTATGCTTTGTAAAACGCGCTGATGTGATGCTATGTTTTCAGCTCTGAGAGATGGTCTGGAAACAAGCACTGTTTATTTATGCTACTGCAGCAGCCACACCTTCTAAGCCGTAGCATCTTTATAGCCCGAGCTGTCATCTAGTCGATGATGAAGCTACGGAGTGATTAGCCCCACCCAGAGGCTGCTGAGATGGGAGATGTGGGAGGTGTGTGGTTGTCAAAGCAGGGCTTGCGGAGATGACTCAGTTAGGCACTTAGAGTAAGATCATTACCATGCAGGAACCCTCCGTATAGCTTTGCTGTGTATGCTGATTTTTTACTGTTGATATTGAGCAGCCGCTGGTTTTATTGTCTCTAACAACAGTTATGCTTACTGCTTGTTGTGCATTGGGTTTTTCACAAGGTGCTCATGTTCACATATTCACAAGGCTGGCGTGTTTGCTGATTCACTGTGCAAAGAACAGCTAAGGTCCATATTGTTGCTGTGGTGTGAAAACCTAATGATTCTAGTTCATGTGATCGCATGCTTTTCCTTGAAGGGAACACGGTGTTTCCTACAATTTGGCAGGGTACGTCGGGAAGGGGGGTGAGGGGTGGGGTTGAGTTGATGCTGGGTTTTTTTTTCAATTATGTGTGTGTATATCTTCATTGGCTGTGTTTTCTCTGCTTTTTCATGGACATTTCATTTAGCAAGCTCATCTTATCTTGGCTCAGGAACTCCATTTTCTTATTAGCTATAAGCTAATGAGGCTTAACATTGGCTAACTTACTACTGCAACATTATACTCCCATTTGGTTATTGTTTTGTGAAGCCAAGAATTACAAATAGTTTACCTCCTCAACATACATACATAAAGTCTATCATTCGGCTCAAAGGACCACTGACTGTTTGACCAATACGCTGCATCATAGGTCTAATGAATTATGGTTGTTGTAGTTTACATGAGAAACAAGATAGGATGTGATATTTTACACAGTATTGCCAAATGTCTTCTCAGAAAGTCTTGCAGAGGTACAGTACATACAAACAGGGAAGGTAAGGGAAGTGAATTGTACTCCGCTGAGGTAGGAACTCCCGCTGATGATAACGGTGATTGGTGATTGGAAGACCTTCCTACTTCCGTGATCTTTGCAGTGCAGTTTGTTACTGTGGGCTTGAACAAGCTATCAGGAAGAAGTCTCAGCATTGGTGCTCCATTGTGAATGGATTGTAATTGGTATCCAGCAGTACTTTCTGTATCTCGCAGAGTCGCAGTATCTAGCGGTCTCTTTGAAGGGGGTTGTCCCACTTGGGTCTCTCCCTGTAGAGCAGTGGAGTGGCTCTTCATTGGCTTTGCCTGCAGATCCCTATACCCAGGATAAGAGGGTGGATTGCCACTAGGCAGTTTGATGGTGGGAACATGGTAGAGCTAAAGTGTAGGATATCCTTAAGAGTCTGTTAAGAGTCTGTTTTTATGTTATAGAGGTTTTGCAGTTGCGCCACAAACCCAGCAACCACACCGTTGCCATCATGGAGATCCACTGGATCTGGCTGTGCACAAACAATAGCTAAATATAACATAGCTCCAAATAGAGATACCTGAAAATGATTGTTGTGGTGTCGGTGTAGAATCATTCAGTAATGTTGTAAGTAAAAGTGAATCATCTCATAAGTTTTATTCATTTCCACATTTAGGTTGCTGTGACACACTAAACTGTGTTGTCATTAGCCCCGGTCTGGTTGGTTTTTGACTTTGTTAGCTAGCTAACTTGTCAGCAGGCTAATTTAGCAAAGCAAACCAATGTTGATGTTAATATACAGCTAGCTTCTGCTAGTTATGTTAGCTATGATGCAAATCAGATGTGTTTACAACGAGGCCCCGATGGTTAGCTGACCAGTAAGTTGAAATGATCCAAAACCACAAAATCAATCAAATGTATCAGTGGCAAAATGATCAGTTTCCAGTCAAAAGCAGTACAGAAATTAACCATGTCTGCTGAATTCTGTTGAGACGGCCAAGTCGTACATTTAGAGAGCAATCAGCTGTTCACAGCCACTGTTGCCCAAGAGGACCTCCACTATTGTCGTTTTTCCACCGCAGGAACTATCCAGGAAGTTGGTACTATTGGTACTAGACTTTTCTCACCGGGGGAACTAGCCCCAAAAATGTTCCTCTTGGATAGTTTCCTGGACCCCCAAAAAGTTCCTGCTACTTTTTGGGGGACCAGGTACCATTAGGGTGGAGTTGCAGTACTGCACAATGCTGATTGGCCAATACAAGCTACGCAAAAATCGTCAAATCCGACCGCCATTCTTAAATACCGATAAACAGCTTGTCTGGCTCGGACAGCTCAGTCGGTAGAGCTTGAGACTCTCAGTCTCAGGGTTGTGGGTTCGATCCCCACATAGTGTTAACTATCACCTTTGTAAGTTGCTTTGGATAAAAGCATCTGCTAAATGAGTTTAATGTTCAGTACATCTCATCGAACACGTCTCATAGCTGTATTTATTGTTTTGGGTAATGGACTGGCGGACCGACGACAAGGTACAGGCTCTAATCTGTGTTTTTTCAGACGAGGAGATACAGAGAACGTTCACTCTGCTCTGTTGTTGTGGGTGTCGTCTCGTACCTAAATGACGTATGAAACCAAACTGTCGCACTTGTTGTGTCACACACTCTTTTGGCAAACTAAAAAGGTTCCTGCTGAGAAGGTTCCTGCTCAAAAAAAGTACCCAAAAGGTTCAGGTTCCTGCGGTCGAAAAAACGGCTTCCTGAGGACGTGTTACATCACCTTTAAAAGTCCTCTATTGGATGTATTGAGCGAGTGGCTGAACCTCTGTTAGAGGAGACTGAGGCGCTCTAGTGGCTGTTAGTGCAGAGGTGAGCATGTGTGAACGAGTGGGCAGCCGGGTTTCCTGCTGCCACTGTATCGAGTTATAATAATCTCACCATATAGAGTGGAGAAGACATGGTGTCCTCTTAGCCTCGCCACATTAGGTCATAATGTTTGGGGTTACATAGGATGGTCTGGCTAGACGAGCCTCCAACATGGAGAATTATGGCAAGTTGATTTTTGCTTAGCTGGTGTTAGGATTGGTTTCACTGGAGAGGCCAGACTATAAATCAGATTCAGGTCCAGCCATCGCAAGATAATCACCGTTAATTTGCTGCTAATGAGAGAGCGGGCGCCTCCACCCTGACCTCAGCTCTCACCAGCCATGTTGGAGATTGTTGAGGAATCGCTGCAGCCTACTGGAAAGGCCTTCTTATAAACCTGTATGTATTTCATAGTTATTTATTGTTTTAGCTGTTCCCCCCTGGGATTACGAGGAACCGTAGGAGTTCAAGATTATTTATTTCCTCCAATTCCAGTTTAGGATATGTAATTTTGGAGAATCCCTGACATGCTAGCTTCCTCCTAGGATATATCGCCACCTACACTGCAGTGCCACTACAGTAAAACTCATAATTTATTGCATCTTTTGCTGCCACGTTGTTAATGGGTAAGTGGACATCTCAGAGATCGCCCTGACATAGCACTGCTACCATTTTGCTGTATTTGGCCAAGGTCAGGGTGTACATCAGTGCAGAAAGTGAATAAATAGACTGCTGTTATTTACCGGGCTGGTTTGAAAGCTTTACTCCATCCCCTGCTCCGTCTGTCAGTACTAAACCTTGAATTGCTCAGAGTGATTACTAGCAGGGAGTGTGCTGCAGCAGCGATCCCAGGCTACTTTTGTTTATGTTAAGGCTTTTACGCATTCTGTATTATGCGCCGGTGGGGTTCGCTTTTGATCCCGGAAGGAGGCGGCTGCTGAGGTGCGCCCCCCCTGATGCCCCCCACCCCCAGCCTGCTTTAGTATTGCTGAATTGAGATCTGTTTGGCAAGCCATTCAGCCCCGCACCCCATCCACCCAAGTTCTTTCTCCTCTATTGAAAACACACCTTTCTGTTGACCCAGGAGGCTTTTCTATACAGCCCAGGCATGTGAAAGATTTCCAAAAAGAAGTAAGTGGTGCCTGTCTGGAGCTTTCCTCGCTCTCAATGGGCCCTGTAGACAATGTTCTTGATATCTGCCCAAATTTCCTCCCTGTTGCACTACAGGCTACTTGTGTGTGTGGATGTTTGTGCACAGTGTTGTGAAGTAACTGTCACTAATTATTGGATTACGAGATCAAATAAGACCTGCCTGCCTGCAATAAACCCTAAATTAATTTGGTACTCTTTGGTACTTTGTCAATTACAGTTACTTCATGAATTATGTATATAAATTAGGATTTACAATATTATTGTATATTTTCTATGATATGAATGATATGTCTGTGATTATTATGGTATTATATAAATGGATATCACAATATTAGTTCTGCTCATGTGAATAAAGAGTAAATAGTCTAAAAATGTCATCAGTGATCAGTAACAGCTTCCATTTACATTTTAGTAATCGATAGTCATCAATTGATTTTGCACACAAGTAATCTGTAATCTGCCTAGATTATACTCTCAAAGGGAACCTGCCAACCACTGTGCATGTCTGTTCATTTGTGTATAGGTGTGTTGAGGGGTCGTGGTCGTTGGGTTGCCAAGATATTGTTTCCTTGCCCGAGAATGTTGGACAGCATCTGGTACTTGATCTTGAATGTAAAAACCTGTGACGTGTAAAAAGCAGCAAGCCATTAATTATCACGGAAAACAGGGTTGTGTGCGGCACCCAGAGAAGGCCAGATTTATTTGCAGCGGCAATGAATAGCAATTCTCAACACACTGCTAATTGTTTGATGGATAGTACAGATCCATTTGCATTTATATTATACCCCAAACGCCTCCCACCTATTTAGATCCCATATTTAACTAACTCTTGACACTGGAGAAATGGTCACAGGTTGGCAGTAGAACCTCTACGAGAGTTTAACAGGGCTTTCTCTAACTGTGCGTCCACACTGTGAGCAACTTGGTTGACGGGTCGCTCCATTCTGGGTGGTTATGGGCGGTGCAAGAGGGTCCGATTGCGTCTAGATAGTCGTGGTATCTGAACAGTCAAATCACGTATTCTTCGCTGCCTTGGTATTTCCTTTAATAACGTCACATCGTTCTGGTGAGTTAACATAGTTTGCTTGCAAGTGCTAATACACACACACACAATAATACACTCAGTAACATTACTTCAGAGATTAACATTGACCACAACGATGGATGCAACTGTTCTCCAAGCTTGTTTTTGAGACATTAATTCCTGCAGTATTTCAAATAAAAGTTATTGAGCACTGGGAAGCTTTTAACTTCTCAACTTGAAGGGACAAACTCAATCTCATCTCAATTTATGAAATGAAAACACATCAGGACGGAAACAAGAAAGTGCGGGAAATCTTAACTGGCTCAGCTGCGACCAAGTTTTGACCCCACACATCACCGCAACATCACTTCTGTGTGATGCCTTCAATAGTCAGCGTTCATTGTATCCTGGAACCACATTATTACATAGGTAACAGTTGCTATACATTTCATTTGCACCCAATTACAAACCCCATTCTTCTCCAGCCAATTGTGCACCACACAGTTGAAAAATGTAGAGTCTGCAAATGTATTAAAGGGGAAAACAGAACATCCATCATTTCTTTGTCTATGCAGAGAGACCTCAATTGATTTTGGATCATTGCATAGATATGCAGTTAGCTTCTTTTTGGCACTACTCAAGCTCTGCAGCTCAGGCGTTAGAGAATCTTTGTCTTTGAAATAAAAGCAAGCGATTCGTATCTTTGTTTCTCAGAGAGTTAAGTCCATGGGAGTCGTTTTTCAGCCGTCTTTTTAAAGTATACCGCCTTTGTGAGTATACCCTCGTTAGCCTCCACCCTCAATGTTTCAGGCTACTAATTTAAGTCCCTGATAATACTCTTTCAAAATAGCCCTCTGATCACGTCTTTTTTTTTTTTTTCTTACTATAGGTGTTGTTAATTGCCTCCTTCATCTGTGAAAATATGAGACATCCTGGTTAAATAAAAAACTGTTTATTGTCTTAACATACCAGTACAGTAAAATAATAATACAACATTGGCATTTTCTTTGTTTTGGCTCTCTCTCTCGTAGGATTTAGACTTAGACAGATGAACAAGAACAGCAGCTTTGCTCTCTGGCACTGAAAAACAACCATAATGCCAGATGTAGTCTATTTACAAAGAAAAGCACTGTTTAGTTTTACAGTATGCCTTGTGCGAAAAATTCTGACAGCCGCATTCAAGGTGGGTATGTTGTTTCCAAGACCTACATTTGCATCCCATATCATCTGTCATCTGGCCTGTTGCTTCTTTGACAAACTCCTTTGGGTTTCCCATGGCCTCAAAGGTACATCTCAGTGCATACCAGCCAATTAATAATGGGGAGGAAGGGCCATGAAGAAGCGAGACGGCCGAAGCTCTTTGGAAACAAAAACAATGCACTTTCCAGAACGTTCTCCAACTTTAGAAAGCCGCTTGTTCTCCGCTCACTCACATTAGCATAGCATCAAGGATCTTGAGCAAAAGGTAAAAATTAGCAACCCATACAAGCTGCCTCTGAAATCTTGGGAGCAGCTGAAGTGCTCTCGCTGCTGCAAAGTGGAAGCTTTTTTTTTTTCCCCCCCTCCATGTGGCGGAGGTCCTGGTATTGAGGCCCCAAGTCATTAATCACCAGGATCTTTTCAGCTGTCAATACATACAAAAGAAACCCCCAAACTCAACAATGGTGTCTTCAATAAAAAAGTTTTTTTATAAGTAGGGCCAAATATAGTTTACTGGGGATTATTGTTTACTGTTTGGTCCGGCACAAATCTCATACAGTATTCATAAAGAAGCTTATCTTGTGGGAAAATCCTTGTCTGAACAACACAGGCGTATTGTCAGTCAAAACTAGATTTGCTCAGAGTCATTTTTGTCTCTTTTTAGAGAGCTGTGCTCCCTTATCCAGTGACTTGCTTTTATTAAAATACTTTTTCAAGTGTGCCGATAGAAGGCTGTTACATCTTACCTCTTACCTCAAAATCATATAAAAAAGATCATATGACTTTATGTGTTCATATAAAGATTCATACTGTGTCACACACACAAATAGTTATATGACTCAGAGATATAATATAATTTGGATCAAGATCAAGAACAATTTGGAGTGAAGAATCGGTGCTGCTGCAATATCTTGTGTTCTCTAATTCAAAGTAAACAGCGACCTCGCCTCTAATCAAGTTTAGATCCACATTGACATTTGTTAAGCCAACTCAATATGTTTTAAACCATGTGATTGCTTGGAATGAGCTGTTTGCACGGCAGCATCCTTTAACTAGTGTCACACGCTAATTTCACCATGCTACTTTGCAATTGCAATTACAATTATTGATGCAACATCGACTTTTGCAATTGCACTCAGGCCTTCCTCTCTTTTCCCCTCTTTTATGTCCTTTATTACATTTTAATTTTAAAAACAGATATTTATGTTCTATTTCACAGTGTTTTATCCCCCCCCCCAAGTCAAAACAAGAATAAAAAAATTATCCAGCACATAGTTGAATGCGAATGTTCACTCCCACTATTGATATTACACTCTGAACACTATCTTGAAGCATGACAGTTTCAATTTTATGTTTCGGATTTTAATCATCTCTGCTGGTTCAGGTGGTTCACTCCTCACTTTTGGGCCAGTGATGATTTGTAACTTATAAACAACACAATTCAGGGAAGGACACCTGCCACTTTTACAGATGCTGGAGGCCCAGTATTTTCTATACGGCACATAAAACGGAATATTTGTGGGAGACTCGCATCGTAAACTTTATGGAAGTGAGATTTGTTGTGCCGTATTTTATTAAAACTAATCCTGGTGGTTCTTCATGCTGTGTGCTGAACCATGCACACGCTGCCGCTGGAAAACATGCACTTGCATTTTATTTCTCTTCAGAGGTAACATGTACCCAGTGAACTTTGGATTATCACGATAATGTGTGTGTGTGTGTGTGTGTGTGTGTGTGTGTGTGTGTGTGTGTGTGTGTCGTACTATTGATGCTATTAATGATTTCTTTTTGAAATGATCAAGTTAAATTGTTTTACATTTGAGTACAACAAATGGTGAGTGTAATGAGTAATTGTAATGGTTGTAATGATTTTTTTGCAGTAATTAGATTACAGATATTTTCCAAAATAAGACGATAATTAATAATTGCTGGATAATTCAGAAATATATTTGAAGGGAAAAGGCATTTTGATAATGATTATTAGACACATCTTGAAATAATAGTTGATAATGGTTTTGCATTATAATATAACAATTTTTAAATTAGAGTCAAATTGTTATAAATGTATGTTATAAATTGTTATACATTTTTATATGTTTTACATTTTGTTGGGTTTGAGTTCAGAGAGTTACTCAAAGGGAAAAATTACTCAAAATCATTACTCATTACTCAAAGGGAATAAATCTTAAATTATTATTAATATTACATTTTGAAAGCAACAAATCATATTTTCAAACAGATCTCAATTTCCTAATTTATTTTCTGTGTGTGTGTGTTATTCTTTCACAGAGTCACTCAGACTAAGTTGGCATTGTAACCCAGATTTGATGTTGAAAAAAGAGAGGAGGCAGCCATGGAAGTGAAGGAACGCAGACCCTACCGCTCGCTCACCGCCCGGCGGGACACCGAGCGCCGCTACACCAGCTCCTCAGCAGACAGCGAGGATGGCAAGCCCAACCCCAAATCCTACAGCTCCAGCGAAACACTCAAAGCCTTCGACCAGGACTCGAGGATGGCCTACGGGAGCCGTGTCAAGGACATGGTTCATCACGAAGTGGACGAGTTCAGCCGGCAAGGTTAGGAAAAGCGTAACCAATATGAGAAATGCTGTGCTGCTGTAGCAGTAGGAGACATTGTCTTTCCCTCATATTCCAGTATGGTTTATCTACAGTGCACATTGACATGAAGAGACCAGTTATCAGTTTTAGGACGTGTCCCTGCCTTCTTTCAATATATGCATCATTGCTTTTTAATGAAGAGTCCCTTGGTAGTTCACACTCTGTCTTGGTAGAGGTCACTCTGAACAGCTCTGCTTTTAGCAGATGTGGTCAGGGATTGAACTTGTCACACCGCTGTTAAAAACTGCATGGAAGACACGCACTTCTGCACCTCCTGGTTCAAATGTATTATTGATCAAAGTTCAAATCAGATGTCATGGCGCTGCATAGGTAGCCTGAAATCCCTCAAGTCCCCGTGAGAAACAACAACCCCAGATTTTTCATTATTTGGTCTGGAAATTGTCAGCACAAAGGCACTCCAGTCGGGGAGGTCTCCTTTACAAACCTCCCGACCTCCTCTGGTAATACTAATTATCCTGGTAGAGGACTTATGAGAGAGAAAAATGATGAGGCATGATCAAGTTTTAATACATTCCCCGTCGCCGTTTTCAAACGTGGCATTTAAAGACACAAAGGTTCAAGTTGTGAATACGGGGGGTTAGAGAACCGCCGCTATCATCGCTTGGTGTTAATAAGAAAGGTAGAGGTATGTGATGCAGTTTTGATGAATTTCATTATCTTCCTTTGTGTCCACATGAGCTGATCTGAGGAAAAAAACAACTATTTGAGAGCAATAACAGTGGCTGGCTCTGAATACTAACTGCCCTGTCATCTCCATGTAACATTACAATTAGTGCATGTTTACAGGAGGGAAGCCGTTGCGTTCTCGGGGTACTATACATCTCAAGGCCACGATATTAATGTCATCTTTTTCTGCAACGAATAGAGTTCATTATGTTAACTGATGCTGTAAGTGGCAGATTTAATTTTCTTGGCTGTGTATTTATGGGCTCGCTGCAGGGGCGGACTTCTCTCTCCGGGACCTTGGCTTCGGCGAGGCCCTCCCATCCCACGTAACCACGTACAGGACTGACCTGGGGCTGCCGCATCGCGACTACTCCGTCAGCGTGGGTTCAGATGCAGACACGGAGACGGACGGCATCATGTCGCCGGAGCATGCGGTCAGGTTATGGGGCCGCAGCAACACCAAGTCAGGCCGCAGCTCCTGCCTGTCCAGCAGGGCCAACTCCAATCTGACCCTCACCGACACCGAACACGAGAACACAGAAAACGGTGAGGCCTCTTTCTCTCTCTCACGTTTCTCATCATGTATATACACAGAAGCATCTGTACACACAGAAGTAGAATAACATGCCGTGTCTTTGAGACTGGAAAAAAATGTTGTTTGACATTGGAAATGAGAGATTAGAGGATGATTACGGTGGTTTGGTTTGGTTTGGTTTCTGATGATGCTCAAATGGAAACCACATAACCACAAGATGAATTGCATCTTTTCTGTCTTTTTAATTGTCTGGGTGAGTTTCGGACCCTCGAGATATAACTGCTCCAGTCTGACTAATTGAAGTTGACACTTTTCATTAGGCTCTTTAAATATCTGTTCATTTTCTGTGGAAACTTGGCATAAAGAACAACTTGTTTAGGCTTTGACCTCCGGAAGGAAAGATACTTAGCTGTATCCCAATACATACATAGGATAGGATGGGCAGGTTCTTCTTGCGTGCCTGTTTTAGTGTTTTAGTGTGATCATCAATGCATGCGTGGACATGGGTAGTTAATGGTTTGGCAGGTGCCTCTTGGGTGACATCACTGCCACAGAATGGGAAGTCGTATTTATTGGATCCATCTTCCTGTGGTTTGATGTTTCTAATTTGCCCCAAAGGGCCCAGTGAGTCTCTGCGCTCACTCGGAAGTACGAGACATGTGAAGTACTTGTGTGGCTACAGAAAAACGGCAGAAAATAATAGCAGCCTGTCAGAGGTATTCTCATTCAGATTGTAGATCAGTGTGCCATGAAGCCGTGATATTAAGGAATTCTCTTTGAGGGGGAATTGCCATTTGGATATTCAGCTCAGTCCCCCCAGAGCTTATTTGTTGTTAAACTCTCTTGCAACGTATTAATTGCTTGGATATTGTGTACACCGCTGAAGGGAAAAGCTCTTGGTGCAAATACTGCGTAGTGTGGAGGCAGTACCTGGTGCCAGACAGGTTTCCCTCGCTAACATAGCCGTCGTGTGTTCACATTGCCTACTCCTTTTTTTTTGTTTACTTGAATTCCTGCCAAAATTGATTATTTTCTTTTTTAGCTGTAACCAGAAGCTAGTATAGGCAGGTCCGTCAGTCCATACGTTTGACTGTCGGCTGTCTATCTATCGATCCCGAAGTTGCATTTACATGAGTGATAGCTTATCAGACTCAAGAGACAGCTTCCTATTGATTAGTGATGTCATTTAAGCCCCTCCCCCTCTCCTGATTGGCTTCAATCACATTGAGATGTTTAATCATTTATATCTGTTGATTTCAAAGTTGAGCGATGGCTTGTTTTGTGATGATTAGGTGTTATTCACGCCCCCGCCCTTTTCTTAAATTATAATATAATTATCCATAGTTTTTTTCATCTATTGATCCCAAAGTTGTGCTGATGGCTCTTCCGATTTGGGAGTGAGTATCCTATTGATTGGTGATGTCCCTCTTTCCTGAGAGTTTCCTAGATAGATACTTCATTAATATCCTATATGTTATCACAGTCTGTCAAGAACAGTCATACAGGAATGTGGAAAACAATAAAGACCAGTTACACTGGACATTAACAGTTCACAGCACAGTCCTATTGATTGGTGATATCATTTAAGCCCTTCCCCCCTTTCCTGATTGGCTGTTTTTTGATTGTCTGTATCTATTGATTCTGAAACCACATTGAGAAGTGTGATGGCTCATTGGACTTGAGAGACAGTATCCTGTTGGTCGGTGATGTCATTTAAGCCCCTCCCCCTTTCCTGGTTGGCTTTTTTTTATTATATCTATTGATTGTGAAACCACACTGAGATGTGTGGAGGCTCGTCGGACTTAAGTTAAGTTGTTGCGAGTATCGTCTGCTATAGCTTTAAAAATCATGTGGCTTATTATCACATTTATTTTTCTTCATTGATTCCCTGCTTGCCCAAAGGTTATTATTCTGCAAGGATGGAGGACTTAAAGTGCTGTTATAAGATGGGTTATTTTTTCAGCTTATTTCACTGGTGCATGATTATATTCCTTCAACTAAGTGGAGCCCACCAATTACGTGCAGATTTTTTTTTTTCTTGACAAAATTGTAAAGCTCTGACAGCTAGCCAGGAAACATTCACATATATTTGTTAATATCTACCTTTCTTCAAGAAACACCCTGACCCTTCCTCTTAACACTTGCTTATTTGTCTTCACTCACTTGTCTTAGCACTTGTTTATTTGCTTCACTTATTTGTCTTGTTTTTAAATAAAAAGTAGGTAGATAACTTATTGCACTTCTACCTCAGCACTGGTTCTGCTCTTAGATGTTGTTTAGGAAGGAAATGCACTTACGATTTCTGGTGACTAGTAGTTCTCTACCTACCTATGTTGAATGCACTTATTGTAAGTCGCTTTGGATAAAGGCGTCTGCTAAATGCCTGTAATGTAATGTAATGTAATGTACCTCTCCACAAGCCTGAAGTACACATCAAACCTTGTGTGTGCCGCCTACTGCACCCTGAGGCAATTGCCCAGAAATAGAAACAAAAGGGTGAAAGGGATGCTTGTTTTTTTGGACACCGGGGTGCTGTGTGGTAAAAATGTTCTAAGTTCCCTTTTGGTACTTTATGCCAAGTTAAACCCAAAACCTAAATCATGCATATTAACTGGCAGATTTATGATCCTGTTCCCAGGATCCTTCAGAGATAGAGGAACTCATCAAGGGCCTAGCGGCAAAATCCTAATTGCCCCTGCACAGCCTTGCAGAGAACCTTGTGAATAGTTTTGCATTTCAGAGCGTGTCACATTATGTATTAGCTTCTTATTATAACTGACAGAAATGACTCTTGCAAGTGGAATCCATTTGCCCGAATGACTCAGGGAGAGAACGTGGCATCCCTGTGCTTGATCATCTGAGATGCCAGGGGACTTGAACTCGGGTGCATTGTACATAATTAAAGAGAATCTCCTTGGATGGCTGTTCGGGGAGGGAGGGGGGTGGGGGGGCTGATACTCTGGGACGTATTGTGAACCGCCGGTAGCCGCAGCATCATGCTACGAGTGTTTTTTTTTGTCTGTGGGAGCCCAAACGAGATTCTAAGTAGCTTTTTATTCCAGTCGCCGAAGCAGAAAGAGCACTGGCATTCAGCGTTTAATTCAGTAATGCCTAATAACATACAATTTATATATGGCAAGTTAATTAAAATCCATCGAGCTGGCTTGCTTGTGTGTGCTTTAATCTCTTTAAATCAACAAACCATTTACTCTGCTTTAATACATTCAAGCCGCTGGGCAGTTCTATCTCTGCACATGTGACGTACTTGACCCTGGTTGTGATGCAGATAAGGAAAAGGAAATTTGGCTACGATTTTCTAGATGTTCAGATGATTTTGAGAATCATTCTAATGTGATATTTCACACAGAATGTTAGTTGGCGATAGACTACTTGGATTGATTTTTCTACAATACCACTTGGTTTCTTTACTTTTCATTTGAAAGTAGCGAATGTCGGTGTATTGCTATGCATTCATCGTTCTCAGTCTTTGCCATTTTGTTCTCGGTGGTGGTTTGGTGATTAGTATATGTCAGGTACAGATTGTGCGTCCTGTGTTGGTGTGTATGTGTTGGTGTGTGTGTGTATGTGTATGGGTGGGTGGGTACTTGCCATGTTTAAGTGCGTATTTCGGTCGGTGGTGGGGGACATTTTCGCAGTGTGTGTGTGTGTGTGTGTGTGTGTGTGTGTGTGTCACCTACCCATGCTGCTTCTGGTCCTCAGGGAGCTCCTTCAGGGCACTTACAGCAGTGGACAACTGCTGAGTCATAGCACATCCTACGGAGGCTGAACATCAAGCAGCCTAGCCAAACCTGCTGGGTTTGGGGGAGGGCTGCTGCCCCTGGGCTTTACCCCGTTATGGCTTATCCAGGTGTGCGCTCTAATCCCAATTTTCCCCTACTGTCATGGTTACCGTATCACGTCTCCGTAACCATGAGAACCAGCAGTGCAGATAGGCACAGAAGCCTGATGAAGGCCTGTTGTTATTCATTTGTACTGTAACCTGAAGAGATAAATAATGCAGCTTAGGTCTACACGGTGCCTATTGATAGAAAAATGCTTGCGTTGGTATTTTTCTAGTGACAAAATGTATTTAGTTCCAGTGGCCGGTTAGTTGTGTAGCGCTTTTGCTTTCCCTCACTCTGTGCTCGTGGGAGATCTGTACTATATTGATTATGTAGATATATGTAGCAACACTTTGATCTTTGATTTTAGATTAGATTAGATTAGATGTGCTTTACTTTAGTTACTTTATTTTAACACATTTTCCATATTGTGTTCTAAGTATAAATCGTATGTATTATTTATTATTATGTAATATTCTAAGTATGGTAAATAATACATTATGGTACTCATCTTTGTGATATTTAGTGTTTTATTATTGCTCATTGTGCAATCTAGGTAGCTGCAGGCGTTGCTGCAGGGTGAAGCCTCTAGGAAACTCCAGTAAAATGTGAAAATGAAAAGGTTCTGCTTCTTCGTAGCTCACAAGCAACTAATGGATGTTTTTGTTGAGATCCCCACCCACTTCTCAAATCACCGAGTCAACTCTTATTATTTGTCATTTGAATTTCATCGGCAGACAGTCTTGCCTGTTGAGTGCATTTGAGCGCCAATAAAAACAGTTTCATTACTCTGACTTTGGTCGAGATCATACACTAATACTGTCTTTTTCATATTTGTATATTAGTAAACTTCAGAAGAAGGTTAAAATATTCTCTCTGTCTTTACTTTTGCATACAACTCACATGATTACTCTCTATCTGGAGGTAGCAGTCTTTTGAAGGCAGAAGAAACACTCGTCCATTGACTAATGGTTTGAAGTAGCAAGTAAAAAATGGGACTTGAAGATGAATGATATTCTGGCTTCTCATTTCAGTTTTGTTTTGATTTCTGCATGATTAAACACAAGTCATCAATCAGCGTTTTCACCTTCACAGCACACGGCGGCTTATATGCTGATGTGATGATGCTTTTAGTTGGAGTGATATTTATTGATGTTGAGTTGTCAAGACGAGAGTGGCCAGACTTTCTGTGTGGATTTACCATGTGCAGACTATTTTCTGTTTGGAACTCTCTTTATTCTACTACAATACTGTACTATTTAGTTTATTAAGGTTGTTGCATTTCCTCTTAATAGCACTAATACTAATAATACTAATAATACTAATAATACTTACTTATAATACTATTTACTACTAGGATTGGGCGATATTGAAATTCCCTTACTGACGATATTGCTTTAAGAAAAACAACGATATACAATATTATCGTCCAAAAAATGCTGAAAAGACGCATATGTTGCAATACCCATAAATGGCCACAATGTGCCATTGAGCGCTATTTTACACAATCGGCGATCAGCTGAGGTCAACAAATCAGATCAATCAATCAGTGAGTTGGCATATTTTTATTCAATAACACCGTTTTTTAAACACCATGAATGTAACGTGTCATTTCAGAAATAACTGGACAGAAATAACACAAGTAACATTAATAATTAGCCTACTAGCAAATATAAGTAAAGAATAACAAACTAAAAAGTCTTTGGTTTTGGTGTTGTGAAATATAAATTATAATACAAAAATATGCTTAAATAAAATGTAGGCTATGCCTAGACACAAATAGGTCTACTGTAGCTCAAATTAAACAAGGCTTTTTCAGGCATTCTGCGCCAGGAAAACTAACATGTGCACCTTATCTGGCTTTAAGAGCGCACGCAAGGGAGTGACGATGTTACCTGCGGTACTAAAAACTCGCTCTGAGGCGGTGCTGGTGGCACATATGCACAGGTACTTGCGGGCGAGTTTAGCCATAAGGGGCAAGCGCTGCTCATTGATTTTCCACCACATAAGCGGATCCTCCTCGCCATCAAGCACATCCTCCCTCAGATACCTCGTTATTTGGCAGCGGCCATCTCCGGGTCAGGGCGCAGATGGCGCCTCTTTTGCTTTGCCGAGCAGAGTTCCCAGAGACATCCTTTTTCGCAGGACGAGCAGAGTGCTCTTGTTCCTCTGGCTCCACTCTCACGTGAATTGAACCCTTGCCATAGACTTGTCATTTCTTCTTTTACCCTGTCCTGGGTTTCTTGAAGCTTGTCGTCATGCTCTCCGCGGTAACGTGGATCCAGGAAGGTGGTGGTGCGCATGAGATGTTGGGTAGACTCGTTGTCATATTTTGAGAGGACTTTGGACAGAATACCGGCTTTTATCTCTGTGGTCAACGCATCATCATCTTCCGAAGCCACCAAGACCTTGCGCTCCAGCAGATGCAACATAGGCAGCAGCGAAGACACTGTCACGTAATTCCTCTCCGGATAAAATGTCAGTGAATTCGGCCACTGGCTTTAGCGCAGCGTTCAGGCTTTCGAGCACGGCTTCATCCTGCCAAGTGAGGGTAACGGGTGGCCTTTCGTTCGTTGGCGAAGACTCGCTTGATCGATTGCGCCTGTTCCAATATTCTAGCCACCATCTTCTGCTTCGATCCCCATCGGGTGGGACAGTCCTTTGTGGAAAAAAATAATGTTTTTTCAATGCATTGGTTTCATAAATTATTTTTTTCTTAAATTTACTAATGCCAGAATAAACTGCGCATTTTAACCCAATGGCTTATTAACGAAATAGGGGGGCAAATTTGTATAGGGAAGACTATTCTGAAATAACCAAATTCATGAAATTTACTTGCATTTAATAAATCAATTCTAATTAATTTAGGCTCATGTAAATTATGTATCGTTAATCCTTATGTGGTGACATAAAAATGACAACGTTTATTAAATAAGGCTATGGCTACTGACAAAACAATTCTTTACCGTTATAAGGGCATGCTGCAGGAGGTTGAGGTCGATTTGGGCAGCCTGGAGTTCTTGCTTTCGATGCCAACTATGGGAGAAGGCTCCCGTGATTGTCCTGCACACCCCCAGTGCTCGGTCCAAACGCCGACTGACGTTATCTCTTTTCATTGCGCTCGTCACTGCAAGATTCAAATTCTGGCCGAAGCAGCTGAGCCAGGTCCAGTTCAGCTTGCGAACGGCTGCCACAATGTTGGCTGCACTATCTGTCGTGATGCAAGCCAGTCGTCTCTCGTCCAACTTCCACTCTTCCAACGAGGTCTGAAGAACAGCGGCCAAATTGTCGGCCGTATGCGTTTCGGGAAAGAAACTGGTCATCAAGCATTTTGATTCTAGCTTCCAATCAGAGTTGATAAAGTGGGCAGTGGTGGACATGTAGGGTTGTAAATTGACACTTGACCACATGTCTGTGATCAGTGCATAGAATTCTGCACCGCCGATTGCCTTTTGCACATCCGAAACGACATCATTATAGTATTTCGGAATGGTTGTCTTGCTGAAATATCGGCGGCTTGGTAGTTCATACTGGGGATCTAATGTATTTAGCATTTCCTTGAAAGTGGATTTTTCAACGGTATGCATTGAAACCATTTCTTTTCCAATGTACCTCGTAACTGCCCTTGTACAGTCTTGCCACCGCTGACTGTCGCGTTTATATTTTGTTGCCTTCACGATGGCGGAGGGGTTGGTCGCTAGCGATGCTAGGAGTTTTTGGCCGGCTGCTCTTCGCGGAGGGAGTCGGTGGCAGAGTTGCGTAGTCTGCTGGGTGGTGATTTTTAAGATGGGAGCAGAGATTTGTGGTGTTTCCATCTTTAGTACTTACTTGCTTATCACACAGCTTGCATGTAACTTCGTTCACATTATCTGGCTCTCCTTTTTTGTTTGGTTTGAAACCAAAGAAACGCCAAATAGGCGCATTTGCGTTCTTCTTGTTAACAAGAGCTGCCATTTTTTGCCATATTGTTACTTGTTTTGATAGGCTAGAACGATGCGTGCAGCAGAGAGAGAGAGAGAGAGAGAGAGAGAGACTATTGACTCGCGGCTAGTGCAAGATCCATAACAAGTGTTGCATAATGATTGTAGCGGCAACGAGAAAATATTCTGTTATCGGGGCACGTCAGGACGGTTATCGTGGCCAATATCATGCTGCACGATAATATCTTCATATCGCCCAAGCCTATTTACTACTACTACTACTACTACTACTAATAATTCTTCTTCTTCTGCTTATTATTATTATTATTATTATTATTATTATTATTGTTATTACCTTTTACTACTTCTACCACTATAATTAAAAACACAAATAAGAACAAATCAGGAACAAAAACCTCTTGGAGGGAGTGGAAACTCCACAGTCAGGATACTTGGGTTTATTCCCTTGCTTCCTGTATCAGATGCCACTTGCAAGGTGCAACACTCAGAAGAAACTTTGAACCGTTGAAAGATTGAGGTTAAGAGCTCCAGAGTGGTGCTCAGTGATTGAATCTTTGAACGTAGCATGACTGTCTGCGAGGGACAGGTGTTCCTCCTAGAAGTGTGTCACAGCCCCAAAAGGTTGAGGTGCTTTTCAAAAAGCAAATCTCTTGCAGCTTCCAACCATGTTGATACTGAAGTATTGAAAGATAGTTTTGGTCATGGCCCTAGCCTCTTCTATCTTGCATGGAAAAGCACCTACTGAGCAGGAGGATGGTTATTCAGTGTGGTTATTGTGAGCCGTTGTATCGTTCCAATTAATCCTGAACTGAAAACGGGTGGTTGCAAATGACACAGAAATATAGCTGGCCAACAGTCCAGCCATCCATCCTGGCTAGTAGAATAAAAGGTTGTCCTGGACTAGAGATCAGTTATGACAGATGAACATCAAAAAGAACCCACTGCTTAAGGATAGTTAGTTTGCTCTGAGTAACCATGGAACAAACAGTAGATCATGTACTCTTATTCTTTAATACACGTTACCGTACCTTATATCGCATAGACTGCACATACTGAGGTATTGCGTCTGATGGCCACGCCCTCCTGAAGTGAAGAGGCACATTTCTTTGATGCGCACTCCGCATTTAACATGTGTTTTACTTCTCCTTGTCCTTTGAGGTGACTCCCCGGAGCTTCGCCACCATATTAGGAGCCTGTGGGGTGAGGCGAAATCAGACTTCCAATTAGATGAGGCGCTTCCTGTGTTACAGGGCTGGATTCATTAGGGCATGTTTTACAGCAGTGTGGTAGGACCACAGAGATGGGGTTTCTCAATGTGACCTTGGAGGAGCAGTGGCACACACACACACACACACACACACATACAGATACACACATACACATGCATGCACACATATGCTAACACACACGCATAGGCATACATGTGTAGATGAAATGAAGAAATAAAGTCAGTTTTAACGTGAATGCTTTGACAGAAAAATCAATTCTCATGTACACATAATCACACTGGTGTTATCTGGTTTTTGCAGGAATTAAAATAGATAACCGTTCCAAACCTATGAAAAACAAAGAGCATGTAATTGCTTTGCCTGGGGCCCGAGGAAAAGGCTCTTATTGCTTAGCCTATTTAAAACATATATTTAATATGATTCATTAAAAAATGCTTTATTCTATTTTTTAGTTTGCATACAATTATTTTCATGTGATAGAAATATTTTAGTACACAATATAATCATACATTTATAATAGTATGGCATGGAAAATACTGGTGCCATGCAATGAAATGAAATTAGTGCACCGGAGAACTGGGTTAATACAGTTTTTCACAACTGGTAACACACATTTCCTGAAATGATATCCTCCCAAAACTATAAACACAAAGCAAAAATCACCCACCGCTGCATGGCCACACCTCAGACTGAGACTGAGACAAAATGAAACAATTTACTGAAAAAAACGATCTGATCTGATCTTCCATCTAAATGAAACTTTGTCTTCAACGCCACACAGAAGTCATCAAATACAAAGACACTGAATCCCACTACACACTGATGAGAAATGAAAAACAGTTGTTGATGAATCAGTAACCATGTTTCTCTATACATTTTGCACTTTGCAACAACATGCTACTGTATGTGAGTTATTATGTGTGTGCAAATGTGAAAACAATACACAATATCACAACTCAAAATTGTATATATATATATATTTAGGATTAGACTTTCCAGCAGACAAGAAAGGTTGGGGAACCAGGAAATACTGTGGAATTCAAGTAAAAATCAAAGTAAAAGTAATAAGGAATATATACTCGTTGGTAAAGAAAATGAAAAAAAAAAGCTAATTTATTCTCAGCATCCTGTCTCTGGGTCAGAGCAGAGGTTTTCTCCAACATCACAGGCAGTGTGGGCCCCGGCCAGGCAGCGGGGGGAAATACTCCCTGCTATGCCTGATCCACCCCTGGCACGACTCCAGAGCAAATGGCCCCACAAGCCTCCTCCGTAGCCTGGAGAAGATTTTCCCGCTCTTAGGGATTTCGGTCACATACCTTCCACCGCTATGTGAGTAAAACTCCTCTGTGGGGTTAAAGAATGGGGAGTAAGGTGGAAGAAACAGATTGGAGAATCTTGGGGTTGTCAGTGAACCAGTTATGGACCAGAGCGGCGACGGTAGAAACTGACATTGTCCAAAAGGATGAGGTGGCAGGGCTGTTCTGGCCACCCTGGCTCCCTCTGCTCCTGGAATAGAGCAACCCGGTAGACCATCGAGGGATGCAAGCAGATGTTCAGTGTTATATGGGCCCAGGGTGGCATGGCAGTGGAGGACGGCTGTGATGGCTGATGGCTGCAGAGAGAGTGACATTGCCTCCATGCCTGCCAGGGGAATCCAAAACGGCACCGTAGCCAATGATGTTCTGTCCTCTTCTTCACTTTGTCAGGTTGAATCCTGCCTCGTCTACAAAGATGTACTCTTGGGGGGGTCTCTCTTGCATTAGGCTCAAATATTCTCTAAAAAAAGATGTGATAGTATCAGAAATAAATCACTTCCGTCTGCTACTAGGAACAGATCAGTGAAGGTAGCCTACAATACATAGTGCTGAAATAGGCCTACACTACTCAGTATTATTGTATGAAGATTTACTTGCACATATTGGAACTGCAGTTTGTTTATCCTTTCAGATTTCTGTCAAATGCAACATGGTACACTAGTTTCATTCGCAGTCGGTTGATGGTTGACATGCTCAGTCAGTCAATTCCTTGAAAAATGCCTTCATCCCCCATTATTTAACATTATTTGACAAGATGCCAAATATGGCAATGCCTTTTTTTTTTACTCTTCTGAGAACATGCGTGGTCTACCACCATCAGCTGATTGTCTCTCAATTCTGCAAAAACTTTCTGACTACAACTGTCAAGTTCATGTGCTGATATGAATTTCTGCTGTCCCGTTCACACCAGTGCACTCAGTTCCATACAGTAGAGCAAACAGCAGGACAGATAGCAGAGCAGAGCACAGCACTCCAACGTCAGATAGCAGTAAATAAGCTATTTTCCTCTCTGAATGTCCGGATTATAGATGCAGCAGCGAAGCGGATCAGGTTTGGCTGCACTCTCTGCCCAGCTTCCAGTTTTGAACAATTAAGCTTGTTAGTGCTTGCACTTTGGGAACTGTTTGTTAATTGTATTGAGTTGTAATGACTGGAGTTTTTGCGTATTTAATGACAGCGCTTTTTACATGTAAAGATGAGGTTGCCTGGTGCTTTATGAAGGGAGTTGTGTGTGTGTAGACATTTGCAAACAACAAATCTGCACTTTATGTGAAAACAGGTGAATAGCGCTTATAGAAATTGAGTCCTTATTTTGTCAGCTAATGGGATGTTTTGTTCATACAGCCGGTTTCAGAGTGTCGGTGACTGTAATGAAATGAAACGACATATTTTGAAATGGCTTTACCTGAATGTTATAATAGACCAGGTAGGATGATTCTTTTGATGTTACCTTGCTATTGATCACAATCCTGGCTTGTTATTCTCCTCGTTCTCTACTCTACTGTAAGATCTGCCATATTTAATAACAGTACTGACCATAAACATAAACATTACAGATGTGGGCTGCTTGTGGTTCCACGGTTATCACAAACAGAACAAAATGGAAAGAATGGATCAAATTGAAAGGGGTAGTCTGTATAATCCCACCATTTGTGTTTTTATGGGACCAAAGGAATTAATACCATTTACAGTCTTGTTCGCCACAAGAAATGACCCCCATATACAACATTTTAGGGCTTTGGTTCAAACAAGATGATCAAATGTTGAGTGAGACAGATCATTAGAGCTCTTATTGTGGACCGATAGTTGCTAGTTAGTCTGTAGTTAGTAGCCTCTTGTTTTTATCTGCCCAGTTAGAAACAAAGTGACAAATATATGGATGATATAGGAGCCAAAAGCTAAGAAGTATAAAACAATTACACCAATTATACAATTACAAATACAAATTGGCAATTATACCAATATATAATAATTATATGTGTATTATTTTTGCGCATCATTGTCTTCCTATCTGTCATATAAAGAGCAGAGACTGTGATCTCACCCTGCAGGGAGTGTTTCCTCTCATTTTAGGGTCTGTAATTTTAGTGCATCCACGCAGAGCTCATGGAGGCTCGCTACTGAAACGGTCACAGGCATCATAGCAGCAGAATATCAGGCAAAAATGATACTTCAAAGAAATCACTAGTGGTTTCCCAGCTCACAGCCGTGGATATTTCCACCCCCAGTATTTCTTGTGAAGTTATTTATTTGTTTACTTTTTTGGCAGAGTCTCTGCTCAGATCATGGATTAGTGGAGATATTCTCTGGCTCATTTGCAGGCTAATTTGCTGGGTTTTAGAGGCCCTCGTGGACAGTTTTGAGCTGTTATCTGTGGAGTTGCATACCCCGCTCCCTGCCAGTGCCTCTGACAGTCTAAACCAACAGCACATCAGGGCCCATCTTACCACCAAGGCTCAGGGGCCCCACTACGGCTCAAAGCACAACATGGAGCAGGATGAGCCCTCCCCTAATGGAGGATCATCCAAACCCAGTCTCCTGACTTCTGTCCCCCTCTCAGCAACATCCATTTGATATACAGTCAATTATTCATGTCCGCAGTGTTCTTTTCATGAGATGTTTCAAACGGGACACGAGGCAGTTGCACCGATGTGCAAGAACTTGGTCCTTATTCACTTAAAATCCCATTTCAAAATGCTGTGATTTAGCCTGAATTAAAAGACACTTAGAGGTAAGGTGGTTCTCTGAGCAATAACATGGTACATACATTCATACACATGGTACATAACATGGTAATAACAATAGTGGTCATATTACCATGTCAATATCGGCATGAAATAAGTGCTTAAAGTTTTTTTTTTAACATTGTATATAATCCCTTGAAAAATAAATGAAAGCCCTGGTATGGTACGGGTCACCTCTCAAATCAGAAATCAGAAACAGGTTTATTGCCAAATATGTTTTCACATACATGGAATTTGTCTTGGTGTTCGGTGCTTAACAATAAACAATAACAATAAACAATAAACATAGCAAGAGAAAAATAAAAACAAAACAAGAATAAAAGCAAGTACTGTAAAGGCAAAGGTCAAGAATACAATATAAAATACAGAAATTCACACTAAAATATATGAAAAGATATAAGAAATAAGAAAATAATAATAATAGCAATATAATATGCACATATGCATGTGCAAAGTGTATGTGCAAATATGTCAGTAAATATGTAAATATCAGCTCTCATGGCAGAACTGTTAAAACAACTTTCCCTTTTCACTTGGGTATCTACAAATGGAACATACTCTATGTTATAAGATTTAAAACAGACACAAGCAAACAGCAGGTTTGTAGAGTGTGACACACCGTAAACTGATCAGAAAACATTTAATAATCTAGTATCATATATAGGAATAATCTGTCATCCATACACAGAGAATTCAAGTTTTTTAAAAGTCAGTATTTTCCGTAATACATTTAGTCCTAATAAAAAATGTGTAGAGAAAACTACCACTGAATACTGAACTACTGCACACGTTACAAGTATCTTTAACGCAGCTTTCAGTCTGAAAAGACAGCACAATATTAAAGTACAGCTTCAGGGCAAGTCTAAGTTGAAGATGACAGCGTACCTGTGACAGTAATGGCAAAGCATTCACTTTTTTTTTAAACTCAGAAGCAGCAGCTTTCAACTGCATGGGATACCAGATCAAGGCCTGTATCGTTGGAGCCTAGCTGGATGTATACTTATTTGCAACATTCCCATTTTTGTTCTCAGAGTTTGTCAGCACTGCGTGATGCAAAATGAGATCAACCCACTTAAATATAGGAAGCGTGCACATATAAAGAGCCTCTGATTCCAAGACCTTGTTGTGTTGGACAGCTCAGGTTCTTCCTGGATTATTTCTCCCCCAGTGAAAGTAGCTAACCACAGTGAAATTTCACAGTGTGTGCATGTTGAAGAAAATAGCTTGGGACATAAGCTTTAGAATTTTTTTTTCCCCTCTCCCTTCTGAGGTTCTACTAAACTACCGCTGTCACACTGGAAACACTAGTCTTATCTCAGCTGTATGAATTGCCAGCTTTAGGAACAGGTCAAAGTAAAGCTGCATCCCCACTGTCATCAAACCACTGTGCTTGGACGGCGTGAATTACCAAGAAAATTTAAGTGAAGACACGCTTTGAGCTATTTAAGCGATTCAAGCTGACTGATTGCTAGCTGAGCACTAATGGTGATTTGGCAATAGGTGGGAGGTATAGCAGTGTTAGCATGTCATTGGCTGCTGATGGGAAATTTGGCCCAGATCTGCTAGGAACATTTCCATAGAGAGATTGAGAAAAGAATGGCAACCCGAGGCAGTTGTTTTCGAAATGTCAAGTTGGACAACTTGTTCTAGGTAATAGGAAATGAATGGACTTGCGGCAGCCAAGCTGCCTGATAAACAATTACATTAAAATATATTATGGTCATATTACCCACATAGTATAAGCCTGGTGCATGATTGAGATAACATTATTAGACTTTTGCAGAGATGAACTTGGAATATGAGGACACAAGAGTATTTTTCCCCCTTGACCTTGTTTATTTGCGATCTTTTGTGCTTTTCTTAAATGGAATGAAAGCATAATTTTTATTCAAGTATGAGAGACGACTCAGATGACCCTGATGGCTAATATCAGGAAGACATTTTCACTTCATGGAACTTGCTGGCTTGAAGAAGATTTCAGTCTAAAGCACAATACCAAGAGAACACAGGTTACTTCAGTAATTGGATGGTACTTTCTTTTCTGTGTCACACTTAGCCAATTGCCCTTTTCATTGTATTCAAAAGTCACATAAAAATGATGTATTCTCCTTTTGATGCAGTATAGATATCAGCCATTTGATGTTGCTATAGGTAGAAGCAGTTGAAACCCACAAGCAAGGTAAAGGGAAGGGCTTCTTACCACAGCCAGCCGTGCTACAAAGCCTGCTTTCTGTCACCTCCAACTCTGTGTCTGTGACCACTTATTTTGAGTTTCACCAAAAGGCACAACATAATACAAGTGTTGTTGTTGACATATCTCTCTGTTTTTGTTGTCAGACAATTGCACAGCCAAAAGAAGGCGGCTTGTTTGAGGGTCACAAAATGCTAACAGGTCGGGACTTATGTTGCATAGCTGTGATGTTAAAACGACAAAACAGTAGCTAACAAGCTGTGTTGCCGTGTACCTTTCTGCACTACATATACTTTAGAAGATATATGCTTCGTCATGATGTGCAAACAGCTTTTATCAGCCATGCCTGGAGGTTAGCTGTAGTTAGCCAGCTATCATTTTAGTGCTTTAGGACAAATAACAACAACATATGTGACAGAAGACAAGACAAAAATGTTGTATTTATTGTCAGAATACCGGAAAGCTGCAGCTGCAGAAGGACAAAATAGAAACAGTGGATTTTTTAAATATTTAATGTTTTTTTTTACAGCACACACATACATGAGCTGAAGAAATATCACTACCCACGTGCATTTTTAGTGGTACTCCAAAATTTTCTCCAGAGTTGGCAGGTCTGATGTAGGTGTGTCTGGGAGTGTCTTCAATTTCTAATTTCTAATATATATATAATATACTATATAGAATTTGTGAACTCTGATTTTTAAGGGAAATCAGTTGGAAAACCTTATCCTTATCTTTATCCTTAACCTTATTGAACCACCTTTACACCTTTACCACATTACTAAGGTTATCACATTGAAGTTATATCATATTAAAGAGTTTGTTAATGTTCAATATTCAGCTGTGGTGAAACATATTTGATGTTGCAGAATTTTGTTCTGGCTGTTTGACTCAATCTTAAATGATAGTTCCAGTGTTAAGAGTTTTTGCACCATCACCAGCGGCTAGGAAAGACTCTCCATCTACCCCAGGCAAATTTAATTTCATCCATCGCCTCAGTGGAAGTTTGGAATTGAAATCGGCTTACCTAGGCCTGCACAAGCACGCTCCGGAGACATTATTTTCTGTACAAGTTATCTTTTATTATTACATTCTTGCCACCACCTGTGTGTTGAATACTGCCCTTGGATTTTTTTTTTAAGAATATTGCCCCAAAATGCTTGCTGATACAAGGTCAGGTCTGCCATTTCTGCCTAAGTGATTCATGTGAAGCCAACCCCAAGTTACCTGTAACCGTTGATAACTCTATTTCTATTGCACACACACACACCTCAGTCGCCATGTTGCAAAACTCTCAGCCGCTTAGGTTTTTGCCATGTTATGAATTATAGAAGCTTATACAAACAGAAGACTCTTGACAGCATGCATTTTAGATGGCCTTTTGAACTGTCAGGCACTCGGTGGGAGCCAGGCACAAATCAGTTCTTAAACAGTGACAAATAAAGTGTCTGAAATGACAAACAGTGAGCTTTTATGCAATCTAACAGGAGAACATGATGAGATGAGGAAATACTACAACACATACTGTACTATGACAGTGGTATGCTCCTTCAACACCAAAGAGACATATCACTTTGAAGAGTGCGAAATGTGGATTCCAGGGGAAAGTTTGGAAAAATATAAAGGTTTTTCAACTTTTTTTCAAGGCGGCGCTTTAGCTCTTTATCGTCTTTCATTGGGAATGTAGCTGTTTCTTAAGGGTATACTTTAGCATTTTATTAGGCCAGGCCTGGAATACACTGAGGGATGACAGGATGGGGATGGTGCCATCTTTGTTCAGCGAGGCCCCGGGCAAGCCACATGTAGCCCTAATGAGTCGCTTACAATTTCAGGCTTCACTTGCTCTCAAACACCAAAAGTAAAGTTTTGTCTTCCCCCCCCCCCCCCCCACTATTCGGGGACCTTAAGAGGATTGTGGGGTCATTATTTATTCATGCCATTGTGTTTATTCACCAGCCTCTGTGTGTGATGGGAGCAGGAACAGAGCAGCCAGCGCAGACCGAGTAAAAGCTGATAATTATCCACTATTAGCGTTGTTTTTTCAGCCGCGGTTTTAAGTCGGTTCAGTTGGCGATCGAGCCACGATAGAGGCCCAGGAGCGTCCACTTAAAGCAGATTACCAACGTGCTCGTCTTTGAAGTCTGGACTCATCTGCCGCATGGGTGTGGATGCGTTCATCAGCCCGTTTTTACGCCACTTTGTCTGCGCCGTTAGACGGAAGAGAGGATGTCCTCCCACTCTGTCAGGCAGAAAACAGGCAGTTTCACCAGGAGATCCTTAAGGACGGGCCGTAGCGCGCCTGTAGGATGCCGTTAACGGTGAGGAGGTGAGGAGATACGAACCTCTTCTTTTTATCCCAGAACAAAGAGAGCCCCGGGGATGATTGAATGGAGCTGCATGGAGGGATTTGGCAATGTCAGACCTCATCAGAACTAACATTGATTCAGGAGGCCGGTAAAGTAAAGATCAGACAATTTCAGGTTTGGGTCTTACAGTAAGACTCTACGGGGTCTGAGAAATGGATCAATTATGGATTCCTTAGCTCCATGAGCATGGCTTGAAAACGCTTTTTTTTGTTATAGTACATTGGCTGTCTTGACATGATTCTGCTGGCATACACTCGCTGTAAGTGTCCCATGAACAGTCCTTCTGGGTGAGACTCCAGAAGTTGCCACCCCTGGATTTTTTATGAAGCTTTCAAAAGGCAACCCAAGAGTAGTACGATTTCGGCCCCAAATGGCAGAAATTTCCATTCATTTTTCTTTTGATTACAGTCTGCTTCGTTCTTCTGTTGTTGTTTTTTTGTCACAGAGAAGTTGAAACAGATGGCGTCTTTCAGCTAGGCAAGGGATAGCAGGACTAGTCTCCCTCCAACACAGAAAAAAAAATAGAGTGGACTCGACGGATGAGAGAGGCAGAAGACAGGCAGGGATGTGAGAGCAGGACGACTGGGGAAAGAGAGTGTGTGCCTGTAATCACCCCAAGAAGGAATGCCATCCCTCGTCTTTTTCATCTTCCTAGGTGCTGCTCAGAAAAGCCACCGGCTACATCACCACTCTGCTGCGTGCCAAGGCCTCTGTGCTATTGCTGCCTCCCTCCATGCAGGCCTGCCTTTTTTTTTTTTTTATCCCAGTTAGGCGATATTCCCCCTCCTGCCCCATGCAGGCTAATAGCTTAGCACTGACTGATTACATCCTTACAGTGGTGTGATTTAAAGAAGAGCGCAGGGCAAATGTTTGATCTTTCTGGGTGGTGCACAATGTTTTATGGAGCTTGTGACAATTACTAATCTAATCTAAATGATCGTTCCTTTCGCCGTAGGCCGCCCTAACTGTTTCTTGAGCGTTTTGCAGGCAGCACAATATGGGTAATAATGGCCCGGATAGTTTTTGCTTGTTTTGTGGGTTTATTCCAACCATCGTTCAACATCCCTTCAAGAGCGTACAGTAGTTGTAAGTAATGGACGCTGGGTTTAAAGTGCTGATTGAAATGTTGTGGGTCAGCCTTAAATGGAGTTTTGCCTTCTGTGGTAATGCTCTTTTATTACGTACAAATATAATTTCCATTTTCTCAGTAATGGTCAGGGCTGTCTATAAAAAAGCATTTATGGGTATTTACAATTTGTTTTCAGCCTTATCATACATTATGTTCCCTCTCCGTTATTATGATATTGATTCCTCGCAGTTAAACGGCATTGTCAGAGAAAATTTTATTATTTTTCCGATGATGGTTCATTGGAAGCTCATTTCCCACTTCCTCTCTGTGTGTGTGTGTGTGTGTGTGTGTGTGTGTGTGTGTGTGTGTCTTTTTGAACGTATATACCTGGCTAGAGTGTCCCTGTGGTATTTCAGTGTGCCAGACAAACTGATAAAATTCCAGTCATTTCTACGTATAAACAGTTTTTTTGTAAACCTGCAATAGGCAGAACTTTACTGCCTGTTGGCATCAACCAGTGTAGATGGGAAAAATCATCGCTTGCGGCATGCATTTGATCTGTTTTGCAGAGTGCTGTATTAGGCTTATGACTTTTGAAAAAAAAAGTCCATGTCTCCTCCCTGAATTGCAAACCGTCTCATTTGTTTTGTCACTTAGATAAGATCAACTATCACATATTAATTTCATAAAAGGCTAGTCGTGGCTTGCAGCTCCGCAATAGAAAACAATTATGTCAATTTGTAATAATAATCATAATCATAATAATGCAAAAAACACTATTAAGTCCTCTCTGGATGACATTTGTATTCCCCGGGGAAGTCTGATAACTGTAATTATTACCTGAGCACATCCACCAGTAACTGACATCATGATTTGTCTAAACTATAAACGTAAAAAAAGAAAACTGGAATTCATCAGAGAAAGTTCCAGCATCCTCTGTGATTTTTTTTTTTCATTCGAGATCACCGTCTCATAATTACTTGCAGTTTCAGGTCATGGTTATTTTTGACATCTTTGTTTAAATAACCCATAGTCGACACTGATCGCGTCAATGTGAGACCTCTGGTTCTGTTTCAGCTGCGTTATAGCCTATAGCATAGCCTTGCATTCAAAAGTGTTAAATCCTTAACTCAAAATACACAAGCAGAAATTGAAATACATCATTGTATCATCATAATTATGGCTATTTTGTACATTTTTCTCTCCGTTGTCCTCAAATATTGATATATGTATACATTATCATGAACTTGAAGTCAATGTTTTGAACCATGGAAGGACACAAACTTTCTCCAGCGTTCAACAGAAACAAAAGTCCTCACCTATGTGATTATGAACTAATGGAATCGCTACTTCAGTGATTTTTTTCATAGATAGCTCTGTAGGAAAATGAGATGGCAAACATTACCACGGCAATGTAATTAAAAGTTAAAAATATCAATAGGGATGTTCACTTATTGGTCCATGATGAATGTGTGTAACTGAAACCAAAGGTAATACGGAAAAGAAAACATTTTTAATGGAGAGATGGGATCATTCTCAGATACAATAGGTTATAAATGGTGCATTTACACATTGTGGGTAGAAAAGAAAAGACTTGAACCATAAAACGACGGAGCAGGTAAGAGTGATACACAGATCGGGTGTAAACAGCAGCATTGATTAGAACAAGAGCGTTTCAGAGAGAAGGACGACTAGAAACTGGTGAAACATATGCCACCTGGAGAGGGCTTAAGAGAAAGATTCACAGCTTATACTGAAATTTAGAGGAACAATACAGAGAAAGTGTATTCAGTATATTCAGCTGGTATTTTGTAGGCTTGAGGTGACAAACTATAGGCTTTAGCATCATGCAGTACATCTGCATTTGTTTTACTGGCATTATTACCATCCATTGTACCGCCCATTGTCATGTCTGCATCTATTCTGTGGCGTTAACAGAACAGCAGACAAAATTAAAAGTGACTGAATCCACATCCACAGTGCTGAAGAACCACTGGGATATATTTGCTGGTGGATGTTTTGTAGTCTAGTTCGAAACTCTTTAAATGATTTACTGTTCAGCAAACACATAACTGTTTTTTTCCTGAGTTGGTAGGCTGCAGTGAAATGCCACACATACAGGGAAGCATCCAGGCAACTTGGCTCACCTTTGCGTCAAGCCATAGATCCAAGCGATATAGCTGCATGTAGGCGTTTCACACTGAGGTGGCAGAAAACGTCTACGCAGACAGTCTGAATCACCCTTAAGATAACGCACTGCAGCCTTCTGCTAACCAGCGGGATGAGTTAACCAATATAAATGAATAATAATAATAAAGTTATTTCAATTTTATTTGTTCTATATTTCAAGTTGACTTAGATTTTCATGTGTTATATGTGTAAAAGGCATTTCTGAGGATCAGCCATGAACAGACCATCACATGTTTACCAGTTACAAGGTTTCCACCGTCTTCCATCATGTTTAAGTGCAAAAGTAACACTACAAGGCTGTACTCCCTGCATTCACAAAGAAGTTGAATTTCTAAGACTGCCAATACCACAAAGGCAGGGCTAGCATTGCCTTCCCACAGTCTTTGAAGTTAAATCCAAACCAAGAGCAGCGATATCGGCTAGAGGGCACATTTAATCAGTCATGGCAGGGCTCAAATACTGCCAAAGAGAAAGTCAGTAGGAAAAAATCAAAAAGGGCATCAAACCTACTTTCATGGGTTTAGTAACTCCAAAGCCTTTGTGCTGCGAGACATTTCCAGGACAACTTGATCCCGACTTGTGAACATTTTGTGTTGTACACTTAAAACATGGCTGCCGGAGCTCGGCGATAGAAGAATGTCATCAGGGACGGCGCCGGAGCGCTGAAAGGGGCTTGATGATCATCAGGCAATTTAAAACCAATTTAGTGTCCAATTAAGGTATCTTGTAGGCCAGAGCAACTTGTAACCAATGTAACTCAATTAGTGGACTATTATTTACATCAGTCCTAATAGAATAGGCCTAATTATAAAATCAACTGATTTTTTTTCCCTTTTCTACAGACGGATGGATCCATGAACAGCTACACTGGTGTAATGGTGTGTTAGATTAGTTCAGAATACCATGTTACAAACTATGTGACTGTATAAGGGAAAGTAACATGACAGCTCATGATGTATTGTGTTTACATGCATTGTGAAAGTGTTGTTTTGCACAGGCAATTACACAAGAATCACATGTATAACTTTAGGAGTTTCACCTTTATTACCAGTCTAATAAAAGCCTTGAAACTTTAATAATTTCTACATAATAATAGTATTTAGACGTTCATATAAACCCTAGAATGATAAATCTCCACGGTGCAAATTAAGTAAAGGAGATTTCTGTTCAACTTAAGGGAATGCACCTTTTTGGCAAACATGCTCCTTGATCAACTGATTTTTTTTTTATCAACGTCTCATTTCTGTGTCTTTTTGTCTCCAGGATCTATTTGACATTATGATAAGCTAAACTAATCTTGTGCTATCCACTAAACCTGCACAGCGTGCTACAGTTTTAGCATGCACCCTGTTACACAGAAGTCAGACTGTTACCCATCGTGACTCAGGGCAGTTCATTAGAGGTAATTTTGCCAAAAAGATGCTTTATACACCGTGTGGTCTGGTGATGTGTTCACCTCCAGAGGGCAGATACATGCAGATTGGGAGAGTTAAAAGAAGAACGTGAGATTCGTCAGGGGCTGTGATATATGATGCATTTAGAAAAGGGCATGTATGAATATATGGAAGGATAAATGTGTATGTATTATTATTATATATAATATTTTAAAATAGCAAAATAAAAAAATATAACTATACGTATAGTTTTACTGCTGGGTATGTGGTGTGTGTGTGTGTGTGTGTGTGTGTGTGTGTGTGTTCAATTCATTCTTTACTTTGACTTCTGAGATTTTGTGTAATTTCTATACACCTGTGCACCTGTGTGATTTTGCTTGTTTTTGCTTAATAACAATAATAATAACAAAGGAGAAAACAAGAAGGACTGGAATAGACCGAGCTGCTGTCTGGCTCCCGACAGCGGACTGCAGCAGTCAGCACAAACTTCTTTGGGGCTGTTGCCATGTTTTCAGCTGCTTGACTCCAAACAGTCCACCACCTCTTGAATCCCAGTGCACCTGAACCAGTTGAAAAGCTGGAGCCAGCAGCGCAATATGTAACCATTTGGCCCACAGGGCCGACAAAGACGGACACCCGTCATCGTAAAACCCTTGTTCAAAAGTCGCTCCATCGCTGTCCGAGTCAACGTGGTAACACGCCGTGGCATCATAGCAGTACTGACTTTTAAGATGTTAAAAATCAAATCTCTGGTATCTTGCATGGAGACCGTTGCGCTCTGTGATGAGATAGGGATTCAGCACAAGCTGCATGCTGCAACAACAGTACAACAGTGGCGGTTTGATGATGACGTTTGGTCCCTGCTGAGACTCTGACTCATTCTTATGCATCCTGTATGCTTTGTGTGCCGCTCGGCATCAGTTGACGGTACAGGACAGGCACAGAGATGTTTGTTTTTTTCCTTCCCCGCTCGTCTGCAAATACACTACATCTTTTATAGATGCTGCCCGCAGCTGTAGTCCTTGAGCAAACAGATATTGTCACCGTGGCGTCACACACCTGCCTCACCTTGCTTGGTGTTGGGAGTGTGCAGTACAAGGTAGTCACAGATTTTATTCACCGTGTTGTGCATTTGAAGACGGGCGGCTTTTATCTCCTCAAATGAATATCACATTCTTCAAATTCAAAAAGGATATGGGTAGGCTGGATAGACCAGAGAGAGAGAGAGGGGGAGGGAGGGGGAGAGAGAGAGAGAGAGAGAGGGAGAGAGAAAATAAACAAAACGAGACGAAAGATAAAGAAAGAATTAAAGACTGGGACAGTCTGGATGAAATGTGTTGACTCTTCACTCGGTTTATATCCAAAATGATATTTTCTATCTGTCTATATTTACCTGATTGAATTTTCACTCCCATCTGGCCATGCAAGAAACGTTTTTTAAAACATACATTTCCTGCATGTGCATACAATCATAATGCTTTCTCACACACACACACACACACACACACACACAGGTTGGCAGGTCTTTGGAGTCTAGTCTGTGTCCGTAGCTAGTTAAAAGCCTCATTGATTTTGTAATTATTTATTGGGTTATGAGGCGATGTGAGGCCTGTTTCTGAGACAGGCACCCACTGGAGCTTGACTGGCATCCAGATGGGACCGTGACATTGCTGTTGTGAGGTAGCTTTAAGCAACTGTATCCTCTATGAATGCATACGAGATACAAATAGATACAGCGAGGTACAAATCCAACCAATATGGGTTTCTGAAGGAAGCTGCTGATAGATGATGTGGTACCAATATAAATTAAAATTTGACCATTTTCATGCCAAGATTTTAGGGATTCAGTCTTTGTTCCAGAATTGTATTCTTGGCGGGGTGGAAAAGCCTCTGAAACAGCATTTAAACCATTGTGCAAAACTAAAACTCTCCATTGGAACCCACACAAATGAGATTCCCTCAGGGGTTCGCAGCTTAAAGACCTGCACCTCCTTTTTGGGATTGGAGAATCGTCCCGATTTCAGCCAGATTTCGCTCCTTCCGAGAATCAGGCCGGTCTTCAGCTGTCTGGCTAACTTCACTCGTTTCCTGTGTAAACACAACAAGTTACACTGTAAGTCTTGTGGGAAGAGAGACCTTGTGCAACAGAAAGTGTATTATTTTTGGAATGATTTAATGTGTCTATTTCACCAATCTTCCAAACAAGCCTGGCAAGTTGAGACACGTCATTCAAATGAAATATCCACCCAGCCGCAGAGCTGCAACAAGTTCTCATTTTCTCACTTTAGGATTGTGCTAATTGCCTGTGATAACCTAACATACTGTATGCTAACATGTTATGTGCACCAGAGAGAGCGGCTGGACTCACAGGCCTGATTTTGGTGCCAATCTTCTCGTCACATATGGGGTAAGGTGACTAAGGGGCCAAACGCCAACAACTCAATTTAGTCCTTTAAAGTAGGGCGACCCTGTTGAGGGACAATCTGGGACAAAGTGCTGCTAGTAATTAAAAATGAATTTACAACACACATTTAACAGTTAAACAAATAAATAAAATGTCATTGAAGGTTTTACAAGGTAGGTTTTTTATGTAGCTGTGGTCAGGGAGGAACCTCCATCATTTCAACAATAGATGACTGTCTGATATATGTCTGATATAGTATTTAATGAAAGGCCAATATCCACCCAATGTATGGGCAAACAGATATCATACCCCTACCTGCTTACTCACCATAAGTCGCTCTGGAGCATCAGGTAAAGTCCTAAAATACTGCAAAAAATAGGATCTATTCAGCCTAGTCTGGGAGAAAGCGTGGTACTAAAGGTTATACCAGCAGCAGCTCTCCCATCCTGTACATCACATTCACCAATTTGTTCATCCAGTCCTTTAATTGGGTTGCTAATGAGTAGATTAAGGCCTTTGATATAGTGGGTGGTGGTCCTGGTGAGTTTGCAGGCAGGCCAATCCGAGCAGTCGTCGACACGTCTCGGAGCTGTCGGGAACTGAAGCAGGAGCACATGGTCGGGGGGCTCCTAACTAAAGGTCCCCCTTTTTGCCACTGTAATGTGGTGAGTGAAGGCAGAGGCAATCAGCCCTGGCAGCCAGAGAAGCTTCTGTGGCCATCTCAGGCTGTGGCTTCCCACCCGTGGAGGCCCTATCCGTGACTTTGGATGCACGTGGGTCGAGCGTGAATTCCACAAGCCGGCATTAATTAAGCACAGGGAGAGAGTAAAACCTTTCTGAGCAAGACTAATGGTTGCTGAGCATGACTACCTTGACCTCATTTAGGTTATGACTTTGACCATTTTTAAGGGACTTTTTTTTTCCTGCCTCACTGATGAATTCTTGAATGAAACCTTTTCAGGAAAATGGTGCAATATTCCAATAATCCAAAAGATTGTGCAGCTCATTGTCGCTACCATCATCATCTATTTCAAGAAGAGGTACATGATTCTTGCCTCTGGTCTTTTATACCAGCAGATACGCTATATATATCTATATCTATATAGGAGTGGTACTCTGTTCAACAGCATGCTGTTGTTTTGACATGGACTAAATGTAGTGTCTTCGATGAATCCAAGGGAGCCTGGGAATGACTGTAATGATGCTTGTTTCTCCAGCTCGTCCTCTCCCGGTAGTACAACGCTGTATATTCAAGCACAACAGTGTCACAGTCATTAACCCACAGCATGGCCACTGTGCCTCTGCACCCATTACTGTGCATGCACTGAAGGGTTGCGAGAGAAATGAACTGTTCCTGTGTGAAGTATATGTAAAGCACAAACTGTGGCTCTACGGGGGCAGTGGGCATCGGCTGTTCCTGTGTCGGGCCGCGGCTGATATGCTAACAACGCTAATTGTGTCCTAATTAGACGCGAGTCAGTGAGTCGTACTTTAACACTCTACAGGGATCACTGCAGAGATAGGGGGGGGGAATGTGTCTGTCCGAACGCCTGATCGTCGATTCAGCGGGAATTTCAACATCACGACTGGGGGGAGCGATGGGGAAAGCACCAAACTGATGGCTTTGTTCGCTGCAGTCATGTTACTTAAGTACTCTATTTTCAGCGGGGCGCGGAGCTGCATCAAAAGTTAATCACACATTAATAGCAGCTCTGTGGAGATTTAGCGTTCCAAGGCGGCGTGGGGAATCGGAGCCAGTAAGCCTCAGATGAAGACGTTCTGTGGTATCGGTGTGTAAGTGTTAATGTATGGCGATATATATCACAAGGGGGGTTATGAATCAGCACAACTGCACATTGCTCGTATTGTTTCGTTGAGGTGAGCGGCCGAGCCAAACCCCGTAGTGTTTTACATCACCAACACAGTATAGGAAAGCTGAGATGGACGCAGGAGTGGAGGAGACACGGGAGAGATGGGGTCTGATGGGATTCGTTCCTACCCCACCATGTCTGGGAACATGTTATCCATATTCCCATTGCACAATACGGTTTGGATCTGTGATGGTTTGTAGTTTGGAGAGGTGTGAATCCCTCACATTTGCAATTTTCTGGCTGCTGTTATTTTGCTACTAACACTGAAAGTTTTAGTAGTAAAACTGAAAGTTATTATAGGCTGTGCTTTGATGTTGACACCCTCATTGTTCAGTTCCTTTTTTCTGTTATACTTGAAGATCATATTTGTAACAAGGAATCATTCTCTTCTTTTAGCTTTACATCCCAAAAAGGCTGTTTTTGTCTTTATTCCTCAGCCGTTTGCCTTTTCTCTTCTGTCTCAAAGTCATGGCAGCTGTTATTATTGTTTTTCCCAGCTGGGGTGAGGTGGCAGAGACAAAGGCAGATGTGTTCATGATATGTCCCTGTTTGTTTTTGAAGTGCCAGAGTCTTGCATGTGTGTGTGTGTGTGTGTGTGTGTGTGTGTGTGTGTGTTCTGCTCATATGTGCCTGTGATTGGGTGTGTTTCATCCCCCCCCATGTGTCTCTGTTTGTGGTCCACAGGTCCTCCGCTGCATTGTTCATCCGCCTCCTCCTCCCCTGTTGAGCAGCTCCCATACCCTCCCCCTTCCTTTGCAGCCAATGAGAGCCAGGGAGGGTTGCTAGGTAACTGTGCAGCTCAGCCAGCCCAGGACTCTGACTCTGAGGATGAGTTTGGCCCCAATTCATTCTTAGTTAAAACTGGCTCAGGGAACCTGTATGCTCCTGCCACTGCAACTGCTGATGGTGAGTTGGTTTTCAAAATACTGTTGCTTTCTGGAGGTTAGCCTTCCCGTGCTGGTCATGTTGTGTTATAGGTCATGCAGATGGCTATGGG
Source organism: Hoplostethus atlanticus (assembly GCA_034670405.1). Lineage (NCBI taxonomy): Eukaryota > Metazoa > Chordata > Actinopteri > Trachichthyiformes > Trachichthyidae > Hoplostethus > Hoplostethus atlanticus. The sequence continues at coordinate 5,534,682 of JAXDDX010000003.1, read as the reverse complement.
CTAGAATATGTCCCTTTTTTTTTTACTGAGCAGAGTAGAAACTTTGAGCCAATATGTAGCCCCGGGAAATGTACAGTGTTCTGAAGCACGGCCTGCATGGGAGATGGGAGGTTTTGGTTCAGCAGGAGATGTTTGTCACAGATATTCCTTCAGTTTCAACGTGTGCTAGTGGGAGTAACCTACTTGAATCCCTCAGAAACAACAGACCTCATACAGAACATCCTCCTATAGATAAAATAAATAGTCACTTCATACCAGGTGTAACGTACTCGCTGCTTTTACATCATGTGGCGATGCTAGCACTGACTTATTTGAAGTTATATCAAGAATGATATAACTTTGGATTTTGTTAACAACCCGAAGTTGGTGGCTCACTTCGCTCACTGCTTATTCATGAAGGTGATGGATTCTGAAAATAGAGCTCCTTGAGTCGAGGATTAGATTTGGATGTTCCCAATGTGATGTCTCGTTAATAAATGTCAGCTATTGAAATATTCAGTGTCTGCTGTTGTTGACTTAACACTCAGCCGGATTCACAAAATTACTTATTGTTTTATTTGGGCACTGGTGAATTATGTGGCTGAGAATATAGTTTGGCTGACCTGTGGGGTTTAATTGTCTAGGTGAGGTAACATGGCATTAGAGTTGTTTCTATTGCCGTAGATACATGAACAGATTTTTCTGTGGAGTTGCTGGGATGACACATTTGTTAAAAAAAGCACACACACACCATCACGCTGCACAGCACACTGGTATGAAAAATGCATGGACTCAAGGTGATTTCAACTTCCTGAAGGTAACTTGAGGAAGCAATATTCATGGTTACAAAATATAATACTGGGAAGTGTCGCAGGTTATATATTCTTGTTTACATGATAATATAATATGTTGTGATTCAAACTTGTGATTCATGTCACATATCTCCCATACGCAAGGAGCATGCTGCACAAGTTATTTTTTGATATTTGAATGTGGATGCCTTTCAACTAGAAGCGCCGCTTTCTGCTCCCACTGGCGCAGCAAACACAAAACAAAATAAAATGGTCTAAATAATTGATCAGGCTTACAAGTTAACTACCCAAAGGGTGGAATTACATCAAACTCCAAAGTGCCCCGGCTGCCTGCTCAGAAAGCCTGGAGAATGACTTATTAATCCCATTGCAAATCTCTCTCCTAATACCACAGTAGCAAAATGCTGGTCACCCAGCAGTGACATGGCTGTGCTTAAGGGGACAGGGGTGGGGTGGTGGGGGTGGGGGGGGGGGCTGGTGGCCTTTACTGCAGCAGATTTGTCTTGTAACAATGGCACCGATTTGCATAGGTACAGCTTTTAGGTTGGCCTGGGGCTGTCAGTGAGGGGTAGGTGAGGGGTAGGAGGGGATCGAGGGGGAACCTCCCCTGGCCCTAGCTGCCTCAGTCGTCCTGAGGCTCTGTGAGATTCCTTTAAATTTGCAGTGTAGCATGTGGCTCTTACCAGGGGGGGCAAAGCCGTTTCTCAGATTCATACCTAGTAACATAATACCAGTAGTCTTCAGAGTGATGCTCTCCTCCACCCTGAGGACGTTTCACCTCATTGTGGTTGCATGTAAACAAGCAGTAAATTATCCAAATTGCTCTTTTTTGAGTTCCTGCTTTACCATTTTTCATTGTTTGATCATGGACAGACTTCGGCATTAAGGAGCCAATTACAATAAGAAAGAGAGCCTCAGATGTTTGTTCACTTAAACCACCTAATGAGCCGTGTGAGTTTGGGCCATGCCTTTTTCTCGTGCATCTCCTGCATCACATCCAAACGACTCAACGTTGGAATCCTGCCGATTTTGTTTATCCAAATCTGCATATCTTGCATTTTTGGTTCAAATTAATTTTGCTCTTCCGCTCCAGCGAGCAGAACAATGAACTCCCACCGGCTTTTCTCTCGAAGCAGCTACTTGACTTTAATGAAAAAGTGACTTCTCCCAGTTGAAGCAGTTCCCTTGGTAAAATAATGACCATTTGCATGGCTTAGCTAGGATATTGTGTTTTTAGTATTTGCTTTGATCAGTTTTGTGTATACATTTTCACTAAGGCAATCATGGCCTTCTGTTATGGCCTTCTGTTCCTGACGGCGCTTTATATAGTATGTGATTACCTTTCAACTCCCCAAAGCTACTGAGGCACAAAGTATACGTAACTAGATAACTACATCAACCCAGGCAGGTTTCACCATCTCAGGAAATGAAATGACTTGCATTAAAACATGTTGAGAGTGTAGTGACACGGCTCCCCTCAGCTGCATAATCCTCGGCTTCCCCAAATGACAAAATGGAAAGAGGGAAATAAGGTGTGGTGTAGATCTGGGCTGCACAGAGCAGAGATATAGAAGCACAGCTACACTGCCTGACACAATGAAATCAAACATCGCGAATTGTCTGAAATGTGTGACAAATGAACGGTGATGTTTCCTGTGTTGTGTCGATGCCGGGGCTCTGGTTGGAAGAAGGTGTCTGGTTGAATTCAGCATGCGTCTCAGGTTCTTCGGTGGGAATTACATGCGCACAAAAGCTAATTCAAAAGTCGCCACGGTAAAAATGACTGGAATGTCAAATCAGATCTCTTTGACACAGGTCACTGTAGAAAAATTCAGATTCAGAGTTGACACGGAACAGGGAAATATTTACTTTTTTTACGATCAGCAAACAACCACAGAAAAAACGATGTATGCCTAAAATAATTGCCTCATCGTGTATCTGTTGCACTGGAAAACAGGTGGCTTTTTATCACTGCAGATTACATTTGCTCAAGGTCATCTTCGAGCCCACGTACAGGACTCGAAAATGTTCTGGCGGATTTTGAACGAGCAAACGCTCTCAGCGGCTCACATTAGGAGCCTCCGAGGCGGCAGTGTTTATTTTTTGCAGGTTTTTTTTTGTTTTTGTTTTGAAGAATACCGAGCCAGGACTTCTGTTAAGGCTGACGAGTCCGCTCGCAATAAGCCCGCAGCCCTTTTGTGCAGCATGTGTCTCACCGCGGCCCCTGGCTTTCTCCGAGGGCCTTCTTCCCGGGGAGGCTGCCAGTGGGAGCCCGCTACCACGCTGAGCCTCGAGATCTGAGACACTGCAATCTCCTTGTATTAGCATCACTTAATGCAGAACAGCATGGGGTCGGGCCAGTGTTGGCTTTCAATGCATTAGGCTCCCTGGTGAAAGGGGCCAGCACAACACCTCCTCACAGCTGACCAAGCAGGAATGCTGAGCCGGGGCGGAAGGCTTGGGGACACGGCTGTCTGGCTGAGAATTCAAATAAGTCTTCATTTGAACTGCTTAATCATCTCCGTGTCAGCAAGGACGGAGCAAATGTGGTTAAAAGAGGTCATCTCGGAAAGTAATTTAGCGGCCGACACCGTGAGGAATGAAGCTATCCGAGGCTAAATAATAATTTAATGAGCAGCACATGGCGCTCACACGCCACGCCCCTGTTTTCTCTGCAGATCTGACATTCACTTGCAATTTTGAGTTGACGTGTGAAAAGGACTTTTGCTCTTGATGTTGATGTTGAGTTATCTAGATGAACTGGAGCCAAAAGACGATTTGTCCAGTTCCATCCAACTTGCTGTTTATCAACGCACGGAGAGCGTGGATAATGCATTCAGCATAGCGACACATCATCTCTTCATAGAGATAAATGGAGATGCATTACTTCCATACCATGATAATTGGCAGACCATCTGTGTCCTCTAACCAAATCTTCATCCCCCCCTTGATAGATATACAGTAGAGTAACATACAGAACAGAGCTTGGATAACCACTTGGCTTTTCTTGCTAAGGCAGTTCAAAGATTAACAGGAAATCCATTTGATCTCAGAAAGGGAGAGGAGCATGTGCCAGGACTGCTCCTAATGGATTGGGTTGCTTGTATGCGGGATAACCCTCAGGTTGGAAAAGAAAATATTACATTTTTTTGCAAGTGCTAGATTCAGGATAGGTTTTGCACCATGTTCTTCTTTGGCACTTGCATGGAATACAATTCTTTTCAGTTTCAAACCTCGTTTTGTCTCCTCAGTTAGAGACGGTGGCGGTGTGTCATGCACCTCATACAACAGCAGTTTCTTCTCCTCCAGTTAGTAATGAAGCTGATCTTTAATTTGTTTGCAATGCAGAAGGTCTTTCTTTCCCCCTATTCCCACGGAGAGAGCCAGTGGAGGGCCGAGTGTTATCCCCACCATGTGTTGTTTGTGGTACCTGTTACCTCTCAAATGAGCCCGGGGAAGACAGCTCGTATTCCCGCATGGCTCTTCCCTTCAGACTTTTCTAATGGTCTAGGAAACAGCAGCGCCAGCTGAGAGAGCTAGCTTCAGGGAGTCAGGATAGAGTACAGCTTCACTGCCTCCATGACAAATTCTGTTTGTATTTTTATAGACAAATGCTACTCAGCTGGAAATTTTGCTCCTATGATTAGCCATAGGGGTTGTAGCAGTGAGCAAGATTTAATGATTTATCTGGCTGCTGGAAAGCTTTTGATTAATTCTGTATTGAATGGCTCACACGTCAGTGCTTTGATCGGGTGCCTGGGACATGTCATATCACTTTATTTCGTCAGGTGTGACCATCGGTGCTGTGGATTTTATCCACTGTCCTCATTCAGAAATAGACCCTCTGCCTGGACACTGCACAGAGTGGAGATTACCTATAGGGCCCACTTGTAAACAGATACGGCAAGGCTACAGAAAGTCGCTGTGTGGGATTTGCTGTTTGCACGCTTCAATTGTAGTATGGCATCATGACGGACAGTTTAAAGCTGAAAGTCAGTGTTAAAATGCCATCTTGTAAAAAATGTAGTGTGAGAAACAAGAAATGGGTCTCGTCAGTAACTGATCTCTAAACTGACTCTCTGTATCCCTCTGGTGCAAGACAAGTTGTTTTCTTGTTTTCTTGTTGCTCAGCTCAGCTAGTTGTTGTTCCAGATCAGTCATATTTAAAGGTGTAATATGGAACTGTCGTGCAAAATCATTAACGTACTGCAATTGGTAATGGCTGCACTGTGGCTGTATTAACAAGGCTGTGGGCCACGTAGACCAGTGCACACCTGTTGTAATGACTAGTGTAGCAGTCCTTCAGATGTATTTGCTCAATTATGATTCAATACAACCTCCTAAAGAAACCAGATGGGCTGGTTGATCTGCACATATGATACATTAAAGAAAGACACTTCTCCTTGAAACAAGCTGCTTGGTTGCATGTGCAGATGTATCCACATACGTATATGCACCCATACGTTTAGGCTTGAAACATAGGAAATGTGTGTGTGTGTGTGTATCTACAATATTTTAGATGTATTATTGTACGTGAAAGTCTGGACAATTTACAATGAATTGTAATCTTGTACTGCAGCTATCTGAAACCAGAGTTGGACAATTGTCTCCTAGCAATTATAACATCTTAGCATTACATGAACGTTGCCGTTATCTCCCGGGCGTGGGGTGGGGTCCCAGCTAATGAAGTGGATTTGCCTTAATTACTTCTCTAGAAATAGTGTCAGAAGGGCTTAACCAGTGCATACATCTGTTAGGAAGAAAAATGAAAAAACCCACATTCCCAGACTGAATGGATATCTTTAGGCCTCTATTTTGAATACCATGTGAAAGTTTGGCTATTGTAGAAAAGTCCCCTTTCTATGTCTCTCTGATAACAAATGAATCTCCCTTTCTTGCCAATTCCGTTGTGCAAAGCAGGTCAATAGAAAACCATTTATTTTTCCTGTCCTTTGGATAGTGGTGAATAATTGTTGCTGAATCACCACATCTGTTAGGGTGGTGTTGCCCTGCTCTTTGTCTCATGGGCTGTCTTGTTTTTTTTGTTTTTTTTGTCTTTCTGCTCATCTCCACAAAAATAAAACCGGCTACTTACCTGGCTCTTGAAGTGCTATCGGTTGGACAAGGGCAAGCGTATAGTCTGTGGATGCAGTCAAGTAGTGAATTTAAATCACGATGCAGCGATTTCCTCCTGCATGCTTTCCCTTTATAGAGATGTATTTTACTCTGCAGAATATTTTCTACTGGTATGTTTCACAATAGTGATTGCTCTCATGCAAAAGTAAGTAAGCAAGTTTCTGTGAAGGCTATCTGCAGTGCATTGGAAGGGCAGTAAAAGTACAAAAGCATTCGTAATACGTCACCAGTAGGGTTATTGACACATCCAATATATAACAATACACAATAACAACATAATAACAATACAGCTCTGGAAAAAATTAAGAGACCACTCCAATTTTTTCTTAAATCAGCATCTCTACATGTATGGCAGCCGTTCCATTCCAGGCACAACTCATGTCAGTAGTTTATAGAATAAAACAAAAATGTTCATTTTACTCAAACACATACCGATAAATAGTAAAACTAGAGAAGCTGATAATTTGGACTGGTCTCTTCCGTTTTTTCCAGAGCTGTATACACAACATATTATAATGAATTTGTGTAGTGATGTGTAATACCAGCTGATAATATGACTCAACACTGAACACATTTTAACTTCAAATATACTTCAAATTGTACAATACTGTAGATTCATTGGGGAACTTGTATTGTATCGATTGTATTTTTAGCTTTAGGATGTAATAATTATACTTTTTACATTTTAGATCAGGCAAAAGTCTTTGAAGCATAGTAAAATAGTCAAATGCTAATGGTAGAAAATATTTTCTGCTGAAGTTAAGATCTGTTAATATAGATGCACGAGTCATCCCCGTGTGATTCACTGGGCAAAAAAACACCAAACAAAACAAATTGTTATATGTATTGCGTTATAAAATGTTACAAGCTGCACAGTGAGTAAACCTGTATATCACTTCACTTTTAGCTTATAATAACACTAAATCACTAACGCATTAGAAATATAGTCCTGAAAATGTTTCTAATTGCCCTAGGAAGTAAATGACTTGTTTACTGAGCAGCTAATCCATTGCAGCACTGTGATGCATTTTGTCCTTGTGATGTATTTCTCCAACTATGTATATGCTGTCCCTCTGTGTAATTAGCATCACCTTGTTAATGGCTTTAGGGATAAGGTACATTACTGAGCAGGAGGGAGGTCATCAACAACTGGCTGGTTTTACCTCGCACAGTCTATTTTTCATCGGGACTAGGAAAGGTAGAGCTAATTATGAGGGCAGCATTGTGCGGAAGTGTCTTCGTATGGACCCATCTGTCATTGCAACAGCAAAATGATATCAAAATGAATAGGAATAAAGAGGAGTTTTGTCAGTGGCTCATCTTATAATGGATGGCTGTAGAATATGTGCACCATGTGCCTGTGAGACGGGGTCAGGATTGAGTCTGAAGGTGAAAATTAGCCTTTTTTGTTAATGGCTAACGAAATGAGCTGAAGCGCCGTACCGGTGAGTATGTGGAAAATCGCAGAGGTTCGTGTGAAGCACATACCTGCTAAAAGGCTTACAGGAAGATTGGCGGATTAAATGCTGCACACTTGATTGTAGTCACTTGTTTTTCCTTTGCCACTTCCACCATCCCCCATGAACACAACAGGCTCTCTTTCCACTGTCACATGAAATCTGAAATCTGCTGTTAAACCGACGTCGTATTAGCCCTGTCCCGTAATGGTTCAAGCCCCAGAGGTTAATGCTACTTCTTTGTTCTCACCTGTACCTGAACAGTTTGTTTACCAGGCTATCTTGATGGACACGTGTTGATATTGCAAGGAACTTTAAGTCCCTGACCAAAAAAAAAATCCGAAATGGCTCTGAGCTTCTTGACTGGCCCAAGTGGGTATTGCTTTAATGAAGGAGCTGATGATACAAAATAAGCCTTTGGCATGTCTATATTTCACTCCCTCTGCTGTAAATTGGCAATTTAGTGTTGTGGATATCTGTGAAATAAAGGAGGCTTGCTGTTATAAAGAAAAGCCACTCTTTCACTCTGTGTAAAGCTGGGAGTTCATTGATTGATGAATGGCTTAGCAGACGTGGAAATAAATGGATACAGAGTGCACAAAGACATCAGTCCTTTATCTTGTGAAGTGCAGGGAGTATCAAACCGTGCATATAAGACCACTGGGTACAATCTGATCTTGTAGACCTCATATCTAAAAATCCTGTGATGCAAAGTGACAACACAGCTGGTAAAAAAAAAAAAAAAAAGAATTATTTGGCCGCTGAAGACAGAATAGCACTTGACCACTGGAATGAATTCCTAAGAGGTTGACAGCAGCAAATCTCGGCATAATGACAGATTGTCACCAAACGAGATAGCTAATGTTAGTGAGAATATAGTGCCGTGGATAGAAGGGCCGGTTGCCGGTTCCAATCTTCTAGTTGGGGAAAGTAAATGAGAAACACTCTTGAGCAAGGCACTCAAACCCAATTGGTCCAATGGGGTTGCCCAGTGGCTAATAGTAGAAGGAAAGATAGATATTTTATTGATCCCCAGGGGCTAAATTCTGTAAAGAACTCAAACTCCTGCCCTTTTGGGAATTGATCCCCGATCACCTGCATGACAGGCGGGGATACTAACCACTATACTAATGAGGAAAGACGTGAGTGGTTGCACTGGGCAGCAGGGTGCAGGGTAAAACGGGGTGCTGCTGAAAAATGAGCATGCATGCTCAGACTTCTCTGGCTAAATAAATGTTAAAACAAATCTGTCAGTCTCACAAACAGGCCAGCGCCAAGCTCTCTTTACACAAGGACTAGTGTCTGGTCTAAGTAAACTCTCACAGCTCTCTACGGGAGGCAGAGAACACACTCTGGTAGAGACCAGTTGGGAGAAGCAATGAGCAGAAACGGGGAGGGTTTTGTTCAGCATGGATCATGTAGGTGCTCTGCAGCTCTTCAATGAACAGACTCTTTGGTTCGGTGCTACTCTGTGTGCTGCTGGTGAAGCCATAGTTCACCAATCAGGATAGTGAGGCAGAGGAAGTAAAATAACACCATGGAGGATTGACTGAGCAATGGCTTTATCTGAACCTGGCAGCAGACACACACACACACACACACACACACACACACACACATACATACATACATACATAACCACACACACACACATACCCACAAACCTTTTGGTGTGTGCACCCTCTTGGGACCTACAGTACTTCTGAAACTCTGTGTTATTGAACAAACTGTGAACGTGGGTGTGTTTGATGGTGCTTCCAGAGGTATCCATTATTCTCACAGGATTTAAAAGTGACTCAAAACGAACATGAAATGAGTGGAATCGTTCTTAGAAAAGTTCTCTAAACTGTTGGTTTTTTTCCCCCCCTCTCTCCTCTCTCGCTTTCAGACGGGGTGTTTCAAAACCACTCTCGGCTGCGGACGCCTCCTTTACCGCTCTCCCACTCCCACTCGCCAAATCATCAGCACCATGCTGCTTCCATTAACTCCCTAAACAGGGCCAACTACACGCCACGGAGCAACCCAAGTCCCGCGCCCACAGACAGCTCCGCTCCTCCTGAGGGTCCTGGCAGCGGTCAGGACTCCGGCAGTGCACAGGACAACTGGCTGCTCAACAGCAACATCCCCCTGGAAACGAGGTACTGCGCCACTTTGCCTCCCCGATGACGTATAGCGATGCTGGCATCTGTTAGGCTGAGCTTGAGCTGGTGCCATTGAATGCAGCTTTCCATGCTGTCTGCTCCATTTTAATTTACCGTAGCCGCTAACTAGGAGCAAAGCAATAAAATGGGGAATATTCTGCTAGGGGCAAAAGGCCTACGTTTGTTATGAACATGATTTTTGTGGCAAACAAGAGGAAAGTACTGTTTTTTCGGTTCTGGTGCGAGGTTAGCAATCCTAACAGTGCAAACACTATTGAATTTCACTGGTAGTGTAATTATAATCACGTTGAGTATGAAACAGCTCTTGTGAAATTACATTCGGGGCTCCTGTGAGCAGGCCGCATGTCTCCTCCACTTCAGCCCCGAGTTTTATTTATTTCATATCAATCAGTATTTAATTCTCTAGCACATTTCTCAATAGGAGGCCCTCGTGTGAAGTAGATCTGTCAAGTGTTATTGTAACAGAGGGAATGTCTGTTGATATTTCTTTGCTGGTCTTCATGCAAGGCACTGTGAAATCCAGAATCATCTCACATCTCTTAATGATCCCATTACTTTACTGGCAGTAGAAAAACATGATGTGGACAAATTGCCCGCTGAGCAGTTTCATATCAATAATCATAGCTTTGATTTTGATGGAAGCCGCACGGGTAGAAAAAGGCTAGTCTCTTAATTTTGAGGGTTTAATTATTAACGTCTATTTAAAGTAATTTCATTAACAACTTTAAATCAACGCTATCAGTTAAAATTAGTCGCCACCGATGAAAGTGTTGTTGACAGGAGAATAGCTAACTTAATTTGGCAGAGCTAAACAACCAGCCGTGAACAGAATTACTGTCTCTTCCTCCGGTTTTTTTGTGAGACGGTTCAGTCAACAGGAAAATGAGCACTAATTTCGGTGGGTAGAAGGACAGTTAGTGAGCGTAATGAATGATTAAATGTCATACAGCTCCAGAGTTAATCCCACACAGGTATTCCCGGTGGAGCACGGGAAACAGATGGCGAGGAGAGTGGATTTGCAACAGGCAAAGAGTACCGCTGAAACCACACGTGTACTGTAAATCTCCTACTGCCAGACAAAAAGATCAGTTATTAGAATTCCACTGATAAAAATTGAAACCATTACTAATATCCACAAGGGCCCTGAAACGTTGAATGTCACTTTTACTTTTGCTAATAGCATTATAATGGCCCTCTCTCCACACTTTTGTGATGCTGAACGGCCCTGATACATTCTGCAGCGGTGGGTCTTATCCCGGTTCGCCCATTGGAGGGATGCCAAAAGTCGGTTGTCTCTCTCCAGCTTCACCGTTTCCTTTAGAGTTTCTGCCAGGCGTCTCTCTCTCTTCATTAAAAGTTGCATTCTTCCCCTCGACAGCACAAGCTTGCGAGACAATAAACAGACTTTGCTACGGGCCTGGGGGGGGCAGGGACCAAAAACAAGGCTTTTCTCTTGTACCTCTGAACGTGTTCAGCCTGCCCATTGCATGAGGACAGTTCATTTCTCCATTGCATTGCTGCAGTCTTCCCTTATGGAACGGAGCTCTCATTGGGGGGGGGAGGAGTGCATTATGGGAGAAATGAGACGTGTGCTATCTAGAAACAGCAGAGCGAACTGCAGATGTGTTTGTTTTCTATGGATTGTTGCAACCGATGAAGCAAGAAAACCCCAAAACTGTACTTAAGGTTGCTGTCCAATGGCAGAATTAGTGGCAATGAAATGTATAACTGACAATAAAATTCAAATCTGAAAAACTTGTTAGAAACCTTAAGGTTGTTATTTGTAAGTGATGCATTGTTTTCTTCCAATCACAACCTTAAAGGAGCCAGAATACTCTAATGTTTATCAGAGAAGAGCAAGACGCTTGCAGAGAAGGGCAGGGCTCGTACAAAACAAGGTATGGCAGTGCCCAAAGAGAGAGATAGATGTTATTTGTCTCACACCTTTTGTAGACGTAGTTCCATAAGGGCCTTGATTTCTTTGTCCTGTGATGTTCCTCCTTTGACCTCCATTCATCAGTTGTTGTTACTGTTGCTTTGTGATCACATACTGTTTTGGCATTTTCTGTGTTTCTTTGCACGCGACATCTCACACTAGCCTCATATCCATCTTTCCACCTGTGTGTAGAAACATAGCAAAGCAGACTTTCCTAGAGAGTTTACAGGACAACCTCATTGAGATGGACATTCTGGCATCCGCACGCCGCGATGCCGCGTACAACGACGGGTATGTTGCATGTTTGCTACGTGGCTCACGCTATACTGTTAGAATCTGCTTTGCCATGAACACATCGTGATGTCTGCCCTGTTTTTCCATCAAGCGTCCTCTGTGTAGAGATGCTGTCGATCATCAGTCTCATGCATTGCAAAGAATATGCTCTATATCTGTGCCTACCCTATTTAATACAACTAACAAGTCGCATCGTGTCGTATTCCTTTTGATAAAGGTGGCCATTTTACGAATCACTGTTACCGTGTCGCTTCCTTTGGCGACATGTCAGAGATTTGTCCCGATTTTATAAATAAAGAATGGTTTCAGTGACTTCCCACATCGTACATTGAAATGTGACATTCAATCACATTCATGTCACTGTCACTCCGGAGCTTCCTGTAAACGTGTCGGTAAAAGAGCCGTGACAACAGTGCCGCCGCCGCTGACTCTCTGATGGGCTGATCATGAGGCACTTGGGCATGCAGCTCTACACATGTTTTCTTCAAGGGCGAATACATCTACTCACCCCCATACCTCAACTATACACATACATATATACAGTATATATATATATGTATGTGTGTATGTATGTGTGTCTCCTCTGAATAGCTCTGTTGCAGTGAATCACTATTCACCACACTGGCATGAAATAACGAGGGCCCACAGTGGTCACTAGTCCTGTAAATTAGATTTGATATTGATTCACAATGTCAATTGGACAAAACCAGTATGCCATCGTATTCTCACTAACCCAAGAGGAAAAAGCGTGACTATGGTAACAGTATTGAATGCGCTTGGAGACAGAGTTACTTAGCAATAGAAGGGGCTGCACTCCAAGACACAGTGCTATATGATGATGACAGACATCCCGAGTTGTTTTCATTGAGGCTGTTTCATGGGAAGAATGTCTTCCTCTCCAGGCACTTCCTGTTCAAACCGGGTGGAACGTCACCAATGTATTGCACGACATCGCCTGGATACCCTTTGACCTCCAGCACGGTCTACTCGCCTCCGCCGCGCCCTCTGCCTCGCAACACCTTCTCCCGACCCGCCTTCAGTCTGAAGAAACCCTATAAGCACTGCAACTGGAAATGCGCCGCTCTCAGTGCCATCCTCATCTCAGTAACGCTGCTGTTCCTGTTGGCCTACTTCATCGGTGAGTCACCTCTGTTATTCTCACACACCAGGACGGGCCACCTCCGCCTGACCACCCCCCCTACCCCCTTTACTGCAGACACAGTCCATGCTCCATTGTGTTTCTGTTAATATCCATTTTAATAGAGGGGAATCCACACTCTGTGCCATATATGAATATAGTTATATAGGGACCCGTAGATTGAGTCTTCTCATACACCTCCGTAATAACATTATCATTCATAGATTGGGTTGACTGAGTCTGCAGAGACGGGCCAGCCGGTTTCTTGCTCTTGCGATTAGGTCAGATAGCGAAAGAATTAAAAAGATGGAGCACATCAGCCGTCACACAGGAGAATACCTGCACATTTAGAAAATGTATCAAGACATCCTATTTGAGTCATGGTCCCCTGACCAGCATAACCACATCCCAGACGGTTATGGACTAGCAGCTCTGATATCTCAGTTATGCTATTAATCTATTAGCGCTTTCCGACCAGCGCCAATCCCTGAAGAAATTATATTAATATCTGGCAATCTATGTGTGTGAACCATATACATATTGGATATAAATTCAATGTGATATAAAGTCAAGTCAAGGAAAGACTCAAAACGAAACCAGTACTGTGTCAGGAAACTTTAAAAAAATAAATTAAAAGTATGTCTGCTGGCATTTGGGCTTTTTCATGTAGAGCACCACATCTGTCTGCCTATGAGAGGTAGTTGGAAACAGTCTTTTTAAATCCAGACTTCCCAGAGATCACTTGTAAATCAAACAGTGCGTAGTATCGTTATATCAATCAGCAACAGAGAGTCGCAAAACTGACATTTATTCATATGAAAATATTGCAGATTATCACTTTTTAAACAAAGACATACAAAAGAGATGATAGTGTCGCAGTAACCATGCAGCACATCAACTACAGCAGCAACAGTGTGGTCAGGTGGAGAATGATGGGAGCGAGGATTGTGGGTAAGAGGAAGGTTTGAGTTATTGATGACACAAGGCATGAGCAATGAATGAGTGACATGGTTTATGAAGCAGTGAGGGAAGAGGAGAGAAGTCTGGCTGTCATCTCTCATAGACAGGTAGACTACATCCAAAGATGAAAACGCCCGAATGCCAGCAGCACTCTTTTTGAGACAGAAGTACTTTCTCATACATTGTTAGTAAAATAAATGCAGGAGATGATGCAAAGTTCCATCTCATATATTTTACCGTATCATTGACACTTGATCGGCTGACAACCTGTCTAATATATAAATGGTTATACTGTTAAATTCAGTCTCAAGAAGAAAGAAAAGGATGGTGAGAACATTGCAGCTCCATTTGTATGAAGTCGTTGAGTCATGGTCTTCATCAGGGAGACAAATGGACTCTCCATCCAAGACATTTGTTATAAATAAGCATTATGGCGTAACAATCGCGTTACTATTTCTCCCTGAGGCTAAACGGACTAAAATCTGATCACTCTTATTTTTTCGTCACCAGAATCATTTAAATCACTTCATTTGAACGGTGCTGGTTTAAATACAATGAGAACCAGCTGCTCGTGTTCGTGATCTATGCGAGAGAATGATACAGCACATTTAAAGCCAATGAGGGTGGGAGGCGACGAGTCCTGGTCTGGCTTGTTTTGGCATCCACCGTGCGGTTTGGCTGTAGATGTAGTCTAGATACATGACTACTGTTTGTGACCTGGCAAAGAGCCAGAGAGCCCCATCAGCCTGATAGTGCTTAATCACCCTGTGTAATTACACCCCGCAAAACTCAGACCATCTCTCGGTGCACCGCAAGTAAACATGCTGGAGACCGAACCTCACCCTAAGATCGGAATTTCCAATCAAGAATGAGCGCCATATTTAATTAAATGCTGATGAGAAAATATATTTAATTTCAAGTGCAATTAATTATTGAGGCCTGTAATTGGAAACTCTGGGTGAGATGTCTAATGAACCCAATTACGCCTCATGACAGATGTTTTTACTTGCAGCATGACTTTATTCGGCGCCGCTTTTCTAAACCGGCACATTCTGAAGTGCAGAAAGGTTGGGGGGTTTAAGATGGCACTATTTTCTCTGTGGTCGCTCACTCATTTGCACATTTGTTATATGTTCGCCATTTTAAGGTCATCAGTATCCTCCTGTGTTCACTTCCATTCACACTGGGTATCCAGCCAAGGACAAAGAGGTTGGGCCCCAGAAAAAACAATTCACTGCATGAGCATCCAACCCAGAAAAGGCTCCACTGCAACACAGATTTTAGAGCACCTTTGTTTCTGCCTCTCAGTGCCTCAGAGTGGCATTGCTTTGTTTGATGTTTTTCTTTGGTTATTCCGGTGTGATATTTGCAGTATTTAGTTTTGTCAATACTGACGTGACGCCAAATGAAAAAAGTGCCCAACAGATTTATTTCTGTTCTTAAGGTGTGTTATTTGTGCCACTGGGTGACAGATCATCAGGCTGTGCTATTAGAGAACTGATTGAGCTTTTACAGGTAGTTCAAAGCAAATTAAAAATGGTTCAGTGCTTTTCATCTATATGCTTTCAGAAACTATTCTTTGTGTTTGTTTTTATCTCTAAAAAAAAAATTCGAAACTGAGCGGATATTAGGAGAAATATAGCCCTGATGCATCACACACTCACCCAAAACACAAAAATGAAAAGTGCAAAAGTTCATCTTTATTGCGGAACACACTAAAAATGAAACCTTACACTACATTTGCAATACCAATCTTATACATTTGAAATCCCAACACTGAACCCAGTCAGTTCTGCATTATGATTCATTAATACAGCATGCAAGTGCTCAGTGCTAGAAAACAGTTATAGCTGTTTCACTGAAATGTTTGCTAGAATTGAAGTTCTCTGGTGGTTTACACCGTGGACCGCCAGCGTAAGAGAAGTGCAAAAGCAATTAGGTGAAAAATGAGCAACTGATGACTGCCACATTCAACAGTCATTCATTGAAGTGTCTAAAAAAGATTAATTAGCCATATGGATACTAATGTGCACAGCCCACTCACTGACAGATGAGTGAGGGTACATTTTTCACACCGATGCATACTGTATTCCTTAATGGAAGTACCTCATGGTAGTTTCTCTTTTTAGATATTCCACAACATCCGATAATTTTGACCAGTACGACTAGAAAAAAAGTTATCTTCATCATAGCTTCCCTTGATGTGTATACTAGTTGGAAAGTGATGTTGAGATCAGAGGATAGGAGCACAGGAAAGCTGGCAGCTCATCCACAGCATTGGGCGCAGCCTTCCTCAGATTGGCTGAGGAGTCTTCTGCTACAGTACTTCTGTCCCTAATTGGCACATGGCGTGACCCAACTTCCTGCCAAGAGATAAGCGAAAGGAGGGCACAACATGTGCTCAGGACAAAATGGGCAATGCTACCAAGTGCAGTACTCTTGACATGTCAGTGGCATTGCTGGAACACAGATACAGCTTGCCTGTGCTAGTGGCCCTCTCATTAGAAGCACCTTGTTATTCCTCCAACCTGGTTTTATTGTGTAGCCAGGCGTCTGCGTGTTGGAGCGCTGTATCTCTGCAAAGTTTCAGAAGCTAGCAAAACAATTTTCAGGAGGCTCTTCGCTGGCCCAGGTCCAACGCTCTGCATATCATAGATACCAAGGAGGCGCTGGAGTAAATCTTTAAGGCTGGGGGGGTGGGGGGCTCTCCAACTCATTTTCTATTAGGGGCCATGGGGATGGTTGGGATGAAGAACACGGCCCACAAAGAAGTGATTACTTGGACACTTGGAACGACTCGCTGCCTGGTGCCTTTGATGCGATTATTCTGCCAGCAACATAAACCGACTCGGTTTCTGTTCCTCCAGTCAGTGTTGAGCTACAAATCAAAAGGAATGTCTCTTCTGGAGCCTGCAAAATGACAAACCAAGCCATCTGTCTCTGCACTGGTTGTGTCCCCCCTCTGACACAGTCAATTCCACGGGCAACGGGAAGACGGGGGACAGATGGGGGGTTTTGTTTGAATTTATTTCGCCTTCTGAGATGTTTGCATTACATTTTAGCCCTCTAATAACCACACTGTTGCACAGAAACCATCACGCTAATAGAATGCCCTGTGAAAAGAAAATGTACTCTTTGCATGTGTTGTGCACATCCAATATTTTAGAAAGCCTTGTCATACTATTAGAGGGCTCTGAATGGAGGAACCAGGCAGGGTGATGCTCTCTGATATGTCCATATTTGATGGAAGAGTTTCCATTGGGAGAAACGTGATTTCTTCCATTCATCACAAACCATATCTCGGTTTGATCTGTAGCTTGTCAGATTCATTTGATGGTTTCAGCCAATTTGAAGTTAATAGCTGAACCTGGGCTAAGCAAACCCCCTCTTATTCTTGGGGGATCACTGATGGTGGTGAAGCAGGGAGAATTGATATCGTATTCACAGCTCGATGAAGCAATTTAGTGTCTTCATTTTGGTTTTTGATTATCGTTAAGAGCTTTCTAAAGTGTTTCCACAAAGACTGTGCCGTTGGTAAACACCGGGCGCATCAACATATTTGAAGTGGCTCAGTATTCACTGGTAACAGTAATAATAGTAATAACTTTGAGGCATTTATTGCTTTAGTTTGGTTCTTTCAAAGATGCAACTACAGGAAAGTTGTATGGGTGAAAGGAGGTGGCTTTTGATATCACATAGCCAGAAGTTACTCATTCTTGGAAAGCCAAACAAAATGAATTGAATTTATATATATATATATATATACCAAAACTGCACTCATGTTACTTCTAAAAGACTGATCAGACAGTAAGGGAAATCAAAACATATTTCACTGCCACACTATATATGAGTTCTCCTAATTCAATTCAAATTCAGTTCTTGTTTTCACCAAAGACATCATTTTAGAGTGCTAACCAGAAAAGTCATTCTGTCTGTGAGGTTGTTTGAGCAGTCACTGAAAGGCTTATTGCTAACTTGAAGTAGTTTGCGTTCGTTTTGAGAGGGGGAATGAAAATGAAAACATACTCAAAGAAAAAAACAGTTAGAGGAATAGAGGAAATCTAAGTCCCAGCTTCAGTCTTTTAAACCTGCCCTGATAATTTCACACTTTATAATTGAATTGCTTGGTTATTTATTTGAGGAGCTTAGGAGAATCAACAAACCAATAAAATAGCTATATTGCGTTTCTGGGCTTTTTCTGCTGAGTCTTGACTTCCAAGGTGGCTTTTGCCTTGCTAAGCTCGTCTTGTCCATTCTCTTATTGGTGATCTGTCATGGTCAGCCCCTCCTCCTCTGTCCTGCGCTCCATTGCCATTGTTCCAAAGGACATTCCTTTTGTCGACCTTGTAAACCATCAGTGTGTTTTCTCCATGGTGTTCACATTCAAACACTCCTGGTGTCTCCCTGCTGACCCGGTTGTTTCCTTGTGTCCCTCCAGCTTTGCAGGGGAATTAGTAAGGTAATGGGGTGCTGTGGGGATGGTCCATGCCTATGTCGGTGTGGTGAACCAGATGTTGTCCCATGGGGTCAGGATCGCATTTACCTCCTGATCTTACGACTCAGCAGAAAATGCCATTAACCATTAAACCCTTGTATTGTTGTGTATCCTTAGGATTTACTTCCTTTTTTGCCACCTCACAGCTGTCACACTAAGAAAACATTCAGTAAACCTTCTAACAACAATGCATTGTGGAGTTCCTCAGGGCTTTTGGGTGAACACTTAATTCATATTGTCTTAGATAGTATGCATTGTAAATTCAGCTTCACGTGAACAAATCCTGAGATTGTCTTATGTTGTTGTCCTGCTGCAGCCATGCACCTTTTTGGATTAAACTGGCACCTGCAGCCCATGCAGAGACAGATGTACCAGCTGTCAGAAGACAATACCAGCGGCCTACCTTTTCCTACTGACCTGAGTTTGCCACCACTAGGCAACACAGGCTTGGCGATACCTGACCGCAGGGGAAAAGAGGACAGTAAGTAACATTTTTTATTTCAGTAAAGAATAAAATGACGTTTTTTCATATGAATCTGTATTATACCCTAACTACTTCTGCAGGACGATTTGAATGACTTTCCATTGGTTCTTTCTGTTGGCACCCATACCAGGAAAAAAAGTTTTTCAAATCTTCCAAGTTTACAGATGGCATTTTAGAGCTCCAGCAAGTCCATTATTATTTTGTCATCCAGTTTTTACATTGTGCTCCGTGGTCTCCGTGGTACGCCAACAGATCTGCATTGTAATCCTATGAAAGTTGCTGTAAGTGGGAAAGTGTTATTTGTTCCTGGAGGGAGAAAATGGGACAGCTTTAGGGACTGGGTATCCAGGGGTTGGAGGGGGATTAGCCACTCTGTCCCCCCTCAGAGCGGATGTGATCCTTTCATCTCCTAGCCTGGGCTGCCTTTCCTGGCAGCCAAAGAAAGCATGTGCTCACCCCCACGGTACCAACTGCTCGACTTGAGGAAAGTTTGCTCTCTTCCATTCTCGAACAAATGGGCCCAGATTTAACTCAGCGATTTGCCACCGGCAGACTACAATAGGTGGAAGATCAGGTCATTACCATATAGATGAATCCAAGAGTTGTCTTTTTCATTTACCAGATGGCAGAAAGTGTGTTTAGCTAACAACAAGCACGGCTACAGCCCGAGCTTAAGCCCTGCATGACAGCTGTTGCTGAAAGGAAATCAATAGCCATAGCTTTCTAAATAAGTCTCGTTCTGCGGCGCTGTCGCCAGAAACACTGATGGTCAATCCGACGTTTTATCGAGGTGATGCAGATGTGTACAGTGCCGAAGTCCAACATAGTTCTGTCTTTGTCGGTCTTGCCTCATGTTTACCGTGAGAATTTACGTCAGAAGAGCTCGTAATAGTTTGGTTTGCAGTCAACAGCCATTTATTTAACCACAAGGCCCATTATCATCAGCTTATGATTTATTTAAACAGGCTGATGAGCACGCCATTAATGTGCTGCATAAATACACACAGCCCAACATGTGGAGAGTGAGTCTGTGTGTCGTGGCATTATGTAAAGCTCAGATCTGGGAGACGGGGAGCATGTCCTGTCTCCTCTGATGAAACCCATTGCCACTGATGCACTTTTGGAGGAGACTGCCATCTGCCATGCCACGTGTAACCTAACACGGTGTCTGCCATCTAATCCTGGGGGTTCTGTTGTATAGACGTCTGCTTTGGTAGACGTCACTGTTGAAATTGGCGCTTCTACATGGGCAAGCAGATGTTGCCATTTCCACTGAGTCCAACTTAAAGTGCAGTATGGAGCATATGGACATTTTGCGGTGGTGGATGTGCTAGTACCCCTAGTACCTGTGTGGGTGGGCTCACACATCTCTCCATTACAAGCACGCAGAGAGTGTAATTAAATATTTTTACTTTATTCTTTTTCCTCCAATTACTGTAATTAAGTACAGTTTTTTAAGTACTTCTGTTTTAATACCACTTCCTCACCATATGTCCTCCTTTTTAAATCACATTTAGAGAACCTGCCGTAAGTAGTTACTCTGAGGAAACGTGATCAGGTCATAAAAAATGATGAACTGTATGTCTTTATATCTACCTCATCAATGTGAGCATGCTTAGACCACCAGTCCCTTTAGCTGAACCATAGGAGGCCAATGCTTTGAAGGTATTAAAATACTAAGTCATCATTTTGAGCATTTTTTCATTGTCAGTTAAGAGCATTCAAGAGCAAACACGCAAGTATTTTTACTTCAGTAGAATTTGGAATTTGTACTTTGCCCTCCACTGGATTTAGGACGAGTGGAGCTAGCTATGGTCAGAGGGGTTGTTTATTTTTTTCTGGCTGTCAGTGATGTGATTGAATGTCTGTGATATGGTCAGACTATCAAGCTTCAGTAGACTGACTCCCTCTGCCCTCCACATGCAGGATTAATGGTGTGATCTCTTTGACCGATATACTTTGTGTGCAATGCAGGCAAATTGGACAGCTTGTTCCCAGATGACAGCTTCATAGACATGGGGGAGATTGACGTGGGCCGCAAGGTCGCCCAGCAGATTCCTCCCGGTATCTTCTGGAGGTCCCAGGTCTTCATTGATCATCCCATGTACCTGAAGTTCAACGTGTCCCTGAGCAAAGACGCCTTAGTGGGAATCTATGGGAGGAGAGGCCTACCTCCGTCTCACACACAGGTAGGAGATGTTTGAAAGTCACTGATGCTCACTTCTAATGTTGGCAATAACAAATCATTTATCTATCAATGTGTTGTTTAGACATCTTGCTAAACAGTAGAGGAAACTCTAAATGTGATGCTACGTGACAAGTTTTCAAACATGTCTGAATAGTGTACAAATTCAGTATAAATTGGGATATTGTTTAAAAAATGTATCTATGTCGGAGCTTACCGTGAATACAAACTATTTCATAAATCTCCCCATTGTATTACGAATCGCTTTCTTTGTTGCTCAGCAGGATTTATGGCAAATTCCTTTGAGGTTGCTTCTTAGAGGTTCAGTATCATCAAGGAATACCCACAAGATGCATGGCTCAGGGGCCAAGAGGGAGATTTTTCTTCACACTAATTTCCCATCTATGTGCAGCACAGAATCAGATATATCATGTTATTAATCATATCTGGCTGTGTGTGGACATGGTCTGCAGACTTTAGATTCCTGCTGTAAATGTAACCGCGGTTCAGCAAATTGTTCAAAGCGTAAAGTTTTGTGTTCGCGCCGTTTGTATTAATGTCCAGTGTGATTTATTTTTCAATCAAAAGATTACATTTGTCTCTTTCCCCCTATTTTTTTTTACTCCAAAGCAAATAATCCACCGCAGAGTTTTTAGCTGTGACTGATTACACACAGAGTGGCAGATGAGTCGAGATTCCCTGCCTCATGTAGATGAAAATGAAAAGCTGTCTCATCGGTATTCATTGAGTCAGTACTGATACCAGGCAAATCGGTGCAGATGTTATTTGGTAAACACTAACTTTTAATATTTTTTTTTCCCCCTAGCTTCCTTTTTTCACTTTAATAGTTTGAAACGAGGCTTTCATACATGATATTTATACTACGAAGCGATCACAACTCATGCAGCCGCGATGTGCCAAGACTTACTCCGGCTCCTCTGGAATGATGAGTTATTCATGCAGACCAAATGATGCTCCGCTATAAAAGAGGCCTGAAAGCACTCAAGTCTCATGTGTCACTCTAATGGCGTGTCTGCGGTCCATCCATCGGTCTAGCTCTCTTTCTGTCTTGTCTGTCTCTCTCCAGTTTGACTTTGTGGAGTTGATGGATGGGCGGAGGCTGCTGGCCCAGGGTATCCACGGTCTGGAGGGGCCTGTGGCTATGCAGCGCAGCCTGGTACCTGTCACCACCCACGACACAGGCTTCATCCAGTACATGGACTCTGGCATCTGGCACCTGGCCATCTACAACGACGGGAAAGAAACCGAAACCGTCTCCTTCCTCACCACCGCCATAGGTGAGTGCCCTGGGCATGACCCGCCGCTGAAAACCTGTAATAGCAATCCACATAATCCCTATAATACCAACCGGCAGCGATCCACAGCAAACAGCCCAGACTCCGGGCATGAGTCAGAGAGGGTTTTTGTCAGATTTCAATAGCCAAGGAAAGTGCAGGTTAATCAAGGTGAAGTTGAATATTACAAAATCAGGACATCGGTGCTATCCCGCCATGCCCCCGAGTGGGGCATTGAGAGATCATAATACACTCATTAGCCTGAGACTCTTCTGAGCGAATTAGGGGTCTGGCTTCTGGGAACCATTTGCATACAATTCAAAGTATGATTGTACCCTCCTGCTAGCGCCATTCCTGATCATGATTTGGTCCAATTTCCATCTACTTTCCATATATCACAGTGGGGATGATATTCGTCTCCTTTGACTCGCTCTGTGTGGCACACGGCTCTGCTTCAGACATACGTCCTTCTTTTTGGAGGTGATTTTCGTTTTGTACGCTCCTCTTTGTTCTCCCCAAAGCACCTTTGATTAGCACTGCTGTATCAAGCAAGGTGTGAGAGGGCCCGAGGTGTCGACTTTCACAGGGATGGCAGCTGGGAGCTGTTCTCACATGCTCTTTAATTAAAAGCTCCTGGGCCAGAGTCCATCTGTGACAGGGGCTGTGCCAGGCAGCAGATCGATGGGAAGCTGTCTTCGACACCAATGCAACACGGACTGGAGACAGGCAAGAAATGCACTATGTCCCCCCTGCTGTGCCAACAACAGCTGTAATTCAATACTTAATATATGATATGACATGAGAAAGGCGAGTCGGGGCAGCATGTTTACTCTTGCTTACTTCTTCTTGACTGGGTGTGCATGGAGGCCTCCCGTGGGTTTGCATCGGAGAAAACTGAACTAGATGGAGTATTCTGCACCAGGGATGGGGATGGGGTGGGGCACAGTTAGTCAGCGCTAGGATTCTGCCTCTGTTCATTTGTATCGGAGCTGATCTGCTCAGAGGAGCACGGAGGGAGGCAGAGGAGCCCTTTCTAAAATGGGTCGCCGGTTAAGTGCCCTTCAGCAGAAATTGAATCTCGCCAACTGCCTGAATTGTATTGAGCCATGGAGGAATGGAGTTGACCTTCAAATAGCACAGCCAAGGTATAGAAATATATGTGAACAATATCCATTTAGAACAGGCGCTCAGAGAGCCACAACCAGTGGTGTTTATAGGAGGATAACAATAAAATGATTTTAGTGTCTCTGACGGCGTCGGTAAAATAAAAACAGGAAAACAAATGTCTCGTTTTACCATCAATGAGGCGTCTTGTACTCTTCGTGTGTATTTAATGAAAGGTTTGTTCATTCCACATTGCCACGCCGTTATTCCTCTGGGGGAATGGCGCATCCCTTCTCTCTTTAATCTGGGCTGCTCCTCATTACTTGGCTGTGGCTCTATGGCAAATGTGAAACGTGTCCTACTGAATGTTCTGTACCACAACCCTCTGGAGCATGCAGCCATTTGTCCCCGCTGCCGGGTGCCAGACATGCCTCATCCACAGACACAGCCTCCTGTACAAGGGGAGCAAGGCGAAAGAAAAGCAGAGACCCGGAGCCAATGTCTTACTCTGTACGCGGCCGCCCATCACTGAAAGATGTTGAGCATCCTATGAGAGCGTGGCAAAGGCGCTGATTAAACCTGCCTACTGCACACCACTCTGTCCTCGCTGACTGGAGAGACTCACACAATAGTTAGCTCCCCTGATATGAAGGGTAATGAATTTCAATGAAGCTCTGCTTGAATCCATGATTTATGCGTTGGCCTATGTCGAGTGTGTCGGCTAAGAGATATTCATGGCCTTCCCCTCCACGCTCTCAGAGGAAACACATGGTAAGCGCGTAGTCTGCTAAACTGCGTCAGCATCTGGAATGAGAGCGCTGCAGTTCAGGATTAGTCAATGAAACGTATTGGATTTGTTGTTCGCCGTAGAAAAAAAAGGAAATGCACAACAGATAACCTAAATCTTAGCCACATTAGTGTAGGAAAATCCTCTCTGATCACAGGGCAGCTTAGTGTGCAGAGGGATTGCAGTAAAAGGTGCATCCAGGGTCTGTTGTCCCCTTATACATGAGCTGCAAAATTCAGAGTCATTCCTTCATAATTGTACTTCTGGGATTAATTTCAGACGGCAACAACCCCCCCGCCCAACACCGCACTTCAGTCTCCTACCCTCCACACACACACACACACACACACACACACACATACACACACACACTGCTGGCTTCTTTAGCTTTGAGCAAAATGCCCAGGCCTTCCACTGAAGTGAGATATTCTTGTTGGAAGCCATCAAAAAACCCGATTGCCTCTACCGTGCCGGAGGACAGTCTCCCCTGCATCCCTTCACTAACCCAACATGGCAAAGGCAAGACTGCAGCCCAGAAATACATCAGCAGCATCACTCTGCTCATCCCCTGCCCCTTTCTTTTTCCACTCGGTCTGTCTCTTTCTCTTCCTCTCACTCCTTCTCTCCCCCGATCCTCTCTCTTTCTCTGTCTCTTTGCTCACTCTCTTGCATTGCATCCTCAGTGATGATTGACTCTCCAGAGTAAAAGGAAGCTGAATCCGTGGCTCAAATTTCTAGCCCTTCGTGTAGCACAATAGCTTCTTTGTTCTGTAAGTTTTGCCTCAGAGCCTCTGCTGCCCGAAGGCAATGGACAAGACTGAATATTTTTCAGCACCATTTCAGGTTTAATTCAGTGAGCATCATGTTTCAGATTCCTTCTGCTGTGAAGAGCCTGGGATATCTCTGGTCAGCCTTGTTTCACATAAAAACAATGTTTGATGGAACATGGTAGTAGGAGTAATATTTAATTTATTTGATTTGATGAGATTGATCGACCAGGGAAATGATGGAGAATGTACTGTAGTGAGTGTTGGCATTGCAGAAAAACACTGAAAAAAGTCTCAAAATACCATCATTTTGTCTCGAAACAAAGAATGGTAGTAAAGCCTCGAAATTAAATGTAAACTAGTGCAATATGTACGTAAATGGTGTGATGCTAAATGTGATTTAAAACACCAAACAAGTTCCTGACACTCCCACAAATGTGTTTTAGAAATGTGTTTTAATGTTTGCATCTGAGAATACTAAAACACTAAACAAGTTTTTTTCTGCAAGTTTTTTTTTTAATCTGTTACACTGTTTGCAAACATGTTTTACAAGTCACTTTTTTGCTGCAACAAAACACGTCATTGTGTTAAAACATTTTACAATGCCTGTTTATGTTTTGGTACGGTTTGAGGAGTCTATAAATATCAGTGCCTTTAGGGGCATAATGCTTTTCAGGTCAGGAGCAGATCTGGTTCACTGGTCAAATCAGTAACCATTTGACTCTAATGTTTGACTTTACTAGTATTTTGTGTTTCATCATGGCTTCTTTTTAAAGACAGAAAGGCACTGATATACATAGAAGTTGGGCAGTTGTTTGCTGAGAGCATCAAAAGGCACATCAAACCACAGCAGCAACCATTGACCTATTTCAAGACAAAAGGATATCATGCATGTTGAAATGATGGTGTTTTTGTCCACAAGTACGTTGCCAAGAAAGGGGAAGGAAATTATCAAAATCCCCAAATTCACTGTAATATATGGCTGCAAACTGCTGATAACATGACTGAAGAACAGAACACAAGAGAACAAAATATAACACTGGGACATTACCCATGGTGGTGGTGGTGAAATGCAGGTGCCATTTCTGCTGATGCTTTAAATCTCCCACTTGCAAGTGCGCCATAAAAGCATCAAGTTAAATTCGTCCAATGACGTCACCAGTGCATCCGGGCCTCAACAGAATGCATTTGCTTTGTGACTCTTGGTAGAAAACCCACGTCGGCGCTCGTTTGGTCTTTCGGTGAACCCTCCCATTGGGTTGAAAAACATTAGTAACACTCAAAAAATGTTTTGCAGCGAAATTAAAATGTTGACAGAACTGGAGCCTGCGCTTGTCAGTGTCATTAGGACGATAATCAACACAGAAAACGAGTGGGAGGAAAATTGTTTTCCAAAATCCATTACTCAGAAAAGCTTGTGATTGCTCTCTTCCAGATTCTATTGACGACTGTCCCAGTAACTGCTTTGGGAATGGGGATTGTGTGGCTGGAACATGTCACTGCTTTTTAGGATTCAGAGGACCTGACTGTGGGCGAGGTGAGTCACTCCCTCTGCCACCATTTCTGTCTTTATCGCTCTCCGTCATCCACACACATAAAAGCACAATATAATTATAGAAGGTTTGAGGGTGCTGACATGCGAACACAATAAATTCATGGCGTGAACACAATGTAATCTGCAGCTTTAAATTACTTTTAATTGCATACTGTATATCTTTATATCTGTACATCTTCATATAATTTTCACTCTTTATTTTCACATCTGTTGCTCTCTAAATCCAGCGTTGTGTTAAGCATAAAAGAAGGTAACTCTTACATAATTGCACAGAAAAGGTTTGTGTTCAGTTTACCTTTTGTTTTCATTATTGGAACCAAGGCTGTATTCTATTCCAATTTGAAATAACATAGAGGAAAAACAACCTACGGCAATGTGTTATAATTGAATAGTCTCTTTTGGCCTCACCTTCACACCCATTCATTCATATGCTGGTATTATATTATATTATATTTTTTTATACACTTCATTCAATTTAAATTTGGCCATACGTTTCAACAGTCCTGCCACATCTAGTAGATATCGGGACAATGTTTGCTGTTTGGTTTAGTTAAAACCTGGCTCACGTCTGAGGACAGATAAAGTCCATTCCAAAAATGCATTGGACGCCAAACTGCAGCAGGTTGTGTCGCACACACCACACCAGTGAGGAGACTTGTTAGCATTTTGGTCAGAATCCCATTGTCCGATTGAGGCTTCAGCACACACACACCACACCGTGACGCTATGGTTAGAGGGGCCCATTCAAATGGATGTATGCTGTCTGCTCTTTTCAAAGCCGCCTGTCCGGTGCTGTGCAGCGGGAATGGTCAATACCTTAAAGGTCGCTGCATGTGTCACAGCGGCTGGAAGGGATCAGAGTGTGACGTTCCCACCAACCAGTGCATCGACATTACATGCAGCAACCATGGGACCTGCATCGTGGGAACCTGTATCTGCAACCCCGGCTACAAGGGGGAAAACTGTGAAGAAGGTGAAGTTATCATCATGTACTCTGAAAGCCAAAATTACTACATAACGTGGCTCTCCATAAAATACATGTTGACATCCTAACCTACATCACTATGTTTGAAGTTGTTTGATTTTTACAGAGAACAGAATGAAAACTGTTTATTATATGGTATGGCTTATTTAATAGGAATTAAAAGAATCAAGAATAAACAAGACAGAACAACTCACAGCATTTATCCTATATTATTATTTCCTTCTATACACACTTCTATGGCATTATGTTCATCAAAACAATCCATTTATTGTCTGAAATTCAGTGACAAAGTCTGATGTTAATCCATTAACAGCTCCCCATTTGCAATGTTGGATAAGGCCTGAGCAGATAAGATTGAAGGAGCCATTGTGTTTGTCAACTCTTGAAGGCTCTCATTTCAAGATGAAAAATGGACCCTGGGAGTTTGATAAATGGGGGTGTGTGACATCTATAGGCCCCCCATTCTATTTTGGGTGGAGTGCTAGCCATAAGGAGTGGAGGGGAATGTGGACGAGGGCCCTTTAACATTTTTACCTTTCTTCTGTGCGACCTTCAGCCACAATGATTAATTGCCAGGAGAGAGGTTCTTGTCAGTTAGCCTCTGATCTTTGTGCCTTGCGCTCAAACCATCTGCTAAGAGGCGAGAGATCCTGTTTGTCTTGCTATAACGGCCCTTATACCCATTTATGTCATGGTAAAGGGGAGCTGCCATGGCGCGGCCTGCTGCTCTCGGTGGCCAGACATCGCTCCTGCCTGGGCGCCCATTTGCCATCTGTGTGTACCGCGCTTAGATATTGTATTGAGAAGAAAGAACGGTAATTATTGTTTTGGGGGATGTCGTCGCGGTCCCGGAGCTCCTGTCTCATTTAACAACATGTCATGGGATCCTGTAGAAGCAGACATTAATTTTATATCTGCATCTAAAAATGAAGCAAAATATAGACTCAATAGAATGGCAACGCTCCCTTAGTCACAGTGATCTTGTAACCGGCTGTAAACAGGAGTATAGCATGATCTTCTACTTAGGACGTCTAGCTGTTTCCCCCAGGCTTTCCCTCACTACACCCCACTTTCTCTTTTACATTCTGTCATGGGTTTTTGGTTAGTCCGGCTTTGAACTGCACGGCACGGCTTTCGATTTAGGGAAAACATGCTCGCGTTGCGGCGTCCTTCCTCTTTGGGGGGAATTTCTAATAATGAGAGGATGGGAAAGTGCCAGCAGGAGCGTGGGCTGTACCTACGAGCTGGTGCAGTCGGCCCTGCTGTGAAAGTATCCATTTAATTTGCTTGTTTGTAAATCACGTCTCTTAGAGGCAGTGGGCCTCCATGTCAGCTTTTTCCTGTCTGCTCTGTATGGGTGTACATGTGCTAATCCATTTCCGACTGCAGTGGACCTTAGACCCACTGTGGAGGCGTTGTTGTACTCGGGCTCAAATAGAGACGCCAGGTTGCTCCGGCGGGGGAGCCATGCCTCTGAAAGGGGGAAACAGCAGGTGACTGTTTGCCTGATGCTCTCTCTTTGAAACCTTTTTAGTGGACTGCCTGGATCCGACGTGCTCTGGCCGAGGGGTATGTGTCCGGGGAGAGTGCCACTGTTTCGTGGGCTGGGGGGGTTCAGGATGCGAGAGCCCCAGGGCCTCCTGCATGGACCAGTGCTCTGGACACGGAGCTTTCCTGGCAGACGCTGGAACCTGCAGCTGTGATCCCAACTGGACCGGCCACGACTGCTCCACAGGTGAGTGCTTTGTTCAGATGAGAGTAAACATTTGTGGATTTCACAGACCAGTGCTGTTCAAGCATTACCAAGTAGCAGAAAGGCAAGTCATAGACAGAAAATGGTTTTCATAGTGGATTTTGAAGACCACTGGGGTTCCTTATATAGGAAGTCACTGATAGATGATATTTTGTGCCAATATCTATCAATACCAAAACATTACAAGTATTCAGTGTTTTCCCCTGAATTTTATTCTTGTCAGGGCCTCTGAAACCAGCCTATTACAGGGGATGCTGTGTTTTATCAGGGTCGGCTCTATATTTTTGGGGGGCCCTAAGCAAGATTTTGGTTGGGGGACCCCTCCCAGAAATCACACCCCTTTAGGGCTTAAATACATTGTATTGTGGCACAGCCAGATGGTTCTAGTTTATGTAATGCCTAAAGGGTTTTGAAATTGGTCTCCACTTTAACCAATGAAGGGCCCCAGAATTGTAATTTGGAAATGTTGTGCTCTCATGATTTGCGGTATGTGGCAGAAAAAAAACTCTGAGAATGGCACTCAGAGAGCGATGCAATGCACTAGAGCATATGCCGAACTGTAAATCCTCCCTTCAGTCCTGAGTGTTTAGGAGAATACCAAGTAGACTGAGGACACTCATAACATATAGTCTGAGTTTGGGCGACTGTGTATACTGTTTTCTGTTGCTATTGGAACAAGAGGTGTTTAAAGGTGAAGTATTATACAAGGGAGGAAATGTGAATGATGTCATGTTTTGCACTGATAAGTGAGCATAACCTCCCCTTAGCCATGCTACCCTGAAACTCACTCTAAACCCATTCTAATGAAATTATTTGAGGCTGGTTAGCAGCTCCTTAAGACAGGGTGACCCACCATACCTATTCAATGGAAGGGGAGTTCATTTACAAAAAACGTAATTGAACAATTAAATGAATAAATAAAATGTGCTATGGTCAGGGAGGAACCTCCATCATATCGGTGGTGGATGACGATATATCGGTCTAACTCTATACCAGTCCCCAGCCAAATTAGATTAGATTCAACTTTATTGTCATTGCATGTCAAGTGCTGAGACAACGAAATGCAGTTTGGCATCTAACCAGAAGTGCAAATAGCAGTAAAGTGCAGAGTATGTACATATGTATAGTGGTAATATAAATATTAAATAAACAGTAAGGGATAGATATGAATATGTTAAAATATATACAGTATGGACAATAATGAAAATATGAACAGTGAAATGAATACTCTAGATATGTACAGTATAAATAATAATGATAGTAAAAACTGGGTACAAAACATATGGTGCAAGGTATGCATAGTGCAAAAAATATAATAATAATATAATAATAAATAATAATCTATTTGGTATAAAGACGTTTAACACCTGCCTGTAGTTAAACATTCCCACATTATGTGAAGATGTAACGTTCCTCACTATACCTTTCGATGTTCTCAACTATAGCTTCACTCCTCATTATTATCAATAAACAGACTCTTTTGTCCAGGCCGTGTGATAACATTGACTACTCTGTCAAATACCCAGTTTGCTTTTTTAATACAGAATTTATCTTGCTGCTTGATTCACCATAGCTTAGGTAATTGCCAGGCTCCTCGCAGAAATAAACATTTGTGATTATGTTCAAAGAAAACGCCTCACATAAAAGCCCCAATTACTCACATCAATGATCAGTCGGAGGTCCACAGCTAGCAAACAAAGCCCGGCTGATTTTGCGCCGAATTTATTTCCTTCACGAATTGCTTCGTCCTAAATCTCAACATTGTTAGCTGGCAGCCACAGAAAAGAAGGAAACTAGCATAGCGGGGATCTTGTCAGAGGCATGATCTAATGCAAGTTAATACTCTTGCTCAAGTTCTGGCTTTTTCTCACATTGACACAAGGCTCACAGCTGATGATAGCTTTTTCTGCTCCGTTCCCATTGTGTTCACTTTGTCCATAGGGAATGTTCTCCCTGGGTAGTCGAGACGAGACTGAGCATAAGATACAGTTCTACAGCTGGAGGATGAAAACACACTGCACGATACGCATTCAGCTTTGATACTAGCTTACCTGCTCACATTTACCAAAGCGGGAAAAACCTAACCAAACTCACTGGTAGATTGTTAAAGTGTTAAAGTATGGGTACCTACAGTTCTGGCCAAGATTATTGCACCCACTCTTCAATTGCAACCCGCTCCAGTTCTTCAATGTTTGAACGCTTGCCATTCCAGAACAGTCCAACTTTTTCTCTTGAACCATTCCTGGGTGCTTTTGGATGTGTGTTTTGGGTCATTGTCCTGCTGGAGGGCCCATGACCTTCAATTGACACCCAGTTTTCTCACACTGGGTAGCACATTTCGCTCCAAAATGCCTTGGTAATCTTCCGATTTCATGATGCCCTTAATACATCCAAGACGTCCTGTACCCGAGGCAGCAAAGCAGCCCCACAGCATTATAGCACCTCCAGTGTATTTAACTTTAGGTACGGTTTTCTTTTCTCTAAAAGGTACGGGCTGAAACCATTAACCCAGACATCTCCAGGTCAGCCTTGAGATCTTTGGATGTCATGTGAGGTGTTTTCTCAATGGCTCGCAACCTTCCATGACATCTGAGGTCAATTTTCCTCTAACCACCAAGTCCTGGGAGATTCTTAACAATTGCATGAGCAGCAAACTTCCTAATAACATTGCAAACTGTGGAAACAGGAACACCAAGGTTTTGTAGAGATGGCCTTATAGCCTTGTGAACACTTGGGTGATAATAGTTTTTGTGACATTCTCAGACTGCTCTTTTTCTCTTCACCGTTTTCACTGACGGCCAGGGAAGCAGTACAGACTGTTTTATCACTTTAAAAAGGATAATGGGTTTATTTATTACCATTTATACCATACCGCTCACCTGCAACCTGTCACAGGTGAGTTGAATTACACTGCAAATGAGAATCTATTTCCTCAAACAAAATTGATGTGAAATGTTCTAAAGGCTGCCAATAATCACTTGGCCATGGCCACCTTACAATTTTGAAACTATAAAAGCTTTTTTTATTCTTATTGTTATAAATCGATAGATGAAAATATTGTACATCAACTGCATAAAATACAAGGGTGGCAATAATCCTGGCCAGAACTGTAACAAGGTGGATCTCTTCCCATGTAAACACCATGTTCCCGCTGTCAATGGAAGCCCATAAAAGGTCAAAAGGTCACAATGTCACAGATTGGCGTATACATGTGAAAATATGAGATTGCATTTGTCAAAGGCGTTTATTTCTCATGGTTCTGCATTGGCTCTGATTGATCAGAGCTCTGATACATCACTTATCAGCTCTATCTATGCAGACACAGTTCCACCTCCTCTGCTTTCCTTTAGACAGCATCATTTGTATTCATCCGAAATATTTCTGAACTGAAGTTATTAGTCAAACAGTCCCTGGGATCCATGAATTCCTTTATATTCCAAGCAGACGCACTGACCTATTAGGTAATCTCAGGGATTTTGAGGGAAATGGGCAGTTAGTCTGAGTTTGCCTCGCATAGAAGGATCTCTATAAATGATGATGAGTTGGCTTTTTATCCTCCTTCATCCTGTTCATTGTAGAGCTTCCTGTGGTCTAATACGACACACGAGGAGAGGAAAAAGATGGAGCGCTTTCAATATATATTTTTTTTCATTTCAATGTAATGTAATTTTAAGTCATTTTCCGAGGTGGTTTTGCCACAGTATGACCTGTGTGCACAGTTGGTAGTAATGCTGTAACTAGCCATAAAACAATGCCTTAGGTTTTATGTGCTCTTATATGTGTGTTTTTCTGCCATTTCTGCCATTATCCCACCCGGAGGAAAGTTTGTTTACACGGTCCTTTAGTGCAAATGGTGAGGGCCACCATGGGGATGGGAGTATTTCTCACTGTGGGCTCCTCTAGCCACTCATAATGAGGGTTTTTCCTGTGGGCTGTAATTGCATCTTTATCACATTAAAGGTTTCTGCTATGTTCCCAGTGAACGGTCGTCTCCCAGTCCGTTTCAGAGTGCATTTCCTGCGACCACTTCTGGCTCCAACAATAACACTAGCCGTGAAAGTCACATGTAAAATTAGCAGCGTTTGGCATTAGCACAATTTAACAGAACATTGTGCTGTAATTAGCGAAGGGGAGCGATGTTTTTTAAAAGGTTTTAAAATGTCATGTCTTTTATTTATCTCCTGAGAAATAGCGGAGATCTCAATTTTGCATCATTTTGTGATCACCTTCATCTGAAATGTTTCTCCTAAAACCCCCTGAGGAGCAACGAGGAGAAAACAGAGAGAGGAAGGATTGTTATTAAGGATTTCCTTTTTTGCCTTTTTTTTGATAGTTAGCAGCAGAGAGAGACAGGAAAGATCAGGTGAGAGAGGAGGGATGACCTGTGACAAACATGTGACACATATAATGACAATAAGCTCCTACTATATGGCTGTTAGCCCGATGGCTTCAATAGGAAAATGCAACAGTATTGAGTTTTCAGTGAGATCTTTCTCTAATCTCATGGTTTCATATTCAGGAGAGTTAAATAAGACTTATTTGGGAATTTGAGAAATAAGAGAAAATGCCTTTAGTCTCATCTTAGTGTTAAAAAGAGCTAATTTGTGTCTAGGAGAGATAAAATATGAGATCTATTCTTGGATTTGTCTTTCCGATGGGTTATGGTTGGGACTGAAAAGACCACTCAATTTAATTTGTAGCAGTGGCAAAATAGACACTGCAAAGACAGTAATTGACTTATTAAAAGACTTTACCTCCACTTTGGTCCCCCGTGGTCTTATTTGAATTGGCTTTGTTAATAAGCCAGGAATACATGACTATTGTTCGTTGCTACCCACGATGCTAAGCCTCTTTCATAGCACAATGGTTAATAAAGAGGTTACCCTTTCAATGAGATTCATAAGTAATCTGTCAGTGTTTAATTTCTCTCAGCTCTCCTCTCTTGTCATGCTCTCCCTCGAGTTCACGAGACTAGGGTAACGTCCCGGGCGCTCTATCACAGACTGTCAGGGAGGTCTTTCAGCTGCCACACAATAGCGCCAGACAAGCTTTACCGTGGCTCTCACATGTCTCTTACTCTCCTCGCTATGACTGTAGCACCTCCTTCCTCTCAGTGTAACAGGAGAGTGGACAGCATATCAACATCTTACACCCTCGATCATTTTGTTGAGAATCACCTCCTCTGCTGTACCCTATAGTGTGTGGTAGATGAAATAAACTAAAAGATGGTAGATGTATTTTCCTCTACACCTTTGGGAGGCCGATATTTACAGAGTTCACACCTCATTACAGTTGAAGCCAGCCAGTCTTTAATTAAAGCTGACGTGCTGTAGACGTCCTATAGAACGTTCCAGTTGGGATTCGTTCCCTCCTCCATGCCCCCCATCCCTCCACGGGCACAAAGAGGTGAATTTACAAAGGGAGGAAGAGGCAAGGAAGAAGAATAAGTCTGCTAAGGCCTCCACAATCCATGTCTTTTCTTTGTAATGGACTTATTAGATTTGTATTGTCAAAAGGGATTGCCCCTTATGAGGTGCAGGAATTTCTTTTCAGCCGCCATCAGACAAGGTAGTGGAGCGTGGCCGCCTTTCCCTGACAATAACTCCTGGATTTGTCTTTTCTTCACCCTTGTTGCCTTGTCCCGTCACCGCCTCTTCTTCCCTGTCCATCCCTACTTCCACCCCCTCCCATTCTGTATGTGTCCCCCCCTCCCCTCCTTCTCTTTCTGTGTCCCTGTCTCCCACAGAGATTTGTGCAGCGGACTGTGGTGGCCATGGCATTTGTGTGTCGGGCACCTGCCGCTGCGACGACGGCTGGATGGGCACCGGGTGTGACCAGAGGGCGTGTCACCCTCGCTGCAACGAGCATGGCACTTGCAAGGACGGCAAATGTGAATGCAGCCCGGGATGGAATGGAGAACACTGCACTATTGGTAGGATGGGGAGAGGTTAGGGTGTGAGTGTGTGTGTGTGTGTGTGTGTGTGTGTGTGTGTGTGTGTGTGTGTGTTGGGAGGGGGTTGGACAAAGGCATGGACTGTCTTTCTGCCTGCGTATGTGTGAAGAGCTGCGTGCGAGGGTAAGAGTCCAGTTGCAGAAGAAAAGGGAAAAGCATGCTTAATTGAATTTGTGCAACTCGGTAAAGCATGAACAGGTTTACTCAAGGATCTGAGGCTTGCCTTCATGCATTTTAATGTGGGAATGTGCTAAGGTGTCCTTTCATTTTACTCATCCTTTCCTCATCCCTTTTCTTTGCTCCCTCGCCATTTACTGTTGATTTCAAATGCTGACATGTGAGAGGTCAACCTCTCAAATTATTTTAGGTATTTTAGGTAAATAAAGTTTTTCTATAAAGGTTTACTAAGCTGAGTTTTCAAGACCTTGCCTGAATGTCAAGGGCTGCCTTGAAAACCTGGGCTTCACCTTAACTCAGATACAGCATAGTGTGTGTTTTGGTTGAATAGCCAGACAGACAGTAGCTGTATGTGTTAGAGGCTGTACATGGAAATCAAGCAGCTCTAGTGCAGTCTGGATGCCAGTAGTGCTGTCAGCTCTTTTTAAATTTAAATTTTCTTTGTGGCAGAGTAGTAAGACATAGCAAGAGCTGACTAAA
Organism: Hoplostethus atlanticus; assembly: GCA_034670405.1. Taxonomy (NCBI): domain Eukaryota; kingdom Metazoa; phylum Chordata; class Actinopteri; order Trachichthyiformes; family Trachichthyidae; genus Hoplostethus; species Hoplostethus atlanticus. The sequence continues at coordinate 5,498,788 of JAXDDX010000003.1, read as the reverse complement.
CCTTGCAGTTGTGCACAACAGTTCATACTGAAAGTGAGCGTCAGGGTCAGTGCTAGCTTGGAGGTCCTGGTGGTTGTCACGCCGCTCAGAGGATTTGTTTGTTATGAGGGACCAGCAGCAGTATGTAGATACCAGCAGAAGTAGACAAAGCCAAGCGGTTTACACAAGTAACCAATGGCAACCAGTAGTTGACCTCTGTTTGTGTGCATTGCTTTTCTCAGTTTGATATGCCCACTGCCAAGAGGACAGCATGCAAGACATATTTTTTGGAGTTATGGGTGATTGATGTCTGTGGTTTGACAGTTTCATTTTTAAAGTCTTAACTGGAGCTCCTGTAGAAATGTGTCTTTATTGTGTCTTAGCAGTTAGTTTAGCTTCCTGTCAAACCCGCCCACTCCTGGAGCCGTCCACCCAGAAGACGCTCGCTTGCTACTGTGCAACATTCTGGTCTGCTTCCTGTGTTGCATTCATTCTGTCTTCCTCCCCTCCCCCTCTCCTCTTCTCCTCCTCTCATCTTCTCTTCTCTCCTCTTCTTCTCTTCCCCTCTCTTCTCTTCTCTTCTCTCCTCTTCTATTGTTTTCTCATCTCTTCTCTCTCACCTTCTCTCTTCTCCTCTCCCCTCCCCCTCTCCTCTTCTCCTCCTCTCCTCTTCTCTTCCCCTCTCTTCTCTTCTCTCCTCTTCTCTTCTCTTCTCTTCTCTTCTCTTCTCTCCTCTTCTCTTCTCTTCTCTTCTCTTCTCTTCTCTTCTCTTCTCTTCTCTTCTCTCTCTCTCTCTCCTCTTCTATTGTTTTCTCATCTCTTCTCTCTCACCTTCTCTCTTCTCCTCTCTCCTCTTCTCTCTCCTCTTCTCTGTTCTCTTCTCTCTTCTGTTCTCTTTCTCTTCTCTCCTCTCCTATCTTCTCTCCTCTTCTTCTCTTCTCTTCTCTTCTCTTCTCTTCTCTTCTCTCCTCTTCTTCTCTTCTCTTCTTTTCTCTCTTCTCTTCTTTTCTCATCTCTTCTCTCTCACCTTCTCTCTTCTTCTCTCTCATCTTCTCTGTTCTCTTCTCTCTTCTGTTCTCTTTTCTCTTCTCTCCTCTCCTATCTCCTCTTCTCTCATCTCTTCTCTTCTCTTCTCTTCTCTTCTCTTCTCTTCTCACTCATTATCATTTGATGGTCCCAACACATCCGAAAGGAAGTATGAACACAATGGCGACCTCCCCCCTCAGACTGAATGTTTTATACGCCGGCCCTGCATTATTGATGGGCCTTTTATAAGTGCCATATTGAGATCCCCACTCCCTCCATAAGAATATCCCTCACCGACATCCATTAAGGAGCCAAAGATCTCAATTTAAATCAATTTTCATTATTGGGAGCTCAGCGTTGGCCCCGGGCCACCCACTGTGCAGCACAGTGGGGATCTGCCTCGGCCTCGGCCTCGCCGAAGCCTCCGGTGACCTCATCGTCTGTAGAGGTGTGCCAAGATTAAAAGCGCTTTTTGTTCAACATCCTGACCTCCTGTGCGATATTGCTTGAGAGATTTAAGAGTGGTAATACGTGCATCAATCATGTTGCTTTTGAAATACTCCCCAGAGATATTCTGCCGATCCCTGCAGTTGATAAATGGGGACAGATTGAAATGTTCTTTTCTGAACATATCTCTTTTTTGAACCCTCTCTCTCTCTCTCTCCCCCTCCTCTTTCTCTCCCTCTCCATCCCTCTCCCTCTGTGTTGGTTTGTGTTTGTCGTGTTGCTTGTAATGCATGTTGTTTGCTTCATGCACTGCACTTCTTTCCTTTTTTTTATTTACCTTTTGTAGTGTAAACTAACACCTTGCCTTGCTGTCTTGTCATGGAAGTGGCACTGTTCAAACCTCCCTTATATGTCCTGTCTTTTATCTCCCAAGCTCACTATCTGGATAAGGTAGTGAAAGGTATGGCATTCCTCCTTCCTTCTATTTTGCCCTCCTCCCATTGTAACTCCACCGATCATCGACGACTCATGTACACGGGTCATGCTCTTCCCCTTACATCGCCACATGCAAACACTAAGCACCTCATACGAAAGATCCCACCACCTCCCATCAACTTTTTTGCCACATTGTCGCACAATAATCTCCACTTAGCACTTTCACACCCGATGAGTCACGTCACGCTGCTTTTAGATGTGGGATATTGGGTTGGTGTGCAGCTTTGCTCTCTCAATAGGGGGATGTTGGGAAGGGGGCTCTGTAACCTGTGCCATGCATTATGGATGAGTGTGCAGCTGTGAGCGGGGCCTGATAGGTGCTGAGGCCGCATCCTCTCTAATTAAAAGAGTTCATGCTCTGGTTGGTGCAGCGCAAGCAGGGGGTGGAGGCTGAGCGGCAGCCCTGCCTCTCTGCCTCCAGCGCCCTCAGTCTCCCTCTGTCCTTGGTAATGGACCACCTGGCATGAGAGCGGCTGCCACAGGAGTCCTCCGAACATTTGCGGCCTCACGTTTGGAGCTGTTTCAGAGAGCTCGGCTCGGGCTCAGCAGGAGCCTCTCTCTGAAAGGGCTGCCAATTAAGTTGAACTGATGCCAGCGGAGAGCAGATCTTTATTTATCCCTGCAATAAGCATTCGGAGCTAACTAATCATCTGTCTTCACTGTTGGTCTAACCGGAGTTGTTGGTCCATTTGCTCAATAAGAGGCCGGCCGCTGTCTCAGTGTGTCTGGGAGGCAATAGGCTTTCTAAAAGATGTTAACCTTCAGTAGTGAGTCCCTGTTCTTCAGGGAACCAAGAACATAGAGATGAGACTATTTATTTTTGTTACAATTCTTTTAATGCTCTTCAACTCCCCATTATTCAATATTGTATATTCTGGGTCCTCATTTTGTTATCTTCTTGTATTGCTATGTACTGTAAAGAGCTCAGTGCAACAGAAACATGTTCCTACTACAGCATGTGAAAGTATGTAAACGAACAACAACGATAACATAGGAAGATACATCACGCAGCACACTTTCATTCTAAGGGGCTTATAAAGCACAATTATAGTGATCATAGCCCCCCTGACATGTTTCATGATTTATTCATGAATGGACAGTCAAAATTGCATCAGTGCTTGGTGGAAACAGTTTGATCAGAAGGATGGTTAAAAAGGGATTCAATCTACTGGCACATTAAATTGAAAAATAGCTCTACTTTGGGGACTTTTATTTTGAAATTGTTTGTGTAATTATATTAGGCAGATGTGGTGTAATAAACCTATAAATCTTGATTGTTCGTTCATCCATGGGTGTATCCTGAATCATGTCATGTGTCGTGTAAACCACTTACACAAAAAAAAGCAATCTGAAGCCGTCTGGTTCAACCATCTAGTCAACAGTAACCATCTATTCTCTTCCTTTTCTCCCCCTAAATTCTTATGTCTTTTTCTTTTACACCATTATGTCTTTCTTGAAGTCGTGTTTTCTCCCTTTAATACATCTCTCCCATTCATTACCCTTCTCTTTCTCTTCCTCTCTCTCTCTCTCTCTCTCTCTTCTTCTCCCTGTGTGATGTAAGAGCAGCTAGACAGCCGCCCCAGTCTCTTTGGTTGACAAAATGGGTCAGCTCGGCATCCTCTCTATCCAGGCGGCTTTGCTAACAACGCAAAGTGTGACAAGACTTTTTTTTACGTTTGATATCTGTCGAGATGTTACCCTCTACCTCCACGCCTCATCGTGGGGATACGAATCGTAAGGCTCCAGATAAATGCCAAACAGACCCCGGGAAAAAACAGGCGGGGAAATAATCCTCTGATTTATGCCCTTCTGAAGAGAAACAGAGGAATGTTTCACCTGTCGTTCGCCTCCAGCCTGCTTTTTTCGCTCCCCTGGGGGTCACATGCCTGGGAACACAGTTAGCACAAGCAAAGCCCTCCCCTGCATAATGCCATCGAGCTGAGCCTCATCCACTCCCCGCTCTCTCTCTTTTTTTTTTTTTCTCGGTGTTGTGCTTCCTCTGATGACAGAATGCGCACTTCCCTCTGAAGGGATAATCTTATTGATTGCTCGCAACAGTCTCGAGAACTATTTATCAAAAAAAAGAGAGCAAATAAAGATACACACATAACTGTTTGCGGTGACTAATGCAATTTTCCTGTGATTCATTCTGTTGAGCGGACGACAATAACAGCGATGCTCCGATTGCGATGGTGTTCACATTTGAAAACACATGGAAACTGATCCAATTATGTGCAGGGATGCCAGCATATAGACCACTGCTCTCATTACTTCAGTAGCATAGATACAGGAGGCCAATCTACTGTAGTAATGAGTGGATATTGATTTAGAAGATCCCTCTTATCTGATTTTACTGCAGAGGGATATGAGGAGCTTCACAAAAGGTGTATCAAATTAATCAACTTCAGCTGAGGGCCATTATTGCCGCCCTCACCCATTTAAAATCTTTAAACGCCTTTAGTCTATCGCTGCTAGAGAAATATTAGCGACAAACCACTGCAATCGACAAGTCTTGCATTGTTGCCATTGAGTCTTTTTGGTTTTTTTGTCGTTTTTATCTTTTCCAGAACAGTTTTATCCGTGTTAGCCGTTAAACCGGCTTTAGTCGATATCTTTTGCCATTGTCTGTCTTATTTTGAATTTGTCCCTTTTTGTTACGCAGAGGGCTGTCCTGGTTTGTGCAATGGAAATGGTAGGTGCACTCTGGGTAACAATGGCTGGTACTGTGTGTGCCAGCTGGGCTGGAGGGGCACCGGCTGTGACACCTCCATGGAAACTGCCTGCAGTGATGTCAAGGACAACGATGGAGGTAAAATCCCACAACAACAAACAACAAAACCTTCTGACATTGGCCCAGCATCAACGGGGACTGTTAACTAGACATTATTTGCCTTAAGAATGAAATTAACAACCATCGCCGTGCTTGCCCGCTAAGTAGAGAAGAATAGGAATATGTCCACTGCTTGTAAGACTTGTTTGTACAGTTGGACTCCCTGCACAGGTGAGAAGGAGGGATGGCTAGTGTAACCTGGACAACAGGTTTCATTAAAGAGCACAGTGGCTGGCCCGAGGCCCCTAGCATGTGCTGGCCCCAGGAGGAAGCCTCTGTATGACCCTCTAACTTGCCCAGAGCAGAGCCAGGCAAACACAGAGAGCCAGCCAGGGGGCTGCACCACTCTTGAGGCCAAGTTGGAGACGTGACTTCCTTTCTTCCAGACCTCATTCTGGGCTTGAGCTAAGCACTAGCGTCCCTTATTTATGCAGAGGCTGTTTGTCTTCCCATTGCTGTGCTGGGACCACAAGGCTCACAATGGCAAAGCCAGGGTGCTACCAGGGATTTGACTGACTCCTGACAGCAGGGTTTATTTTTATCGCCCATCTGGCCAGATAGGCCCGGAAAGAAAAGGGTAGGGAGTCCAGTGACCCACTTCAGCAAAGTAAAGTGAATTGCATAGCAGCTCCCTCAGTCTTGAATTATTTCATCTAAATTACAGATGGGGAACTATGAGCCATGCTAGAGGTGTTGAAATGTTCTCCAGGAAGAGACATGGATAATAAGATGTGGCTCACATCATGCAATGACATGACAGTCAAGATGATGAATTTCTCACTGACTAAAATATATATGCTTAGTTTCTCTCTCTGTGTGTGTCCATGCTATTGTTTAGTGTGTGAGCATGTGTGACTTGTCTGACCTTGGCAGATGGCCTGGTGGACTGCATGGATCCAGACTGCTGTCTGCAGGCGACCTGTCACACCACCTCTCTGTGTGTGGGCTCCCCGGACCCCCTGGACATCATCCAGGAGACACAGATGTCCTCTGCACAGAGCAACCTGCAGTCTTTCTACGACCGCGTGCGTTTCCTGGTGGGCAGGGACAGCACCCACGTCGTTCCCGGAGCCAACCCCTTCGATGGCAGGTGAATGACTCATGCAATGCGCCTGGCAGACACCGCCCAGCGTGGCGTGCTGTAGCCATGCAAACCTCATTATTCTCCTGGAGAGGATTTTGTGAACTCAGTCTTGGATAGAACTGCTTTGGGTTTGTTTTTATCAAGAACAAAATGTTTATTATATCGTACCTAACTCTGAGTAAGGTGACTTAATAATTGTTGCGTTAGTTTTTACACTATAATTCAGGTTCCTGGGGTATTGGTTTGTGGTTTCATAGGCAGATGGATGGCACTGTTAATTTCTGTTGGACTTGACAGTGATCTAATGCCAGTTTGCCAAGTTATAGTGAATGGAGGCTGAAATGGGCAGAGACTGGTGCAATGCGTAGTTGGTAGGGATGATGGACAGACGATGATGGACAAACATCGAATGTGGCAAATAACAAGGAGCATCCCCTGCCGTGGGAGGCATCTCATATTCATGTATTGTGATTACTTTTACTGTAATCCATCTGAGGCCCACTCCCAGAGGCAGAGCTCACGACACCCCAGCTGTGGAATCGGAGATGCTTTCATATCGGGCGGGGATGGTTGTCAGAGTCCCATATGATTCCCCTGCCTCTCTTTTCCTTCGTGTGCTTCTCTTTTCATCTTTTAATCGCTTGTGAGTCTGTGTCACCTTATTTGCATCCCACTTGCTTATGGATCACTCACATCTTGGCTTATTATACTCCCCTGAAACAAACACAGACAACAGTCAAAACGGGAAAAAATAAGATGAAAATAGTTCTTTTTTTTTTGTCCCCAGTGATAAAAAATGTAGAATGTGAAAAAATAATGTCAAAGAGAACAAACAAATCAAACAAACTTTATTTTACAGTGTGGAGTTTTTTTTTTAAGATAATAGGAAAAAGGTTGTGGTTTCAGACATCCCTATTTTTAGTCCAGCAGAGCGGTTGCTTTCTTCCTGAAGTGGAAATTGATGTTCAAAAGTGCACCTGCTCAAGCGGGATCATTTCCTTTACTATAATTTGCAACACAACACATCTAAGCATTGAGTGTTTGTTAGGATTGTGTCGGAGAACCTTTCTGTTTACTAACTCGATACCATCCATCTTACCCCGTTCTGTTTGCAGTAAAGGATGTTTTTATCTCTGCAGCGCCCCTACTCAACCATCTCGCTCTTCTATTCCTGAGTTATCTGTGCATCATCAGACATTACAAGTCACTCAGTTCTCAATTAGAAAAATGTCAAGATGTTGCATGAATGACATCGACTGTCGACTGCCAATTGATACCCACTTGTAACACACTGTGACATTTTTGCCTCATTGACATTTTTCTGGTGCTCAAGAACCACTCCTACCCTGGACAGAGAAAGAGCCACAGAAAGGTTGAGTAATACTCTCTCCCTCCCAAGAAAATGCAGCCATAAATAAGTAAGGATTGAAGAACCCAGAGATGAGCTGCAGGATCGGAGGCCTCGGCTCACCTAAAAATATCAGTGATAATCTATTATTCATGCCTGGTATTCATTCCCCGCCCACTGACAGATATGAGTGGTTATGACAGGGGGCTCTGAGCTTCAGATGAGCCTCACAAGGCACAGCCTCAGCATCCTCCTGATACGCCTGTCCTGGTCACCCGATCATCCCTCTATTGATCCGCTAACCACTTCCTCATGCTAGTAGACATGTTAGACTGCTATTTCTGATGTCTCCCACCACAAAAAGCTGCAAAGGTGCCACTGAATAAAGCATCCGCCGCTGCATAAAGCGTCCGTCTCTCCACTGTGACACACAATACGAGAGGCTGCCAGGGCCCCGGCACCGGTTGCTGACTAGAATAGTAAACAGGGGCTTTGTCCGTGGAACAATTTGGGCAAAGATTGATAGCAGGCTTACAGTAGTTGAGGCAGAAGGCATTGGCTTAATTTACAGGCTGGTGCTTTTATCATTTTATTACATCTCTCTGTTATTAGCATTAGACAATTAGTGTCGAAGAAATCCTCTCATCCTCTCAGTTCAAGTTGTTTGTTTTCTTCCTCCTTTTTAGAAAAATTATATATTTGGAGAGCTGAAGATTATGTACTATAGATGCTCGTCAACATGCTGGAAGGTATATACAGTGACATGCTTGTTATTATTTGCCACAAGTTCTACCCTATAATCAAGGCGTTTGTGTGGGTAATGATGTTTTCACTGCTTCTGTGGTGTGGTACCCTTTATTAGCCTCTAAACCTGCCGTGCGTTCCTTTGTCGTGAATACTACTGAGAAATGTAGTTCACTGGAAGGTACGTGGCCGTTAGTTGATTTAACACAACCTGAAACAGGAATCATTTCTTGCTGAGTCAAGGAGCTTCAGCTTCAGTATTTTCAAGAACAATACGTCCTCCTCACGTTGTCCTCGCCGCTGGACTGGATGGCGTACGATAAACCGGCGGGTTTGAGATGTTGTGAAGTCCCTTTTGACTTTGTCCATCCTCCCGAACGACTGAAATCTCACATGGGAGGCAAGTTTCCGGAGCGAAGGCTTCACGCTTCCTTTGCCGCTCCTTCCCTCCGCCGTATTTGATGTCAATATTTAAATCATTTGTCTTGACAGCGAGGAATCATCTCCCCATGTGGTTCACAGAGGCAGAGAGGAGATAGTTCCACTTTCACGGCTCCGTCTTAAGAGAATGTGGACGGCTGCCTGTTCAAACAAGACTTTCTAAAATAAACTGTCGGCATGAATGATTAATCGTGGCCGGCCGGGCCAGCGCTGGGTTAACTTTGCTCGTAATTCTATGTAAATGCACCCAGATGGATCTTTGGGCGTGGGCACCAGGATACAGAGCAGTATCTCCTTGCTTGTTTACAGAGCAGCGGTGGACGGCCAAGGTCTTCTGAAGGGGACCCGGCCTAATTAACATAAAACTGGGTTCCTGGGGACCAGGATAGTGTGGGGTGAATGATCTTGCCTCTGGTAAGGACATGTTGAGGGCAGCCACTAACACGCTAGTGTTAATTGTTTCCAGTACGTGGCAATGTTTAAGACCCAAATGTATTAAAAATAGCCATGGTCTAATGGAATAGTGGCAGTGAGGCATTTGTTTGGGGACTGGTTTTTTTTTTTGCAAACTACTACAAAAGCAACGGCTGACCATGAGCCGGGCTAATGATGAGGGCAGAACTCAACAAAGGAGACACAATGCAGCGAGGTCTCAACTCATCGGTTCAGTAAGATTAGGAGGTGAAGTTGGACGGATTCCCGCTATTGATTGCCGAGGACTGATGATCAGATCTAATTTATGCAGCTTCTGGAGACCTAACGTCAGATTGGAGATCTGTTGAGGTCTTGATAACCAGCCAAGCAAGTCCTGCAATCTGCATTCCTATTATTTCTCCCTCTTGCATGCTGTAATGGAAAAAGATAAATCCTCTTTTTTTTAATTAGAGCAAAAGCAAAGTAAAGCTTCCTTGTCTCATTATCCTTATCCTGGATGGAGAGAAACCCTTAGAGACTTCCTGGGAGCCGCTAGTTTGTTAGCACGTATTTCTGTTGTAGTTGCTTTCTTTTATTTGTGTACAGTATTTCCTTTTGATACCGCCCAACTTATATTTCCCCCACTGTACTATTATTGGTGAATTACACATCTCTACTGTTAAAGAACTGCTGTGCTTTCCAAATGATACTATTGCCGTATAGGTGTGCAACAAGCATGTTCTTTGAGTACTGATCGTCATGTTGCTCTTCCTCCCGCCCACAGCCATGCTTGTGTCATCCGTGGACAAGTAGTAACCTCGGATGGGACACCGCTGGTTGGAGTCAACATCAGCTTCATCAACAAGCCGTCCTATGGCTACACAATCACAAGGCAGGATGGAAGGTAAGAGCGTGCTCCTTTACACACACACACACACACACACACACAGATCTACATTGAATATCAATGAATACACTACAGAAGCACAACACATGTTAACCATCATTGTAGAATTGATCATGATTAATTAGGTTTTGAAATAGAAGAAATTTCAAAGATTAAAGGAATGCTGTGTTTGCATGTGGCATCCTTAAATGCCTCCTATGTCTTTATATATATCAAATCAGTTGTGTTGAATTCAAATGCTGGTGAAAAAAACAGTTGCCATTGTAAACTGTGCCGCCATTGATCTGCTTTGTGCTTTCATTTGGTCCAATTTTGGAGTTCTCGGCTCAATTCCCAGTGAAATCAAACAAAGCCCTTCTGGTAGACTTGTGAGTTATGCTTCAATACCAGCAGGGAGGGGAAATAATGAAATATGCCAACTGAAAGCAGCTCACAGGGGCTATGAAACATAGTACAGATGGTCATTATTTATCTGACAATGGTAGATTTAGAGAAAATCCTCTACTAGTTACCATTAAGAAGACATTAAGTTGGACTGGACCAATAGCTGTATCCTCTTCAGTTTTATATAAGAGGTTTGGACATCAAGTTTGACATCAAGTTTGACATCAATGACTTGCTCACTGCAGCTTCATATTATAGATATCCTATCAATGTTGTTGGTGCAAAAAATGTAATCAAAGAATGTTAGTTACAGTATATGCAATATGATTGTAATGTTACTGTACGTGGTTGTGTCTAGACTGTGTCCATGTAAGTGTGGAGCATCACCACTCTGCCTCCACAGACTGATCCACATACATTCTGTCTATGTAAGAAACAGGAAGCTTTACCGCTACATTTTTCCTGCTAGCCTCCCGTTGTTTCATTACAGAGGCACGTTAACCCCTTTAGAGGAAGCTAAATCAGTGGAAAAAGTCTGAGTCTTCTGTTTGGCTTTCTCAGAGACACTCTGTGCCAGCTGCCTTGGCGCTGAGAGTCTCTCAGACAAGCCCAGACACAGATTTCAGAATAGTTCCCAGTTTTTAAAGTGAGAGAGAGAAAGTATTGGGAGAGGAACCGTGGCTAATGTTATCTGTACATCTTATGGTCTTTCCTGAATATGGTATTGCACACACACACACACACACACACACACAGACACAGACAACCTCCCTGTATCTCTCTTGATAGTCAGTGTTAGTAAGGCCCTCTATCATGGCCCAGCATGGTCTGGCGTTTGCTCTCCAAGCCCCACTTCCTCCTACTCGGCCTCAACACTTAGGACAATGACTCCTAACTATCAGTCACTGACACTCTAACAGCCTGCATCCTTGCCTCTGGTTTGATCTTGATTATTGTCTTTCTTCTCGCCGTTCCTTCCATCTTCATGTCAATCTCTTCTCCTTCCCTTGTTTTACAAAAATCGCTCTCATCCCCACCTCATCATCCTCACCTCTCTCTCTCATTTCATCTCTTCTCCATCTCTTCACTTCCTCCCCCTTCTCCGCCCTTAAGCTTTTCCCTTTCTGGGCGCCACTCTTTCAATTACATCTCGTGCTTTCTCTGCGCCTATAGGTCTAATGTCCTTTCCGTTGCAGTGGCTTTCCTCATCTCTATCCTTCTCCCATTTCTGCATGCCCTCATTTTTCTTATGCATCTCTAGTTTTTTTCCTTTGCAAAGCTCTGTACTTTTTTTCTCTCCCTTCCAGCATATGTGTAAACACTACTCCATCTCCCAGGTTCCCCTGTAAACATGCCCAGTCTCCTGCAACTCCCCTGCAATCACTGTAAACAGGCTCAGTGCAGCGTGAAATCAGAAATGCACCTGTTCAGCCACTTAGAAATGGGAAAGCTGTCTCAACTCATTTTTATGATGTGTTCTTTATTGTCCAAGGGCTTAGTTTTTGAAATTACCTTTCCCTCTATCTCGGGAAACTTTTCCGGCCTCAACACACACAGGGTTCTTTTAGTTTCTTTACTGGTATGTATCTGTATCCGTTACCATTAATGATAAGCTATATCACCTGGATGACTAAAATGCTGACATGGACACCAGCTTATTCAGAGCTATTTCGCTAGCACTCACCTTGTTTTTTCCTCTATGTCCTTGAGTATTATGGGTATGAATTAAGGATGATTAATGTAATTCAGGTCATGGTAAATATAAATAAATATACATTGGCTAATGCCGAGAAATGATTGCTTATCATTTGTATGAGGAGCGCCAAGTCCATTGGCAGGGTTAACTCTTTGAGCTTGATGCATTCCCCGAGGGCTCGAGCAGCAAGGCCGGTGTAGGTAGCTTAATAAGTTTTGTCACATGGCTTAAGGCTGTTGTCGTGATTGATAACAGCCTGTGAATCCCCTCATCGATTGGCCACACCGCCCATGGGTATCTGTCCAGTAGTGTTTTGAGTGTGTGTAGACTGGACCTGCCGGGAGTCACGCAGGGTGACTGGGGATCTGCATGGCTACTGACGGATCACAGCAGCACAAGGGCACCGCTATCACCATTCCCATCAGCGCTGCATCCTCGACGGTGCAATGCCGGGCAACCTAACTCCACTCACACCCAGTCAAGGGCAAAACACCAAGGGCGGAACAGACCTTTTGTTTATTTCCACGGCCAATCAGATGCCTGCCCTCGAGGGAAGTGGGACTGAGCAGCGTCTTTTTATAGTACCCTAAGCCAAGAGGGAGGTTGCCTAGTTTAGAGGCCGCAGACCACCGCTTGGTCTTGCTTCTTTTACCTGTAATTTGTAAGAGAGGCTTCCCATGTGAGGATGAGTTCCTGTCCCAGGGGCCTGCAGATGACCAGGTGCTAATTGGCTCTTAGAGAAATGTGACAAGTGCTGCAGTAGTGCATTGCAGGTGCAGGCATGCTGTTGTCACCATGCAGCAGTCGAAGATGATGAAACCGCCAGAGTGCAGCCTGTTTACTGAGAGCCACTCAGGTCAGACCAGAGGCAGAGGCCCTTAATGCAGCACTAGATGGGATTGCATTGCAGGGCTTTTAGACTGATGTTAGAGTGGACAGCTTTCGTCTGAGGGATCGATAGAGAAGTGGCGGCTGCCTCCATTCTGCAGCACAAATCTCTGCCTGCGCCTCACAAGCTATATTTAAATGTGAACGCTGCATTACACAAGCATGAGGATTAAATAGTCACATTATATGGCTGAACCTGAGGTGTGGCATCGCTGCCATTTTCCATTCTTCAAATAAAATCTACAGCTTATGACGTTAATTAAGAGACATGCCTCTCACATTGTGGCTCGGTGAATTAACTGCTTCATCATCCCATTGTGTTTCTGGCTAGTGTGTGGCTGTAAGATAATGCACTAAATGGTGAAACTGCGTCCTTTCTTAACGACAGTTTTTATTTATTGCAACATGTAGTCATTACTATTTGATCTGTTATACCAAGACTTAATTAGAAAATATTAATTATCTTCACAGTGAATTGCCGCATTGTTTAATCCTCAACACAGATTACAAGCGTCACTAATAGGGATTGGTACAGTACTCGTATGAAAAATACATCTCCATTGTATACGATTCAGCGTGCATGCTTTCTGACATTGTGAACGTCTTGTGTTCCAGTTTTGACTTGGTGACCAACGGGGGCATAGCCATCGCCCTGCACTTTGAGCGCGCGCCATTCATCACCCAGGAACACACTCTCTGGTTGCCATGGGGACGCTTCTTCGTCATGGACACCATCGTCATGCGGCACGAGGAAAACGACATCCCCAGCTGTGACCTCAGCAGCTTCGCCAGGCCCAGCCCCGTGGTCTCCCCGGCCCCGCTCACCGCATTCGCCGGCTCCTGCTCTGAACGGGGGACCATCGTGCCTGAAATCCAGGTGACAGCCCCAACCCCTCACCCCTCTTCTCTCCCCCTTCTGGCCTGCAGGTTGTGATCTACATGGGTCTTTCCTCCAAGTGATTCATGCCACGTGTCTGGGCGAGAGCTACAGTTCCCCACTCTAAAGACGATTCATCAAGTACAAGTGTAATAGTAACTCTGGCTCATGGCAGTGCTGTGATTTTATCTCTCCAGTGTAATTGGTCTGTGGAACATGGGCAATTTACAATGTGCATTGTACTGTCTCGGTGCAGAGTGATGATGATTACATTGCACACAGAAAACAGCCTGGACATTTTTAATTTCTCCTGGGTTGTAATCTCCCAGGTTGAGCATACAAGTAGAACTTGAAAGGCCACACTTATACCTTTGACGACAGTAGTAGTAGTAGATGGTTCTGTGTATATGTTTTGGTGTCTGTCTCCATGTGTGTACGTATGTGAGTCCATGCTAGTCTGTGTGTGTGTGTGTGTAGCTACAGTATATCTAGCGGGCGTCTCGGTGCCCTTCTCTAATTACTTTGTCTCCCAGTTTGCTTCAGAAGATTTATGGCATATCAGTGAGTTTAGTATGCAGTCTAGTCTATTTATAGGAGCCTTATCTTCCCTGTTTCTTGAGCCTTGAAAGCCCCACACAGGGACACCAGTCAATTCACACTCCTGACTCTTTCAGGAGCGTTCTGTTCCCTTAAACCATCGTGGCTGCATTCTGTGGCTGCATTCTAAGGGAACACATGATAATCAACAAGCCCTCTGACGACTATTACCAATTAACAGCATTGGGCAACTGTTTTAATTGTTCCATCCTCTTCTGTTCTGTGTAGGCAGGCTAATTAGAGCAGAGAGTAGTTGATGCCTTACCCTCTGTGTGCTGCCGACCTACCACTGTGTCAACAAGAGCTTCCAGGCCTGACCTCAGTGGAAATTTCCCAAGGCCACAATGCCCCCCCCCCACTAAACTAACTTTTATTACTCTATACATTACTGTGCTGTGCAAGGCCTGAGCCCAAGGGCATTCTAGAGATGTCATTTCCACATGGATTGCAGGGAATGCTATTGTCCTAATGAAGGACATACTATTATTGAATCAATTATGAAAAATAGTCACTGTAGTATTTAATGAAGAAATCCTTAATCGGATTCCCTGTAACATTGTAGCTTAATTGTCCTTTCATTGATGTTTCTAATCTCCCCTTGAGTCCATATATTTGGCCGGAGGCAACGCTTTGAACAATATCAGAGCCAAAGATTGCAGTAGTGACTAAACAAATGATGAACTGATAATCTCTGAAATAAAAGACATGTGGGGGCATGTTTTAACCCTATTTTAAAGGAAAAATCCATTTATATATTTAACACTTTAATATATTTCTATTATATTTATACATATACATTTATATACTGAAGTAATGTCAGTTTTTGGTGTCAGTCAGTCAAGGGCTTCTCTCTAGACGTACCATTTTGCTCGCTCTCTCCACTTACACTAAAACCCACAGCTGAATGCAGCAGGTTCACACCGGGTCTCTGGGGGTTGTCAAAAGTAATTCTGGGCAATGTAGGAAATCACTAACTGAAGTGGAAGTACACAAGGCAGGTTGAAGGGCAGCAGGCGCGGCAAGAAAGTACATTTCATCACAATAACTCTGCGGGTGGATTTTTCTTTTAAAAAACTAAAAGAAAAAATCCTGTAAGTCCTATAAGAAGATTTCCTCTTAGTGTAATATTTACAGTTTGTGTCAGCTACCTCAAGAGTTTGATCTTTGTCACTGACAAGCATTTCTGGTCCATAGTCCCTGCAGGAGGAGGTGCCTATCCCTGGGACAGATATGAAGCTGAGCTATCTGAGCAGCAGGACCCCAGGCTACAAGTCCATACTAAGGGTGACCCTCACCCACCCCACAATCCCTTTCAACTTGATGAAGGTGCACCTCATGGTGGCTGTGGAGGGTAGGTTGTTCAGGAAATGGTTCCCTGCAGCCCCCAACCTCGCGTATGACTTTGTGTGGGACAAGGCCGACGTCTACAGCCAGAAGGTCTACGGCTTGTCTGAAGCTTTTGGTAAGTTGACGGACTACATGTTTTTTGCATCGTGTTTGCCAGAGTAACACATTTGGTTTACTAACAATAGATTCCTTCCTCGCCTCTTGCCCCAGTATCTGTGGGTTTAGAGTATGAGTCATGCCCAGACCTTATTCTATGGGAGAAGAGGACCGCTGTTCTACAGGGATACGAAATCACCGCCTCCAAACTGGGAGGATGGGCTGTGGACAAGCACCATGCCCTCAACATCCAGAGCGGTGAGTCAGACAGTAATCCCTCACTGTTTCCTACTCTCAACTATTCATTCATTAAAACAGTTAGCGAGAAAATCATTTTAAAGCTCAAGTGCAATTAGAAAGCAGCATTGGAAATGTGACATTTGGAGCAAATGTCTGCCCGCTGCATAATGCACATACCACTGTGCATGCTGAATTACCACCGTGTCCACTAAATGGCACTGAATTGTTCTCTCCGCCTTTAGCGTTTTTGACGCTTTTTTCAATATGGGAATGTCATCTAGTCTCAGATAGGTCTGACTTTTTTATTACCACTGTCCCTTTTTCGGTGAGGGGGGTCAATTTTCTTATTGCCAGTAAATTACTCCTGAAAGGCAGGAGTAGGAATGAAGGGAGAGAAACTTTGGGCAGCTCCTGTAACAAGCGAGGCCTCACAGTCTGGAAGGGCTCATCAGAGGAGATGAGGCATACCTACATGAAAAGTGCTCGGGAAGGTGGCACTTCGATCTGTCACACTAAACCCGCCGTGCTGTCCAGATGAGGGAGATAGCTGTTTCTTGTTTCCGCTTACACCCCCCCACCCTGCTTGGCATCTCCGCGTCCTGTTCACGACCAGTGTTTTTTAGAATCACCCCTAATTTAATTGCTTTTTCTGTCTGCTACCCCCAGCAGCAGCAGCAGCAGTCCCTCAGATTAAATCACGTCCCGGGAAAGGGGATGCTTGGCTGATCTTCTCTGATGGACTAAATGTTGTGCTGCTCAAAGAAGTCAGGTCAACAAGTGCCATCAGAAGGAGAAAAACTGCCGTAGACGTGCAGATGCTGAATTTCAAATATGATTACATTGATTGGGCTGCAGGAGCATCTTCGAAATGTACATAACTGGTGATTTTCCAGGAGTAGATTGGCAAATATACTAATAGACACTGTTTGTAGGTGTAGGTGTAGGTATGTGTGTGTGTGTAGGTGTAGGTATGTGTGCAAACCTTCCTCAATCCAAACAGGTCGCAGGTGTTACTCCTTTCTTTCCTGTGCCCTCATCAGGTATTCTTCACATGGGGAATGGAGCGAACGTCTTCATCTCCCAGCAGCCCCCTGTAATTGGCAGCGTGATGGGGAACGGGCGCAGGCGCAGCATCTCCTGCCCCAGCTGTAATGGCCTGGCTGATGGAAACAAGCTGCTAGCGCCCGTGGCCCTGGCCTGTGGCTCAGATGGCAGCCTGTATGTGGGCGACTTCAACTATGTGAGGAGGATTTTCACCACGGGGAATGTTACCAGCGTCCTGGAGCTCAGGTAACCAAGCAGTAGCCCACTCCCTCTCACTCAGGGCCAGGAGCTCAGATGGGCCTGCGCACAGGTCGTAAACCATTGCGGCCCATTGAGATAGACAGGAAAGGCCCCATAGGCCCAGGATTGATGATCCTGCCTCTCGCACGCACCTGCATCAGCTGGAGTTTGGCCTTGATGGGGGCTGGAGAGGATGTAAGCGTGGTCTTAACGGCAGCTCCACTAACCACTCCAGGAAAGATTCATTTCTGTGTTAGTGTCAGCACCGACAAATTACAGTAGATACAGAGTGAATGTGATCTTTTGATATTATTCTCTTATTACCAGGGTTCTTAAATTCATGGAAAACCTGGAAAAGTCATGGAATTAAAAAAAATGGAAATGTCATGGAAATTTGTTGGCTGCTTGTTGACCCACTATCCTTTGAGGAATAAAAACCCAAATCAGAAATTTCCTGATACACTACATGGCCAAAAGTCAGTGGACACCTGGCCATCACACCTATATGAGCTTGCTGGACATCCCATTCTAAAACCATGGGCATTAATATGGAGTTAGGTCAGGCAGTGATGTTGGACGAGAAGGCCTGGCTCGCAATCGGCGTTCTGATTCCTCCCAAAGGTGTTCAGTGGGGTTGAGGTCAGGGCTCTGTGCAGGCCAATCCAGTTCCTCCACACCAAACTGGTCTAACCATGTCTTTATGGACCTCGCTTTGTGCACAGGGGCACAGTCATGCTGGAACCGCAAAGGGCCTTCCCCAAACTGTTGCCACAAAGTTGGAAGAGCCCAATTGACTAAAATGTCTTGGTATCCTGTAGCATTAAGATTACCCTTCACTGGAACTAAGGAGCCAAGCCCAAACCCTGAAGAACACCTGAACTCAATAACTAGTAGGGGTGTCCACTGACTTTTGGCCATATAGTGTAGTATCGGCCTTAAGTGATAGTTGTAGCCAGAAATAAGACCTGGGACATTCACATCAGCTATTCAACATAAACAAAATTTGCAACACAGACTCATGTCCTGGAATAGTCTTGGAAAGGTCTTTGATTAGCAAAAATAATTACTTAGATCCACTAACTAACTACTAACATTTCCTCTCCTTTCTCTTCCTCTCTCTTTTCCTGCTGCCTGGTTTACTCTGACAGAAATAAAGACTTCAGACATAGGTAAGGTTTAGCATGTGCTAAAACTAATGTAGAAAAGGGTACAGTCCACACACTTGACCTCAAAGTGACCTTTTGGAGCAGAACTCAGACCAGCAGTTGGAAGATCATATCTTAATATACTGGCTGTCTTCTTACTCCTCGTCTCATGAAGCTGTAGTTTTAGTGGTTCATTAACTGCGTCTCCTGAGCTTACTTGATCTCTGGATTCATTGCACTTTTCACTGCAGCGTGTTTGGGAATGGTTTATATCCATGAACTATTACTGTAAATGCCATACGATAGGGGGAGCAGCTGATTGTTGGCATCGGCTCAGGCGAAGCCGGACTTGTCCTCAGGGTAGGTATTGGCAGTCCTCGGTGAGGGATGGCAGAGTCCAATTTCTAATGTAAAACCTCCTGTTCTCATCTCCTGCTCACCATGGTAATTGGTGTTATTACCCTTCACATGTGTCAGCTACTGTGCAAATCTAAATATGTTTCTTTAAATGTGCTGCTTTTTGCTGCGATGGCATCTGAAAAAAAGAATTTCAGCTTTTCAAAGTGGGCTGCAGAACATAGATCCCCTGGTTAAAGAAACATACAAAGACCTCATTTTCCACGACAGGTAGGGAGCGGTGGAAATCTCATTGTGTGCTGTCTTTAGATAGCAGGTCTGAGGCACAGGCCTATTGATTGATTTTCTATCAGAGGGTCATGACTTCAGCTGGGGAGGTTGCAGTCGCACTGAGGATGTAAAGACAAGTGTCGTTGGCCTCTATTTCAAGACTGACCACATTAGTTTCTGTATATATATCTATATAGCCCCAGTCTTTATCTCTCACATGTCCACGTGCACACACACACATGCACATACGTACACACACATACACGTGCGCACACGCCCTGCTCACCGGAGCAAGACTAAAGGAGCGTCGCAGCTCTCCTCCTTTGCTCTGCACACACATTTGCATTTTAAAAAGGAGATTTGTCCCAAGAAAGCAGCATGTGTCTGTATGAAACGGGTGGCTGCTTCCTGTGTGTGAGCGCGCGAGCTAGCAGCAGAACTGCAAGGTGGATGATCTCACTGCAATGTTCATTGACCCCCCACTAAGGATGTCCCCCTTCCACTCAAACCACACTCCCTCCATCGCGGTGCCAGCATGCAGCAAAATCCAATTATCTTCCACAAACTAGATGTTGTCAGTGAATATAGATGGAGTACACGGCCCCGGCTCAAGGTCAGGGAATAACGCTTCGTGGCTTCAAACGCGGTGGGGGACTGACACTGTTCTACATGCAAGCTGGAGCTGATAAGGTATCGGCTGATTACATATGCCAGATAGAGGGCCAAGTAGAATCCAGGAAATGGAGGCAGTCTCCTGACCTACTCTAACACGGGAGTCGTTTTTCTAAAGCAACTGATTCTGCCTGGAATGTACTGTAGACCAACATATCAGTCAACATGGTCAGTGGGCTGATTGTGACATGAACGCCTGAGGTTCGCTGAAGTGTCCTGTCATCGCTGATTCACTGAAGGTCAATTGTCATTTAAAATTACGTACCGGAGTTGACAATTCCACAGACCCACCGGTCCTTCTTCTCGTAGTCTTATGAAAATATGAGCTTTGGCGCCGCAATGCCCCCCCGGCCCCAAAAGAACCCTCAAGGTTATATTTTTGATTCTGTCTTAATCCACTTTGAATGATGCCCTGCTGACAGGTTGCTCCATAATGATTATCAAGTCTGGCAGAACTGTGCTGTATTGTGCCCCGATGACTCAAGTCATGTTTAAGGTGACACCAACCACTACATTGCTAAACTGTCTATTGGGGGGTGGGGGAGAAATCCCACTTTAAACTAGCCACAGGCAAAGTAAAAAACATATGCATTTTAGTGGGCGTTTTAATCCATGCCTTATAGAGTCTCGAGGGCGTATCATTTTAGCATCAGAGGGAATAGATCCACTAACCTCGCCAGCATTAGTGCCATTCGTTGGACCACGGCCACGTCTATCAGTCAGGACTGCCACTTTAAGAACAAGATCAATCTGGGCAATGGACTTTAGCATCCAGTAATGTATAGCTCCATCAGGCGTCGATGTTTTTTAGTCATAGACTGTCATGCATTTCAAGGATTTGTAGCACGAGATCGCCGTTCATTGTAAGCGGCACTAGACGTTTAATGTGAATCGTCCACGTCGTGCTAATTGATTTGCAGTCGATCAGATACACGTTTTTAAAAAGACTGCTGCTATTAAGTACTATTAAAGGTACTACTTAGCTATTTTTATATAATAGTAGGTTATGTTATTTTATCTTTGACCCTATGGATTTGTCTTCAAGTATCTATGTTTTCTATGCATGTACTCTCTCCCTAAGGAAGTCCCAAGGGTGTCAGAAAACATTTATCTGTTTGTGCTTTTCACAGCAATAATCAGGCAAAACAATACTTATACCTACTATGGTCTCAGAAAGAACTTGATAACATTTCTATGTAGAATGATGATCAAGACTTCTGTCAAATGTACCCCAATGATTGAACCCCACTATAACATCCCTCTGTGTGTGTCCCCTGCTCTGTGTCCTCTCAGCATTTCTACCATTTCAATAGTGGAATACCCACATTTGACAACAGGGATTTCTAACTAAGCTGTCTGCATTGTGGATCAATTCTAAGCTCAGCCATTATGTCATGTTTAATCTCATTCTATTTTTCGTTTTCCTTGTCCTTGGTTTGAACTGTAATTGTGTCCAATTGACTCTCCAAATGGCTTTTGAATCCATTTTAATTGTATTAGACAATGTTTTTTTTTTAATCGAAAGCAGTGTAGCCCTTCCAGCCTTATTGACTCGGGTTTCTCCCTCTCTCTTTAATTCTCTCAGCAACAGTCCCGCTCATAAGTACTACCTGGCCACCAGTCCGGTGACCGGCGCTGTCTACCTGTCGGACACCAGCAGCAGGAAGGTGTTCAAGGTGAAATCCCTGAACATTGTGAAAGATGTGGCCAAGAATCTGGAGCTGGTGGCCGGCACTGGTGACCAGTGTCTACCATACGATGACACTCGCTGCGGGGATGGAGGAAAGGCTGTTGAGGCCACTCTCACCAACCCCAGAGGTACTGCATCACTGTTATTAATCATCATCCAATCAGAAACCTTGTGTTGAACTGACTCTTTCAATAAATAAATTGAGATTGAGTATCAGGAGTATTACATATTTTCTTCCCTGGTGAGAATCCTATCCCTTATATAAATATATAAAGGAAAATGTCCTTCTTGCTAAGTTTTTCTCTGAAGGCCCATGCAGTGTTTCTGATGGACTAGATGTCTGGATAGTTGAACAGAGTAGTCCCAGAGGCTAGATCAATACAATTCAGTTTTAACACATTGAATTCCCTTCACTCACCTCCTGCCAACTTTGGTCATTTTCAAGCTGGAATTCAGTTTTTTTTTCAGAAATGTGTTTCCCAGGGTCTTTCTTCCTGGTGCTTCCATATTTGGATGATGCATAAGGAGTTAGATCACATGTTTATTTTTGTCCTCCACTGGGATGACATGATTCACATGTCACTGAAATAACACCCAAGTCCCACTGAAATGTGCTGCATGTATAGTCCAGCTGTATTGTTTTGTAAGGGCGTGAGGCTAGGAGAAGAAGAGGCTGGTCTGGATGAAATCTGTTTTGAATCAATACCCATTCTCCATCTGTTTTGATGTCTCTATTGTCCTCCGTTATTGATTGAAGAAAATCAATTCAGGCATTAGTTTTCATTACCATTATTAGTCCTTGATTGTCATTTAGTGGTTGTCTCTCCTCACATTAAATCAAAGATAAACAAAACAAGTGACAGATATTTTCCTCTTCTGTCCACTGGCTGACTTTGTACCTGCAGGCATTACCGTGGATAAGTACGGTGTTATCTTCTTTGTGGATGGGACCATGATACGCAGGATCGACCAGAATGGCATCATCTCTACTCTCCTGGGCTTCAATGACCTGACCTCTGCCCGACCCCTCAGCTGTGACGCTGTGATGGACATCTCTCAGGTATGACCTCCCTGACCCTGGGCAACCTGCTCGCCTTTTCCTGTCTTTGGACTGGACTCACCAGTTTGCAGGCTGAATGCTGTTAGTGTTTATGTGTTTGCCCATGTCAGTAAAGCAACTCACTGCCACTGTGATTCGTCAGGGAATGATCTAGGCTGAGGACTGAAATATCATTGGTCCAGGAGATGATAAATTCAGGAAAGCAGCACCAAACCCAGCTGGACCGAGGCTGAGGGAACTCTTGGGGATCGGGGGTAGACATGGTGCTAGAGCTGAAACCAGAGCTGGGCATGTACTCCCTGGAGGTCCCATGTCCATGTCCCTGGTGGTCACACTCTCCAGATGTGTGTGGACCATTGGCCTATAGCTGTAGGCAGATGACAAAGATGACCTATAACCTCACTAACCAAATTGCACTCTCTTGGTTCACACACACACACACATACTCACACACACATTACCAGACTGCTATACCAGACAGAACACATCCCCCAGGCAAGGACACTGCACTGAGGTCACATCAGTCTCCAGCTCAGTGACTCCTCTATGGAGAAGACAAGACTGACTTTGTGCTGCATTTCATCTGCATAGCGACTTTTGGCATCGGCTGTTCCCTCACTTCAGAATCTGAAGGTTTAAAACATATTCTGCCATACATGCAATGGCAAGTAACCATTACCTATCAAAGAAAATACAAGTATTGTGCTTGTTTATAATTATATCTACCAATCTATATATTTTTAATCCCATGACATAAGAATTCATGGGTCCTCACAGGCTGAAAATGGGATTTGACTGACATCTACAGCATTGTAAGCAAGCACTGCGCTGTGTGTGTGTGTGTGTGTGTGTGTGTGTGTGTGTGTGTGTGTGTGTGTGTGTGTGTGTGTGTGTGTGTGTGTGTGTGCTGGTTTGCTTCCAGCCCCATCTATGTTATCCAGTCCTAGCAAACAAGTCCTGAGGGGGCCTCAGATGCCATTGGAGAGAAGCTTTGTGTCTGTGAAATGATGTATTCAGTAGAGGCAGCAAAGCCTCCAGCTGCCCATTCCCAGCCCCTGGGGACCTTCACCCCGCTCACCACCCTCCCCTCGCCTGCTCCCTCAGCCTCCCCGCAAGCCCCTATAGATGCTCGCCACCCCAAGCTCCACCGCAGAGAAGTCACAGGCAGGCGGACTGACTGCAGCCCCACAATGATGACAAATCACATAAGCACTGCCAGAGACATTCAGACAGAAAAAAGCATCCATTAAAAATTCATCCAGGGCACACAGCTTCTTACTTCAAACACTCCCCAACCCCTCACTTAGTCTCACTGGAGCAGGCTCATCACTGTGGTCATCATTTTCTCTATACCTTACCCATTCTCTCTCCTCTGATTAGGTCACTGATATCTTTGAAATTCACCTCTGTCTCAGTCATGCCATCTGTGCAGTAAGCTTATTGCTGCATTTTTTAGTATGTTTTTGTGTCCTTTGACTTCTAAAGTCTATGTGCTGGTCAGTCATCTATTTTTTTTTTCCTTTTTACTTGTAATGTTGTTATGCAAGAGGCTAAGAGTTTGACCTCCTTCAGAAATCTTTTAAGACATTAGCCATTTTAAAGTCTGCTCCGTCTACTGTTTAAAGTCTTGAAAATCTCCCCGCCCCCCTGCTGAGTTCAACTTGAATAGAAGGAAACCATGTCTTGGAACAAGATCACTTGAACGTTTTTTTTTTCCAAGGGTGTTAGTAGCTTCAGAAAGCTTTATCAAGGCTCTAGTGACAATGACATTGAGTTCAAATCTGAGAGGGACTTCAAATAAGGACAGATTACTTTTCTTCAGACAGGCGTCACGTTGGTAGCTGATGGAAAAAGTCC
This sequence comes from Hoplostethus atlanticus, assembly GCA_034670405.1. Classification (NCBI taxonomy): domain Eukaryota; kingdom Metazoa; phylum Chordata; class Actinopteri; order Trachichthyiformes; family Trachichthyidae; genus Hoplostethus; species Hoplostethus atlanticus. Next base: position 5,474,613 of record JAXDDX010000003.1, on the reverse strand, counting down.
AGTTATAATACGAGTTAAATTACATACAAAAATAGTTTTGTGTTTTGCTGGTTTAAATCCACGGCTCGCTCTCAAGGCTGATGTGCCCATTTTGGGTTCGCCGGCGGTGCTCATGTCAGGCACTACTGACAGCTGCCCCACTGTAGAAAAGGGAGGGTATGATCGGGTTACAGCATATGGGACAGCAGCTCGGGAAATATCCCCTCATCAGTCAGAGTGGCGTGAAAACCTCCTTACAGGCAGCTCCCCCGAGCCACGCCACACTCTGGCTCATGAAATATTTAACCACCAGTGTTGACAAGAAATAGGTTTTAAGAAATTGAAAATCTCCCCTTCGTTTCCCAAGTAAATGCATTTTCTGCTCACTGAAACGGCATATATCCGCTGCCAGTCTCCTGTTTGTTGTGTGTAGCCAAAGATATGTCTTATTATATAAACCTCCTCCGTTGCGTGGGGGGATGATGGGAGGTTTAAGGGATGTGAAGCTGTGTGTGATGCTCAGCTCTGTTGCTCAGTCAAAGGTAGACAAGTAGATCGCTTGTTAAGAGCAGCAAAGATCTGGGAGTACGACCAGTTCAGAGAGTGAGGCGAGATTTAAGTGATCGTCTCCCTTGAATCACATGTCAATAATAGTTGAAACGTTGTGGCAGCGTTGCCTGCTAAATTAGAAAATGAGGATGGGTATAGATTGGTTGGACAAAACTGTTTCTAAGAACCTGCTGCTCTGTGCTGTATTGATATCGTATTGTATTATACAGGACATCTGTGTTTGGTTGGACAATAGAATAGAAGCCACAGTTAGTTCTAATAAAGTGGAATTTAATGTACCAACCACAAATTTATCACTGGAAACCATTTCCCTTTTTAATCCACAAGTCAGCAACATTTATTTGACTATTTCTGTTGAATCATTGTCAGTTGATGGTTAATCACTCCAATGCTATCGACCATTATCCTCTTTCCACGCTGAACATGGTGCATCGGTGTATTCCTCCGTCTGGCTCAACCGGCTCGCCTATATCATTTTTATATTCCCAAATATGTGATTAAGTAGTACGACTTTCCGTTTGAATTTATATCAATAATGTACTCCATGTTAACATACATATAACCTGATAGTAATGGGATTGCTCTCTAGTCAATTCTGGTGATAAGGGTTTGTGAAATATGTTACCAGATCATTGAAAGATTACTGAACCGTGGTAATTGCGAGGTAATTTCATTCCCTTTGCCATTTCCCAGTTGTAGGACAGAGTATCCAAATCAAGGCTGCTCTCGTGTAATAGGTCATCCAGAATCTGAACCTGTCTTTGTATTTTTGGGGAAAATTAAGACCAGGTTTTAATCAGTCTCTTTTGTTGGTGCCCCAAGACGTCTATTGAAATACGACAGTTCGTATTACGTTCCTAAGAGATCCCCCTGGAACCGTAAGTGCGAAGGGGACCAATAAATTGGATGAATCCAATCATTCTTACTTGTTAAAAACCCAATACATTATTTGCAGAACAATACGTTATAATTTAGGAGGCCGGAGGTAGGCCAGGCTTTCATTTCATAAGTGCTCCTGTTTCTTTTCAAGGACTCTACCTCTTTCCATTACAACATTTATAACCCAAAGGAGGGGAAAACAGTCGGGGTGAAGGATGCATGAGCCCAGTCCTACGGTGTCCAGAGTTCTCATGATCAATGGCAGTGTGCTCTTTTCAGTTAATCTGATCATTTGAATCATCTCTCCTCTTTCTGTCCTTCCTCGCCACCATTGTTATCATCTGTGATCTCAAAAATCATGTTTTTGTGTTTCCCCTTTTAACAGTACACAGCTGCTATTTTCCTCCTTATCAGATAATAATCTCTTCAAAAAATGTTTTTGCTTCCAGGCTAAGCTATGAGATAGCCCACCTTTTTTCAGAGTAGCCTATCTTTTGTAAGCAGTTTTCAATGACTCTTGCCTTGAGGGACTGTTTTCCTCTGATAAAGTGAAAAATGTGTCAATCAATTTGAGCATGGTCTGTTTTTTGTGACCCAAAGCGGATATCTGTGGTGTGTTTTTCCTCTCAGGTGCGTCTAGAGTGGCCCACGGACCTGGCAGTCAGCCCCATGGACAACTCCCTGTATGTCCTGGACAACAACGTGGTGCTCCAGATCTCAGAAAACCACCAGGTCCGCATTGTAGCCGGCCGACCCATGCACTGCCAAGTGCCTGGCATTGACCACTTCCTATTGAGCAAGGTGGCCATCCATGCCACCCTGGAGTCAGCCAATGCCCTCGCTGTGTCCCACAATGGCATCTTGTACATTGCTGAGTCGGACGAAAAGAAAATAAACAGAGTACGGCAGGTGTCCACCAATGGAGAGATCTCCCTGGTTGCAGGGGCACCTAGTGGTTGTGACTGCAAGAACGATGCAAACTGTGATTGTTACTCTGGAGATGAAGGGCTATGCCAAGGATGCCAAGCTGAATGCGCCCTCTTCCCTGGCAGTGTCCCCAGATGGAGAGCTCTTTATTGCAGATCTGGGCAACATCCGTATCCGATATGTGCGCAAAAACAAACCCTATCTGAATCCTCTCAGCATGTACGAGGTGTCCTCCCCGATTAATGACGAGCTCTACCTGTTTGACTCCAACGGCAGCCACATCTACACACAGAGCCTGACTACAGGAGACCACCTCTACAATCTGACCTACACAGGGGAAGGAGATCTGGGCAGCATCACTGATAAGAACAAAAACACAGTGACCATCAGACGGGACACCACAGGAATGCCTCTGTGGCTGATGGTCCCCGATGGACAGACGTTCTGGTTCACTATCGGCACCAACAGTGCCCTCAAGACTATCGCTGCCCAGGGTCAAGAGCTAGCTGTAATGACGTACCATGGAAGTTCCGGGCTTCTAGCAACCAAGACCAATGAAAATGCATGGACGACCTTCTACGAGTAAGTAATGTTTTGCAGAACACCTGCATTCAGATATTTTCACCAGTCTAGAGTTTGGATCCCAGTTGAGGTTGGTTTTAGATTACAGCTTTTCCCCAGAGAGCAGCTCAACAGATCTCTTAGATTCCTTAAATCCAATCGACATTTCACAGAATATCATTTCTGGAGTACTTGAACTCTGTATTTGCTGTAGTACCGCATGCTAAGATGCTTTAGTGGGTGAACATTGAGGGCATTAGGAGAGTTGTAGAGCTCTTTGACATCTGAGTTTAGTATTTTGGCGCATGAGCCACCTTCTTATGCCTGGATGTCTATGTCACTCAGAATACGAGACCTGTGGAAGTATGGTTGTAATCCTATTTGCTGTTATCATACCAAATAGGATTACTGGATGATATGTTACTCATCTGCACCCTTGCTTGCAGTGACAGACTGCACACCATTTCTAGTTTGGAGTCATTTGGTGCACGAACGACATATAGTTATTGGCAAGCGCATTTTACCCCTAGGACTGTGGAGAGGCCTGGCAAAATAAGCATAATAGAATAGCCAGAGGAAGGGATTGATTGAGGCAAGCCACACAATGTGAGGGAACAATTGAAACACCTCCACACTCTGCGGTGTTCGAGCCGAGGATTTCTAGTTCCTGAGACTTCTGTGGAGCAATCTGTCCCTTAGCTAATACACGGTACCGAGGGATACTGCGCTAACTGGGTGTCTTTCCAAAAGGTGTGATTAAGCAGATTGGCTGGTCAGACATCTGTTACACCTTGCTGGAGGAGTATAACACTATGACACGTTATCAGATGCTCTGTTTAATCCGAGCAGACATTTATCACCTGTGTTTGATTTGGTTGTCATCTGAGACAGGTTAGTGGGGAAAAAAGATACAGCGAAAATGGCAGTAAGGCAGCCATGCATGGGGATTTCTCAGGGTAGAGTGATTTGCCTACAGCTTCAGCAAAGGTTGGGTGGCTGGAATTCTGAATTATTTTTCTTTGACTTTCTCTAAAACGCCTGGTGTTATTATCAGGCTGGAACACTCTTTTCCCTATGAGGCAAAAGAAAAGACACAGATAGTAGAGCGCCAGTGACACAAAGAGTTTTCGTAAAATGAAATATTAACAATGGATGTTCAATTTGAATTTGAATTTTTCACCAGCTTCACCAGCGCTTGAGAAAAAATCTGTGCAGCATTTCTATTTTTTTTTTTTTTACTACACAACTTGGTGGAACATCCCATAGAGCTGCTTGGTTCAAGGCTGAAATATCATTGTGTAGTTGAGGCACATATAGATTATTTCTGCCCTCTTCTATGTTTTGAATTTGATGTGTTTATCCCAAGACAACAAAAGATTGAAAAAAAATACAAAACACAAATGCGAAACTAGGCAGTGTTGCCATCACTTATTAATTTCTCCATTACTCCTTAAACATGCCCTCTGTCCCTTTTCAAAACCTATGATCATGTAATTGCAGAAAAAGTGTAGGATTTATTCACTAGAAAAAAACAATTCCATTTCCTGTATTTTTCTTGGCAGTTAAGACTGTGACTTAATATTTACCTGCCAGCAAGTCAGACCATCCATGTTTCATTTAGCTTTGTTTTTCTTGAATGATTAGCTTTGAAGGTCACTCCACCACCCGAGGGTGAAAAGGCCCCTCAATTTATCTCACCAAAGTGCGATGCTATACATTTTACCCAAATTAATTAATGTGTACTTAAGTCTCCTAGCTTACAGACTGAATAGAACTCAGTAGAACGCAGAAAGCACAAGAGATTGGCTGAAGAACAAAAGACATCTGCTAGCTGGTCTTGCTGTTGTAACCCATGGCAACCTCATCTTCTCTGACATTTACTGTATGCGTAGATGCTCCACCGACCTCTTGATGTTTTTTGTTGTAATGATAAGTGCTTATGCTTAAGGGTTACTGTAAATCTATTAATTCATGTGATCTTCTGAAGGCTGCCTAATTGTTCTCTTAGCCTCCAATTAGCAGGGCAGAAATGTTCCTATTTAGTAACAAAGCTGCCTTAGCCAATGGGTGCAAGAAAAGCATTCTCAAGTTAAATTAACACATCAAAATATGACAGCTTAATCTTGTGAAACAATTTCGTGACCAGAGCCCTTATGTTAGTTTCTCCACAAATCATCAGTCAAATGCGTTCAGAAATCCTCGGGCAGTAAAGGGGAAGTGAAAAAATATGAGAACATGAATAATTCGGCGCGGGGATGCCGAGATTGGGTATGCTGGAGGGGATGCTGATGCGGAGTGGCCGGCCTATTGTTGGGGCCCCAGCGTGAAAGGTCAGAGAGCTAGCATGTGACACGGAGGTGATGCGATCCAAATGGACTTATGGCCATCCAGGAGGAAAGCACAAGTCCTCTCCTTCTGCTGAGCACCCTGCCCCTGCATGCCCTCTTGTCCAGAGAAAACAAGCTAATAGGCAGCCGAATCGAAGCAGGCCAGGGCCATTAGAGCTCAGCGGTGGAGCCCGAGGAATGGCTCTAGCTCAAGGCCCTAATTGAGACAGAGAGAGTTTGGGTCAGTGATCAAGCTGTGGCATGTGGCATTGCTCTGGAATGAGATTTCTGTCTGGGGGACTTACTCCTTTGTTCAGAGGTGGAGGCGGGCAGCAACACTCTTTCTGCCCTGCGAGTTGAACAGTTAAAAGTGCCGTGGTACGGTTAACATGCAGCTTTTCAAAGCACAGGCGAGAAAATATGATGAACTCAGGGAGAATATCTTACTGATAAAACATCATAGACCTGTATCAAAAGAAATCAAATGCTTTAGATATAAATTACTCTGCTATTTAACGTTTCGTGAAGAAGAGGATTCGGGGAAAAAAACATCTCTGAATCCCAGTCCCCGGCACAGTTCAGATCAGATAACATTTATCTCTGGGAGATGATTCCTCTCCCACTCTCCCTCTCCATATTGGATATTTGAGATGGCAGCGCTGAGGAAATATCTGTAAACCAGTGCCCGCCATCTCATTTATTAGAGGCTTTATTATGGCAGGCAGCAACATCGAGGAGGGCTTTCCAATCAGTATTCACAGCACAGATCTTCATTTTAAGTAATGTACCGTTCACTCACTCCCATTCTGGAACACTGACAAGCTGAAAGATTTCAAATTGTTCCATGCCGATGTGCTCTCGGGGCGAAATGAGACAATCTGGCCACTCATGTTCCTCTATGTGATGAACTGACTGATTTGTAGGCTGGGGAGATGCCGCCTCTCTCCGAGGACTCTCACCTCACTGCTCCTATTTCATAGACTGCATAATGAGATTAGGTGATAGCGCTAATCTTTTAAGCTAATAAGCGGTTTTTCCAAATGTGAAAAGGTGTGTGCTTTCCTCGTCCTTTGCACGGCAGTTTTTCCCCGTCAGTGGTTTTATTTCAGTTTTTATTTCTGTTGCACACATCCCTTGAAGGTTACGTGCTGGCGTACATTTATACTGCCGCGCTCACGTCATATCAGGAAAAAGCTGAAGAATGGGATGACTGGTCGTTGATTAGTGTGGATATAATTGATCATTTTGATTTTGCCAAGATCAGTGGATTCGTTGCCATGTTTGCCACCTGTGTCGACACACTTCCACTATTCCTGACGCCAAAGTAGGGGATATCGGAGCCCACAAACAATTCCCACATGTCCTATTTGTAATTACAAGTAGGAGGCTGACGCCGTTTTTTTCCCAGTAGGCAGCTTGTGTTTACGGTAAAGCCGACATGAGTAATGTGGCATTACTGACATATACATACTTCCATGCATGACCCTAGCAGCATGCAGCGTAGTTTAGCAAAATAAACGATCCTGCGTTCATGACAAGGATTAGTTTGTGCAACACTCACTGTATCTTCGATGCTGCAGTCACTGTTTCTAATACTGTTATTGTTACTGGTGATACACAATTTCAAATGACATGCTGCTCTTTTCCAGCGTTGGCTCACGCCCGTGTACTTTTTCCAACAGGTACAACAGTTACGGACGTCTGACCAACGTCACGTACCCCACGGGCCGAGTGAGCAGCTACCGCACCAACACAGAAAGCTCCGTCCACATCCAGACTGAGGGCTCCAACAAGGAGGACATCACGGTCACCACCAACCTGTCAGCCTCCGGCACCTTCTACACACTCATGCAGGGTGAGCGTCTTATTGTTCACAACTGGTGATTACGGCGATACAGCGAGTGTGGGGAAGAGCCACAAGCTTCCACTTTGTTCCAGGCCTTTTGTGTCAAATATTTTCTGTGAGGTTTTCATCGGGTGAATAGCCTTCAGAGCTGTTTCTACTCTGTAGTTTGTCCTCCTAATAGTCACTTGTTTGGGTAGGGAAACATTTTCATGTCAAGGACCAACAAAGGACACTCATTAGGCAACAGTTTTTCTCCAAAGGACCCATGTGGAAGAAGTGTGAGGTGAGAGTTAAACCTATGATTAGTCATTCTTTTACATTCACTAACTGGGATAATTCAATTATTGTGAAATAAATATGTGCCTCATTTTGCTCGGGACCCCTTGAAACCCCCTCAAGGACCCCTGGAGGTCCCCGGACCCCTCGCTTGTGATTAATAACATGCTGCTCAAGGTAAACAAATAAGCTTGACGCAGAAATTTACCATAACCATGGCGGCCGCTCCAGAACCAACACTGAGACCGTACATGTTTGAGCCAGAGTCTGACCCAGAATGGGAAGAGGCAGCTGAGCGGTTCCACTTAGTTTCTCAATGATAACAATTCTGTGTAATATTGTACTTTCGTGCCTTGTGTTTGTGTATATGGATGTGTGAGCGACACTCTCTGCTGTAGCCGGTCTATTTATGGCTCATGTCCATAAGCTTATTGAATACAACTTGCAGACAAGCTAGGATTGACAATTTTGTTGAGCTAGTTAGCCAATATATTATTGGATGCAACCTATTTGCATCCAAACAGCGCAGCGCAAACAACCAAACGCGATTGTACCAATGGTGGCTAAAGTTTACCGAGCCTGACACGTTCGACAGACTGACAGGAATACCGACTCGGAATTATCGATTTCCGAGTACAATGGAATGCACCATAAGCAACGGCTTGCGGCGCTGCCGAGAGCTGCGTTTTGAGACGAGGTAAATGGGATTGGTTGTTCACCTGGGCGTGGGCATGCTCTGAGAGGGGCTGGATTATGTTAAGAAGCGCCCGTTATGACGTCTAAAGGGGCTACTTTCTGAAACGGCCTGTTTTTGGCCCGATTTGGCACCGTTTTTGGAAAAAGGAAAATACAGAAAAAGGGGTTGACTTCCAGATTTCATATTTTCGCGGCTACTTAGGTCAACGATAACCTGTGGAACATGTATAAGGGCCAGGAATAAGCCGTTTTCCATAATATGACCCCTTTAATGTTTTTTTTAAATCACGTCTCGTGCACCACCCACTTAACCAATATGAAAACACTTATTTATTTTCTTTCTTAAAACCCGGTTCATAAAACACAAAGCTGGTGGCCCGTCTCTCTGAAATCCAATCAGAGAGACGTCGGCAAAGGGCAGGCAGAGGTTGTAGGTTCAGTCCCACTACTGGTGATTTGTCTTGTATACTTTGGCATTCTGATATCCTGTTTTGTGCCTGACTAAACGCTTTATTGATTACTGTTTGATAGCTTTGAACTCTCCAGTCCCACTTCAATTTCTGAAAGACTGAAGAGATCTCCCCCCAGACTTAACATTTGACTTGAAAGTGCCCTCCTCCCTCGTCCCCATTGACTCCCTGTAAAACCAGGTCTGAAACAGAAGATGACAAGCTCTGGTGTCTCACTGTGGCTCGGTGGACTGGTCACCTCGGTGTTGTGACCTTGTCACAGACATCTGCTCGTGAGAGGAGTGGCGCCAGGAGCTCTGCTGTTAATTAATTCACCATTGTCTGCTTGTAAGCTTGCAATTGGGTGATCACATAACATGGACGCGCCGACTTTGTTGCATTTGCTTCCTGGTCATTTTGTTGTGTTTGACCTTTTCTGGGTGAGCTTCATCATACGCCATTGTGGTGTTAGTGGTGTTATTTCCCTTCTGTGAAGTCCATTTAACTCAAAAATAGATCAAAAATAAATGTGATGAGTGAATAAAGCAGGGAAATGCTTTGCGTTAGGCTGTATTAAATCCCCCAGCCAAGGAGCCAAGGCCTGTTAGTCAGCTGTACCGCTCTACTATTTGGCTCTGTTTTGATTAGATTACACCTCCAGTATTCAGGCCTGCTTAAACACCAGTGCAGGGCAGATTCCTCCCCTGCTGAATTGTATGCATGCATTAGTGTGAACTCTCCAATTCAGCAGTATTTCCAGCCTCATCTGGCCTCAGAGCACAGCCTCCTCTTGGCAGGGTCTGCCCCAGAGGCCTCTGGCCAACCTCTGAAGTGTCTGCATGATGGAGAGAGGTAAGGGCCAGTACAAGGTCAGCCCTGCCTCGTCTGCCCATTTCTCCAGTCTCAGCACCGCAACACCTCCGCAGGCGCTCCGTGCAGAAGACCCACAAATATAATGTTTATTATTGTTCTCCGTGCAAAATAAAGATGTGGAAACGCGCATCGTCACACCCACTTACACCGGACATGTTGCCACAAGCACATCACAAAGTGTATGTTTTGATTTTTTTTTTTCTGTTGAATGAAGTCAACTAATTAATGTGGTGTTTGACAAGCCATTAATTTTCAACTGTTCTTAATGAGAATAATATTCATCCCGGTCCCTGTCAGTGTGCTGACAGGAGGCGAGAAGGAAACATTCTCTGATGAATGTACAAGAGATGCTCAGCGGAAACATTAGTCACTGGTCTAGAGCTGGAAAACAGGCTGTCGTCACCTGGGGACAGTGACAGACAGGCCCAGATTCATCCCTTGTGAGAGTGTGTGTGTGTGTGTGTGTGTGTGTGTGTGTGTGTGTGTGTGTGTGTGTGTGTGTGTGTGTTTCACCCTCTCTGCTCTGTGGCCACAGGCAAGCTAGCTGCTTTGATAGCTTTCATTCCCCCATATCCTCCAGGCTACTGCAACAGCTGTAAAACTTTAGTTTACTGGCGCTGTGAAACCTCTCGCTATTGATCTTTGTTGTCATAGACCCTCGCAGACGTTATCGCAGCATTTCGGTTAAATACTGCTGCTAAAGGCTTGTTTTTGCTGAGCAGCCATTTTAGATTATATTATGTTTGTGTCTCACTGAGATGAATATTAGATTTAGTCCTCTTACATCAGCTACAAGAGGCTCTGATTGGTTTTTTTTCCCCTCCCAATCCTAATCACTTTCTCCTATGCCCCCATCTATGTCTCAGATCAAGTACGGAACAGCTATTTCATTGGTCTGGATGGCTCTCTGCGGCTGGTGCTGGCCAATGGCATGGAGGTGTCCCTGCACACTGAGCCCCACCTGCTGGCCGGCACCGCCAACCCCACCGTCAGCAAGAGGAACGTCACCCTGGCCATCGACAACGGCCTCAACCTGGTGGAGTGGAGGCAGAGGAAGGAGCAGGCTCGCGGCCAGGTCACTGTGTACGGACGCAGGCTCAGGGTAAGGACGCCCACCCTGCTGCAGAGTGACTCACATGCCTGCGCACCCCTTATCGCGGACCACGATCAAATTTTCTGAGGAGGATGTTGCTTTTGCCTCCTTTCGATGACTACACTCGCTGTGTAATTGAGTCTTGAGCAAGTTTCTGTATCCCTCAGTGTGTTTTAGGCTAGCAGTGATAGCAGCCGTCTCCACTGGAAAGCTAGCTACAATTGTTATGTATGGTGGAGGTCGGTTTGACACGCTCCAGCAAGGATCTACCAAGGTCATTTATGTCTCCGGTGTGTTCATAAGAGTAGAAATGCTCAGCTGACCTGCCCAACCAGGTCATTAAACCTGATTTAGAAATGATTCACGGGGCTCCCAGAAACTTCCCAACCCCTCCCCTCTGCGCCAATAGGAACCCAAAACTTTAAACCACCAACCCGCCATCGCCGGGCTTATCAGCTCGGTGGGTGGAATAAAATCAGCTTGGGCTCACACTTGCCCACAGCCACGGCGTTCTGATTCATGTCTTCGGAAAAATAGGAGAGGTCTCGATAAAAGTAGCGTCGTGTTAAATTTCTGCAGCCCAGTCAAACCTTCAGAGAGGCAGTAACAGAACCAATCAATCTGTGTGACCTAGTTGGTTGGCCTCAGTAAGCTAACCTTGCGATGATAACACTGTTACACGCAGAATAACACCAGGTCCTTTTTTCATAAGGGGATAAACACACAACCTTCAACCATAACAGGAGTCAAATATGACCCTCTGGAAAACTAAACTGGCAACACAAGGCGTTCCAATAACTCAATGGCCTCGTTTTGTTTTGTTGTTCTTGCCTTTTGTAAAGCAAACAACATCTTTGATTAAGTCATGTTCCACATGCTTTGGGAGGCGACACAGCTAATAGGGAGGTGCCACTTTGTCTGTCATTGGCTGTTCATTTAATGGCCTTGCCGTCCCTTTGGAAGTGAAAGCCTCTAATGTATGTTACAGACAACGGCCCCAGGGGTGAGATAGGAAATGGGAGCAGCCTAATGGCGAGAACAGAGGGATGAACAGAGCTGGAATCATTGAGCGACCTTGAGTGGCATGTCAAGTGATATTACGTGGGTGGCTGGGTGAGTGTGTGGCAGCGAGTGTGGGGGGGGAGACTCTGGGAAAAAAAGAAGAGGAGGATGCGTGAGAAAGAGAGCGAGCAAGAGAGCGAACTGTGCGCCGCTGCCTTTGTTGTGCTGAGAAGGAGCGAGGATGACGAAGCAAAGTGTTTGGGTTGTGTCCTGAGTGTGTATTTGTTACACTATGTGGATCGGCACATGCATGTGCTGCGGCGCGGCGCACTCGCCATATCCCAAAGCTAAACGGGTCAATGACGGACCTCGATTTACTCCCCGCCACAGCAACACGCGCCACTCGGGCTCGTCTCTCCCAGCCAGCCGGAGAGGAGCTCATGATTTATGCTGCCAGGGCACAAAAATTCTGTTTCTCTCCATGGAAATGGGGCCGCCTGTCAGCTTGAGTAGTTTGTAAATGTAATAGGAGAATCTTTCTGGCTGACACTCCTGCTAGAGCATAGATCCTCAACTGCTTCAATCTGGAATGGAAGGCAAAGCTGTCTTATTGTACATCGTGTGACATCACTGTGTTAACATGTTATTATGTCTTATAACGTATGGCGGTTTGTTAGAAATAAGGAACAATCGCAAAACATGGAGAATAAGATTGCAAATCGTATCTTGCTTTGATTGCCATATGAGAACAAACATAATTGATGTCATTGAAGACAACAAACAAGTAAATGTTGAATTAATGATGAGAACCACTGAGCAGATCAGGCATTTTCACTTTTGTAATGACAGATCAAGATTGTCGTTTTAAACAAATGTCACTGTGAGATGAATCGCTGCGGTAACTGAGCGATGTGAAAATGGAGGCGCCGTTTATGTTGAGGAAGGTTTGAGTGGAACATAGTTTAGGTCTGGTGTAGTGTACTCGCTACACATTTACTTTCTTTAAGAGTTCGCCATCGCCTCTGTTAGAGGCAATGTCCAATTTAAAATAATTCCTCTTGAGTGGGTTTCTATTCTCTCGGGATCTTGAGATCTCTCTGCTGTGAGAGTTTTTTTTCCAGCCTGTTGGGGCTCCGGCAAACCAGATCCTGGCACGAGGAGCCTTCTCTCTCTTATACCTTATTTTCTGTTGGAATCAGCCTCAATTCAGACTACAGCAATCTGTACAGACCGCAGGCCTCTCCTACCTAGTCCTGAACACTGTGTCCAGTGTTTCCAGGAATGCCGGGGGGAGGGAGGGCTCTCAGCCTTTGATGTCCAGCTACTTATCTTCTTAGTCTAACAAACGATTCCGATTTGTCTTTGCAGTTTGACACTTGTTTTAACACTAAGTCTTGTGCTGAGACAGCTCTCTTTGTAAAAGATTAACTAACGTGCATCCCCCTTGTTCTTGCCCCTGCACCGGTGGGCCGACAGAGGGATCCGTTGGAGGACAGCCCTCCTCAGTCTCTGGGCTGAAATTGCTTGTGCTGCTCCAAACCTTCAGGGAACTGTGCTCTTCATGAATCTGTTGCTTTTAGTGTAAAGTAATCCTCTCAATTAGGTATCAGTGACATTAATTGCCTCTGGTGTAATTGTCCGTTCACAGATGAGAGACCCCAGCATGCTTTTCTCAATGTGAGATTGAAAGAGTGAGGCTTCTCACTCAGCCCCCTGCGACCCACTCTCTGGCATGCCACTGGAACGAAGCCAGGAGCCGCTTTCAGAGCTATCTTAAGATGTTGCTAAGCCTCGCCAAGTGCGAGCATACCTTGAGAGAAACCATGTAGATTAGTCAGAAATGGCATGATGAATAAAGAAGGATAGGGAAGGAAAAGTGTGTGTGTTTGTGTGTGTGTGTGTGTGTGTGTGCGTGCGTGCGTGCATGCAGGGCTTGCGGTTTTAATTAAAGTCTGAATCCTCTTCCACCAAATTTCCCCAAAATCTGCCAGATGGTGTTGCAAGTAGTGTTTGTACAGAGATTTGCTTTGCCCCACCTGAGACCTTTTCACCTCAAGTTCGATTTATTTTCCTCTGTTGCTTCTGCATACCGTAAGTGGCTAGCTTGCTGATACACAAATGTAATGCTAAGGCTGCCGGTGGCTCATTTGGGCTGCAGCACAGGAGCTGCCTCTCAGACAAAAGGCCAGCGGTGGCTTCCTCTGTGCTGACCAGGACGTGGTCTTAAGGATTACTCTCTTCAGAGGAGTGTCTTTCTGCTGTGATCACACTGAGCTCGGGGGTCACTGAGTGCAGCCTCATGCATTCCAGCAGAGCAAAAATGTCTCTTTCAAACAATGTTCTGAGTTGCACAGGAGTAGAATTGATTTTTCAATTCCAATTTAAGGAAATGGCTAAATAAAATAAGAGTCATCTGTGCCTGGTAATTCTTTTCAGGGAGCGCTGAAAATGAATTTAATGATCAATGCAGCTCTAATGTTTGGTGCATGAATAGGCATACTCCCACTAAGACTCTGCTGAATTTTTTTACACAAACAAAGAAATATGGTAATTCTTATAATTGCATCACTTCAGTGACTCCTGCACTCCTGAGATACAGCTCCTCTGTTGTAATTAAAAGCTATTAAAAGAATATGAAATAATCACTTAAAGATTAAAGTTCTCCTCACAAGGTTCCACCTCAAAAGTCCTCTCGGTCGCTGCAAACTTCCGACCATTGCAACCGTTTATTCTCTTTTCATGGTCACGTTACATGTTTCTAACTCCCTGCTCCCTCTCCGACAGGTTCATAACAGGAACTTGTTGTCGTTGGACTTTGATCGGATCACCAGAACAGAGAAGGTCTACGATGACCACAGGAAGTTTACGTTACGGATCCACTATGACCAGGCTGGGCGGCCCACTCTGTGGGCACCAAGCAGTCGTCTGAATGGAGTCAACGTTACCTACTCCTCTGGTGGTAATGTGGCAGGCATCCAAAGGGGTACCATGTCTGTGCGCATGGAGTATGACCAGAATGGCAGAATCACCTCCCAGATATTTGCTGATGGTAAATCATGGAGCTACACTTATCTTGAGAAGGTAAGAACTATTGTTGCTCTAGTTGCTGATGGAATGAGAAAGAATTTGAAAGGCTTGAAGGCCTTGGGAGCATGTTGTATGGTTGAATCTCGGAGATGTGTTTGTGTCAGAGCCTTGAGGAGGCGATTTTAGACTTGAGTTCTGAGTTAACCTTTAATCCTCCAGTTGTGTTTGTGCTGCATTATCATGGTCTGACACAGGCATCTGCAGAAATGTAATAAGCCTGTCTAGCGAACCCCACACACACTACACATTGTTACCATGGTTTGACAGTGCAGTTCAACCTAAAATAGCTGTGATGAGAACCGAGTGAAATGTCACTTTCTACTCACTAATTAAAAGAAAGATCTTTGAGGACAATGTGAACAGCTTCGATTTTCCACCTTAACCATTTAATGAAAATGGCAGCCAGTCACCCTGTTAATAGTCAGTTTTTCGAACCACCGCTAAGTACTGAGATGCTGCCAGCCTGTTGTGACAGCCTTAGAAATGATTTAAAGACATCATTTATTTGTCCAAGAAGGGCATTCGTGGAAACTGTCATTTGCCGAGTTGTGAAAAATTCAGCTCCCTCATGCTGTCTGGATCAAAAGAGCCCACAAACAAGAAACAAGAAGCAGCCTTGGAATCATCTCTTGTGAACATCTTAATGTCAGAGGACTATCAACAACTGCACTTTCAAGATGTAAACTGGATTTGGTCCGACATGCCTAACATGTTAGCGATTTTGACAATTTGCTCATCCTTCCCACCTAGTGATGTAGCAGCCCAGTTTCTTGCACATTCCCAACTTACAAATTCAACCCCACTTACTGACTCAGTATGTAGGCAGCATAAGGAATTCATTTCATTGTGTTTGAATTATTTTAATGGCTCTTGTCTTGTGTCTTGTGGTCTTGTGTCGTAAAAAAAATCTATAAGAAATAGATGAAAATAGCTAAACTTAGTTACCAAAAAATGCATCCCTATGTTTAATACAAGATGCAAGACCTAGTAAATATGATGCTGAATTGAAATGACTCTGAATACTGTAACAGTGTCTTCTTCTCTCTACAGTCCATGGTACTGCTGCTCTACAGCCAGAGGCAGTACATCTTTGAGTTTGACAAAAACGACCGTCTGTCCTCCGTGACCATGCCCAACGTGGCACGGCAGACCCTCGATACCTCCCGCTCCATTGGCTACTATAGAAACACCTACTGCCCTCCCGAAGGTAACGCCTCAGTGCTCCAGGACTACAGTGAGGACGGCCAGTTGCTGCAGACCACCTACCTGGGCACCGGCCGCAGGGTCATCTACAAATACGGCAAGCTCGCCAAGCTGCTGGAGATTCTCTACGACACCACGCGCATCGGCTTCTCCTACGACGAGGTGGCCGGCATGCTGAAAACAGGTCAACCTACAGAGTGAGGGCTTCACCTGCACCATCCGCTACCGTCAGATCGGCCCGCTCATCGACAGGCAGATCTTCCGCTTCAGTGAAGAGGGCATGGTCAACGCCAGGTTCGACTACGTCTACGACAACAGTTTCCGCGTCACCAGCATGCAGGCTGTCATCAATGAAACGCCGCTACCCATTGACCTGTATCGCTACGACGACGTGTCTGGCAAAACGGAGCAGTTCGGCAAGTTTGGAGTAATCTATTATGACATTAACCAGATTATCACCACGTCAGTGATGACCCACACCAAACACTTTGATGCTTACGGTCGGGTGAAGGAGGTCCAGTACGAGATTTTCCGCTCGCTCATGTACTGGATGATGGTGCAGTATGACAACATGGGCCGCGTGGTGGCCAAGGAGCTGAAGGTCGGGCCTTACGCCAACACCACGCGTTACACCTACGAGTATGACGCCGACGGTCAGCTCCAGGTGGTTTCCATCAACGACAAGCCGCTGTGGAGGTACAGCTATGACCTGAACGGTAATCTACACCTCCTCAGCCCCGGCAACAGCGCCCGCCTCACACCGCTACGCTACGACATCAGGGACCGCATCATCCGCTTGGGGGACGTCCAGTACAGGATGGATGAGGACGGTTTCCTAAAGCAGAGAGGGAACGATTACTTTGAGTACAACTCCGCTGGCCTGCTGGCCAAGGTCTACAACAAGATGAGTGGCTGGAGCATAAAATACCGCTACGACGGCCTGGGCAGGAGGGTGTCCAGCAGGAGCAGCATGAGCCACCACCTGCAGTTCTTCTACGCCGACCTGTCCAGCCCGACACGGGTCACCCACATGTACAACCACTCCAGCTCCGAGATCACCTCGCTGTACTATGACCTGCAGGGACACCTCTTTGCCATGGAGCTGAGCAGCGGGGATGAGTTCTACGTGGCCTGCGACAACATCGGCACCCCTCTGGCCGTGTTCAGTGGCTCGGGCATCATGATCAAGCAGATCCTCCACACGGCGTTCGGAGAGGTTTACCTGGACACCAACCCCAGCTTCCAGCTCATAGTAGGCTACCAGGGAGGCCTGTACGAGCCTCTCAGCAGACTAGTCCACATGGGCCGCAGGGACTATGACGTCCTAGCCGGCCGCTGGACCACGCCTGATCATGGGGTGTGGAGCCGTCTCAACAGCAACCACATTGTGCCCTTCAACTTGTACATGTTCAAGAATAACAATCCTCTGAGCAACAATGAGGAGATAAAGTGCTACATGACCGGTAGGTTTGCCAGCAAACCCATGTTTTATAGAGAGGTCTATTTGCTGTGGCTTTTTTTTTTTTTTTTTGGGGGGGGGGGGGGTGGGGGAGTTTGAACAGCTGCAAATGAATCATACTCCAACCAACAGGCAGCCTCAAAATAACCAAAACAATTATTTCAGTATTGAGAAGACTGGGACTTAGTGGCTATATAGGAACAGCACCGCCGACAGATGTTAAGGGAGTCCCAGTAGAGCAATCAATAATGCACATTATTCTTTTTCTGGTGCTAAAATTTCAGTCACGTGCAGAGGGAGAAGAGGGCCTCGGACAGCTTTTGAGATAAGCCCCCCATATTTCACCACTTGCACCACTTGTTAAACTGGTCTGGTTTGCAGTGCAGCGAGCCATGCGGAAATAATCATTTCAGTTGTTTAGTCACATTTGGTACATTTTTATTCAAAATAACAAACCACAAATGGAAGTATGGCCACTGCCAACATTACATTGAAAGGCAGTGTTCTAGGGAGGTTTTTTAAGAGCTTTCTCACTGGGACATTGAGGTTGTTTTTCAGGCTCTGCAGACAGCTCTGTTTTGTGTGTGTGTGTGTGTGTGTGTGTGTGTGTGTGTGTGTGTGTGTGTGTCCAATGGCTATCGTTTTGAAAGTGCTCAAAGGGAACAATGGTATATAGCAAAGCCCCCTCTGTTGTTGAACACAGGTCCTCCCAAAAATATCACATCATTCTGTGCTGCTTTGTAGTAGGGAGGAGGTAAATGGCAATGAAAGCACCCCACTGGAGAAGGAGAGCACAATGGATCCATAGAAAGCTCAGCCAGGGCCTGTTGTATCAACTTCTTTGGTTGGAAAGGAAAACAACATTGTTAAGGATACTCTGTGGATACTCTCTGGTTAAACCAATCAGCTGCAATGAGATTTCACTCACAAATACAAGAAGTTTTATGCTCATTTTGCACTGCAGTTACTAGATAATGTTATATTGGCTATGAAATAAGACATTTTTTTCCTCATTTTATCCGTCATTCATTTACCTGTAGACAGGAAAGGAAAAACACTTTTTTGTCCGTGTGAACTCCAGGCTCCCACCTCTCTACGTTCAACAAAGCAGTTCCATTTCACCAGCAGCCTAACAGAAAGGCGTTCAGCTTCATAGTCCACCATTAGGGGCCTGACTGGCATTTGAATGCTAAGCAGACTATTAGATGTACTGGCGTGGGTCTGCCTCAATTGTGATTGATGGGGCTGACATTTCCATTCCTTTCACTAAATTATCAGGGTGCTTTCATTGTCCTCAAACAAATTCTTATTTAAAAAAGCTTTGTCAGGTGCCACAATGCGGCGATGCCAAGCTGTGACAATCTTGCCCTCCAAGTGTCACAGCAACGATTCTGCAGCCCATAAGAAATACATTGGAAGGGGCGAAGAACCAAACGGCTCAGATTGAACGGGCTGTAATTCCAGTCATGTCTGTAGCCTTTTCTATGATCTCCAAAATTAGTGACAATTTATCACAGGGGATGACAGCAGAACATGTATTCTGCTGGCTCCGGCTGCTAATAGGTGTGCCACATTTTCGTAACGGCGTGGTTTTGAGTGCCGCCACATCTCGCTGTCCTATTTTCACCGTTTTTACTGGAACAACCCGCTGACTCGTCTTCAAATCTGTCGCGCGTGTGATGTGAAGACCAAGCAGTGTCCAAGCTGCACGGAGATGACATGAAAGTACATAATAATCAGCACAGCAGCCGCTCTCAGATGTCACTTGTGTTTCTAGGACCCAGCTGTGTGTCATTAGTGCAGCACCTGTAGGAGTGGATATGAATCTTTGCCACCATCTCAAGTGTTAATCATAGCTTGTCCAGTTTCAGAATCAAGTGTTCACACAGAGCGAAGAGTCTTTCGAGGAGACAGCACACTTGACCACGCAATGTCAAGCTGTTAAAAATGAATCGTTCTTACTGTGCCGCTGGGGTTCTTATGAGCCAGAAGTGATTATGTCCATTTAGATAATAGTATATGTAGGAGTTAATTTACTGTTTCGCTGTGTTTGTTTTTTTTCGCGATCCCTCCTCCACAGACGTGAATAGCTGGCTGGTGACCTTCGGCTTCCAGCTGTACAACGTCATCCCGGGCTATCGCAAACCGAGCACAGATGCCATGGAGCCGTCCTACGAGCTGGTCCGCACCCAGATCAAGACACAGGAGTGGGATAGCACCAAGGTAAAGCCAATCACCTGTCACCTTTCCCACTTTTCACCTCACTGCAGATCATACTCTTCCACCTCTGGCCTCCTCCTTTCCAACATCATTAGCAAATAGACATGCTCTGTGTAGCCAGACTCCCGGAGGAGCCACCAGCTATCAGGCCAAACCACGGCCCAGTGAGCCAGGTCTCTGCTCCTGGCCCTCATCTTGGGGAATGGGGTCAGGCTAAACAGCTCTTGTAATTGTCCTGCCATTAGGGAAATTCACTCTCCATTCCCTCCACCACTGGCCATTGATTTCATCTCAGTCTTACACCCTTAGCCAGAGTCTGAGAAGTAGCAGACATGCTCTGATTCCCGCGTTTATCAGCCCTTTTAAGTCGCCTCCAACTCACCTGAATTATTGAAGAGGCTGCTGTTGTTGTCTTGGGTTTGGTTACAGCTAGAGGAGACCAGTGGCAGGGCCGGGCCAGAGTCATGCTGAGTGACACTCAGGCCGTTACCTTAACACGATAGGCTTTCATGGCTATTAAAAGAAGAGTCCTCATTCATTCGGAAGCCTAAAAGCCCCTGGAATGACGCAATACGATCTTACACTCCTGAACTAACCAACCAACCGAAAGTATGTAATAAGCAGAAAATGCAGTGATGTGAAAAACATATTTTATTGACTGTGCATGCCTGTTGAAATGTCTTTTTTTGATGAACACAACTAAAAGCAAAACTGAAAATGTGTTAACCATGTGCAGCTCCCGAGGGTGTTCATTTGGTCTCCTTTCCACTTTCAGTGAATCCTCTTTTCTCCAATAGTTTCTTCCCAAAACATACAGGATATAAATATATTGCCCACTGAACACGACATGTCTTTTCAACATTAGCCTAGGACCTTTTGCCCAGTTTTACACCAATTATCACCCATTTAAACATTGCATTAACAGCAGTAAATAGCTCAGAAATATCCACCAGAGGTGTCCATATGTGCAAGATAATGCTTTAATTTTAGATGTCTACTTTTAAACTTTTACTTTTACCACTCTTAAACCGTATGTAGCCTAAGTTTAGCCTAGACGCTATAAACCATTTAGATAAAATTGCTCAGTGGGTTCATTCCACTGTTGCCAAGGTGTAGCCCATATTATGGGTTCAAAGGTCATGCTAAAATAATACATAATAAAAATGTTGTCACTGAAACACGACAACATGTAGGTATTCACCTGCTTAATGTGTCATGAAAGGAATTTCAAGAAAGTGTTACTTGAGGCACCGCAGCACGCCATGGTCAATTACACAGGAAATGAAACACTTTTAAATCTTAAGGATGTTATTTTGCCTTTCTCGTTAAGTACAGGTCATATGTGGAGTGCAAATCATAATGCTGGAAATAGCAGTTATGTCCTCATCTAGCATGGACAGTTTTGGGAGGGTTCCCTGTCTTAAGCCCCCCTGTGACCAACCCACGCATGCTTCCCACTCCATAGGGAATCCCTGAACGCAGCAGAGGAATTCAAAGACATTCCAACTGAATTCCAACATTTCCATTTCAAATATTTGAGAGTATATATGATGGAATAGGGTAGAATAAATACAATACTCTTTCCACACGTTCAGTTTCAGAACTGATGAAATTGGTTGATAAACCCGACTGAGGCTGCGACTGTTTACCTGCTGATTTGTCATCTCAGACCTAGCAATTCATCAACATTTTCAAATGCCAGAAAAACCATTTTATCCCCAGGCATTTTTTCAAAATCACTTAATAGGTGTGATCGCCAGGCAAATTGCACCAAACAGTATGGCGTTTCAGTGCAGGGTCTAATATTAGCTTTTAAAGTACCGGTACTTAACTCCTAACGTACACACCCTACCACAGGACGTCAGAAAATTTGATTGGTTGAATTTTCCACCATCATATTGCTTGATAGAAGAATTCATAGTACGCTAAAGCTAAATATGATTTATATTTTGAAACTATGGTGAGTTTGTTTGTATTTGCTTTTCTTGGAAGCGCTGGATAAAAGTAGGGCCATTTGAGTAATGATAGCAGCGAAAGCTAATTTCCCATCTACAAGCCCAGCCTTTCAAGTATATATTGAAGAATGCCCATGATAGGGCGTAACTGCTCTAAAACCCCTGTATTGAGGTTTTAAATAGAAATGCTAGCCTAGATATGAGGTTTTACCCATATTTGTTATGGAACTATTTCATCTCCACACCTCTGGAGTATTTACTGCAGAAGATATGGAAGATATGTAAAGAAAGGTTGAGGTAATTAGTCTTTACCCTGTGTAACGTATGGTATTCCTACCTAGAACCATGTTGTTTTTTTTAAATGGTGCTTTGGGCTGTTTAATGTTGTTGGTCCTCGCTGCAGATGGCCAAAGCAGCCTAATTAAATGTAGCGGTCTTTGAAGCATATATTTATATAGCCTTTAAACTACACGGGGTAGATCCTGTACGCTTTGCATTTTTCTCTTGTTTTTTTTTTTGATAAAGGAGGAAACCATGCCTGCTTTTCCATCTCCTTTCATTTAGGCGCCTATTTCACCGTGCTGCTGAGCCGCATACAGATTGAAAAATCCATGAGGGGACAGACACAAGGCTCGCTCTCTGATTCTGACCTGTGCTGTGGGCTGATTGCAGCCAATGCTACGTGAATGATGCCTCTCTGTGAGAGTCCCGGGAGGGTGTTTCAGTAAAGTGGAGGACATTGCCCCCTTCCCCCACTGCCCCTGGGACAGCTGACCGGGTCACAGCATTGGCACAGTAAACAAACATGCAGTGGCATGGTGTGAAGTGTCCCCCAGGCCATCACTCCCGCTGGGCCCAGCAGCACAGCTGAACCCTCCCGCCACCACCACCCACCACCCCCTCCACCCCTTTAGCTCCATGCTGCCAGTAGGGACGCAAAATTCCAA
Source organism: Hoplostethus atlanticus (assembly GCA_034670405.1). Classification (NCBI taxonomy): domain Eukaryota; kingdom Metazoa; phylum Chordata; class Actinopteri; order Trachichthyiformes; family Trachichthyidae; genus Hoplostethus; species Hoplostethus atlanticus. The sequence goes on along the minus strand of JAXDDX010000003.1, from coordinate 5,452,264 downwards.
TGCATTGTCACATGGAAGACATGGACTGAATGGAGAGGCTGGTCACTGCAGCCTGCTCCCCTTGTCCATCCCCACCCAGACCCCCAGCCCCTAGCCACCCTCTGATGAAGGCGCAGAGAGACAGAATTAGAAAGTGTCAGTAGGATATTGGACTTGATTGGTTGACAAGTCCACAGGATGCTCTCAGCCCCTTATCTTGGGCAGAGGCGGGGAGGCACAGCAGTCGAGAGCCTTTTCGTTGCTGCTCAGATCCGTTTGGGCAACTGTCTCACTGTGCGTTGGCCAGCTCCCATTTCATATCACTATCCTCCTTTTAATGTCTGATTTTCTCCTGAGGAGTATCTCTTGTCAAGTAATATTAGTACACAGTATTAATTTTGGCCCAAGGGAATGTGGTATCTATACAAAGCTTTGTAGCCTGAAGGGATGCGATATATACACTATATACCAACTGATTCCTGTTTCATATTTGGCGCAGCATGGCTGTCAGAAGATAGTAATTTCACCCTTTTTCAAAATATCATGCCTGTCATAAATGATCACAGAGATTTGAATTTGCTGACAAACACCCCTTCCCCTACCTCGACGATGTGTGAGCCATTCACAGCTTCCAAGATCATAGAGTTATTATTTTATAGTAAACGTGGGCGAAATACTTCAAAGTAAAGTACAGTATTAAAATACTATCGCAAAAGGTTGCATTTCTCCATCTTTTTTAGTTTATAGTGTAATTAACTTAATAATGATGCTTAAATGAAGCCAGCCTATGAAAACAGACAGGACATAATGCATGGTATACTTCTCAAAACTAGTTTTTAAGTGCATGTGTTTTCAGCATTAGCACCATGTAGTTTTATGTCTGTTTGTATATAACATACACATCATATGAAATTGTTTTTGAAAAAAAAACATGATTTCCATCACATTAACATTTTAGAAACTATCACAAAAAAAGTGACGAATCATCCTCATTCAGTCAGACACATGAAATAGAGCGGCTTGTGCTCTGTAGTCGGAGCATAGGATTTGAAATGTTTGAAGTGGTAATGAAACAGTATGAATCTCAGTTTTGAAAAAAGCGTTCCCTAATGCAGACTGTGTGACCAGGATATGAAACTCACACCAGAGAGGTCGCCAAACAGAGGTGTGAAGCAACAGGAAAGTCTTGGTGGATACCTGATAGAAATTCATTGTTGTCGGATCATTTCATTTCTTGCCCAGAGAACAAACACAAAAGATATTTCATTATGTATGTGGGTACAGAGGGGGCTGTGTGACTAACCAGGATTGCCCTTGTTTTGCAGTCTGTGCTGGGTGTGCAGTGTGAAGTTCAGAGGCAGCTGAAGGCCTTTGTGAAGCTGGAACGCTTTGGACAGATCTACAGAGCCAAGAGTGCTGGCTGTCCCCAGACGGAGAGCAAGAAGCTCTTTGCTTCTGGCGGCTCCATCTTTGGGAAAGGGGTGAAATTTGCTATCCGAAACGGGCGCATCAGCACTGACATCATCAACCTGGCCAATGAGGATGGACGGCGCATGGCGGCAGTCCTCAATGACGCCTTCTACCTTGACGACCTCCACTTCACTATTGCTGGAATGGACACCCACTACTTCGTCAAGCTGGGCTCCGTAGAGGGAGACCTGGCCCTCATCGGCATGACGGTGGGTCGGCGTACGCTAGAGACAGGCGTCAATGTGACAGTGTCTCAGGTCAACACTGTGCTCAGTGGCAGGACTAGACGCATTACTGACATCCAGCTACAGTATGGCGCATTGTGTCTGAATACACGTTACGGCAGCAGTGTGGATGAGGAGAAAGCTCGCGTACTGGAGCTGGCCCGGCAGAGAGCCGTGGCTCAGGCTTGGGCCCGAGAGCGCCAGAGACTGAGGGATGGAGAGGAAGGCTCCCGGACCTGGACTGAAGGAGAGAAGCAGCAGCTCCTGGGCTCGGGGAAGGTGCAGGGCTACGATGGCTACTATGTTGTCTCGGTTGACCAGTACCCTGAGTTGGCAGACAGTGTGAACAACATTCACTTCATGAGACAGAGCGAAATGGGCCGAAGGTGACATGAACACGAGGCTCTGGAGTGACAGACTCAGACATGGGACATGGGACTTCTTGCCAAAGACAGTTGCGTACATGACCACTTTTTTTGTTTCTTTGACTGTGCTCAACTTGGTTTTTAATATACTGTTAAAAAACATGGTTGCAATCAGTTGCACTGTATTAATAGAAGAGTGCCCTTCTTTAACAGTCTTTGCCCTCCAAGTGCGGCTGCTAGGATGAAAATTTGCGATGTCTGTGACTTATTTTTGTGACTCCATTTCCTCGTCCCTGTTGGTGGTTCTGTTCAAAGGAATCCAAGAGGAGTATTGGTAATGCATTATGTTCACTGGCTCACTCTGCTGCCAGACTAGCAGATTGTTATTCACAAGCTTGCTCCATTCTGCCTTTTCTGCACCTCAGCCAAGGAGATTCTTTCTCTTTTAATCGCTTCTTTTTTATACTTGAAAACCTCATAGCCCCAGTCATCCATAAATAATGAGAGAATTTTCTGTTGGCGGTAGACCCCCTTCATCAAAACTCCAGCTGAACTTGTCAAAGCACCTTCATTTGTGTGATGTCTTGAATTTTTTTTTTTTTCAAGAGGAGGCTTGATACTCATCTGTGGTCTTAGCTTGGGAGGCTCCAGTGCACCCTGACCGTGCATGTCGAGGCCTTCTGTATGAACTACAAATTAACAAAATTGCTTGATCGAGCTGAAATTGTGTGGTAAAGCCAACAAAGGGATATGAGGTCACTTTTTTATTTTGTGTCTTATTTGTTATTTCTGACTGGACTTTGTTCCTAAGAAGAAAAAAAAAAAGAAAACATAACATAAATTGCTCTGCTCCTCTTTATTTGACTGTGGTCAAACAACTCGATTATGAGAATAGTGAAGAGCCAAACCTGTAAGAAAATACTGTGGAATTAATGTCTGTATTAAACAACAAAAGGTATTTTATGGGAATGGTTTTGAATTACCTTTAGTTTTGTTTTATAAATAGCTATATGAAATAACAGTATAACAAATGTGAATTTAAAAAAATGTGAACTATTGTCCCTTTTATCGTTAATTGTTGTACTTGAAAAATACTTAAGGGTGTTTCAACACATGGAATAAACTATGAAAGGTGGTTTAGTTAAATCAATTATTGTGTTTTTCATTAGACCGACGACATTCTACTGATCGACAGCAGTCTCAGTTACATGACAGTGTTTATTTTATCAATGTACTTTTCTCAGTATTCCTCACCACAATTTACAATCAAATAACACTTGGGGTGAAAATATTTTCAAAGTGAACATACAAAGGTGGTGAAAAAAAAAAATCTATCTCATCACTAAAACATTACACATATTAACATGTTGGTTGCCGAGATGAATGGGCTTAGCATTGTATTGTGGCTGAGTTGAAAAATATGAATTGCCTTGGCCCTAAGGGCTGCCCGGGGGTCAGCATCTAAAGTGCTCTCATTCTCCAGAATAGGACTCCACTTGGTCCCACGGCTGGCTGAAATGCATTAGACCTGCAAGTGTGCTAGTTCCAGTTTACAGAGTAAAGGTCGCACATACACGCCAACCTTGGAAATAACCCTCGTGGACATAATTACTGTTGGTACATTCAGATATTCCAGCTCCCATATGTCCACGTCCTCCTCGGAGGACGCTTCAAAGGACAATTTTACTTCAGCTTGTATGAAACATGCCGTTATCTGAAAAATACAACACGACTATTTTGGAAATGGTGTCATTGATCTGACTTCTGCTACTTTTTTGAACTATGCCAAGCCACTACACACTCTTGACTTTCTTGTCAACATTTGTCCATCAAACGTGAACTTGTGTGTGCAGGGGAGGGGAGGGGAGGGGGGTTGGGAGCATGATTGAGTGTCTCAATCTGTACAAAGGTTAAGCATACAGTACAGTTATTTTTCTGCTGTTGGTTGATACAGTGACATTATGTTTCCAAAAAATATGGATGTTCAACATAATATGAATGAAGGATATTTGCATTGTGGAATATTGCACTGAGAGCTGTTGCGTCATGAGACTGTATCTTTTTCTAAGGTTTTGGACTCATTTTGAGTTTCGGTTTGTTCTCAACACTGTGTTTTTAGCGCTTCTCTTTGACCGTGTAAATATGAAGACATCAAAATAAGCTGTAAATAAAATGCAAATGTAGATACCTCTTAGAGCTACATCGGTGACCCTGTGTAGTCTTTAGGTAGAAAAAAAATAAAGGGAATATTTTGTGTTTACTTTTTATGTGTTTTGTTGAATTGAGAAAAATATTTGACACCATCACACCTACATCAATTTGCCTCACCATTCTGCCAAAACTGCAATTGAGACTTGCTTAATCCACTCATAGATACTCATATAGTCATATTTTGCAGTATTCTTTCCAGTATTTTCTCCAGTATCTTCAGTATATGCTGAAAAAATTGCTTGGAAGTTACAATCAACATGTTTTATGGTTTATATTCATCACCCGATTATGATACGTACTTGTACTCAGACCCTACAATGCATTTTACAAGACTTTAATGTGGGAAGCGTATGATACAATCCAACAGTGTAATATTGCACCATGTGCCAATACTCAGCTGCAGGATGCACTACCACCTGTTATAGACGCCCACCAGTCTTGAATCTATAACCTTCTGAACGTGAGGAGTGAGCGTGTGTTGGCTCACCAGCACATGAAAAACAGACTATCTTTGAAAGCCTCAAATGATGTTCTGCAAGACTTGAGCATTCATTGAGTGGCGGACACAATATTTGATGTTACAAAAGGCACCAGTAGATTGTGTTTTTAAACTTGACAACATTGATGAAACAAGCGGAGCTCAGGGGCTAATCGTGTTACCACCCGGGGTGCCTCGGGAGTTAGCTGCCAGTATGTGGTGGTGGCCCGGGAGCCTGCAGCAGCTCTGCTCACTGCAGGAAGAGCTGAGCACGGTGCCTGATGATAAGAAGACAGCACTCTGTTGTTTGTTTCTCCACACTGTATTATTTTGTGCTGGGAAACCTCTGATTTCTCTCCGTGACTGACAAGTGTCATTGCAAGCGATCACACCCGACTGTTTGCTTTAGGTAAAGTTTGACTACTTGAGCTTTTTGCAAAGTAAATTTGAAATCTGTTGCCCTCATCTTCCGGAGGTTGCTTCTTTGAGATAGCCTGAGCCTCGAGCCCCCGAGCCCCAGATAAAGAAGATTTCCTTGCAGGGAACAGAAAGTCCTGCTGGCAGATAGTGCAAATTCTGCTGAGGCTGTAGGGAGACAAATTGTCCTTTGGCCTGAAAAGTTCCAGTCTTCTTTTGGAATGGTTGTAGCAGGTGTTCAGATAACTTGCCACTTCAACCCCTTTTTCAAAGGAAAGTGCCACATTTAAAACAAAATGCAACGTTTCAGTTTAATATCTAACTGATAATTATAATTATATTTTATGAAGTAATCTATGACTTTTATCAACCTCTATTGATGGCCAAACAATTGCAACCACATCGACAGCTGTAATCGAGAGCATTTTCACAATAGACGATAAGCTAGCTATTTACAGCAGAAACCCAGCAGAAATGTTTGGCTTGAGAAGGAACTGTCTTGCAATGCTGATCGCTTTCTGGTAGCACTGTCCTCCACCGCTGAGCTGGTTAAAATGGGAGGTGGTGGGGGGGAGCAGATTGGGGGGGTCTTGAACTTCAAATGGGTATTTGTTCCAAAACAGGAGTAGGGGCTGGAAAGTGAGTTAGGAAAGCCAGAAATCTCCCCATCTGGCAAAGTCATCTTTGAGTCATTGGTATTGATCAAGCCCCACAGATATATTATGGTCATTTTGCGCTATGGGGCCGTAAAAAATCGTATTTATTGCACCTTTAATTGATTGAAACAACAAATCTTTCTGGCCACAAACAATCTCCGATGCTAACACTGTTTCCATAGCACAAAATGATGCCTTTTCTGTGGCCACTGTTTCCAGCCCAGTTGGTCCTTTAGCAGTTACAGTATCTCATGTGTATATTTAGATTACCTCAGAAGCAAAAGACATTCAGACGTACAGGATTAAAGAAACATCGTCCTCACCACAGAAGACAGAGCGTTTTTACTAGGAGAGTGTTCAAATCTCATGCAATTATTCTACTTTTTCTTTCAGGCTTGAAGGATTTGAGGTCAGTTCCTCTTTTTATTTATCCCACGTTCACTTAATACCTACCTGTTGATTCCAGTTTCGCTGCTCCCTTCCAGAGGTTTACATGAAAGGAAAGAAGAAAATCTTGTGTTTAGCATCATTTCAGAAATATGATCGGTGACTATTTCTCTCACATTGAAAACCATGCATGAACCGTTTCCCCATAACCTGCACTGATGCTGATGCAGGGGGATATCTGCACATTGCTTTCACACTCCATCTGTTTTCTCTCACTGATAATTTGAACACTCTGTGCCAAAGTGTTGGATAAACACTGGCAAAAGTACTTGCCGTTAAAACCGGGGGAAAGGTTGGTTCCCGCTGAGGCCCAGCCATCCGTTCCCTCATCGAGTTTTGTACGTCGTCTGAAAATAGCTGTCAAAATGAAACACCTGCTGTCTCTCTTTTCTTCTGTCAGTCAATCTCAGGTACTACTATTACACGGCAGTCACCTGCATTTATGTCTCTGGAGAACAGCAATGTTGTTGACAAAAAAAAAAACTCTTCTGTAGGTGTGAAAGCATCCTAAGCATCTCATCTCATCTGGTCATACTTGTTCAAGTTTTCCCAACAGCCGTAAAATAAGCTGGTCGGTGTGTGAGGGTCCACATCTGCCCCGCAGCCGGATAACACCACATGGCTGAATGGATACGAGAGCCTCACATTCTGCCTTCAATCATTCAGGTCAATCCCCTCTCTGCCAGTTATGCAAATGGCTGGCGAATCGTAAAAGCTAATGGGGCAAAGGAATGGTAAACCAACTGGCCACCGGTAACAGAGGCTGAGCATCTCTCAAGGTTTAGGTCTCATTTGGACACCCACCAGATGACAAAACAGCAGCGGCAGAAATACGCTATAATGTACAGGCTTCGGGAATGAAACTGATGCGATGGTTCCCAAAGTGTCGTATTTCCAGGGGTCATACGAAGGCCAGTTACCTGCGTTAGTACTGACCGGCACGGGGGGAATGGAAAACACACACAGTAGACCCAGCACAATACCGCAGTCTAGCGACGTGTGAGCCATTATTTTCCAAAAATGAGACTTATACAATATAAGGGTCCTGTGAGAGAAGCTGTAGCAATTATAGGGCAACGTAACCTCACAGTCTTCACCTCTCTGCTGCATCTGACTTGGGCTGAACTCATTGTGTGGTTTTTTACTTTTGAAGTCACTTTCACTGAGATACGCAAAGCCAAAGAGCTGGAAGTGGAGCCACATCAAAGCTAGCTTTACAGATCCCACCTATGTAGCATCTAACCCTTCTTTCTAATATCAACAGTCAGGCTACCAGAGGGTCATCTGCCACCGCAAAACCATACAGTAGATGTGTATATAGTAGGGCTGTCAAAATTAACGCGTTAATCCAGATTAATTAATTTGCATGATTAATTTGATTAAACATTTTAACGCAATTAACACATGCACAATGACTCAAAATCCCACAATTCCACTCACTGGCGCAGATTGGTGCTCCAACGCTATCTGGCGGCAGAACCAACTCGATAAAGATGGACGACTCTAAACAACATATTGCCCCTCTCGATGGGAAGTTTGAGTACAAAAAAACCCAAGACGGGACAATCGACCGACATAAAGTAGTTTGCACACTCTGCAGGAAGGAGTTTTCGTTTCACCGAAGCACTTCCAGCTTAAAGTACCACATCAACGCGAAGCATACATTAGTCGGGGATTCCTCTGCAAGTACTTCGGCGACGCCCGGCTTGCGCCAAACCACCCTTTATTTTGATATCTGGACACCATATCTGTTCTATAGTTTAAATAAAACACATGTTAAGTGTATATATCGCCTTCTGTCATGAGTCTTTTTGCCACCACAAAATTAAACACAATTAATAATGAATGGGTATTAATCGTGATTAATCTAAATTAATCCACAGCGGCCCTGTGATTAATCTGATTAAAAATTTTAATCGTTTGACAGCCCTAGTATATAGTAACATGAAGTAGTTTTGTTTTGGATTTTTACTTGTGTTTATTGTGTTTTTGTCCTCAGTTACCTCAGTTTGAGACAGAGGACAATTCAATTTCTAGTCTAACTGTGATCTCCGTGGATTATGGGAGAAATAGTGCTGTAAGAAATAAATCCTATCAGCACAAGGTGAAATACTTTTCTTACTTTCAGATAAGCGCATGCTGTGTGTGTGTGTGTGTGTGTGTGTGTGTGTGTGTGTGTGTGTGTTTTGTGTGTGTTATGAATGCGAGCAGGGCTCCCAGTTGGACTCCAGCAGGGTCTTGGTGGACTCACTGGAGGCAGGAGCCGCAGCTGCAGCTGCCATCTCCCGTCACATTTTCCCTGACAGGTGTGAACAAAGGACCCAGAGAAATGTCACCGCAGCATTTTTAAGTCACTCGGACACCGCCTGCATTCAGGAATGAAACTACCTTCGCACATTATGGAAATCATATTGACAGCATGGCTAATGCTTTTGTTAGGCTAATCGTCCCCGAGGTCAAATCTGTCCGTGGCAAAAGATCAGACCCCGCCGTTTGCCAGAAAACTCAAAACAACTCGCGACACTTGGCTTGTTGCGCTTTATGCCTGTGAAAAGAATAGGTGTTATCGATTGCTGTCTATGACATTAGCAATTAAAGATAAATGCTGTCTGGCCTATCGTTACCATTCAGGCCTCCACTGCTCCTAATTGGTGGACACCGTCTTGAGTTTGGTGAAACAAAAAAGTTTGAGCGCAACTTTAAATTTTGCTGAGATAACGAAGCCAGTCAAGGAACGGTGATGAAGAGGAAAGAATTTAATATCCTTAAAAAATGTTTAATTAAAATTTCCAAATTCCCCTGCAGTGTTTATGATATACAACCGGACATTAAAAACATCCAGGGAACCACCTCCCTCCATCATACGTCACCCCGCGATGAAAGAGAGTTCCCATTAATTATAGACCGAGGCGAAGAGCAGCCATAAAGGTAAGGTTTGTCCTCTGTAGAGAAACTCTTGTCAGAGTTGAAACAAGGCACATGTATATTTAATAGGCTTGAGCTGCTGCAAAGTATTTAGCAGCCGGCCTATTAAAAATATATAACGCTGGAAAAGGTTGCATTTGCTTAAAATTCATCAGCTTTTCTTCGGGTCAAAAGGTTAAATTGATGAAAAGAAGTGAAGAAGGTGGTCGACAGTTTCCCTGTTTTTTGGGTGTTGTTGTGCCCCAACTCAGGCCTCAGTCCTAACTCCGCATTTTGAGTTTGTTTTCACAGGATCCGGTGATGCTGGTGCTGTTTGGTTAGTCAGAACGTGCTTCATGTGTCGGCCACCTGAGATGATTTAAGCCTTTAGGCTAAAACACATTGATGGTTGGGAGCAGTTAGTTAGTGCTAGTCGCACTCAGATGCTCTGCATCGCTGGAAATCTTTGGTGTGCAATAACCTATTCACCATTTTGAATCAGTGAGTGAGTCAGTCAGCTTTGGTGTTGGGGTCAAATCCCAAAAGTGCTCATTGCCATAGGCATATTCTTATTGCCATCGGCACTGCCTGGATGCAACTTTTTGACTATCCTTTGTCTGACATTTGTTTTCCAACTGCTTTGCCAATCTGGTGGCCATTTTCAAACTCGGGTTGTTGAACCGCCCAAGGGCATGTTCTACCACCTCATAATTAAAACATTACACATTTATCAATACCAAGAATTTGAAGTAAATATAGACGTACTTGTCCTTGGCCCAGAATTTCCCGATGACCCAGTGTCTGAAATGGATTGCACAATTATGGTTGTGCAATCAACCAATATCCACATCGACATAACTGTAACCAAAATACTATAAAATGAAACAAAATGTGCTTGGTTGTCAATACTGCTACCTGCTCAGTCAATAGATAGATATTGCTGTAGGTATTAGAGGTTGATAGGTGGTGGTTCTCATGCTCCATGCTCTCTGCATACCAGGCTGACTCTGTTTCCCTTGTCTTGTCGTCTTTTGGGCAATCTGTGTTTTCCGTTTCAGATATGAAGCCTGGAGTCAGTATGACAGAATTATTTTGGTTACTGAAGTTTTGGGCCCGTTACGGATACTATTATGCAGATCAGCCTTGGGGAATTTATTTCCACATCATGCATTTGGATCGTGACACGTGATCCTCATCCTCCCATACAAATAGGCCTGCCAGTCTAAATGCTGTAAAGAATGGTGAACTTTTTAGCACTTTCTTAGCCTCTTTTATTTTCTCTTTATTTTTCAACCAATTTTTCTAAATTATAAAGTAGACACACACACACACACACACACACACACACACACTCTCTCTCTCTCTACCACAATTATCAGGGCATGAAACCACAGTGACGTTTCCTATGTAGTCACTTCCTATTTGAAAGAGGCCTTTTTGGCAAGGCCTGAATGTTGCTGTAGTGCGGCATACATGATTTAGATCTGCAACCGGGAGAAGAAACACTAACATAAAGACTGACACAAACACACACACACACACACACACACACACACACACACACATTCAGACAAATTCACACTGCTCAGCTTTTACCATTTTCCTCACTGCAGCTACTGTACTGTACTTGAAAACACTGTATTTGTCTTTCCAGGAAGCTACAGCTGATTGCTGGCTCCAGTTCCAAGTCATGGAAAAGAAAATCAGCGATGCCACTCAGATTTGATAAGTGATGTGCCAGCGCAACAAAGGCAGCTTGTAGTGGGATAGGGGTGCCTGTCAAAGCTAACCAAAGATCTGCATTAAAATCCCACATGAATGGACTGCCACCACAATTGGTTTCACTTTTTGCTTCTCCTGACTGATGAACTAACAAGATACAATAGAACAAATTAACAAATGGAAATGTATGAATAAATAAATAAACAAAAAAATCACAATTGCAAAAAATTGTATTTTCTGCCAAAAGAGACCAACCAGACGATAATGTCTACTGAACACACTAGAGTAGCTCCTCTCATCATGACATCAAATTATGTAGTGCTGCCCTGCTACCTAATCCCAGGTTACATTGTTTTATAAAATAAAAATGATATTTCAGGCATTATCTTGCTGTGCAACTCATGTGTTCGAAGGGGAATTGACTGAATAAATAAATGAGCTGTAGTTGGACCGTGTTGCACTTTAATAATAGCAAAAGTTTCAAAATAATGACTTTTTTATCTTCTAGTGCAGCTGAGTGCATTAGTCTGTCCATATTTTCAACAAATACGTACCTGTGGATGGGAACCGTTCTAATGAAATGGCCCTACTTCTTTGAGGGATAGTTCAGATAGGCTTTAATTGATTTATAATTTACAACTCCAAAATAAAAGCATATGGACACAGGACTTTGTTTTCATAGCCATATTGAAAAACTGTTGAATACCCACATTTTCAGATTGATGCAGTGAGTAACTCAAAAGCCCACATGGAAACCAAGACACTGCAATTTATTGTAAGGCTAATTAGTGGGTAGTTGGTGTGTTTCGATAAACTAAAGTAATTAGTCACAGATTTAAGGTTGGACGTCTACTGGAGTAAATTCTTGCCTCTGCAAAGTAAACAGATAGATAGAAGCAAAGGAGAGGATACTAAATGTAAATATAGAGCAGACAGCAGTTTAAGGTAAGCCCACCAAAAAAACACATTTGTTGGTTTGACATTAACAGGCAACAAGGACAGATTGGTGCATTCAAGCTGTGAGCAGGCAACTGCAGGCTGGCTGGTGTTATGATACAGCGGTCCGTTATCTAACTTCCAAACTGCCCTTGAGGAAGGCACTGAAACCCTCGGCGCTCCAGGGGTACAGCACCAGTTACTTCACACTCATTTAGACCTTTTTGATTAAATACACACTCTTGTCTAAATAAGAGACAATGTCAAACATTCAAGAACTGGATATCTAGTACTTTCCAATTCCAATTACCTTGTGCGGCAAGGCTAATAAGGTTATTTTTTTCCTCTTCAATAATGTTTTTGCAACGGTCATAAAACCACTTATCATTCAGTACAGATATCTCCTGCTTCAACAAGGAGTGTAAATGAAATAAATCAGAAAGGGAAGGACACGTTAATGATCTGAGTCTGGAGGAATGCTCCCTCGCAGACAAACAGAAAATAACAGCTCTAAATGCTCATTGGTAGCTTTGAGTGACTTTTTGAGCATTTTACAGGGGGACCTTGTAAAAGGACACTTAAAGCCTATGTGTGTTGATCTATATATTTGGCGTTATTTTGCCAAGTGAGTGAAATCTCAAGTAAAATCTTGGGATGGAGCTACAGATCATCAAAATCCCCTGGCAAATGTTGTCCTTTCAAAACCTATCTAGTGAAGTATTAAGGGACCCGATTTGTCAAAATTGGTAAGTCATCTCCATCGTATTCCAGACCACAAAAGGCTGACAAAACATGAGGTTACATGGAGAGATGCCCTTTATGATTCTGTAAGATGTTTTTTTTTTATATAGAAATTTACTTTATTTAGTTTAATTTATTTAATACAACACCGATGGTCAGGCAAAAACAACGCTGGCTCTCGCAGGTATTCTCATATAGACACAATACTAGTTTTATATCGGGTGACCCATTTAATTTCAGCATCACCGTTTAGAGTTAAGATTTAAAATCATTTGTGTGAGTTATTCTGTAAGTGAGCTCTTTCCTGATTGGAAGTTAAATTAAAGAAGCACAGACCACATTGCATCCCCCCAGATCTGGCCTGACACGTGTGGATGAGAATTAATTGTTCCATTTTGGTCATGGCCTCTGTGTGTGCAGATGAAAATAGTGCTATATAATGTGGTAAAATATTTTGATATTACCTGTGTGCTTTTCTCTCTTTCCTAGAGTATTTTTGCACATCTCGGGAGAGGTTAACTCCAGTGAAAGATCCCAAAAAGATACAGTGGTAAACTTCCATGACATTTTAAGGTTGAATTTGTCTTCATCTGGAGAAGACCCTTTTAAATGATACATGGTAGTAGGCTAGTAGGCTATACAGTACTTATATTTCTGGAGGACATTTTTATGGCGTCATTCACAGCGTCAGAGCTTTTCAAAACAAAACCTGTCTACCCAAAAAATGAATGTGTTTCCTTCCTGTTGAAAATCTGAGTCAATTCTCTTTAATCATTGTCTCACTGTTTCGATCTCCTACAAATATAAAGACATATAAAAACAGTATTTTATAATTCATATGTTGACTGGATGGAGTCATGCAGTATAACCACCACCACCATCACTACTACAGCAATGTTGTTGTTGTTGTTTTGCTTTCCAGAATATATACCGTATGTTTTCTGGAGTCAGGTTACCACTGACTTGAGCGGCTGCACCACATGAGTCAGTACAACAAATGCTTGAAAATGTTTTGCAATAAGTCACCCAACAAGAAACAATTACTTGGCATACTGTAGTGTGAGGACAATAGTGTAATCACAGATTCAGCTGTATTGTTTTTTCACCATCCCTCAACCGGGGAGTGAATTATTGTCTGAGGTGCAACAGCGAAGATACCTCCCAGCTGCAGAGGAACCTGTCTAGCTAAATACATTTCACAAGTGAGACCTTGGTATTTTAGAGATAAACTCCATGTTTTGACCCCAGTGTGCTTTCAGAGTTGTATTTAGCAAATGCTCATTTCACAAACATACTTTGTGCTCATTTTATTCCACAAATATGGGAAACAGATTACCTCGAGATGCCTTAGCATCATTGTTCGCAAACAGTGAATGCCTTGGACATAGTTAATGGATAGTGTCTCTAAGCTGCAGACTTTTATAGCCAGTCCATTACATTTATGCTGATGCAAACACATCTCTGGTAGTAATTGTCATACTTATGACAATACTTATCTTTGAGAGTCATAGGTAGAGCAATGCAGCAGCCCAAATCTATTTCAGTAGGGGTTGTTAGCTTCTTCAGATTTGTGTTTGGCTGCTTGTCACCCAAACCCATTCCCTGAAATCGCATCACTATAACGGGCTAATCAGCACTTAACGAGCCATGTTACATAAAATCAATGCACCTCTCCGTGTGAGAATGCAGAATATTCTGGACGAATTGATGATAGGCTCATGGAAGGGGTAGGGGATGTTGTCAATACTGTGGTGTAGTCACTGCAGGGCCTGCTGAGAGCAGAGGATGTACTTGCCCTCTGTGAATGGAGTTCAGCGGTCCGCCGGAGATCCAAGCTTTTAAAACAAGATCCTCTGTTTTGCTGACTAATCATGTATTGATTTTAAGAAGTTGTTAAGCCCAAATAAGGATGTCTGGCCACCACCAAACAACCCCTCTACCTGTAGAGGCTCCAAGAACAGAGTTATGTATCTCCCATTAGAAGTGACATTTGACTCTTCCTCTCGGTGATCATGCGGGGGCATACAGAAGATCATGTTGACTTTGGGTATTTTTAACTAGAGGCAGGCAAGAATTTCATATAAACCGTGGAGCATAATGTTGGAACTGAAAGTGCTTTCCCCTTGTTTCATGCTGATTTCTACTTGTGGTTTGTGTGGGAGGATGTGTGAATAGAAGTACATGTGACACACTATCAAGAATCTCTCCCACATGCAAGTTATGATGGAATGTGTCAAGCTTGAAAAAGGGTATATTACAAATCAAGTCAGAGCTGAATATCGGGGGTGCCTCAACCTTGCTGTTATTGATGTGTAGAAAACAGTTCCTGGGTGGAACCTGCATTCACCGTTGTGCTGGTCTATCTACCGCAAATGAAAGCCAGCAGGTCCTTTGCATTATACTTGATAGAACTGCAGAGAGAACATCACGATGCCAACTTGTTTCCATTTCAGTGGCGCTGCAAATGAATAATATATTGGTGGCAACTCAGGGGTAAATGAATAAATCTAGACCGATATTTGAAGGCGGATTGGGAAGTCTCATAGAACTAGAGCACTACCTGGTGGTGGAGTCAGACATTGCATGTGGCACCAGCGAGGATTTGCAGCATATTGTGTCACATTATCATCATAATATACATTGTGTAAAAATGCATTAATTATTTCAGTACAAGCTGCATTTTTGGTTGGTTGTTTGGAAAATCTTTGGAAAATCGTTCCAAAAATTGTTCCCTGGCAGTTGATTACATACTATCTTTCTCTCCCTGGCTACTGTAGTATCATGATTGTTGACCAAAATGGAGCTGATTGTCATCATATTTCAACTGGTCTTCAGATACAGAAACATACAGTACACTGTACACTCCCTCTTGCTCGTTCTGCTCCCCGCTAAAATGAGACCTTGTGCATAATTGCTGCATCCATGCTGGAGGTCATTAATAACAATGACCCTGGTGACTTTTTAAGTGCATCATGTTCATTTAATGATGATGTGTCATAAGCAGCTGGAGGGGGAGACACCAAGCTCTCTGTGTGCTGGCAGAGACACAGACAGACTAGGGCCTCCAGAGCTGACAGGCAGGACCAGATGAATAATTGTCTATGGCTTCTTATTATGTTGCTGGCATGAATTGATCATCCCACCAGCAAATGGTGGGAATACAACGACCGCTGTGGTTATTGAACAGGGTTTATGCACAAATGGAAAAACACAAAAGTAGTATATAAGTAGTATTCAAAAGTAGTATACATTTTTATATACATCTAAAAGTATCATTTGTGGTATTAATAAATCCTTAACATCCTTAAATCTTTAATATTATCGATTGCATGATACGTTATTTTGTTAAACTGATTAAATAAGTTAGAAATGACTAAAATGCTGAGCTTTGTTTAATTACTATAATAATAATAATAATAATAATAATAATAATAACATTGTATACTTACTTTTGAAACACTTGTATGTTATTGCATTCAGTCATGTCTAAAATCAGAGCAAAATAATCTACTTTTAGCAAAATGTGCCTCTGTATTGTCCATTTGATTTAATACGATTTTTCTGTTTCTGTTCTGTGTTAATGACTATTATAGGCATGGTCTGCATACTTTTCTTTCTTAGCAATTCTTAGAATAATCAATAATTAATGTTTTAATTGTCATAATTAAATATTATTGAAATAAATAAACTAAATAATGCATCATCATTTTGGGATCTGTGATTTCCTGCTAGATGATAACGAGTTCCTTCTCAGAAAACTACAGCTCCCTGGAGCATTAAAATGACTTCTGTAGAAATCCAAACGTGATTGGCTGGTCCAGAATCCACGTGACTGAATTGGCCCAATGGTGAAAGACCTAAACAGGAAGTCTTTCTGTCATCAATCGCAGGCAGGGACAACGTGAAAGTCACTTCTTTAGGCAAAGAAATGAGATATAGAAACATACCGTAAAATATGTTATTATGACTATCGTCAAATTGTCGCAAGGTGTTGGGCTTTTAACGTTTCTGTTTTAGCAGGCACGCCGCTTTCACAATGTTTCAAGCTGCAGCTAAAATGTTTGTCCCTGCAACAAACGTTTCAGTATCTCGGGGAATATTGATAAGTATTCGACATTACTGCAAGAAGGCACCAAAAAAGCTCAGAGTATCCGAAGCACTTTCAGGTGCTGAACTGGGAGCAAATATCAAAGTACAGGTACAGGTCCTTTTGTCACTCGACATTTAGTGGTAACGTTAACTGTGGACTGTGCTAACTACCGACCCACCTACCTGAGTTAACTTACTAGCATCTTATATTGGACCAGGGCTACACTTAATATACTTTATTTCTTTTAGTACGTTTGACAAATTACCCCAAGAGGACTATTCCAAACCCGTTAACTATCTTATATTTTACCTGAATACATACTAGCATCTTTTATTGAACCAGGGCTACACTTACTACACCTAATTTTTCAGTTTTCTTACAAAATTTTCCCAACAGGGCCATTCCAAAGCAGTTAACTGATAGCATTTAGCTGATACTTTAGTCGAGAGTGACTTTCAATGAGAATAGGTCAAATTACCAATATTACAAGCAACCAATAGTTAGGAATGCTCATGGAGTCATGGTGCCCTGAGAACAGAAACAAAATATCCCTGTGACTGTAGAATGATCAGCTAGTATATCTATCTTTTGATCTATTGTTTTCTATTGTAGGGCTGGGTTCGCTCTGTCAGACCTCAGAAGGAAAATCTCTTTCTCCACGTGAATGACGGGAGCTCCTTGCAGTCCTTGCAGGTTGTCGCCAGTTCAGAGCTGAATGATACGTGAGGGCCGGTTATGTTGTTGTCCCCTGTAGTTAATCCTCAGTATAGTGTTTTAGGCGTGAGGTTTGCATATGCCTAAAATACTCTTCCTTTTTCTGATTATTATTTTTTTGGTCAAGGCTCCTGACGTTTGGGAGTGCCGTTGAAGTCACAGGCAGCCTTAATAAAAGTCCGAACCGAAAACAACCTGTTGAACTTCAAGCAGACCAAATCCATGTAGTTGGGGACTGTAGCCCTGTGGTAAGTAAAGTAGTCTCACACATCCCATGCACATTTTACTGACATTTTACTGGTTTTAAAGTACACCACCTCTGTGTGATCACTTGATTGTGCCATAGTTGTTAAACTCTAAGTTAATATTGTCATTATGTCTTCTTATTTTAGGATTTTCCCTTCAAAATCAAAGAGAGACATAGCCTTGACTATATTCGCCAATTTCCTCATCTGAGATGTAAGACGAATGTCTTCAGTTCGCTGCTGAGGATACGAAGTGAGGCTGCTGCAGCGATCCAGTCATATTTCAAGGTGAGACATCAATGGAGGAGGTTTTTGCGGGATGAAGCGCGAGGCTCATTCGCTTCCTTTTTTCCTTTTGTCAGGAAAATGGCTTTGTGCAGATTCATACTCCAGTGATCACCTCAAATGACTGTGAAGGGGCAGGGGAGCTCTTTCAGGTTGAGGCAAGTATCGACATATATGTGTTCCTAATTGTGCTGAAAATTAAAATTCATTTTTGTGCAAGTGTAGAATCTTACAAACATGCTCTCTGCTTTTACCATAGCAATCTGGCCAGGCGAAGGAGAACTTTTTCTCTGTCCCAGCCTTCCTGACTGTGTCTGGTCAGCTGCATTTGGAGGTGATGTCAGGGTGAGATAAATTGAACTAATTTATCTTAGAGTACTACAATTTTTTTTTTACTTACAGCATTCTACACTTGTGTTATTTTAAAAGATATAGCAAGAGAAAGATGGGGAAATTGTAAGAGACTGACACATGTCCACGCTACAGTTCTCATTCTGCCCCGTTTCTCAAACTGTTGCAGGGCTTTCTCTAGAGTTTACGCATTTGGGCCAACTTTCCGGGCAGAGAACTCCCAAAGCAGGCGCCACCTGGCTGAGTTTTATATGGTGGAGGCTGAAGTCTCCTTCACACAGTCCGTAGAGGATCTCACCAAGGTATGTCATTGTCCTCGAGTTCAATGTTACTCCACGATATCAGTCATCCTACCCAGTTTATTCCATGAGCTACTTCTGTTTTGTGGACGTAAAGCTGCACCAGGAAAGAATTTTATATAAAAATACACCAGTCTTATTAGCCTAAATTACAAAGTGGGGCTGCAATAAATAGAGAAGAAAGTCCCGCTGAGTTGAGACCTACTGGTGTCAGGTGTGTACACTCAGGTGTGTACACCTACAGGAAGTGACGATTTGAAACTTAAGCGTGAAGCGACAGCAGTGACAGTCAACACCCCATCCAGAAAACGCTGGACTCACCAATGTTAGATCTTTTGCTGCCCTCGTCCCGTTGGTATAAAGACATCCCAGACCGGCCGGGTTACATGAACGTGCCGTGTGCAGTTTACTGACATCACGTTACATCATTTCTTGGTATTGAAGTTCACATCTTTCAAGCAGTTACTTCGGGCTGCCAACGTGCAAAGTTGCCTAGTGCCACTTTAACTACTAAATTGGACCCACATGCTTGTCTAGGTCATGGAGGACATGTTCAGGTCTGCTACAGAGCATGTCTTGGCTTACTGTGCAGAGGATGTGGATTTATTTCATAAGTACGTGACTCCAGGACACAAGGTGAGTAGTAGAGGACACTTGTTGAACTTGTTTCGAGGTGCCGCTTTGACAATTGATATCTTCTGATTCCAAGAAACTATCTGACTTTATTGTCATCTTAACTTCCTCTATTTGTTTCCTCATTCGTCTGTATTTTCTAAGGACATTGTGGATGCTATGCTGAAGAGGAACTTCAGTGTGTAAGTGCACGTTGTTATTATGGGCCTGAATGACACAAAATTAATCCAAACATCCGAAGACCTTGAATGAATGTTATCCTCCCAATCTGCCTTTCAGGATCACTTACAGCGAGGCAATAGACGTCCTCAACCGCAGCTCTCAGAAGTTCGTCTTCCCAACAGAGGTAAGTTAGGTTGATGTTATTTTCTCCATGATAGAACAAGACGTGATATCCAGCTCTACTGTGCGTTTGCTATTAACACTATCATGCCATTAACACTATCATTCCACAGTGCTCCGGTTACTGTATACCACAGTATCCCCCACTTGAGATAACCTTGTCTCAGATTTATGTTGACCTTAGCTCCTCTTTTCTACAGTGGGGTTGTGACCTTCAGACAGAGCATGAGAAATACCTGGTGAAACATTGTGGCAACATTCCAGTCTTTGTCACTGATTATCCCTACGACCTGAAGCCCTTTTATGCAAGAGACAACCGAGACCATCCCAAGCATACAGTAAGTCATCCTGATATAGTTAAAAGTGCAAAGTGGATCAATGATTTAACCACTCAATCTTTTTTTCCCCTTGTAATGCCATCTGAGCTGACTCCGGCTGTGTTTGTCTGCAGGCGGCTGCCGTGGACCTTCTTGTACCGGGAGTCGGAGAGCTCTGCGGGGGCTCGCTGAGAGAGGAGAGGTTGGATCTGCTGAGGGCTCGGCTGGCACAGTAAGAACACACTACGGGTCGGCTGAGTTTTTCAAGGCCAATACCAATTATTTTAGAATGAAACTGCCGATAGCCAATATTCAGTATCTCCAAATTTGACCATTTTCATGAAAAAAAGACAAGTAGGGTGACCCGCCCAGCCTATTCAATGGTAGGAGAAACTAATTGAACAATTAAATGAAAAAGTGCAGAGAAGAGTTTTGGTCAGGGAGGAACATCGATCATTTTACTGGCCAATATATTTATTAAAAGGCCAATATCGGCCCAATGTATCAGTCTAACCCTAATATACACCTTATCTTACCTCATGACCTTTTGACTCTCACAGTCTGTTCGTTACAGAACAAAGTCAGCAACATTGGTTGCATATGCACTGAGTACAGGAAAACGCACTCTTGACAGTTCACACCTCCGCCAACGCTGAACAATTCTCCACCTTGCTATTACACCCAAAGACATCATTCTTATTACTTATTATTATATCTTATTATTATAAAAAAAAAATGTTTGATCCTACAAACACACCTTTGGGATTTGGAATCAAGTGTCTATCTCTGTTAGTTATTGCTAAAAAATAATAAACGTTTAATGGCAGGGATCCCAGATCTGGATCATCACCAGAATCAAATCAATTGTTCCTTGGCCCAAGGCCTATCTGTCCACCAAATTTCATGGAAATCCATTCATGTTTTGTTTTTTTTTAATATCCTGCTGACAGACAGAGACACAAACTAATGGGTGAAAAATGTTTGGTGGACATGATGATGCTGGAGGATTTATCACAGAGTTTAGTATTAAAACCAGTTATGGTAAGGCTCTGATCTCAGTCCTTATGCTTTTCCAGGGCTGGACTGGAGGACACCTACAGCTGGTAAAAACATTTTATTTACATCAAGAGCATTTTAATAGAAATGTCCTGACAACACCACCAGAGGTCTTATGTTGCTGGATGTCTTTATTCACAGGTATTTGGATTTGAGGCGCTTTGGCTCCGTCCCTCATGGTGGCTTCGGAATGGGATTTGAGCGATATTTGCAATGCATTCTGGGGGTTGACAACATAAAAGATGTGATTCCTTTTCCCAGATTTTCCCATTCTTGTCTTCTGTAAAACACACTGGGCACTTAATATTTTTTCAAAATAAAATAATATATAATGTGTATTTGCTGTCTGATAAACTTGAAATAAAGTAAACCTGAATAGTTTTCAACATAATATTCAACATTTTTGTCAAGATTAATGTTGAAATTATATCATTATTGTATTTTGAATGTCTTCACTCATAACATGACAACAACAATGTAGTCATTGATATTTGAGATTATTTCCTCCTTTGCTGTGAGTCTTTCATCAGTTGTCTATGGGTTTTACAACATTACCATTAGGAGTTTTCCCATTATTCATTCATCCACTATTGTCTTTTTTTAAATATTTGTCAGATAAACCTTTGCCTCAAATCATGTCTCCTGTTTTCTCTGTATTTGTAAAACTATGGTCGTTTTTCAAGAGTTTCAAGTTCAAAACAAGTGTCCAAGTATGTCAAGTTTCCACAAGATGGTGCGTTTTCCCATCCGATCATCCGGTTGAGAATCTGTTATTCTGTCAACAGCAGCAGTTGACTAAGCAGTAATTTGCGTTATCCCTTCATCAAGACACACAAAAGTCATTTTAAGAACTTCATTTTTGGTCGAACTGATAATATATCACTGTATACATTTATACATCATAGTTTTGTTTGCATCGGATGCGTTTCCGCATTTGAAATGAAGTGGAATGACTTTCATCATCCCTTTTCCGTGTGGAACAATGAGCAGACTGTTCCTGTAGTTGGCGAACTGTCAGATTTTCCACTTTCATTTCTTACGTTTAAATAGCCGGTGACAAATCACAGCCATGTTTCAACTTACTACGGAATCTTAGCGCTACTTTAGTGGCAGGCCGTGCGTCCTCCCGTGCAGCCCATCCCTCTCGGCTTGGTGGGCGTGGTATGAATTGGGAAAACAAACTGCAGACAACCCTACGATACTTCCTCACCCCGCATCAGTTGAGTTTCCCCGCGGCTCCGTGTCAACTGGCCGTGCGTAAAAAAAAAAAAATTCCCCCAAGAGTGAAGTTGCGCGTTTTTCTCACCGCTTTTTCTTTCTGTGTTTCGTTGGAGCGCTGGCTGGTGCGCGCGGCGACACCAGGAGCGACCAGCAACACCTCCTACCAAGACCACTCTGGTATTCTCAAATGGGGGGAACAGACTGCACCAGAGAGTGCCAAACGCCGATAGCACTTTGAATAGGCAACCCTTGAGGACCCGTCATGTACTAGTGGTCTGAAGGAGTTGCTGTAGAGGAACAAGAAGCAGGAGACACCGACAAACATGAGCGGCGGGGAGATCATCTTCCAAGGCTGGCTGAGAAAGTCGCCGCCGGAGAAAAAACTGAGGAGATATGTAAGTAAAATCACACTTTTGGCATAGTTTTCCCCCCTTCTTTATTTGACTGGTGCAGGCACAACAGAATGTCTGCAATGTCTCTGTTTATGTGCTACTTTGTGCTTTGTACATCAAGACAAGTGGTGTGAAACTCAGATTGGGGACAATTCTAGCAGGTGCATCCCACCACCATCTGGACCGCTCTTCTGTTTTTCAGTGTCATAGGAGGCACCACTATTATTCCTACTCCTCAGACTGAAAACACAGCCTCCACCGGCAAACAGTACTGAGAAGTGCATGTAACGTGAAGTGTAGTAGCCAGATTTGACATGGGGAGCAGTTCACAATGGGGTTGTGTGGCAGCATGGAGGTGAACCCGTCTGTTCCCCAATACTGGACAGCTGTCTATAATTTCCACTAAACAGCCCTCAGACAGAGTGGGGGGAGAAAACCTGCCTTGAGGCTTCATCCGATCATGATGAGGTAATGTCTAATCAAGCAGTGATATTACCAGTTTTCAGCGTGGCCAGGCCCACTAATGTCACAACAATAGTGGTATCTGCAACAGCACTTGGGCGCCCCGGTGAAGCTTTATGTGCCAAAGCCGCCAGTCTCCTGCTAGGTGCTGCTGGGCAGGGGGGAATGGCTGTTAACTAAATCAGATAATAGGATTTATGGAGGCAGATATGAGACAATCTCCCATAAATACAGCTGTCCACTGTTTATGTACGGTGTTGCATTACCAGGCCTCTCCATGTTCCTACTAGCTGACTTTGCCATGATGTCATCTCTCTGTTTCATCTGGAAATCCATCCCTGAATGTCTTCAAATGCCCCCCCACCACCCCACCACCCCACCACCCCCTCCTCCAAACACCCCCCCCCCTGTCATTTCCTCATTGTCTTCCACTTAAAGCTGCCTGATGTTTACACAGAGACCACCATGGTCAGTATGGAACAGCAGCTGCAACGGTACAGAGGAAAAAACTTGCTTGGTCCGTCGCAGTACTATATAAACATACATTTAAAAAAAAAAAAACCCTCAGAAGGCATAATGGAGCTAACGTAATGGCCTTCCTCAGGCAAAAATTTGAAATTTCTTTCCTTTTAACCCCCGAGAGAGGCGAGCTATGGACAATCGAGGCCATTTACCCGCCAGTATTGCTGTCATCTGACTTTGTTGACATCCTAATGCAGAGGGGGGGTATTTTAAGCTCCAGCTCCAAGGTGTTTGTCTTACTCAGGGGAAGCATAGTGACAAGTTTGGGGACGAGACTGGGTTGTCATATTGCGATGAGCCTCGTCATGGGGGGGGGGGGGGGGGGGCGCCGTATACCGTTTCAGAGGTGTATGTGTGAGTGACATGCATCTGCTGCGACAGTTCCTCCTGCGGTGCTGCTCTCGGGAGATTGTTTGGAATGATTATGAGGTGTATTAATCCTTAACAGTACTTTCTCTGTCAATATATTCCAACCCCTCGGCTGCCGTGGGTCCCCCCCCCCCCCCCCCCTCGAGCCAGACAAGGGGCTGTGTGTGTTAATGAGTAATTCATGCCTGTTGAGATGACTAGTCGTTGTATTGTTCAGGCAAAAACTTCCTGGAGGATAAGCTGTGAAAAAAAAGTACAACATGTTTTTTTGTTTTTTTTATGTATAGCAGAATCCAGTGCAGCTTTATGTAATCATTGGTGAAAAAACTGGTACCGCCACAAGCCTGGCATGCAAAGTATATGCAAAGCCAGGCAGCAAAAACACTGCTGACAGTTGAAGCCTGGATGCAACTGCTGAAGACAGGAGGCAACATGTGTGTATGCGGAGTAACAAGCACGACTAGTCCTGGTTAAACTTTTTTTGTAATTGTTTACAAACGCTGCGAACGCACTCCGGTGACTCACTCTTTCTACAACAACGTCTCACCTTGCTCTCGCTGCACAAACACATGATCAGCACATAGACGTCTGCTGCGGAGATGTCTACTCCCTTTTCACACACATTGCATCTGGACAAGGGGGAAACAATTGCGCTTTGTGTAGCGGAGCTGCTAAATGAATCGGTTTGATTATCTCTCTTCAGAGCTGATCGAGTCACCAGAGGTGGGCAGTGTTTTTAAGGGGCAGGTGGGAGTGGCCTTGGGTTTGCTTTTCTTGAACGCTGTCCAGAATAAGCAGAAGGAACATGAAAACAACTGACTAATCCTGCACATATCCAGCGCCTTATTGCACAGTTCTGTTGAGGCTATTTTACTCATCGCTCAGTGGTCAGATAACACGCTCCGTCACGTATGCTACATTAATCACCGAGGCATCTTTTTATTTGTGGTTGCTGTTCAGCAGTTCACACCTAACGTAAAGAGGGAAAGACAAACACCGCTAACTGCCTGTCAGTTGAATGTTTTTCTGTTTGTTGTTGTTTTTCTCCCTCGACTCATTTTAAAGAAGTAATTGTTCCTCTTCCTAACCTGGCAACTGTCATTCAAATGTATCCTGAAAACATCCTTCCAATGTTTACATATGTTTACACTGGCTTCTGCATGAATCACACATGAATCATACATGTGTGATTCATGTGTGATTCATAGGTTTGATGTATGAACAACACATGTGACGTATCTTAATGTAAACAATTCCCATGTTCTGAAAAGAAACCATCTTGCGTTTAGGATCAAACTGCTTCTGGCGAAAGCCACCCACTGTCCGTCGTCGTGTCTGACAGCACAAACATGTCTGTTCACATAGAGTAAAGCATTGGCACATTCCAGACAGATCATATCGGCAAGGTGATAGTTGCTGCCTCCGCTTTCTCCCAGTGCCAGTTTCAAAGGGCTTGCTCTGTGCCCTTCTGGATGGGACACTGGAGAGAGAGCAAAGGAGGCGGGGCCAGCCAGTGTGTTTTCAAGGCAGTGGGAGCAGCAGCCTCGGTCCCAGTGTCAGCTGCCGGGTCCACTGTTGTTTTGCAGAGGGGCTTTGGGAAGTCCTTGCCCTCCGAGGTCAACTCAGAACGCCTCCCAGTTCCTGCTTTGACAGACACCCAGCGCCCACATAGACCTTTTCCTTGTTCCACTTTATCTGCGCGCCCTCATATGTCCATTCCACACAATCTACAAACTGAGGTGGCTTTATGTGACTTCGGTGTCAGATTTAGTTTATTTTCAGTTTAATATGTTCACTTGAAGGGAATCTTGTGATTGAGAGTCTGAGTCATTCTCAGTGAGAAACGAATGCATGACCGGTTACTAAGCCGAGTGGAACCTGAAGGTAGCAAGTGTCTGTCAACAAATCACATTTTCAACGTTTATCCCGACCACGTCCATTCATCTTCTGCGCTTTGAAATTCAGCATGAAAATCCCACGGCAGCCCTGCTTGAACCTTTTGTCATAATATCCTGTCCTTTGCCATGAACTCTGGTTTTTGCCTGTGTGTATATTCTGTCCAAAACTCAATTATGGCACCAATAGCAGATGCCAGACTTCCTTTGGATGGCACCTACAGGAAATATTGTGACAGAGGTCCCATGATGGGGAAAGAAATTAAATTGGTCTGGGAGTCTATAAATGTATTTCCATCTATCAAGACTTCTCCATCAGCCACGCTTAAAATAGTGCTGCTCTGAAGGAAATTAGATCCCATTGATTTTTCTCTTGTGATTTGGAGCAGCAGTAAGAATGTTTTTGACTGAGCACTCATAAGATAACATGATGGTTTCATTTAGAAAATATCCACACTTGGTGGTAAGTTGATTAAATCAGACTAAAGCAACACAGAACAGCTGACTCTGATAACTTTTGGGAGGAATCATTTTGTCATTATACCTTTAGGTACCACCGCTGATCCAAAGATCATGACATCCACCAGCTCTAGTTTGAGGATCTTCTGACCAAAACAACAGACCGGTTACATAATTGTTTTGTCTTGTCTGACAAAATGTGGCTGTGTGCTACTACTTTATCAACAGTTTAACACAGATATTACTGTGTAGTAGCTATTGCTAGTATCACTGTCAGATAGTAATACTGTAGGATAATGTCTTCTTGAGCTAGATGAAGTTTTATGGAACAGGTCTTATAGAGGGATCATACAGGGATGCAACTAGCTGGACATGTCATATGACCATAGGTTGGCCCTGTAAGCACATGGTCTTTGCAGTCTGGTCTAAGTCGGTAGAAATACCTTGAAATGAATATGACTCTCTATATGGATATGGATGAAATATGAAATATGAAATAGAGGAACCTCACAGTAATACAAAAATCGTTTAACCACAATAGCCATAGTATTGGTGAAAGTGAAAACACTGGATTCTCGGTGATAAAGACGTTGGAGTTTCAGATGCCGACCAGTGAACGGGAGCATTGTACTGTGTAGCCAAATGGAACACTGAAAAATCCATCGATGTCTATCTAATTTTCTTTTTTAACATTTATTTACCCAGGGACGGTTGACTGAGCACACTTGCTCTGTTTCAGCAACGCCCTGCTTCACGCTCAAGACACTTGCACACACCTGTGAGCCGCCCAGTACAGCCAGACTTCTTCTGTTGGCCACCGATCAGCTGGGGCTGACTGAGGTGCTGCAAGGGCACCTTGACAGTAGTTGGTAAGGGAGGGGAGTGTTACTCATTCACTTCTTCCAGACAGATTGTTCTGGGGATTCAAACTGGCAACCTTCCTTCTCTAACCTTTAATCTGTCTTGGTATATAATTGCCCACAGTGTCATAGAGTGAAATTGTGGCTTCTTTCTAATCTTGTAAAATCGTTTTTTCTATTCTAAGCGTTTAAGGTCCTTTAAGGGTTTTAATGTTTAATGTTTTTTTTACTTGTAAGTGAAGCATGTCTCCCTAGTCGGGGACTATTTTCATGCTGTCAACTTATTGACGTGTAATATTTCCTTCCTTTCTTTACTGTATCACATTGTTGTGTAATCTTAAAATGTGCCACTCATTTAGACACTGCACAAGTTCATAATACTAACAATAATCTAGGTTGTGTAACAATTATAAAGTAATATAGAGAAACAAACAAATCTAATTCAAAGTTATATTATTTTCTTAGCACTATTTACCTATTGTATAATATTTACGAGGGACATAAAGCAGACAAGGAATGTAAATATTAAATAAAGATGATGTGTTATAATGAGTACTGACAGGAAAGCATGAAAAGAGCTAACGAGCCTGCATGTCTGTCTCCAGATCAGTGATAATGGGTTAATGTTTGAGACAGGGACACAGTGTCTAAATGTTTGGGCATAATAAGTGACCAAAATTAAGAAAGTTAATTCTCATATTAACCACACATGAGTTGATGTAATTACCCGTCATGCTAAAATCTTGTGCGAGCACTTACGTAGAGCCGTGTCCTGGAGATATACGAGGAAGGACCTTCTCCTCAGCAGACCCACGAAACCTCCAGGGCGCTCAACAGCAAATTCTGGCGTCTCAAAACTGCCTTTAGTTAGTTTACGCTGTGTTACACCACACGGGCAGTTGGGGCTACTCCTAATTCGTCAACACCAACACACAATATCACGACGGATGATTCTCAAAATCTTCATCTCAAGTCTCATTAAGCTAATGGCACTCTTGCCGGCCGCCCTCGTTTTGCTGTAATGGCATTGAGAGGGGAAAAAAAAAGTGGTGCTCTGACGGACTGGGTTGACGTGGCTTTAGTAGCAGTGCATCTGCTGAAATAAAGCCACGCGATTCCCTACTCACGATTCTCATATATGTTGTACTTAAAATTGAAAAACGCCAAGTGCTTTCACTCATCTGCTGTTGCTTTAAAGAGGAGGATTGACTCTTCCACCGGTATTGCAAAGTCTTCTGCTTATGGGATCTCCCATTTTGCCTGTGGCGTGTTTCCTGCATGTTCCAGGACTGCCAAGTCTACAACTCGTTCTGCTGTGGAGTAGCGACTAGGAACAAAGGGAAGACTGCTCTGTGTCACAGTAACCTACATTTGGAAGCAAACTACATTATCAGACTGTTACTTATAACATTACGGTATTGACTTACATCCCCACCTAACCTTTTCAGATATATCTCTCTTTTTCTCATCGGATTGTTACATAGTTAGCCATCATTTGTGCACAAAAACCTCTACCACATGTGCACAGTTTGCAAGAGGCTCAAAGAACTCTCATTTTTAGCTCAAGACAATGAAACAGCTAAGAGTCTGTAGGAGAATGAGGGCGTGGTCATTACTTTCAACGCCAGTTCTGAGTCAAAAAAGACCTTTTGGGGTCCTCAGTGTAGAAAAGAATAGAAACGATGTTCGTAATTTGTCTAGTCCAGCGTTAGATTATGAAAGACAATTTGATGTTTCTGAGATAAGAATTTAGATCTATTGTC
This sequence comes from Hoplostethus atlanticus, assembly GCA_034670405.1. Classification (NCBI taxonomy): domain Eukaryota; kingdom Metazoa; phylum Chordata; class Actinopteri; order Trachichthyiformes; family Trachichthyidae; genus Hoplostethus; species Hoplostethus atlanticus. Next base: position 5,423,439 of record JAXDDX010000003.1, on the reverse strand, counting down.
TATATATGAACATGTGGTGTTTGGTGTTTCCATAACCTGCTCAGTATTTTTCCATATAAGCACCTTGTTATCATTCAGTGATTGCAGTCAGTTTTTCAATGTGCACGTTTCAAAAAAGGTCCCAAAGTAAACTGACCTGGATGCAGTGGCGGTGTGACATCATGGCATCAAAAATACCCAAAGAAATCTGTCAAAGCATTTTTTTTTTGATATTATATTGGATGGCCATGGGCTGGATCTCATTGTGTCACGTGCAACTGCTTTACCTTGAACTGTACATGTTGACGTCAAACTATTATCGGAGTATTGTGTGCATTACCAATGACAACTACATACTGCAAGCTAAATCAATTTCTGCTGCAGCTACATGAAATCAGCGTTTACTGTATGTTCATTGATGTCATACAGTAAATGGAAGATCCTCCATCAATGCCTGACGGTAATGATGCACATGACTGGGTGAGAAGAGTGGCCTTGTAAGCACCACGATGTTGGAGCAGACGCATGAGAGGGAGGAGGGTGAGGTCAGACTGGAGGGATCAGACGAGTCCTAATTTGCTTCCCTGATTCTTCACTGGGAAATAGTACGACTCTGTGATCCTCACAAAAAAGGGTTCACCGAGTTCCCTCCTGTCTTCATGCATGTTTCATTCTGCCGTTCTGCAGCTGAAGCCACCCTGCGAGGAGTCAAAGGGACCAGGAGATGCACACGGCATGCCCACCAGACACAGATGTAGGCTCTGCATAAGAGCAGCACCAGATGGCAGAGGCAGGGGAAGTGACACAAAGACTTCTGATTAAAGATAATGCTCCCCGTTCGTCAAACTACCAGGGCGGGCTCACGCTAAATAAGCCCAAGCCTTTTTACTCATGTGGAGACAGGACCAGAGATTAGTCATTTTCATAATGATGGAAGTGTTCGACTCCAAATTGAGGCCGATTATATCTAGCGAGAGCTTTTCGAGAGGTTGTTTTTCATGGAACGTGCTGCACATTTTGCAGATCATTGCCCTCCTGACGGGAGTGAATGAGCACCGTAGGTATCAAATACAACATCGCTCTTCATCACCGGGGCCCGCGGATGAGCACAGAGCTTTCCATCACGGCGGCGCGATGACATCGTACGTTGGAGTCGAATTTCCGATAATGTCATGAAAGCTGAATCACAGCGGGCGCTACACGCGCTAAATGGGTTTGAAAGCTGATGTCTTGTTTAAAAGGAGCGGTGAACTTGGCAAATTTCACACATCAGGGACGCATCATGACACACGGGTTGCTACCCTCCAGAGGACCCTGCCTGTCTTGGCGCTCCACAGCCCCAGCCCCCACCCTTCTTTATTAACACACTCCAATGTGTTTCTGTTTGGGTCTTATCTGCACGTGCTAGCTGCAAGTCGTGCAGCTGCTGGCCCTCCAAGGTCAGTGTTTTGACTGTTGGGGAAACCTGAGCAGTTTGATTTAAATTGCAAAAAGGACTCTAATGCATCCACTGGACATGAACGCCTGTAGCTTTATACTCTCAGCAACTCTGTTTAACATCTTTTTTTTTTTTTCATGTTTATTTCTCGGGGTACACGGGACACTGCCACGTCCAGCCCAGGAACATCTGGATCTCTTCAAACACCAAGGAGAGATAATGGGCTGGAGCTGCTGAAAATGCAGAATGGCCACAAATTGTTGGCACCCCCGTTTGGCTCCGATGATGTTTGTGGGAACGTGAATTTATTGGAAATTCTCCAGAAAAACACGTGTTGTAAACTTTTGTCTGGGGCAGCTGTCTGCTTAACATCAGACAGGCAGCCGGGATGGGGAGTCCTGTGTAAACGGTGAGATGCTCCGAGGAACTTCCCCTGGTTTATTTGAGCTCACCGTCACATAAACTGATGTCAAGTAAGTAAACACAGATAAATGACACCTGCCTGGGACGCGAGTAGAAAAACATATTTTGGACTGGCACTACAGCTGCTGTTTGTGTCCTTGTCTACAGTATATATCTGGTTGCCTGTTCACCTCTACACGAGTGGCTAAAGGACAGAAAACAGACATTTTTTTTCTGGTCTGCAAAAGTGTTTGTTGGTTGGTTTTCACGTCAATGAGTGTTTCCCAAGTTGGAAGTATGTAGGGGCGCTGAGCATTACAATGAAAATCTGAAAGGTGTTTTTTGTTTCTTTGCGAATGCCCGGGCGATTTGTCAAGTGTAACTGGATTGCATTTTTTCTCTCGCTCTTCTCAAACTCCCATCTGTTTCTGGAATGCGGGCTGACGTGTGACCCGCTATTGATTAGGACTAGATAGCCAGGGCCTCTGTCGTCATCATTGTCTGCAGCCAGCCCAGCTTGTCCTCTCTCACCGCAGTAACAAGAATCACGAGTGCTGAGGCATTCAGTCACAGCCTTTCCAAGGTATTTATTCACCATACAGATGCAGCCATTGTAGAAGTTCCACTTTTTTTTTTTATTGCATGCACTGCATCTAGAAGTGGACTGCTTTCTCACTGCTGCTCTGTTGTTGAAAGGAAATGTTTGGCAAGTTCAAATTCTGTCTTTTTTCTGTCTTTGTTTTTTTTTTCAAGCATCAGAAGGTGAAATCGTGATGATCTGACCGATGTGCTAAATACGCCTCTTTACTTCCTCACAAACTAAGAATCAGCACTATTGTGAAATACACGTGAGTTTTACACTACAATGTCTGCTATCATGAAAAGCTACATCATGCTAACATTTGAGCAGTTTGTAGATTCCTAGAAGCATCAATGTCCGTTTTCCATGCAGCTTGCAGAGATGTGAAAGCTCATATACTCTCTGGGGCTGCTGGGACCTTATTGACTGAAATTGGAAGCTAAAGAACCCCCCCTCACCACTTTCCTCCCTCCTCTCTCCCCTCCATGCCCCATGTCCCATCCCTCATGAGCCCACCAGTGGGACCTGTGAAAGCGAAGGATAGGATCCCTCTAAACTCACGATTACTACAATTAAGTAGTAATGGCCGAGCGCCAGTGCATTATCGTGCAACACTGTCACGGTTGTTGTTGGTGTGTTAGCACGGGGTGGGGGGGGGTGCTGATGTGCTGTCACCCGGATCAAACAGGAGCTTGGCCCCAGTGGACCGCGCGCTGCCCGAGGCGCGCGCTGTCCGACTGTAGTCAAGCATCCAAAATCAGGAGGTAAATCGCCCCGCCGCCGCAAAACAAAAAGCTGGTAACAGAGCAGAAAATGTACACAAACAAGGTGGTGGTGAGCTCCTGCCCCGGCTCCACACTGCCAGTGTTTGTGCAGCTGTGTACTGTATGTACTGCAGCAGCAGGTAAGGCCGAGGAGGAGGAGGCCCAGGTGGAGGAGGGCAAGAGCCAGAGAGACAGCCTGCCGTCTCCTGTCTCCTGCTTCAATAGGACGGGAGGTAAACAAAGACTAGTCTAACCTTTAACTGGGCTGGCGTACGTGTTTAGTTTCACTGTTTGCTCTTGCACATTTGAAAATATGTTGACTGATGGTTATCAGCCTGCCTGTTGACTCAGTGTACTACTACTACTACACACTCTCTGTTTTACCCTATTACTGTAGAAAGGCACACTATGGGTAATTGCTTGGGCGGCAGCCAGAAGTGACACATCTCCTAGTTGGCCCAATCAGCTTCGCTAGGAAAGCAGACTGATGAGTTGGCTCCAAAGACATGAGACTAGACTTGTTTTCACACAGCGCTCGGACAGATCTGCTCACAATTTAATCATTTTATTTAATTTCTATTTTCATTTTATTTATCTTCTATAATGGAGGACTTTCTCCTCATGCCAGACAATCGTGTCCCATTTTTTTCCTGTAGCTTTTGTATGAATTTGTTTGTTTACCCACAGTGTCATTGTTTCGCCCACCTGCCAAAAATCGAGCAAAACATGTCTACATATCAACACGTGAAGAGACAAAAGCAATTGGCCTGTTTTGAGCCTATTTTTAGAAGCTATTTCAGTCGAAAGATTGTTTTATGTTGTTTATTATTAGATGTTTTCCTTTCCCCCGGCCGTCCAAAATAGACGCAGACATCTTATCCTTTGTGCTCTACTGTAGTTTCTCTGTATCTGTTACTGGTTGCCATCAGGACAGAACAAATGAGAATGTTTTTGAACAAGCCTTTATGGGATCATTGAAAAGGGCTGAAGCAGCTAAATGGGCAATCAAAGATATGGCTGCCCTTCTACTCTGAGAGCGCCAAGTCCTGCTAGGCAATCCAATACTCAGTTTAGACTTGAGCTTTTTAATCTAGCAGTTTCACACACTGAGGTTTTGTCTTCACTGTGTTTTAAGAGTGCTAGTACTCGTTTTTTATGTCTTCTTACATTTGACCTTCTTCTTCTTCACTTTGATCCCTCCTGCAGACGAGAGTGGTAAAAGACGATCAACAAAAAGCCAGCGTGGCGTGCCGGGTGGTGTGCTGTATCTCTCTTGATATGATGTCGGCCCAGGATGTGATTAGCGGCCTGGCTTCACGGCTCTCGTCGGTCTAGCGGTGCATTGTCCAGTCCAGTTTGTTAACAAGGGCAGTGTGTCTCGGGCTGAGGCCCTTTTTTCCAACGCCGCCTCAGCTTAAACCAAGGCCGCGAGGGGGAGGGGAGAGCTGGGGGAGAGAGCTGGGAGAGCTGGGGTAGCTCAGCCCGGTTACATCAGCTTCAGCCCTCGCTTCCAAGCGCTCGGACAGTGATCGATGGGCTTAGACATGCTCTGTGGGACAGGCGGTGGGTGGGTTAGCTCATTTAGTTGTGTCCTCCTCCCCCATGATTTACTTCACCAGGGAAGTCTGCTCAACTTTTGAAAAGTGTCTGAGAGAAAGAGGAAAGGCCACACTGAAGTTGTGAAGTTGAAAAGGGAGAGTGAAAAACCGAACGTAGATATCACTTGAGGTGTTTTTTTCTTAAAGATCTTTTTACTTCTTCTTAATTTTACACTCTTAACTGTTTGCGAGGCGCTTCACCAATGGAAACATGTCATCCTTCTCAGTCAGACGACGCTGTGCATTATCTACATGAATAAAGAGAGCAAACTTTTCCTGTGGGAAAAAATGAATTCTATTTTTAGCACGGCAAAAGCCTCCTAAATGAGTTGCCTGTACTGTGTGGTTGATAGCTGTTGCTGTCCTGGGTTAATGTGCCGGCCCGTAGCTCAAGGATGCCAGGAATAACCCAGCTGGGTCGCGCTGACCTCTTGCAACTGGGCGCCGCTCCAGGTTTCAATTAAGTGATGTTCCCTCTTCTCCAGAAAAGGCCATACTATTTAAATGGGGGGAACCATCGCAAGAGCTATAGCTGGTCCTTTTTCTTTTCTCCTCTGAATGGAGCGATGGCACTTAACCAAAGAGCTTTGTGGCCCTTGTGGAAAAAGGAAAATATGTATGTAATGCCCTCAGTATGTCTTTTGTCTGCCTGTACTGTATTTCTACCATTAAAAGGACTTTCACACTCCAAAGAAATCCTTCAAGGGAAAACTTGAAAGGGAATACTACAGATGTTTTCCTATGCCCTTTTACCAGTTCAGTCTCTGTAGTATTCCACCCCCTAATACACGAGGTTCACACCAGTAAACCACTCCATAGGAAATGAATTGAAAGAGATGGGAAATGTGACAGTGCCCAGGATTATTTTCTTGGGGAAACGATAACTTTACTGGTTCCAAAGTGATGGTAAGAGTCTAGAAATGTTCTGATTTCTAGCTTTAGGAAAAAGCTACAATAACAAATAACGTGTAAAACATTAAACTGAAGTAGTCGGTGATAGTCCCGCCTACATACGCCTGGCTTTCTAGCTGTATCTGTTTTGTCGGGACCTTTGGTAGGTGTGAAATTGAACCTGTCCTTCTGTTACCGTGCCTTTAAGCTATTGAATTGAATTGAATTGAAACCTTTATTTATTCAGGGAAGACAATTGAGAGCGAGCTCTCTTTTACAATGCCACCCTGATTACAATGTAACACATACAAATAGAACTATGTTACGACAAAACAACACAAGATAAAATCACAAAACAAAGTCACAAGATCCAAGAATAAAAGACAAGACTATGAGAAACATGTACAGTCGACATGGAGCACACCTTCGACCAGAACCTTGAACCTTTCCAGAGAGACAAGTTGGTCCAGCTTTAGGGAGTCCTGCAGCCTGTTCCACTTCTCAGGTGCATAAAAACTAAAGGCAGACTTTCCTGCATTGGTGTTACACCGCGGTACGTTCAGCCTTATATGTGATTGCAATCTAGTATGGTGTTCTATGTCTCTAAAAAAACTAAAAAAAGATCAGGTTTAGATAAGATAAGGATATGTTGACACTGTCTTCCTGAAAAACACGGTGCGTACAGTGAAGCATGCACGTGAAGACGTCACACTAAACCCACACAGTAGTAAAATCACAATGTTTTGTTTGCACTTTTTTCTGGGCTTTAAGGTGTTTAAGGTGCACACAGTAGCACGGCTCTACTATCTGCACCATTAAGCTTGCACTGCCCCCACCCCCCCACCCCGCCTCACCGCTGTATCAGTCTGGTGGAAAATGAAACAAGAAACAGTCTTCTTTCCTCAGGAGCACTTGAGCTACCCACTGAAGATACGATCACGCAGTCTGCACTTCCTGAAAAAACATATTGCTGTTTCTCCTCAGCTACGCCGACTTCTCACAGAGAAAATAAGAGCAGCTGCCGACATGTCGAGAGAACATTTCACTCAAAATGGAATCATTATTTTGCATCAATGTAATGAAATGCCAGTTTCTTCCATCTTACCAAAATGTTTTTAACATGGTGTGTCTCTTTAAGTAATAAATCTGGGACATTTTCATATAAATAAATGTCCATTTTGCTACTCTCCACAATAGTGAGTCAACCTATAGCCAGGTCATGAGCTTTTACTTTTGCTACTTGTATGTCTTTCCTGGGAAAAATCCTCTGGCACACAGAAAGCAGCAACAGCAGTTAATTTGGAGTAAATAGAAGAAGAAGAACTAGCAGCAGCAGCGATAGCCACCATGGCTGAACAGACAAAGACCAGGACCTGCAGAAACTCAGACAAACAGGAAATCCAGGGTGCAAAACAGTGCAGTGAAAAACACGACAGCAATGACCGCTGATCACCAAAATCCAAAAACAAAACCATGAATCTCGTTGATTTCTGCTCTAACTGCGGCCAAACGTCTATAAACCATCCTGATGAGCACATGTAGAGACAGTAAGAACACCTATTTGGACACGGGGGAGTCTGCATGGTCCATTCTTCTGCTTCCTCCCTATATGTGTTTGTCTGGTGTTGGTCATGTTGTTGAGGGAGGGAGGGAGGGAGGGGGGTGACGGCCTTGCGGCAGTATCTGTGTTGATGGAGGGAGAGGGGGTCTGCAGGATCCTGTGTGTCAGCAGCCTGCATGTGATAGACATTGCCTGGGCGGAAGTGCATCACTGGCAAATGGCCAACATCCCCCCCCCACCCCCCCCCCACGCCTCCCCTCCCTCCATCTTCCCCCTTTGTCTCTGGACAGAGAACACAGCGTCCCTTTAAGACCGCCACTGGGAAAACGTATGGAGCTGCTCTGTAGCTCTTGTCACAATCAAAGCAACTGTCCTTCCTTCCTCTCTGCTTTTCCTCCCAGCATACAGTTGTTACAGCGGTGGTATAACTGGTCTGAGATCAGCTTGTTCCCTTTCAGGTTCTGTGATTTGCCCCACATCCCTGCATGCATTATCAGAGCTTGCCCTTGTGTTGTCTGCCATGCGATTTATGACCGAGGGTGTTTATTTACACCCGGCGTGAGGAAACTCACAGCCCTCAGTGACACAATCATATCTAGATGCGGCTTGCTTTTTGATTGGATGGATGCGGGTGTCACTCACCAGCTGTGGGAGTGGGAGGAGCCTGGGCTACAAGTTCCCTGTTGTAGTGAAGTTGTCATGGAGGGGCTCTTTGTATTTGAACTGCTAGTCTGCTTCTCTCCTCGCTCATAGAGGGATGTCAGCACAGGAAACAGGTTGGGGGAGGAACACCTGCTGCCTCAAAAGAACCCCCCCCCCAACACACACACACACACACACACACACACACACACACACACACACACACAACCACATGCAGACTAAAGCGCAGGAACATGCTGAAGCAAAGCCAGACAGTTCTTCCTCTGAAGTCAATCGGCTGTTTGATCAAAAGTTAACACCCCAACCGAAGTCCAACTGTTTGGAGCGTTGCCCCGGCAACACTCAGTGTACACAGTAGGAGACGTTTATCACACCGTCTGTACTGTATATTTCTTCATCTACCATCCAGATGAATTCAGTTTTACTTCACCAAGATTTCTCATGATCATGTGTAAAAGTTGAAGGCTGTTTTTGTACCGGTTGTGTGTCGAGGTCATGCTCTCAACGTGTAATATCCTTATTTCCCAGGCGTGGAAGAAACGTTGGTTCATACTCCGCAGCGGGCGCATGAGCGGCGACCCCGACGTGCTTGAGTACTACAAAAACGACCACTCCAAGAAGCCCATCCGGGTCATCGACCTGCACTGCTGCGAGCAGGTGGACGCCGGCCTGACCTTTAAGAGGAAGGAGTTCCAGGACAGCTTCGTGTTCGACATCAAGACCTCGGACCGCACCTTCTACCTGGTGGCTGAGACCGAGGAGGAGATGAACAAGTGGGTTCGCTCCATCTGCCAGCTGTGTGGATTCAACCAGTCGGATGACAACCACGGTAGGACGCTCTGACCTGTCCTCACTGGTTTATAACTCTCTCTCTCTCTCTCCCTCTCAGTTATTTGTGAATAGGGCCTCAACTGGGCTAAAGTAACCCAACCGGTTCCCCCTCAAAGACATTTAGATTTTCTCACATATATTAAGTTAAAGGGGAATTCCGGTTTATTTGTACATATTAGTCATTTATATCCCAAAGTAGGTACAAAAAGTTTTGGAATTGCTCCAGTAGATCGCCTCAGTCGGCAGTTGTGAAACGGGCTGCAATGACTGCAACGTAAGTAAGTGCTCCGATCAAAGTGCGTCCACTAAAAGTGTCTGACAACATTACGGAAAGGATCGCTACAGAGATGGACCTTTTTTTAACCAGAAACAGAAGTCTGGCTCAAGGAGAAGTCTCGCTCTGAACTGACACTGACACTTCCAATAACAATCTGAGCCTGTCAGTGGCAAAAACAAGCACTTTTAATGGACGTACTTTGATCGGGCGCAGTTGCCCCAAAGGATTATGTTGCAGCCATTGCAGCCCGTTTTGCGACTGCCGGCTGAGGCGATCTACCGGAGCAATTCCAAAACTTTTTTTTGTACCTATTTTGGGGTATAAATGACTAATACGTACAAATAGAGCCCAGGTTTAAAAATACCAGAATTTCCCTTTAAGCCATCTCTGTGTTTGTCAGGTTAGGTGGAAAATCTAGCTGCAGCCCACCATGCCTGCCATGGCTGTTCTGTTCCTCTTTTTAAATGTCTTTGGTACTGTAGAGAATCTTATTGCCAGTAATGGATTCAATGTTATAGCTATTACCTGATACATGGAGGTTTCTTCACTGGTTTTCTATATTTGTTTAAATGTTTAGGACGCATCAGTCATACTTAACAAAACACAATAACATTTCCCTTCCACGGGTCTCCCGCTGTGCTTTCTCATGTTGTTTGGAAAGGCTTGTTGCTTAGTCTTCAAAAAAAAATCCAATAGCGGAGGACTGGCTACATGATATCATTGGTAATTGTTTTTTTTTTCTGTCTTTGTTATTTGAGAGAGTTGAATTTGAACATCCCTGCCAAATGGACACAATGTCTGAGAGTGTTATTGATTTTTTTCCCCTTCATTTGTTTTTTTAAGAAACGTCCTGATGTCTGCCTATCACCACCAGGACAATGGAGAGTTTCATACTGATACAGGCCTTTAGAAACTGTAACTCGGCAGCTACAGGGGACTTTATGTTTGCCACAACTTCTGTTTTACGTCTTAATCCAGACAGGACTTGAGTTTGCCTGATGTGCGGAGAAGAATAGCTCAATAGCAAGAGCATGGGGGTTTGTTTCCCACTGGGGCCACCAATGCTAAAAAAATGAATTTGCTGATGGTACTGCAGAAGCACTTTGGATAAAAGCATCCATCAAATGGCGTATGTTAATGTTAAAGCTGCACCAGGCAAGATTTCTATGCAAAAACGCCCCCGTCCTATCAGCCTCAATCAGGAAGTGGGGCTGCAGCAGAGGAGAGCATCCCATCCTGCTGATTGAGACGTCATGAGATTTGCTTAATTGCACAAATGAAATTCTGGCCTCTCGCTGGCGGGAAGTCTTCTCTGTGCACAGGATGTGAGGAGTATAAATTTAAGAGTGAAATATAAACCGTCTCCTGAAAGAGCAGTGAGCGAGAGGTCCGTCCAGAGAAAGCTTGGCTCACCAACGTTAGATGTTTTCCCTTCTGTCGTCCCTTCAGTATAAAGCGATCACAGACCAGCCAGCTTGGTAAAAACGAGTACGCTGTGTACAGTTTACTGACATAATGGCTCATGATTTCTGGGTATTGAACTCAAATAACTCGTGTGACGTTGCCTAGTGCAGTTTTAATGTTTTGTGAGGAATCTACCAGGAGCCTGACTGCTAAAAGTAAAGCAGCACTAACAGTTCAAATGATGTTTACGCCCCATGAGAGTTTGTTAGAAAGACACATCCAGACTCCCACCATCTGCAAGCCGGTGGACGTTTATTTATGTGCACATGGCTGATCATCTGTAACATACAATATGTCCAGGTGTTGAATAAAAACATTAGTGGAGTGTGTAATGATGCTCACATCACGAGTGGACCCCCCCCCCCCCCCCCAGGCCTGAGGATCATCAGCAAGGTCTTGCTATGCAGCTCAGACTGTATCATCTGTGTGTGTCAGTGGGGTGTGGCTGGCTTCAGGGAGGGAGAGAGAGTTGAGGTAATGAAAGCTGCATTACTGATTGCAATCCCCTTTAGAGTAAATCTCACATCTTGCACTGTTTTCATTGAAAGGGCTTGTTCCTGTTTTTTCACGAACTGGGAGTCCTTTCGGCCCAGCCAAGGGCACTAGTGCGCTTAGTGAGTCAGAAATTACAAGCAGAAGTTATCAGAAGTTAGCGCCTGTGGTTTCTAGCAAGGTTTTCTCTGAAAAACCACATTGCATCTTCCAAACAAGTCTGTGGTTCTCAACATACTAATCAGTGTCATCAGTGTTTTTCACTGCCACTGATTACCATGAACATCTCTAACACGTACTAACACCTTCTTCTTTATGTTGTGGTGTGAAAATGTTTTTTTCAGTGATAGAGTCATAATAAATCAGACACATAAACCTGCCCTATCCCTGTAAGGCTCCGTTTCAGCAGTAATTGGCTCTTAAACTCTCTAGTTGTGAGCTAAGGGACCTTGATAAAGTTTTAGATGTTGTTCGTCAGTGTACCTTCTCCCCAAGGCCATCGCTCCTCCATTTACTATGATTTACATTTCAGCGTGGTTCCCTGTTACGTCACTGCAACTGTCTTCCCCTGTGCAGAAAAGCAACAGACATTTCTTGGAGAAAGCAGCTGTGGATCTTGAGCCTTGAGTGGAGTAACTAAGCAAATTCTGAACATAGTTTTTAGCAATCCAAGTCCACATGAAACCCTTTTCTGACCTCGTCCTGGAGTCAGTGGATGGACCCACCAGCTGGGTCTGCTTGTTCACACATACAGCCTACACACTGCCAAACAAACGTGCTCCACCCTCCCTGTGTCTCGTCTCTTTTTCTGACCCCTCCCTTGCTCTCTCTCTCTCTCTCTCTCTCTCTCTCTCTCTCTCTCTCTCTCTCTCTCGCTCACTCTCTCGCTCACTCTCTCCCTCTCACGTACACACAAACACACTCCCAGAGCCTAGGATCAATGCACACAAAGCATAGGCCTCCAGCTGTTTTGATGCAGACCATCTGCCCCTGGAGTATACCTTCCCTATAAGAGAGACTTTAGATGAGAGACATTTACAGGCCATAGCGAGCCTCTTGTCCAGGGAAGAGCTGAGTACTGTCGGGCTACTCCTCCCAACTGTAATGCAAATCACCCAGCCTGTCCTCAGATTAACTGCTGCCAGCTCCCCAACCGAGTATCGGGTTGTCGTCAGGGTTTCTTACATGAGGAATACTCAGCTCCTCCAAAACCCCGACCGAGCGTTGAGCATGCATGGCATGTTTTATGGATATTGTTAACACAATTGGAATGCGTCCTTGACTAATCAGACTGCTTGGCTGAAACTACCCATTGTAATGTGCAGCACAAATAGAGTGAGACGCAGTCACAGGCAGGTATGACGCCTACTCAGGTGCCACCACAAGTACCTGTAGACAATGTTAAGAAAGTATGCCGGTGTTATGGATGTTATACAAAGGCCGGTGAGAATGTATTTAAAAGTTTTCAACCACAAACAAACAGAAGAAAGCGATAAAGATGACAAACTAGCTCCATGGTTACCACGGTTAGCATGGCAACAAATTCCATTTCTGTCTTTCTGTATGGGAATTCTCAGCACGGTTGGAATGCATCTTCGACCAATCAGATTGGCCGAAACTATTAAGATAGAGAGAGAGGGAGAGAGAGCGAGAGAGAGATGGTGTGGGAGGAGTACAGACCTGACACAAAGATGCTTTCCTGTTGGCTTCAGTATTCCCGTCACACAGTGAGCAGATAGTGAGCAGAGTGCTCTTGGAGCCGAGCCACGTCTCACACAGTAACAACACATTAACTGGCTTTTTACACAACACTTATCTGTTAATTCAGCATCTTGTGCTTCTGATTTTCATGATTTTAGTTTGATTAAGTGCCGTAGATACGTGGATGGCAATTGCAACTAATTGAGGCTGAGCATGGCTGGATAAGTGTACACACACCTTGTAGTATCAGTTAAGACATTCTTGAGCCTGAGTGTCACCAAGCAGTGGGGATTCCCTCTCTGGGAGAAGACGGACCAAGTCTACGATCCTGAGGAGTTAGTCACTCTCACTGAAGACAACACAAACTGAGAGAACCTCGTAAATACAATTTTACACGTTTACAGTAGGATTACAAACCTGACCCCTGATTGGACCCTGAATGGAGGTCATTTAAACTAGACTAAACCTTTTAACTTTGTTTGGATGATTGAAATACTATGAAGTACCAGGACAACTCCTATTTAAAATGTGAAACCTCCGATTACAGTTCACAGTCCACATGTGTTTATATGTTTCATTCACTACGCCTGCTTGGTGAACCTAAGACAGATCAGATTGGGTGTAAAAATACATCTGTCTCACCAGCCTCATCAAAGCGAGGCTGCAGTGGAGAAGAGCGTCCCATCCTACTTGCCCAAATAAAATTGTGGTGTCGGGTATGGACACTTCTCCGCCCACATCTTTTGCCTCTGTCGTCCCTTTATTATCGGTGTAAAGCGACCACAGACCGTCCAGATTGGTAAACATGAGTGTGCTGTGCGTTGATGTCAAGTTGTATGATTTCTAGGTATTGAAGCATTTCACTTACCTCTCGCTGCCATTTGGGTCTGCCAACATGCAAGGTTGCCTAGAGCAGCTGTGATACAACCTTGTTCCAATGAAGCCGCAATACTAATGCGGGGTTAAACTAAAGAGACACTAATGAGAGTGTTTGTCTGTCTAATGTGTCAGGGTGAGTAGGACTAGTTGAGATATTTGGCAGCATCTGACACGTCGATGCCCTGATGTGATCTTACCTTGTGTTAGTCAGAGCTGGACAGCAGCCTCTTGGGACAGGGAGGAAGGTTGACCAAGGGCAGCGCATGAGAACAGCTACTTGTCACACAGCTCTCGAACGCACCTCTCTCTCCCCCTCTTTGTCTGTCTGTGTCTTGCTGTGTCCCCCTTTGTCTCTCTGTCTCTCACACTCCTTCTCTCCCACACACACTAGGGGCCACCCCATAGATGATTTTTGGGCCCAATATCATTAAATGGACGAGAAAATTCACATTATCCAATATATGTGCCAATGATTTCTGCTTTTGGCATTGTTGTATAAATTCCTCATGATAACCCTGTTCTAGACCAAACTCCCAACCAGCATCCTAAAACACATGTACAGTAATGTGCAGTAATGTACAGTAAATGTGCAGTAATTTACAGTAAACGTGCAATTTTTAAAGAGTTATTGTGCTGAAATCTCATCTTTTTGTTGTGATCCTTTTGGTATATTATCAGTGGAACAAATACAAGGCCAGTGGTGGATGGTAATATTGACAATATATCAGTTAGACACACACACACACTCCTTTTGCTCACTCGTTCAGCGCGTGCACGCCTGCCTTTCCCCCTCCCAAAGTGCCCTTCATAGGCATTGATTTTTCTTGAAATAATGAGACTCCATGCTACTGGAAGGTCAGGTTTCTGCTGCCACAGAGCTAGCTGTCTGTGAGGGACGGTTTCGGCTGTTGTTGCCACTGCTGTGCATCCCATAATACCACTTTTGGTTGCCCCTGGCAGCATCTCGGGCCCGGGCTGGAAACTGAGGGGACATTGTGTACACCCCATCGTGAAAACAATTAAAGAAAGAGGTCCGTCATTTCTGACCTTAGAAATTAAGGAAAATCCGACAGAATGTTGATGATTTGGCTTCAGCGTTATCGTCTGATATTAAAAACCCTTTTACAGCAAAAAAAATGAAGGCGCGTCAAGATACAGATGCGATTAGAGTCGCTTGTCAGCCTTGTAATTGCGCACAAACGCTGACAACCAAGCACAAGAGTAATTGGACGGCAGCGGGGGATTAGTCAACGTCGTGATGCCGTACACAGATATGTTACATACAGAGTTACATGTTCTTTACAGTGTGCTGATGGGTATTTAGTGCTATTGTTATCAGATAGCGACGGCTGGGTGTGTGGCGTGTGTCTGCACCCAGGGAGACCCACCCCCCCGCGCACAATCTAATGAATGGAACATCATCTCATCAATCAGGGGCTTTGTTCTGCTCGGCCCCGGCTGTTTGAACTCCTCGACGAGGCCAGTCCGAACCGAGGGATGAGCTTTACTCGTCAGCAGTCCTCCTCCTGTTTTTGCTTTCTGTCCTAGGCTCCTTTCAGGGGGACAATTCCTTCGCCGTTGTGTTTTTCTCCTCTTCGTTTTATATTCGTTTCATTGTCTGTCCCGTGTTAAAACAAAGAAAAAAAGGGCTCTGTTGTTTTTCACTTTCATTGTTGGCCTTTAAGGTGGCAAGAAAAGGAAGAATGAAGTCTTCCAAAATCAGCACTTCCAACAGCAGCATCAGCAGTTTTTGTCAAAAAGGCGGTGAAAAGAGATGGAACTCACTCAAGCAAATACATTTCTTCGCAATAACTTAAACCCCAGTCAGTGTGATGGCTGTCTGATTAGCTGAATACAACTTGTTACTGGATAAAATGATTCATAGTTGTATTGATTATGGCGTGTTCATCCAGATCTATAGAGTCACAATATAAACCCAGCTTCTTCATCACCATGCCTGCCGGTGCTTTTCCCCACTCCCACAGTGGAAATTTGACTCTTCAGGAAGTAGTCGTGGTAATTTCCCCTTTGCCATTTCTTTACTACACTTCCGGCACATCATGTAAAATTCAGGCTTGTAGACAAAGAGTAAAGACGAACGTGTTTAGATGGCATAGATGGGTTTAGGTGCTGTTCGGCTCTGTGTTAGAAATGGCAATTTTCTTTGCAATGTGAGTAGTAATGGTAAGATATGAAGTTCGTTTGACAGGATAGGAATCTTGCTAAATGTGTGTAAACCAAAAGTATTGAAACATTGGTATACTGTGGTGTGATACTCATATCTCCATGCTTTCAGGAAGTCCCAGAATCTCCCTCCCAGTTCCATTCGGTCAATAATCGTCTGTGTGGATTTAGTCTTACTATTCCCAGTCGTGTGTGCCGTCATTTTTCTTGTCTAAGTAGCTTCAATGTTGGTATCAGCTTAGTGGTTCAGATGACAGGTATAGTGCCTGCCTGTGGCAAAGCCTACTGTTACGTAGACTGCAAATAGATTCTGGATATTGGGCTGGGCCAACTGTTTACATGTGAAGGAAGTCGATGCTGCCAGATGCTTACCTCTCTTCAACATGTAATCGTCTATTTGGGGTATAAACTGCTTCATGCCATGCACAGTTACGTCTCCTCTTTCTTTCCCACAGTAATTGGAGGGCTGGTAGTGGTAGCACAGATATATAAGTGTGATTGCACGCTGCCTCCTGTGTACAGGAGGGCATGGATAATCCTTCACACTGTTAGCATGCAGAGGGTTTCATGTGGGTAGCTGTTTACAGGTCTACAACAAGGCTACACGCTCTGCTTTCTCTCAGTGGACATTCATGTGCTTTTATGCTTCCTGGCAGCCTGATACATTTTACAGATTGGTGCATGATTGTGTGGCTGCATTGGTCTTTGCACTCTTCAAATGTGTGTATTTGTTCAGGGTTTCATTTAAATCCTTCAGCATCTTTTGTTCTTTTAACAGGTGTGGATTGTAATTTGTCCACTAGGAATCATTTAGCTAAATTGCCACGTTGCCATCTGGTGTGTGGAGGAAATGCATCTACACAGAGCTGTCAGGCTAACATTGTGACATTGAACAATTTTTCAAAAAAAGGGGGTAACCCAGGTGCTTTATGCCGATCTAAATCGAGGCGGATCGGGTTACTCCAGTTCGACTGAAATGTTTACAAGGTTGTTTCGTTTTGAGCGCGGCCCAACCAGCCCTATTAATGGATTATCAGGCGGCATGTTAACACAGTCACAGAGAACAGATTGAAAATTCCACCCAGTCCAGAGAAACTGTGGCAAATTGCCAACACTGACATAGTCACCCTTAAGAAATGCACTCAAGGTTATTGGTGTGAGTGTAAACCAGACTGGTCCTCTATAGTATCCTTCTTCTTTTTTCCACATCACATTATATCCTTCATCCTCAATATCCTGCAGGGTGAGGCGGAGAGGATCCTGAGAGCATCAGTACAATAGATCCTTGTAGTTTTGCTTGATCAGACTCATTCTCTGGTTGGGGCTTTGCTACAGAGCTCAGCAGCCAATGCATGAGTATTATGTTCTCCGTTCACTGTGACTTCTGTGTTTCCACACAACGCCTGCTCCCCATTCTGTAATGTTTTGTCAGAGCAAATTATCCTTTTGTTCTTGGCCGTTGGCTGCAGGCGACGGCGCAGCCCATTCCCAGGTATGAATTTCACTTTTTCCAATGAGAGAATGAAAAGCAATACTTCATAATGAACTCAGCACTCACCGCAAACCTTTTCAACTTTTCATTTCTCAGTCCCATCGACTGATGCTCAGCTATTTATCCACCCGTCATTTTGCAAAAAATAAATAAAATGAGGTCAGAGGGTTGAAAAGCAGTCACTGTTTTAAAATGTAGCCCAACTCGGTGATTCATTGGTCCTGACATGTTTGAGCCTTTTAGGCGATTGATCAGTCGGCGTATTGAGGCGAATTGATGTCGCAGTGTGGTCCGGGGTGGTGCTCACATGATGCTGTGGAGCAGGCAGGCAGGCGCAGGGGAGTAATGTGATCAGGGAATGCTCTTGTCTCTGCTCTGCTTCATTCCCTTCTGTGCTGTTTTCAAGTGAGAGGCAAACAGCCATGTCACTTTGTTAATTACACTCCAGCCAGCTACAGAGCAGAGGACGCCATTTTACTGCTTCGGTACTGTACTTCTCCCTCAGTACTCCCATCACAAGCTCGGGCAGGCTGTCTACCTAGCCTACGTCTGCTGTGGCTAGCATCTCCTCTATCCACTTATGTCAATCTCATGCAGAGGTCCCAGCCCCCCCCCGCTATCCACAGATGCACTTGGCCCCCTCATTGGGGCCTCCTGGGACACGATGCTGCTTTAAAAGAGACAGTGGTCTGCCACATCCTTTCAGAACAACTGATGTCTGTCTACATGGAATCAGCAGTGAAAGAAGACATTTTAGCTAATGCTCCTATAGGCTCTCTTGATAGGACATATGGGTGACCAAACCTACCATGTGACCTCCCCCGGGTCACGGGATGGTCTCTCTCGCCACCCTGCTGCCCAGACACATCCCAAGTTAATTTGCAGCACCCTCTTTAGCTGTCTCTGCCCAGGGGCTATATTTTTAAGTGCAATCTCTTATGAAAGCCATTAAGGAAATTGCATTTTTCTGGTAAAGGGGGAAAATCCTCAAATTGAAGGCAGGTGGACAGCGTGTATGTTTGATCATTATCTTTCAAGGAATATTTAAGCGACGGCTGCAATCTATATAAAAGCATGCAACCCGCTGGATTCTGGAAAACGACACTGTTTTCTCCCCTTAGATGTTTCCATCAGATGTCATGTCAGTAGGTCAGCCATATTTTCTTCTTTTTAGGTCTCATTTCAGATTATATTATCGTACGTCCTTGTTTAATTCTGTCCGGGCTGAGAGGAAATGAGTACCCTACAAAGACGTTCTTGTCCTTGGTGATCCAGCAGGGTTTCTAATTTTGGCCTCCTGAGACCAGCAGCCGGCCTCTATTAGATTATGGCCGCAGAGCAGATGAGACAGTAGGTGATGTATTATAGAAGATAATTGGAAAATTGCTCATGAACTGAGTTGGTCTTTGACCCAGAATAGCCATATGTCGTTCCACCAACCAAAAGGGTCTTTTTAATGCATTGTTGTTGACGGTCAGACATTTAGTTTCAATGTAAAGCTGAGGAATGCAGTGATAGAGCACGGCCTCTCTCCTCACCGCCTTGCTGGAGGTTGATGGTTGATGTTCCAGCTTGGATGTAGAGAAGACACTTTCTGTCACCAGTGTTGTTCAAAAGATGATGATTATATTACTTGTGCTAGTCCTGCCCATCATTACTTTTCTCTGTAAGCAGTACTGTAATAAATAACTTTCACTTTGATTAAAAAACATGTTACTAATACTGTTTTTCACAGTACATTAGCCGAGGCAGGGCATTTTACTCAAGGCACCTAGGGGACATTTTTGAGAGAAGTTTTCATTGTTTTTATTTTTATTTTGTGTGTCTCATAGTGTTGTGGTTGCATTGCCTTGATGGAATTGCTTCCCGGTGGTAACATACATCATTGGACCCATTAGTGTCAGTGATGAGCCATGTAGGCTATTCCATCAGCGGACCAGACCAGTCATCTTTCATCTCGCTCTGATTCTGACAGGGTGGATGACAGTTAATCAAAAATCATTGCGGGGCGCACACACACACACGCACAGAAAAACACACAACTCACGTGCACATTTATGAGAGCACGTTTTAACTTTTTTATTTTGAAGTAGCGGCGCTCGTGTCGTCTCCTCGGCGTTACAGTCGTCAAGCTTGTGTGTGTGTGTGAAGCCAGCTCTCCACTCTCACAGGGGGAGGACGTCTCCGTACAACAAATCAATATATCTACCCATGTTAGTGGGCCTAGTACTCGCCGCGCTGGATGAAAGCTTTCACAAAGCTTTTTGTGGAGAAAGGAGATGATGCCTGACTAGCCCAGGGAGAGTGGAGGCGCTCAGAACAATGGCGTAATTGAGGATCGTTGCGGGGGGGGGGGGGGGGGGGGGGAGTCCCTGCCTGTGTGGCTGTGGGCCTGGGCACTGTTGTCCACTGGCCTGGAGACCCCACAGCAGAGGCCTCTTCCCTCAGGCATGGATGTGACCTCATTCAGCTAGCTGGGCTCTAGTGTACGGCCCCCCCCCCCCTCCTCCTCACTCACACACTCACACACCACATTTCTGTGTGTTGTCCGTTTGTCACCGTGGTCATGCTCCCTCTGTATGGTCAGCTTGCCCAACAGGCCAAAGGTCTTTGATCTAAAGGTCCCATCAGAGTGGGGGAGTGATAGAAGGGTTGTGATAGAAAGATGGATGCCATGCAGGTGCTCCTCTTGAGCAAAGTGAAAGTATGAGAGTTCTTTTTGGATATGCTTTTGGATTTGTTTTACCTCAGTCTTACATAAACGCGCTCATGCAAAAACCTTTGTCCAGCTCCTACTACACTGAGAGAGAGATAATAGTTTCTGCAAAAGATGATTGGTGGAGTTGTTTTTTTTTCCACCCTCTCGGTGTTGCACACAGCACCGTTGGTCGATGGATCAGTGGGCTGCCCACTCGCTACTCCTACAGCTCAATGTGCGTTTTTTCTTATTTTGGCCTCCTGCCCGTTTCTATTTTCAGCATCCAGATCTCAGATTTGTCTTTTACTTTTGCAGCCCTCCAATGCAGATATCAGGGATGTCACATAGAAACAGTAACACTCTCAGGCTGATGTTGTTCACCCGGTCCCGCTGTGCAAAACAATGGACAGCTCAATAAAATCAAACAGAGCACAATGACCCCGGTCACAAAGGGTGTCTTGGATTTTGTGACCATGTGCTGTTGAACTAATCTCTGCCTTCAGCCCAAAAAAAAAGCAGAAGGATTGCTTTTATGCACCTCCCTTGAGACGGATCCCTCTTCTCTATTGATTATGTTTAGAGGGCACTCTGAAAGCCAGCGAAGGCGAGACTCCACGCACAGGAGGCCATGTTAACGCTTAAAGCCCTCAATTGAATTTCGCTGCTCTTTGACTTCATGGATCGTGACAAGAAAAGGAAAAATGTTCAGAGGATTGTTACCAGGATTATGGTTTCCTTTGTGTAGCTGAAGAGCACACGGCATGTTCAGGTATTATCTAGCCTGCAGGAGAATTGCTTCTAAAGTGACAATATGCAACTTTTTTTACAATAAGGATGTATTACACATTAGCTGCGTGTCTGTCGGTGGCCCTGTGTGTACATGCCTAAATCCCCTTTTTGCCTGTAATTGTCTTTTCAATGATGTTCAGTATTTGGCCGTATAGCAAAGTATAGCAACAACAACAACAACGGTCGAAGGGAGTAGGAAAAGAAAGTGGCAGGCATGAGGCAGACAGGACCGCTGTTCAAAAACACATTGCACATTGCCTGGTTCATTGTCTGCTTCTTCAATGCCTGTTGTTGCTTTACGGATGCCGGTAACAAGACAGTTCATCAAGTGTTGGGGGAGCAGCTTGTCCAACAGAGAGGAAGGAGGGCGGGACTAGCAATACACTTCCTGCCTCATGGCGAAAAGCTGCACGTTGTAGCTTTAAATTCTCAGTACTAGGCGAAGATGTTTGTGGGTAAACAGTTCAATCACTGATGAATCAATGGCCCTCTTCCCCCCTCCGCTCTCTTCCCCCTCCAGATGGCAGGTCATCCCATATGCCCCGTTCCCTGGGTGCAGATGTCACCGACTCCATGGCCCCTCTGATGGGAGATCGAAAGTCGTCTGCCCCCATCCACTCCAGCCAGCCGGTCCTCTTCACCTTCGACGTGCCTGTGCGCCACACACACCACAGCTCTCTGTCCAACAGCGCGCCCCAGGACTACCTCCTCCTCCACCAGTGCATGAGCAGGAAGACGGAGAGTGCGCGGTAAGGGGTCACGACCCGCGGGGCGTCCTGTGTCAGTTTCCTGTTATCTCATAATGCAGGTCAACATACACGTTTACAGCGCTTCCTCAGCTCAGACGCCCCTCAGGGTTAGGACTACTGTTGCAGGGGGGAAATTACCCAACCTCTCACCAATGTAGTTATACACACATTGAATCAGGCCAAAGAGGACCGCAAGATAAAAAAAAGTGTGCGTGTGTGTGTGTGTGTGTGTGTGAATAAGCATGGTGGTGAAAACATTATATTGTACAGGGTTGCTCTGATTGATCAGCCACTGATACAAATCTGTCAATGTAGTTATTGTTATTTATTTTTTATTATATTGAAAAGAACCGTTACAGTCTAAACCAATACAGTCTAAACATAAGTAACATGGTGTGGCAGTTTAGTCCAAATCCTGAACCCTAAAATAATATAATAAATAATAATAAATAAATAAATTTTTCATTTTCACTTTCATGTATATTTCCTTTTTGTTTTAAAATAATACTTTGCATTACAATAATACTTGAAATAATTGATGAATTGAAATCATTTTCTTGTATCACAAAATGTGCAAAAAGTCCAAGGGTGTTTTCTGGCCAGCCTATATGCTCGGTGAGGACGAGCCGACCAAGTGTTTATATTAAATGCACTCCTGAGTTTCCCATTAACATTCAGCTGGGCTCCTGCTGCCGTGCCCGCTTCCAAGAATCAAAGGCAGCTTTAATAATGATGCCATTCAGCGGATGGCCGGCACAGTAGATGATCAATGAGGTTGAGACTGCAATTCATCACTCCTATAGCTTCAGACTCGCCCTGGGTAGCGCTGCCCTCTCAGCCACGCAATTTGCACATAAATCTGCTGCGCTGGACCTCTGTGAAACCCGGGGAATCAAAACCTCACCATCCATCTCATCGGCCTTATGCAGATATGTCTGTCACTCCCTCGCCGAGCTCCTGCTGCACGGGTCTGCTAATGAAGAGGGATCTGGTGACCGGCTGTGATTCATGTCAGAACCAGACTTCCATCGGTCTGACGGCCAGCGGTACAGTTATGAGTTAATCTTTATAAAGAGAGCCCGCCGTGAAGCCGTAATGACGGAAAAGCAGAACGATGAACCAAGTTATTGATTAATGATTACAATGCCGAGGAGACGTCAGAGCCCGTAGTCAGTGGTTTAAGAATTGATGCAACGCTGCGTGCCATCTGACATGAAAAAGAAAGCGAGTCAGAGAGAGCAAATCGTTATGGCTGCATTAATTGCATTATATTGATGCATTATTCCTTTCAAAATGCTGTAATCGTAATCAATTTTGAAGGAAGTCCCCCATTAGAGTCCTGCAGTGTAAGCTAGCATGCATGGATATCGGGATCAGTAGTGATTTCTAGAGAGGAGTCGTTGAGGACATCTCATCTTTGCCCCGGCCAACGAAGGCAGGACCATTACTCAGCTAACCGGGTAGAAATGTCTAAGCTGTAGGACCGCTCCACTTGGCACTCAAGGTCAAGTCCTACAAAGGCGCCAGAATAAATGAGCCATGTCCCTAGGGTGCCTAACCGAGGCTGAGAAACTGTGGGAAAAGTCAAAGCATTCACCCTCTCAACATGGGCGCCTTCTCTCCCTCAACACGGTAGGAGCCGCGTTAACATGTCAGCCTTTTTAATCAAGCGCTAACAATAATACAACAACATGGACAACACTTACATGAAGGTGTCCCAGTGCTGATGCAGAGGTGTGGTGTTTTGAAACGCATCAGAGCCGAGTAGCTCAGCGCTCCCTTCTGAAGTGCTGCAGTATCCTCTAGTGGCCACTTGGTGAATTACACCGATATTCCAAAAAGCCAAGGGGAGATGTTTGTCAAGCAGGTTATTGTTTGACGGAGGCTGGCAGTGAGGTAGGTGGCAGATGTCTGTCTGCGAGGGAGCTAATAGGGCCTGTGGAAAGTGGGTATGATGAAGGCTGACGTGTGTGTCTTGTGTGTTGCAGGAGTGCCAGTTTCTCTCAGGCCACGCGAAACAATCTGTTCGTGGGCAGCGACTCGGCGGTGCAGAAGCTCTCCCATGGCTTTTCCCACTGTCTGAATGGCATGGGTGCCCAGCTGCACGGCTTCTACAGCCTGCCCAAGCCCGGCAAACACCAGCTCTCGGGACGCGACGACTCCCAGGAGGCCTGCTACGTGCTTCCGCGAGGCTACAGCGCCGAGGCTCCTGCCCACGGCGGTCTCGGAGAGTTGGAGAACGAGGAGGTGTACACCTTCAAAACGCCCTGCAACGCCCTCGCCGCCGTGCACGGCAACGAGCGTCCGCCTGACAATTACGACCTCCCCACGCCGCCTGGCTCCTTCTACCAGATCCCCCGGACGTTTGATAAGAACCACAATGCCCTGACGCCCTCCAGCTCCGAGTCTTCCTGTGCCCCTCCTCCCAGGCCCCCCAAGCCCAGCCATGGGTCAGAGGGCCAATGGGGCAGCCCCCAGTCAGTGGGGAGCCAGAACGGAGAGGTGACCACTGCAGTGTCGGTCATCCCGCGCAGAAACACTCTCCCTGCGGTTGAGAACATCAGACTGCACAGAGGTACGTTACTCTACTCGCACATTCACTTCCTTAACACTGGAGCGTTGCAGACTGAGCGCTTGCTTAGTGTTTGTTCCTTCATACATTGCCTTAGTTGACTCATACCCATCTCATGAAATCACGTATTTCACCTGCTTCCTGTTTTTAAAATATAAGTATGACCTCATCAGTCCATCCTCTTTGTGGTATTGCAGTGTGTGCTTCCTCTTCCTCTCCCTCTCTTTCCCCTCTTCCTCTATCTCTCATTGTACTGATTCAACTCCAGCAGCTGAGCAGAAACAAAGAGGCCAGTCTAGCAGACGCTGTTCTGCTGAGACACTAATGAAATTCAAGCCATGCGGCCTGCTCCAGAATGTCTCGTTCCAGGCTGATAAGCAGTAAAAAAAAAAAAAAAAAAAAAGGAGCACTCACAGACACAATGCATGGCCTCTTAGTGGGCTTCATTCTCTGCTTGGCCAAGCCCCATACTCAGGCCTTACATAGCCAGAGACAGGAAGTGACCTGTGACCCTTGTTAGTGAGGCCACAGGCTGTTCACACACCTGTGCTGCCTGCGCCAACACACACTAATTATAACCCAGTGGAGCATCTAATGAAATGCCACTTGCATGCTGTTTGTTTTATTGGAAGCACGAGCATACCTTGAGTCAGGTATTTTTATTCCAAGTCCGCCTCTCTTTGTTAAGATGTGCATGACACGAGATATGACACCTGACACCTGACACGCGTTCTAGCATTTCACTTGAGCGGGCGATCTTTTTTTCCCTTTCGGAGTTTAAAGCGGCGGTTAAATATTGATTCCTCTTTCTCCGCTTGCCTCTCTCTCCTCAGGCTCCTCCTTTGAAACTAACAGCCATCACCGTCCAGTCTATTTCAACAACTCAGGCCAGTCTGTGGAGTCTGTCAACGACGGGTTCAGCTCCTACCTGGTGAGTCACTGCGCTCCCCCGTCAGAGTTAACTAGTGGAGCGCAGAGAGAGAGAAAATACATGTCTTTTTTCCTTGATCCGTCAAGAGTAACAATGTAGTATAGCAGCTTTCCCCACAGTAATGAATCCAGAGTGTCTAAGAGAGATGTCTGCCCTCACAGAGAACCAAAGCCCCGCTGACCCGCTCGGACAGCGGTAACTCAGACGACAACTACGTGCCCATGAATCCCGGCTCCTCGCCGCTCAGCGCCGCTCAGGCCGACAGTCCCAAGAATATCTACATTCCTATGAGTCCCGGGCCGCATCACTTTGATTTCCCAGGATACTCCGCTACGCTACCTGCCCGTAAGGGGAGCACCGCCTCCCTGTGTCACCGTCCCGGCCGCCTCAGCGATGTCACGCCGCCGCCCATCAACCGCAACCTCAAACCCAACAGGAAATGTGAGTCTTTTTGACAGCGGAGCAAAGGGGTTTACTGTTTCATCGCCGTCTTTGGCTCCATCGCCGGCTCATTATCTCTGCATTGTGTATTGTGTACAGCCAAGACGGTGATTTGGGATGACAGTGTGCGCTCTTGTTTTTTCTACAGCGAAGCCAACACCTCTTGATTTGAGGAACAATGGGATCATTGATGAGCTGCCATTCAAGAGCCCAGTCACCATGTCCTGGACACGACCCATGTGAGTGTCACATCAGTCATTCAAACTAGGTTGCCCTAGGCCACACACACACCCACACACACACCCCCACACACACACACACACACACACAGTTTGATGCTACAGATTGCAGCTGTATAGTGTTTCTGCCTGTGGTCAGAAGGTGGAAGCACTTACAGCCCTCTCTGCTTTCCTCTAGGCCCGCTATGAACTCGATGTCCTCCCAGCACTGTCGACCCATCTCCACGCAAAGCATCACCAGCACCGACTCTGCAGACAGCGAAGAGAATTACGTAGCTATGGTGAGTCCCAGTAGCTGCAGGGAGATCAGGAGAGCACATTTTGTCCCTTTTTTGTTTTAATGATTCACTCGTTTGTACGCCACGCTTTACTTACTGCCACCCTGTGTGAGTAACACCTCCCTCCTGTCCCCATTTAGCAGAACCCAGCGTCTACCTCGCCGGCCGTGAGTGGCACCAGCAGCCCCGCCCCTCGCAAGTGTGGCAACGTGGACTATCTAGCTCTGGACTTCCAGCCTGGGTCGCCCTAGTCCGCACAGAAAAGTAAACAGAACCTTTTTTCATTTGGCTGTTCGCGCTTGTTTTTCTAACACACCACGCCGGTATCTCACTGCCGTCTCATTTATCACTCCGCAGCCCTCGACATCCTCCGTGACCTCTGACGAGAAGGTGGACTACGTGCAGGTCGACAAGGAGAAGACCCAGGCCCTGCAGAACACCATGCAGGAGTGGACCGATGTGCGGCAGTCTACTGAACCTGCCAAGGGGGTCAAGTCCTGACACTGACCTGCACACCCCACACACACACACACACACACACATCTTATTTCAAGCATCCCCAGGATTGTGTCTCTGCAACAATAACGAACACTTGTTGGCCTTGTGAAAGATTGAAACATTGGGACAAAAAGCCATAGCCTATCCTATGCCCCGCGCTCTGTGACGATTACCACTGCAGTGCACCGCTTCCACGTGCAGGATATCAGGCCATACAGAGAAGTGCCCTGCCAAAGCTCTTCATGGAGACTGTTATTATTACACCATATGGACACTTGATATTGCATATAAATAATATCATCCTGACATATGAAATCCAATCCATCTTCTATTAAAGTGCAAGTGTTTCATTGAAGCTGCCACACTGCAAAGGGGCATCCACTCTGCAACAGTTGCACGTTTTATGCATTTAGCAGGTTATTTACCAAATGGCTGCCAGGCTTTAACTGGTCAATAACTGTATTAATATACGAGTGCGAGAGTACGATTACCGGTCTCGTGAATGCCAAGATGCACTCTCATTCTGGCGTACAGGCAAGCTCTCTCTCTCTTCCGACTTCAATCTACCGTTTGTGCTGAGTCCTGCAGAACCAGTGAAGAGATTATTTTCACTGCAGGCAATCATTTCAGCTTAGCAGTGCATGTCTGGTGAGAGGAAAAAATACAGCCGTACAAAATAGGACCTTGTCAGAAGCCCTAATGATAACTTTAGACGGCTGTTGCTTCGGTTTGAATTAAGTATGAACTCAAACCATATTTACAACATGGCACCCTGGATGGCACGCCGGTTACTTAAACGCAGGTACAGAATCAGTAACATCCAGATGTACAGTACAAAGAAAACAGGACAGATCAGAAGACGCCATCTAGTATCTTTTTTTTTTTTGTGACTTCAGTGGTCGTTCATTCATTTCACAAAAAAAACTGTAATGCATTTCATTGTAAATGTGCACTGACCAAGGTAATCGTTGAGTTTGAGGGATAAAAAATGAAAAAGCAGGAGCAGGTATGCTTTCTTAGTTCAGATGTCTCTCTCTTTCTTTCTTTCTCTCTCTATCTCTCTCTCTCTCAAGCTACAAGCTATACAAGCTAAGTAGGATGACAATAGCATATTTATGTATTGCAGAATTCAACAGAAATTTACTGTACGTTCCAATGTGTCATGTGTTCGCTGATTTATATCCCAGGTCTCTGACATGCCACACACTACAGCTATTTCTCCTGTGAGTAATTGCTTCCAATACATATTAATGAAATGATGCTTTCACAGCACACCCTGTGCAGAGAGTTGGCAATTTACTGTTAACATAGTGGGGCGCTTGTGTGAGACAAAAAGTGCACCGTAGTAGTAACATTGTGCTTTTCTTGCAAAAGCAGCTCGCCACAAAGAAGATCCGCCGATGGTCATGATAACTTAAAAACTGTCGAGGAAAGAGTTTCGTCTGATTTCCCAAACTTCTCTCACTTCTTTATGAGATTCTTAAATTGCCTTACATTTT
The DNA here is from genome assembly GCA_034670405.1 of Hoplostethus atlanticus. Classification (NCBI taxonomy): domain Eukaryota; kingdom Metazoa; phylum Chordata; class Actinopteri; order Trachichthyiformes; family Trachichthyidae; genus Hoplostethus; species Hoplostethus atlanticus. The sequence continues at coordinate 5,395,549 of JAXDDX010000003.1, read as the reverse complement.
CCTTTTATTTGAGAGTCTAACGTTTTGCTTGCAGAAATGGAATTCTTCATAATGTTAGTAAAACAAAACAGCCATATTGTATTTAGGAACATTGAATTCAGATTTTTGTAGTCCAAATTGAGTCCAGTATTTCATTGTGGGCTGGAACCACTGAAGGGGTAATCCCTATTTGAACGTACTATGACGAGTGTGGCCATGCAGTGCTCGATGGTATTATTGATGGTTTCATTAAGATTTACCTCTTAATGTTTTTCTACCATTTTTACCGCTTTTTGTATTCTTTTTATCATTATTTTTTACTGATAAGTGTAAGCAGGTCGGGGTCAAGCTAAATTAAGCTATGTTGCCATGTGCATTTGTTTCAAAATCCAGAATTGAATTTCTTTTTTTTTTTTTTATTATTATTATTATTATGATCCATGCTTTCAATGGGGAGGCTGGCAGTTGAATTGCACTGGCAAAAGCCCTTCCCGGGGTGAACTGTGATTCACAAAGAGAGAGCGAGAGAGGAAAGAAAAGACTGACAAAGCCTGTCTCCCTGTCACTCTGAAGTGAAATGGATGTGTAATTTATTATCTAGAGAGACTTGTAAGCGAGTAAGAGCTGTGTATGTGTTGTGGTAGATTGTGAGTTGTAGTATGTTTAAATGACAGCCTGACTGGGCAAGATGGAGAACACTGCTCAGATCTGCTGTCAGACTGTCACTGGGCTGACATACTGTACTAGTAGAGATCGTTTTTTTTAACCACTGTTATTGCTACTACTGTAAAGCATTTGTAGATTGCTTGTGTGTTAATTTATTAATTTATTGTGTGTTTTGCAGTTGATATGTGTAAAAAAAAAAAAATGAAAAAAAAAAAAAACAAGGAAACTGTCTCTCTACTAACATTGATGTATGCAAACCGTCTTGATTTTGTGAAGCAATATGACAAACGATGCCAGTGTGATGGTAATGTGGTACAGTGCATTTGGGATACACAAGACAACAAGACTTTGTTATTCCTGTATTATGGTAGACTTAAACTGTGGACATAGAATAAATCAAGAAGTGCAAGTTTTGTGTTGACGCTTCTCTTTGACTATAAACCAAAACACTGTTGCTGACAACCGCCGTTGCTCGCAGTCATTTCTAATGGACGGCTACAATGCACAGTGGCTGAATGGCTGCTGCCCCCTGTTGTAAAAGACAGCAGATGCAACCATGGGTGTAAGAATATTGCATGACAACTGACTATGGACAGCAAAAACAACATTCAACACTTGTCTGCACAATGATTAGAGTTCTCAGCTCTTACTATACGCAAGAACATCCTTACAAAAAAAAGTCCTCCATGAATTCTTCAGGATTTTGTGCCTTTTTGTAAGAGTTGGGTAGTTGACCTGCACAAATCCTGTGGGATTCTACAAAATCCTAAATAATGAAATAAATTCCTGTTCCTGTTTTGTTTTATTTCTGAAGAGTTCTTGTGCAATATAAAATCCACTGGGTATTTTTTAAATTCTGCTGAATTCCACCCCTGCATGTACAACAGGGTTTCTATATCCCTGCAGCAGATCTTAATTTCTGGACAGAAGCGTGTCAGCTCTTGTTCATGCATGCCTTGCTGCATTTTCATTGTCTGATTTTCAAATTGTTGCAGGATTATACGAGGACTGTGCAGGGGGAAAGAAAATCTGCAGGAATCCAATTTTTATTTTTACTGAATTGGCAGTTCAACATTCTGCAATTTATGCTCACAGTTTTTCACCAGCAGGATGTACAAGAGCCCTGAGAATGACACATGTAGGACTTCATGCTTTACAGGGTCTTTGAGGGTTAATGCAGGCCTTCGTTGGAGTATCGTGTACTGTCGTCCCCATGTGTTCATCATGATAACTTAACTGGTACGTATGGGCTAAGCAGGAGGTGGACAAGATGAGCTGTTCTATACAGTCAGACGTCAGTAATGAAATCAAAGCCTGGGCTGCAATTAATGCCAAGTTGCTTCAAAACCATCAGTTGTCAGACATGAGGTCAAACCCTCTGTAGTTGGGGGGAGGGGGGGGATCTGAATGGTGGCATGGATTTGAATCCCACTTCCATGGTGGTCTCTTTGTTGCAGAGACTGTCCCATAACCAGAGGGTCAAAGGGCTGATCGCCACAACGGTGTCCATCCCTGTCAAATTAACTTACCTTCTAAATGACCATTTATCTAACATGATGCTTTACCCAGGGATGCTGAGGAGGGTAAAACCACCTCAACTCAGTTTACCCACCCACAGAATAAAGTTCACCCACCTTTTATATATCAAATTGATACAAGTTATATGAGGATATGATCCTGTCCCTGTCCTGTCCCTGACCACGACGAGGATCTACATCTGGAATTGGTCCCCGGGCGCCCAAAGAAAAAAGGGCTGCCCACTGCTCCTGGAGGAAGGACGGCAAGGATGGGATAAATGCAGAAGACAAATTCATTTCGGACACCCTACCTGCATGTGTGTGTTGTGTTCAGGCGCTCACTTCCCCTTGCATGTGTTGTGTGTGTTAGTGCATGTGTGCACCCAAATGCAATAAATTAATCTTCTTTTACGAGAAAAAAAGCATAGATGAACGTTTCTCTCATCGTGGCTTACCCACCTTTTCATCCACCTACACGTCACTCACCTCACCTACAGGTGTGTCTTCTAATGTAAATACAGTACCATATGACTAACAAACCCAGACGAGGTCCTTCCCCCTATCGCTTCAGTTTATTCTCGGGCCTTCATGGTAGTTCGTTCTCCAGTCCACCAGAGTGTGCATTTGCACACCACCCCATGTACGTGTTTTCATGAATGTTCATACAATGAGAGTCTGTGTAGTAGCTCCGCAATTGCCTCGGTGCACCACTCGGACAAACGATTGTCAATGGACTACGGACTACTTGAGACGGATCTCAATCGGTTTATTTCAACGGTTCCCTGCATTTCGACTGCGTTGTTTTATATGTAATTTTTGCAACCTGATCTCGCGGATCCGGACGGAGAGAGAGAGAGCGCGAGAGAGAAATGAGTAATTTAGAAAAAACGCCGTGAGTCTTGGAAGTTTAGCGGATTTGTCTCGCAGATTCTCATATTCTGGTGAATATTTGCTCACTTTGAATTTATACTTCGTAGTCTTCCTCCTTTTTACTGTTCGTAAAGTGTGGCACATTTCCAGATAAAGTACGCTGACAGTGCGCCAGGGATGTACTGAATCCGCTTGGTGAAACAGAAGTTCTGCGTGATATGGTTTTGAATCATCCAAAGGATTCATATTGAATATAATTCACCTCTGAGCTGAGGTCGAGCGGTTCCGACGGGATTCGTCCCAGCTTTGAATCCATGAGCTCTTTCTGCTTGAAAATCATTTCTACTTTAATTATAAGCTGACCTGGTGCCACCCAGAGGAAAAATCACTAATACAGTCGGCTGACAGCCCTAAAGGAACTTAAAATGTGCCTGTGTTACTCAGGGTGAGTTTATAGTACTTTGCGGTATTTGTATTTTCTATGGTATCGCTATAATACTCCCATCAGAGCGCCACAGTTTCGCTCTGCTATTTCTATAACATCCCTCAACATTTTTCATAGGATTACAATAGCTCTTTTCTCAAAGGACTTTTGCGATTTAGTATTTTTTTTACATGGGTTCATAGCTGAGTCCATCCATTCTTCCATGCCCGTACTGTGGTCCCTCAGAAGCTCAGTGGACCTCAGTCTCGGTAAACTTGTTGGGGAGCGGTGGGCATGGGAGAAGCGACTCCCGCTCAGTCCGCTGCGGGGGGATTCGTACCCATGTTAGGTGTCGGCATAGGCTCCATGCCCGGTGGGGTCGGTAGCGGGCCGGTGGCCACCTCCAGAGGCTCCGCTGTTCCGCAGTTGCATAGCGCCATCGTGGAGCGTTTGCGCGCCCGCATAGAGCTGTGCAGGAGGCACCACTCCACCTGTGAGAACCGCTACCAGAGGGGTCAAGCCGAGAGCTCGGACCGGGAGCACGAGAGCACGCTTCACCTCCTCAACATAGTCCACCAAGGACCTGGAAACAGGAAGGCCAAGGGCAGCCGGGGGTCGAACCAGCAACCTCCAGAGTACAGCAGGGCCAACGGGGAGCAGAAAGCCCAGGCCGCGGAGGGCGAGCAGAAGATCTCCACGCGCATAGCTGTAAGTTTTAGGGGTGGGAGTGGGGGTAGTATTGGTGGTGATGATGATGATGATGATGAGGATGCTGACAATATGGCTGCTGCTGCTGCTACTGAAGATGATGAAAGAATAATTGGGGATTTGATTGACCTACAGTTACAAAATGCCAAGTTGTCCAACTGACAAGGGCTATTTTAAAACAAGGGGAATAACCTCCAGGCGCCCATTGGTTGATTGTGTTGATTAAGGCGGCCAGAAGATGATGGGATATTATAGGACCACAGATTGTTTGCCAAGCAACCCATTCAGAGGAAATAGTTTTGGGGTCATTAGGCCATGTGGGTGTTTTGCAATTGCTGAAATCTATGTCAACATCTCGACTGTGCAGCTGATTCAGACAGAGGATGACAGAACCACTCTGTGGCTTGTCTGATGTCTTGAATATGTGGTGTTGTTGTTGTTTCATATCACAGGGAGGGTAATTCAGCATTATTTGAGAGTGCTACCTGTCATTGAAAGGGGCTTCTCATATTGCAGCACTGCATATACATTGTTGTTTTTTCCATTTGATCGTTACCGGAATACTTTTTCTTTTGTGTGAAAATGTCGTACAAGCAAAAAAAGATATTCCAAGACCAACCAAGGTCTTTTTTGTTATTTAGAAAGAGCTGTATGCCCTTATTTTGAATACATTTCAAGCTTCGTTTCCCAAATTCACTGACAAAATTCTAAGAAACACCCTCCCTCTTTCTATGGAGACCATAGGAAGATATCGTTTGCATACAGTTCCCCAGCAGCAGGAGCATTGCAAAGAATAGGGCAGGGAAACTGAACAGTGCAACACAGGAGGGCTTTCTGTGTGCCTGCTAGTGCTGATAGGACCGACTTCCTGTATGGCATCTGTTAAGGGCACAGGCAGTGAGATGTGAGATATATTTTGTTGTTTTCTTTCATTGGGCACCAGGGAGTTCAGTATCTAGACTGCGGGCTATGAAATATTTCCCAAAGAGTGTTTCAATAGAATGTCAAAAGGGTGAGAGCTTGCAGATGTTTCTGCTTTAGGTTTGCTTTAGACACTAAATGGAAAAAGAAACAATGCAATACTTTTTTCCCCCAGCAAAGCCATAAAAAGGCACTCATTATTGTTATGTCAGCATTTATTTGTATTACTTTAACTGGGTGTAGGTAGATGTAATACATGTCGTATCATTTTACATTTAAGTATCTGTTTGGGCCTTGATTTGATCACGACATGAAGACACTCACCTATAAAGCCTTTACTCACACTACACATTTGCTGTGTAGCCTAGCCATCCGTGCATTTGGTCCTCATGCTGTGTGGTGCAGTACAGCCGAGGAACACGAAGGAGGAAAGACACGACAACATCATGGATTAGACTGACTGTCTAAAAGAGGTCAGGGAACATCATTATCATGTACCGTTTCGTTTTTTTACTGATGTTGACTCTGGAGTAGTGTGTTCTACATAAAACTGATGAGTACAGCAAGACGGCGAGGAGGAAATGAAGTCCTGGCGTACATGTTTATATCAGCCCTGAGGTTAATATGTTTTTCACAACTCATGATGATGGGGTGAAGCAAAACAGCTGAGTGTACAGTGGCAGGCGTGGTAGAAACCCCCCGCCCCTGCATCCATTTATCTTGCATCTATCCTGCATTAGTGCAATACAATCCTTTTTTAAACGGTATAAAGTAGAGCAAAATCAGTATACTCTCATTTCTCTCAACCAGACCATTCCTTATAACCTTCACTGGCTGCTGTTTCCAAACACTTCCTGCATGGAGCAAAAGTGCAGCAGTAGTTCTGCATGTTGCATTCTTTTGCGTTTTTAAAAAGTGGGGCCTTCTACAATGGCTACATCTGTTCGTGTTATTGACTGTTCACATTGGAATTTGCGATGGAAATGTACACCGAGCGAGGGGCAAACAACACAATGGATTATGACTGGCTTGGAGTGCAGAGTGAGCAGCACTTAACAACGGTGCTCATTGAGTCCAGATTAACAAAGGATATTCTTTTAGATGAAATTGGAGAAACAGGGAAAGAAGGATGAGATGAGAGCTTACGTGTCTCCGGCGATTCAGGAAAATGATTTTCCGTAATGCGCGTATAAACTGGAAGCTTTCGGTGATTCATATTTTAGACGGTGTTTTGTTTTGCGTTGCAGTTTTGCAGCCTGCTCCTTCCCTACCTGTATCAGTAAATGCTTCCAGCGCAGAAATAGGTCACAGAGTAGAGCTTACAAAACATTAGTACTGTATTACAATGCACAGACGTTCAATTTCATCAGATCAGCATCCAGCAACCTCACCGTGTCTGTAAACAAACGCAAAGTGCAGAAAGTAAAGGTTTTAACAAGCGGCGATACAGCCTCGCTGCTCGTTACATGCCGCGCACTGTCATGCCCTATTATTGTGGATTTAACAAATGACTTACTAAGCACCTTCTTGAAAGATGTGTTGGCCATGAGACTGTTTGAAGCACAAGGCCCCCATATAAATGTTTAGAGCCGCTGAATACATTTCCTGGTCGTGTTTACTTTGAGTCAAACAGGCCTTGAAAATGCAGTAGGGGAGGGATGCCTGGTGATTAACAGTCCTGTGTGCATTGGGAGGATTTTGTTATTTCCCAATCTTGCTCTAGTGACAGATCTGGGAACTCTAGGCCCGGAGCAGCACGCTCTCATATCTCATGGAAAGGAGTGCCCTGTGTGCTGTAGTGAGTGGGCAAGTTCACCACACAGTCAATGGCAGTAGCTGTGTTTAAAAGCCAGTGCACCTGGTTTATTATGTAGCTATTTTTCTACATACATTTTCAGTAAGGATATCAGGAATAGTGGAAATGAAGCAGCAAAAATGCACTTCTAAGTAACCACAACTGCCTGACCACCGGATTGCTCAAACAGTATGAACAAAAAAAAACAGATATTGCTCGTAATATCTCGCGGTCACGTATGACAGATGAAGTGTGTGTTTGTGTGAGCACGTTGGGGTGGGGTATGCACTCTTAAGTGTTTCCTGGCATAGCCTGTTAGCCTTTTGCCTGAATCAGAGCTTGCCGGTGGTCTGATCTTAGCCTTGCTCCACTCTGATATGAAACAATTAGCCCAGGTCCTCGGGGGCCACCCACGGTGAAGCCCAGAGGCCCAGAGGCCCGGCCCATGGGTACAGCAGCAAGGATTCAGTGTTCATCCCACAGATCACTTCCTCGCCGTCACGGGAAAACGAAAGGTTTTTTTTAAAGGCTAACTGACTGTTGGTTAGGCTGAATGCCAAATTACCCCTAGTCCCCTTCAGAGTGCACTGGAAACGCCATGGCTGCTGTTTATTGACAGCGGGCTACAGTGTAAGCCTGACGTGATTAAGCTAGCCCCATTGTGTGGACTGTAGCTGTGAGATGAGCTGAGCATCTCGCAGTGTTCTGATTAAAATACATTAAGATAGGCCTCCATATAGTAAAGCCATCTGTTAATCTCCTCCTTCTATTTGGGATTAGTGCTCATTGCAAGATATGGTTTTAATAGTGCTGCAGGGTACAGTTCAGTGCTCAATGTCAATCCAATTCTCCGTAAGTATACTGTATTTTCTAGCGTGCAATATGCTTTAAAAATGTCTTGTATTATTTTGGTGTGTGTGTTTTTTTGACAAAAGCTTATTTAAACTTTTCATTATTTCATTTTGTGAAATTTAAAGGGACAAGTAGCACATCGCCGTTCAATCAAAACAATCACTGGGTCATAAGTCTCCCGATTGAACACAAACACAACATGAACAAAAATAAACTCATGACTTATGTAATGGAAGCTACGACCATGTAACGTATGTTAGCACCAACTAAATGTAATCACAGCTTGTCTTGAAGAGGAGGAAATAGTAGATTAATATCACACACACAATGTTAAAGCTGTAGTTTGTCAGGTTCCAGGAAATGACTGCCTCTGGAGGACATTTGTCTGGACAGTATGTTGATTCTGACATTGTTAATAGCTACTGTATCATCGTCCGGCTAAATGATGCATGAAATGAATATCTCCATTCCATGATAAACATAGTTTTGATAGAATCACAGTGCGTGCATTGTAAACAACTTAGCTAGCACATAAATTTTGCGATTGCTGCGCCCCCGAGGGACAGCGGGGTATGAGCTTCGACGAGCATTATTTTTGGTGGCCGACCTTGACGCCAGATTTTGGGGTAAAGCAGAGTTCAGCGACGACTGCCTTCCCTCAGAGGAGCTTTATTTTCCAATCCCTCTCATAACATTTACTAAAGATATTAAAGATACTGTATTTCACTGTTTAAAATCTTATAAACTGCAGATTTTCATATTATCTAACCCTCATGATTTGAGAGTTGAGTTAAAGATTCTTGTTTTTTGAATTTGGCGACATTTTTGGTGCTTAGGGGTCATCGCTGTGGTGTTTCTGCACTGCACTTCCCAGAGATCGTGTGTCCAGCACTGTGACGTCTTTCTCCTTGGATTTCTATTGGTTGAAGTTTGAGTTTCTGTAGGTGATGCTCTTTTCAGCCATGGTGGCTATCGCTGCTCGTGCTAACTACCCAGTTCTTCTTCTATTTATTCCAAACAAACCGCTGTCGCCACTGCTGGAAACATAAAACGAATCACGTCCTGTGTGCCAGAGGATGTTTCCTGGGAAAGACCTACCTGACACCGGATGTTTCCAACAGCTTTCATGCACTGGGTATAGACTGAATCAATATTGTGTTCTACCAGTCGGCGATAGAGTAGCACAACAGGAATTTATCTGAATGAAAATGTCACAAATTATTACTACACGGTTTCATTTATTTATACATACAAATGATGAACAATAAAGAGAGAAGAAATACAAACTGTACAGATGTGACAAAGAAACACCAAGGAGCTTATACAACTGAAAAAAACAGAATGAAAAAACCAGGAGGAAAAACCAGGATGACTAACAGACGCTGGTGAATTGTTTCTGTGAAGTAGAGTCAAAGAGGTACGAGAAATGAGCTTTCAGTGACGGTGAACAGCCGTCCCCAGTTCTTTTGTGAACTGCCAATGTCATCAGCATTATCCACCTAAATACTAATGGTCTTATTCCAGTTTTTACCAGTGATTTAGAAACCACTCTAGTCCCTGAGAGGTGTGAATAGTTTGGACATCTCCATTGTTTAGAGGATCTGTCAGGCTGGATTTGGTTTGTTTCTATTTGCTGACCATTTTATTAAAAAGAAATCAGTGTAAATTGTAATATTTTGACTGGATGGTACCTTTTAAGGTTCTCGGGGTGAAACATTTTGATAAATCCAGCATCATTTGTAGTAAAAAAAAAAAAAAAAAAAAAAGACAAGGCTCAGCAAGTGTGGTGTCACAGTGTTGGAAATAGCGCTCAGTGAATCTGGGACATTTCAGCACCTAGTGAGATTTGCATTACCTTTCTCCTCCTGAAATGAACGTACTTTTATTCTTTTCTGAGCTAATTAAATTTTTGTTAACAAGTTCCACGCTACAAAAAAAAACACACACAGAGGAAAAAAAACAAATAAGGAAGACAGACGTTTCCAGACACCCAGCAGGGCAGTGTGGATGTGTGTCGAATCAAAGGCGTTCATGGATCATCTGTTATATCTGTAGTAGTGGTGTCTTAAGAACTGCCTCCCCCCTCCCCCCCTCCCCCCTCCCCCTAGCCCCCACACACCCACCCATCACACACACACACACACACACATCCCACCCTGCCGCACACGCCTCATGTTTTATTCACTAGCCTATGGGAAGGCAGGAGCTTTCTTTGAAGAGTGCTGCCGAAGCCATCTAGTAGATCCATCTCATCCTCGGTCTTCAAGGGATAATACAATATAAGTGGGTACATGCTTGGAGGAACGCCGGCTCTGCTACTCCAGGTGAACCGGTGCCGCGCTGCCTCCGTGCAGCTACGGTGGCCTCGGGGTGTTTAGCCCGTGGTTCTGCCGCAAATGGCCGTCCTGCGTTTAAAAAAGCCTTTCTTCCGTAGACATCTGGTTGCTGTCCTTGACTGTGGTCCAGGGCCTCTAGCAGAAACTCGCAAGCTAACGATGTTGCCTTCAGTGTTCTCCCGTTAACATCGCAAAAACACACAATCAGCATCAACCTTGCAGCGTCTCCTCCCCGGTGTTGCAGCTCTTTGTGCCGAATCTGCATGCTAATCTGCACCCGGTGCAGTAATGAAAAACAGGTCATTTATATGGCGGTTTGCGTTTGTTCATTGTTGCGTGATAAAAATGAAGTATACCGCTTAACTACCGCAGAGTATCTGAACCTCCAACCTCCCATCTGACAAGTTCACCTAAACCTCAAAATGAAAACGAGTTCTAAAAATGAAGCACAATCTCCTTGTTGAACCTCCAACTGTAAATTAGACTCTGCAAAGTGTTCTGCGTCCTTGTTTCATGTTTGGAATATGAATTACCCCTGTATTGAATGTGATTCATCCAACTGAACATTTCACTGGGTTGAAATATCTCCGTTCCCGAGGGGTTCGGATTAGAGAGTCCCCACTGTATCCCTTTGTTGTTGATTTGTGCTTTCAGCACGCTTGACGTTGTTGCCAACACTTTGTATGAATTTGGAGTAGTATGTGATCCTCAAGACACAAAAATCCTCATCTGCACCGCTCTGCAGTCGTCGAGGAGTTTAGTGACGAGTTGTAGGAGGACTAAAACATTTGTGCTCCATCTTAGCTATTAAATTCATTTGGCTGAGGAAATGTGGTTCTTCATCATCTACAACTTAGACGTGAGAATGTCTGTGAAGCTGGGGCGAACCAGTTAGTAAGAAAGGGCCATATTTGTGTGTATGTCTTCAGAGGGGCCTTGAAGAGGTATCCATTCATGCCTGATGTGATTTCTTCTGCTGAGAGAGCTCTTTGAGGTTTGTCAGGTTTTTCCTGCTTGACTTAATTGAAGAGAGGGCAGGATTGTGTGTAAGGAGGGGTGGGGCTCTGGGCGCCGGGATGGGGGGGGGTGGGGTGCCTTGGAGTGTCTTTCCACAGTGCTCTGCTACCCACTGCTGAAACTGGAACCCTGTGGGAACTAACATGTTCAGGTGTACTTTATGTGCAGTGCATGGAAGGTGAATTGAGGAGATAAAGTGCATGCAAAATGAAAAACACGCAATACTCTGCTGCCTTGTTTATGATGAGCCCTGAGAGAGAACCTGGCTTTGTCTAGTATTAGAGCTTTCTGTTTGGCTAGGGAAATTTCACTTTTTCAGTACTGATGGCAATCAAATTGCATACCGGGTTGACAACTATGAAGCTTTTGTTTTAGAACTGACAGTTGTGTGACGCAGATAAACAAGAGCTCATCCATAACTGTTCTCACACTTATCTGACAATCAGCTACCTGATATGTCAGTGTTTCCTGGCCTTGCGGAGCTGCTGTTGTAACTGTCGTAAACAGATCTGATTATCTAACTTCACTGCTGCCACTGGAGAGCTGGGTGTGGGTGTGCATTTATGTTGTAGTAGCTTATTGCCATGCTAACACAATGTCACTGTCTGCACCTTTTTGAAATTCCTTACACTGATAACCAGCCTTTAGGTTTTAGGTTCACGACAAGAAAGACAAAACTATTGAGGCCCAAATGCTATCAGCCATCTCTCTCTTTTGCCGAGGGACAATGGGGTTCAGAGCAAAGCAGCTTTATTTGCAGGACTTCAAACGGCCTATTCTCCCTAGGGTCATTACCCTGCTCAGGAAATGAGAAAGTGGGCTCCTGATGTCACTGGCAAACCCCTCGCCAGAATGCCGGGTTAGACTGGAAGGGGGGGTGGGGTTCTTGCTAGATCAGAGTTCAGACATGTTTACATTACAGCTCAGGATATTTCTCAGAGCCTGGCCAAGCTGCCGAGGTTCCCAGGCTCCAGAGTTGCGGAGAGCGCTGAAAAGAGGCACAAGCACTCACTTTTTTCTTCTCTTCTTTTCCCTCCCTCTCTTCTGCTCTGGGCTCCAAGTCATAGTTCAACCCCATTTGCATTGTGGTAATTCTGTGTTCTTTGCTACAGTGATCCTCCGGGGGAGCATTACACATGTGAAACATGTGAAAGGTGAAAGTCACAAATCAGTTGATATAGTTTACGTTTGCCTGTCTAGAGTCGTGTTGTTTGACATTGCTCTGTCAGGAACTGATCGCGAATTCAGCACGAGCATGCATTATTCAGATTTTTTTCAACTCTAGTCCTTGATGTCTGCTTTATTGCATTTTCTTTCTGGAAAAAAAGTGTTGAATATGTATATCCCTTTATATCCATATGTGGCAAAACCCACAAGGTGAACACTGTCCGGTTCTTGATGTCAACATTTGAATCAGGGTTAGACCGATATATCAGCTTGCCGATAGATCAGGCAGATATTGGATAGCCAGTCACTGTAGAGGTTCTTCCCTGACCACAGCTAGTGAATAGGTTTTTATTATTACTGTGTATATCAGATGGCTGACTAGAGAAATCATTGCAATGTGGTGTGGGGATATTTTATTCCTCAGCTTCAGGGATGGCGGTCTGCAAAACCTGCAAAAGGACCTGCTAACCCACCTAAAGGAATTTCATCAGCGTCCCATGATGCTCTAAATCAGTGGTGTCCAATCACGTGCCACGGAGGGCCAAGAGTCTGCAGGTTTTCCTTCCAACCAATCACGGCACGAGGTGACTTCACTAATTAGTTCCTGCTCTCTGCTTGAAGGTGAGCTAATCAGAGAAATCAGCTGCTGTAGTGTTTGGGTGGAAGGAAAACCTGCAGACTCTCAGGCCTCCATGGCACATGATTGGACACCACTGGTATAAATGCTGCTTTTCCAACCCTGAGTGTAAAATTCTCAGGGAAACACTAAATACATTTTTTGTGTGCATGAAAAACATTAAATTTAAAGATACTGAATATTGGCACAAAATACCGTCGATCAGCAGCTTCAGTACAAAAGTATCGGTATCATCGTTCAGTAACTCCCATCGGTTGGACCCTGATTCGGATTGCTTCAGAATGCTAGGCGAGGCTTTCCCCTGCCTGCAGCATCAGATATGGACCTAGCGGAGGAACACAGATGGTCTTGTTTCTTGCCTTAGCGCTGCCAATGGGGCTGAGAAGTGGCAGCTGGAATGTTTGTGTTAGTGCTATGCTGTGGTGAGGTGTCACGGTGCTGAGCTATGCTCTGGCGCCTGCTCTCTCTCCACCTTGCCTAGAGGCACACAGATACTGCTGTTGCATCTACAACACACACAAGAGGTGAAACCAGGGGAGGATCTCTGCCTGGTCTCTCTCTCGCCTTTGTCGGGTCTCAACCAGGGTCTGGTTTTAACAGGAAGCAGGGCCACGCTGACCGAGGTGCTGCTAGCTGGATGGCTAACTTCAGGTTATATTACTGATTATCACCCATTGTGGATAACTATATGCTGCTACTGGAACTGTACCTATTTGAGTCTCACCTATGGTTGATGAACATCTACTAGAGCTTTATCGTATTATCGTAACTTTGAGATATGGACCAGTGACGGTCTATCCTAGCCAACACAAGGGATGTTAAAGGTTGCATATTATTCAGTTTTTATGATTTTGTCGTCAACTATCCTCTGACTCCAGCTAAGAATCTTCATCATGATGCATTATTTTGCAAATAAATCAAAACAGTCAAAACAGCATTTATTGAATCATTTTGAAGACAAAGTCAGGCAGGACAGTCACGATACTGCACCCTGATTGGCCCTGAAACGAGGTAAATCTGCAGAGTGGAGGCTTTCCATTGGGTGTGTCAGTTCAAATGTTGCAAACTGACCCGATTGAAAGGATTAGTCAGTAATTCTTTAGTGAGGGGAGCCAATCAGGACTACGTCCAGTTGTGATGCGTTGACTGGAGTCTAAAACAGCCTGTAAAAGAGGCAATGCAATAACATGCAATAACTTTAAATTTAACCACACAAACAAAATCTAATCTTAACACTGTCCTCATGAAACAAACCTGATCATATGTGGATATAAATAGAGGATTTTTTTATTCCTATAATAGTGCCCCTTTAAATTTCTGTGGGTTTACCGTAGCACTACGTGAGATGGCAAAATATCACTAAGCAAGCAAGGGCTCATTTTGCTGTCCTCCTGCTCAGGATAACTGTGATGCTGCATTCTTTTCATAGCTCTTACCGAGAAAGCGGAGGGTTATTATGTGTACATACGCTTGATAACGAGACGGAGAAAGAGAGAGTGAAGAGAACATTCCTTTCTCACTCCCACTCTCCACCACCACACCCCCGTTGCTACTCACTGCCACCCCACCCCCAGTTTCCTTCCTGTGCTTTTTTTAGAATGTATTGGATGTTTTTTCCCACATCCGGCAACAAAGAGAGTCTCATTATGCCATAACCTAACAACATGGTCTTCTGTGGCACCGCTACACCGGCACGGTCAGACGCCGTCGTGAATGAACTGAAGCTCACTCTGGCCTCTCAGTGTATGTCACTCAGAGTCAAATCAGTAGGTAACAGTTGCTCTCGCCTTGAAGGACAGAAATAATATCAGTCATGTGGATTGGTCCTTGTAAACCGTGGCCCAAGATACTTTGCAGGGATGTCATCTTGCTAATGTACAGAGGCTGTCAATATCTTGAAATTACACAAGAGCTGTGGGACGGGACCCAAACCGCTTAGAAATGTGAAACTAATAATTGAATTTTATACTTGTTACATATAATATATACTGTATATAGATAGAAAGATACTTGAATAACTAGTCTTTCAATGTTTTAACAATACCCTCCATAACCCCATTTACCCCATTCTGTAACTATACATGTACCATCCATTCATTGGCTCTTCCATACTTGTATATATGTAAACATGCCATCCATCCGCTGTACATCCTGGTTCTATGTCACCTAGTACCGTAGTTTGTTTTTAGTATTTAGTTTTTAGGCCTTTGTATTTTGTACCTTGCCTTTGTATTTTGTACATTCTTGTAATACTATTATGCTGCTGCAACCCCAGAATTCAATAAAGATCAATAAAGTATCTATCTATCTATCTATCTATCTATCAAAAATACTTTTTAAAGCACTGATTACAATTATTGACACTCGTGTTTATCAATTCCTCATCGTCATACTCGGGGAATTAATTCCCTTGGCAAGAGGGAATTTTCCCTTCAATGATGCTGCCTTTGGCCGTTTGAATCACCAGGCTCATCTGTTTTGCCTGAAGTAGTCAAAGCTAGGGAAAAACAGCTGTCTAGTCAGTGGAGGGACGCCTTGCCAGTTGAGCTGTGAAATCTACACAAGCAAGCAGGATAATCTCTTCCACCCAGACCAAATATTATATCCTGGGATGGAAATGCAGATAGTACTGTATACATAGCCTTGACCTAACTGTGTGTAATTTAATGTGACAGCAATATAAAGTAGCCCTGATACGCTGAATCTCATGTTGTTGACACCAAAGCCAGATGTCGTCTTTGTTTGAACAACATTTCTACCAACAGTATATAACCTCATATAAAGGCATATTTAAAACATTTGAAAAGATGAGTAGGTACCTGTGAGCCACAAACAAGGTGAGGATCGACCTCGAGATGGAACTAACAAAACACGCAAGCCTAGACTAATAGACATTTGTTCAGCCTCAACCTAAACCCTCAGCTGAGGAACGGGCGTAGACTGGAAGTGAGACATTAATGATCTTATATTTCCTCTTCCCATCCCCACTGCTTCATCTTGTACTATGACGATGCCAATTAATTTGCCATTGTGCAGCCTCTGCCCTGCTAGGTTTCTGTTGTGCTGCAGCCCATTCCTACAGACTGGACAGAGGGAGCTTGGCTGGGTTCTGCGCATCCTCCTTCAGCAGATGCTGTGATGATAGCCAGATGGCTTTGGGTGCTTTTTGTCTGAGCGGTCTCCATTGCTGGTTTTTTGAGGGTGTACTGTTCTTTCAGTCATGTAACACCAGGCACATAACACCAGCTACTTGAATCAACCATCAGTGATATACAGCATTTCATTACAAATCCACAGTTTTGATCTCCACAGGAAAACAAATTGGAGCAGATAGGAGGAATTCATGTCAGGAGGCTGCATGTTTGGCAGCAGCGGCAGCAACATGATCTGGGCTTTAACCCACTGACAGAAGGCTCAACAGCAAAAAAAAAAAAAAGCTTCTCTATTCCCAAGCAACAGACCAGGTGTTTACTTGACCAGATGCCATTGTGTGTACAGAAGGTTCTTTGCTTGTAGATGCTGTGGACTATGTCGATATGACAAGATATGACTCTTAAGGGGCGTTGTTCTTTCCCCTGTACTTGTCTTGAACAGTGCTAATCTCCGTAGTATGATCATTTTGACAATGTAAACAAGCACAGTGGTTTGTTTCGTGTGCTTCCCTTAACTTTGAACGGATCTTAACGATCAGATCATGGGAAAGCTGTTTTTTTCCAGACGGGGATTACCTGAGAGCACTCCGTCTCTCCCACCAGCTGCGACATGTAAAAACGACCTAAAGCGGCAGGTTCACAAGGCCCACTTACAAGCAGCTCACAGGAGCTGCCTGCATGCAGAAACTTGCTCGGAGACATAGGCTGTACGCTGCAACCTTGAACTCTCCTTGCTACTGTGAGAAGCCACCACGCGCCCAGACAGCGGTGAGCTCAACACCTGCAGGGGCCTCTCGTATGAGCCAGTGTCCAAGACAACTCGGAGAGAAATGAGATGTCTTGTTTTTTTTTCTGTGCATGCGGAGGAGAACGGTACGGTATCTCCTGATGTCTTACAGCTGGACTAGGCCGTCTTCAGTCATGAAGCGGGGCTGTAATACAGTAGTGGGTCCCATTCCTCCTAATTGAAACCCTGTATGTTCGCCCCAAATTAAATTCTGGTGTTCTTTACTTCTCTACCAAATGATTTCCTTGAGTTTCATAAAAAGTGACAGTCCTAGGCCATCCAAAGTGAAATATTAACTGGTCTCAACGGTGCAAAGCCAATCCCTCTGCTGACCATGTCTGTCTGGAATCAAACAAGTTTTTCAATTGGAGACTTTTTTTTGTTTGTTTTTCATGGCTGACTATCTAACTAATATCTCGCTGTAAAATTTCAGTAGCATGTGATATTTTGTTTGTGTGTCGTTCTGGGAAATGCCAGGCCAATGATAAATTATAGGGGTCACATATTTTGTGCACCATAAATCCCCCCCCCCCCTCCCCCCCCTTTGGTAGGAGTTAGTGAGAACCCTGCAGTGTTTTCTGTGTGTCCGTCTCTGCCAGCTACAGACTACACAGACCTTATTTGGAATGTCAGAACTGATAGGAGTGGGAGTCAAACAAAGCTTCCCACTCATTTATGTTTTCTTCTTACTTTCTAGCTGCAGCAGTCCCTTTTCAAACCGAACCGGCTGAGGTTTGTTTCACAATGCGAGCACAGATTTGTGCGACCGCTCGCCCTGTCTTAATGTGTGTGTGTGTAATTGGAGTGAAAGATGACAAAACTCAACAAGTACACCCAGTTTATTTTTCCAAGCTTTCTCCACTGAAGTGGTTTAAAATACTAAATGTGTTTCCCTTGTCTAAAAGCAGGAGGCTTATCAAGACCTGGCTGAGTGAAGCAGCATTAGCACAGCATTAACCACTCAGCCCAGGTTTCCCACGGGATATAAAATGGATCCCTGTTTCACTGGGAAATCGCCACAGCCATGCTGCTAAAGAGCACTTTGCTGCAATCACATCAGATATTGATGAATACTGTAGCATGATTTAAGACTGTGGTACTGTGTTAGAGAGAGAACAAACGTCAAGGAATTTCAAATCCGAATGGTTGTCTGGGGTAATGGTTTGGAGGTGAACAGCTGATAGTCACTGGATATAATACACCTCCATAAAGCAGACTGTTGGGTTGCCTCATGTTAGCTAGCCAAGCCAGATGATGGTTGTCTGTAGTGGCCAGTGACATGACTGGAATTGCTCAGGGCCGTGTTGCTCAACTCAACAGTGGCACTATTGGCTCTCACCATGCTGCAGCTGCGTGCTGAAGAGCAGCCAGATGTTGAGATGGTGAAATGAGCCCAGCGAGCAGGAAACGGCTCTGCATGCCATAGGAATCGTCTTTGAAAACAGGAAGAGGACTTGTTCCCTGCTTATGGGCCTTTTCCTGTGGCATGACCGGAGGCAGGCCTTGTGTTTGACGGTTGCTGGGAAAAAGGTACTTATGGCTGTATGGAAATGGCCATTTAAGGGTATAAACACACCAGGAGAGCTGTGGACCTGCTTCACTAGGGGGTTTGTTGTCGGAGGAGCTAAAATCATTAGATGGTGAACTTTCTCATGTGGCCTTGTTTCCATTTCATGACATAGTTTTCTCCTCTACACCACACTCGTTACATTTTTGTGTAATGTCATGGTAGAACTAAAATAATATGTAAGGCACCTAAAGGTTAAGTGGTGGAAAAAATGGCTGTTTGTCATTGTATTCCCTGTGGCACATCACCTAGGCCACAAAACAAACGATTACACGCTCAGTGTTTCAGTGCTAGCCAGTGCCAGAGCTCTCAACTGGTGGTGTTATTATCCTGGTTTACCTTCTTTAGTGCAATAAATAACTAATCCTAATATCCAGGATTATAATGCATTATTTAAGGTGAGGTTCTTTTTTTTTTTCATGCTCACAGTGACCCCTGGTGTCTAATAGAAAATGATATTTCACAGTCCTCAGCATTTGCTCTTTTAAAATCTGATTTATATCACCCCCTCCCCTCACCCTCAAGCTGCCTCCCGGCCTGAAATTTGTCTCTTACCCTCCTCCTCCTGCCCTTAAGCAGACACAGTGCACGTATACCAATTCAAAGCAACATGTCATCATGGCAGATACATCATGTCTGTGTCATTTTTTGGTACACGGCGTGCAGAAACATTCGATGTGGATTGAAATAGCGAGTGATGAGAGAGGGTGTTTCCAGCACTAAGAGTGTTGGGCCAATGAGAATTTAAGTCTGTGTTACCACTAAATTAAACCCTTTGAGCAAGAATAGCGGCTTAGCCTATATGCCGCTGACAGGCGAGCACTGTACAGTCAACTGTGACCGGCTCTGAGCCTGTTGAATAGTGGGAGGCCTTTCTCTCCATCACTTCTAATCTTTCGTTTACATCAATGGCCAAGAAGGGTTACATTCATTGAGGAAAAAGGGTGGCAGTTGTCTCCAACTGAAACAGTAACACTGTAGCCCGAGTGTGAGAACAGGAAGTGCCAGCTAAAACCTGCAGAACTCCACAGTATTTTTTGTCCAGTATTTATTTTAGCGAGCAAGTTTAAACGTATACTTCCCTCAGTGACGTTGCTTATTGAAGGGATCCGTTAGTATAGCAGCCATGTTGCACAGAAAGGCTCCTGCGTCCAGGGAGCCTTCGGTAAATGTCTCTATGGTTAAGAATGACATGTGGATGAGAGGCGACAGCAGTGTCAGGAGCTCTGTGAGCCACATGGCCATGGGTGATCTGATGTGACGGCTTGTCACTGCGATGTTGGCGACCCGTGGTACGGCTGCAGTGGCGTGGCCTAGCTGGTTCTGTGGCGACGCCTTGACAGAGTCCTCCCTCCATAAAACATCCCACATTTGTTCCCAGGATCACTTCACTGCCACCCTGCCAGGCGGGGCATCTGAGGGCCCCATCAGGAACCACAGCTCAGGTTCTGTCATTGTACCCGACCACAGAAATGACAATCCAAAAGGATGCATTTAGATTTTTAGATGAATTTGAGACTCAAAAATCCCATTGGACTGACATAATGACACAAGCTGTCCTAAGAAGGATAATATATTTTGGTTATTTTGGAAATAACCAAAAGGTATTTCCAAAATACAACATATTTCAGTTTGTTTCTTAACACTAGAAAGGCCAACCGTCGGTCAACAGCTGTTTTTACTCTTTCAAAATCTCCCTCCATGGCTTTTCCTGGACCCAATTTCTATACAATCCAGCGTTGTCAGATTTTCAAAACCATGTAAGAAGATAGAAGTTATATAAATATCTGCCCTCCTCAATGGACCGCCTCCTCAAAAATCCATTGGCCTTTCAAGCATTTTCCTATTGGGATTCCTAAAAGTCCTCATGACTATGGATATCCAAAGAGTAGCTCTAAATGCCTTGTCCACTCAATCTCAGTTTAGGCCTCTCAGCATTGTGATGGGCCAAGTGTGCAGTGAACAGTGACTGCAGAGATAGCAGCATGGCTTGTTCTTTTTTTTTTTTTTTTTCTTTCTTCACGAGGGGGCCCCATATATTTTCTTCTGGGTGACCATACATATTTTCAGAGCTGCTTCCGTCAGCCTCCTTTAGCCTCAGGGGTATCACATTGAATTTGTCTGCTTGATTCTGAACAAAGGGCATGCCACGGCAAGGACCGGACTGGAACTGGCGTATTTATTGAGAAGGGACAGACAGGGTTTGAACGTGAACAGGATTTTCATTGTGTAAGCTTCCCCTTTTATTAAAAATAGCTACTTTCTCCGTTGAACGTTTGGTGGCTGAGCTACAGTAACTGTTAAAAAAAAAAAAAAAATCTGCCTTCAGTAAACATAATGGATGATTTCTCTTCAAAGGAGCTCTTATCATCTCTTCCCATTTCCCAGAGGCTGCCACAAAGCTGCCTCTCTCTCTTTTTTTTTTCTGCTGCTGCTCATCCTTCTCCCCCTGCCTGCTCTCTGGAGGGCAGCCTCAATCTAATACAACTGTGTCAGGAAGTGTGGGGATGCAAAGTGCTGATGAGCCAAAAGTAGCCCACCTCTGCAGTGTGCCGCTACGTCCCAACACGCGCCAGCCTGATTAGGGAAGCACACACCGCACAAAACCCCGTACTCACATCCCTGCACAACCTTCTGACACACCGCCCCGTAGAAACAATAGATATCCATTACTCGGAGGTCCTCGATTAATACGTCTAAAATACAGAGGAATCGAGGCTGTACGTTCTTGTGCTATTTTGTTAGAGTAGCTGTCATGTTTTTCAAATGGTGGATACCTTACTTCGCAATGAAACTCTTGATCCGTTAAAAATCTAGTGCAGTATTTCCTGCTGGATTCGTCGTCGTCATGAAACCTTTTTTATAACGAAGCTTTGAACTAAGTTATGTTTTCAATGTAATATTTTGTTGCCCTGCTGCAACCACTACACAAACCCCCTCAAAGGTATACCGTTTCCTTTGTTCTCGGTGCTACGTAAACCTTCTCTTGAAATTAAATCTACGTGAGGCTTTAAGCCAAAGCCACTGTTTGTTCCAAAGTCGGCCTAAAAATGCAAAATGCATCAGTACTTTCTCCTGTTGGTAGCGTTGCATCACTGTGGTTTTATAATAAGAGATGCACTGTGTGTACGTTGTCATTGTACGTTATCTCTGTAATAAACACCACCAGGATTGACTATCCCAGTCCCACTGACTTGACTGAAGGCATGAACTACTATATAAAGGTACATATTGTAGCAGCCTTAGCCCTGTCTTCCTTACCTTACCTCTTCTTGCAGCTTGAGATGGCAAGTGGAAATCCTATTATACAATTTTGTTCTCCACAATCTTTCAGCATTCTGGGAGCAGATAGCTGCATTTCTTATGACAGCTGATCATTGGCACTGGTCTGAGGGCTCTTATTTCTTGTCTGGCAAAAAAAAGGAGCTAAAATCCCCCTCTTGCAACAGTATGCAACCTGCAGAACCACATAAATATTATGTCTCCCTAGGAACACAATAGTCGTATTTATTCCTTTATTTTGGGACTGTTTTTTCCGTGTCAAATGCCGAGAGGAAGGTTTCTGACTCTCGCAGGAGCAGATTACAACATGTTTAAGGGTTCTGGTGAATAGATTAAAGGCGGGTGAGCTTTTGTTGAGCCACTCTCACAAACACAGACAGACACAGACACCACACACACACACACACACACACACACACACACACACAACCCCTTTGAACACTCTCAAACCTATACCCTCCCAGCATGCACAGGCTCTTTGGGCTGTGCCACTGGACTGACAGATGGTACCAGGAGGCCTAGTGTTGTGTCCCTGTGATGGCTCACCCGGAGCCCCATCCACAGTGCTCAGCATCACCACTCTGCTCAGCTTGACACTCTAGTAGGCAGCACAGAGACTCGCTACCAGCCTTCCAGCTCCCAGGAATAGATAGCCTCTGCTGACATGGCCAAGGTCAGGTCCTCGCAGCTACCGGTCAAAGGGCGGCATCGGGCAGGCCTGGAAAGGTTACTTTCACAAATGAAATCCATCAGAAATTACTCCTTCACTGCTTAAAAATTATTTTCAGTCAGGCCGCGTGTCCACCAGAACCCTCTCTTTGTGGTGCTGGCCTCTCTTTGTCACTATTGAAAGGATGAGCTGTTGCTCGTCCGCGACATTGAGAGCTTAAGAGCGTAAGGGCGAATTCAAGCTGATAGGATGGCTACAAGTCAGGCGTGTAATGTTCTCATGAATGGCTGTCATAAACAAGACACAGCCTGTTAAATGCTGTTAAAGGCACACCGTGAATTGTGTTCTGCTTCTTGGTTATTTGTTTTAGTTGCGAGGGGTTTAGATGAGAGATCTTAGCAAAAAGAGATTCATGGAAGTTATTTTGTCTTTCCTCAATTTTGTGGAAACTCCTTAAATGTGTGTTTCACCCACTGGAGGCTAATGTAGACATTGCTTCTAGGTGAGCTACATTTTGTCCAAATGAATGAATCGGTAAGGTTGTCATCTCTGAGATGATTGTATATAATACATATGTTAGAGTCCCTCATTCAGCAGGAGTCACTTTCAAAGTGGTCCAGAGCTTCTAAGCTCATTAAATGTTAATCAAAAAATCTATTTTCAGATCTCTTGGAGATCTGTCATGAGGATTTCAGGCCAGCGTAGAGGCCACTGCTTCTGTGGACTGAGCAAGAAATGAACTGGATGATACTGTATTTGTTGTAACCAAAGGTAGTTCGGATATTTGTTGTTTTGAATGTACAACGAATGAAGATGCTCAAATTACAACTGTAAGAAAATCTCAACCGTGAAAACCTTGAAGGGCTTCAACAACACATTTTGAACATAAAAATATTGTTGTCTACAGTCCATTTTTAAATGGCACGGATGCAGTAGTGAGGCAGCCCACTCTCACAGTGCCTCTGTGCAACAAATCTACTGTCTTTTCCATTATTCATGATGTGTTTTCTCAGACAGTGCCTTGAACCATGAGGAGTAGTCCTGGCTGTCCTCTGGTACTCCAAGAGCCCCGTGGAATGAGAGAAAGCGTGTATGAGCTCCACACACTAGAAAGCCTGTTTTCAGCTACATTTGGAGGAAAACAGATGTCCAGTAATATGTGGAGAGATACGTTTGATAGTCTGGATCTCAATGAAGATAGTGAGGGGGAGTTGGTGAAGGAGACATTGTAGATGAGCCTATGGAACACATCCAAGCAAAAAAAAAAAGACATCTCTCAATGTTTCTTTGTATTATCTCGGCATCGTCCAGATAGACTATCATTACATCATCGGACAAGATTTCTTTTTTCTGTCCTTGTTCTCTCTCTTTCTCTCTTGTTCTCTCTGTCTGAGATGGACTTTTCTACCAAAGTTGAAGTAAATTTTACCTCATTAAAGGTATTGCTTTCTTTTTCAGGCCTTGTACTTTAGGTTGTAATATACAGAATGCTGATTTTTTACTTAATACTCTATAAATATTATTTGTAAGACCCAGTACTATTTGACAGGGGCATAATTACACTTAAAAATGAGTGATCATTGGCTCCGCCCTCATCGTCACATCATCATCAACTAACCACATCCAGTCAATATGTTGAAACACACTCATCGGCCCTAACACAAGAGGCTTGGTGAGTCACGGAGGTATCTGTGCCTTGGTTAAAATGTGAGGTTGTATTTCAAAACAACTGTTAAGAGCATTAGCAGCAGCAATAAGCGTAGTAGAAATGTAGTGAACTACAACAATCACTCCCATTCCTCCAGGCTGTGTATCATCTTAATGTGATGTGTGCCAGCAGGTGGAAATGACTCCAATTTGTTCCCACGGTAAAATCTGCAACACACTGATACTCCTCTCCTATGCTCAGGTCGGTGTACAATTGGAGCCATTTTATTTCTTTGCTGGCACAACATTAAATGACAACCTGAAAATCTGTCATTTTTATGTGTATACAGTGCCAGTGAACTGTGTGCCTGACACTGGCAATAGGTAGACAGTTTCTTTCTCAGTGAATTGTTGCTAATGACTCATGTGTGCTCATGTTAAGGAAAATAAATATTCTGTTGATTGTGACTATGATGTTCATACCTGGAGGGAAAAACCCCATACCTTTTTAAAAAAAAAAAAAATAATAATAATAATAATATATATATATATATATATATATATCTAATTTCGGTAATGAGAGTATTTTGTTTTGTTTTTAATGTTCCAGGTCAGTTTCAGTTTCAGTGAGTGTTTCTCACAGAATGAGGTGTGAGTCATGGCTATGCGCTTATTCCCCTTAATGAAGACATGGGGGTAGGGCAAAAGGAAGTCAGATATCTGCACCAGCATGTTAAGTCTCAACCACCAGGAGAAACTTGTGCTAGCTAGCAAAGCACAATGGAGGAAACCGACAAAGACCATATTCTTTTCTCTGTAGTTTGACGACTGTATCAGATTCCTAACTATCTCCTCAGCCCGTCCACTGTCCACTGCCCTCATTACTGCATGCCTAATGTATAAATAGATTAATAAAACTGATCAGTCTTCATATAAAAGCTCGGTTGATATACTGTCACTGCCATGTGTCTGAATGCAGCTCATGCATGGTCTGAACTTATGGGACTGGGTGATTTTTAGTACTTTGTTATTGTATTGTGTATTTCGTATCTTGCGTTGTATTTTCTACATTCTTTGATACTGTTATGCTGCTGCAACCCCAGAATTTCCCCCCGGGGATCAATAAAGTATCTATCTATCTATCTGTCTTCATGATAGGACAGTGCATTTGAGACTTATATATTATACTTATATATTTTTGGCCTCAACCTTATCACTGTAATAAAATCAACACTTTATTCTACTAAATTAACACAAAGTCTATTAATAAAAGCGATTCTCCTAAAATTCACTAGTGAACAGAGCCTTGGAGCAAATTGTGAAATTGGATTAATTTACATGCTGATACTTTAAGCTGGGTGTACAATTTAATGCAGTGATGCTCAGAACTATCATAATTTAAATTGCCTCGCAACTTGAAAGACGGCTGTTGAATGAAGTGCAAAAATTATACATAGAGGGTCTTGTTATCAAACATTTTTCTTTAGGCCACTTTTGAATTGAGTTTCAAGATCCTTAACCATTAACAAGGTCTTTTTTGAAGAACAAAATTAATTTAAGTTGAGGTTATCCTGTCAAGCACTTATTAATTTTTTACATGTATGTATGGACATGTGTGTGTGTGTGTGTATATATATATATAATATAGCACTGATACTTTTCTCAACCGAGTGTTTGTGTTTTCACAGATTCAAGGATCTTTGCGAAGGAAGATTGAAGGACATGCACCAGGACACACCCCAAAGCAGAATGGCCTTTCCTGTGGCCTGTCTGGTTCAGACTTCAAGCGTATCCGTGTGGACACCAGTGGTCTCGGACATGGGCCCTGTAGTCACAACTTGGCCCAGTCTCAGTCTCTGCAAGGGTCCCCAGCCATGGGGATGCAGAGGAAGAATTACATGATGCCCCATGGAGTGGGCTCAGATATATTCAATATGACCCTGAAAGAGATGAAGAAAGAGCCTACTGAGGTCCAGTCTTGTGGCCAGTCAACCACAGAGATGATTTTTGACTTCAAAGATGAAGGTGGTGGTCAGATTGACCCAGATCTCCAGGATCTGTTTGACGAGCTGACAAAGACAGTGCCCTCGCTGAACGACCTGGAGTTTGAGAGGATGTTGAAGCAGGACGACACATTCGGTTTGGACCTAGGTCGGCCAAGCTCAGCAGGGGCAGCTGCCAGCCTGTGTTCCCCGATGGATAAGCCCATAAAGACAGAGTACTCCCCAGATTTCAGCCAGACTCACTGTGGCTCACCACAGCTCCGACCAGCCTCAGCAGGGCCCTCTTTTACCTTGAGTAGCACCTCTCTGGCCACCTCCCCTACCACTGCAGCACAGAAAGCTAACACTCAGGCAGGACACCCCAGAGCCATACCCTGCTGGCCAGAAGTATCCCACGCAGAGCAGCTGAAGCAGATGGCAGCTAACCAGCAGCAGCCAAACCCACTGCTCCACCACCACCACCAGACTTCACCTGGGGGATTGACAAGCTGGGCTCCCGCCATGAGCAACCATTCCTCAACCAACTCCTTTCCCCAGGACAAGGTCTCCAGCCCAGCCCCACTGAGCCAACAGAGGATCGGCCCCCAGAGCAAGGGGATCAACAACTGCCTCTTCAAGTCGAATGGCCACAATGGTTCCAATCATTTGGACATGAAGGTCCTCAGCACCAAGCCCACATTGCACTTCAGCCCCAAAGCACCCCAGTCTGTCAGTCAGCCTATGCCTATCATGACAAGCTCATTGAACAAGACCTCAGCCCAGCAACAGCAACAGTCATCTTCA
Source organism: Hoplostethus atlanticus (assembly GCA_034670405.1). Taxonomy (NCBI): domain Eukaryota; kingdom Metazoa; phylum Chordata; class Actinopteri; order Trachichthyiformes; family Trachichthyidae; genus Hoplostethus; species Hoplostethus atlanticus. Next base: position 5,368,769 of record JAXDDX010000003.1, on the reverse strand, counting down.
ACAGGCCAGAATCAGCCGCATTCAGCTCACCACTTCCAGAACCAACAGATCCCTGTGGCAGGATCCCTTTGTCTGCAGCCCAAGCCTATTCCTCAGCATGGAGCCGGGCTGCACTTCAAACTGTCTCAACAACGACAGGTAAGGGTCCAGTCCAAAACTACTACAAATATGTAGCTACTATCCTATATGATTGTATTGCAAAATATAATTGTCAAGACTATTGCATTGCTAGGTATGTGTTTGAGTAATGACAGCTTTGCACCAATAACCACCAATCCATAATGTCTCAATAAATTGACATGACTGAAATGTACAATTTTGACTACTTACAGTATGTAGGCTGTAGATTTTGGGACTCAAGATTATCAGCTGCCTTACAGAATCATCAGATTATTTTGCACATGATATTATTTCATTTATCTCCAGGACTGAATGACTGGATAGAGTATTTTGTTTCAAGATTTGATTGGAGCCTTTTGGCTGAAATAATATAGCATAGGCTCCCCTTTCTTTTGCTGATGATGTAGTAATAGGATACACAACTCAGTCAAACACATGCTTTGGTCTCCTGCTCATCAATTAGCTTCCTCACTTTGCTTGCGGCAGTCAACCTGCTGTCTGAAACGGCAAGGAACAATGCAATGCTGTTTGTTTTGGGAGTTATTGTTCTAGCTGCTGTCTGTGCCCTCGCCATTGTGACTCCCTTGAATATGTATTTCCCCCTCAAAGTGTTTTGACGATGACACAGATTGCCAGAGCATGGTAGATTAACATGCAGGACTTCTAATTTCTCTGCTTGTCATGGTGGCTCCCCATCAGGGCACAGATATGCACAGCGGGATTTGCTAATTGGAGGTTGTTAGCTACAAGGGACAAGTGGTGGAAAATGACAGTAATCTGCTTAGCCTGGTGCCGGAGGTTGAATCACTGATTTGTTATGATTGGGGAGATTTAGACCGTCCCCCCTTTCATTTTTGCACTAACAGTATCTCTAGCTGTCTTTGTGTGAAATGATAATGCGAGCCACACAAGAGAGCTCGTAGCCTCTACAGATCAAGGGAAGGATGATTGGGCGAGGGAGGGGTGGATAGGGGGGGTGGCGTTTTACAGGCATGGAAGTAAACAAGGTAGGATGACAAATAACTCACCAGGCATTAGTATAACACAACCAGTTTCACCACTATGCCCGCTGGCCATCGACACTCTAAATAGAAAGTGCAGCTGTACACCGTTGTGGGTTGTCTTTAAACTCTTTATAATCCCCTGGAAAATGTTCTCCTATCAAAAGCTTTCTAGACATACGAGACAGAAATATATAGCAGAATCTTGTAAAAAAAAAAAAAAAGAAGTGATTAAAATCAGTAAATAATCTCAAGCATCTTCACTGTCCCAAAACCTCTTCTTATCACAAGGTTAATCAGTTACATGACCCAATTTCAGAATGTGTTGGATATTTCCTATATACCCTAGACATGTATTATTATTATTAGTAGTAGTAGTAGTAGTAGTAGTAGTAGTAGTAGTAGTGTTATTATTTATGTTATCAACTTTATTTATATAGCCATATATATTTTAAAACAGAAGTTACAAAATAGGCAGTAAAAAGATACTTAACAGAAAAAATGGCAATAGTAAGGAAGAAGAAAGAAATGCAGGATAAAACATGCAAGTCAAATTATGAAAATACTTTTTATACAAATGCATTTTGAGGAGTAATTTGAAGGATGACACTGATTTATCCAGTTTAAGCTCCTCAGGCAGGGTATTCCCAGGCGCTGACAAGTGAAAGCCCAGTCGCCTTTTGTCTTTAACCTAGACTTTGGAGCTGCCAAGGCTGTAGCTAGGAGCAAGTCAAAAGCCTTGCTGCAGCATTTTGCACAGTCTGGGTTTGTGCCACAGATTATTGATGAAATCATGTAAATAAGGCTTTACAGTAATCAAGACAAGAAGAAATATAAGCATGTATGACTCTCTCTCTCTCTCTCTCTCTCTCTCTCTCTCTCTCTCTCTCTCTCTCTCTCTCTCTCTCTCTCTCTCTCTCTCTCTCTCTCTCTCTCTCTGTGTGTGTCACTGAGAGACAGGACTGGTGTAATATTGACAATATTCCTTAGTTGAAAGCTATGTTTTTGCAGAGTGATGTGGCCAAGTGGTAGCATATATATTGAGAATAAAATTGGACCTAGAATTGAGCCTTGTGGTACACCACATGTACATGTAAAGAGGTGGAGGAAACATGGTCAACAATGGAAACACAAAATTTAATATTTAACAGGTAAGAAAACCATTCATTGTTGTGTCTGTAATACCCATAGCTTCTTCTGGACTGCATTTTGTAACATATGGTTTGATGACAACATACAAAAATAAAAATAAAATTTGAAATTGATTAAATTGCTGACATTTAAAATCAATGACCCTCTTAATTCTGTTGTGATCTGAATAGGGCTAGAATTTAGAAGGCCAAAACTACTTAGCACTGAGGTTACACAAAGATGAATGACATCCAAGTGCTCCAGCTCATAGTGGGTTAAATTCAAACATCACATTTTATATAAAGCTTTTTGATGGTTACTATCACAAGTAATCATCAAGTAGAATCTTTTATAACAAGGAACAAAAGAGAAAAGGTTAATTGCAAATGTTTTTAATCCTCGTGAACCCTCTGAGCTTTTCTATGCACAAATCACTCTCCAGGTAAAAAGATTATGTGCTAAGTAGAACCACGGAAGAACCCCATTTAACTCCATTTAACTATATATTTTTTTAGCATTTTCATGGGGGATTATGCTTGGGACAACTTTCCCAAGGATATCATGCTTTTAAAGTGCAATGTGTTAATATGCATCCATGAAGCTAGGGATATGATAGCTTAGGGATTTTGGAGACACTGGTAGAAACAGTAGTCACCCTACATCCTTAAGTAAGTCAAGTAAGTGTTTGAAAAAAAGGCTAGTGGTAGCATTTTGAGTGCTTGCCTTGTGGAGTCAGCATGGACAGGGTTAAATGCCTAGCTAATGTGGAGAGGACGGCTCACAGAGAAGACAAAAAGAGTGGAGTCTCTTCCCACAGTGAATTGAATTAGTAATGCCATAGAAATAAAGGTCCCGAAACAGTGCCCTGATCCCCTGTGTAACACTAGCAACTAGCACTGAACTTCCTCCCACAGGGTGAAGCTCAAGACGTTTTTAAACAGGCAAAGATGTGAGCTGTGGTTCTTGTTTGAGGCTTCTCACAGTTTTAATAATCGGTTGCTCGCTCAAGTATGTCAAATTTCAAATCCACCACTCTATAACTCTTTAGCACTGCGGTTACACAAAAATGACTCACACACTTTCAGTATGAATACTGTCTCAGAAAGTATAGGACACTTCTGCTTCATGCAATCAGATTCTGTGAGTTTCTGTGGTTGATAGGCAAGGACAAAAAAATAATGTATTTCTAATCACCTAACCAGTGGAGTTGTGTTCTGCCTTCAAACTGGAAAAAGGCATACTTCTTACTGTTATTTGTTCTGTTAATTCAGTGATCAAGACGATGGGTTTACTAGAGCATCATCTACTGATAATGATCAAATAAAATTATTGTTCTACTTAATTTGAATTTAGCTTTCGGAGAGGCAAAACACTTTTTGTATGCTACGGTAGATTTGTCTTTTCATGGTAAAATATTGAGTGAATTACATTTAAAGATGGGATAACGGTTTATATGCAGTAAATAATTACACACAAAAAACACCAGGACTAGCAATGTTCCTCAGCCCGTGCTGATGATCTTGTGGCACCACATATCTTTGTGAGGATATGAGCAGGCCATGGGGGTTCAGCCTACCGGGTCACTCCGACAGTGCTGTGAAGGGAGTACTTGTTTCCTGGGAAAGGGAGCTGCGGCCAAGTCCAGATGCCGAGGCCCTCCCCAGGGACAGCGTCCTGAGTCCAGACTGGAGGAAGTGCAGTGTGAGAGCCGGCAAGGCTGGGCCTGGATCACTGTCAGCTGCCTGCACTGCCGCAGGATGGGAGACTAAATCACTCCACTCTTTCTCCGAGGCCCGAGTCACATGTGGTATTAATTTACAACAAGCTTGTGAAGAATGAAAAGGGAAAAAAACATGGAAAACAGCTTTATGACACATCAGGATGACAGAGAGGATTACTCAAATGTACATGCTAACAAAACACTCCTCATTGGGTTTTTCTTTCAATAAAGATGGAACAAGCCCTTTCCAGTACCTCTGTTGGGAAAATGTCTGTGGAGGTCATAATTTCTCACAGTCCTGATAACTGGATACCGTGAATCAACGTCAGCGGACTCTGCTTCCTAGAGTAACAGGAGCAACCACTGTTTTGATGTTTTGGTCCCTGTTTAACCTCAATGCCAGGCTTGGTTTGCTGTGTAGATTGAAGTCAGGCAGGAAAGGTGAACATTGGCTCATGTGAAATGGCTTATGACTTCTGAGATTCAGTTTCCCTTGTTCTATAATCTAGTCTTAATTAAATCTCATTCAATGGAACTCTTATTGTATAGTATAAAGAAAAAATAAAAAGCTAAATATTACAATAGTCCTCGTCCATTCACCCAGGTACTCACCCAGGACCTTGAAAAGTGATGTATTCTGTATGGCTTGTGTATTCTGTATTCCTCGTGGAAGTAATGTTAACCCCTCCCACCTCCAGCCCTCTCTCTCTTTCTGTTTTTCTCTCTGTTTTCTCTGGGGGGCCCTAAAGTGGCCACCCTTTAGAGAGTCATCCTCTGCAAAGAATCTGCCCTCTAAGTAATAGCTTTAGCTAAATGTGCTGTTGGCTCTCTAATCCATTTTGCCCTGGGAAATGTTTTGAATCAACACAATGATTGACATTGTATATACACTGTGTGTTGACTTGGATTTGGTGCATATTAACCCCCCCGGTGACAAATTATTGTACTTGGTAGAGGCTTGGCCATAGTAAGAGTGTCCTTTTGTCCACAAGAAAGACAGGTTTGACTTGGAACACTTTGAAAGTTAGTACAGCTGCACACATAAAGCTGATATGTGTATTATATATCTATATATATATAGATATATAACATCTCAAACACCTACGCTGGTGAAAACATGTCTGTAAATACTGTAAATACACAAATTAAGGAGGTTACAAGATTGCTGATTTGGACATCTCAATCTCAATTAAGTGGCTAGAATAACACTTTGATCAGTGTGATAGTGTCAGTAGCCAAACGGGTTTCTAGCGGATGAAATTCTTCCATGCCAAACATAACACAGTGATCAGCAAAGGGGAGCTTATTAAATGGAGGTAGTCATGGTGCTGGCGCTTAACTCCCCATCGGCACACATTTCCTGCTGTCTCAGGGATTCTTTCCACTCTCTTTAGACACAATTATCAGGGGGAAAGCAGGCCTTGAGGAGGGCTCTCACTCCCCCCTCCCAAAAAAAAAAAGCCTCTTTCCAAGTCTCCCTTTTTCATCTGCAGAGGGAGTAGCCTTGACCACATTCTGGAGGTTGAATAGCATCTTTGACACAGGCGTTTGATTTCTGATAGAGCTTTGCCCTCTAGTGGTATGTTTATATTATTGCATTGTTTTGTCTTCTGTATTCCTATTCACATTACACTTACTTTCATGGCACGTATCACTTACAGGTGCAGATCTCAAGGCACTTTACAGAGAAGAGGCAAAAGAAAGATAAAAATTGAAAAAGTAGTGCCACTGACACTAAAGTTACACCACCTTGTGTCTCTCAGGGTATTCCTCCTGGTCCACGGCTGCCCACTAATGGCAGCATAGGAGGCATGACCGGCCAGCCTCAGTCACAGCAACGGCCCCCAGCACCCAACAGCCAGCAGAAAGGCGCAGCCAAAACTCAGGCCATGCAGAGACAGCTTACCCAACCTCAACAACACACCATCAAGGATTCAGTAAGCAACATGGTACATTGTGCAGTGTTTACCTAAAAAAACGAATGCCTTATTCCATGATCGGTTTCATAATCAATATCCTGATCCTCCACTTTGTCTTTGATTTTCAGGACAAAGACAATACACAAGATCAGTTCAGTCGTCATCTCACAAGACCGCCACCCGATTATAAGCAATCAAGAAGTATGGTGGGAGTTCAACAAGGAAACCTCTTCACAGGTACAGCACATTTCTGATGGCAATACAAGTACTTCAAAATACTGACATATTGCACTGTCATGGCCCAAGTGACTCTAATTGTAATCAGTCATTTTGTTTCCTATTCAGGTATAAATTCCTCTCAGTCTCTGAGTAATGGTCCTGAGAATGACCTACAGCCCAGGTCTTGTCACCTCTCCAATGGTTCAAAGATGAGTCCTTCATCGACAGACAGGAGATTTGGCATTGGGGCCGACTGTCATCCAAGTTCCTGTATTAGCCAGTTCCAGCAACACAACAGTCAAAACAGAATCAGACTCAACCAGAATAAACCGAGGTTCCCAGGGCCTAACACACAAGGAAATTCTTTTGGGATGAACAACGTAGCCAACGTTCAACACCCAAGAACGGCAGTTGACCTGCAGTCCACAGGGGTACCGGGACAGAGTCTGGGAGGCTTGATGACAAATGTTAACATGGGGTGGGCCTCGGGCAACAAGCAAGTGGCCACTGGGCTAGGTATTAGGAGGCTACCCAACCCACTACAGTCTCAGGGTGCACAGCTGGACATGCCAAACCATCCCTACCAACAGAGGCACATTGGCCCTCCAAACCAGGTAGCACCAGACATTGGGATGCTCCCTCTTAACCCTGCAATAAGGGGCACCGTCCCCAGACCCAGCCAGTCAATGATGGCCCCTCCACCAACAGTGGGCAACTTGAACCAAGCCTCCCCCGAACAGAGGGTACCTGTGGGTAACTTCGCAGTACCGAGCCCCAGTTCTAGCAGCTACCAGAGTAACCGGGCCAACCGTGTGACTTTTGACTTCCTCCCAGAGGGGGACAACACAGTTCCAGGGATCAACACAGACTCTGACTTCATAGACTCTCTGCTCAAGTCTGGCTCTGGGAATGACGACTGGATGAAAGATATAAATTTGGATGAGATTCTGGGCAGTCACTCTTAAACTGCAGTTAAGACTGACAGACTGCTAGCGGTGAAAAGCCGACCCACAGCTCAACATATAGAGGATTATGGCTATTTGGTGTAAGGGGTTACATTTGTAAATGCTGTTAAAATGGAATTTTATAATCTCATATTATTTGTTATCCAAGTATACTGTATTGTTTTGTGTATTTCCTGTGAAAACAATTTGTGTTCTTTCCTTAGTACTCAGTTCATTTTGTTCTAGGTCTATTGACTGAGAAACTGCTTTTCTTTGCAGTGACGATTTTTGTAGTCTGTCATGCTCATGTTGTAGTGTTGTCGTATAGGATACAATACCAAATTCACACTGTGAAAAAAAAGCATTGCTGTATTGTTTCAAAATTCATCTTGGTATTTCAAGTTAAGTTCCTAAATCTGCATCCACTATTTAGCATGATAAGGTATTTACCTTCAGATTTTTGTTTTATCTACCATATACACAATACGTATCTTGCCACAACAAATGTTTTCCTACTTATTCTTCAAGCTTTTCATCTGTGGTAGTTTTTGATGAAATTTAAATAGTGTAACCATTTAATTTTTTCATGTAATATTTAATAATTATTGGGATAGTAATGAGACATAATTCATGTAATTAATAAAATTGATTTGAACAAAATATAGTCTTTGTTTGTTTTCCTACGTTGACGTAAAAGCTCCATTTGTTCGCAATGTAAAACAACAATAATAATTCATAAAAGAGACCTTTCTTTGTGGCCTATATACTTTAAATACAATTATTTTAATAGCATGACATAATCTTCCAAGTCCAGAGAAATACATAGTACATCCTACTCATTACCAGGCCTCTATTGAAGGATATAGGAAAAGAACCACTCAGAACCACAAAACATGTAGCTGCTTTTAATTTGTATCTGAACAGTTTTAAAAAGGGTCAAATAACTATTGTGGGAATGCCAGGGTGACCAGAGCTTGCCCTATGCCTTAGTGCTTTCAACTTTCCATCTCAGTGAAGAAATTAGTAAAAAATATATAGAGGTACAAATTCAAAATCTCATTTATAACCCTAAACCTTTAAACACATAATAATATCGACATTCCATGTGGAGGGAAATATTTTTTTATACATTTAATGTTCAGCAGCCCAAACGGAGCTGAATGGGAGGATGAACCTGAAAAGACTGCACTTCACTAACTAACTAACTGACTAACTAGCTGGCAGACTGGAGACACAAGAGACTTTTTGTTTACAATAATCCAACATTAAATTGACTTGAGCAAAGATGTGCTCTGCTAGATGTCAATCATTTTAAAAGTAATTTTGTGTGTTTAGCTGTAGCCTGTAGGTATCTAAAATGAAGCTTAAAGCCAAAGTCAAGTGTCGGTAAGATAACGTTGGCAGGCCGGTGGCCATCTTGCCACAAGTGCTGGCTCTTTTTTGCTGCCTTTCATATTTAGATAATCAATCATTTGTTCGTAGCACATATCTTACCGTTCTTCTTTTGAAAATAATGAAAAAGTGTTCTCTCTTTGCCTGCCATTGTTTTTCAGACTACCTTGCGTCTTCTGAGCTACAGCCAGGACCGACCAATTAGAATCATGCATAACTTATTTCTTTAGTTCTACTCAAATTACATGACAGTGATTGACAGAGCTCCCCACCAAAATACACACACATAGACAGTTGCTCAATCTGCATTATAAAGCTGGCTCACGTACAAACAACCGGCCCTGCTCTGACCTGTAAACCCCCCACTCTTGTGCAGGGCAGATCTCTGTAGACAGTGCTGATAATGGAGCGTGGATGGTGGATGTTTTCAGCTATGTAAAACTTGACATACAGTATATATTTCCTGGTCAAAAAATATTCTGCGCTGATCTTACAACATTCTGGGGTAAAGCTCCAAAAGAAAGCCGCATGCGACGCCTCTGGTTTTGGCCTTGCCTTGTCTGCATTGGACAGGTTCTGGCCATGCGCAGGGCTACAGTCCTCCCCTTGCTGGTTCTTCCCCTCGTGCAGAGCCCAGGCTAATTGAACAGGCTGGGATACATTCCCTTGCGCAAGAGGGCATGTTCGCTCTGTCTCTCGAATGCGGGCGCCTGTTCCAGAATATTTCTCAAAACTGGGAATGGGACACATCACCAGATATGCATAGTTTACACTCTTGTGGTTTGGCGACATTAGAGAAGGTTCATTCCATGGTGCCTGGTGTGTCACAACAGCACTCCACTGTATATGTGACATGGAGGGGCGGCTGTGGCTCAGGAGGTAGAGTGGGTCGGCCTCCAGTCAGAAGATCGGTCAACTACAACATGTCAATGGTGCCAACATCACATGGTCAGTAATGTAGATATCCCGTATTAACGAATGGGGGTTACAGAATCTGGATCTGGCAGAATCTGGCACATCCAAAGAAATGTAACCCAGAGTCTTGGCATGGAGGATGCCCTCAGTCTCTATGAGCAGGGCCAACAGGAAGTCTTCTTAGACCATCTGGTTAAGGTAAATTACTTGAAGGACTGCTTTAAAAGAGCGGATTAAGTGCCACTGAAGTGTGGAGCGTTAGGAGGATTGAACCTGAACTCAATCTGTATATGCTCCTGCATCTCTTGAGGTTCTCACTTCGCTCCTTGGAAATGTGAACCCTGGTCAATGAGGATTTCATGGGAGGTTCCTTTACAGCAGACACCAACCTTTGTAGAGACAAGAGAAAGGCATCTACAGTCTACAATCTGTTAATAGGTTCAAGTGGATGCATCTAGTTATTTTTTTCAACATTTTTCAGAAAAGAAAAAGGACCAAAGTAGCCCACCCCAGTAGAGGAGAAAGCAGGGTGTACTATACTGCAGTTGAAGAGCTGTAACATGAGTATTTAAGGAGGAAGGACATTTATGATTGGTATGTGGTGTAGAATGATGGTTTGCCTGGAGACATTTGTTATTTCCACATATTTTTCAGCTGCAGCAAAACATTGCATCTTCCCGCACCAGGCTCGATCTTCAGTTTCAACTTTAAGTGTATTAGTAGGAAAGATGCTGCTGTAATCAACTGGCACTCCCAAAGGGTGAAAAGTTAAGACCTGGCAAGTTGTTTGAGAAGCCGAGTTGAGTTATGGCACATAGTAAATACCATGGCTCAGTCAAAAACGATCCTTTCCATGCCCTGTCGAAATGATTAATCGAGGATAACACTGAACCAACTCCTTGTTCAAATTCTCTGTGTGCTACTGTAAAATGTTTTCAGATGCGGTGTAAAGTACACAAACTGCCAACTGTGCAATTTACTTACAGTAGTCTTTCAGAAATGACAATAATGATTTTAGCATGTGAATTGCTGACTATATGATGTGAATGCTTTAGAACATGTATACAATGCATAGAAATATGTGGTAATTATTAAGGTAGTACATATAATTTTTTAATTGTACTCATTCATATTGGTTGAGAAAGTGTCAATTTACTCTATAAAAACTGAATTAACCCATTTAATGTAAAAGGATATGACAGATGAGTTGAACATACTTGTTTTAGCCTAAAGCTGTATATTATATAATATGAATTGACTGTATGACAAAACAGTCAGAATTGCAGGAGTTTATATAGATTTGAGGAGAACCTGACTGTATGGCAAAATAAAATCCATAGGCCACATGGTGTAACATACATACAAACATCTTGACAAACCTCACAAAACAGACAAATACAATGGAATACATGAAAATCATATACAGACAACACAAGAAAAGTATTACCACAAAGTATATACTTTATTTCAGGCCAATTTCAAAGTATCATATGAAGAGAGATATAATGTAACAGAATGTATGCTTCTAAAACACATGCACATATATCTATCAAAAATGAACAGATCATTATTGAATATAAATTCATTTCATGTGCATTTAGAAAAATCTAAATACAAAATCCTTTAACTTGTGTGATTAGTCCTACTGCTACAATGACAGTCAACAGCTAATATGCTCTGACAATACACACTAGGTAAGCGTAAAATCATGTTTCTGTGACAAAATGCATCATTTAGTCAAAATTCTGTTGCCGTGCAATACAAGCACTGTAGTGTACCACTCTCTTCAAAGTCATTTTAGTTGCATTGTTCTCACCAACACTGTTTATCCATCTTATATGCACCATCAATACACGATTTAACGATCAAGGAAATCAAAATTAATGTCTGAAACAGAATCTGTTCTCACAACAACACAATTTTTGTTCACGTTTCTCTGATCTAAGCAATATTGTTCCGTCAAGTTAATACTACCAATTGTATTTATTGGCTGGCAATATAATCAATGTGACATACTGTAAGGCCGCCTCGACCAAGGACGTGCACGGTGGGCTGATTATTCAAGGATTACTGCAGTAATGCGAAGGTGTAATCACGATGTAAACATATAATAATCAAAAGAATCTGATCATGAGGAAGAAATCGTCAATGTATTGTCTCCACCGTTGCCGTAGCAGTTCCTTGCTCTGAGAGAATGTAAACAACATGTGAGCGCTATGGAAGAATCGCCTGCTTCTCTTGTTCTAAAACCTCATCCTTAAATCTCAGGGTTAGTCACTCAAAACAACCTTCTCGTCTAAAAAATGAAATCTCTCAGCTATCCCTATTCAGACATATCCATTAACACACAAAACCTACATCATTTTCTCATTAGCTTATACATTTTGTTCATACAAAGGTTGATTACAAATCATACTGTTTCTGGACTCGTAGAAAGGGAAGCAGAAATAAGTGTTAGAATCATTACAAAAAACATCTTTGGAATCTGTCACAACAATTCCTGACTGAAATAACTGATTGTTTCTTTTTTTTTTTTTTTTTTTCCCCTCCACGAGATATTATACAATCTGTGTAACTCACCACTGTCAGTCAAACCCTGGCCTTCTACTCTACCCCTTCTTGACATGACTCTTCAACCTGCTTCAACATGTCCTACCTGTAGTCTATAAGCAGCCCTCGTTTCAACACAGCACAGCACAGCGCATGCCTGGAGGGCACAAGCTCCCTCTCAGGAAGACAATTTTCAAACACGGTAACTCGTTTATACCGGAGCGTCACGAGGTTTAATTGATCAAAGAGCTATTGTTTCTGTTTAACCTAGAGATTTACCTTTTTGGTTAATGTTGAGGAAGAATAATAAAAGCTGCTTGTGACCAATAGACATACGATAACACCAATATGTATATAGGAAATCAGAGACGTGGGTAGGATCAGCTAATTGGTAAAAAAGCCAAAATCGAATCAATCTGTATCTTGGAAGACTTCATCTTGGTGAATATCATCTGCTGAAGTGATGTGCTGAAAGTTGACCCTGTTAAAAAGTATTAATTCATCTATGAAAGAATAAAAAAAAAAGAAAGCAAAATGCCATTTGATCTAAGCTATAATACATATAGAATAACCTAAAATAAAAGATTACTAAAAAGATAAAACCTAGAATGAATCATGAATTAGGCTTGGATAAGACTGAGATACAAAGAAGGTAGGGTTCAACGAAAAAAAAAAAAAAATCCCTAAATCCCCTCATAATATGTGTTTATAAAACAGAAATACAGTTTTGATTATTGAACATTAACGTACATAGAGGAGAATGTGGTTGGTGTTCATGCATACAGCCTCTTAGATATTGCTTAATGCTGCAATACAGAAACTTAATTGTTATTGTTTGTTTTGCTCATCTTTCAAAAAAATACAACTGAAGGCACTTGATTTGACAAAAGGTTTAACTTAGACTTGCTGGCACAGCCAAGCAGCAATGTAGTAGGTCCCCAGGCTCCAACCTCCACCCCATCCCCCCCACCAAAGCCAACACATCCGAACTGGGCCTCGTGTTACCTTTACTCCAAATCAGTATTGTTCTTTTTGCTTCAGATACATCATTTTTGGTTTCTCAGGCTCATTGCAAATAAAAAGAGTAAAAACATTTTTTTTAAAAAGGCCAAATATAATGCTATTTGAGCTAGAAGCAATAGTCCCAAACACAGATAAGTAGTGCTGCTTCGCACTATATTGCAGGAAAAGAGGCACCAGAGACTCCAGGCGTTATGGATGATGGTAGTCCTTTCAAAAGAGTACATGCACCCGCCCAGCTCAGCTATGAGGGGAGACCAGGGGAAGGAGCAACCCCCTGCCCCAGGTAAAGATGCCCTAGATTCACTGACAGACCTGTGAAAGATTTGGGGACCCTTGAGTAATTGTCTGTTCATGGGCCAGCCTTGAAGACGCAGACAAAATAAAAGAGATAAAACACCAGGGAAAGAAAAGAACAGAACAATACTGCCTCAAAAAAGAGGTTGGCCTTACATGCCGTGACAGAGATAGATGTCCAGAGAGGCTTGCTGAAATGTCTTGTAAAAGCATCTATGCATCCTTCACAGATTAGAGCAGGCAGCAGTTCAGAGTGTAGGGTTAGGAGTAAGCCTTCTATAACCATGTGAGGAAGTTCTCCTTGTCGATCTTGGTAGCTGCCAGCACAGACTCCATGTCGTTGAGGATGTCAGAGCTCAGGGCCTCCTGGAGACTGGGCATCAACTCTTCACCCTCCACCGCCATGCTCTCGCCCTCCAGGGTGCCCAGGTCCTACGTCTGTTCCCGGGATGGCATCCAGGTAGTCAGGGAAGCGACTGGGCTGCGTTGCCATAGAGGTTGGAAGCGAGTCCCCTGATGAATCGATAAAAACCTGTGTTAATCTGACTGCACCAGGGCATGTTTTTCAGCTTAATACTAGTACTACTACTACTAATGATAATAATAATAATAATCTGTACTTTTCTTGATGATATTTTCATATAAAAGTATGTTGTGCTACTCTTAGAACACAATAGTGATTCATCTTGGGTCCTGAAAGCTTTGACATTTGCTCTTCTAAACATTTCATCTTTCCAGCATCCGCAGTTTCTTTTTTTTTAATAAATAGAAGAACTGGGTAGCATGAGCAGCGATAGCCACCATGGCTGGAGCAGACAAAGAAAAGAGCGCCACCTACAGAAACTCAAACTTCATTATCAGAAAACACAAGAACAAAAAAGACAGTCACAGTACTGGACACACTGTTTGATTGACAGGTGATCTCTGGGAAGTGCAGCGCAGAAATGCCACAGCGACGACCACTGAGCACCGAAGATGAAAAACACTTCAACAAAGCTGCTGCATGTGACTTTCATCTAAATGCCACTACTGCATTCAGCAGAATTCAGCGACTTTAAAAAAGGTAATCTCCCAAGAGCATCACGCGTTGTTCACTTTGTTTCCAGGCTCACCTGTGTCCATCTCATCCACGCTGTTGAGGAAGTCATCTGGAGTACGAGGGACACTGTAGCTGCTCATACTTAAGCCGCTGTCTGTACTCTCATCCCTGGAGTGGTAGGTCCCGCTGAAAACACACACATTTAAGAAAAAGGTTAAGCTCTCAAACTCAAACCCAATAATCACCGTACATAATGATTGTCATAAAACTAAAAATATTAAATGTACGTCGTCCCAGCAGAGGTTCGGATGACGCCACTTAACTCTATTTTGAAACCAAGCGATGTCAATCTAATTAAACCATCAAACAAAGCAAACACACACAGTGGGTTATTAAAAGCACACAGGCTGAAAAACAACAAGGCCTGCTTCCGATGGCCTCAATTCCCTCGGGGAGAGTTTGCATATATCCATGTTAACACAATCACTTTGCTGTTATAACTCTATTTGAATGATTATGGCGACTAATCCACGACACTCTCGAAACTCAGCTTCGCTCTCCCCCCACCCCCCAGTATTGTAGAATATAGGAAAGAGCAACGATGAAAGGAGCAAGAGCGAGAGACAGCGAGACAAAAGGGGGTAGAGAGAGAGAGAGAGAGAGAGAGAGAGAGAGAGAGAGAGAGAGAGAGCGAGAGAGGGAGAGGGAGAGGGAGAGGGAGAGAGAGAGAGAGATTTGACAAGCCTATACTAATTAGCAGAGAGAAATATGTAGGCAGAGTATGGTAGAGGCAGGATGAATGAGGCCATTGTGAGAGCAGGGGAGTGGAGGGAGGAGGGGGAGGAGGGGAGATTAGGTTGGCCTGTCTACTGACTGGACCACATGTTCTCATGGCCTGCTTGCTATTCAGCTCTATCCTCACTCTGTCCGCTCGCTGTGGAACTGGGACTCTTGGACTGCTTTCCCAGAATTCCACGGTGCGGCATTCAGTAAAAAAAAAACTCTGGTCCCGGGTTTGTAGAAATATCTCAAATTGCAACCATTTTCAGTGTCAGTGTGTCAGTGTGTTTTGTCTCTTTACCTGCTGAAGTTGTGCAACTTGTACACTTGGCAAATTTACAATTGATGTCTATGAATTACCCTCTACGATTGTGGGACCACGATCATATACTTTTCTCTAAATAATTCCGCCAGCGTTTGGAGTTGTGATTCCCTGCAGTGCAACAGCTGTACACCAGAGGTCAACATTGTGCAATGAACTCCACCTACTGTGCTGCTGCTCTCAATGAGTCATTACCATGTGAAGAGGGTTAAGCCCTTTGACTGGCCTTCTGTTTTTACTACTTGTGTAACTCAGGGAGCTTGCACCCGGAGCTCAAACTCAAACTGCAAGGCACCTAGACATTGACGTTAAGTCCGACGGGCTAAACCAGAATGGGAGGCCTTGCCAAGTCTACTGACGTAAACCGCCGCAGCAAACTAGCGCCTCAGCTGCTCTTGTACTCGGGGGGGGGGGGAAATCACCTCCATTTGCTGTACAGAGACAGACCTGTACCCCTGGCTTACTCTTCTGCATCAAACCAACCTGTTGAGGAATGGGTCAGAGCTGTTGGCGGTCATGGTCCGGGCATCCTGGGCCATAGGGGAGGACACGGGATTCGGGGTGCCGCCATCCTGGTCCATGCTGGTAGGCAGCTGATTCCTTAGGGCCAGCTCCTGTGGACGATAAACAAAAACCCGTGAGGAACGCGACGGACCCCACTACTCGCCTCAGAGGTGCCTTACACACATCAAGCACAATGAAAACACGTCATAGCTGCACGCCAAATGACCCTGCTCTCGGAGCGCGTGGCAGGTTTCCCACCACCGATCACTGTGTAAAATGTTCAAATTTAGGGAGGCTGCACGCTTCGTTCCTCCCGCTTTCTCCCCTCGCAGAGTTTCAGATTACGTAAGAGACAGACTGCAGTTGCACAGATTTGTTTTCCATACATGCAGCATCATAAAGCCGAGGGTTGAAGTCACGGTAAAATGTTTTTTTCAACCTCCGTCTAAGTCCTTGAACAGTAGGTCAAATGATTTTCCGGGTGTCACCGTGCGGAGATCTCACTACACTTTCACATGGCCAAGGACAACATCGGACAGGCAGCCAGAGGGATATGACGTTTTTAGCAAGAATGTAAAAATTACTGCTAGACACCCCAGTGGTTAGTAGAAGCCTTTATTGGTTGAGGTTGAGGAGAAATGGACACAATGTTCTCCCAGAAAGAAATGATTGCTGGCCTTCATTAGCCCTTCGCAAAGTATTTAGGATGTTCTTTTTTTCCTGTCTTCTGTTCATATTTCAGATGTACTGGCAGTAGTACCTGAAGGTGTTTCCTTCTTGAGCAACAAGACCTATCCCTGCATCCCACACACACACACACACACACACACACGTAAACAATCTGGTTTTGATTAAGAAGGATTATGAGGACTGTGTACTGTAAGCAACCTTTATGGATTTATGGCTCTCTTTTTGTGCATGACCTGACACCAGCGAGTCGCCTACGTCCTCACCCGTCTTCATCAACACGTTTGCCATGTGGAATACATTTGGGTGTGGCAGGTATTGCTGCAAAATTGAAACTTCCACTGCATTTCACAATAGGTCCATTTCGGCGTAACTTCATTCATCTGAACGTCTGGTGATGGGAAGATGTTTGAATTTGTGAAATGTTTGTGAAAGGTTTTACTGCAGTGTGTTGAAATACTGGTCCAAAAGCGTACGCACTCATTCCCTGCACGCAGTTGCGCCTGCAGTCACAGCACCACTTTTTTGTTCATTGCACCTTTTGGTTAACCGGTCAGTGTGGCTGTCTGAGGTTCGTCCAATCAACAGCAACAGCAACGAACACATGACATAACAATGCTTAGGCCAGTGATTACTTCGGGTGCTTGTGGAACAGTCCACCTGATAAACTGTTCATATCTTGTATTGAATATGTGTGTTATGTGTATTGTATGTATGTTCTATGGAAATATAAATGCATGCTAACATTCCCCAGAAAGAGCAGCTGGGATCGCCTCCCCTCTCTGTAGCTTGACGCATGTAGGTCACTTCCTACACGGTGAACTTTTAACAACCACAGTGCACGGCATGGTAAACACAGTCAGAGGAACCCTCATTCATAACCATAAAGCGCCGTTTCTACTGTTGTGACACAACCTTGAGTAAACTACTGAACTCGGCTGCACCACCCTATGTGGGCGATTACGGTGACACATCACCAGCAGGAAGTGATACAATGACCACAGATGACTCACTGCACTTCATTGCAGGGCAGACTAACAATAAAAGTCTGATGAAAGGAGCTGTAAAATTCAGCACTATACCTACGAACGGTCAGTCAGATTGAAGGGGCCAAGTCTACAGTTACGTTACATTTTAGTCATTTAGCCCATCTTCCCCTTACGCAGGGCGACTTTCATTAAGTGAGGGGTTTGGGGTTCAGAGTCTTGCTTTAAGGCACTTCAGCATGATACACCTGTTGGTGAAGGACACAAACCTGCAACCTTCCTAACACTGCAGGGTCTCTCTAACCATGAACCCACTGTACTGGCCCCAGAGGAGCCTTTGGGTTTTCAGACATGCGAGCGGTCCTACTCCTGACCTGGGGCCTTTGGCGAAGCAGCTCCTGTTGCTTCAGTCTCAGCCTTTCCTTCTCCAACTGCTGTAGTCTCATCTGGTTGTTTCCCCCCAGGACTCCACTGTGGCTCGGGGGCAGCGGTCCTCCCTGCTTCACAGGAGCACTCTGGGAGATCCTCTGCTGGTTCAGGGCTGCAAAAGAGACAAGAAAAAAGCCAACTGTCAGTATACCACATATGCAGCAGACGGACACCAGTGCTTGTTTAAAGCTCTACCAGGCAAGTTTTGCGCATCGGCAACTGCAAATGGCAGAGAGAGGCAACTGTTTGCATGATGTCTTTGGAGTGCAACGTTTTCAATATGGCATCAGCAACCTGCACACAGCACACTCATGTTCACCAACACGGCTGGTCTCTGATCGCTGATACCAAAGAATATCAAAGGGACTAGAGAGGCAAAAGATCCAATATTAGTTTGTATTTCACTCTTAAGTTTCAATTTGTGTCCATACCCAACAACAGAATTACCTTTGGGCAGATAGGGTGAATCTACTGGGTCTCAGTTGGGGCTATTGGGGCGACTATTGCAGCTTCAACCCCGACACTTTGCCATGCTGCTATCTCATCTCTAACAGAGTGTCAGCACACTTTTCATCTCTATGACTGCTCGTTTTTTAACGCTTGCCTGAATTTGGCATAACAAGACTGACAACTCCAGCAATTTGTCTATGAGGTGAACTTGTAAAGAGAGGAGCCAGTGCAGCAGGTTGTGTAGGGCAAGGGAAGTCCCAACAGAAGTTTTTCCGCCAAGTCTGAAACAACCACTATTCCTGTAAGACCTGATTCCCTCCCACTCCCTGACTAAGACAGGCTTTGTTAGTTTTGTACATTGCATCAGTCGTGACTTGTTTCCTTCAAAAGAAATCACAGATTATCCCTCAAGACGGCCTTGCCCTGTGCCTGATGTTTCCACTTCAACCGGTTTCATTCATGCAATATCAACGTAGTCTGCGAATCACGTGAATCGCTAGAACTACATCAACACTATTACCATTAGTTTCAAGGTACTTTCACCCACCCAAGAGGATTGCATGAAACACTAACAAGCTAACGGCGTGTTTACAATATCAATGCAGATCTGTGTGTATTGAAAACCTGCACAGCTGTTCCCCAGAGAAACCTTTTGTTGTTCTTCTCCCCGGCGGGGGGCGGGGACCTGATAACCATGAGTTAAAGAGCAAGCAAAGCAGCATCTAATTGCAGCAATCTACGCATGCAAACTAGGTCACACGTTTTACCGCCGTGGTGGAGAAAGAGGAGCAAAAAACGGGACGGACCACGAGGGGTGTTACAGTAACCGAACCAATGAGGAGCCCCGTTTACTTATGTGCTTGAGGCACCGGCCCAAAACAAAAGCCTGAACGGGGGGCACAATTTCCATGCGGGCTTGCTTTTCTCTGCCGTCCTGCCCGCCCGCCCGCCCCGGCACCTTTCTCATCACCATTCAATCACTGTCTGTTTACACTATCTCAGTAGCTGAATGAACCACGGCTCAGGGCTCTCCCTGGGAAGCTCTGGAGGCCCCACCCTGCCCTGCCTTCCGGCTCCCCCTGTCCACACTACAACCTCCCCCCTCCCTACACACACACACACACAAACACACACAGCCAGGGAGCTGCCTCCTCTCTCCCACACACACACACACACACAGACACACACACAGACACACACACATCAACTGAAGCCTTGGGAGAGTGTGGCACTTCTCTCTGCTTCTTATCTTTGTCAGATACAGGGCCTTTGTACCATCGGGGCACCATTAGCTGTTCCCAAGGCAGGAGGTGCCGTACGCGGGGCATGTCAGTGGCTGCTGATCTGTTAAGATGTGAGCTTTGAAGAGCAACAAAATCAAAGCGAAGGAAAGGCGTATGGAAAGAGATCCACTGACAAAAGACCATAAATTTAACTAGCGCACAGTCTAGCAGCTGAGTTTCAGTTCAAGGACTCCCCTCACAGACCAAACAGCGAACAGAAACCTGTGTTACTAGAAAAAAAAAAAAAAAAAACATACACAAACAATGAGCAGGGAATTAAATCTTTGGGTGAGATAGGAGGGAAGGACAGGTTCAGTTCAGGGCCACAGCGATAGCATGAAAGGAGGCCAGTCTGGGCTGAGGGGGGAAGGCAGGGCAGGGGAGGACTGTGGGGGGTGGGGGGTGAGGAGGGAGGGCAAAGGCAGTATATACAGGCGGTGATAGGTGGTGGGCCTGGGAAGATAAGGGACAAGTTAATGCCGTCTGCCTTTTGTCTTCTTCACGCACCGCTGCAACACAACGAGCCAGCAACACGAGCCCTTATCACACAATCACACTGGCAGGCATGTTACACCAGAGGATCACCTGGGGCAGGTAGAGTTGAGGGTGTGCCAGCTGTGGGAAGTTTCTCTACGCGACCAGGGCACCGAGCCCTTTGAAGGCTGGGTAAATATTTGTCTGCTGTGGATTTAACAAGTTAAAAAAAAAAAAGGGCCCTTTAGTAAAAAGGTGTTGTGTTTCTAGCCCGGAGATAAGAAAAGTGGAGAAATAGTCTGGACGCGATACAAATACTCTTTTATCATCTTGACCTGGCTTTCGCTTTGCATGGCGAGGAGGTGAAAAAAACAATATCAACAGCGCATCTGGGCAAGACGTATTAAAATTGGGCGTGGGATTTTCCTGTTCAGTGTAATGATTAATCTTTCATTGACAAATCAAAGCCTGAGTTGAGGAGTTTGCCGTTCCTTTAAGTCCTGTGGAAATCACTCGTAAGGTGTCCCTGTTAAACGGCCACGCTGCTGGCTCGACACACCACTGGAAAAGATGAGCCCTTCACGAGTGGCACCGTTACGCACCCTCCAGCGTACTGACGGTGACGTACTATGACAGCAGAGGCAGCAAAAAAAAAACAACATCACATGACGGATAACGTCACACTATCTCTGACGAACTGCTTTACATTAAGGCTTTGAAATAAAATATCAAGTCCCCAGAGGAAATCAGTCTTTTTTTTTTTTGCGCACAGGAATATCCTCCCGGTGTTTTTCCTCGCCGTCCCTTCCAGAGTATGCATGAAAAACAACATAAGGGCTCCAGTATACCCACATAGGGCCAGCCCCCTTTTGAACTTAGCCACAGTGCACTCACGGCTTGTTCGCTGCTCACCACCTCCTTGGATCTTAAAGGGGATGCATGCTTATCCCGTCGGCATTTTCTCCTCTGTTCCTCCCTTTCTCTTTCTTCCCCTTTCGCCTTGCCTCTCCCTGCCCCCCCCCCCCTCCCCACCTCCCCCTCTCACATTGGAGTTCTTTGACTGAAAAGGTCTGGAAGAGATTAAGAGTTGGACCACAGAATAAAGAGGCCTGGCAGAGATTCAAGTCTGTCTGGAGCTGGAGCAGAATGGGGCTGTGCCTGCGCTGGGCCTCACGCAGGGGAAAGCCAGCCGGCAACAACCCTCAGTTAAAGGCGCTCTGCTGCTTTTCTTCTCAAAGCTCAAATTAGCCTCCATTATCAAAGCAGCTGGCTTATGATTGGAGACCTACATAGCAGCAGTATAGAGGTTTCTGAAGCAGCGGAGTCCATTCCCATGCACAGACGGGAAATACTGCTTTTCGAAATAACTACAATTAATAAAATACAGTTTCCGCTCAAGCCACACATAAATATCAAGTCATTTTGAGGGCACAGCAACGTAGAGACCTTCCAAATCATATCAAAAGGTGCAGGGGTAAATTTGTAATCTATATATTTGTGAAGTACAGCAAAGATTTTTAGATTTGAGATTAAAGTCGAACAAAATGGCAAACTTTGATGGGACATAATGAGTTAACATGATCTCTTTCTCCCTCTCACTCTCGCTCTCTTTCAGGGGCCCACCAGGCTTGTGTGTTCAAGACTTATAAATCTTCAAAGAGCTTAGCCCCATCAGAGCCGCCTTCCCTTCCCAGCTGCCCCGCTCCTCTTACCCACTATGTTTTGCACTTCCCGCCCAGCCTCAGAGTGGGGCACGCATTTACTTGCAGAGAAACTAGCTCCTCTAAGTGGCCCCGGTTCGATAACAACAATGCTAAAATTAAAACAAGATAACAGGCTGCGTGCGTGTCCACACACGTTGCCTTTGTGAACCGGGGGTGAGCTTCCCTGGGGAACAGGCGCCGTAGCGAAGGGATGACACCTCAAGCGTAAATGAGTCAGAGTGACATAAGCAGGAACCTTCATCTCGGTGCGCCTTCCTGGCACACAGGAGGGATTAGCTCATTCCCATAGCCAGAGAGAAGTCTTCACCACATGTACCTGGGCCTGTCACCAGTTCGCTAACCCAGCCGCAGCGCTCGGCAAGCTGACTGTGAAACTTTAGCATGGCCTGGGGGGATTAATGGCCAACTCAGCTGTTGCTGAAACACTAAAATGGCTAACAAAAGGTTGGGTGCTGTTTTGTTTTTTTTGTCTTCCCAGGCACCTATTAACATCGGGGTGGGGGTATATGTTGAAATGTGGTTTTCAGAAGTAATGGTCTGACTAGTCACTGCAAAACAATGCACCGGGGTGACCTGAGCTATGAATCATACAGTTATATTTCACTATAACAATTGCAGTGATACATCTTTTGTGGAGCAGCCAAAGCTTTGTATTGGAAAAGTAAACTGTCACAAGTAGGACCAAATGTTTCAATAACTCTCTATATATGGTGACCTAATAGTATTATTCTTACTTATACCAGTGACATATTTGCTGTTGCAACATAAAATAAAATAAATAGAATAAAAATCCCAATTTTAGTTATTAAAGGGAACATGGGTTTCTCAAACAACACTTCATGTGGAGCTCACCGAAGCGCGGGTCAAGTCGTGGGTCCAGCCAGGAGGTGGTCTTGTTCTTGTGGTTGATGTAGTAAATTTCCCCCTCTGATGTAATGGCTTGTTCCCAGCCGTCAGGGAGAGGACCTGGGGGAGGACAGGCAAAAAAAAAATAAGGGTGGGGAGATCCTGGTAGTTCACTCCCTGCTCACCGGGTATCGTTTTAATTGGGTTAATTCATGTTGTGAAACTGAACAGACAAACAGAAACAGCAGTGTTTACTGTAAGGTTATCGCATTCATACTGTACTACTGTCACACACGTGCAATGAAAACTAAATGCTTGCTGCACGTGCAATCCACGTCCACGTCCACCAGTTTGTCAATAAACAGGCTAAAATGAGAGAGATTAAACTCTCCCTGACTGATAGGATGACAGGCAGCACAGTGATGACCCCAGAATCCAGAGGTACTCCAACTGTAGACACAGCTGCCTGTCAAGGAGCTCTGAAACATGTCGGACAGGACCTGTCACGTTCTACCTCAGTCTCACCCCACCTAGGGCAAATTCCAACTGCATGGACAGAAGTGAGGTACACCGAGTCTCAGTGACATGTAACAACTAGACTGGAGCGCTGCTGACTTCTACGTTGCATGTGAACGTCAAGAGAAGGTCTGGAATCCAGTAACTACTACGATCAAAAAACCGAGGGAATATGTCTGAGTCCACTACCGAGAACTGTTTGTTGTAATTTACCAAAAACTATTTTTGTGTTTTACTCAGTTGAAACTTCTTATTCAAGGATATATTATTTAGAACCAATATTGATCTAGATTTTCAGATCTTTTAGAAATGCTAGTATGAAACCATTTTTTCTCAATTGTTGTCACATTATATATTTCATTCACATATGAACACCTGTATACACCTGAATTGTTTTGGTCTTTTAACAATTAATACCAGATATTGAGTAAATTAATACGGCCGTTTATGAATTATTGTCGCTACTGCTAGTGCTTTAACTGAAAAATGACCTATTGATCAAATTGTTTTTAAAATGATGTAATCTTGTTTGAGAAATATCATTTGACTAAAAATGTGTGCTAGTTTTTGATAAATGATGAAACAAAACAGTTTTTTAGACTTTTGGACCCCACTGTAATCCTGAGCTTAAATATTGGACATAGATGATGACAGTGTTTGTAATACATGTTATGTGTCACTAGTCTTCCACGTTCATATTTAAGTAAATGTTACAGATGTGATGTGCACGTACCGCTGGCCGGGTTCATAAGGTTCTGTTGCTGGACTGGCACAGGACTGGCAGGGGCAGCCTGGTTCATCTGGAGCAGGGCCTTACGGGGGTCCTGCCAAGTGGTGGACTGATCAAGATGGCTGAAAGGAGACAAGATAGTCCAAAATAAATCCTGATTCCCACCAGGAGTCGGTAATAAGCTTGAGTGAGCAGCCATATCAACATGAAACATTAAGTCACATGCAGGGAACTGATGACTCAGAGCAGTTTCAACAACCCCCCTAATGAAAACACTGAATCTGCACTGCACTACACTGCTTTCTGTAAATGATGACTATCACAGGAAACCAAACTCAATTTGGCCTGTTCTGATATTTGGTCTGTCCCAGTAAGATTCCACAAAATTCAATACAGATTCCCATATGGAGTCAATTCTGGCTTTGGGTTTAATTTTCTTTAGCCTATGGCTGACTAAATATTCTATGTCATGGACATTTTTTATTATTATGATTATGATTATGATTATTATTATGATTATTATTATTATTATTATTTATTTATTTTAAATAAAAACATTTGTGTGTAATATATATATATATATATATATATATATAATAATTCACACAAAACACAACTGAAAATATATCAACCCAAACATTTGTCACTGTGGGTGAGCTGAAAACTTCCAACAGATTGCACCCGGCTCCAAAAGGCTATGATTGGTTGCAAAACAACTATTGTAACGTCAAACACTGTCGCTCCATCTATTTTATGGCCCGTCTTTGCCAGGGGAGGGGGGGGGCGGGGGGCGGCGCATTGTGTTGCAGTCTGTGAAGGCATTGATAATTAGTGCTTTGTTGGTACTTGTTGCTTGATTAAGATGGAAAGCTAATACAGGAAGCCCTCCTCTCCCGAGCAGGACCCTCTCTATTGAGGGAGGGTCAGTCCCAGGGCTCAACGCAGGGGGTCCTTTTTCCTGGAAGCAGCTCGGACACTGTGGAGTGTCAGGGGCTTTAACAATCTGGCGCCACATTTACAAAGCTTTCACCTGCTTGACAAAGGCACAGACTGAGCTACGACCTAAAACCCCACTATTCACTTGTTCTTTTTTTTCCTTTTTTCTTTTAAACCATCCCATTTAGGAGACCCCGCCCCTCCCTTCATGCAAATGAGTACCATGCTCATACTGATTACGCAACATCGCAACTCTTACACACACACACACACACACACACACACACACACACACACACACACACACACACACACACACACACACACACACACACACACACACACACACACACACACACACACACACACACACACAAAACAGAACCAGTTTGTTTTGGTTGCATTTGGTACAGTGCAACAACATCCCTCAGCATTGTATCTCCCGTACCCTGTAATAAACACGTATGAAACAATTCCACCCGCTGCCAGTCTTCACAATTCGGTGTTAATTTGATCCCAGAGTGCCATTAGCCCAGATTTTGGAACAGCTGGAGTGAGATTCAGAGAGAGGCTCACTTGGCCTCTGTGGTAATCCCAGCCTGCCTGTCTGCTCTCTATCCCAGGCCAGAGAGCGGCCTGACTCAGCACTCCTCCCCCCACACAAAGCAACCCATTTTGAAGCCCCCTCTTGTTTATGCTTTACTGATCAAAGGAGCTGCCAAATCCCCCACCAAACCCTCCCCCAGCCTTCACACACACACACGCACACACACACACACACACACGGACACACACACACACAAACACCACAAACCAAGCAAAATAGCTCTAACTGCTCAGACTGGAGGGGCCCCTTGAGAAGGAAGGGTCACAGGGGGCGGGAGAGACAACTACAAAAAAAAAGAAAGAAAAAAAAAAAAAGAGTGAAAGAAAAAAAAAAAAAAACAACTACGGAAGCAATCCCTCAGAACTCCATTGGCTGCATGAGTTGCTGCGGTCCTGTTACACTGCGAGCGCCCAGCCCCCCTCCCGTTTGCCTCCTTCCCACTCTGGAAACTATGACATTTATAATAGAGGGGAGGGGGGAGAGCAGGGGAGGGGACAGAGAGGACTGGGAGAGGAGCACTGGGATAAGGGAAGGGAGGAGGGCTTAGCGTAAATGAGAGGCCTGCACATCCTGGCACACCGATGCAGAGCAGAAAATGCTACTATTGGGCGCACAGGGCTGGAAATACTGTATATACACACACAACTACACAGCAAATACTCACTTCAGGGGGAGGACCAGCGAAGTTGTGCTTCTTTGAAAGTACAAATATTGAACTTTCTATCAAACACTCACTGGGTGGAATAACCTCTTTAGCCCAGATTAATCAGAAACACAGTCGAACAATGCTTCGTCTCCAAACAGGGGTATCGGGATGATAACCAAAAAGCCTGTGATAAGACCCACACATCCCGAGGGGGAGCACCACACTGTATTCAAAGTTTGACTTTCAGAGTGTGCATGTGGGAATTGAAAGAACTGGTCAATGAGTTACCAGGAGCCAGTAATTCATCACCAGGTTTTAAAACTAAAAGATAATCCATTCACCCATCCTGCCCCAAACCCTGCATGGCTAGTGCTACACGGCACTTCCTGTAGGGAAAACACAACACAATGTGTTGCATGGTGGCTGCTGGGGCGACTGGAAGCCACCGGTTGTTGTGAGGCATTGCTGTTGATCCGAGACCTGTATGGTCACCACTCCTTGTCGAGGTGTTGTCTTTACTTGCCCCGCACATTAAGGCAAACCCAGCAGGGTAACAAACCCCCCCCTCCCCCTCCCCCTACTGACACCCCCAGGGCAGGGCAGTGGACGCAGAGCAAAGTGGTTCAGTTTGCATCTCGATACTCTGAAACATCAACACTAAAATCTACTCCTCATCTGTAGCTCCTTCGGGGGACCGCGCACAGTAAACGGATAGGAAGTGCAGCTGGCGAGGGCG
The DNA here is from genome assembly GCA_034670405.1 of Hoplostethus atlanticus. NCBI lineage: Eukaryota > Metazoa > Chordata > Actinopteri > Trachichthyiformes > Trachichthyidae > Hoplostethus > Hoplostethus atlanticus. The sequence goes on along the minus strand of JAXDDX010000003.1, from coordinate 5,341,846 downwards.
CTGTGCTCCAGTGCAAACCTCAGGAAACTGACCCACGACCAAGCCGGATCTGGTGCCTGGAGCATGGGGCTTGGCTTGCACATTTTCACTCAAGCTGTCATCATGGTGGCCTGTGGGTTAGGAGAGGCACAAAGTGGGACTCTCGATCCACCCAGGCACTCGACATCTCCTTGACTGATGGACCAATTATCAAGGTGGTGTTTATTGTGCCAGCGTTATTTATAATGCCTCATGCTGAGGAGGGGGGGGGGGGGGGGGGGGGACTCTTCACATAAGGGCTAAACCTGACTTCACTTAAATGACTTGGCACACAAGTTTTCTGTGCAGGACGGAGCACATGGGCACTGGTTTCAGTTGCCTGTAAATCAAGATCTCATCTTATATCATTGGATTAAACGTACATCATCTAAATGATGGCGATCAAATCAAACCCTTCACTGGATGAAGCTTACAAGTATATTTCAGAAGAGTTTCTGCATCCAAGCGAAGAAATGAAAACGCTTGTTGATTTCAGAGTCCTCATCTGATTATAGCACAATGGCAACTTTCCTGCCACGCAGACGCCCCATTTATCCTATTTACACCAATGAAAAATGACTTTGAATCAATCACCACCTGCCAAAGTAGCAGATCAAAGCTTGATTTCAATGCAGATTGACTCTTTACCTCACCGAAATCATCTCTCTTCAAAACCAGATGTCAAAAGCCACGTTTCACTGGGTGTAAAACAGGGGCCGAGTGCAGCCGTGATGAAACACACCCCGCAGATGAGTTGTCAAATGTTAAAAATGGGATCCCCGGGCCACGGGGTCTCCACCCAGGGAGTATATGGTTGGAAGGTGGTTGACTGAGAAGTGCTCTGAGGGAGGCCAGATCTAATCAGGGCTCAGAGATGAGAATGACCACCTCCACTCTGGCTGACTGAGGGATGCCTGGCTGCCCCTCTATCAGCAGGACATCATCAAGAGAGATTATTGGGCCAACCTCTGTGACCCTATTGTAGATTTAGGTTTCCCTTTGAAGGAGGGCTCATATCACTAGACTCACTAATGAAGCAACTAATGCACAAAGTACCAGTACCCGTCACTTCTATTCTCATTTACTGATTCAAAGACTAGTCCTTTAAATTTCATTATTGAGGGCGTTTAATCCAAATCTTGATTTTGATTAAGTCACATAATCAGTTGCAATATCATAGTAGAAGTCTAGTACTTTTGGTAAATACACATATTGCTTCAATAGAAACGTGTCAATAAATCCCATTTTTAAAACATTTTCTTTACTCTGTTATCAAAGTGTTGTTCCGTTACCGTGAGGTGCTGTGAGTCTGAGTAGTTTTGGGAAGTCTAAACCACAGATGAGAAGGTCCACTTCTGAATGAAGACAGATACTACATCTCTGTGGAGATGCCCTCCATGACAGTGGAGGCATTGATGTCTGGAGCAGAGGTGTTACATCAAGACTTTGGTAAACACTAGCCTGACTTTCTCACAGTCCCATTTGTGTGCTGAGCTGACAGGCCCCAGTTGAACAGGAAGGGGCTTGTCTGTGTGTGGTCAATAAACCAAAAGTTTGACAAACACAAAGTTGCTCCAAATGAAGGCTTCACGCAGGCTTACAGCCCACAGTCCACCCGGCACCATTTGTGAGCAGCCTTGGTTCAAAATAGCCCAGGATTAAATCAAATCTGCGTATTTATCACTTGGAGTTTTATTCGGGGTTTAAGTAGCTTAAATAACAATTGATACTCAGAAAACAGCTTTTACATATTATGACTGCACTGAGATCGATGCGTGTTAGTTAGTGTTGGACAACGCTGAGAGGTCAACATCATCACTGTGGCTCAAATGGACACGCACACAGGGATGTTTCATACAAATGTGCTTCAAATGGAGGAAGCGGGCCAGGTGGCTGACCGCTTAAAAGTAATACTGAGATGAAAGTATGCAATGGTAGTATTTTGTTTCACCTAATAAGAGTGTTAAAGAGTTAGAGAGAATTCATCTAAAAATTAAAAACAATATTTCTGCTTTGCACAAGATTAATCCGGTCAAATTGTACTATCCTGCGCCCCAAAATCTCCACATAATCTCAGTGTCCCAATCAGCACCACACAGATATCCGTCTGCATACAATAAGAGCACACGGTCCAGGCAAACACTTTGATAACTAGTCTAGAGCCAGTGCACACTATATGCGGCTTCCTGAACATCTGTTGCACGAGGCTGCAGTCAAAGAGACCTCCTATTAGAACAGGAAAGATCAGTCTGTTTAGTGCTCATGGTTACCTGGGGGCATGCAACTTTACAATATAATTAAACTGAGTAAAAACATTGAGAAGAAACGTAAAGCACAGCCTATAAAAACATTGAGAAGAAACATAAAGCATATGGCGTGAAAGGAAAGCAGGAAGAAGTCAACAGATTTGGTCACCAAGAATAACGATGCCAAGAGAAGGAAATCAATAACTTTATAGTCTGGCTGCCACTGATGATACTTTACAACCACTGTTGCATGAAACAGGTGAGCAGGGAAATAAATAACTATGTGAAACTCAAGACATTCCAGCTAGAAAAAAAAACAGGCTGATCACAAAACAGCTTGAAACCAATTGGGAAAGTAGAAAAGTGTCTGTCATCCAATAGCTGTACCTGGCCCTGAGGGCAGATAATGGCTACTCCCCCAAAGCTCTCCTCTGCTTAGGGGTGACTTCCCACGGACTAAAAACTCATTCAAAGCTGCATTTAATAAGCCCCCGGAAACAGTGATTACCCCTCCTAGTTCACTGGTGTGTCTAAATTAGAAACCTTCATTAGTTTATGACCCAGCCCTGGAGACTAGCCCTGCCCCCCATCCCAGCACCAAGCAAGGTGACCCAACCTCCCTGCCCCTGCTGTTATAAATCAAAGGCCACAGCAAACTGCTTGAAGAAAGAGACGGAAAGGTCAACAGACTTTGTTGACATTCTCCCAGTCTTCTCCCAGCTTAAGGTTTTTGTTTTTTATGAAACCGGCAAAACAAACCAACAGCTCGAGGCACGAGATTGCTCATATCTCACGCCTATCTCCATTCAAGAAAAAAACACAAAAACATTTCCTTCAAACAAGCCAAACTGAGACCATCATCAGCTACACTGGCACTGAAGTAAATCATTTATTAGGACTAATTAGAATTTGCACTAACCTCTAAGTCTGACAAAAGTTGAACATTTCAGGTGTAAAGAACTCAGTAAAACTGTAAAGAAAGCCGCTGCCCTCTCTCACCGCCATCTTTAAATTTCATCTCAGCCATTTGTCTATTTTTGGATGGCTCACATGAGTCTCAACAGGCCTGTGGTCTGAATAAAGATCACTGTTTCACTGCTGGGACAAAGGGAGGGCCGGAGTTTCTCTTGGCCCCTCTTCTAGTCATCTCCACATGGCTGCCATTTAACTCCATTGACACAAAAGAGGCACCATCACAGCGCCATGGCTCCATTCATACCAAAACGGGGCCTTGCTTTAAAGGGAGCAGGACATTGGCGACCACAGCGCCGCTGTGACTCACCAAGCCATTCATTCCCTACCGTGGGGGCATCAGATCCTGATTAATGACTCATAATGTACTAATAAACAACTGAGAAACAACATCGTTCCTCACTAAACTTTCACGCTGACCGAGGGCTAATGCATGTATGAAAGGACAACGGCGGTCACCTGAATGAAATGTGAGCCCTGTCTCTGCTGTCAGCTAGTGACTGACTGCCCCCCCCGACACTCTCTTGCTCTGCTTTCCTCCCTCTGCAACACTTCTGTGTCAGACAACCTCTGTTTATAAATAGAGGAGTGTCTTTTCCAGCAGCTCTGCCGAGGCCGCCTTTAATTTCAGATCAAATGTCTGCACTTTGATGTGCAGTGGACGGAGGATGTTTCTCTTCCACACATAAACACAAGCTCCACTAAGCATAGATAGATATAGTTAGTCCAGTTGTATAGTAATAGAGCATGTACGTAGTTAGTCCAGTTGTATAGTAATAGAGTATATAGTTAGTCCAGTTGTATAGTAATAGAGCATGTACGTAGTTAGTCCAGTTGTATAGTAATAGAGCATATAGTTAGTCCAGTTGTATAGTAATAGAGTATATAGTTAGTCCAGTTGTATAGTAATAGAGTATATAGTTAGTCCAGTTGTATAGTAATAGAGCATGTACGTAGTTAGTCCAGTTGTATAGTAATAGAGCATATAGTTAGTCCAGTTGTATAGTAATAGAGTATATAGTTAGTCCAGTTGTATAGTAATAGAGCATATAGTTAGTCCAGTTGTATAGTAATAGAGCCTGTACATAGTTAGTCCAGTTGTATAATAATACAGCATATACAGTAGTTAGTCCTGTTGTATAGTAAAAGAGTATATAGTTAGTCCAGTTGTATAGTGATAGAGCATATAGTTACTCCAGTAGTATAGTGATAGAGCATGTACGTAGTTAGTCCAGTTGTATAGTAATAGAGCATATAGTTAGTCCAGTTGTATAGTAATAGAGTATATAGTTAGTCCAGTTGTATAGTAATAGAGCATATAGTTAGTCCAGTTGTATAGTAATAGAGCATGTATGTAGTTAGTCCAGTTGTATAGTAATAGAGCCTGTACATAGTTAGTCCAGTTGTATAGTAATACAGCATATACAGTGGTTAGTCCAGTTGTATAGTAATAGAGCATATAGTTAGTCCAGTTGTATAGTAATAGAGTATATAGTTAGTCCAGTTGTATAGTAATAGAGCATGTACGTAGTTAGTCCAGTTGTATAGTGATTCTGTAACTGCTGTTTTGTTTTGTTTACATTTTGATTGCAGTATATGGAAGAAGCTCAAGATGATTACAGAACAGTTATGTAACAAGGACATATTGTTTAAATCGAAGCATCACCACGAACAGCAACTGAACTGGATAGTACAACAAAGGTTTCAACGTCGAGTTAAGCAAGATTTAGTTTTCCAACCCATACTTTTATTTAGCTTACAAAATTGCGTCATTGTCTGGAAGGGCATGAGACCAGTCAGTTTTCAAACAATTGCAGTGATCCAGTGAGAGTCTGTGAGAACAGTTTTTTCTCTCCCCTACCACCACCACCACCACCACCCCCCTCCACCCCCAATCCTTTGTACAATTTCAGAAGAACCTCCCCAAAATGGACCAGATGTTCTCCAGATGTGAGACCTTCAAACATCTGGTACTGAAAGCACTCTTTTTATCCCAGTAAATTTGAGGACTATCATGTTTGTTCAGACCCCTATTGGTCAGAAAGCCGCACTTCAGAAAACTTTGTATTTAACAAGAGCAGGAAAAGGATTTCAGCGTCAGACTCATCTCTGAACACAAACATCTGAACATTTCATAAACTGTGGAACATTTCATAATGAGTGGATTTGCTAGACATAAATTGTTGACTCGAGGACGTCACTTTTATGAATAATTCAATGAACTACAAGAACAAATGACCAACTCATCAGGGAACTACAGAGAAAGCATTGAATGAGTCAGTAAGAAGTAAGTAATGAAGTATAAAAGTAACCTTCACACACCGAAAAGCTCATGATAAAATTCAGTGACATGGTTGCTGGTCTTGCATTAGTGGCCTCTGGTAACTACTACCTACTATCTCAAAAGTTTACTTTGGATCATTGATGTGGAAGAGATTCACTCCTTAGGAGATGAGTTTTGCAGAGCTGCCCGTCCTTTGCTGTCTGGGGCAGCTACAGTGGTCCATTGTTTCTATTGAAACCTGAGCCCAAGAAAAGGAACACCAAATGCAGCAGCAGTCCCTCCGAGCAGTCCTCTTGTTTGCAGAGGCCACCAAATTTAATAACCTACAATTTAAGTATTGCAATTGCCTCTTTTTGAGCACACTGGCCACCATTGTGTACTGTAGCACATTTGCAAATTATTGTCAGCGTAAAGTTCGCTGAGTTGGGGTTGCAGCTGAGTCCGGTCTTGAGAACACTTTGGCGCCATCTTGGACTGCCGTGCCTATTTTGGCTACTATTGGATGTTGACTTTACTTTTTCCTATCAAAAAAAATAAAAAATGGGTAATTTCATTGATGTTTGAACTACACACAATTTAAAGGATTTCAACCTGTGTATGTAATGGTCCTCAAACTATGGAGTGATTGGCCAGTTCCAATAGATTGATTGGATAGACGCTGAAGGGTTTAGGACAGAGCTCCTCCAGATAGATCTAAATTTCTATTGTTAGAATCATTATTTTTGCATTTGGATACAAACGTACACAGTTTATTGTCCATTTTAGTCTTGAATAGGACTCGATTCGCACTGGTCTCAGTCTTGACTTGGTCTCGACCCACATTGGATCTGATCTGTACTCGAGTTCGACTGGAACTGGTCTTGGAATTGACTTGGACTCGACTAAGGTGTTCTTCTTGACTACAGCCACTGTCACTGAGCGTACATATTACAATGACGTCCATCGACTCAGCAATATACTTCGAGATAAACGAAAAGAAATACGGCAAGAAACAGTGTTGACACTACTGCCAGCACACTTACTTGAGGAAGTATCTCTGGCCGGAGGCGGTCTTGGCCATCTCCCACCCTGGGGGCAGGGGCACATCGTCAGGAATCTCATAAGAGGACTGACGGAGGTGTTGAGGGGAGGCACCTGCTGGGGGCAAACCAGACAGGGAGCCAGGGGAAACAGCTCCCAACTGGAGGGAGGCGGGGGACGAGTGTGCACGGACATGGTGGGGGGGGAGCGCCCCGGCGGTCCCGGCGTCAGTGCTGGCCTATGGTGGGGGTGGAGGAGAGACAGGAGAAGGACAGATATTATGGATGGGATTCACAACATGAGTCTGGAAGTAAAAAGTAAAAAATAACCTAATTTTCCCCTTCGGTCGATACAGTTGATCTTATTTATCTTATATGATTAAAAATGGCTAAACCCAATGTTTGTTTGAGTATAGCGTGATACCATAGGAGATAAAAAAAATACCCTTAAGTATTATATGGTCACGATAAACTCACTAATAAATACTACAAACACACTGTAGGTCACAACAGGAATATGTTAGAGGTTTTGGATGTTGCCCAGATTATTTTGCTGAGGACGGATTTTTTCATCACTTTATTTATATCAGGAAGCTCTGTTCACTGTAAGTGTGTAAGTAAGGTGAAGTGAGTGTCGGTCTTAATAAAGTAAAGGGGTGCTGGGCCTGTGTGGATTGCCGAGAGCGCAGACTCCGACAGTCACAACAGCGCATGCGCACTGTTGACAAACCTCTACAGATCGAATGCAAGCCTATGCAACAGTTGTGTGTTTATGTGTGTTTATGTGTGTGTGTGTTTGTTTGTTTGAAGGGGGGGCGGGGGGGGGGGGGTGTGTAATTAGAACAAATTCAACCATCATATGATTTCTTCAATTCAAAACCTCTCAATGAAATAAGACCGACTTTTTACACTCTCCATGCTTATTTCTCGAAATCTGTATACCTTCAATACTTTCCATTTATTATACCCGTGAATATAACTTTCGTTCTAATAGATAGAGAAGTGACTGGCGGATCAGAATCTGGCTAACAAAATATAACTGCATTAGAACATAGTTTCAAATGTCCTTTTTTTGTCTTGCAAAGATCCATTTTATTCGCATTCACATGGTTAAAGGACTAACAACTGTGGCCTCTACGATTATGGTTACTCTGTTGTTAATGCCTAGGCCCATTTTATATTTTTTAACTGTAATTAAATAAGCTGTAGTAGAGTGTTATGCGTAGTGGATAAATGAAAACAAGTTGTATAACTGCACACTACCCTTACGAAAAATAACCACGATACTCCTGCAATACAGCTTAGGACGTCAGTATAAATATCAAAACAAAAACTACAAGCAACTGTGAGAATATTATAGTGATAATGTAGTAGATAAAAACTACCATAAAGTACGATAAGGTCACTAGTATAAATCACTACTGAGCACCACAGCCGCACTGTAAGCCCCTGTAGGAATATTTACAGGGTTATTATGGTGAGTTTCTCGTCCGGGGGGGATGGGATGGGGAGAGGGGAGGCAGGGTGGTCTTACTTGTCTGGAATGGGACTTTGGTTCTGGAGGTTTGAAGAAGGAGTCTGGCAGCTTCCTCATCCTCATGGGTACTGAGGGGGGTACGATGGTGTTTTTCGGGTTCATCACGGCGTTGAAAAGCGCCTCCAGGTCGGTCTCAGAGTCGCCCCGTACGTGGACGATTTGGTGTCCGGCAGGAGGGTTATGCTGGCTTGGATCCATTATTATCCCAAAAAACTTAAAGTTGCCCGAAAATGTTCTATGTTGACTAAAAAAAAACAAAAAGGAGTGTGAACCAATCCCAAACTTTTTTTTACGCAGCAGCAGAACTGGAAAATCTCAAACGACGTCAATCAGTAATAGTTATCCCAAGTCATTCTAGAGTTGGACAGCCGACTGCTTTTTTTCCCAGTCCAAAGTGTGTTAGCTGTCGAAATCTGTGGCAAAAGAAAACGTTTTCCTGTTGTTTCTTGAGGGCATACTTATGAATGTAACAAAGCGCATATCTACTCCACACTGTAAACTATGTTGTAGTCTGGCCCCAACTTTCAGAAAACAAAAACGCAGACGCAGCCACAAAAGAAAAAAAAAAGTTGCCTGGAAAACTCCCAGTTTTGCTGTTTTCACGGCAGGTTCAGGCGGTTGACTTTCCTTTAAAAGAAGGATTCATAGTTCGCAGTGCAAATCACCGCAACTCACTTTCTCGAATAAGTTTTGCTTGACTCGGGTCTAAACTTTGGGCAGGACATCAAACTTTATGACTCATGGGATGTCTGCTCCTAGGGGCGGAGCTTGGCTTTAATTGGGACAAGAGTCTTTAAAGGTACAGTCAGCGTAGCCCAGGGGTCCCCAAAGGACCTCTCTGATATGATAGATCCACATCAGACCTTTTGATTTGATTTTGTCCGAAGGAGCACATCTCAGAGGATATTTACTGTTAGGTATGATTTAGTGCAGAGTTATATAACAGTGTATGCCAGTGGCTCTAAAACCGTTTCATGATACAAACCCCCAAATATACACGTTAGAGGCCAAAGACCCCCCATTTGCTAAGATTTAGTCCCAGGAGTCCCATATGTTGTTGTTTATTTAGTATTGACCATGTGTCTGCACTGTGTGTGTGGGGAGAAATAGTGCTGATTACTCATTATTATATATTCTACAACTGGGATAATAGTGAATTATAGTGAAATTGAACTGTTTGTTGGGGACCCAGACTGATTTTTATAACAAATACACAAACTTTTATTAAGCCGGTGAAATATTTATATGTCTAAGCAACATCAAACCATCTCTCAAGGCCTATGAGCAAATGTAATATGTCAAAAACAATACGTTAAACACATTTTTAAAAATTATGTTTTCAGATAACAGGAGGATAATAGAAGTTACTTTACTAAATAGGACTTAGTAATGAACTTTTAACAATTAAATCATAGCCTTGTTTTTCAGTTTCCACATGGTTCTTATAACTAGTTAGTCAAAATTAATTAATGTTTTATTTTTTCTGTTAAGTTATTTATTTATTTAGCTTTTTTAGCAGAATGTTTTGGTATTATATTTAAGGATGTGGATATAGTAGGGTGTAGGTATAGGGTAATATAAATTTGCACTTTTAGACAACAAATAATCACAACCTACACTTGAAGGTGTCTCATTATTATGCATTAATGGTACTTTTTTCTTTTTAACAACAACAACATTTCTTTTACTTTTATATGTCAACAAATAACCACGAACCCCACTCTGAGTTGTCTCGTCATTATGCATAATGATAATTTCTCTCCCTTTTTTTTTACAGTGCTGCTGAAAAGTAGATCCATGCAGTTCCCACAATTGTAATGCAAATGAGGCCCCTCGTTCCATTGAGAAATCATTTTGTCAAGATCCACTCTCTTTGGATACAGAGGCTGTTTCAACTCTTTTCCCATACATTGAGCGGATGAATGATGATGAAGCCCTATTAAATTCAGACATACACTGTAAAGCCATGATGAACAGATAAAAGACCTGTGTTTAGCTGTTCTTTGCCAGCCAGACACCCAAGCTCCTGCTATGTCAAATCAAATGTTACTATTTTAGTTATGTTTTTTTTAGCTTGTTATTTAGTTGATTTAGTTGATTTTTGATTTTGTTGATTTTGTTTTATTTACATTTTTAAGTGGTTACCTTTTTTAAAAGTTGCCAGTTCTAATCCTATAATATTCCTATCGGGACTTCTAGTGTGTCTGTGGAACTCAATTGTGACCTCATAGTAACTTTATCCTACTTTTATAGTATTTTCCTGTGGCATCACTATGTTCCTATAGTCCTATAATATTCCTATAGGGATTTAAAGTTTTGCTGTGACATCTGTATAGTGTCATTAAAAAAACAACAACTATTCTAGGAATACTACATTATTGTCGAGGAACTTTCTAATGTCTGCGCAATAGGATTTTATTCCAATTCGACTTGTCTGAATGAAACATTACACGCACACATGCAGTCAGCGAAGAGGCGTGCATTGTTTCGGTGAAAGTAGTCATTTTCAGATCATTGTAACGCACTCAGACGCATTAAATAGATGGACTGCAGTGGCCCGGCAGCCCTGAGGGGACCACCCACTTAGCAGAATGGGCCAATTTGGTCAATTGGTCAACATCTCTTCATCTGTCTAAGGCGACTCAGCCTCAGAGGGATTGACTTGGATGTTACAGGATATCAGCATGATATCAGCTATTTGATTATTTTCTTCTTTTTCTGCATCGATGTCATCGCGAACTCCTGAAATGCAAAACAACTATCTAACTGTCAGTCTTTCCTGTTTAAAATGTTTGGTCTTGTTCTATTATGTTAGATTGAAGTACAGTTTCTGCAGGATACTTTTAGCTGCGTGGGAGCATGAGCGCCCCCTACAGTAGGACATACGCATTGAACAGACTTGTACATAAACATACACATTTACACACAGACACATACACACAGACACAGACACATACACACGCACAGACTGGATCGCGCGAGCACACACTTTTATATTATTGTTTTTCTTCCTTTCTTTATTTCCCCCCCCCCCCCCCCCCCCCCACACACACACACTGATATGAAAGTAAAAGTATACAATTATTTTCTTTCTTTCTTTCGTTCTTTCTTTCTACAATTTTCTTTCTACAATTAAATGTGTTAGAAATTCAAAATAAGGTCAATTCTTGCTGTTATCTAAAAATGCTTATTGTTGGACTTACATTAGTTATCTAAACTATTTACATGCATCCATTTAGTATTTCAGTAGTACAAAAAAAAAAAAAAAAAAACGATTGCATGCTATGTGGACTGTGACATAACATGACAAAAGATTCAGTTTCTCAATGGAAAGCACAAAGCGCAAGCTTGAACTTGCATCTCTGGAGGTGTCGTGTCTTATTTTCAATTTTCAATCTTGCCCTTTCTTGTTGAGTTTCTGGGAGCTGGGCTGGTTAAGGCTTAAACATAATTAAGCTCACCATTGTATAACGGCTTTGCTCCTGACATTAACAGTAGGCCAAAGGTAAGGTTTTAGAGAGCAGGCCTGCAGGAAACTAATATACTGAGTAGTGATTCAGTCAGATGTGGTGCAGTTACCATGCTGGGGTGATTGTGACTTTGTTCACTGTTCTGTTTATTGTACACATGATACAAGTGGAGGGGAGGGATTTAAAGTGCAGCCATTACCTGTTATTTTGATGCTTTGGCAATGTAATTCTTCACTTTCATGCCGATGAAGTACATTGCATTAAAAGGCAATTGTTCAAAAAATCTGTGAATGTCACGTTGAGGGAGGTTATGTCTCTAATTCTGAGCCTGGAGCATGTATATTCTACTGGACACTTTCTTCTTCTGCAGTCACCTTATGCCCACTGGCTTAGACCTGACATTTATCCCTCCTCAAATAACCACAGTGGACATCTTTTGTCTTTTTTAGAATAGAAGAGTAGCTCTTTTCAGACAGCTTGTCAAAGGCCTGCTGCAGGCATCATACAGGAAAGCTGAGCATTTTGTCTGTCTTTAGTTGTGATGTAATGTAGCAAGCAGATGATGGCAAAAACACATACGGTAAGATTATTGTTTTTAGCTTCTGGTTGAAATACACAAAACGTACACATGCAAAGAACCAGAAAACTGTAGTTAAACCAAAGTTTCATCACATCTGAAAGCCCAGCTCATAAAATGAGCTTGGGCCTCCTCCGCCTCTTGGAACAAGTCCTAGCAGGCTGACTAAGAGGCAAAACCAGACACGCCGACATGGGAGGGGCCACTAAATTAACATCACTAATCTCTACACCTTTTTTTCCCCTGTGGTAAACCTCTTGCTGGCAAAGGAGCTACAAAAGCATTTAATAACAGACAATTTTCTTCCACAAGGACAGAATAGCCTACAACTAAAAACTCAATCATTTCAGTATCTAATGATCAGTATCTAGTGATGTTACCTAGGACCTAAAACAAGAGCATCATGGTAGATGCAATTGCAACAGAAGGCTGGAAACCCTCTGGCAGAGACTGACACTGTCACCTTGTTGAGCCAGTAGGTTGAGTCTAGTGCACAAGACACAATCTTCCTTTTTACGACTATCAAAGAAAAGCAAACACACCTTTGACGTTGCGACATTTCTCTCTGTAAACTGTTTCCTTTTCCCAGGCCATATATTGACTGTGTTACTGATGTGTACCAACACTGTCAATTACAGGGAGACGATCCAATCAGTTCACCAATATATTAACAAAACTTTATTTATTTCATTATCAAAACGGTTTCCAAACAGTTTCCATGCAGCAACAGCAAATTCACTCTATAAAACACATAGTGGGAACATTTCTCTGGAAATAAATATTAATCTTATACCAACACACACAAGAAATCTGCAACAATTAATGCCTGGAAATCAGATTAATGACAAAAGCTGTCTAATGTTAGAATATTTCATTTATGTAGAGATCTTATAAAGATATAAAACAAAACAAAAAGTGGAAGTACTTGTTTGGAACTTTGTACAAGACATGAGAAAGTGCAAAACACCCCACAATGTGCAGCATTCACTCCAATTCAAGTAAGGAAACATAATCAAGTAATATCTGTTTGGTAGGCCTACTGCAACAATAAAGTGCCACCAGTCATCCGTAAAAACATTTTCTATTTATGTAATAAAATAACAAAGCTTTTATAATTTTATAGGCACTTACAATGTAATCACTTAATATTAAGTAGTTATATTATCCATCTTCAGTACAAGGTGAATTGCTCAAGCAGATGGCGTGAAAACAAAAATAAACTCAACAACATAAACTTCAGGTTTGATATCATTTTGCCAATGATTTTTTATATTTAAAAACTCAAAGGATCCCTTTCCAATCTGATAACTGTGATAACTCCAAAATCTGTAGAGTGTGGTGTTACCCCAGCAGGCACAGTTAAAGGAGGTTGAACCCATTTTAGAGGGTCATAAAGTGCTTGGTCATACAGTATACGCAGGACAGGTATAATGCACAAATGGAAGTGAGTGGGTGAGCACTGTGGGCTGTAGGCCTTAGGTCAGAATTTCCTTTGGTTTCGAGAGCGGCTGTCAGCTGAGAATGTGTGGCGCTTGTGATGGATTGTAGCCTTACCGTCCCTCATCTGAAAAAACAAATCAGAATAAGGTCACCTCAAATGACAAGGCAAGCTACGATTCCCTTAGAACGTCATACTTACAGAGGGTGTATCAATATGTACGAGGCCTCGCAACCCAGTATTTCCCGCGGCATGTTCCTGCACACCTGTAAAGAATAAGAGAATCATCGGTGGTTAGTCTGCAGAGGAAGTGACATCACATTAATGCTTCTGTCTAGAGTGCCACGATCAAGCTGATCAAGTCTGGCCTGATACAAGCAGCCTCTCCAACGTGCTCACAGTGCAGCTGGTGGTTGAGTCTGTCCAGGGAGAGGAGGATTTTCTTCTCCTCCATGGAAATGGTGGTGAGTCCCTGCTGCTGGCTGCGCTGATGCGCCGTTCCAGGCCTCTGTGTTTGGGCTGTTTCCATAGCAACCAAAATATCCCTTTCTACCGGCAGGCCTTCGCCGTGTACGTCTGCCAGGTGAAACTGTGCCGCACTCTCCAAGCCTGTAAGCCGAGGCGAAGACACATCGATTACGTCTGACTTTCCTTGAGCGATGGGCCTCATTTTTCAGTTTCAGTCTGTTTGTACATTGTTTTTAGATATATATGGAAACTTCTATGTATGCTGTTGCCTTTCTAAATTGCGTTAGAGAGCGTTAGAGAGGCCCTCTTGCACTGCTAAAACCATCAAGTGTCAGCCTATTGATAGATGTTTGTAATGAGAGTATGACTTCTTGCTCATACGCTATGCCTAAGAGCCTTTGAGGGGTTTTTTTCTGGTGTGCAGGAGTCCTATGAGGTGGTGAATTTCACAGAAGAGAGACATTTTTGTAACACTGTTGATCATGTAGATTAAAAGGTTTCCTTCTCACTATAACAGAAACACACAGTACCTTCATCTGGAAGTGCCATGTCATACGTATTGGAGAACGGTGGAACTGAGTCGGTGGTCTGTTTCGTTGGCTACACAAAACAAAATAAACATACGTTAAGCCATTTCCATTAACCTTAAATAATATTTGAGCAGCCTACAGTGCACTGTAAATGTTTCTAGGTGACAGGTATGAAGCACTACCGCACGGACAAAAAACAAAACGAGCCGTAAACAAAAACATGACTCAGCAACACAATGCGGCACGATACTGGTGACTCAAGTCTATCTGGAAAGCCTTGCCTTGAAAAGCCTAAATCGGTTTTCAGTTTCAGTTAATTTTACCGACACTGAAGGCAGCATGAAAGGGATTACACAACTGATTCAACAAGTCCTAACACACCCTACGCTGATCGTCAGGGACTGTTCTCACTCTCTGCCTTCCCACAGGGCAACTGCATGCATGTACCTGAGAGGGCAGAGGAAGCCTTCTGTTCCCCGAGCCGGGAGGCTGTCTGGTTTGCTCCACGCAGGTCTTCCTCCTAATGACACTGCTCTCCAGGGCTTGTCTTCTGACGAGGTTCCTCGCTGAAAAGAGAGATAACACAAGTTTGATTATTAACACAAGGAGCCCAGGGCCCTGCAGTCCTCTAAAGATGCATTTCGTTAGCCTGCAGTAAAGATGACTGAAAATATTTCTGAACAAAGTTACGAAGTGCTAAAAAAGAAATGGAGCGAAACAAACATTTAAAAACAACTGGCTGTAATAAAGAGGAGATGTGTACTGCTGGCTCCATTAAGGCCCATAGTGCAATAAGGCTGGCTAAGCAAAATTCAGAAACCATATTTGACTCCAAACAGACAAATCAGATCAGTTAGTACACAATATCTATATTGTAATGCTGTAATGTAGCTGTTTAAAAAAAAACATTTTTATGATAGATACACTATAAAAGTGTTTTGGTTCAATATTTTGTTTTGGAGCAGAACTCTTACTTCCTATTTTGTTAGGGTGCTCTGTTCCCCGTTTTGTGCCTTTAAAAATTATATCACAAGCCACAATATTTATCATATATTTATTTGCAATATGATACTTTGTCAGCTTAGCGTAAGCCCTGTTAAGCTGTGCCATATTTAGAGATAATACTGAAATACATGCTAAAGTGCAAAATGAAGTCTTTACATCGAGAGCCCACTCTCCACAGTGTTCTTTGTGAATTCAGATCCAACATTTGATCTCACCATTGGAAGGGGAGAGAAAGAAGCCACCCATTCTTGTGACAGCTTTGACACCGCTGATAAGACTATCGCCGTTGATGGTAACATGGGACAGATTGGCACGGGCTTGAGGCAAGGCAGACAACGGGCCATTGTGAGTCAGGAAGTTTGTAGGGTCACCTAAGTCGATTATAAAAAACAGAGAGTCTGGGAGAATGTTCCGAGCGTGCACTTTTCCAGAATTTGCTAGTTTCCCTTTCTCCAGATATGTAATCAAGACTTCAGCCTCACTGACTTTTCTATATGAAAACATGAGATGACCCAAAAAGAACAGTATATCCGTTATTATATAGATCCATTTCAACAAATGAGTAATCCCATAAACGGTGGTACAAAGGGGCCAAAGAAAACCTTACATTGATGCAATTAATGAAAAACAGCTTTCCTGAGAAGAATTATCTCATACAACTTTGCAAATTGGCAGTCACACAAACACCATAAAAACTATGGTTACTATGACCGGTCACGAAGACAGTTTGTGGTAAAAGGGTTGATTTAAGGGGTCACTGTAAGGATAAAGCTTCAACAGTGTAACAATATAATACACAAATTGGAAAGAAAAATCATTATACAATAAACGTGAAATTAGAAGTTTAGAAGTAAAGATAAAGCTGCATAAAATGCTGCAGGCAACAACAGAGACACATGGACTAGACCTGAACTGTGTGAGGAGCTGTCAGCCAAAATATACATTACCATCCTTAGTGGCCAAGGCACTGCGGACACCATGCCAGAGCTGTGAGATCTCCTCGTCGGTGGGAGTGCAATCTAAACAGAGGCCTTTTTCATTGTACACCAGTCCTCTTCTTCCACTGCAGCCCTGAGTTTCCTGAAGACCTGAGCTAGGTGTGCCCTTGGTGTTGCCCTCCAGGACGGGGCAGGAATACGAGGGTGGCAGTGGTGTATACATAACACCACTACCTGTTCTGATTACATGGTGTGTGTAAGGTGGGTAAAAACCCTCTGGACTGTCCTTGTGCAAGGCCTGCTCTACAGGTTTGCAGCTCACACTAGAGTGATCCACGCTATAAGGAGTCTTGGTGATGTACACGGTCTTGTCTCCAGTGTTTTCCTCCACAGTTTCCATCTTGGGAGGTGGGTGGGGTACCATGATCTTCCCCTGGGTCTTGGCAATCTGACTCACCTCAGTGGCAGATTGAGGTCGTATGACGGTGCCCTTTCTGGCGCGCGAGGAAACAGGACCCACTCCAGCTCTGGCAGAGCGCTCTCTCCTAGGGACCTTGGGGCCACCCGTCCTAGTGCTGCTCCGTGGCACCTTGACCTCATCTCCTTGCTCCTGGGGCATGCTGACTTGAACCCCAACATCTGCCCAAGCTTGCTTTGTAAAGTGATAACCAGTGGAGCCTGGAGAGGTCATGCCGGGTCCAGACCTGGAAGCCCCTGAGACTGTAGTCAGACTCAGCTGGTGGTCTTCTGTGTTGTTTTTTGACGGAGACAGACTGGAAGACTTGCTTTTCATCTGATTCTGTTTCCTCACGTTTATATTCTGTTCTGTGTACACCTTTTCCAGATTTACTTCATCAAACCAACGCAACTTCTTTTTAACAGTCTTGCTGCCCTCCACATCCTTGGTTTTGGCCCTAGTCAATTCAACACTATCTCTAATGGATAACGCGACTTGTTTTGCAAAAATCATTTGTCCTGAGCCGTACACAGCCGTGGTATCTCCTGACACGTATTTGGACTGCTTTTTAAGAATTCCCTTAATGATCCTGACTTCACAAACTTTGGAAACTGAATGAGACGTCCCTGATTTTGGGATTTCCTCCTCCAGACCATCAAGGCATTTATGATGGTCTGATTTTATGTTAGACAAGCATGCTTGTTGCAGTGATTGTGTATTGTTAGACTTCTCAGGTTTGGGCACTGAGTTTGAAACCTTATTGAGGTTGTTTATGGAATCACTAGACTTATTCTGAGATGGTAAATAGTTGTTTTCTTTTCCAGTTTGCTGGATAGTTTCTTCTTTTGAGGCATTACCTGTTGTGCTATATTTCAAGAAAATATTAGGCTTCGGGGAAGCCTCGAACAAAATGTCTTTGTGGTTGCCATTTCTAGCGGGCAAAAGGATTTCTGTAGCTGATGGATGTTTTGCATGTCTGTCATCGTGGACATTTTGCTGTCTGAGCTCTAACTGTGCCTCCTGTTTGAGACAAGAAAATTCAAGTGCTGTATGGCCTGGAGCAACTTTGTTATTTGTAACCACAGTGATTTTGTCATTGGGAGTATTTCCTGGGGAGCTTTCCTCACTGTGCTCTGCATCAATAATTTCACAAAGAGTTAACAGGCTGCAATTGCCCAGAGGGGGCCGGGCCACTGTATGAGCCGTTTGCTCAATAGATGTGAACCCTCGTGTGGCTTGAGAAGGGTTGTGCATCCTATTGTTTAGCAACTCAGACTCCTCTTGTTTTCTGGGCTTAGGGCCTGAATGCATCTTTCTTGGTTGGGGTAAGTTATCACTAAGAAGCATCGTCATCGGGGAAGAACTTAGATCAGATGCTGGACACTCATCATTTTTGTTTCTCTGGACCGGTTTCTCTGAGGCAAGCAACAAGGATGAATAGGAACAATGTAGATTAATTCTGCTGTGGTCGGGGTCCTCATTCTCCAAGCTGTCCAGACTTGAAAGGCTTTCAGAGTCATTGAGATGATACACATGGTGCTCCTAAAATATGAAGGCAAAAGAGTGATGATGAGTGGCAAACAACAATATGCATTAAATTTTCCCTATATCTAGTGGCAGCCAACACAACCAAAACAGGTGACATACTGTTTCTGTTTGAGAGGGAGAGAGAGTTCGAGTGTCATAGTATACACTGATGGACTAGTCATCACTCTAAAAGGGGCCTTGTTTGCTCTGGTGATGCTCAAGCACGTCTTGGCAGGCAGATTCAAGGCTAGGATTACACTTTACCTCATGCCACAATTCATTTTCCCCCAACAGCATATTGAATACCACAGAATGAAAGTCTTAGGCAGTTTAATTTGTTAAAAACTATTTCTTCAAGACGATAGGTCCTCTACCAAGTTTTGCATTTTTATCTTTCAAAGAGATGTTTTTAACTTCTGCAAATCCTTTCCATTTCTGTGAGAAAGGTAATTTTCACTTATGTTAAACGCCCTAAGATTTCCAACATCATGTCCAAGTCCACCACCTGAAAAGCTTACAAAAAGGTGTAGTTGTTATGTACACTTGCAGAGTTGTAGTTCACGTGTCATACCCTTTTCAAATGGGAATAAGCCAGGTAATCAGATCCGGCAAACAACCCTGGCCAAGATCAGGGCTGAGACCCACGACCAGTGCTGCTCTGTTTGGTGTGAAACTTCAGTGCCTAACCCACGTTGTTGTGCCACACCTCCTTGGCTCGTTTTTCTGGCGTGAGTGTGACATAAAAAGCGCACTATACAAGGTTGGTGTTTACAAAATTGAGACATAGCAGCGACAGAGAAGCTTAACAGACAAGCTTAACAGAACAATGTTCACAGCGTCTGCCATGTTGCCATGTTGACCATAGAATGTAAACATGCCTGCTTTTTATGACATTAGAAGTTGACAGCCCATAGAGGAAAGGGACGATTAAGGAAGTCCGTCCTGGGCCTGGTGTGAATGGTAGTGACCCGGGACGTTTTTATGTTCAAGGCTATGTGTGAATTGAATGGACCTGGATCAGCGTGCCGTGATATTGCCAGGCCTTGTGTGAAAGGGGTGTGATTTTCAAAATATAGCTTTTGGTCTTGTTGTTTGTCTCCCATTGTTCCTGTCACACATACTATCATATACATATATATAATATATCATTTAAGTTGGTTGACAAGTATCTGTGCTGCTGAAGTGTCCTTGAG
The DNA here is from genome assembly GCA_034670405.1 of Hoplostethus atlanticus. Taxonomy (NCBI): domain Eukaryota; kingdom Metazoa; phylum Chordata; class Actinopteri; order Trachichthyiformes; family Trachichthyidae; genus Hoplostethus; species Hoplostethus atlanticus. The sequence goes on along the minus strand of JAXDDX010000003.1, from coordinate 5,322,167 downwards.
CGAGACAATGAATCCCTACCAGCTCCAGGGGTGCTGTTCTGTAGCTGACCCTGACCTCTGACCTCCCAGAAGGGGGGGGGGGGGGGGCACGTAAAAACAGAATTTACCTGTGGAGATCAATAAAGTATCACATTATTAATTAACCAATAGAGTTGCTCCACTCACCGAGGGTAGTGCTGCAACTCTGAGATCAGGAATTAGTCAGAATAAACTAAGAAATAAACAATCTCTCTCTGTTATAAAATTCTTTTGAAACAACTATTCATGAATATGTTTCACCAGAGGGGTCAGAGCGTAGTCAGGAGGGGTGGCCCTGGTGCCGGTAGGGACTCATGCTACCCTGCTGCCCCCTATAGGTCTACACGTGTAGGATGATATGTTAGAAGAAAAAAAAAAGTTTTTGCAAATAAAACCTTTTTCATGGTGGGACATAAAAATCAACCTGACTCTTTGTTATAATTCCTTTAAATGGCCAGTAAGTGAAATAATTCAGAGATGAGAAGTAGTCAAGGCATCAGTTGTTGTGTCTTGCATGAAGGATGTCAAGGCAAGTTGTACAAGGGGGAAAAGATTAAAAAAATATATCAGTATAAGCCTTGGTTTATATTGGTTGCCAAGATCAAAACTCTCACAACACTTCACCAGGCATAGAGGCAAACTATATCCTTTCTGTCTTCCTGCACACTCAAACTGAGGTAGCCTACCTGTGGACTGCAAGTGTCTTGTTCCCTCTCCTGTGTCTCTCGAATCTCATTGACAAAAAGCTGTTGGCTGTGCTTGAGGCTAGGCATGCTATGCTCCTGAAGCAGTTTGGTGTAAGCCTCGATAGCTGAGAGGGCCCGGTGGTGGGAGGATTTTGAAGCCGCGGGAGGCTTTGGAGAAGGAGTGCAGCTCCTGAGTCAAATTATGTTTTTTTATGGAAAGAAACAGAAAAAATATACAGAGGATTCAAAGATGTAACTCCTACAGTCAAACAACCCAAATTATAAATGGTATCTGAAAAGCCAAAATACATGAAGATGCATTTGATTATTTTTAGCATATTGTCCACTTAGTTCCATCTACGTGAGCAAGGGTTATTTTTTACCTGCTAATGTTAGAGTTGCTGGACAAGAAAGAGGACTGCCGTGTGTATGAATACAAGGCGCCTTGAATCTCACTGAGCGCATCTTCAATATTAGGGATGTTTTTTCTAAAAGCTGAAACATCACAGAGGAAAACATTAACAGTCTACAAACCAAAATGTGTCAAGGCCATCGCGTCTGATTTCTATACAGTAAGACATGACACTAACAATGTCTTCTTCTCTGAGAAGGAGGTAGATGCGCTCTTTGGAAGCGCTCGGTGGCATCCTGTACTCGCTGCCTGCGTTGCTGTAGGATGTTCTCTCTCAGCCGTTGCTCCTGGACGTCCCATTGCTTCCGCCTTTCCTCCAGGGCCCTGAGGGCACAAACAGACCGGGGCCTAAGAAATTAAGGCACAATCTAATTGATTAGGTCTAGAGTGACCATGTTTTAGATACAGAAACCTGAGTCCATTCCTCGAGGTGTGTTTTCAACACTGTCATTAATAAGTCAAAGCTACTACTTACTACTGGTTTACAGAGGACGACAACAATGATATCAACCAGGCTCAAACTGATCCGGCATCCAAAAAATGTAAAATCTGAATGTTATTGTAAGAGCATGCCTCTGTCACTGAACTCACGATATAGGACAATATGCATACATTTGGCATTTAACAAGAAAAAAACTAAACTACTTCAACTTTTAACCTACTTTCCTACCATCTCTCCTCTTTCTTGCCCTGAAACGTGCGCACTGTGTTTAGAAACACTAACACTCACTTGTATCCTCACTGGTGACTCTTGAAGCACAGATTTAGAAGTTTATTATCTGTAAAGGATTTGACTCTCAGGCTGTGCTGAACTTTACCCTTTGGGCCAACAGATCTATTTCCAGGTCTAGACGACGAAATCCTGTCAACCGCTACCGTGACTTGCCGAGTGTCTCATCCACCACTGCCCTTATCCTCAAAGCTGCCAGCCAAGGTCAGAACCATAAGCTGCCCGTCTAGGAGGCACATTCACCACCAAAGCGGGGTGCTTTATGCCTCCGGGAAGAAGTGAAGCTGTTGCCCTCAGTGTTAGCCTGGAACTGACTGATTGGTCAGGTCTAGGCTACGGTGTGTACACAGTAGGATGAAGTGATAGGAAACACAGACCTACTGGTCCTAATATAAAAACAACAACAACAACGACACATTATTATTAGAGAGTGAAACTGACTTCCTGCGTCGGTTGGTTTCCAGGGACAACTTGCGAGTGCGGACTCTGCATAGCTTCTGCTCTTCCACCAAAAGTTGTCGCTCATCTTCAAGGCCTCCATCAGCTCCTAACCTGGAATTTCTGAAAGTGAACTGCTAAGGAGGACTGTTATAAATAGCAGTGTATCTCTGTTACTTAAACACAACCTTCAATTTCACTGAATAAAAATGATAAAGGACTGCACTGACTTCATGAGAAATTGGCCCATTGGTCAACTTACCCTTTAAGTGATGAGAGGATTGGAAGAAAACAACCAACACCAACACTGGATTACTAAAAGGTGTATCTTCTTATGTTAGATAATGCACTTAATGCACTGTATGCTAAAGCGTTAGCGTGTGCACGGGACAGAGAAATCTACCAGAGGGATATCTACATGTCACCCCCATCGTAACCTTTAAAAGGTAAAGTTGACCAATAGACCAAAAAGTGTTGTCTTTTATATTCTCATGGATCAAACAGGCCATTCATGTGAGGGCACTTTAAGCATGGAAATGTCATCTAACTATAAACACATCATTTCAATCCGTCACTTTTATCATTATTGTGACTCAGCACATGAAGGGTTTGGCTGGAAAGAAATCTTCTCCACATTTGCTTTGAGATGTAGTCATACAACAAGCCTTTCTGCAGTAACAGTTAGCTGATAAATTACTATTTCAGACACATACACTCGCACATACATTTACCCCAATCAACCAAAACAGGATACGAATGGTAGAAGAAGTTGTCCTTCAGAACTTGCATTCTAGGAAACTGCTTACGCTTGCAGATATTGGTTCAGCTGCCAGCAATGCTGCTAGCTTAGCTCACTCGGCTAGCTGCTTGATAGCTAACGTTGCCAGTAGCCCTTGCTGTACTTACTCAAACATTTTCCAGATGCAGATATACTTGTAAAGGAGATAATCGGATCCATAATGCAATAGCTTCTTCTGTGACTCTTCGGCTTAAAAAAAAAAAGTAAGAAATAGTTTGTTGTTTGTATAAGTTGTCATTTTTTTTCTAGCTAGCTCACCTCTCTCACTCTGTGTACAGTCACGCCATCATGGCAACCGAGGACGCGCTTCCTTGACAACAGGGGCGGTCGGTGGTGAGCCGTGTGCGGCCTTCACGTGCGCTTCGTAATCTCCAATGTTATTAATTAATTCATTTATTGAAATAACTAATTTGTAGCATGAACAACATGACGCTACATCAAAACAGCAGCCAGATTGGTTACAATAAGACAGCATGGAAGAAAAAAACATCATGAATGAAACAAAATAATAGGAAAAAAGTATACTAGTATTAAAAAAATACTAGTATTAGTTTTTGAGTTTTTGAGTTTACAGCTCCTTAGTGAGCTAGTATAAGCTTCAAAGTCAATAAATGAAAAATGGGCTTTTGTTGTCAAATTTTGCTTTGTGAATAAACTAGTTACCCAACTGGCCCACCTGCAAAAGTAGGCGTTAACCGTTACTGTGCTCGCCTCAGAAGATGTCTGCAACAGAAGACCATATTTTTGTAATTAATCCCAATACATTGAGAGCAGGCTTTGGTCAGTAATTGTTGTCCTACCACACTTGGCGATGACGTTTGTAGTACCTGGCAATAGGGGTCTGAGTGAAAACTCTCTGCTTCTTCCTCCTCACAGCTCCAACATCTGAGTTCAGAAGATGTAAATATAACTTTTCGCGCATTTAAGTGCTTTTGGTTGGAAATAATAATAAAACGGATCCTGTAACAAAGTTAGAAACAAACTGTTTTGGTGGCTGTTGCTTAACTTAAGAAATGAAGCACAACTACTGTGTGCTGCAGTGGCAGAATGAACAGGAGAAAATGTTTTCCAAGCATGTAATTGATGTTTAAATGAATTTATTAGCCAGGAGTTGTTGTACACAAACTTGTTATAATAAAAAAATCATTAAATTTATCATCAATTGTTGCTTCCATGCTCTCTGCCATTTACCCCAAAATAATTGTAAAAAGACATGTTGGCAATTCTAATACCACTCGTAATTACGGTACTTCCGACGGCACTCGAGGGCAGCAAGATGATACAGTGTGTTGTCAAACTATACAATAATGCATTTCCAACATATTCATAATTGCTTTGCATAATTGCTCAGTAACCATGGCTGTTAAAAATATGCTTGAATCTAATGAAAGTGTGTTGGTAGCTACCTGTCTGGTTTGAGTTAAGAGGATTCAGGAAAATCTCCTTTTTCATGATTGTTCCATGCCTTCATAGACATTAGCCACTGCATCATGCAATCTATTTTAAGACAAGCTTTCATCCGGAAAAACACAATATATTATATATATATATATTATATAGAAAATTGTCATAAATGGCAATAATCCCACGCCTGAACAACTCTTTGGTACACCTTGAGAAAGGAGCCTAACGTACAGTCTTCATTTTAATGGCATTTGGAGGAGACAGAGGCGTGCACAGGCAAAAATGTCTAAAAGGGAAACTTCCAGACTGTGCTGGTGGCTCAGCTGTCCAAGACACATTCAATACTAATGCAACATCTTGGGTTCATATCCAGCCACCATTTTCTCCCAATGCCATCGTTTCTGTCTCGTTTCACTATGAACTGTCTACTGAAGCAGATATTCCATCAAATCATCTTTAAAAAGGCATTTCCTCAGAAATGCTAGGGGGGTCCAGGGGCATGATGCTCCCAGGGAAAACATTTTTGAAAAGCTGCTTTTAAAAAGTAATTTCTATTTTGGACAGTGTCATGTACATAGAAAACACAATATACTTACATTTCCAGCCTCTCACCAAGATTAATATGTAATCCAATCTAACCATTACAGGTATAAAATTATATGCAATATGAAACTAAACTACTTTGAAATGTCAAATCAGACCCTACCAAAGTAGTTACTTTGGTTAGGAAGATAGTTAGTTTCTATTTTGTTTTCCAGCAACTGGAAATCAGTATTAATATTTCTGGATTATGTTACCTGGTTCATACAAAATCTCTAGTGTTGGTATTGAAATGTTCACTTTCATCCACAAGTTGCAGTGTTCTATCAATAAAACTCAATAGACAACTGCCTTTTTCCTCAAGAATTGCAGGTGAAATTGCATTAGGCTGCTGAAAGTGACAATTTTCCAGATCACTTTATTGATAGTTTAAAAATATGGTCGATATTATGACTAGTCAGAATGCCAAATGAACCATTTGGACTAGTCAAAGTTACATGTTGACTAATGGTAATTGATTTATTGATCTGTGTAAGTCAGCAATACATAACTGCAGTCCCTTTGCCACCAGTGGACATAAAAACGCACATCTCAATTACTTTCAGTTGATGAAAAAAATTTGAGACGTGTCAGAATGTAGTAGTCAAAGTATCAGTGTCAGACATCTGCAGCTTCTGAAGACTCAAAAAGGTATTTCATGAATGTTCAACAAACGTAGGGAAACACCCCCACCACCGCCCCCAAATCATTGTGTTTTCACTGTAACGTTCACTACCGCTCAGTATGCAGACGCACCACCGTCACCATCAACTCAGAAGGTGGGACGTTGGGTGTGCATCAGGCTGACAAGTAGTGAGGGGAGTTTCAGTGTCACCCATCGGGTCGGCTTACACGTTTAATTAATATAGAATGCAATCTTCAGCGGGTCGTTTTTAGGTCATTTTTTCGCAGTAGGTCATGTTTTGGACGTACTTTCGGTCTCAATTTACTAACTGAAGGTCCGGGGAAGACAGACTAGTGCGCACCAATCTTCTCTGAGGTGAGTGGGCTGCCCTGTTGGGTTTTCTAACATTGCTGTAAAAAAAGAAGGTCATTATTGTAGCATCCTCCGCAAATTAAAACATTCCTATACCTGTGATTTTGAGAAATGCCAAAGTTTGGGCGAATGCTGTCTCTTCTTCCCTAACGAAGACTCACTGCGATATTTCTATATGGACTTAAATACTATTAGTAGTGAGTTTGAAGTGACCTTATCGTACTACTTGATGGTATTTCTTATCTTCTATCTCTATAATATTCCTATGATAAAATATAGTTTTGCGATATTGTGATATTTCTATAGTATCCCTCTAAAAATGATTGTAGAATTACTTCAGTTCTTTTTGGATAAAGGGATAATAAAAATGGACCCTTGGCCAAAGTGCGCGGCGAGATTTAGCCATCATAAATTGACTCAATGTCATAATTAGCCTTTCACAACAAAATAAACGGCATTAGGGAGAGCAATTGCATTTGGTGATAGGCCAAATTCTTGCTTTTCTGTAAGCCGCAGAAAGTATTTATGCTTTATCAAAAGAATATTTTATTTGTATTATTTATGTTAGTTATGTTGTTACTGATGTGTTCTCTACCTACAATTCATGGTGAAGGAATGAAAGAAAAGTGTAGAGATATGGATGTGATGAAAAGCTGTTTACACAGATTTCTACAAAGATGAATGCCAATGCACCACATGTGGTAGCCCACATGATGACAATAATCAAATCCAGCAGAATGTTATCTTGCTTACAATGACTTACAAATGCAGCACAGCAGTGTTGCCAGTGGCATAACAATTTTTTTTCTACAGTCCTCCCAGGTCGCTGCTCCACCATCAGTCTTTGTGTCAGATCCAAGGTCTCCTGTCATTATGAAGAGGAGCAGTGACACAACAAAAACACCGAGGTATTCTCACAAAACCAGACAGGTAACACCTAACGTTACATATATAATTTAAAGAAAAAACTACAACAAGTAATAATTAATGTACATACATTTATATACTTGCATTGTACTTGGGGTTTTCTCATCTTGTTTGGCTGAGCAGCATGTCACTATTTTAATTTGATCTAATCTCCAGTAAATTCAGATGTTAAAGGTAAATGTTTTGGCAGTCCACATCATACAAAACATTCTTTATGTATTCTTCTATGTATCCTTTAACATTCTTTATGTATTCTTCTATATATTCTTTAACATTCTTTATGTATTCTTCTATGTATCCTTTAACATTCTTTATGTATTCTTCTATATATTCTTTAACATTCTTTATGTATTCCTTATCCCATAAGTTTGTTGCTCATTGATGTAAAATCTTGTTAACACAAATTATGATTGAATGAAATGACCGTCATCTGTCATCGTCCATCATCGTCCATGAAGGAGTAATAGTATTACCTCTTAACGAGCTCCTGAGATAATGTAATTACTGTACAGGAAGTACAGTTCCTAGTTTGACATTAACACATAATATGATTAGGTAGAAAAGTAGTCATATTGTCCAGTGAATAGGGTTAACATATTAGTTAAGTTAGTGTTACAAGTTAGTTTACCACTAACTGCCTAATATTAACTGAACATTGTTTTCTATAACTCCAGATGGCATTATTTTTGATAACTCCAGAAAAGCAAACCCTTCTGCCAACTATCAGGCAGAGGCTGAAAGACAAGAAGAATGGATGGACAGTGCCAAGCCATGATATGAGGGGGAGCAGATGATGAGTCTGTGGGTGGTGTCACACATGTAGTGCGAGTTATAATTTTGCTCAGACCAGCTGTCCATTCCACAATGACGGCATAGGTCATATATATATATATATAATTATATCATCTCCCTGGTCATATTTTGAAATATAGATAAACATTTCTTTGATCTAAACCAGCAAGAGGTGATATACTGCATTGTAAAGAAATAATAAGAAATTGATAGCGTATCTCCCTTATCCTGAAATGTGTTTGCTTTGGAGTTGAGGGTGAATGTTTTCATATATTAACATTGACCGATGCACAAACAATTGCTAAATTTGCAATAGTATGACGGTCACATTCTCTTAACTAGAAAATGTTTACTTGTGTTTAGATGGAGCAGTGAAGACAGAGACGCGATGCTTCGGCAGACCATGGCAAAACACCGGAGACAGGCTTTACGTGGACCTGGTTACATGTTTTGTGCACGCTCCTCCGGCCTTTCCATGACGGAAGAACTTTTCTTGGAAGCTGCAGAATACGGGAACATTCCTCAAGTGAGGAGGATGCTGGAGGAGCTGCCAGACCTCAACGTCAACTGTGTTAACTACATGGGCCAGAATGCATTGCAACTGGCTGTTGCCAATGAGCATCTGGAGGTGACTAAGCTCCTACTGAGGAAAAAAAGACTCGCTAGGATAGGAGATGCTTTGCTGTTAGCCATCAGCAAAGGCTACATCCGTATAGTGGAGGCGATACTGTGCCACCAGGCCTTCGCAGACGGTCAAAGGCTGACCGACAGCCCCGGCCAGGCTGAGACACACGATGACTTCTTTGCCTATGACGAGGATGGCACACGTTTCTCTCATGACATCACTCCCATCATTCTGGCCTCTTATTGCCATGAGTATGAGATAGTGCATATACTCCTGATGAGGGGGGCGCGTATTGAACGACCCCATGACTACTTCTGCCAGTGCACCACCTGCAGCGACCACAAGAGGCATGACTCTTTTAGCCATTCGCAATCCCGCATAAACGCATATAAAGGTCTGGCCAGTCCAGCCTATCTCTCCCTCTCCAACGAGGACCCTGTGATGGCAGCTCTGGAGCTTAGCAACGAGCTTGCAGTTCTGGCCAACATTGAGAAGGAGTTCAAGGTACAGTATCTAAGTGAAATGCACCCTTTGTCAACATGGATATGTGACAGTGTTCATTCTTTAACTAGGAAGGACACTGGAGAGAGTACTTGGGAGCAAATAATTCAAACAGTTTATAAAAGAACAAACCTTTTTAGACCTCAGGAAACTGTGGCTGTGAATCCATGTGCTTCATTTCTAGCCTCTTCTGCCAGCATCTCCTGATACACAGATATAAAAGGGAGAGGTTAATCAGAAGTATACGCACCTCTGAAGAACAGCTCTCACTGACCAAATATCCTAGAGATCCAGTACCTTCAACGCCTACCTAGTGTCAGACCAAGGCCTGTAACGTCTGACCAAACCTCTAACTCCGCATTCACACTGCAAACAACTCTTCTGACTGGTTGTGGGCAGATTGTGTGGGTACACATCGGTAGGGAAACATGGAAGCGTGGAAATCTGATTGGCTGTTGACAGCCGTTGACCTTGTTGATTGTCCACATATTGGTCGGGTTTCCCTGGTCACTGAGCTCTATAGGAGATTAATGGACTTGTTGATCGTGATCAGTGTGAGGGAGGGGTGAGATTACGACAATAATTTCCGTAGACTTGTAGCACAGGTGAGATGTTGCCGTAATGTTTTTAATTTTGGTGTACATGTAGCATTCATATAGTATTTGCTGAGACTGTAAATGATGCGTACACCACACCTATGCCACGCTACATTTATCTTGTACACGTTCATGCATTTATGTGTAAAGGGATATTGCTACTTTGATAATTAACACTTAGTTAAAAGTGTTAGTTAGGTGATAGTTTTAGTTCACTGTAGGGCGTCATCCAGGCATAATAATGTTCTGAGCTGATGCAACATGCAGACTGGGGCAGTGGGCCCAATCAATTACCTGACGCCAAATACAAACTATATAATTTCCAAAATGCTTTGTTTGCTCAAAAAATGAAGCTCTAAATGCCAGGAACAGGCCTACGTTTTAAAAGCCCTTGACCACTTTTGTAATTGAATGTGTGTGTCCAAAAAGAGCCGACAAGATTCAGCTCCATGGAAAACACTTTCTGTTGGAGAACCTTGGCCTCTCAAACCTCACTGGATGATGATATATGAGCTTGGCGTCGTTGAACTTGTGTGCTCGATGCTTCTTTGTCCACTGTTTATTTTCCCTCAACAATCTTTAGAATTATACCAAGCTGTGCGTAAATCTTTGAAACACAAAACGACTGCATTGGTTTATTGAAGAATACCGCAGCCGCCAAGGCCTAGAAAATGAAAATAGGCTAAACCGCTGACTTGAAATCTCCAATAATACAGCCTATTTAATCAAACAAAACAAAAACGCTTTTATATTGTGATCATATTAGGAGAAATCATCAGAACCTTTCCTTCGGGTCTTAGCAAGCGCAGTGAACCCTTCTTATGACAATTCTGTTATTGAGCTGGGGTTAGGCTATTTTCCAAGGCAGGCATTTACACATGCAGCATTGAGACATTTCTAAGGAGATAACTATCAATGTAGCAACATCCTCACATCCTCATATAACATGTAAATGCGTGAATGTATGTCAAGTGCAGTGCAGATGCTCCAGGAAGGCGTTGCTAGTACTAGATCGAGGATATTGAGGATAATGACAGAAATCCAACTCACTAGAGCTGCTCCTGCCTCTCTCTGCCGCCTGATCAATGCTCAATTACCACCCTGCCACACTCCCAGAGCTTGCAACAAGATTTATGTTTTATTAGCCTAAATCACAAAGGTGGGTTGTAACAGAGAAGAGTATTCCATCCTCACTAATTGAAATGCCATAGATTCGCTCGTTTTACCCATATTCAATTGTAGTGTTTGGTGTATAGTCACTGGCAGGAAATCTTCTCCTTGCAAAGAAAGCAACAAGTCGAAACTTAACAGTGAAATACAAAATGCTGGGCTCACCAACATTATATCCTTTGCCTCTCTCATCCCTTTGGTACCTTTATTGTAAAGCAACCACAGACTGGTCAGGTTGTCTTTTTTTTACATTACAGAATGATTACAAGAAACTGTCCATGCAGTGTAAAGACTTTGTGGTGGGACTCCTGGACTTGTGTCGAAACACAGAGGAGGTGGAGGCCATCTTGAACGGGGACACTGAATCGCATATAAACTCCGAAACCTTCAGCAGACGAAGCCTTATTAGGTTAAAACTTGTAATAAAATATGAAGTTAAAAAGGTAAGATTGTGAGCAAAACAATTTCATTTTTAGGATGAGAGTTGATGTCTTTGCTTTCATACTCAACCTCATGTTTGTATTCCACCCTTGTCTCCACAAACAATCTCTCAAACATGCACCCCCACCTCCCACCCCAACAAACACACACACACACAATACCTCCAATGGATCAGTTTGTGGCGCATCCGAACTGCCAACAGCAGCTCCTCTCCATCTGGTATGAGAACTTGTCTGGACTACGGCAGCAAACCACAGCAGTGAAGCTCCTGCTCGTCCTTGGCGTGGCCACTGGGTTGCCTATTCTGTCCTTCATGTACTGGATAGCACCTGCGAGTAAGGTGAGTTACAGAAGTGTCATGCATTGTTTTATCTTGAAAGTTAGTTTCAGCAATGTGTTGCTCTTTCTGTAAGGGCAACATTTTCAGGCAATGTAGATGAGTAAATTCACAGCAGTTATAACATGATTTTTTCCCATTTTAAACCCCAGTCCACCACTGAAGATGACTATGACCATTATTATTGCAGATAATAGATAATAATACAAAAAATCTTTAAGGTTTAGTTAGTTAAGTTTGTTTAGTTCAGTTAAAATAGTGTCACACTCTTTCGCCATTCTCTTCCTTCTCTCAGTTAGGGCAACTCATGCGTGGACCTTTCCTGAAGTTTGTGGCCCATGCAGCTTCCTTCATGATATTTCTCGGCCTACTCGTCATGAATGCAGCAGACCGGTTTGAGGGAACAACACTGCTGTCTAACATGACTACCCACGATCACCCCTCACAGCTGTTTCGTATGAAGACCACCCCTTTCACCTGGACGGAGTTTCTCATCATATCCTGGGTCATAGGTGGAAACATCCAGCATGCCCCCCAACCCCCATTTCTATCTCTACCACTTATGGTCACACTTATGTTAGTGAGCAGACATATCTTGATGCTTCCCCTGATGTAAGTGAGGTTCTCAAACTATTGCACTCAAATAACTCTTATGAGCATCCGTGGTCAAGGACGCTGCAAGGCATTGAAGAGTTACAATTCCGCAACTCCCAAAGCATCTGTCATACCAGGGAATTGCCCACATAGACAATTATGTATTCTTGCTACGTGTACCATAATAAATCAGACTGGCGTTCACTTTCCTAAAGGGAAGGTGACACTTTATTCTAAGGTCAAGAATCTGTAGTCGCATCACACACGCTTTGCCAGCCTACAAAGTCACTAAATCAGTCAGGCGGCTGGATTCTAATCACATTTTGCTATGATGAAATGAATCTCATCCTGATATGTGAATCTTGCATTTCTTGTAGGGAAGATCTGGGCTGCATGTAAAGACATCTGGTCGCAGGATATACGGGAGTACATCTCCGAGCCGTGGAACCTTCTTGACTTTGGAATTCTGGCCATTTTCGTGACCTCTTTCATCGCCAGGCTAATGGCTTTCTGGCATGCATATTCTGCCCAGTGTTATGTTGACCTGCGCTATACCGACCTCTCCAACATAACCTTGCCTTTTGAGATACAGTACTTCCAGCTGGGTGAGTTAAGAATTCAACTTTTAGTCAAGTCATGTTTTTCTTCATTATATTGTGGCAAGGTTCTCGAAAGTCTTAACTGAAGCTTTTTTAACAAGAAAGCTGCAAATGTGACTGAAAAATGATCAATGAAACTAATCAATGATCAATTCTGTGTGTGTGAACAAACTAAACGTGAGAAATGAAGCGAGAGAAATGATGCACTACCTTTCTTCACTTTGCTCTGGCGAACCTCATCTTGACCTTTTATAGGTCCTCTATGCTCTAAATAGCACCCAAAGAATTTACTGATTCAGACTTCAATCATAGGATGCCCCAAGGTTACATGGGATATCGACGGAAGGAGCAGCAATCTGAATGAAAGCGGTTTGAGCATTATGGCATGGTTCCCAGATCTATAACAGAGAATAGATAAGAAATGAATAAATCACTTACAGCATACTCTCTCTCTCTCCTGGATCTGCTGAAGTTTTTCAAAACATGCCTAGGCTAGATTTCAAATTGTAATGAAAAAGATAGTAGTCTCTTATTTCTTTGAGATGACCTTAAAGCATCTGACAAGACAGAGGCAGCAGTCTGAATGGGAGATAATGTTTACTGTGTGACAGATATCGCCCACATTCAATGGCTGTTCATTTCCAGCTCGAATCAACTGGATGCCCTCAGACCCGCAGCTTATATCGGAAGGCCTCTACGCCATTGCAGTTGTGCTGAGTTTCTCTCGCATTGCGTACATCCTGCCCGCCAATGAGAGCTTCGGGCCACTGCAGATCTCCCTGGGAAGGACGGTGAAAGATATCTTTAAGTTCATGGTGATTTTCATTACGGTTTTTGTGGCCTTCATGATTGGAATGTTCATTCTCTACTCATACTACCTCGGGGCCAAGTACAACGACGCCTTTACCACGTGAGTATTATAGAGTACTGTAATGATTGCCTAAAAATGCTCTGACAAATTGCTTTCCAATAATGCCTTTTGGCTATAATCAATATGCTGTAAGCAAATGGATTTCACCAACTTGATTTCATTTCCATTTCTCCCTTCCCCCAGGGTGGAAGAGAGTTTTAAAACATTATTTTGGGCCATCTTTGGCTTGTCTGAAGTGAAGTCAGTCGTCATTAACACTGACCATAAGTTCATCGAGAATATCGGCTATGTTCTGTACGGGGTGTACAACATCATCATGGTGATTGTCTTACTGAACATGCTTATCGCCATGTTCAACAGCTCCTTCCAAGAAATTGAGGTACCTCTCTCTTTAAATAACTACTGTCATTGTATCAACCTGTATATTACAATACATATCGGCAGCCTGGATGAGGTTTATTAGATGATATGATCTGTTTTAGGCCTGCAGCAGCTGTATATTTTTTTTCCAAAACATCGATCAGACATGATGAGGAAAAGGGCATAATACAAATTTAAAAAGATGGGTTAGCACTTTGCATTCGATCTATTGGTGTATTTTGTGTTGCTGTATTAATGTACATATTTCAGAGGTGTTATCTCAATGTTTCCTGTTAGGGATACATCAAGGTGCACTGCTTAGTAGATGTTTTTCTCTTGCGCTTACTGCTCTTATGCCTCTTCTACTATTGGCACAGGATGACGCTGATGTGGAGTGGAAGTTTGCTAGAGCTAAACTCTGGTTCTCTTATTTTGAGCATGGTGGCACATTGCCCGTGCCCTTCAACCTCATACCCACCCCGAAGTCCGTCATAACCCTACTGCTGGGAATAAGGGAATATCTCTGCAAGCTGCCTCGAAGCAGACGCGGAGACAATCCAAGCGATGACACGGAGCTTAATAAGGTGAGATGTAAGCTGTAAAACATGATTTACCTCCTTCATTTTGCTGATTATAAAATATAGTCCATAAATGCAACCTTGTATGTTATTTAGTATAGGTTTACAGGGCCCTCTTGTGCCGTATTTAAAAGTTGCAGTTGTATTTTTTGCAGCAAACTACTTGTTTCTTTTTTGTTCCTAATCATAGTTGAGGCAACAGGAAGACGCTGGAGGTGTTGGAGCGTTGTCTTGTCCAACCCGACACCAAGTAAATGCAATTTTCAGATACTGATGAAGATTTATTGCTGAGATTCATCGACTTAAAGCAAAACCCATTACCATTCATTTTACATTTTACATTAACCAAGCTAATGTAGGTTGACAGTGACTCCCCTTTTTTTGCTGGGGGAAGTTGTGAGGGGTTACACACATAAATTGATTGATTTTTCATTACACAGAAGATAATGAATCGCCTCATCAAAAGATACATCTTAAAAGCACAGGTTGATAAAGACAATGATGAGGTGAATGAAGGTAGGTTGAGACACGTTTTTCCTATTATATTGTTTTGGGATACATGGATGGATCCTTTTTTTTGCGTGGACACGTTATGAAACATTATCTAACGCCATTTTCACTTACTGTTCCACAGGTGAATTGAAAGAGATGAAGCAGGATATCTCCAGTTTACGCTATGAGCTCCTGGAAAGCAAAAGCCACAACATGGAAACCTTGGCGGAGCTCATCGGGCAACTTAGAGAAGTCACGCACATTCAGCAGAAACTGAACAGTGAAGAGCATCAGAACGGGGTTTGGCCCAAATGACCCTTGGTGAACGTTCAGCAACACAAACAAAAAATGGTTATCCTTCATCAAAATATGTAGAGATGCAAGTGCACACATCACTGGATTTCTCTTCTTCATTCAGGGACCATTCAGTCAGAGTGAAAGAGCCCGTGTTAGGGCACAGGCTTAACCTTGACACCAAAAAGAAATGAAAACAACACTTCCAACATGAAATATCCACCATTTGGAAAATAAGGTGATGCCTACACTGATCAAAATAAATTCTAGCACTACGACTAATGATGAAAAACAGTGATTTTTTTCCCCCCAATGTGAATGTATCACATTTTGGATCCTGTTTGTGTACACTTTATTGACCACACGGTGGCACTAGTGGGACTTTTTTGTTGCAGAGGTTCTTCTACTGAAATATTGTTTACTTAAAGTCAGCAGTGCTGTCAACTGATTTATATGCTTGGATTTCGACTAGAGTTTTTTTGCACATGGACTAGAAAAACAGTGCAAAAGGAAAAGTAAGTATATATTGGATGTGTCAGATCAAGCTTATGTGTCAGACGTCACAACCAAAACAAAACAAAATGTGTTTGTAATAACTTCCCAGAGAGATTTCTATAATTAAAATGTTATGAGATATCAATTTCCTCTAATATGCCCTTAAAATCACTCAACAATACAGTTCAAATTTTCTTACAAGACATAAACTTTTGCTGTATATTTGTTATGTCGTGTTTTATTAAACTGATGCTTACTTAAGCATAATGCCTAATGGCTGTAATTAATGTGTGGTTGTTAATTATTTTCACCTCATCGGAGGCAGAGGGGTTCATGGGTTTTTAACGTCATGACATTATCGCAGCAGAAGCTGTCATTTTGTCACACTCGCTGTGAAGCAACACAAATGTCTGAGAACAACCTGACCTGCCAGGCAGATAAACAGCTCACCATCCGTCAGGCCGTGAGAGTAAAAGCTACCAAGATGTTTACTTTTCAAAGCCCAACTGGCCCTGAACAGCGTCAGCCGGTGTGTTACTGTTACACATACAAGGCACACATGATAGTTATTAAAACGGCTACACTGATGAAACTATCAGAAAATACTGTATCATCCCTTTTTTCATAACTATTGATAATCTGTGCTCGTTTAAAGAAGTTCTGGAAATGGTCAGTCTAAATAGAAAAGGAAGAAACATGTACAATGTGTGTTATGTTACAAAACCACAAAACATGATGAGGCCTAATACATTATATTTGGTGAACATAAGACTGAATGGGGAGGGGGTTGAAAGATCCCTTGAAATTTGATTGGTCACAACGTCATCAATCAATCAGTGCACAGCATAACGCGATTGGTTGGTTTTAGCCTGCTACTGAAAGTGTTGCTGAAGTGTGAATGCAACAAGTGACACTGTGACACTGTCAAAATGAGATGTCAGAAGAAAGGAAAAGGTGGAGTGGAGCGAGAACAGGAAAGAAAAGAAAAGAAAAGAAAAAAGGCCCCGTGAGGAGGAGGTGTATGAATGTTTAAAACCACTAGCACCTCCGTTTCCAGCATGGGTCAGTCAAAACATGATGATGCTGCCACAGGGGAAGCTAGTCCCCAGCAGCCTTCGAGCCACAGTCTCACAGACAAACAGGGCTATACCCGCTTCTTCAAGTGAAACAACTTCATGCAACTCAAATTTCATCTGGTTCTTTTTATGTTCACAGTGGGGACTTCCTAGCTCAGCTGTGATGTGATACCAGGCTACTAACGGGTAGCCTAAGCCCCTCACAGCCTCATCATGATTAACTGGTGAGATTGTTTGGTTAATTGTGCAACACGGGGGCAGTTATAGGTCTCATTTGACTGACTGAGTCTACCTAGTCTCACTGAATTATGGTCATAAGATCCCACAACTTCAAGTTGCTTCTGACTTTAAGTGATTGCATGTA
This sequence comes from Hoplostethus atlanticus, assembly GCA_034670405.1. Lineage (NCBI taxonomy): Eukaryota > Metazoa > Chordata > Actinopteri > Trachichthyiformes > Trachichthyidae > Hoplostethus > Hoplostethus atlanticus. The sequence goes on along the minus strand of JAXDDX010000003.1, from coordinate 5,304,992 downwards.
TTTCACTGCATTGATTGTAGTCCTCCACATGCACCACATACAGTGCCATAGCCTTATCAGTGCTGATGTGACTACTGCAGTATATGGGCTGAAGTGATGTTACTACCATTATATTGAATAAAGTGGCATTATGACTTTTAGCCTATATGGAATAAAGTGTTGCAGTGACTGTGCCTACTAATAGTCCTATATGGAATACTATTTTTGCAGAAAGTTAAGCAACTTCTCAACCAGGGTTGAATATAGTTATGGTTTGCTACACTGTGCGACAAATAGGCAAATATAAGGCAAAATTTGTTTCTAGACTAGAAATGAATAGTACACTATTTACAGGTATGTGACTTGATAAAGATAAATATAACCTAAATATAATGTAATGTATTTGGTGAACATGCCCAAAGTCTCCGTTGCTGGTGTGCAGTCAAGGTTGCGTGGATGGGTGTGTGACTCCCAGCCTGAATTATTGTCCCAGTCAGTGGTTGTCAAACAGACAACGAAAATAGTACCAAAAGACAGTACTACAGAAGAAATGGAGGCTATCTGTGGTCACCTTGACCCTTTAAGCTTTACATGTAGCGATTAGAGGCATGTCTGAAAACTAGGCCATTACAGCATTTACAGAACACATTACGTAGATATGAAGTTTAAACTGTTATCCAAGAATATGTAGGCTAACAAATGACTGTGGGAATCTCCTCTGATAATGTTAGACTAATGACGCGCTACTTCTAGAGATAGGTTCAAGGCCTGTGTGTGCATCATAACTACATGCCTACACACTGATTAGCTCTACCAACTCTCCTGAATAGTAACAAAACCCTAATGCACTAGGATAACAGAAATTTACTGTACTCTAATCTACTCTGTACTCTAATCTTAGTAGATTAGGGTTAGAGCACTGTCTTGACATAATGGTTGTTTGTTTACATAAAAAAAATAAGGTTATTGCACTTTTACATTAGCACTGGTTCTGCTCTTAGATGCTTGTTTGGGGAGGAGATGCACTTACAATTTTTGGTGACTAGTAGTTCTCTTGCCTACCTATGTTGAATGCATTTATTGTAAGTCCCTTTGGATAAAAGTGTCTGCTAAATGACAGTATTGTAATGTAAATAATTGCCTAAATAATGAAAAGGACGAAGATACAGTGATCACATGGGCTGATGCTGTCGGCTGTTCCTGTATTAATATACAAAAAAATCAGAAAGTTATATATATTATTTATATAAGTTATATAATTATATGTGTTTATAATTATTGAAAACTATTGAAAATAATCTAAAAAAGACACTGAATGAAAATATGAGGAATCCTGGTTACTGACCAACACCATGCAGCCCTAGATTGTCAATGGCCAAAGACACATGGGTGCAGGAGTTTACACCCCATTATAAAACACTATATTTTGACAGAATAATGACATGCTTTACCTTAAGCAGAAACAGGTAGGCCTAATAATAACCATTGTGATTGTGTTTCATAATAATTAAATAACATACTAACAATAATGATAATAACATATTACTACTACATGTAATAATAATAATAATAATAATAATAATAATGTAATGTGTTATTGAAAGCACTGTAGTAGTATTGAAGTTACTGAAGTCATCCTCCACATTAAAATGTAGTAATTTCATACCTCATTCGTGGGGGAAAAATGTCTGGTTTTCTAAGGACAAAGGGAAAAAGAAGATGAACGTCATTATTACCGGAACTCCAGTCAGCCAGCAGGGTGGAGACTGCATGTGGTTATAGCCCTTGACAGATAAACTTAGGAGTGATGCATTGTAGAGTCTCCTCAGTGGCTACTGTAGGTCTCCTGTAAGTGGACTTCAACGAAGACAGGACTCTTCATCAGGCTGATTCTTCCCCGGACAGCACAAAACTGAGAAGGAGAGCAAAGCTGCAGGAGGATCACATCAACTGGCTAGACATTTACCAATGTGAGAAAAGGAAACATTCAACTTTGCAACATTACATTCATGGAAACACGCGTGTCAGTTTTTAAGTTTTGCGCGTTTGCTTTCTTAAAGAGCTCATCTCTGCGCACCTTGAACCTCTCATCATCATCATCATCATCATCATCATCATCACAAAAGTAGTTTTTCAGTTCCAGCATCTGCTAACTTGTGGTGGAACAGACTCACCGTGAAAGACAAGACCAAGTCACAGCCACCAGACATCACACACCGCCGCGTCTCCAGGCCGCGCTTGTCTCTCCCGCGCGCTCCACGGATGATAAAATGGAAAATAAAATAAATGTTAGAATGGACACTTCGATCGCAGATTCCACCGATACAAGTAAAAGAGTAAGTGACTTGTTGGAAGCTGGGTTTACTGGTGCGAAACTATCAACCGAACCGCAGTCTCTATCTTGTATGTCCTCGGCCGTGCGTAATTTTGGAAACGTTATTGGCACGTTGTGTCACGGTCCCGGTCCAAGCAGCGACGGCGCAGTTTACAAAGACTGTAACGTGGTCGATAGCGCGCTTGCTGCCAAACATTATTATGACCATGCAGCCGACGAGTACCTGAAGTCTGACAGTGTGCCGTGGGGAGATTATGGAAAAGTCCCCAAGGGGAAGGAGGCCACGTCAGAAAGTTTAAGACTCTCCTCGACGGCCGGAGCCTGTAAGTTCATAAAGGATGAAAAGGAGCCCTCTGCGATTATGGACACCCCATGTCCCAACTTCGATCTACCGTCAGAGATACCCGCTCTTGGCGCTACTTTTGACCCTCAGGGGAAACAGCAGTTGGGGTTTGGGGATGGAGAGTCGAGCTTTACGCAGACCGCAATGGGCGCTCAAGGGCTGGAAAGTTCTCCAAACTTCCTGATGGACCTGAATCAGCCGCAGCAGCTGGCCACGGTTCCCCAGGCGAGGAGCGACTCCAGATGCGGTTTATCCAGCAAGGCTATGGTCAATTTTGATGCCGTGACCAACAACACACACTCATCCCAGCAACTGATGGTGTACAAGACTGAGGTTCCCCGGTGGTCAATGCAGACTTGTCCAGCAGAGCCTCCGTTCTGGGGCCGGTCTACAGGGGAGGACCAGTACCACCATAGTGCCTATGATGGGATCCAAAACTCAGCTCTGCAACAGAGGAGCCCCACAACCTACACCGTGTTCCCCGGGTAAATTACTCCTTAAGAAATGACCATGAATTTACTGATGAGATGACACCTGTGGCATCCATATACCTTTTACAAGTCATGTAGTCCAGCATTGAGTCTTTTCTTTTCCTTAAAACAAGTGGGGGAAATACTGCCAGTGGGTGAGTGAGATTGTTTGGAGAACTGCCACTCACTTCACTATCAAAATATTGTCTCATGTTTCTGGAAAATCCTTGAAACAAGTTCATTTGTCTTGGGAGCAAATTAAATGATCTCATCCCGTTGCCAGATTTTTTTCACCCAATAGTTAAATGACATGTGAAGATGGATTTCTTTCTTTGCAATTCACAAGTGTTGTTTCGTAGATGATTGTTCTCATGTGTGTGTGTGTGTTTTCCCTGTTTTTCTTTTCAGTATGCCGCCTCAGAGACTGTGCATGATCTGTGGAGATGAAGCATCTGGCTGCCACTATGGGGTCTTAACCTGTGGTAGCTGTAAAGTCTTTTTTAAAAGAGCAGTTGAAGGTGAGCAAAGACAACAACGGATAAACTAATGCAACATGGAAAGGGCAACGCTAGTCTGCTCTGCCCTACATTGAAGATGTGTTTTATACTGAGTGACATCAGTATATGTCCTATGGTGTATAGGCCATAGGTCTACATTTTCTAAAGATGATTGATTCAATTACCAATGCATTTCAGGAATTTCAAGTGTAGGTTGCAATTCAGGATATTCGAAAAGTTGTCAGTCATGATACCTTTTCTATAGCCTCTTTCACACATGCAGTGAACTTATCTAGACATTACTTGGAGGAGTTGTATGTGTCAATGTCCGAATCAGTTGGTCTGGAAGTTAAACAGACTTTACCCACCCAGCACCCTAGTTTAAAAGCCGTTTTATCGCCAAGTGAGCCCAACAACACAAGGGTGAGGAAGAAGGCAACTGCTTCGTACTCTTTTCTGCTTGCCTGTATATCGCTTTCCACTGCGGATACGTCTAACTACATTCAGTATTGACATCAACGCAAAAATGGCCACTGAGAGTGAGTCGGTCACTTCGTCCGATATCTTCGTGCCGTAAACAAAACACTGCGATTTCCGCAGCGTACTTTTTGCGTCATGTCCTGTCTCCCGCACGCTCTACCCAGGCCACGCCCCTTGACTGAACTAACCAGAGTATTTTCTATCGTTGTGAACGCATCCGAAATGGACATTCTCGGTGGTGTGCTGTTTGTGTGGAAGGGCAACTCCGGTAAAAGTGCAGGACCTCATTCTCTGGAGAATATCCGAGGTGTGTGTCTGAAAGAGGCTTATGACACAGGAAACAGGAAAAAAATCTCATCAGCTATAGAGGTTAACCGGGACAATTTCACTGTCCCATTCTGAAAAGCACTAAACAAGGGTTTACACACTAGCCTACATTTTAATCTCTCACAACACAGTTACTACCGGTCTGTGATGGTTTGGTCCACCCATGGACAGGGAATTACCACTTTATTTTTGATTGACCTTCCATGGTGGTTATTAGAGGTCATTAGCAACAGTATCACACTGACCAGTGTTCACTGTGTTCTTAGTTTCTGACTTGTTTTTCTTGTTATCTTGCAATGGGAGATATATAAAAGCCACTATGTCTCACCGTGGCCGTGTCACTCTGTCCTCACAGCCTTGCCTCTATCTAATTTTCTTCTTTAGATCTCTCCTCAAAACTCCTGCCTGACTCTAGAGTGGAGTTGCTATGTTTAATATTTGAGACCCCGATGACATGTTTTTCTTTTCACCGTGTACCTATTTGAAAATCGAGCGCTGTTATAATTGTGTGTATTGTCTGTGGTCCTTTATTGAGCAGGCCATCATAACTATCTCTGCGCTGGCCGGAATGACTGCATCGTGGATAAAATCCGGAGGAAAAATTGCCCTGCGTGCCGCCTTCGAAAGTGCTATCAAGCTGGGATGATGCTTGGAGGTATACCATTTAGCTGGATTTCCTTTTGTATTGAACTAATGTCCCCCTATATGACATCGCTCAAATGAAACCACCAATTGGTTATTTAGCACCAAGTCACACTTTGACAAATGAACAAAATCAACAAACAAGCTCTTTTTTCCCCCAAGCTGTGTTATTGTTCCCATATTGAGATGCTTATTCTAAGTAGCATCTTAGGATTTTATTGTTCAAACTCTTGAGTGTTTATTTGATAACGGCAACTAAGTACCAAGGCTCTATTACGTGGTATGGCCACACATTTTGCCCTCTCATATTCTCACATCTAACTAAACCTCGTAACCTCGTCACAGGCAGGAAGCTGAAGCGCTTTGGGACCTTGAAATCCTTGGGTTTGGCCCCGTCCCTGATGTTCCAATCCCACTTGGCCATGTCCGGCGACAACCAGGCCTTGACCTCGATGTCTTGTATGCCAGGCATCCGTGAGGTGCAGCTCTCCCCACAGATCATCAGCATCCTGGAAAATATTGAACCGGAGACTGTGTACTCTGGTTATGACAGCTCCCAGGCCAACATTCCCCATCTTCTGCTAAACAGCCTCAACAGGCTGTGCGAGAGGCAGCTGCTGTGGATCGTCAGGTGGTCCAAATCTCTGCCAGGTAACTGAAAGAGGCTCAGGGTCACCACAGTCCGTCACCATGGGCACCCACTAGCAGGACACGCTGAAGGTCTCAGCTTTAAAGATGGGCTTAGATACAAGGCACGGCCCTTTGTGATGTGATAAATATCAGATACATGTAGAAATAGGAGAGAAGTATCAAAAGTGGTATAATAATCGGTCGATTCAGAGAAATGTTGATTATGGGGAGATCTTTCTAAAAATTCGGACACAAAATCTGAGCCACAATGTGACTGGTAAACCAATGTGCTTGGGTGAGGAAGTGGGTGCAACATGGATGCAAGGGCATTTGAAATCAATAACATTAAGAGAATAAGAAGCTGACAAATTAAATGGCAATCTGACACAGGATTCCTTTTTTTTTCTTAAGGATTTCGTAGCCTACACATCAACGATCAGATGACCCTCATCCAGTACTCTTGGATGAACCTGATGGTGTTCTCTCTTGGGTGGCGGTCCTTTCAGAACGTAACCAGTGAATATTTGTACTTTGCACCCGATCTGGTTCTTAGCCAGTAAGTAACTTCCACCACACAGGGGAATTTAATGTGGCTCTTGATGATGTAGACATGAAGAAGTGCATCTATTCACAAAGAAAAGAGTTTGTATATGAAAGAGCATCTTTGTTGTTCATGAAGATAAACATTTGTGTTTTTCTGTTAGGGAGCAAATGAGGAGATCTCCGATTTATGACCTGTGCTTGGCAATGCAGTTCATCCCTCAGGAGTTTTCAAATCTTCAAGTGACCCGTGAGGAGTTTCTCTGTATGAAAGCCATAATATTGCTCAACACAGGTAAAAAAAAACAGCAGAAAACTTCCTTGACCGGACAAAAATCTCACCCCGTGTTCACCTTTTCGGTTTGAACTAGATGCGTTATGTTGTGATGTGATAAATAGCAGCAAACAGAGATCTGACGCTCATGACCATCTACTGTAGTGGAGTACAAAGAGGGAGTGTTGTGCAGGGTGACTGGACCTTGACAGGATTTATGTAGCAGCTGTTATCAAGTTTCAGTTTTACAATGACCTTTAACAAAAAACAAGCGTCATTTTTGATAGGCTGGCCTGTGTCACTTTTAACAAAATCATAGTTAAACAGCATATATTTTTACCTCTCTAAAAATAATTAGCACTTGCAGGTACATGGCTTCCTTCCTTGCAGAGAATTTACTGAAACATAATCTACTTCTACATCTCAAATATGAAAGAATTATATTTGGGAGACATTTGTATCTTGACTCTCTAACCAAGTGTCCCGTGTGTTCCCAGTGCCTCTTGAGGGATTGAAAAGCCAGTGCACATTTGACGAGATGAGACAAAACTACGTCCGGGAGCTTACCAAGGCCATACAGATGAAGGAGAAGGGCGTGGTGGCCAGCTCACAGCGCTTCTACCACCTAACCAAACTGATGGACAGCATGCACGAGGTACGCTCCCTCACATTTCTAGTTCGTCTGTATCTTTGTCTGTATTACTTTTAATGAGCTCAAACATGATTGTGTCTTTTTCGGGACAGATAGTGAAGAAGGTCAACCTGTACTGCCTGAGCACCTTCATCCAGGCAGACGCCATGAAAGTGGAGTTTCCAGAGATGATGTCAGAGGTCATTGCCTCCCAGCTTCCCAAGGTCCTGGCAGGCATGGTGAGGCCCCTCCTATTCCACAAGTGATATGCAGTGTAGTAAAATGTAGCGTTTCCTGCACGATGGAAAAGCCTTTTGCAGCTCTTTAAGGCAGGGTGTCCCACACCACCTGTTCAATGGTAGGGGAACTCTGGGAAAGACACTACCTTTAAATGAAAAATGTATTTAGGAAAACATAATTGATCAATGAAATGAATAAAGAAAATGTGCAAAGAAATTTTCATTTCAGGCTTTTCGACTTTAGTTTTTATGTAGCTGTAGTCAGGGAGGAACCTCCATCATGTTGGCAGTGGAAGACATGACTGGTCAATATCCAATATTTAATAAAGGGCAATATTGATCCACCCATAGCTGGGATCCTAGGCAGATCAGTAGGCTAGAAACGTACAAACTGTGTCTAAAGTAGAGATGCCTGTGTTGTGCTGGTTAATACACTAAATTGAGAGTTCCCCATATCAATGTGCACCATTTACTCATTCCTTAGTAAAATACACCACAAGGTTAATAAATCACACTGTTTATTTATAGACAGGTTTATGCACTGTCAATACGTACACAGTAGATGATTGCAAGGAAACAAACCTGCCTGCCTGCCAAAAAAAAAAATGGAAACGACAAATGTTTCACATTCAGGTTATGGATATAATTTCCTCGATATGCCCCTGCAAATCCAAACTGTAAGGGAGTATCATTCCAGAATCGCTGTTCAAGGCCACCTCACATTCATTCTCTTGGATGTAAATGGAAAAGAACACCCTGATCTTGGCAAGTGCAAGATCCTAAATACCTTGGTACATTTCCCCCCCACCCTAGAGAAAAGCCTTATTCTGGAAAAATATCTCGGTGTGTAATAATTGCAGAGTAATTAACGCTAAAAAGCTTGCTATTTTTTATTTTTCTTTCTTTCATGTTTGTTTGGTTGAAATAATAACACTTAAGTGAACATATTTAGACATTTATGAAGTTTGTGTTTTGGAAATATTGTGACAGTAATAGAAAATTAAATATCAAACTAACATAAAATAATCTGATATCTGTCTAGTTTGGTTGACATAAGTCCATGTTGTCATTGCCAGTACACCAGTGTACCAGTGAGTACAGTAACACAACAGGCTTTAAAGCTGAAGGCTCCACCTCATACACTCATACCATTCATGACATTATAAAAAACAACAACACTATTTTACATAAAAATATACTTGATGTGATAATTTATAGCAATGCACAGTGAAAAGAGGTAAATAGTTTTGATTAACAGCTACAGAGCAGTAATGTACAGTACCATGTGGCTGACCAGAAAGTGCACTGGGGCAGTGAACAGGTTCGGTGGTTGAACAATGATCCCCGGGGCCAGAAGTGAAAGTTAAGGTGCGAACCCACCTTATTTTTCTATTAGATTCTGTATCCTTATTTTAAATCATATTTTATTAAATGACTATTATTACAAAAGAAACTGTTCATGAAATTGTACAGATTTCCATTAACGACTTGATGAATGTGTGATGTTGATAGGAGGGCAGAGAATAACATTTCTGAGAATAAAACTTGTGAAATGGAATATGATTGTGTTGTGATTCTCCTGTAGCCTAATACTTTAAGTAAAAACATCAGTGCAGTCGATGGATAATATAGCTCCACCTGGCAAATATTGACCCACTGACATGTGGAAATACGGTATCCCAAAGCAGAACTTACGACTTTTCGAAAAGTCCCAGATTTTGTCACAGCTGAAGTCAAAAAAAGGAGTTTTGCTTTTGTTTTCTGACAAAAGCATCATTTTAGCATTAGTAAAACATTCACTGCACTACTTGATTTCTACTTAAAATGTGTACTATGCAGCAATTTAATATATGTTACCAACGATAACAGGAACGTTACAACAATCAACCACATCGTGTATTATTTTTTCCATGGATACCATGAAAAAGTTGTACTGTTTACCAGCTTGTTAGAAGAAGACGACATAATTCTCTGGGATTAAACCTGTTTTTCCCTCGTATGTTGCTTGGAGCCAGCCTGGTTCAACAGAAGGGTAGACTGTGGGCAGACAACAAACCACACTTTAGTCACAGAGAAGAGCGAAGCAGAACGTCTCTTCATCTAGTGAGAGAAAACCTGGCTGTAATCAATGAAGCCAGTTACGTTACACTTTAGCCACAGGTGCTCAGATCAGTCTTTGGTTATTTCCCAGATCTAGAATGAGTAGATAATAACAGTAAAAAGAAGAGTGCTATTGGCCAGAATAATCAACACTAATGGCAGATCAAGGAATACTCCAGGTCAGCCTGTTCTTTAAAATTACACCCCAATTGAGTAATACAACCGGCCTGAAAGCAGACAGGCTTGCTCACACGCAGATACAGACCATCAAACTGACTCAGAATGCACCAAAATAATAAAATCCAAGAAGCTACATGATCATCAAAATGATGAAATGATCAGCTCAGACAATCTGCCAAAGTTAATCTGCAATAAGATGCTAGAGACAGAAACAGGCCTATCACTGAGAGTAATAGAAGTGCTCTGGAGCCGTAGAACTGGTAGGGAGAGTTTGTTGACGTTAGCTGGGTTTGGCTGCTGGCTGTGCTGGCTCCTTTAACAGGGAACAGGCGCCGGTGCCTTCCATCACTAGGTTACAGTGACCTGCCTGCCCTGGTTGTGGGCCAAGTCATCTCTTCATGGAAAATGCAAGAGGTAATAAAAGGTTCTGGGGCTATTTCGATTTTCAGCTAAGACTGCTCTGTGCTGCAAGACTGATAGACTGTATACATTGTTCAAATGTGAAATCAGCTTGCATTCGTTCTGTTATGAGCAATCCTACAGCAACATAACTATCAGTTGAAGCATCTTGTTTATTTGGCTGAGCTCACCGTTTGAGAAGTGCGCCCCCTGGGGGAAGCTGAGCTCATGGCTGTGCTCGGCCTCGCAGGAATACATTGCCTTGGCATCCCTGTAAAGACAACAGAAGCATGAATGAGGAGGAGATCAATCAGGTCAAACGTTTAAACAGCTGCAGACAGAGAGATGTTCTGCAGTACCTTCCAGCTGGAACAGGCTTGAGTGAAGAGGCATTTTCAAAAAGCAGTGCTCTCGCAGCGACTCTGAAACGGCATTAAAAAATCATTTAAAAAAGGTTCACTTCATTTGATCTCGAGGCAGAAGACTGTCTAGTAATAATAGCAATTTAATAAAATATGATAAGTCATAAACATCGCCAGTTGTAAAACATTACACTGTTAGAGAAATTATATAAGCAAAAGAGAATGTCTCAAAATAAGCACTCAGATCAGATGGTGTGGAGTTTCATCTGTGTGGATTCTCTCATTCTCAGGCTGAAAGTGAAATAAAATCCATTTTGACTTGACTCCATAACCAAATCATTACCCGGCCTGAACTTTCTCTTGAACCTGTCAGTGCTCCCTCATTGTTCAGAACGAGGTGAAAGGCATGACGACACAATAGGGGAGGGGCGGGGTTTCCTTCCTCCCAGCCCTGCGTCACCGGGGTGCAGAAGTGAGCTGAACGAGATAACAAGCCTGCGTGCGACAACCTCGCAGGGCCCGGGGCTGACTGGTGGGGGGGTGCTATACAAGGGAACTGCTTCAGACGCTGTGCTGGCTGGCTTCTCCTACATGGTGAGTCAAACAGTCTTTTTGTCCCAGGAGAATGAGCGCAGACTGCTGCTGGGTCACATCAACCCCGGAGCAGGCAGAGCGTAATTAAAGCCAGCTCTCCCACCACAGGGAAGAGACATCAATCTCAGAACACATACTCATCTGATCTGAGAGACTGCTCCACTCTCAATGCTCATACATAGATGCAGAGGAAGGCTGAGGGCTCAGAGAGACAGAGAGACAGACAGACGGGCAGACAGAGAGACAGACAGAGAGAGAGAGAGAGAGAGAGAGAGAGAGAGAGAGAGATGTTCCCTCCTCAGCCCTTATTGACCTGTAGTGATTTTGTGGGGGCATCAAACTGTACACATACACACAAAGCCCTCATATATTTCTAGAAAAATATCAGAGGTATTTATCTGTTTTACTCTGATGGATTTACACATTAGTATTGTACATTATCTCATACATCAACATCATTAGTACTGTAACTGGTATCATCATCAGTATTAGTGGCACTAGTGTATTTAAATCCATTACACTGAGCCAGGTCTTTGGTAGCCATTGCTGATTGAGTTGTCTATCTTGCGGCGGATCACTTGCTTGGGTGGGAGATCTGGGTGGTCAGCAGGCTTGAAGCTCTCTTTGGGATCCAGTGTGGACAGACTCTGGACAGATCCAGAGCAGCTCCTGTGCCCTTGAGGGAGACAAGCAAATAACAACGCCCATGTAACTCTGCGTAAGACACGTGGTGGGAGTTTCTGTGCAGGAAATTTTGAAATTTGACACTATAAACATCAGGGAACAAAGGTGAACATAAAAAAACTGTTTTGAGTATTGCTGTTTGAATATGTCTTAAATCAAGGGAGAACTGTCAGTCTTTGAAAGTAAGTCCAGATGGAACAAATCAAGACAATTTTTATAGTTTATAGTTATAAATGCTTTCTTGAAAATGGCACTGTCATGAGTTGTTTTCCCCCACTTTATTACTTCAAGGGAAAGACGTGGTTCCAAAATCAATAAACGGGTGTCAGGCAGACTCAAACGTTGCTTATCTGACGACATTTAAGATCGCCCTACCTTCAGAGATATGCAGTGATTTCAGAGAGGGGGCAGCAGAGCGGTTCAGCTGTGCTCGCCTGAGGTCAGTGTGGCAGTGGGGGGCTTTCTTGGGTGCGGGAGACAGCCTGGTGCTGACGGAGGAGAGGCTGAGGGCATCCTCTGACTCTCCATCTGTGCGCCCTGCATCCTCCCTGGAGCTGGATTCAGGGCTGCTGACACATGCAATGCTCCTGGGTCCGTTTGAGAGCTGCGAGGGGACTTGGGGAAGGCCCACGAGTGGCTTGTCCTTGACCTGGGCCATCTTGGAGGAGCTGTTCTGCTCGGAGGAGTGGGAGGAGAGGGACTCCATGCTGCCCATGGGGGTGCTGCTTGGACTGCTGCTGAAAGTATCACCTATACAGGGACCAGGGAGCAGGCACACAAGACCCTCATTACAACCTGCTGAGTGAGTCTCTACGCTTACTTCTCCAGAAGACGACCACATAATACAGATGGTACTCTTTTGGAAGGTATGTGAATGGATAACGTGGGGTAATACAAGACATGGGGTAATTTCCACTCCGTGCGAGGGGGTTCTTAGCCTTTGGGCCATGCATTATTTTTGAATAACCTTGAGTGTTGACTAAAGCCTAGCATCTTGCCTTCATTCATTAACTGACACTGATTGGATTCGTCTGAACTACTTTTCAGATGACAATTGAGTGTAAAATAGCATTTAACACCAATATTCAGACTACTTTGATCCGATATGAAATTATTATCCATTCATGATCCATCTGACTGTCAAGCTAATTTTATGGACATTTTTGAAATAAATAATAAATAAAATGCAAATTAGGCGTGTTTCCATCAGAAGAAATAGCCTTCAGAATGTAATTTATTTTCTGCTTTGAGCAAGCATAACCTTTTAGATTTTTAAAAATTTTTTTATTCAGTTTCCATCAATTTTATACTAATATACATAATTGACAAAAATACTTGGAAACCCATCTAATATGAGGTGAACCTTAAAACATTGGAAAAGAGGTGGTGAACGTGCAGACATGTCTGAGGTTTAATAAGATAATTAATTGATGTTTAAACACAGTGTGAGGGCCTGAGGCGATGGTCTCTGCTGTGGTACTCACTTTCTGCATCTGCCAGGCACAGGGTCGGGGTGTAGAGGCTGCGGGGCTTCCTGGACCCAGTGGAGACACAGATGGCCCTGCTCCTACGGGAGCCAGGCCGACTCTGGGGCTGGGGCAGGGGCACGTTGGGGTCCGGTGGCTGGTGAAAGACCTGCAGGTCCAGGCATGAGCATTGCTTAACACAACGCACACAAGGAGTCTTTCTACACCTCACCTTTCTACTTTAATTCACCAGGCATAGAGGTTGGAAGTAGGGGTGTGTTTATGTATCATACTGTTGTGAGCTACTGCATAAGCTTTTGGATATCATTAATCACTGCAACACACTGAACATCAGATGTGGGAACTGTAGGCTAACAAAGCCTGCTTCATCATTTTATAGGCTACAGGGTTGTTTGTTTAGATTTATTAGCCACTTGTGCTATTTATTTGTATCTATGCAGAATAAATAAAATACTGTGATTTCATAAAACTCTCCACATGCTTTTCATGAATATTGTAATAATCTCCAGGATGATCTCCATTCCCGATGTTAATATGGTCTACTTCTGAAGTCCAGACTTTCAAGGGACACACACACACACACACACCCAAGCTACATAAAAACATAAAGATGTATTTTATCTAAACCAATCTCTTAATTCTTCCCTTAAAAGTCAACCAAACCGTCCATTTATGGAGTGCAATGCAAACATTTCTGAGTTGCCTCAATTTGTTAGGCTAAATATCAGATCCAAGAAGGCCGAGTCGATGCTCTCGATGTGGAGAAAGTTCTTCCCAAGTTGTCTTGGAGAGAACAAACTTCTCATGACAGTTTGAGATGGGCTGTGTGCTTGACGTCACGCAGCTCTTCAGTTTCCCATCTGATTCAGTCAGCTCTGTAGACTGTAGCGCTGTTTGGACACGGTGCGTCGTTCTCGTTCCTGCTTATCAAACATTCTTGTTGGCCAATGCAGTACATAATGATTGGTATGTAGCGCACGTGTGGGCAATCATGTGTCGTGGCGGGCCAAGAGTAGTTTTCACTACACCAGGTGATTTCACTGATTCGTCCCTCCTCTCTGGCTGAAGGTGTGCCAATCAGTGAACTCACCATGTGCATACTCTTGGCCCTCCATGGCACATGATTGCCCAATGACGATGTAGCAGGTTAGTATCCGGTTTCAAACACAATGCATCTGATGCGTCCTCGGTTAGCAAGTAAACCTCCTGGATATTTATCTGTCCTCTCGTTCTTTTGATTTGGATAATGGATTGTATTGTATATATTACGTCAAACACGTCATGGAGGAGACAAGAATGCAACATAACACATCTTTTTCAGGCCTGGTTGTTTCACCGTTACTTGAGTACAGCCAATTCTCCAAACGGACTTCTATGATGACGCCAGCCGTGGTTGCTTGGAGATTTGTGACGCAACTGCAAAGCCTCTATGCAGCACTGATCCACTGCAAAACGTGATGTAGACACGAACACACTACAAGTATACACCCAAAGCATCACTTGCCTTGTCAAAGTTCTCGATGAGTATTTCCACCACAATGTTCTGGAACTTGATGTTCATCATGGCAGCCACCGTCTCCTCTTGGGACCGCATCAGGGTGGGCCCGAAGATGACACCCAGGTTGGAAACCGTCATCAGGTTGAACTGGCTTTGGGTGGAAACTCTGCAGAGCGGGGTAGAGAGCGCGCCGACTCTTATATCTCTTATATTGAAAACTCTTTACCAAGTCGTAACGTTTTAGAGCCACTTCTAAATGCATTAAGGTATCTCTGAACTATGAAGACAATTTAATCTACTTCATTTATATCTTCTATCACAGGGCTGCTCTTTAGCTTTTTTTCTTTTCGAGGGCTGAAGCGTAACTGATTCATTATGGGAACACATACGTGACGAGGTGTTTTATTAGGAGCTCCAGCATTTCCATGTTCCTCTCGGGCAGCTTGTGAACCAACGCGTGGACAGCACACACCCTGTAGTTCTGATCATCTGACTCTGAGAGAGGGAAGATGGGGGGTAATATGGTTAGGAGGATGATTTACTACCACTAGAAAGGCCAAGCTGCTGTCGACTGTACTGTTGAATTTAAGAATGGAAATATCTCACATTTCAAAATGTCCCTCCATAACGTTACCTAGATTCACTTTCAGTTGCTATTATATTTTCCCCCTTCAACTGACGGCTTGTTGGCCTTCTCTTAGACTCCCAAAATCCAATTGCCTTTCTAGTGATAAGGAGGTGCATTTTCTGACACACAGATTTAAAGATTGAGGTTGATGGTTGAGATGACTTTAACATCAAATATATCCTGAATAAAAAACAGCAGTGTTCTAACATTTCAATGTGAATTAATGATAAGTAATGTGTGTTTTGAATCTTCCCTCTATGCCAAACAGAGCTGTAGCCAGAAAATCCTTTTCGTAATCTGGCTGTTTGTAACTTTTCATAACTTACTGACAGCCATGATGAAATCTTTGTGGAGCTTGAAGGTCATTAGAGGCTCTGAGAGACACCTGGTGGAATAAAAGAAAACACTTGTCATTTCTCAGTGTGTGAAATGACTCTTTCAATGCAGGGGAAAAAGGCGGCTCTGAATGCATGACTAACACCAGGGAGGTTTCAAAGAGGCATTATGGAGGTAATGATGATTCCTAACAGCCAGGGAGACACAGCTGGTGGGGCGAGCTGACCTGAGGTAATTCTTCAGGCCGCTGGTGATAGTCTTGTTGTCCCACGTCTCTGGGTCCAGGTCCATATCCACAGGCGCCTTGGTTGCTATTGGAGACGCATTTTATTTCAACAATTTGCAATTAAGCCCCGTGAACTGAGACTGAACACGTGCAAGCTGACACAATCTATCAGACGGGTTAAGAAAGGACTGAGAAAACTGACTTTGAACAGCATAATTTGAAATAAAGTGTGTGTGGTTGTGTTTGAGAGAGAGAGAGAGAGAGAGAGAGAGAGAGAGAGAGAGAGAGAGGAATAAATCACTGACAGTTCCTGCTCAAATGTATGAAGTGTAATGCAGATAGGTGAGATTAACCTGGGTCATCTAACAAGGCAGTGAGGAACCAGATGGCTATTACATTGTCACAACACAGGGAGGGACTCTTTCCACACTCAGCTACGGCCTACGTAAAGCACAATGGGACCTTGGAAATATAAGGCCTTCATATCCTACATATACAACAGCTCTCTACGTGTGACTGAAGTCAGCTGATTGTTGAAAATGCTTATTTAGGTGTGTAGAAAATGGGAACCTCAGCATCCCAAAACATAGTTTAATAATTGACTCTAGTCCAATCAAACAAGGTTTTCATGTGCAGCTTCAACACCAGAGGCCTTTTTTCTTACATGAACGTTACTTACAAAAGACAGTGGTCATCAGCTTCTGCACTTTGGAGTTGACCCCTCCGATTCTGTACAGTCCCATTGTGTTGATGCCTGTACCGCAAAGAAAAACAAATAAAGTGACAACTAAACACAGCAGACTTGACTTTCTGAATGCTAAACATCTAACGGGATGTGTTGTTATGTATAACCAGTCGCTACTCTCAACTCTCTGACAGATGACGGCTGAGAGATTCAAATGCCTCACCTCGTATCTCCACCAGGTCAATGCATTTCCTCACAAAGTTAAAGCCCGCCTCATTCAGAAATGCTGTAAGAGAACACAAGAACAGGGTTGGACACGGCTGGACACGGCTGGATTAACCACGAGTCACACAGGAGGAATAAGCTCCCCCCTATGCTTGTTCTCTGACTAATAATGCTGTGAGGTACCACTGTGTCAGCTGAGTGGGCTTATGTGGAGTAATTGTGTTGACGAACAGAGGTAGTTGTAGCTAAGAAAACATGCCTTGGGGTTAACCTTACATAACCCTTATTATCATTTGAGGAGGCTTTATTTATGCAGCACCATCCATTCTGTGATAAAAGAGGTTTGGAGAAAAGAAACAAAACACTTACTCTCTTCTTTCTTGCTCAGTAGAGCGGGGAGGTTGTAAATCTAGAGAAAGTTTACAAAAAATGATAATCAAGTTAAAACAGCCCAATGCTTCAAACGTTGAAACTAAACAAAATGACTGAAACCAGGAACTGATGTCACCGGTTCCCCTCGGGTGCTCGTATACTGTAAGTGGACAGTCCTATTTTTAGCCCGGAGCGGAGGACCATGCCCTTTCTTAGCTTTTCTCAGAAGGATACGGCTAAATCTAAACCTCAATCGACCAGAAGAGGGCACCAGTGACAAACAATTCAGTTCCTTGTCAAGCCTTTTAAAAAAAAAAAAAACTAGCCAGACAGGAGCCAGCATAAAATGAAAATTTCAAAGAAGAAAAGGCAGACTTCCTCACCGGCTCCTTGCCATCCATCGCCTCCAGCCACAATCTTCTGTTGGACTCTGACAGTGCCTGCAGTGTCACGATGCCATGCCTGGAGAGATTTCAGAGAAAAGCAGGTCTCGGTCTGATCTCATAGCCCTGGGTCCCCTGGACAGACCATGTTTATACTGGCCGAGACCACTATAAAAGGACTAGTGTGACTAAAATAGCTCTTGTGCAAAAATGTTTTAACTTCACACGGTGCCCTGAGTTGGCTCTGTGTTTACAATCCACTCCCAATTAAAGAATGGGTGTGCTTGATTCCAGAGTGGTTCATTTTTGCACCCAACATGCATATGCCTTCATCTCCTCCGTGATCTACAGCAGCTAACGCTAGGTGTGCATCGCTAAATATCTCCAGAGCCATTTCCTTTCATGTCTCATCTCCGCTTTGTGCGACGGCTGCTGTGCTTGAAATTGGTTTGGGCATTATCTACAACTGACACACAGCTCCTAACCTGCTTCCACAACGTAATCTGTTCAAATACCGACACATAAATATTAATCCCCACCCAATGGTGAAAGTTAGTACTAGCGGAGAGCCAAAGTTGCGTGTGTTGCCATTAAAAATGAGGTGTTGGCACAGTTGGCCCAGTTCTGGCTAGGCTATAGGTGTAACACAATGTTTAATATAATGAGGATGAATGGATGAGCTTGAAGCTGACTGGAGCTTGGCCCACATTGTCCTTGTGGTTGGAACAAGCACCTTGGGGCATCGCTGGTATGATAAATGAGTTGCCCTGCAAATAAACTGGAGTTATTGTCCATGCTCAGCAGCGCTCACAAAAGGGTGAGGAGTAGGAGTAACGCCTCTGGTAGTGCTGGGCAAAAACAATGCGCTGTGATGAGCTTAATCCTGCATTCTGAAACACACATAGCCATAATGTGCTGATATCAAGCTCCCATAACTTAGATAACTTGATCAATTCAGCCACTTTCTATTCCAGTGGGGCGGCCGACTTTCCAGGCGTTAAATTTTCACATCAGTCTTTGGCCGTTCCCTTGTCCTATACCCCAGTAAAGCATTAAATACGAATCAGTTATGAATGTTCCCATATGGCTGGAGGGTCTTCAGAATTTTTCAATCAGAGTGCGAAATGATCAATTATTAAATAGCTTTTTTGGAATGACAAGAATCAATGCATTATTTGAGCAATTGCAGACAGGTAGAAATAATTTTAAAAGTCTCTTTACATCCTTTAGCCCAGATTGACCGAGTGGTAAGTGGTAAGAGGCTCTAGTATTTCATTAGAAGGATGGGATTGGAGATTCAGTGAAATGATACGATTAGCAGCACACATGCAGCACATGCAACTGCTCCGAAAAGGGGCAGCACTGGTCAGTTCACATACCGGACTTTACAGAAAAACTGAAGTGGTCTGAAAAGAGTTCCGCGATAGATGTCATTTCTACATTGACATGAACACAGAGAGAAGACGAAATGGGTTCAAAAATAAAAGGAAATGTCTACATTGAGGACATACAGTAAACAGAAGCTTGGGAGGGATGACTTGAGAAACATGCAGGACACAAAGAGAGAGCTGAAAACATCTGAAACTGGCATTAATTTTGATACAGGCGTATTGTAATTGAACTGGGACTCTTTGAAGATGTCATCAAACCTGAACAGCTCTTGCATGTTCCAATGTTGTCTATTTTCACACTAATGAGGGTTAATTGTCATTTTAAAGAATGATCAATAGAAGACAACATTCACTAGAATAAAACATCTTCAGATACAAGTCACAAGAGGAACTGTGTTTAAAAGATGTTTCAAAGCCTTAAAGGATAATGCCACTTTATCACATGGATCCTATGTCATTTGTGTTTTGACAATTATTTAACATGAAAAAACATAAACATCCTGCAGTTTTATCCCCACCACTGAGCTACTGAGGAGACTTATCCTCTTCTTATCCTACATTTTCTCATACATACTTGAAAATGCAACTTAAACACCTTCAACACCCACAAAATGACTATATTTGATGAAAATGTCATGCTAAACCTTTTCCTTTACTCCATTGCTACCCCATTGTTCCATAAATAGGAAGAGGAGCTTCTTGCTCAGAGGCTACATTATGGCTAGTATATTAGCTAGCATATTAGCTAGCATGTTTCAATACATCACAAGTCTACAGCAATGATGAAACAGCATGAAATAGCTGCCAAAATATCTCAAAAATGGAAAAAATACTGAACAACAGTTCAGCAGAGATATTAGCTCCCATCAAAACAAAGATGCCGAAGGACCCACATGCCACAGATAGTGTCTTTGATTAAATCTACGCTCTGTCTGCGTATGTTTTCAGTCCATGTAAGTGACAAGACATTGCTAGGAACACGTAGATGATTCAAATAGTCACAGACCTCTCCACTACTTCGATGTCAAAGCAGAAACGCTTGTCGATGGAGTCAGTTTTCCTCCGAATGCAGGACTTCAGCTTGAACATCTCAGCCGGGCTCATGACTAGACCGTTCTAAACAGAAATAACCCACAAATAAATCAATGCAGCAGCTGAAGTTGCACATTTTTGAAGGCTACACCTTCTGCACCTATCATCCCATCAGTCTGAAAAGTATATGCATACACCTATGTTGGCAGTGGCAGGAGGACATTAATCAATGTCCTACTAAGACTTTAAGCGTAAATAAATCATAACTTCTGCTTTAGTTGATGGTGGAACATGATCTAAATATATTCACTTGATAATAGACACTACACTCTCGCTTTCTCTGTATCAGGGTTATGCTAATGCCTTGTATTTCCCTTAGTTGTTATTTGTGGATCCGTTATTTTTACACCATTCTCGTCCGTTTTGAGATTTGGTGTCTTTTGTTTTCTGTGCCCAATTCACAATTCTGTCATCTTGACTTTTTCCTCTTTTCCCCTCTGAGATGAGACATTTTTATAAGCTCCCTGGGGTTTCTTTGTTTCACTCGCACAGACTGTGTTTCCGCTATGATTGTTCAGCTTTTATGACTTCTATGTGCAACTAAACTAAACTAAACTAAAGCTAAACTAAACTACCTGTTTGCCGGCTGATTTATTCTCAGTGTTGCTCATGGTGAAGGTCTTGCTGCCTTTCTCATATGTGCAGTAGTGACGTGTCCATGTGCATCCCAGAGGACCTAGGGCAGAAAAAAAACAACAACAGCTGAGCCACAATTGTTTCCCGATTCACAAGCTTTTGGAATGACTTCTGAAAATCAATTTGCAATTAAAGTGCGATAAATCAAGCGTTGTTTATCGCTGCGGATAAAGATCTACCATTTGAGGCATTTCCTCCCTTGTTTGAGAGCACATCAAAGTGAATCGGTAAACAGGCTGAATTATGAGCTCTGTGTGAGAGGATCTCTTCTGCAGAGGCCTGGGAGCGCTCAAGACATGTTTATGGTGATGGATGTAAAACCATGCACTTATATGTGAGGAGGGCCTGACTGGCTGGGAGCCGGGCCAGAAGACTCACGTTTCTCCTGGACGTAGAGGAAGCCTTCCATCGTCCACTGCCCTGGGGGTTTATAGTCCTGATCTGCAGATCTTATCCTCCTCATCAGTTTCTCCACTTCCTGCTTGGTGCTCACAAAGTTGTTACGCGTCTGCACGGAAAAAACACAAACACAGGATCGGAGGCTCACGGCAGAACGCTTGAAATGGTACGAATCTGCAGCATTTTTCTGTGATCCTTCATGTCAAAAAAAGCTTTGTTTTGCCAGCATCAATCAGCAGAAGGTAACATAAAAATAATGTAACGACAATTATACGGACAATTGTACTGACAAGTGCTTTGTATTTGTGTAGAGGCATGCAGAACACCTGCAGAAGAGAACAAATAACATCTTGGCAACCCATTTGGAAATGCACAGACAACATCTAATTAGAAGACAAAGACTTCATCAAAATGAAAAACGCACTTGAGATGATGCCAAACGAGAAACCCAGTTGTCAAAGCTGCCAGGATTCACTTTTTTTTCTCCCCCCCCCCCCCCCGCCAACAGTCGAAAAGGTCAGCATGACACATTTTCAGATCCCCCACCAGATAGATGCTAGGATTGCCACACCTACTCCAGCTCCTATTAGAGCCCTGTGCATCTGAGGACGTGGAGAGAGGGTTACTGAGTGGGCACAGTCCAGGCAACGGAGCTGACAATTTGGGCAAAGAGAAATTTGGGCCCTTAGGCTACGAGCGGTAAGGTTACAGTGATGGAAGAAGGGGGCATGGTAGCAGCTATAGTTTTACTCCCCAACTCCAACTCATTTTTGACACAGTACCATTAAATGGCCCGCAGTAACTGCCTGCAACACAACACTCCAGAAATATTGATCTCCTGTGCAGCAGAGAATCCCATTTAATCACACAGCTATCCATTTGTGAAAACCGTGCTTGTTATACCAGAGCATGATAAGCTTCAGAATCTGATTACATGGATGGTTGTCTTTGTGTACAACCCCGCCCCCCGTAGAGACATGGGCTCTCGCACTTACGTTCTGTAGGTTGAACTGGAGCTGTTGTTTGTACGGCTCAAACTCGTGAGCCAGCTCATAGCCTTCGTGGTAGAATGTAAACAGACCCTGAAGAAAAGCCAGAAGCTGGAAAAGGAAACAAGAATAAAAAGGGGGATTGACAAAGAGAAGACACAATTTAAGATGTGCATTCTGCATTCACGGGCACATTTGAAGCCACGATGCATCCATTCTGACAAACAAAAAAGAAAATCAGTATTTGAAGATTATTGTTCGATTCTTGTTCTCTAAACAACAAAGTAAAAGTGATATTGTTTAGTTTTGACCAATAATTGAAGTTCTCTGCTCTCATTAATTCTGTGCTAGCAATTATTTTGTCTCTTTTGAAATGGTGGAAGTCCCATTTTGGAAGAAAACTCTTACAGTTATTATAGTCAGTTAGTTATGGCTTAATACATACTGAGCAGGATTATTCTTTGTTAAAAAATGGATTAGTAAATTAAAGGCAGTTACATATATTGTCTTCAGTAAGAAAGGCCCTTAAGAAACATAGGAGAAACCTTGACCACTGTGGAAAAAAAAGCACTGCTGGTATCGTCAGAGGAGCAAACAGATCCCATCTCTAGCAGGGAGGATCCCTCAGACACCGGGGCTGTTGGTGGGAAGAGCGCTCATTCATTCAAATCCTCACGACACGACCACTGATTTGATTTCTGAGATGAGGCTGGGTATATCAAATGTTCAAGGATGAGCCATCTTATCTGTGCCCAGATTCATCACGGAGCAAGGTTGAGCCTTGTCATTTTCCCAGCACTGCCTGGGGCTTGGAGATTTACATTTCTGGCCCCGTGTTCTGGGTGAGCTGCCAGTGGATGTAAACAAACGGGAGCGAGGGCTTTTTAAACAGCCGCTTTGCTCCCGTGTCACGTTCTCAGACACTTAATACCTGGAGAACTTCATGCTTCCTGGTAGCTTCTCCACTAAAGACGTTAACATTGACTACACCTTCCCCATATGTGTAAGAGGGGGGGCTTTTAAAGAGGGTCGGAATTGAAGTTGACGCTTTGTCTTGTTTTATTTGACACCTCATGGATAGACTATAGAGTACATTGACTTGTGATGAAGTTAACAGAGGAACATGTAGATATATACATGTGGGGGATCTATGATTGTACCTGTTGGAATACCTTTGTGAGAGAGGGGAGAGATAATAACCACCCAACAAGCCACTTTACTCTGCAGTAAATTTGAAGATACTGTGCTCGCATGACAATACACCAGTTAAAGTCATGTTTGTACTAAATAAAAAAAAGCAAAGCACACATCTCTTACCGGCTCGACAAACTCAAATTTCTTCTTTTCTTGCACTTCTTGTATTTTGAAAACGTACTCGAGAGAGGCGTCGTAAAAGAGTTGTCTCTCCTTGTCAATCTGCGTGTCAGCCTGAGAATGAGCAAACAAACCAGGGTTAGTGCCATGACAAAGACAGGCTACATTATGGGGGTCAGCCTGGGTGTGCACTGTGGACAGAGGGTTAATGCTCACACGTCATCACCTGGAAACCTCTCTCGCTGTTTGCTTAGGAAGGTAATGAGTAAAGAATGGCGCAAACACTAGTCGTAGGTAATCCTAAAACTGCATTATTTAGAGATACGACTCAGAAAAATAGTTTTCATTTTACCTCCTGTAGATAGGCCTCTTTCTTTTTAGACGACAGGTTGAGGTGTCTCTCCAGCGTAGAATAGTACTTTTCTGTTTCCTTATCAAATTTCTTCTTCCCCTCCTAAAAAAAAGGTCCACAAGAAAAGCCAAAACATTACCACAAATATATAAAACATCTTCCTGAACTGGGTGCTTGTGTCAGAACTGCCACTAGGTGGAGGTCTAACTACATTGTCACGTTCGCTGTTTGCAATACGTCATTTGAAATTCCTCTCAATAAGATTATACACAGGTCATAAAAGTGGCACGTGAGCGTGTAATGATGAGAAGACAATGTCGGCATGGTCAATGAGAACTATGCATTATCAATAGGGTTTCTGGGATGTATACGCTTTTTATTCTCACCGCGCCCCAGCCGAGGAAATAAGTTCACAGTCAAACACATAACGCTGTGAATCATCAACGGCGTAATGCATTTGGCACCGTCACAGACAGCGCCGACTCGATGCTGTTTGTATTTTCCCTTCCTTGATATGCTTCACCTGCAACGGCTAGTCAGGCTCTCTGGCCACGATACCCCGGGATCCAGTGTCCCTGTAGGCTCTGAGCAAAGAACAGGAAATGGGCTTTTCATGCCAGATGCCCATTTATTAAGCATATGGACTTGAGAGATTGAACATTACACCCAACAAAGGATCCACTTCACAGGCCTTAATCAAACTCTGTCCAAGCAGAGAGAATCTGTCTGTGCGAGGGCATCCGAGTTTGTCCTCTGCATGTCTGGACTTTAAACCAGTCTTAACCCACTTAATGCGCATCTCGCTACACAAACTCTCACAAAAGGGGCTTGAGGAGAGACACAACGGGGGGGGGGAGGGAGGCACTGTGAGGAAACGGCCACTGTAACCAGATCCTGGCTGTTTGTTTTTATTCCCATGGCCCTGAAATTTAGTCTAATCTACTAGCTACTGATACGACCTAGAATAGCATTGTGCCTCGGCAGCCCTATCACAGTTAAACCCATCGGAGCAATTTCACACAAGACACTGTAACTCCCCTACATGACTATCACAACTTCAGCAGAAAAAAATCAATAGATAATTTCATGTGGTAGCATCTTATTTCCATTTTTCTTATCATGTCGCGGGCCACGGTACGGTCTTTTCAGCTGGGGGGAAAAAAAAAAAATCAATTGCATATATGTCTGCTATTGAGAAGCAAAGAGAAAACAAACAGGTGGATAGCAAAATAAACAGATTAATAAATGTGATATCACGTTGACAGGAAATAAATTTCCCTTAAGGATTGAGTCGTTTTTATGAGGGGACAAAAGGGAGTTGACTGTCTACCTTTGTGAGTACTGTTGACGTGACATTATTGTGTGAGTGCTCATGCAACAGACGCCCTGGGGAAAATGCACACACACACATACACACACACACATGTGTAAGCACACTGGGGGATCACGTCGAATTAAGAGGTTCAGGTTTAGCTGAGCCCCGCAGTCCCAGTAGGCTACAACCAGCCCTGCTGACCGGTGTGAGCGCTCCAGAAAACTCCCAGCATACACGGGGACTAACTCTTTCACACTTACAGAGGGTGGGGAGTGACTCAGAGCTGCAGCGAGTCTGCGAGGCAGCCTGATGAAGTCACCCAAAGTCTGCTGCTTTGTTTTGATCCAAGCAAGGATGTGTAATAACTGGTCCTACCGTAATGACACCCTCGCAGGGCTCCGGGTGTTTGCTGGTTTCGCCCCTGTGTCGAGCGCCCTCCCCTCCTCTGGGTTTGTTTTTGTAATCAGAGTGGAATACGAGCACTGTAAATCGCAAAGACACTGCTGGAGAAGTGGGGGAGCGGCGCTGGCAAAAGCTTTTGAAGCCCAACACGTGGTGGCAGAGGACATAGATGTGGATGGATATAGCCTGAAGCACACATAGGAGTTGGGATTTTTCAGACAGAACCTGATGCCAGAACCTCGGAGTAATCAGCTGGCCTGGACCGGATGAAGCCAAAAACACTTCCCGACACTCTGTGGTGCGCAAAATACACATGAATCCACCACATGGGAGATATCCTTATCTGATTGCTTTGTTCGCCTCATGAATAAATCAGACGCAGAGAGAGAGAGGATATTCTGATGCAGATTCCTCAGTGATGGAATTCATAACCAGCGAGTCTCGTGTTGCTGTTAGAGCTCTTTGATGGCAGCTGTAGTACAGTGGAGTTTGCTAATTGCTAATGTAACCTTGCAGGAAAGAAAAACCACTGTCAAAAAAAGTGCAGGCAGCTGTTCCTCCTCTGGTCATCGGAAGTTCTTCGGGTTTTTTGCTAAATAAAGGAAGCCGAGGAGCGTGACTGTGCAGGGGGACACGTCGTGGGATATTTGGATGGTAGCCGTACAACGCCAGTTTTGACACTGGCCCTAACGAGCCTCAGGGCTATCATTTCTGAGCCTTTCATCACCATGGTAACGGCAGTAAGCGGCAAGGGAGGTAGAATGTGTGTGCATATGCGTGTGTGGGTGTGTGTGTGTGTGTGTGTGTGTGTGTGTGGAGGAAATCACCCCAGACATCAGACTTCTACACCTCTGTCCAACACCCTGGAATCTCCAAATGCAGTACACACTTTTCAGACATCACAGGCTAGCAAGGCATCACATGCAGTATATTTCACCACGTGTAGGTTTTAAATGGGTTCTCTGAGCAGTGACATGAAAGGAGAGAACTCCGCAACCTATCTCTGAGCTCATTAGAGCCAGCTAATTGGAGCAGGGGTCCAGAATGGTGATTAAATAGCGATAGCCGGGTTATTTTGATGCTCCACCACACATGAGCTGGTCTCACTTCCACGGGGAGGCAGAGGGAACACATGGCTCCAGACGAGTTCAAATAGTTTGCTGCAAAGCCAAACATGTCTTTCTCCTTATAGCATCCCCCTTCCTGAGGAGACGTCACAGATGTCAAGACGTTTACGCCAATTAACGCTAAATAATTTTGAACATCTGCATCCGAAAAGTGGAAAAACAAACAGTGACAGTGTATGTGTGACACTGCAAAGCTTTTATATAAATAGTACATTTATCAGTGCTTTGGCACACGATCCAAAATATAATAAGATTAACAGCGATGAGTTAATGGAAAGTAATACGAGTAATAGTAGTAGTAGTGTGCATTCTCTTACATCTACACAAGAGATGGATTTCCTTTGTATCCGATCTCAAACTAACAACTGAGCTTTGAGTCAAGCTGAGAGGAAAAAAAAAAAAAGCTGGTATATGAAAATTCCTTTGATCTCCCGAGCCTCCTGTCAAAACCAACCTGAAGCCTAATCAGAGCTCATTATGGGAATAAAAACTTCCAATCAAGTCTGCGACTCCTTTTTTAGATGACACATCTGTTGGTTGTCCAGGGCAACCGATGATCAGATTTAAAAAAAGATCATGTGAGAAGATCTAAAATTGCCTTAGATGACTCTTCCTGACTTGAACAAACTTTCAGGTGACTTTACTTCCATTATAATGAACTCATTTTGCTGGGATTTTTGATAATAATAATAATTTGATAACTAACAAAATGGGGAAAAATAGCCATAAAGCTGATCTCTCTTACAATGGATGTTATGTTTAAACAAGGCGGACAGACCTCTCAAGTCAAACTGTCACCTAACCTCATTATTTTTAATGGCGTTTCTGCTGTATTGGGTGGTGCACAGTGGAAAGTGACAGATGGAGAAAAGACGGGGAAGGAATTTACCTAGCATCCTTTACTTGTTTTTATGCATGTTGTTGTTTTGGTACCACTTTCTTTCTTGTTGAGCTTAGGTGTCATTTGTGTCGCTGTCGTCTTGATTTCCTCCCCTCGCGCTCTCCGTTTCGGGGTGAGACAATTTCCTCAGCTTCCCAAGCTTCACCTGCACAGTTCATATCTCTTTTTGTATCTCTTTTATCAGAAATTGCGCAACTCAACACAACAAAACAAATATAATATAATATAATCCTAAAAAAGATGGGCGGAGGAAAGGTTTTGACCAGCGACAAAGGCTCTTATATGAGCATGTGCCTGCTGAGTCACCAGGACACCCCAAGGTTAATGAAAGTGTGAAAATATATTTATATGATTGAAAAGTTTGAGTGCAGCCCACAGCTGGTGAGTGTCTCCAAGCCACTTTTAATTGATCCCGGTACACCACAGTGTCTTGGCTGGTATATTTTGGGATTTCATATTGTGAATGCAAATGTCATTTCTGCCCCTCGAGACCAGCCAAGAATGATCTGATTTCTGTACATCTTTTGTAGGACGAGGACAGCTCCGATTATCAGCGGCCATCTGACTCCCATCTGTGTCTGTGTGCGCTAATTCTTCACCCCCAGCTAGTGGGAGACCCCTACAAAGGGAATATAATATCATCACAGTTTCAGAGAGCAGGCATGCCACCCGCCAGTAGAAAACCCCCTGGTATTCACTTGAGAAAGTCTCCCCGGGGTTTGCTTAAATTCCAAGGCCTTAAAACATCTGACAAGCGCACACGTGCACACACACACACACACACACACACACACACACACACACACTATTTGTGTGGAATCAGCTTTAGGCAGTTTACCTCCATTGGCTCTCAGGTTCTGAATAAAATCCAACATGTAGCCCTTAGGACAGCAGCTTTACAGGACAGTTCAGGCCTAAGGTTGAGGTCTACGGTGGAGGAGATCAGTTAGAAATGTAGTGGATACAAAAAAGAGCTGAGTGTGTTGACACTCAGTAGATATACTGCCAAACCATTAGAAACTTTCAGTGCTTATTTCCCACCGATTTTTTTCAGTTCAGAAAAATGAAACTGGAAAGAAGAACACATAACATTTCTTTCAGTTTTAGATCCCGTTTTTGACGGCTGGCTGACACAGAGGTTTGAATTCTGCGCTGAAGGTTTTAAAAAGAGTCCGTACCTCATGATGCTCTCAGTGTGAATTTGTTATACACGGTGCAACCTTTGAGTCTTTACACCAGCAGATGGGGTTTAGCCTAGTGTGAAGCAGAGTGCACTTAACAGTATGTGTTTGAAGTGCTGCAGTTAATCTGCAGTGTTACGGCCGTGGAAGTGTTGTGCTTGGGCCTAAGCAGCCAATGCACTGGTACGTGACCTCACTGGGATGACCGGCAGCATTCCCAAATAAGGCAAGAGCTCCTCATGTTTTTTCCACCCGACGTCGTCCGACACAAAGCGCAATAACTGGAAGGGTCAGACTGCAACTTTAATCCCTCTGGATTCTCGGAACGGTGGAAAGTTTTACAACCACTCGTGATCTCTGCCTTTTATCTCACTCTAGTTGGACTAATGTTTGGCGGGGGATGGGCAGTGGGAGGAGAGAGCCATTAGGAGGAAGTGGTCGGAGGAAATAAGACAGTGGGAGTGACAGGGGCCCTGGCTTTTAAGAAACCATTTTATAAACAGGGAGAATGGGAGCAATAACACTGAGCATGTGTGATGGGGAGAGCAGGCGAGCGAGAGAAAGAGAGAAAGAGAGGAAGCCGGCAAAATGTGCCGTTTCATTATGGTAGATACAAGTGATGACTGGGACGTGAAGCGGAGATAGTAGTCATTGACTCTGGCCAGCATAAAGGGAGCATGACTGATGTAAACACTTCAATATCGCAAAAGAGAAATAGTTCTTTTATAGGTCGGCTCGCGAGGACGCAAACGACGTGCCATAAAAGTGACTACCATCGCAGACCAGCGGCTGCCAAGCCATGCAAAATACATCAAGACGAGTGAGTCTGACTTTGAGGCCGGAATGTCCCTCACAGGGTTTAGGGTTATGTTAAGATCAGTGAAGGACTATAGATCTCAGTGGGAGGGCTGTGTGAAGGCTCGGGATCCACCAGTGTGTTCATGTGTGATCTCACCAAGGGAATGACCACAAACATGCTGCTGTACTTTGTTTCTATGCCTTTGCTCTGGCCGGGAATGAAAGCACGGCTAGTAGCAACAAACCCACACAGTCGTCTTCTGCTTCAGCAAAATATCCACCGTGGAAACAGCGTGTCCTCGAGCAACTCTCTGTACAATATCAACCCCGCCGATATCGATGCAATGCATTACATATAATAGGATTACAGTAATCTGATTACAAAAAAAGGTGATCATAATAAGTTAAAGATACTCTAAACTCACAGTAATCAGATTTTAGATGTTTAAATAAACTGATTACTTGTTGGAAACATCCTTGAAAGGCGATTGGCATTTAGGTTGATAAATTATTATAATAACGCAATTCCCCAAATAACAATCGGGGTAATGAAATCTGTTTTTTGTGTAAGTGGATATTTTATGAATTCTGGAGGCAAAGTAGTCTGAACATAAACTAATTGGATTATATTACTGAGTGAGTATTCCAGTGGATTATGCTACTGATTACATTTTTCAGCAGGTAATATGTAATCTGTAATGGATGATACTCGATGGATGGATCAATACGTGCATAATGTGTCCGTCTTTCTGTTCAGCCCGTTCTCATATCAGGTTCATAGTTACAGTTATGAAAAGTAATGCACCGTAATTTCATATGAAATCATACGAATTGAGTGAAACAGGACAGTTTGACATAGAAATAACACAGTGGAAAGTGAGGGTGTGGAGGTTGTCATGGTGGGTGGGCAGATACACGTTGCTCTTTAACCATGACCAGAACCCTGACCGTAACTACATTGTTTTATTTGCCTAACCTTAACCAAAGTTGTAGTTGCCTAAATGTAAGGTGGGTACAGTATGAATCAAGGGTGCATAGCTTGAGAAAGCATTGTTTTGTTTGTTGTTTGGAAAATATTTTATTTCACATTAAATGCAGGGTAAGCTATGTATCAACTTTAAAATCATTTCAACTTTAAATCACACACTATGTTTATGTTACCTGCCTATAAATTGGATTAATTAGGAGCAACCCACCTCCCTTAGTAGTGTCTTAAGTTACTTTTAAAAGGAAAAATCCACCCTAAACATTTTAACACTGTATAAAAGCAGTTGTTGGCGATGTACCTTCCTTCCTGGGTCCATTTTTGAATCTAAATCTCACGGTGAATGTCCGTCCCCCAGCATCAAAGAGAAAGGCACCGACATTCAACAATCACACAGGGAGAAATCCATCGTAGAAGAGGCAGAGACACCAATTTCTCCACAGACAAAAGCCTCAATACACCATAACACCAAGCAGTGGCAAGAGATTTTGGCAAGAGATGTGTTTTGTGTAATTGCAGTCACTGACAGTAACAGCTAGCACTACCGC
This sequence comes from Hoplostethus atlanticus, assembly GCA_034670405.1. Taxonomy (NCBI): domain Eukaryota; kingdom Metazoa; phylum Chordata; class Actinopteri; order Trachichthyiformes; family Trachichthyidae; genus Hoplostethus; species Hoplostethus atlanticus. The sequence goes on along the minus strand of JAXDDX010000003.1, from coordinate 5,274,016 downwards.
TATTAGACATTGGATATTTGGGGGCTATTTGTTGTCCACTTCCAGTAATGTGTAATACAAACATGGAAAAGCACACTAAGGTATATATTTGTGATTACTGGAACTGGAAGAAGAATTTATAACCACTGGTTTCAATATTTGAGAAAAAGTTAGAATAAGAAACAAAACATATTTGATCAAATTCTGACAAAAGTGGGTGTCAATTCTTCTTCTTCTTCCAGTAATCATACATATATTTATTAATATACTTTTACCTGTTTGCTTTAAAGGTTATTGAAGGTGGAAAAATAAATATCCACAGAATATCTAATATCCAATATCAGGCTAATTTTACTCTGGTCATGTACACACACACCCCCGTCACAGCCGAATGGAACTAGTTCACGCCCGTTCTCCGGGGGGTTGTCAAAAGGCATTCTGGGAAACGTAGGAAATCAGGAGCTGAAGTAGAAGCGCACGAGGCAGGTTGAGGGAAGGTGGTGGGTACAATAAAAAGTAAATTACAACACTTCATCACAAAACACCTCCTAGCACGCACCGAGATGCATCACAGATTGACGATATATAACATTGTACTAGTATCCGAGGGTGGGATTTTCCTTTAATGACTAACATCCTGTTCAGCTGCTGATTGCACATGCAGGCGGTCTCTTACCTTTGCGGCACCAATTTGCTCCTTCCGAAATGTTTCCAGCGGAGTAATCAAAACATCATCTGCATTCTGAATCTGGAAAGAGATGAAAAATAGATTGAAAAAAAATAAATAATACAGACAGCCAGTCAGACAGACAGATGACAGACAGACAGAAATAAGATACAGATAGACAGAAATATGTGATGTGAATTATTCAAAACTGGCATTAGAAGGGGAAAGATAACCCAGTAGTCCTTCAGTGGGAATTCCAATGCTCTTGCTTTATAAATTAGTAACAAAGTGTGTGACACACAGGAAATTATAGCGCATTGAATCTGAACACAACTGGAGTATATAGAGCAATCACATTCATTAATATCTTTTATACCAGTGACAATGAACAAGGCATTACCAGACAGTGCCTAAAATGAGCATAGCAGAGATAAGAGACAGGCGCGCTATACAATGTTCCTGCGAGATAGAAGAAAATTGACCGTTTTTATGTGAGCAGTGAAGCACCAGTATTGTCAGAGCTCTCTGAAATATGACACGCGCGGGAAATGAGGGAGCTTTACAACTGCAGACCGCAATGCATTTATTTTTTGAGGTATGTCTCCTCGTATTGGTGACCTCTCCTGCGTCACGACCGGAGTAAAAAGGTCTCTCCCGGAGACTCTGCCGACTCATTCCAGACAGAAACAGATAAGGGGAGATATATTGTGTCAATTACAGTCTATGCTCAATCCTTGCGGGCGAGCGTTTTCGGGAAGGCGCCATTAAGGTGCGGCTGAATTTCCCGCGGATGGCCTTTCATCCACTGAAATCAGATGACATCAGACTGGCGGGGCTGCTCTGCGGGAGGTGCCATCACAAATGACACGGGTCTTGGCTTGATTTAAAGTGTTATTCTGTGTGGCGAGTGTATGTGATAAACTAAGGGCTGAGCGCTATAATACACCTATAATACCAGCACTAATTTAGAGGTGTCGGCTCAGATGGACTATCACCTCCCCAGCCACAGCCCTCTGATCTCTCTCTCTCTCTCTCTCTCTCTCTCTCTCTCTCTAGATAGAGTTTTTGTTTTGACCCATTAATCATAGTGCATTTCCATTGCCCCAAAATAACCCTGTCAGCCCCTTCACCCAACCAGAACAGACTACTTCAAGAGGAAGCCACAATCTTTCAAAACCCACATTGTTTCCAGTAAATCCAATGGTAGGATGACAATCACACCATGTGTTGAAAGCTTGAAGCTTGAAGCTTGAAGCTTGTTGTTGCAGTTATTAATTGAATTATATAGATGCAGACCTGCCTGCAACCATTAAATTATCAATTAAATGAACACTTGAGACAAAATATTAAAGAGTTATCGTTTTACACTGAAAATTCAATTCCAAATTCCAAACATTTAGTGTCATTACATTTCACCCTCTGTCCTCTATGCCCTTGGCATAGAGGACTATTTCCTTGTGTTGCACTATGCGGCCTTGCTCCATGGTAGCGTCATGATAATGTCATGATCAATTTTCATACCGCTTCGGATTGAAAGGTTGAATTCAATATTTAATTTTATACATATTTCATACATCGATGCGTTCTGAAAGCTGAAATTCCATTTCAACTTCACCTCCAGAGGGTAGAATATAGGAATCGTGGAATAATTCAAAGAAGAAGAAGAACTGGAGTAGACAGAGCTGCAGTCGGGCTCTTGATGGTGGACGGCAGCAGTCAGCACACAATTGAACAGGATAGAACAGCTGGAAACACGACAACAGCGTCCAACAGTCCCGACCCAACTCATTGATGAAACTGGTGCCAGGAGCGAAATATGGAGCTACTCGGCGTCCAGGGTCGACAAAGATGCGCACCCAACAGACATAGCAAATCCCCCTGTGCAACAGCTGCTGCATCGCTGTCCAAGTCAATATGGTACCACAAGTGAAACACAAAGCATCTCAGTGGCTGTTTGTGTGTGACACTGCTTGATGTTTTTTCTTGTTTGCCGTGGCATCGCAGTAGCGTTCAATTTTTAGATATTAAACTTTGTATTGGTATCAAATTCAACACTCTGGCATCGTGACAACACAACTCCATGGGGATTTGAAAGAAAGTAAATGCACTAAAAGATATCTGAGACTTTCATCTCCTTCCACCAACCTAACAGGTTTACTGTACCGCTAGAGCTTCTGAGACAAGACCAAATATAGCAACACGTGAGCGTTTTTTCACATTAAAATGAATAAATAACTAGGATATATTTATACATGATGAGTCTGTGTCTATCTGTGACCGTGTGCATTCATGCCTAAATCCCCCCGAATGCCTGAAATTGACCTTTTTCTCCTTGATGTTTGGGACTATTTGCTGTGGGGGTGTTGTATGGGCGTGGCCAGTGGTGAGCTGGGTTGTGGCTATTAGGTGCAGCTACAACAACAATTGCAGAAAGCAGTAAAAAAATGAAAGAACAGTGAAGCTAAACATACGGCAGACAGGACACAAGTGGAAATGGGCATTGCTTTTGGCCTCCACTCACCGTTTGCCTCTTCAATGCCTCTAGTCCCACTCAAGATGAGTGAGTGTTGGGATGGGGATCTGACCGATTGAATGGGCGGAGGGCAGGACTAACAATACACAAACAAACAGACGACCTCTCCTAGCCTTTAATATAGACTAGCAGCAGAGGATCTGACAGCACGGGAGAGCAGCAAGAAGAGAGTACTTCTGCAAGCTAACCAAGACATCGTGGTTCCAACACTGACACTGCATTAGCAGAGTGGAGGAGATTTGATGGCCATCAAATCTAGCGGTTATAATCCCCATTCATCTCAAAGTCATCATGTTATCTGCTGTGTCAATAGCAAGTATTATACTACTCTGCCAGTGTGGTAATGTCATTTCCTCTGTCTTATCTCCCATGCTTTCAGTCTAATTGAGCCTGCAGCATTACCCTGCTTGAAATGTAGATTTCTAATACCATTAACTTTTCATTTTCAATGAAATGGACAGGACAATTAAATATACAGCAATAGAGGCTTTTGAGATTACGGTCTAATATTTAGAATTGAATGAAAGCAAAAAAACTAAATCCTTTTTGTACCCTCTGTAACTCTGGGGGAAGGGATGCTGAGCGTGATTGATTCTAAATGTTATTGATAACTGTAACCTGACTTTATACATACTGAGTTAGATGAGTTGTGTAAATACTTTGGAAAGTACAAACATTTGGATGTCTTAACACTTCAACAACAAGTCTAATAACAACTGTCTAATGCAAATGGTTTGACATCGGACCACACAGTTTGGCTCGCCAGACAACCCAGCCAATTGCACTTATGTTACATGGCCTTCACTACACTTAAAAAATAGATTGTAATAAGCAAAGCAAACTCAGCTCTTTTTTAACGTTCACTTTTTGATAATTAATTTCCAGGAAGCCGATTCTAAAAATGTACATTTGAAAAGGAGCAACTTATTTAAGATTAGTTTCAAACTGGCATTGTGCCCACATGCCCTCAGCAACAGCCTCCCTCTACAGGATTAAATCCATATGAGCGAGCACAGTGTGATGCTTGAAAGGATGCAATAGCGCTGAGCAATTTCATTACCGGTTAGGGGGAGGAATGTCAATGCGCTGTATTTCCCTTGCTCCTGCTTTTACCAATCCAAATATCAAACTGATCAAAAGTGTTGCTCTGAGGTTAATTTGCAGAGACAGATTAGAATGCCTGCGAAGGCTAGACCAAATTAAACAGAGCAAAGTGCACCAAGTGAAATTATCCTTTGACACCTGTCAAAAAAATACATTTTAATAAACACTCTAAATAGCTTTGTGCACAAACCTGTTCTTCCCTGCCTCAGTAAATCACTCACAATCACAGGAGCCCATAGTGAAGCACATCCTCGGTGATATAATGTTTTATCAGCTTTTCCACACAACACATAAAATATATATATACTATCTGGAAAGTTCTGCTGGACACAATGCAATGTGCATACACAGGCAGAAAACACAGGAGGGAGCATAGCTAACTATCTCCCAGGTCGCCACTTGTTAGCATGGCACTCAGCAGGTGTGCGTTATGGACTCATAAAACACAGTCGGAACACCTTTTCTGACAAATCATATTGTTTGCTTGCAAACTCCGACATTGCAAAGTGTCTTTGAGATCTACTGGGTGGCGTTACAGTGCATTTAGGTTGCCTTGGTTCACATTACAGGGATCAGTTTGCCTGTTCTCATGAGCCTGTATGTTATAATAGCATTTAACTGTGAACTGCTCTGTAGCCTGATTGGTTATGTAGGTCTGTGTTACTTCATGATTGGGTAGTAAACATAGATTTTATTTTTCTCCTGGTTGTTAAAGGGCCATTCCAGTATAATTGAGTTTTTTCCTGCCTGCTCCTTTCCTGCATTCCCTTACTGTTTTACATCACTGCAGCTCGTTTTCCAGTGTTTTTTAACCACGTATGAGATATGTGCTATTTTTCCTTTATTTTAGTCGTTTCAACAGTAAACATGAATGCACACATTAATATGAAACAGCCATCCTGCAATGAGCGGAACTTCTTTCAAAATGTTAGCTTGTTAGCTAATGTATAGCTTGATATTAGCGTTCGGATACAACAAAACGCGATTCTTGGCTTCTCATTCACAGTAGTGGATTACTTTTATTGATCAAACAACACGTGCTGGGAGTTGTTTTCTTTGGAGCTGAATGGAAGTGAATGAGCTTGAGAGGTACAGTATAGGTACAGAGGTACAGTATGGCAAAACTGATTTAATAAATATCATTAATCATGACACATGCATGTAAAAACAGTCACAATTAACATTAAATGGATGGACAACTTAAAGAATCAGGCTGGTGGCCCTTTAAAATGACCTCCATAAACTGTTTTGACATCCAATATCATACTTACTTGCCTCATGAAATTAATATATTGATTCCATTTTGCCAATACCCACAGAAAGAAAAGCCTACTTGATATAGCTAGCCCTATGTATCTCTGTATTTAAAACACACACACACGCACACACACACACACACACACACACACACACACACACACACACACATACACACTTCTAACGTGACTTTTGTTTGGTCAAAGAGGTGTCATACAAGCCTTTGATTCCCATGCTGCTCTATTTTTTCCAAGCAAACATCCAAGCAAACTTCAGGCAGAGAGTTGTGGAAAAAGACAACTGGGCTTTGGCTTGTTGGTATTTTTCAGTCTATGACAGCGTAGTTACACTATATAACAGAAAAAGGCCAAAAACTAATTGACATTTTTGGATCTGAGGAGAAAAAACATTTCGAACTGCCTACTGGTGAATACATGACTTCAATATGCTCTTGTTATTTTCGTATGTTTGCTGATTCAAGGCCCCGTCTATTGGTGTGTACAGCTAAAGTACAGGATGATGAACAGGAAAGAGTTGAGCTCTCTGAAAGGACGTGACAACACCACCAGCATACAGCTCCGATCCATGATCTCTTAATCTACAAGTCTTACGTTTAACACAGGTTGCTTGTCGTACAACTGAATGCATCTGTTTCAAATTAGTGAAGAATTTCACGGAGCCTGTCTTCGCATGGTGTTGAGACTATGAAGACTTCTGCAGACTGAGACCAATGCAACACGGATTCATTGATTCAAGAGTGGATACGTCCGTTCTTGGGAGTGACTACTCTTTGCCGTCAGCCTTGAGACTAAAGCCTTTGAGACTGAAGCACAACTGGACTTGAATGCACCATTTTGCCAATGAATTACTTAGGTGTGAATTTCATGACAATAATGGGTAGCCGGCGAGTGTGGCCAAGGAATGTTAATAGGTGCAGCTTGCAGAGCTTCTGAGTGGGACGGTATGGGGTGTGCGGTTTCCTCAAAATGAAAAATCCCGTCTCGAGTGCCAGATATCTGCACTGAACTCCTTTGTCTTGACTTGTATTACCACTAATGTTAGCCAGTGGCGCCAAATAAAAATATCAGCAACAGTCGCACCAATAGCCACAACAAAACCAGCAGCGGCAAGCAAGAATTATTATCGTGACCCATTAAAGTAAGTGTAAGCAAAGCCTCTACAACCTAATTAATGTGTTAAAGACATAATAAACGTTATTGCCTTCATCATCACGACCGGATTAAACGCCCCATTTCATGCTGACGGCGCGATGTGACCTTTATGATAAGAGGCAATAGCTGCATTTCATTCACTTCTGTCTGCAGGTTGTTTGGGGTGGGGGGGGCGGTGGGCGATGGGGGGAGGGGTCTTTATCTGGTGTTGCACTGGCACCTGGAGCAAGCTGACAAGTCGTACTCATTTTACTTTTATTATCTATGGAATAACAACAAACCATCTGCTGACACAGTCACAGGATAGTGTGAGAGTGCATTTGATACACTCGTAGGGCGTATAGGCTGTTAAACAAGGACTTGAAGCAGCCACTGAAATGGGGTGTGGGGGGGGGGGGGGGGGGGGGGGGGGGGGCAGCTGGTTTGGGGTCCCCTGGAGGATTTTCAGGATTTTATTTGTGTTAAGTTCAGTTTGGCAGCCCGTGATACACTCTGATGCTCATTGCCAGGTGACACCTCACTCACTCACTGGTCTCGTTTTGACGAAACTCGGAGGGATGACGCATCTCTGCACCGCGTTCAAGTGTTTAAAAGATTACACTGATTGGCTTGATGGGGGTGCTGTAGTTAAAGGTCAAAGGTTTAAACTAAAACGTGATATCTCAAAACATAGAGGGAGTTTAGAAACGTTACACTGACTGGCCTGACGGGGCGCTATGTGTGTGTACATCTGTCCAATCATCACAAAACTTGGTAAATACACGTAATAAAAGTGTTTTTTCTTTTACACAAGCCAATAAAATGCATGAAGTTTATTCAAAACTGGACCAGTGTCTGAGACATCCCATGTGACAGCACACAAATGAACACTCACACTATCCAGACCATACTGCCTCATACACGAGCTTTAGGTAACATCATTTTCCATGATTAGCCCAAACAGTGACTGCATCATACGTGGGGGTTGACATGTTGACGGTTGCCTTTTTATCACCTAGCAAATGCAAAGCCAAATTGGAATGGCTGCTGTACAGTAGGTGATTTTCCATCTGCAATGTGTGGTTATACTGACACCTTACACTGCTTCTTCTCGGTGACGAGCCGTCACTGAAGGCACACAGCTTCTGGGCTTCGTCAACACCACAAAACCATTCAGAAACATGGTAGCACCGTTTTGTTATTCTGAACAGATAAGCATCAAGCCTGAAAAGGCTCGCTTGATATGAACTCAGCGCGGGGCTTTGACAGTAGGAAAATCTAAAAATAGGATTCTTATTTACTCGTGTTACCTGGGTGTCAAAACAGAAAGCATTGCTGTCATTCAGCTCCGTGAGGAGGCCAGTGGAAAGGTGTAACTGTCCTAACAATGCAGTGAACTGAGACTAAACACTTAAAACGCCAGCCCTATACTGTAACCATAATAACCAGATTATACAACCATTGGAGCCTGCTGTCAGTAACTTAGCAAAGCTGGCTGGTGCAGTTTACCAAGAACCTCAAGTTAATTTTTCTGCTGAAATCAGATATTTAAGCCTCATGTTTTATATATTAATTCATGTGTGCTTAGTGAACTTCCAGTTAGATATATTGGAGCATAAAAATTCTCTGTGTAGAGAGGTATTTCAGCACCCGTGGTTCTGCGGGATCCAATTCCTCCTTAGCACAGAGGAGCGACAGGAAATACATTATGTCAGCAAACAGCTTTCCCAGCGACGACTCCGTCTAAACGCCTCCTTTGCACTGCACACACTCCAAGAAACTGGCTGTCTCCAGACCGACTACTTACACCAGAAGAGAAAATGTTTCCCATCTCAGGAATTTGATTTGTGACCTTATATCCCTGCTGTAGTGACACATACGAGCACAATGAATATATACAATAGGAGCGGTGAAAGGGAGAGAGATCACTGAAGTGCAGAAGGAACAGCCATAGTGCAGCAGGCTTTAAAACTGCATCTGTGAGATCTGTACGCTCGGTTTACGTCCGTGAACCCGTGATCTGGAGATGCACCTTGAGAGCACCGGGTCAATGTGCCTTTGAAATGACTCGGTTTGGACGGTGAATCTGCACATTAGAAAGATCTGTGTGAGAGTAGATACATTTGACCACAGGATGGAAACATAAGACCATATCCTCCATAGGAATACAATGAAGAACAACAATTTTCTACCCTTACTGTTATTGAAATGTCATTTATAGAAGAAATCTCTTTATAATTGTAAAAAAAAGAATCTACCCACAAAACTGACTTACTAAGCTATTGAATAACATAGAATCACGGTGTGTGTGTGTGTGTCTGTGTGTGTGTGTGTGTGTAGAGCAGTTGGTGGTCAAGGTTAATGCATTGACTTTCAGTCCAATCCATGATTGAGGTCAATACTTAGCATGAGCCAAGTATCACTGGGTAAATAACTGTCGGTTGTTCATTTCAGCTGTCCAGCGGATAGCACAATGGTTTGATATTGTCAGTTCCAAATACTTTTCAGAGTTTCATTAAACAAGCCGCCACAGGATGTTGCTCAGAACAATGGCTGTCTTTATTCCACACTGTTGTATCAGGGTCAGCGGGACATTCCTCAAATCACAGGCCCAGCACACAAGGTATGCACACAGCCAAGTTGCTGTACTGTCAAACACGGAGAAAACAGCAGCAGCAGCATGCGCCTCACTCCGCACAAAGAGAGGCACTTTATGTCATTTGGTTTCAATTCTGTGGCGTAGATAAATTACATGTAATTGCACATGTTTAAAGGCTGTTGAGGAAAATGTAAACCAAAAGGAAAACTCTCAGTAGGGGGAATGAATGTAACACGGCACATCAGGGCGGCACTTATGGGACCAAGAGGGCTTTGTTGCTTTTAACATCTCATGGGAGAGCAAGAACGGTATTACAAAATTATGTATTTTGCCCTCATTACTGAGAACCAATGAGAAAGCTACGGCTTGACGTAGTTTTGAGAAATGCCCTGAAGAGTTGAGGAGGTTTGGTCTAAGCTCTCAACTGAGTAATGTGGAAGCTATACGTTTAGAGAAGCAGACACTCTAGGGAAAATGTCAGGCATTGATAGTATTACACTACTGCATTTACCCACTGCTGATAATTTGAAAATAATAACATTGATTTGCAATGCGGTGGGGAATTGGCATGTCCTCGAGGTGCCCAGCTTACTAGGCCTATGATTATTGGAACAAATGAGCAGACAAATGTGATATTAAACGAAGGACTGACAGTGACAATAACATCATAGAGGCTAAACAAGTTTGTACACCTTTAATTAAGCTGAAGTTTGTACGTAGGCTACAAAGTTTGTGTTTTCGTTGCATCTCCATCGTTGTGCAACGCCATTTATCCATAGAGCACCATTTTTTTATAACTCGACTTTATGAGTCGATATTGTAGTGAGCTAGCTTTACTAGTTTCCTTTCTTCTGCCCATCATGACCAATGTGCCTCAAGCTATTTTAAGAATCATGTACATTTGTTTAGCTTTGACCTTGCAATAAGGACTAGCTCAAGGTTTACCCACAACTGTGTTTCTGATGAAAAGTGAAAAAAACGACCTCACCACCACAAGCTCAGGCCAAAAATGGGCTGGTACCACTCACAGCTTGATTCACTGTTACAAGAGCAGCAATGGGCAAAGTAAAACCATGCACCAGGTCTATAATCTGCCACCATATTTGGGATTTCAGGACCCTTTCTATTAGAATTTAAAAAGATGGCTTTTATCAGCTGTTGTCAGTATTGGTTTATTTTTTTAATTTAATTTTAAGCATGTAAGTCTGTAAGTATGAATGTATTTATTTAAAACAACCATTTCATGTGGATGTAATTGAATCATCATTCTAAACTCAGATATAGAAGACACATTCAATAGGGTTGAATGTGTAAAGCCACACCTGATAACTTTTCTGTCTCTTTTTCAATTGCACAAAGAAAACAGGAAAGAAAAGATTTATTTTCCACCACAGCAACAAAAGGCTCTCCCAAAGGGATATGATCATCACTGCAAAAGCCACAACATCAGGGCAGTGCCCTTCCACTCCTAAATGCCATCCAAGCTCAGCAGCGCTGAACCTTCTCAAACCATGCAGAACCGGAGCCACTCTCACTCCTTTTTTTTCTGCTGAAAGAGTTATCAGCAGGGGAATTATACCAGGATCACTTTAAAAAGAACGAATTTGATAAGTCTTCCCATGGAATAACACACTTGGGTAGCTGGCAAGCCAATCACAAAGTGCACAAGCACAAAGATTTCAGCCCTGGCCTCCCGCCAAGCCAACAGACATTAAAACGCTTCATGCTCGACAAGGCCTGTAGAAATTGGGCTACTGTCAAGATCCTATTCCGAGCAACAGTGGCACCTTCGATATATGTTAGTTACTCCACACAAGGGAGCGGGTTTAATGTGAGACAGACAAGCTTCCTCTCTACTTGCTTTAAGGTTTCTGGGTTTCAGTGACTCTTATCAGTCTGTGTCTTTCTATTTTTAGTCCACAGATTCAGTCCAGATGTGAAATGGGAGTAAGGGGGATGGGGGGGAGTCGGGATTTATTTCAGGAACTGCTGTTGGATGTTCACACGCGCAAAGTGTGAGTGACGCTTTCTATTTAATAAGCTGCTTTTCGCCATGCGTGGCTACGACACATCTGTCCCCTGTAATCGATTAGCAGTTACAAACTTAACAAATAGATTTGCCATCTGGCACCCATGGTGGTTGAAGTGTAGAGGGGTGTTGAGTCTCAGCTGGTATATTTCACAATATTTCATGATTTGAGGATAGTGTTCTTCCTTTGTGAAGAAAGATTTCATACATTTGGTGAGCATGTGTTGTTATGTGATGCACTAACTGAGCTCTGTAGACCAACTGCTTTCAAATTACACAAAGACAAGAATGAAACTCTCTGGTCATTTTGCGGTTCTCTGCTTTTTCACCCCAGCCAGACGCAGCCACGATGAGACTCTGGAGAATGGGAGCGCTGATCCACCTAACAGTGGAAAACATTTAGAGAATTTCCTCTCTCATTCTCACGTGACTGTTAGTGACCGGTTTCTGATAAGGAGGCGTAAAAGTGTTCAATGCAACGTGCTCCAACAAATAAGCTTTTCCCAAAACATCTATTCTTACACAACTTGACCTTTGTTTCATTATTTATCAGCTAAATAATGATCACTTATCTGAATCAGACACACCTCACCTCCACATCGGACCTGTTCTCATCCCACTTTCTGCATCTTCTCATCTCATTTTGCAATGTCCAATTAAATGTCCACATGTACAATTAAATGCCTGCTGCTTGGAAATGCCATTTTCTTTGTTACAGTGAAACCACTGCCAGAAACTAGGCATAAAAATCGGGTAAAATCAGTACTTCACCAATAGAATCTACTCTACCATACCTTTCCCTACCATACCATACCATGCACAATATTTACAAAAGGAATATTACATGCAGGGCACTCCACAAACGTTTCTCTGTCGTTCCCCTGTTCTCCGGTGTAGCTTTTCTGAGCTGCATCTAAAACAGGTCTAATGAATGCATTGTGAACCTGGCTTGTTGTTAAGGTAAACTGATGCCAGCCATAATGGGGAAAGTTATCCCCAAAGAACTCCTCTTCGATGCCACAAGAAGTCAAACCAATTAGTCTGTCACCATGAATCTGTTGTTTATTGTCAAACCATGAATTATTTAACAGCAGCAGAAAAATATACCCGTTTTAGATCTGTTAGCATTAAATGGGCTATTATTCTCGCTTATACACTTTGAAACAGTTTGAGATTTTTAGTTGGTGCAATAGGGATTTATTGGTTGGGAGCCAAAAATAACTTGAATGCTCAGAAAGTGTTTTATGATACTTTTGGATTAGTTCTACAGAAAGGACAAATCTGAGACATTATTTACTTTGTCTGACTCATGCAGAGTGTCAGGGACTTTCAGGGAAAGTTGTTCTCATTTAACCACAACCAAAACCTTACCCTTACCTTAACCAAAGTTGTTTTAGTTGCCTTACCTTAACCAAAGTAGTTTGATTATAGTACGAACCAAGGGTGCATAACTTTTGGTAAGCTATCATATGACTGCTGAGAAGATTGTAGACTACCAGACACCGAGGTTGTTACTGAGTCTCTGAGGTATTTGTAATCCCATAGTCTATAATGAAAGTCGATGGTTAACGTGTTGTTGCATGTACGACGCCTCGGTGTCTAAAGAAAATGCTATGGGTCCTTTTAGCATTAGCAAAACGTGGATGTAAACTGGAGGCAAATCAAGCTAGCAGAAGGAATCTGAATTACTTCATAACTTGCTGTTCAATAAATTGCCAACGCTGTGGAATAAGCCTCAAACCATTAGAAATCTAGTCTGGCATTTTTAATTATTTATGATGGGGCTAGTTGGAGATGGAGATGGAGATATGCATTGTATAAGTGATAAATGCCAAATAACGATGACCTTAGCAATGAGCTTGGAGCTTGCCTCAAGCTTATTAAGAGATGTCAATCATCGTTTTACAACTCCAGGCGAGGTGAGTCATTAAAAGTTCACAGTTCATTTACAGCAGAAGCAAAACTAATTAATTGGGGCTGCTTTGAGCTCCAGTTCCTAGTAAGCGTAGCCTGTAATTCTTTTGGCCCGCGTAATCTTCTTGGAGAACCAAATCAAAAAGCCATTTTTCACTTAATGGGGGCTTTAATGTTACTGTTTACTTATCACATTGGAGACATTTAGCTGACACTCTTATCCCAAGTGGCATAATGAAATAACAAGGATCAGAGTCCTGACACAATATGCAACAAAATATCCCTCGGATCTTGTGAGATGGTGATCATTTCTTCCTCAACACATATTAGAGGTGGAGGCATGGAGGAGGGGGATGTTTGCTGGATGGATTTTTTTTTCAATCAAATTAAATGTTATAATGCCCATCAGCACTCTACAGCCTCATTCAGTCAGTCATCGCAACATTAATTTCTTTACATTATTTCCAATCATGCATGTTGTTGTTGCCGTACAGTTTTCCTCCTTGCTGAGTTTTGGTGTCATTACTCTTGCAGGCTTATTATTTAATTTCTGTTATCCATTTCATCTGTGTCTTCGCTTGTCATCTTGATTTGCTTTCGTTTCTTTGTTTCCTTTGAGATTAGATGTTTTTATTTATTTATTTTTTTCTCACCTGCATACATTTCTATTTTCTCTCTCTTCTTCCTTCTATGTTTCTGTCATAAATACATGCAAATAAATATAGTGAAATTGTTGTGTGCTCTCCATACAGATTTCTGCCTCCTCATACTGCATGTATGCACCCTGGCTTGTGGTATGCAGCCTGTATACTTTCAGTGTGACCAAATCTGTCATGACCATCCCAGACAGCCATCAAATGACCTCCACTGCAGCAGGAAGACAGAGTCAAGACCACATGCCAGTGCCTAGTTTGAGGCACCAGGCACAGTGAAAGCCAACCAGCCCTGTGTCACACTGAGTTTAGCGGTTGGTATGTCACATCCTCCTGCCTCGCTTCCTGGACATGATTCTACAGATGCTCTACATAAGTGTCTGTGAGATAGGAAGAGATTAAAGCAATAATACAACACATATTCATATAGTAAATAGACATTTTGCAACTTCACATCACTGATTGATATGACACAATAGTGATTCAACCTATATCCAGTCCATGAACGCTTTTACTTGTACTTTGCTGTTCTAAACATCCGGTGTCAGGTTGGTCTTTCCCAGGAAAAATCCTCTGGCGCACAGGAAGTGATGCGTTTCATGTTTCCGGCAGCGGCAACAGCGGTTTGTTTTGAATAAAGAGAAGAAGAACTGGGTAGTTAGCGTGAGCAGCGATAGCCACCGTGGTTGAACAGACAAAGAAAAGACCGCCACCTACAGAAACTCAAACTTCATCAACAGAAAATCCAAAGAAAAAAGACGCCACAGTGCTGGACACACTGTTTGATTGACAGGTGATCTCTGCGAAGTGCAGTGCAGAAAAACGTCACCATGTCACCAAAATCCACCAAAATGACATTAAAATGATTGCGGACTACCATTTTAAGATGTCTGTCTATGTAGTCAGTTGTAGTATTGCCATCACTATAGTACATGTGATATTTTCTAGATGAACAAAAATGTGATGAACAAAAATATAAATAAACAGCACACACTGAACTTTGGAGCAAATTGAGAAGAGGCCAGTATTAAGAGATAATACCAGTGTTTTCCTGGTTGCACCTCTCCTTTACATTATTCCTGCTGGTGTCTGCACACAGTCATAGTGGTTGGAGATATCAGGCTCGTTTTCCTACCTTCAGAAGAAGCTGCCAGTCATTCTTGTAAAATATGAAAAACAACTTCCAGACAGACTTGAAAATTGCCGGCGCTAGATAATCCATCACAGCAGACATGACTTAATTTGGTTTTGTCAAAGTTTCTGTTTGATCGTTATTTCATTGTGCCCGAGTTGAGTGTTTTCATATCAGTGCACGCTCTGCTTACTGTCAATCACCTGACACTCAAAGGTGGAAATGGAAGTTTCTGTCAGGAAATAATCCCTCAAAACCATGTCGCCTTACAAACTTTACTGTCACATCCACGCCTTCTTATTTGGGGAGCGTCTTTGTTAGCCGGGACAGCCAAGCTAGGCGTGACACTGTAAAAGTTTGTATTTTAAAAGTGACAAAATATGAGTAAATATTAACAAATCTAATTACATAGAGCATGCATGACACCAGTATTTAACACAATTCAGCTCATACCAAGTGTGTATATTCTATCATCTTTTGATTGTGCTTTTATTGTGTTATGTGTTGTATGTCAAGTTACTGTTATTTTGTCTTCCATGGACCACAATGGAAGTGGTGTAAGTAACACTTGTGCTATCTGGGGCTGTTTATATATATAAACTGTTTTTTTATCATGTATTTTTCTATTTCTTAAATAAAATAAAATCCAAATCAAATGAAAATAGAGCAACTCTTTATTCTTACCAAGCGTCTCCTTTCTTCTTCAACAGTATTCAACAGCTGGGAGAATTCTTTGAATGACTGGGCTGAAACAGAAACAGAAAGATTATTTATATAACACATTAAAGCTGAAATGCGTGCGTGGTAAATAAACGTGTGAACATGTATGACAATCACGCACAAGAGGTTAATATGGTCACCGTTTAGCAAATACACACTGATTCACTGCAGTCCACGGTGCTACTGCATACAGTTGATGGAAGATAAAAAAAAAAGTTAGTGCCTCGGTCATTAAGCATCAGATGTTCCTGGCGCCCCTCAAGCCTTGTAGCGCGGCGTTAAAATGTCTATTTGCGCTGCAGCTTCAGAGCTTTCAAAGCAGCATATCTCACATCCCAATAAATTCAAGCAGCTGTCCAATTTAAAAGCCAGACTGGCAGTAAAAAACAATACTTTCATTGAATGAGCCTCCTGTCATTTTCTTCACTTCCCTTTCTTATTTTCTTTTATGCGCCTGCTTTGCAGTACAAAATACTGCTGCAATGTAGAGCACACTGATGTGGTATGTTCATATCATCTGTGCTTTACTACTACAGTAGCCTATATTACTTTGAAGGGCCAGATGAATTCGGCATACAGTACACCGAGGCTCATCTGGCAGTGAACTGTGCCTTGATAGCTTCACAGCTTCATTAAATACGGGGCCAGATACGAAGTGGCCTCTGTTGGTCAGCCCCTGTGTCACCCCGTGTCCAGCCATTTAGCAGCGGTCGAGCTGCTCTGCTTGCCAACACACTAACATCATTATCAGCCACGGCGGCCTGGCATGGGGGCCCATGCATCATCTCAGACACTTTCGTCCATTTACACACAAAAGCTTTTAAAGACCAGGCAGCAATGATTTTGTGCCAGTGATCCTGCAGGCAGGCTGGCCTCCTATTAACGCCACCAGCTCCTTTATCAACAGCACAAACCTCACAGGGGGTAAAGGGCACAGCTGGAGCCGTTGATGGGACAAGATTAGACTCTAAAGAAAGGAAATGGGAGTCAAAGTGGGGTTACAGCTTGCATATCATTCACTGGTAAATGGAGGAAAGGCAATGGACCTGATGAATCACTGAACAAATAAATTTCACCAACCTCCAGAGAAGAGGCTGTTGGTGAAAAGATGGACATTTATATTCTCTATATATAAATGTAATAATAAGAAGTACAATTATTTTTCATACTGTGAACAAGATGGAATAAAGATATGAATTAATTAGAATAATGTATTTTTTTTCTATACATTTTGTCTGTCTGCTGAAAGAAGATTCTCCATTGGAAGCATTTCCCACCAACATGTTTGATATTTAGCTTCCTAGCTACAGATTTTGTGCACATCTGACTTGTTCCACTCCAGAAGACTTTGAATATCTCCAGAGAATAAAGGAATGACCTTCTGAGAGCAAGGCCTGTAACTTTTCTAAAAATTAAAATTTCTATAGCCACATCAATCTTTTGGCCCCATTGATTCCTAGATAACTGGTGTGGAATGTGAATGTCACTGCAGGAAGTCATAGAGCGAAATCAATAAAAGGTCAGGTGAACCTGTCTGGCAGCACATACAGGATCCTGATGTTACGTGGGGGAAGTTGCGAGCATCAAAGTGTTACTACACCAATGCTGCATCAAGATGATGGCTGGTATTCGGGCAAGGGTCTAGCCATGTCAGTCAGAAAGCTCAGTTTCATTGATGACTAGATTGATTTCAACAGGCTATTACATTTTTCCTCAAATAGTAATCATGGCCTTTTCTCTGTGAGACGGTGAGGGACCAGAGTAATAGAGCCTACAGTGTCAGAAAAGCATTTCACTTTAAGAAGAAGATCTCAACTCAATTCTTACACACAAAATAGCATACGGAGTGTAATTTTTGAGTGTGCACATGAAATTACTTCACTACCACAGTTTGAGCCCTGTTTGTGCCAATGTTGCATCCACAGAGCTCCTGATTAAAGACCTAGCAAATGGATTTCGCTGTTTCCTGCATTAGACGGTCAGTAAAATGTGTTCCAACAGATGCCTGCGCCTCTGTCATCTGAGCCTGTTCCACAGTGCCAGCAGTCTGCACCATAAATACTGGGCAGGTCTAACTGGATAACAGGTGGGCAGCTAAATATCCACTGTTCAATCTGAGATCAACAGCACTTCTGATTGAAGGCCAGGAAAGGGGTGCGATGCTTCAAATTAAACCATGCTAGATCCTAATGAGGCTTGAATTCGGGTTTGGATTTTTCCAATAAACATAATTGGTCTTCTTCAACCCTGCCCATCACGCAGCGCCTGCAGCTTTGTGTGGGGAAAAAAGGACTATTCATTACACAGATGAACGTTACAGCCTCATGTGGAGGAGGGTCATATCCAGTCTAGGCCACACAGATGGACAGTGATTCAGCAGTCTGCAGCCCCACAGAGCTCAGGACTCAAGCTGGGGATAATGAGCAGTGTAAAAAGAGAAGAGGAAGGAGAGGCCAGACCGGGAGCCCTGCCTATTAGAGCCAGAAGAAGCCCTCTGCACAGCTGCTTTCATATTCCTCTTGGAGGCTAGGAGGTTCACACCTCCATTAATCTCTGACACTGATCACAATTAGTCTCTTTGATCTCCTAAAGGCACGAAAAAAGATACAGGAGAAGCATCATAAGCAAATCAATAGCATTAATTATACATGCAATGCAGACGATTGCAAGATCTATACTCACCAAGCAGAATCCATTTCCAGGAATTAGTATGCTCAACTTTGCCTGAAAACATTTCCCACTGAGTCTGGTAAAGCCTTTCTCTTCTCTCTCAAGAACCATTTGTTTATTGATAAAAAAAAAAAAAAGTTAAAAATATCACATCATATCTTGAGTATTTGGTCCAGGGCCAGGGGACATTACTGTTTCTTATGTTACGTCGAAGGAGTACAGCCAATAGCGTGCACGTACCTCCCGAGAGGATCCGTAGGAAAATGTCAAGGAAAAGGTCATGACTGAAGTGACAGTCCAACTAATTGGCGAGAGAGGAAGGAGAAGAAAGATTAGGAATAGACATGGAGGGAGAAAGACCCTCCTGGGCCCGGTCTAACTAGACTTACCGATGTTCACCTCGTCATCTGTTTCTGCATCGCCTATGCACTCAAACTGAAACTCCTGCAGGGACTGGGAGAACTTTTGGACTGCAGCAGAGAGATCTGGAAAAGGAGAAGGTCTGTGCATTAGAAATAAAGCATTGCACAGCGGCATTGCACAGCGGCATTGCACAGCGGCATTGCACAGCGGCGTTGTACACACAAGGCGTCTCTACAAAGGAAGCTGTGGCTCTATGGGTCTAACTGAGCATATCTAGGTTACAAACTAAACTTAGGTGCAATGGGTCCACACATTATATCAAAGCAAAGTCACCCATAAACGACTGAGTGTAGGTAAGGTCCTGCAATTATACCTGGGTCAGAAAACATTATTTTGAAAAGACAGGTTGGCAGCAGGGTGCTTAAAGAGAGAAAATACATTAGAAGTTCATGGCTTAATAAATCATCCCTTTGCAGAGGCTATCTTCATCTATTTTTTTGTTCTTGTGCTCTGGCAATCTTTAAAAAAGTACCGGTGGCCTTGTGTAAGCGGCCACCTCAGCGGGCATCTCAATCTGAACAGACCTGCAATCCTTTTTTTTTTTTTTATCCCCATCACCATGTTTCAAAGTCAACCCTACAGTAATTTGTCTTGAGCATTTGACTTTGCTATTTGCTTTAGCCACAATGGCAAAATCACAGAATTTCTCATTTATGAAGCTGTTAAGACTATTGCTTCTGGCAGCAAATAGTGCACTTTTATGTCCTGCTGACTGTCCAATTTCATGCCCACTGACATTTATAGAACAGCAATTCATGTGTGATTGATTGCAATATTTAGTGTATCACTTGTCCATTGATCATTACACCCAGGTTGGTCCAGTAAAAGGAAGCCCAGCATGAGTTAGCCTCACCTTCTTCCTGTCAAAAGAAATTATGCAGTAGACTAAAAAATGAATACAAAGAAGGAGGACTTCATAAAGTGTAAAGGGTGACGGAAGAAATGTTGGTTTTAATGTTTTTGAAGCACAGAAACAACAACAGGACTGTACATTTTCCAATTAGGCTACTTAAAGGCTCAACCCGTAATTGCCGTCCTGCTCAAAGGTGATTTGTAGGATTTAGGACCGAAATTAGTATAAGCTTTTCATACAATGACTGACAGTATATGTCGGCTAAACAAGGATTTTATTTGCATTTTGAGGTTGTAAAAGATTGGTTCCCTTTTGTGAATTTTGCACGGTAAAAAGAAAATGTTTTGTGAGTTATAATGGTTTAATAAAGTTGAAAAAGTCTTACTTTACAAACCAAACTCTTTGAGGGCATAGACCAGATATTTAGACGCCCATACGGAAATGTAATATATGACACATATGCCCCTATATCAGCGAGCGATACTGCCATATATATTACATATAAGGCGATATATTACTACCACATACATACATCCTCCATACATACATAAACATATGCCTCTCCTCGTTAGTATAGTGGTTAGTATACCGAGTAGACCGGGGTTCAATTCCCCGACGGGGAGGACTCTCTACTTATATGGGGTGGCTGTGGCTCAGGAGGTAGAGCGGGTCGGCCTCCAATCAGAAGATCGTAGGTTCGATCCCCTGGCTCCTCCAGTCCACATGTCGAAGTGTCCTTGGGCAAGACACTGAACCCCACCTTGCATGGTAGCTCACCATCGGTGTGTGAGTGTGAATGAGAGGCATATACTGTAAAGCGCTATATAAATGCATTCCATTTACCATCCATTTGTATGGGCTAGACATATATGTGTAATTTGTATATTATACATACAGCGGGTAAAATAAGTATTGAACACGTCACCATTTTTCTCAGTAAATATATTTCTAAAGGTGCTATTGACATGGAATTTTCACCAGATGTTGGTAACAACCCAAGTAATCCATACACACAAAGAAACCAAAACATAAGCTCAGAAATTAAGTTATGTGTAATAAAATGGAATGACACAGGGAAAAAGTATTGAACACGCTTACTGAAATTTATTTAATACTTCGTACAAAAGCCTTTGTTGGTAATGACAGCTTCAAGACGCCTCCTGTATGGAGAAACTAGTCGCATGCATTGCTCGGGTGTGATTTTGGCCCATTCTTCCACACAAACAGTCTTCAAATCTTGAAGGTTCCGTGGGCCTCTTCTATGAACTCTGATCTTTAGTTCTTTCCATAGATTTTCTATTGGATTCAAGTCAGGTGATTGGCTGGGCCATTCTAGCAGCTTTATTTTCTTTCTCTGAAACCAATTGACAGTTTCCTTGGCTGTGTGTTTGGGATCATTGTCTTGCTGAAATGTCCACCCTCGTTTCATCTTCATCATCCTGGTAGATGGCAGCAGATTTTTATCAAGAATGTCTCGGTACATTTTTCCATTCATCCTTCCTTCAATTATATGAAGTTTGCCAGTACCGTATGCTGAAAAACAGCCCCACACCATGATGTTCCCACCTCCAAACTTCACTGTTGGTATGGTGTTTTTGGGGTGATGTGCAGTGCCATTTGACCTCCAAACATGGTGTGTATTATGGCATCCAAAGAGTTCAATTTTGGTCTCATCTGACCAGACTATATTCTCCCAGTATTTCACAGGCTTGTCTAAATGTTGTGCAGCAAACCTTAAATGAGCTTCAACATGCTTTTTCTTCAGCAATGGAGTCTTGCGTGGTGAGCGTGCATACAGGCCATGGCGGTTGAGTGCATTACTTATTGTTTTCTTTGAAACAATTGTACCTGCTAATTCCAGGTCTTTCTGAAGCTCTCCACAAGTGGTCCTTGGCTCTTGGACAACTCTTCTGATAATTCTTTTCACTCCTCTGTCAGAAATCTTGCGAGGAACACCTGGTCGTGGCCGGTTTATGGTGAAATGATGTTCTTTCCACTTCCGGATTATGGCCCCAACAGAAGTTTAGAAATCCTTCTGTAACCAATGGCCATCAGTATGTTTTGCAACAATAAGGTTGCGACGGTCTTGCGAGAGCTCTTTGCTTTTACCCATCATGAGATGTTTCTTGTGTGACACCTTGGTAATGAGACACCTTTTTATAGGCCATCAGTTGGGACTGAACCAGCTGATATTAATTTGCACTGACAAGGAGCAGGATTGCTTTCTAATTACTGATAGATTTCTTTAGTGTCTTGGCTTTCCATGCCTTTTTGCACCTCCCTTTCTTCATGTGTTCAATACTTTTTCCCTGTGTCATTTCACATTATTACACATAACTTAATTTATGGACATCTATGGTTTGATTTTTGATTTGCATGTGTGGATTGCATGGGTTGTTACCGACATCTGGTGAAAATTTCATGTCAATAGCACCTTTAGAAATATATTTACTGAGAAAAATAGTGACGTGTTCAATACTTATTTTACCCGCTGTATATGTTATATGTATAAATAATTATATATGTGACATATATGTCACAAAATGCATTATACATACATAAACATATATATTTGTATGGGCTAGACATATATGTCATATATGAAATTGTTCCAATTTCTAATAGGTTTCATATATAGTTTGTACATACATGTACATATATGTTTTTCCTTCATATGTACATATATTTCATATATGGAAATTTACTATATGTACATATATTACATTTCCGTATGGGCGGTCACAAAGATTCTGGATGGTATCTTTAAAGCAAGCCATGAATGCATGCTGACAAAGGAACCCTATCCAATGATCTGCATGCCCAAGATCAGCTACAGATTACATTGGGACGAAAGGTAGGAATTTGGCCTCTCCTTTTTTTAAGGCAGGGTGCTAAGTGACTACAGAGCTGACCCACGTATAGCTGACAGAGTGCATGAATCATCTGTAAAAAATGTTTATAATGCAACAAATTTCAGTATGATTTTTCTATTAGTTACATAAAGGTGAGTGTGTGGGTCTGCTTTAAGTGAGTGTGTCCTCGCTGAGGTTAGCGTAACCTATGTTTACACTTACAAGTAGGATGAGGCTACAGCATGCACTGGAGGCTTTTATCACTTCATAATTCAACTGGGTTTATTATTAAAGGGAGAATCTAAAACTCTGACATTTTAGTCTTCAGCCTACACAGCTGGACATTTACAGAGTAAGACACACATCTTCTTATTCGATGCCGACAATGAGTCACCAATTGCTTCTCTCTTTCTTCCCTTTAGTTCAGAGAACTTTGAGCTTGAAAGACTCTCGCCTGCAATGAATGCACACAACTGGATAATATAGACACTGCAGGCACTGAGGCATATATTGTATATCTGTGTGGTGGAAAATCCATTAATTAGGGGAGCTGGTGTTTGTAAGATGTTTTGAAATTGTACTTTGAGAGTCTGAATCAAAACTGCAAAGACTCAACTGTCACGGTTTTGTTTTTCGAGTACCTTTTAATATCACAGCAGTGTTTTAAAACTGTAATATTAATGCAGTTGTTTTCATTTTACTGAAACCAATTATGTTCGTTTCAGTATTGCCCTCCTCATTATTACCTAAAATGAGTAAAAAGACAACCTAATTATATCTAAATGATATGGTGAAGGTGACAGTCACAAGATCTCTTAGGGACTTATTAGGTTCTATTATTAAGTGTCAGGGGACCAGGAGGGGGAGAATCTTCTGTTTGGAAAAAACACTGAAGAAAATACACTCATTACTTGGGTAAAAATCCGAATGGAGACATCTTGGTCTCACAGGTCACCCGTATTTTGACATTTTAGTGTCTGTGCTTTAGCAAAATTGTTGACAGCTTTCTTAAAAATAATCCCAACAACATAATGAATGGTATAATGTGTTGTCTCCATAAATAAGATAATAGTATTATTGGTGTAATATGTGATACAATTCCTTTTTGGATTAATGCTAAGGCTCTAAAAACTCTAATGATAAATTAATTTAATACAGAGAATTACTAACTTTTTGACATTTGACATTTTACGTTTTGGGTATTATTAGACAAGCCCTGCAAGCCTGTCCACTTGAGGTCCATTTTAACTTTGATCATAGTGGATAGTGGATGAGGTAACGCATACAGCTCCTACTGTGACAACATTTTATCTAAGTAGCACCCCGAAGCCCAAAGTGGTCTTAAAAGCCCCCAAAAAATCAATGCGCTCATCTCCCCAGAAACATAAATTGTTCGGAGAGCTTGATAGAAAATAATTTATATTAAGCTATATTTGTCTGTGAGCGACTTTACTCTACCTAACAGCAAGCATTCTGTTATATTGAATTTCAGTTATTGGTAAAAAAAATAGAGTTTTTTTTAATCAATAACTGGTGCTGAGGTTGAAACTCTCTTACAGACAGCGGTCCTGAGTGTCACTCAATGGAGCTTTCCAGAAGATGTATTGTGCCACTGCTGCGCTCCTATTATTCCTGCTTTGTCTCTAGAGCTGCTGATTTGAGATCAATACCTCGCTGCAGTTGTCTGGATGTGCTCACAGGACCATCAATAATGGATGATCTTTCAGCTCTGACTTTCAGACAGACCCCAACCTCGCAGAACAGACCTATGCCTTCCACCCATTACGTCAACTGCTTGCATAGTTCACCTAAGCCACCGAAAACACAGAAGGAGCAATAGAGCAGAGTGGATCTATTCTTCTTTGCCCTGATTTTTCCAGGACTCCAGTAACTTCAACGACGGCAACAGTTGATGCGGTGCAGCTAACTAGGCACCGTGGGAATGCACAGCATCTGTACCTGTTCTATCCTGGCTGTTATACGTTTAGACTTGGCTGCTACTGTAGGATATTGGTGACGCAACTGCAGACACTACAGCTATATCGTTTGATGATCATAAAACAACAAATACTAACGAATATAAATCACATTGTTGTATAAGCAGTACTTTGTTAAACAGCAAGCCAAGTAGCCTAATGTTACTGTGTTCTTCATAGAAAAGATGAAGGCAGATGGTCAGCTAGGGAACCAGAGAGCAGAGTTCTGATATATAAACTGATCATGAATTCACCACAAATGCACCATGGGACAGAATGTGTATTTGTTGAGCCTTTTATCATGGCCCGGGGGATTATTCTAGCATCACCCTGTTGCTGCTACCTTCATGATGCTCTATGATAACTGCACAGTAGATGATGGATGATAACTACAGTAGATAAACATGAGAAATATTTACACATTTGAAATAGGACAAAATAGAGCTACCACAACAATTTTGTGTTTATATGCGCAGTTCAGTTTGGGAACGAGCAATTATTTTGCCTATTTGCTCGTTAGCAGGTTGGTATCCAAGCACCGCAGAGGGAACATTGCACCAAAAAAAACCCAACTCACTAAAAAGTTATCACAAGACCAAATAACAAAGATGAATGGAGAGATAAGAAAAGTATAAGGAAAGATAAATGAACAGCCCAAAATCTTTTTTTTTTTACCTTTGGCAAGTAGCCAAGGCATAAAGAGTAACACACTCCAAGTTGTAGGTTTAACAATTGTAGCAGACCCCTTGGAGGCAAAGACCCTCTGCTTCAGCTTGGGGATTTCTTCACCTATCATTTGTTATGTTAGTCAATATGTCTTTGCGTACAGTAATCATTCTATATTACAATATTTAGTATATTGCTTTATGAAGTTTTTTGCTTTATGAAGTTTCTAATTTGTGTAGCTGGCAATGCTTACAATATTTTTTTTGTGTTGTTTAATCTTAACATTTGCAAGGCTGTGACTAAACCAAGCTTGTGTAAAAAGAACAAGAGCAAGTTTAAGAAAGTTCTACCGAAATGTACTTTTGTAAGAATTAACTTTCTCTCGCTCAACCTAAACATAGAACAAAATATTTTAGACATTCAAAAGAAATAAAGAAGCAGAATTCATCATTAGAGGCAAGCGAGACGTATCCAGTTACGCACAGTTGCTCACACAACACACGGCTCCAAGATGCCTCTTCTTTCATGTTGCAAATTACTCAGACACAAGATACTGTACGTTTTTTCTACCAAACCTGCACTGAATTGAAGTTCTTTTCCTATTTATGTGTGAATTTGGTTTTTAAAAACAAATCTGTGAATGTCCGTACAGTACAAATGCGTTGGTAACTCACTGTATAACAGCCATAATAACACCATACAGCTTCTTCTTTACAATGATTATGGATATGTGTTCATGCCCACGGTGCTCAGTGCAAGCCAATACCATCATTACCTTACCATCATCACAGCAAACAATGCCCTCACAGATGTTATTACAGTAGGGGCTCGGGACAGATCGCCTCTTGAAGAGCTCTGTGTGCTTTCCTGGCAGTCTGTGAGTATGTCAGTGCATCATGGGAGGATGTATGCACATGGATAAGGCCCCACTGAGATGCTAAACGGCGTTGACATTGGACGTGCGAGCATATGTATATTTACTGCTGCAAGATGCCACTCCAAGAACTCCATAACCCCCTCGAGTGCCTAAAAACCACTAGCACACTGGACACACAGGAGCAATTTGGAGTTGCCAGATTGGCTCTCAAACTAAACAGGCAACACAGCTAGGCCGTGTTGTTCAGGTAAGTAATAAAGCAAAGAAGCCTCATTTTGATAAGATCTGAATCTGAAGATGCTATTTACCACAAAGTGTAACACTGAAATAAAAAAACAACTACTGGAGCCATAACAGACAAAGTTTTGGTTATTTTACACATTAATACACTACTTAAACTGACACCCTAAAATAGCGTGTTCTAATTTTATTATACATGTTTCAGTGTTCGACATTTTATCTCCTCTTGCACGCAATTTTCTCATGTCGTATTTCATCAAGCGTAATTATTCTTCACACAGCAGGCGTGCACAACGGGTAACAGACAGAACAATTTTCATGCTGCACCTCCAGTACGGGTTTTTAATCAAAGAATAGAGCTCTAACCACCCAGCCAGGACATGGTTGGACAGAGCGGCTACCCCCAGTTAACTCGGTGCCCAGTGTGAGATGTGAGAGAGGACTGTGGTTGCTTGTCACCACACATCAGAGCCCCCTGGGTACACCTTTTATCTCGTCTCCAGGGCAACCACATACTACCGCATTCCATCTGCTGACAACCCCTGACAAAACACAGACAACACTGCAGTGAAGTCTGCAGTTTTCTTGCAAAGAGCTGAAATTTAGGCTTACCACAGCAGCTATTTGGAAAGTAAAATATTAAAAGAGGAGGAAATTCAGATTTCCATAAATTCTGGACTCTGAATTACACAAATATACAGGAAGGAAGTGTTTTAAAAATGTCCATCTGTTGACGCATGTTGAGGGATATCCGTAGATCGACAGCATGCCCTGTAACTCCAGCACGTTGTATAATACGACAGCCAGACTCATACTCGTACCATTAATTACTGTGATAGGAGACACATAAGCAGCATCCTTGAATGTGCTTTCACTCCTAAGAAGCTCCTAAGGGGTATTAATGAAAGGCTTTCACACAAACTAGTGCACCAACGCTTTGGCCAAATGTGTAAATATTCTCCATAAGTAAGAGCGTGCACGCAAAAAAAGAATTAATCACAGCTTTTGCTAAATAGCTAACATTTACACTTTCTCTAAATGACTTAACATGCATTGAAGGTAAATATATTTCTCTCCAGTGTTTGTTTATAAACTACATTCATAGGATATCACAGCGTCAATCCATTACTAGAGCTCTCCGTCTTTCACCGAGGCAAACAAAAACACCCTGCAACATCGGACTTCTTTTGTAGATAGTCGGTAACACGGCGTATTGTCTGCAGTCAGTAAGAAACACCATAGCTACTTTATCTTGTCAGCGAGGCCCTGCTGATTTGAGATGAGAAGGTCTTCAAAGGGGAACGCTTCCATGCACCCAGCTTAATGAGAGGCAGGGGATCTCTTTGATGCAACAGTAGGGTGTATTGTGCCACTTTGATTCTATTTGGAGGGATTGTGATGGAGGAGCTACGCTTCAGGTAAGGCCTCTTCCACCTGCTTACAATTACGTTCCCCCATCAGCCACCCAGCAGGGGAGGGAGCATATCTGTCTGAGGAGAGCCAACCAGACGGGCTCTAGCACTCCTGGAGCACTGCTGAGCCTTTCCCACCTTCAGGCGCTAGCTGAAACAACGCCTTATCCAATAACTCCAGTCTTGCTGCCGTGGTAACGGTATAACTTTAAGCGGTGCTTGGTCAAACTGTTAACTTACTCTGAAGTGACAGAGAGGTTTATGACTGAATAAAACATGAAAGGAAGTGACTCCAGATCAGTTTCAGGGGTGTAATGATATAGCCTGCAACAGTATTCAGACCTCTGATTTATCTTTGGGATTAAGCACTGTGCGTCTGGGACGGGGTTCTCCCAATAGAGAGGTGAGTAATGAGATGTTATGGATTCAGACTTACAACTGGAGTTCCTTTAAGATGCATCATATCTGTGCTTGAGAAGGTGGAATAAATCTAGCAGCGTGTTCAAGTGGTATTTTGAAGAAAAACACAATCAGTCCTGATTTCGATGAGGCAGAAAAGCCTGTCTATGATCTATGAGCAAGCCCTGGCTTGGCTATTGGCTCATTGATTATATTAAATAATAACAAGAAAGTTACTTAAAAATTCAGCCAATACTAACAGTCTGTGGAATGCAATGAATAATGTTAATCCTCCACACTTCGACACAGATGACATCAACGTTCATCCTGGGTTCAAACGATAGGTTTGAACTTCCATAAAATAAATCCTGTTCAACAAATCAGGCTATGCCAATCGTAGTAATGAGAAACAACAAATGACGACTGAAATCTGATGGCGAGTAATAAGGCCTATGAACCCACTATTACTCTGCATTGCGTTCAGCTATCTGTACAGATTGAAGATATCAACAGTGCATCTCTGATATGAAGTTGATACGAGGCTACAGCCTTTTCTTAGGCCCAATAGAAAAAGCCCAAAGTTATTAGGCCTCAATTCTGCTGAAATGAAAAAAGTCAGGCAGGCCGGCCCACATCATTTATCAAAAAGTCTGTAGCCTTTAGCCTGGGTATGACACAGATTTCTTCGGAAGAGCTTGGAAACCCAGACAACAGCATTTCACACTCACTTTTGGGGAAGAAAAACCTGAGCGTCAATCTGAAACCGACAGTGGTTTCATGAGAAGCCTTCGTGCCGTTATCTGAGCCTGTACGATTAGCCTGAACCGATTTCAGAGAATATAAGACTTCTCAAGGAGGCGCATGCAAAACACATCTAAAACACCCATTCTCCAAACACTTCCCAATATGACTTGGCAACCCATTCGCACAGGCGCTGAGACAGTTTATTAATAATTCAAATGCACTATCCAAATGCAGAGTTAAGACCCTGCATAGGCCGAGTCTGAATACAAATACAGCATCTTTCCCCACACATCTCTTGATTGATCTGACGGATGTCCGCACATAACCTGCTTTCGTTTCCACCGCCTGCATCAGAGCTACCAGATGATGTGTATAGCAAAATAAAATTACTGCAAGGCTGTGTGGCTTAGTCCTGGTCTGATCGCAGCAAAATATCTCAGCGTTGTTTATTGGCTGCAAATAGTTTTTTGCTCACCAGCACTACAGAAGGAAAGATACGGGGGATTGAACCTGGCCTTCATTCACATTACAGTAATGTAAACGAACTGTACGATACTGTCAGTGTCCCCAGATGCAGGGAATAAGTGGATCTTGCATGTTGCAACATGGAGGAGAAACACACTGGCGGCACCTCATATCATTTTTTCGGACTTAACTAAAGAGACATCAAAAGCAACAGAGCGCAAAGACAGATGACGGGCGTGAGAATGGTGTGCATGGTGTGACAATCACTTTGAGTGACAGAGCAGAGTGCTTCAGAACAGACCTCAATCTGCAGTCTAACACATTTCTGCAGCACAGTCTGAGGGGAAGCAGCAGCAACCAGGCTTTTAGCAATACGACATCTAATCCTTTTATCAAAATCGGTCCACAAAACACCCACAGTCCCTCGCGGTCCTGTATGGACTGTGTTCGCTGCTTTGTTGCAAAACAAGTCATATAACGTACACTGGATTTAATTTCCATTACATGAGTGCAAAAGCGTCGATGTAATCCGGGCAATGCATAATCCTGCAACATACACACTGCCTTACAGCCGACATGTCCGACAGAGACGCACGCACACACCCACACACCCATCCAGAATGATGTCAGGCCAAATGCTATCTGGGGGAGGATGGGGGGGATGGTTATACAAGCATGTTTACAGGACATTTCCTGTGGCTGAGCCTTGGGAGCATCATCGTTACTCAGACAAACAAACACACCGAGTTCCCAAAGCTGTGCGAAATCACTTTTGACATAATCCACACACGTCATAAATTGATTTAATAAAATACCAGTTGCTAATGACGGCTCTATTAAGTTGCATAAAAGCCTGAAACGTGTATGGATGCCATTTAAAGACTTGCTAAATACGGTAGTTTTTATTGTAACAAGCCCGTGCGTGTCAACCATTCATTATTGGCTATAACCTAGGGAGGAAGCGTCTCTCTGTAGCCAGTAAACAGGCATGGGGAGGTGGCAGAGATATAAAGGCAACATTACAACGGGTTTGCTAGTTTAGACTAAGCTACAACTTGAAAAAAATAACACAGGTTTTCTTTCTGTTTCTGACAGTTTTAAATAATAACTGTGATGAAATGATAAATGCATGAACTGACCTGGAGTTCTGTTTGAGTTTTGCAGAAATTATAGGCTACAGACAGATATCAGGAAGAAGGGCAGTGACGTACCATCTCCTACCTGTTCTAATCCACGAGCAAGTGACAAGCATTTTGCTCATTGTTTTGCAAATTGTGTGTGAAGGACGCCGGCTATCACCCAAGGGCTGCTCAAATACGAGTGCTTCTCCAAGGATTCCTTCACTTCACTCGGGCCAACGTACACATTGTCCTTTTCATGAATTTTTCTATAAAGTCAACTCAACCAGAAAAGTTTACTTACATGAAAACATTTTGAATTGCCCAGGGAAACAGTTGCAGGCGGAGCCACAGCTAAATATCGAATACCTCCAAAATGACCCCTATTCCCTCATCAATTTTTCACATACTCTCACCTGCCAAAAAACCACCAGTGAGGTGATTCTCACGCCCCTAAAGCACCAAACAAGGTGCAGTATAATCAGATACTAACTGTTAGTATCCCTGGACCATACCAGAAATCACCAGCTAGTTCCACTATGTAACAGATAGCCTTTACAAACTAGATTGTTAGAATAGGATCTTTAAATGATGGTTGGTTACCTGCCCAAGTGGGTGGCACGGTAGACGAACATACCAACGACAGTCACAATCACCATTATCTGGCTGGTGGCTGCAGTTGATTTCCCCCCGCCCAACGGTCACAAAGGGATACTAATGTTCTTGAGTGTATTCAATTACTGCAGTCAAAAGGTGGACTTCATAAAACTCAGCAGTTGTTATTTACTCCAGGTGTGAACAGTAGGTGAACGCTGTGCCAGACACCGATAGGAAGTGAATGCTGTTTACCGCAGCTGCAGATAATGAGTAAATTATAGTTACACCTGGGACAAATTATCCATCCACCCACCGATGGAAGAGCAACTTTTAGTGGGGTTTGGGAATGTTAATAAAACACGGTCCTCATCGTGGCTGTCAACAGAGATGGTTTACTGAGCATACACTACGAGTTTTGCTCACATTTATATGTAGAAAGGATATCTATCTATCTATCTATCTATCTGTCTATCTATCTATCTATCTATCTGTCTATCTGTCTGTCTGTCTGTCTGTCTGTCTGTCTGTCTGTCTGTCTGTCTGTCTGTCTGTCTGTCTATCTATCTATCTGTCTGTCTGTCTGTCTGTCTGTCTGTCTGTCTGTCTGTCTGTCTGTCTGTCTGTCTGTCTGTCTGTCTGTCTGTCTGTCTATCTATCTATCTATCTATCTATCTGTCTGTCTGTCTGTCTGTCTGTCTGTCTGTCTGTCTGTCTATCTATCTATCTATCTATCTATCTATCTATCTATCTATCTGTCTATCTATCTATCGGTTAGAAATCTATCTTCGTTGCTCTGCCAGTCTAATGGTTTTTCCAAAAATTTGTCAACATTATTACATCCTTATCAACCATTATGCCTGTTGTATGGCAACAATATAATCCACCACTGACACAGTAAGAATTAGTGGGTCCCTGATGGCTAAATACAGTATAATTATTGTCTAGAAACCAAGGCCAGAACAGGTTCTAACCTCGTTTTCTTTTAACCGTGGAACCTGGTTTCTTAAAATCCTGACTATATGAAGGCATTTTCACTCACCGCAGCAGCCCAGGGGAGAAGTTGCTGTATAGGAGCCATAGTTACACACATACAGTACACACCTGGGAACTGCAGCTACAGTAATGCAATGTGTCAAACCATTCACAGGTAGTGTATTAATGTGAAAGTCAATCCCAGCTCAACTGGCCTTGTCTGCAACGACAGCAGCTGGGAAGACCGGTGAATTATGGTATACTGTTAGATTACTATTAGTTCAAAAGAAAGGTCTTCTAGTAATGTCACCACTGACGGAGGGACATAAAGGGTCAAAAACCCTCTGTGGTATCCCAAGCTAAGGAGCATCAAGAATTTACTTTTTTTCTATTGAGCCCCAAAGGAGAAATGTGTCTTTTTGCTTGCCTCGAAGCACAGGGTCAGCTACAGATCAGTGTTTGGCTCGAGGACACTTCAGTAGGAAAGACATGACAACCTTAGCTTTCCAGCTGAGGTCCGGTCTCCCTGATCACGATGCTATCATGCTTTTACTGAGCCTCTGTGTGGAGCCTCCTGAACATAGCACATATAAATCTAATCTGAGATGAATGAACATAAATAAACACTGAACTATTACTATAGCTGGCCGGGTTTCTGAGTAGCACAATTATTTACGAGTGGAGTTTAACCACCAAATGATCTACATTCCTCATTTTGGGCCTTTTAATTTAACAAGACCAGCGACCTGGTGCAGCTAGGCCACATCAGCTAGCAGTGTGGGGGCGTGGGACCAGCCAAGACCTTCGCAATGCAATTTTCCTGCATTAATAACCCAAGCGAAGCCATAGCTCCAATCCACTGACTACGTTTACATGCACAGAGTAAGAGTGGTTATTGGCCATTCTCCGGTTGAGGTCTCATTCGGGTAAAGCTGTTTGCATGCACCTTTGAAACCCTGCAATCGAGTATCCTTGTTGCCATGTTAAACAACCGTATCCCAACCAGTTAACAGAATAGTTCTGTCTACCTGAACACAAAAAGTATGAAGCGATGCAGTTGCAAGCTTCCGCCTCGCTGTCTGCATAATACTAGGTTACGTCTAATGCAGGGGAAAGAAATGACAACTCCAATCGGCAGGTCTACACAAGCCCACCTTGCCCTGGGACATCTGCAACGCACTTAAAGCTACAAAATGAAAGTTTTCCTTGAGGCATGAAGTGTATTGTTAGTCCCATTGTTAGTCTGCCCCCTCGGCTGGCGTCTATTTTGAAACAGGCACCTAGCCTGAGGCTGAGCCAAAAGGCGTCCGTAAAGCCACCACAGGCGCTGAAGACGCAGACGGTGAATGCAGGCAATCTGCAATTCATCTGCAACTGCTTTCCACCATTGTTCTTATGACGTCTCTGCACTGTGGCCACTTGCCTCACCTTGATAGCCACAACCCAGCTCACCACTGGCCACGCCCATTTGACACATGCCTAAAGCAACTGGTATCCGTCCCAAAACATCCCGAACATCATTGAAAAGCCAGTTTAAGGCAGATGGGGGATTTTGGCATGCACACACAGACAGACACAGACTGATAATCTATAATATATATTTATTTATTGATATTTTAACCTGAAAAAGGGTGCATATTGCAGCTTTAAACCCTTACGCCCACTCCTATTTCAACTCACTGAGTTACCAAACTTGTGGCTGCCTGTTGTCTCAACAAGTCCAATAAAAGGTTAAATGACCTTCCTAGATTGAATGGTTCAAAACTTATTTAACTCCAAAAACCCTCTACTGTGCTGACTGATGGGTTGAAATGAATTGAGTCTTTTTCTTCTGAAAAAGGGATAAAAAAGTTCATATAAAGGCTGAAAAATTCAAACAAAACTGTACTTATATCAAGATCTTGAACTCAAGACAACATATTCAGTTTGAACATTTAATTCAAATATGAGATTGGAGGAAAGAATATGGTCTTTCATTCCAAAACACTATACATCGATGTGGAATTTTTTTCTCTATGTTACATTCATCAATTACTTTTAAGCCAAAAATGTAAGATGACTCATAACTTCAAAGTCAGCAGTTATGCACTGCATTATAGTGCAATATAGCCTTGCATGGGTATCCTATGCCACAATAGCTATTTTGTTTATTATATTTCTATTCTTTTCAAAGTTTCTGGCACTATTAGACCAAACTCTCACATCGACTATGATATAGCAGAATAGGACGTCCACTTTAATCAGCATACTGGAATTTGAGAGTGAACCTGAAATCTGAGAGGACAATGACCCATGGCGAAGTGCTGGCATCCTCATCCCAACAGTCATATAACTCTCATTCATGCAGGCATTAACTGAAGTCTCTGTTTTCATTCACTCCTGATAGGTGACTTGAAAGCCCCCGAGAGTGAAAGCATCCTTCATTAACGGGCTGAAGTGAAAGCATACTCTGGGCCTTCACTAATGATCCCCATATGTCTGGCTGTTGCCTTATGAAACCATTACAGCAGAGAGTGAACCCATTCATATCACTGAAGTATTCCTCACTCTGGTCTTTGCAGCGGGTGAACTCAGGCGAGCCCGGGCACGCAGGCAACCCACATAGGTAGTTAGAGACACAAACAAACAAACAAATGTCCTAAAATCACTGCAACCCATATAACAACTTCTTTAAAATGAACTAGTGTGATTATTCCCTTTAGCAATTAAGAATCCCCCATTGGTGGAGACTACGTAGCCTCCGTCCAGCATCCAGTGACGTCAGTGCAAAGACTGAACCATTCAGATAGCGTTAATAGTGCTAAAGCCAGTCGACTCAAATAAACTGCGAACATTAATACATCTTTAATTTGTAAGTCGACGAGTTTCAGGTAGTTACACATGAAAGGGATGTGTATGTGTAGGAGCGTAAGGCCGGGTCAGGCTACTTACTCTTAAACGCCGTGATGAGCATATTCCCATCTTTGATCAGGTCTTTGATGAACTTATTTGTCCGCTCGAGCTCTATTTCGTGGCATTTGAGACGCTCTCTGAAATCCGGACTGTCCAGGAACGAGTCACTGAACTCCAATGTTGGGAGTCCCATTATACCTGAACGAAAAAGTTGCCCTCTGAAGTTTCTAACTCGGCATAGAAAAGTTGCTCGCTTTCATCACGTAGTGCCGGTGTAATACACCCAGCTCGAAAGTTGCCAAAAAAAAAAGTTTTCCTGCTCCCTTCCTCTCACTTCCGCATTGGCTTTTTTCGGCTTTTTTCGCTGCCTGTCATAATAAATAGTGGTCGTGTGACTCCTGCTGGTTAGTTTTGGATAGTTGACAACAGTATTATTGTAGACCCCGACTCTTATCCAACTTTATCTAGTCTAGTCTGTCTGCTCCATTAAAGTGGTCTAGCAACTGCATTTCATTACAGAGTATAAAAGAGAAACTTTCACATGGAGAGGATTGACGCACCCCATGAGTGAGTGTTAGACAATTTGGCAAATCGCTCGTCAATAAAAAGTTTATTCTAAACAAAATTCCCCTTTGAAATCATTGAAAATCGTTACCCACCATCTGGAGTCATTTTACCTGAGATATGGCGAGTATTTGACATGATGTCACACCAGAGCGTGCAGTTTTCATCAAGTGAAAAGAAATGGCTTGAAATTAGACCTTGTTTTTTGAAGTATTTTTTTTTTTTTTTTAAACCTCTGTATTGCTGCACTGGGTACCAATGCTGCTTCTTATCTAAACTGCAGACAATCATGATCTGAACAGCAAAAAGCAGGTAAGGAAAAATGAATGAATGAATGAATGAACAAAATTTAAAATTGAGTCTGGATGATATGCCTGCTCTTTAGATTATCTGTCAGTTTAACTGTAAACCTCCATATGCTGCTCTAGTCTATTTTAACTCAATAAAACTTGCTTAAAAGTCTTTTAAACCTACCCAGTGCCTGCCAGTTGAAAGTAAGTAGGTTCTTTAGACCGTTTAGATGGAAATCAAGAGATATTGTGGAGGGCCAGACTGCCCAGATGAGCTGAATACCCAAAGAGATGCAAAAGAGTAAACTAATATCTGTTTCACAAGTTATTTCACTCCTTATTAATAATGGCTCAATGTTCCACTCATCACCTCAAATTTAATTTGTTTGTTTTTTTACACATGAGCCGTCGCCGTGCTTCACCCTGGGTTCTGGGTAAACGATGCCACTGCAGTCATGAACCATGTGCTATGTGGAAATGATGGTCTCATGATGCATCATACTGGAATTAGTGAGCGTACGAGGAGACAGATCTGAATTAATACCTTGGTAAATGGAAGTAATTAGACTGGAGCCTAATTGGAGTCAGAAGAATTTGTCACATTCTCTTCATGGAAGAGAGGGGGATAATGATAATGATGTCAAACCCCAAATGAGTATTTGGTAGGCATGAAGCGGTTGCTCTGTCACCAGTGGCATTAAGTATCCTGACTAACTGTTTTTGCTTGTGCTTTACTGCACCAGGGAGCCAGAAAAGGGGATATATCTCAACGGAGTGGAAATGTTGCATTAG
Source organism: Hoplostethus atlanticus (assembly GCA_034670405.1). Lineage (NCBI taxonomy): Eukaryota > Metazoa > Chordata > Actinopteri > Trachichthyiformes > Trachichthyidae > Hoplostethus > Hoplostethus atlanticus. The sequence goes on along the minus strand of JAXDDX010000003.1, from coordinate 5,237,476 downwards.
CGGACAGACCCAACATATATCTAATGCCAGAGTGAATTCGTGAGTTGGTTGTAATTGTTCAAATTTGCCCATAACATACAGATTTGTTTCAATATCAAGCAGTAGTAACCCACTGGTTTTCACTGGCACGCCACCACCTTGGACCAAGCCAGAGGAGCGGGGATTGGCAACACATTATTTCTGATTGGTGGAACCGACGGCCAGCCTGGTGCTAGTGTTGCATGACTTCTGACTGCAGCCACGCTACTGTATTTTGCAAACCCAAAATACAGTAGTGTGGAACTGGAACGAAAACTGGCCGCCGGCTAGCGCTTGAGGAGTTAACCACCGAGGCTTCATCTATTTCTTCACACATTATCAGTGTACAGCGTTATTGTATTTACAGTGATGAAATCTCAAGTCTGGGAATGAAACGGAATAGAACGGAACAAACCCTAAATGATGAGGTGTAACGCTGATTATGGTCACCATTAAAAACATATTAAACTTGTATGTGACAAAGCTGGCCTGGGAGCCAGCCTGGGGATATGTGATTATTGCGTCCTTAATAATGCCCCAGAATGCATTACCCATTTAGCGGGATACGACCGTAGGAAAGGAGTGGTCCAGTGATCAGGTAATTCTCCACAGAGATAGCTAAATGTGCAGCGCGATGCAACTGTATATTAATTTAGGCAGAAAATTAGTCTAAAATATTGCTTTTAAAAACACACACCAGCAGAGACTTGTGGCCGAGTGGTTAGCCGTATGAAGCATGGCTAATTGCAATCTAAAATGGCTGCCTGTAGAGTCTTTGAGGGAAATTGTGTTTAATTAAGATGATGCTCAATAGAGAAACTCCGTCCCTGTACTCCTCTCTCATACGAGCTTTCACACACTCATAACAGTCGTGTAAGTATGAGTCTACACAGCAGCATGTCCCTTTCTGTGATTGCACCTACGGAGACCAACCAAGAACCATAAAGAGACTGCCAAACACACACACACACACACACACACACACACACACACACACAAACACAATAGTAACCACACAGATTTTGCGCAAGCACACTAAGTGAGTGAGACATCTTTCACATATTGTACGTGTGGGGAAAGAAATTAGATATGAGACACACATCCTCCCACATCCTCAGCCTCATTCTCACTGCATTAAACAGGGTAACTCTGGCTTTGCCTGCTGGAGAATCAGCAACTCAAATGGAAAAAAGGGCTCAGATTTCACGACGGGGACCGCCGCCGTTAGATATCAATAAGCCATGCAGAAAAAAGCATCGATTAGTTTTGAGATGCAGGCGAGTTATGTGCAAGTCAAGCGTTTTCTGATTATATTTCTCCCGATATCACGGTATCACAAAGTGGCACAGTTAGTGCACGTGAGAAGATGTCTGGTCCCATTATGGTGGTAGTGTGTGTGTGTGTGTAGGGGGGGGTTGTTGGTTTGAAACATGGCCTTGTCGATTCCTGCTCTCTTACTATCATTCCACAGCAGCAGCCCTCGGGGGGGGGGACAGTTTGTTGCATCGCTATAGTGAGCAGAGAAATGTGATACATTAGTGGAAACACAGTCGATTTAATTGCTGTGTGAAGTGGAGAAGTGTGGTACTGTGGCCACAGAATGGAGTAAAGCCGAACTGACTGTGGGATGGGCGTCAGAAAAAGACAACTCTCAGTTTTCCACGTGGAAGTGCGGCGATGATAGAGTTCGCAATGTCGTGCTTGACATCTGTAATAACTGGCCTGGCTGTGGCTGTCAGTCTCACATCACAACATCACCCACAGCTGTACAGTACACGTGTAGGGCAATATCTCATCTAAGTATTGTTAAGCAGAATTGTGTTGATTGTGCATCCGAGACAGACAGATACATCATAACAAGGCTGAGATAGCTAGACTTCTTCTAGCGATGGCAATTACCACTAAATGACATGAGCTGTTTTCCCCCAATTAACAATTGACACTGCCATGCATAGTTTTCATTTAAATCAGGTATTAAAGTAATTGCAGTATTTCCGGGAGGCAGTCAGCTTAGTTCCAAAGGAGGGCTTTGGAGAATAAGACCTGTCACCGCCTTGCCCAGCTCATGATTAATGACCCTAATTTAGAGTTTTCTTTATCCAATCATGCTGTGACATTTCCTATCAGATGAGTCCTTCCTCATTCTTCCTCTGTTTACGTCCTGACAATCTGCCAAAGAGGCAAGTGCCGGGGCTGTCATTTATGACTCCCGTGTCCAGATGTACTTTGAAAAGTTATGCGCGATTACCTCCTCTTTACACAAAGAGGCATCTCTGAAGCATGTGATTGTCCGGCGGAGTTTCATTTATCACTCTTCAACACTCTGCCAAAATGGGGATGAATAGTCAGCTTTGCCGTAAGAAACGCCGTGGCTGCATACAGATTTACTCTGGTCCCAGGCCAGGCAACAGAGACCCATCCTATGGAAGACGCCCAGAGGTAGAGAACATAAAAGCTGCATGTGCATCCTCTGTATCTGCAGCTTTTGACTCACTTCCTCTTCTGGGCAGAGCTGAGATAGTTGTCTGTAGAAGGAAAAGTTGGTTTATTTTTTGCCTCATTGACCTTCATAAGAGGATACCTGTCCAGGAGGACCCCAGGCACAAATTTAAGTCAGGGTGATAAATTATAGAGCTGCTACACCAGCGTTGTAAGCAAACAGTTTGTGTGCCCTACTGGGACTTTCTCTTTAATTTGGGACCTGCAGAAATTCAGAGGGCTCTCATCTGCAGCATGCCCCTGTCTAGCCAGATAAACTGCTCTTAAACAACCAGCCTGCCTGCCATGCAATTCATCTGTTGGCCCCCACACTGTGAGGATGTTTTATCACATCATGAATCATTGCAGTGAATGTGAAATGGACTGAAAATCTAAAATCGTGGAGCAGAGAATAGCATTCAAGAGATTTGAGAGTACTATACTACAGAGGAGCCTTTGTTCTTATTTTTAAAACGGGATGTAGGCTGCAGGATGCCACTTCAAGTGCTGGCAGCTTCTTTTGATATCCTCTGAATTGCAGAAAACCCTTTGATTCCATTTTAGCTCAAAGTTGAATATTTCCTTGCTAATAGGCTGTTTGAAAGCGAATCTCCTTCAGTGTCTGTCTCTGTATCTTTTCTTACGGCCTTATAAACAACATTCTTTCCACCCTGGCCTTCTTACAATCATTGACAAATCAAGTTTGGTTTGGAGAGCGGCCATGACAGTTATTGTGTTATTTTTCCAGTTCGTTTACCTCTGTATGTTCTGCATGTCTCGCTACCTTACCTTACCTCACAAGTGTCCTTTACTACGGGGGCAGTATTTCTTCTTGACTTTTACAACATGAAAACAAGTCATTATTTCGGTCCAGATTCCAATTGGCGTCTGACTCGACTCCCATGCGAATTCATCATAAAAAATAATTTTAAAGGACGATGGACAAAAACTAGCCACATACACCCATTGGTATAATTTATTGAACAATTCATTTTAGCCATCTGGGAGTTTATTGCTAGTGCAGGACTCAGTGCATAACCTACTCCCAATAGAAAACAGATTGCATGTAAGACTGGAGTTCGCAATCATTCACTCCTGCAGCTTATTCCATCTGGACACCACACTTTCAGACATCCAGACATCCTTTTTGAATGCTATTTTTGGCAGAAATTATGTGATGCCTTTCAATTTTTTCTCATCACACATTGGGCTTCAGCAGATTTTGTGAAATGAATTGACACCGAGTGGCAAGTTTAGTAAAGTTTTGGGATGATGTCAGCCCTTATTGCACTTTGAACACTTTTCAATGAATCCCGTCCTACATATTATTTAAACTTGAACACAATTACTTCAAGGTGACTCAGTTATGTTTTGTTTATTTCAGTGGTGGTGTATTTTGGTATCGATTTTAACAGTTCTAGTTGACTGCACTGTGGCTTTTTTGACGTCATCATGATGAGAGACCTGCATGTTTGTCTATTCTTTTCTTTGGCTTAATCATTGCTCAATCAAGACGGAAAGTGCTCTGCTACTGCGTTGCATCAATATGAGATTTATTTTATTTTATTATTTTTTTGATTATTTTGGCAGCATTTTTACCTTCATTGGATAGTTGAATAGAGAAAATTGCAGGGGAGAGAGGGGGATGACACGCGACAAAAGTCCTTGAAAAGAGGAACCACCAGGACGGCTAGATCAATTTTCTTTACATTTTGTTGCCGTGTATATAATGTCTTTATTACAAGCATTAATACTGGGACAGCACAATGTGTCTGTTTTTACCCAAGGCTGTTGATGCCAACAGATGGGTCACATTTATATACGATGGGTGACCAAGTGCGACAGCCTCAAATGATATTGTTCTTAAGTCATGAGTCCTATTCAGCTCTTTAATAACACAGCCTCATCGTTGACTGGTTTATTAGTATTCCTCAAGCAAAGCGCAGACGGCTGTTGAGAGGCTCTCCTGATCAGATAAATCAGCATTAAGAGTTTTCATCAGAGAGAGAATTACACAGGTGCTCTGTTGCCTCAGATCCTTCCTTAGGGGGTTTGAATTATAATTTTACATTTTTCAAAAGTTTTCCAATCATTTCCCCTTCTCATGGTCAAATTGAAAGTCCATTAGTTTTATGTCACCGAAGCTTTTCTAATCCAATATTTTTTCCTCTGGTGGCGGGAGAGAAAGGGTCGAAGAGATTCACTTCTGCATGCTAAAGAAGAAATCAAACAAACATTTTCTCTCAAAATCCAAAATTGCACCCCAGCGAGACTGTGTTTCCCAGAGGCAGAGAGCTGGTATAATGATTGTGAATGAAGCAATAGAGCGGCATAAGTGAGCAGTTACACGTGCTGACGCTATTGGGTGCCAGTAGTGAGCCGCTGAAACCTTAAGTGTAGGGGGAAATGATGGCGATGTTTCCAGGTATTTTCTGTATAATTGTGTGTGACATATCGGAGGTACATGCCACATGCAACACAAAAGCAATCTTTGACAATGATGAAACAAAAACCTAAACGCTTTGGAGCTCGAGCAGTCTGCGGTGGTCTATTTCACGTTTCAATAATACCATTGAGTTTAGAAATCCTACTTCAAAAAGAGAGAGAATGCAGAGGAGAATGGGCTTTATTAGCCAACTGGAGGAGAGGGCTAATAACCAACGTTCAATTTTAAAGGAACACAATTGCATGCCTCCAACTGGTGCTGATTGACTGATAGAAGTTTTGTTAGCTCTTTGCAGGATCCTAATAGCTTTGAGCCAGGTAATTGGAAAAAGTTGTGTGTGGGTCATACCTGAGAAAAGAAACTAAACAACTGAAGGCAATTTGTGGTTAAATTTGTGGTTAAGAACACCAGTCATTAATTTTATTTCAACCCAGGTAAATAGCGTCCATGCTCATAATGCATTAAAAATAACTCACCTTTTCCCCGTCCGTCAGTGTGGTCCAACAGGTTAAATACAGAAAATTAGCACAGATGAGATGGGCATGATAGATTGATGCCTCATTTACCAGATTCAGCGTGCCGTTCTTCATCACGGCTGTGCATTTCAGTTGAGGCACTTTAGTTTTACAGCTAACTCCAGAAACTGCTTATATGTATATATATTAGTTGATACACATTTTATTCTGTCAATACTACTACTACAAATACTACTACTACTACTAATAATAACAATAATAATAGCAAAAACATGCTATCAGTCAAATTCTACAGAAATTACTTTTGTCAGAAGATACAGAATTTGCTGATCATATTTCCTCATCATATTTTTGATGATTTTTGCAAATGCCAAGTCATTTCTATTATCCTAAACACGATGCTGAACATTGTAAAATAAGCCTTCTTGCAAGTGGCAGGTGAGGTCATGACTAATGACTGTCTTGAATGTCCACCAAGACAGCTTTGAAAGTATCATCCATCTCCCGACGAGAATGCCCTTACACAAGCACAAAGCTGGTAAATGGGCAACAGGGTGTGGAGACTGGAGTTGACAGAGGCTCAATAATCCAAGGTCAGGGCATTTAACAGACAAAGACAAAAGGCTTATCTAACCACTTTTCTTTTGCCTCACATCACCAGTAATGCCAATCACACCAAATGAGTGACAGCTTCCACTTAAAGGTTCATGCTAATCTAAAAGGCTGCGATGAGATGGTGGGCCTGCTGTGGTTGCGGTGTCAGGATTCATGAGCATGTCAGGACCAAAGATGCCCACACCAATTTAGACAATCTTATTGAGATTTAATTTCCTTAATCTTGACTATAATTTGATTTAATAGGAGAGACTTGATGTAACTTCTGATAAAAAAGTGTCAAAACATTTATATAGGATGTAATCAAGTCACAGGAGCATCCCACACAGAATGAATACCTTCTGAATAGAATAAACACTCTACCTTAATTGACCTTTGTTTGAAACCCAGTTAGCATCCATAATGCCTGAATAAGAGCTACATAATAGCTTGAAGACTAGAAATGTATGTAATTTGACACAGGAGTGGCGTTGATAGACATTTCTCACAGCCTGTAACTGTGAGGTGTTACTCCAGGAAGGAGATCTTGATATCTTGATACCTTGAAGTAGTACAGTATGAGAAATTAATTGGTGAATAATTTGAATTTGAACAGTAGCAGTTGGCACACAGTCTGCTCACCGGAGGGGGTGACACAGCTGAATGATACAAACTAATCCATTAATTGCTTGACGTCCTGGCACAACGTTATCGGCTACTTCATAGAGGCACTCCAGAAAACAAATAATTTACTGGAGTTCAAGGACGATAAAATGAAGGTTAAATTATATTTCAGATCAATAAATGATATTTGTGGTTGGTGAATTACTTGGCAAAATCACAGTTTTACTATAATATAATACAGTATATAAGTATAGCTAGTTTTTTACACTATCAATGGCAGTTATAGTCAGTTTAGTAATGGGAGATGCAGATAACTTTAGTGTCTAGCTACAAGAGCTACACATTTTCATGATTTTCCAGATATAAATGACAATTTCCATTATTTTGAAATTTACACTTAAAAGTACTACGTGTAGTATTTCAGCATCAACAAATCATTACCACATTGCTTGTATGTATAATAGATCCATGTAGATGTATAATTACCGTAAACAAACAAGACCAATGCAGAGAGGATAGCCGGCTTCTACCAGCCTTTACAAAGAATTTTACTTTGTGTGTCACCAGGTCGGATTTTGGGGGGAAACCTGATTGCTTTACGGCACAAAACAGGAAGAGGGCGCTGTTCTTCCAGCGCAAACAGAGCTAAAACTTACAGAATTTCGGGCAATGGTAGATGGTGGAACGAGTGAAAGGCCGATGGAAAAATCACTTCTTATAATCACACTGATTTATCCTCTTCAGTGAAGCTAAAGAAAAAACAAACACACCCGGAGGAGGAGAGGGGACCAGTAGCAACATCCTCTTTACAACTGGACCAGGGTTTATGGGAAATGTGGTCTTAGTTTTGAGAAACATTAGTGCTAACAATACCACCAAAAATACCATCGGTATTACTATTGAACACCATGTGAAAGCTAGCATACCGTATATACATCGGCATTCATTAATGTTCCATGCAGTTGGTTGCAGGGGTAAGTGTTTTACTATCTGCGTTTCAAGAAAATTAATTAATTAATTACAGAAATGAAGTTATGAAGGCTAACATAAGGGTTGAATCAGTATCAATAAATGTATTGTGATCTTATTGATTTCAAATAACATGTTAGTTGCCTAGGCTGTTATTATAAAGGATTGAATAAAGTGAAGATGCTAACCCTCGCAGAAGCTCCCCCAGAGACAAAAACTAGCTTTGAGATACTCTCTGCTGCCCACAAACTATTGAAGAACAATAGCACTTTTAAGGTTGACAGCTTTCAAAGCTCATTCTCCATGTGTTTGGGACATTTAGAGGCTTTTTGGTCTGGATTGTTTTAGTCTTCTCTTTTAGTCTTCTGTTCTTGCGGACACACAAGACCCCCCAACTCCTTGGAGAATGCTATGTAGGACCAAACTATACTTACTATCCCTACATACTATCCCCATAAAATGGAAGCTGTGTGAGTTTATGAGAGATGTTTCTCCAAACTGACATGTAAATACAGGCAGTAGAATTTTACACAACCTTAGTTTTTTCTAAATCTACCTAGATAACCTACATAACAGGTACATTCGTGAATACTGGAGCAATCTTCATGTCACCATGTGTTCATGTAAGTCTTGTGTCATTTGTGAGATAGCAGAGTAAATGTAAATAGAGCAAGAATTTCAAATTAAAAGTCTTCCTGGCAGTAGTCATTTTAACTGGACATTGAATGCTGTTTGTAATATCCACCAGTCCATTCTATTACCCTTTGCTCCATGTGCTTCTCGTCCTTTTCTCTGAAGTTGTGCTTGCTAAGTAAAAAGAAAAAGGCTGATTTACTTTGTATAAGACTCATGCGTAGAGGCATATCTGTCACTGATATCTGTGCAAAATGACTTGCGAACATGGCACTGTTCATGGCACAGCCTCGGGGGCAGTCTGGTGGGAAACTACTTGAGCTGCAGCTTACATGTACAGCTGCCATTTCAGAAAGATTGAAAGTGAGGGCTACATGTCATTGTTAGCAAACGGGTTGTTTTGAGGCTTGTAGTGGTCTGCCATTGTTTGAATATCCACAAAGACAGCCTTTGTGTGGAAATGCTAAACTGAGATTAGCTCCAGCAGTCGAGCAGGCTACACAGAGCCTCAGAAGAGTGTGCGGTAATCGCGGTGTTGCTCTGATGGTTTGGAAAGCCCTGTAACCGAACCACTTAGAAGACACAGTACAGCTGTTCCAAGAGAAACCCAAAGGAAATCTCTGAAGATTATCCACCAATTGCACAAGTTAAGACATCCATTGGGATATTCTGAAACCCATATTACATTGATTTTGTGCCAGTTCACAATACAGTAAACCACCGACTCTATTGATTTCAGTGGTTCTCTTCTTGTAGGATAAGTAGCCGCCTTGATGTCAAGTAAGTTCAAGCCAAATCTCCTTTTATTAGAAGCTTCTTGAAACGTCATACGTCATAACTGCGCTATATCACTATCATCTATCAGTAGCTGAGGTTGACATTAGTACTTCCATGCAATGCCTTGATGATCCTTTCCATTTACCAGATCATCTAGATTCTAGTGAAATACAGATGACGTCCATCAATAATTTTCCTCTTTATGCAGTCAAATTGTTTTCCCAGTTGTTATAATGGATAAATGGAGTCTGAACAATATGCTTATCTTCTCATGTGTATCATCAAACGTGTGCATGTCCATTTTAATATGGGAGTCATCTCATTTACTGTGAGGAGTTTGCATGCTGTGATGTGTGAAGACGATGGCTCAGACAGCTCCCACTATTATTTCAAAATTTATTGTAATTCTCTCAGTATGGGCATCTGCTTTGTTTTCGTATCTTGCCTATCTCGCTCCCTGTGGCTCTTTTCTGTCTTCTATTTCTCCCCATGCTTTTATCACAACCATAAAGGAGTCATCTAAAGTCTTGATTTGTCTCCATGGCAACCTGAATCAAGAAGACCTCTCAACAGTTAGGACCTTGAGGTCCAGTTATTATAAAATCACCTGAACATACATCCATCTGTGACTCATTCCAGTTGTTTGTAATGCATACTCAACATTCATTTGACTTTTTCCACTGTGTAGGAAAGTCTACTTCCATCCAGGGAAATACAATCTGCACACGTGACATCCTGGTCTGGGTGAAGGCTAAAGTGCACTGCTCTTGAGAGCAATTTCCTTATTTGAGCTTTGAGTCAATAAGGTCAAACATAAGGCATTAATCATCCAAGTTTAGAAAAAAGAGAAAATCTCTGTCTCAATACAAAGAGAAGGGCCTCTCTGCTCAACCTATGGGTGCAAACCTAGATTTCCACCCTACAGCTCATTAAATCTCAATTGAATTTCTTTTCAGTTGCCTGTGTTGCAGATCTGCAGTCACCTCGGGTGATAAACCTCTTCTGGCTACCAATTAAGGCACAACATTTACATGCACAGCACAATTTAAATCCACCACCGTCAGAGCAGACATGCTCAATCACCTCCAAGTCTGTTTCATTCATCATGATCTTACTCACAGCTGCAATCTCCTTGTTTATTGATTCTGTTGCAGGTGTATAGACTTGAAGTTAGTTGGACATTGTAAGTTGTCTAGGGACTGCATTGTTTTGCCATAGGGCTTTGATGGTGCACTGTCATAGAGAGTGAAGATACTGACTTTGCTTTGTGTAAGACATCAGAAGTGAATGATTTCAGCCCTGAGCGTATTGGTAGTCTGTACGGTATTGATGAATTGCATTGATTCTACAAGTATCATTGTTGTATCCACCCTTTAGATGTATGTTGTCTTCAGGGCTTTTGAAGTGTACACCAACATGACCTGCTGTAGCCATAGTTTGTACTGCGTAGTATCCCTGTGGTAAAAGAGAATGAAGTTTAATGTTGTAGAGTTTTAAACAACTGATTTAGCAAAGACGATGTACAGTGTGTTATCTATGACGTTGGTTAACTTGTGCGTCATCAACCTTCTGCCATCTCCTGCCTTTGCCAGGTGCCGAGCTCAATTACAATAAGCAACACAGCCAGGTTTTGGATATTGGAATATCTAACATGGGCATTTCCCATGTTAGATATGAAAACGCATCTCATAATGGACCTTTCAATACAGATTAAAAAAGAATCAATCTCTGCCGTACATATTTCAATAACTCAGTCACCTGTGTAATGGCATGTTGTACTTAATACTGTTAAATGAAAAGTGGCATTGCTAATTCTTTTGGATAACAGAGCCAAGCTGAAAAAGCAGTTCTTTTCTCCATTTTGTGCACTGTAAGGTTTATATTGTACTTCATGTCCACGCAGATGCTCCCACTTCTCTTCTGTCCGTCGTGGCCATGGTTGCTGTCTTGTTAGAGGTTACAGACTGAATGGGAGGATTTGGGAATAAATCCACTCGTCCTTTTACAATAAAACTACATCCTACCTCAAGGATAGTAGGAGCAAATGGATGGACATGACTATAAGTAAATATAATAAAAATGTGTTACTGATTTGTGTTACCTTGTCTTTTTTTTACCTGTTTTTCATAGAATCGAAAAAGTAGTTTAGCCTGTATTTTTAGAAATTGTATGCAATTTGGTAGACTATGAATTTCGATTACATATTTTATTTTTTCATAAATAGTAAATAATTGCTATGTAGTTACTCTGAAAGTGGTTCAACTTCAGTCATGGAAATTCTTAGATCTCTTCCACTGCAGAGTCAGATGTGGGCAAACATGGGGCTTTCTGATAATCCTGCCAATTTAAACTTAGAGCGGAACAGCAGAAATCAGCAGAGGAACGAGGAAAGTGTGGCCTCTATTCTGTTTTATTACTTAGTTTCACTTTGAAGGAACCCTCAGATTGCCTCAACTGATCCAGGTTTTACTGTGGCCTGCCACCCAGGGAATCTTTAAATCAGGCAATATGTCAGCTCCACGAAAGGTTCGCCACACCTGGCTTTACTGTAAAGTAGGCAATGAAGCTGTAAAAGGCCAAGCTATGAACTGGATGCTCCCTTACACACCCAGGCTTCAGACAGAGGATAAACCCAGCATTTACCTTTCCTTCCTCCAAGGAAGATGGAGGGGGGGAGGGTAACTGCAGCAAGGTCTTAGCGACAGGCCAGGCCAGTTCAATCCAGGAAAAAGCCAGTGCATTAAAGGAGCTGATGAGAGTTCTCAGCACCTGAAACTAAAAGCAATGAATAAAACATAAGGTATTATCTCCCAATCCACTTGTTATTAAGGTCTTAAAGAAATTAATATACACAAGACAAAAGAGATTGTGAGCTGAGTTGATTGAGTAGAATCTATACTCATCTAGGTAACCTTGTACTGAGAGATATTTGTGATATCAATTTATACCACACATTTAGCTGTTAAACATCATAGCAGTACAAGGGTAAAAAAGGGTAACAGAGATTCAAAGGGAGAGTACTCCTCTCTCATACGAGCTTTCACACACTCATAACAGTCGTGTAAGTATGAGTCTACACAGCAGCATGTCCCTTTCTGTGATTGCACCTATGGAGACCAACCAAGAACCATAAAGAGACTGCCAAACACACACATACACACACACACACACACACACACACACACACACACCCTTTGCAACCCTAACCCTTACCCTTGAACCATTAGCTATGGCCATCTGAAGGTACTCTTTCTTTAATATTGGTATCCTTTCCTTAATATTGGTATCTTTTAACATGCTTTAACAACAATGTGACACATCACACATCACACAGGCAATTTTGGAAAGATTTACAGTCCAGAATGTAACTAATTAACTATTACCGTATGCTGACGACATACTTATGTTTGTCTCGGATCCTGGGCACTCTCTCCATTCTCTATTCAAAACAATTGCTATGTTCTCCTCAATTTCTGTTTCTTAAGTAAATTGAATTGGATGAAATCTGATGCCCTTCCCCTAATGTCGTGCTGCCCAACTCTGGACAGCACGTCTGGCAGTTTTACCTAGCACAAGAATGGTATGAAATAGCTGGGCATAACATAACATAAATTATGACCCTAAATTTTGACTTTTGATTTTGACAAATTCCAAACTGACAAACTGTGGTCTCCCCTGTATCTACAATGAATCTTTGCAAACTGCAAAGACAGTGGTCAGCGGTGGCTTTGGAGTGCCTAATTTGTCGTACCACTTTACATTCACTATGAGACACATGGCGCAGTGGAGCCTGCCCCCAGAGAGACCTCCCCTGTGGTTTGACCTTGAAAGCTCATGCTTCTATGTGCTACATCACATCTAGGTTAGCCCCAGATATACAAACCCATTTCATTATATCACACATACAATGAGTGTGGGGGAAAGTAGCTCGGGTCCTCAAATTCAATCCCTACCTTCAACGGTCTGGAGGGATTTGGCTAAATCCTATGCGCTGTATAAACAAATCACCATTCCTGTGGAATCTTGGTTCCTGAAGGGCATTACAACTATAGGGGACATTCATTCCCTATGAGGAGGGAATATTGAAATCTGTTGAGATACTTACCAAGATACAGTTTGACATACCACGCAATCAAATTTTGGAAAGATTTACAACTGAGACATCTGTTGGTTCAAATATTTGGCTCTCCCTCAACATTACCACTTGACATTGACACCCCTCAGCAAGGCATTTTTGGGATTGAACATGAAATATCTGCCTACTACTCTGTGGTACTTACAGCTTCAGATACTATTAGGTCCAGCATTACATCTTCATAGGGAACAGACCTGAAAGTATCAGGCCTGATTACAGAGGCAGATTCTTAGGAATGGTGAAAAAGAGAGAATTATCAACAAGACTAATCAAATTTAAAATAATAAATTGTTTTCCAGGCTATATAAAGTTGGGTTGATAGCTCCAGATGGAGAAGCCACAATGCTTGGAGTTGCCCAAAAAAAACCAAGAATTACGGCTGGCTATCCATGGAAATATTGAAATAATTATTGGGGTATGTATTCCTTTCTCCCCTACCCTGTATATTTTGGCCGATTCCTTAGCTGTAAAGGATTTGGCTCCATCATGTGCAGAATGGATCCAGACTATGATCATGTGGGGGTGGAAACTCCTTATTAAAGACTCAGTATCTTTGTGGCGCATTGTTCTCGGCCACCTTGTTGCCCTAGAACTGCTGTCATATTGGCTTTTTGGCAGGGTGAGGAAATATTACTTGAAATGTTTAATGGTGTTTCAGTTCATAAATACACAGGAAATTGTGTCATCATAACATTTCATATAGTGGAGTGCTTTGTTTTGCTGGATAATACACAACATGCAATGCTGTAACTGTGTATACTAACCTTTTAAATAAGCTACTAACTTGTTTTGGTTCCATTTTGCCTGTGTTCTCTTTACTGTCTGTTCTGTTTTGTGTACTATTTTTTGTGAAATAGTGTTAGTTTAAAAAATACTACTCATAAAAAAGGGAGAGTGGGCCTTCGACTCACCTTTACCATTTATTTCCATTTATTTTCTATATTTAGACTGTGGGGGAGTAGAGTGGGAATGGAGTAGGGGAGACACTGGAGAGAAAGCTCTATCAGGAATGAATCCCAGGACAGTGGGGGCACATGTGTGGTTCCAGAGGTGGGGGACTCGACTATCTCTGGGCAAAGATTACTGTGTTTTTGTATCAGTGGAAAGCAACAATCAGTGGAAAGATGTATGAATTTGATATATCAAGGTTTATTACTTATATATAGGCCTCTGTGGGGGAAACCCAAATGGCCATTAGTATTTTATTACACCAACAAGTCAATATATATATATACTCTTCATCAAAATGTGTATGCTCATCATGAACAATATAGCATTTCAAGCTAAACCACTTATATTTGCATAACTTTGTACCATTCTTTTAAAAAACTAAAGCTGCTGCCTGTGTTAGGCAGAGGGTCTACTATATAAGTTCTTGAAGCACACAAGCCATTTTGATATACTCTGATCACTACCACATAAGCAATGAAAGTAAAAGTACCCTGCTGGGAGTCCTCATTAGGGAAGCATCTCAAAAGACAAGACAAGTCTGTTGATTAAATTTAGCACCCTGTGTAGTTCAGGCTTTGTTTTTTGTACCTTAAAACAATTCCTGGAATATATATTATCAAATATAATAATGTTTCTAATTGAACATCAAGGCATGGATGTGTAAATGGACATTTGAGACAAATATAATAAATCAAATGCTGTGAGGGCACAATGCAATGCACTATGTAATACTGAAAATGCAGTGAAAGCATAAAGAAAATACAACAAGTAGTATTTATTCAAGATCACAAATTAAATATATAGCTAGCTTTTCCCCAAAGGCAGATGCTTAGACTGATTCATGTCCAAATAGCAAAAGTTCCAGATGTCTGCCTTGCTGTGAATTCAACTTTTCCTCTATCTATATACATGTATGATCAAAGATGTTTAATGTTTTTTTTGCAGGCAGTTTCAGACCAACTCCAGTAAACACATCACAACTGGCCTTGGTCCTGATTGGCTCCCCTCACTAAAGAATTTGTGAAATTCGTCCAATCAGGCCAATTTTCAGCATTTGAACTGGAAAGCCTCCACTCAGCAGGTTTACCTCATTTGAACTAGAGGGACTGGTGTTGTTGGCCAATCAGGGCCCAGTATTATTCACATTCACTCAGTTTACCAAATTCAATTCAACTTTTAACTAAACTACATTTATTTGCGAATCATCATGAAAACATTATTATTATCCGAGGTCATGGTCTATTGCAGTGGTCCTCAAATCCAGGCCTCGGTCCAGAGTGCTGCTGGTTTTCTATTCTTCCAGGTAGTTTCCATTCTAGCTGTCTAATCAGGGATTGATTAAGACCTGGGATGCCAGATGAATGCAATTAACTTGCTGGTAGGAGAGAAAACCAGCAGCACTCTGGACCGAGGCCTGGATTTGAGGAACTCTGGTCTATTGGAAAACAAAATCATGAAAACTGAATAATATATGACCTCTAAACTACTAAACAACAAGACATATAGAACCAATAATGATTCTAAATGGAACCATTACAATATGATGGAAAACCATCAATCATTCAGCACCAAAGAGCCAAAGAGCCATTTGGTCCGTATCAAGTTGTTCTTCAAATAGTGATGGTTCTGTGAAGCATCATTTAGCCCACGAAAAACCTCTTAAGAATCATATTTACTATTATTAAGAACCATATTTACTACTATTTACTAGGTCCCCAGTTTATTCTGGGGACCTAGTAAATAGTACACCCTCCTGACAGCATGTCACCAAGATGCCTGCACTTTAAAGGTCGAAAGCCAGCATCAATTATAACTTCAATATTTACTGCACTGGTACAACATGCCATATGTTGCTTTCCTCTGTGATGCTGCTCCTTTAATCCGTCTGCTCCCAATCTTCACCGGAACATGGCACACCTCCCTAATTCTCATTCTATGCCACTGCCCCGAGGGACCCTCGGGCCAAAGATCCAAAGATCACAGAAACTCCCAACAGTCACACAAATCTACTAACTGTATCGGTGATTCAAACGTACTTTGACACAGACATACCAGAAAAATGGAGAATGTTACGCACCGCACCAAAGATGAAAATGAATGAAATAATCCATTTGATATCTCACTTAACAGCTAAAAATGATCTTATTTGGGGTACATTTCACTATACCAGAGGGTTTTGCTTCACACATAAGCTTTAATTATACAATAGGACTATTAACCAGACATCCATTGGCTGAAAATAATTAATGAAGGACAATTAATTAAAAGCTTATTGAGAGAAATTGCAGACAAAATGAAATTAGGGTAAAACTACAATTATGTTTTTTTTTAAATGAAGTCTGTGAGTGGTCCTGAGAAAGCACATTCACACACATGTACACACACACCTGCATTACTCAATTGTGCCGCCTCCATCTTGAAACAGTGTTCCAGTCACAAGTGATAATCTGAGTTCACATAGCACCAAACATCAAATCAGCATTACCTGTCCTTGAAGGAAAAACATTTCACATTAATACATTTTTACCAGTTCTTCTTTTCAGCTGTGAATGACTCACACAAAAAAAAATGGAGATGACATTTTTTGGTAAATGCAATTCCTGTCTCGTGGCGAAAGTGGTGAAAATCACATGCAAGACAGAAAATTACACATTCCACAAAAAGTCACTCGCTGTTTGATATTACTCTTTATCTGTAGTTGCAGTGGATGTGCCTCCCCCAGCCAGGCCTGTTGAAGGGCCCTACCGCTCTGGCAATTTCACGATGAGAGCTAAACTGTGACCTGCCTGAGAAGGGAAGTCACAACTCAGCTCTTCATCACGGGGCGAATCCTGCAACAACAAAGCCACTGAGACGATTTAATACTTGACTTTGTAAGTTTTGGAAGGCAAAAGGACATACGGGGATGGCTAGAGACAGAAGTAGTATCAACTGATACTTGTTGGGATATTGTATTTGTATGGGTTTGTTTTGGTGCAGAAGAGTCCGCCTCCTTCAGCGTATGGATTGATTTTCAGTTGTTCCAGATTCAAACCCAGTAGCCTCAAGTTGCGTTCCAGAGAAATAAGAGTGTCATGTCACGCCACCCATTGTGATCATTTAGATAATTTGATGCTGATACTCAAGTTACTATCACGTGACGACAATGTGTTGCTAAAAAGTCTACTGACAGTGTGATTTGTATATATAATAATGTATATATATGTCTATAGATTCAATGTCTGGGTTAAGGTCAATCTTAGGGTTGGGGTTTTAACAGATGATTGACTAAGGTAGGTACTGGGGTTACATAGTCTGTAGAGATGCAGCAAATAAGCAAGTAACACTATGTTGACCACCTGATAGTTGAGTATCAACATTGGATTATCAAAATAAAACGTTAGCTTGATTACCAAGCTAACATGTCCAAAAGAACACAATTTATAGATTTATTATGACTTCTTACTATTTATTATTACTAAATTAAAGAATATCCTCAAGGGTGTAAAGACAATCATTCATACAATGGTTGCCAACACGTGTACTGTCTGAAAACTTTTCTTTAAAGTAATATACATATATAAAAATAAAAAAGAGAAAACTAGAAAGACTAGCTCACAGGTTACCACAGGAGTTGGCATGACAACCAACAAAGCTCTATGGGAATTATCAGTACAGCTGGAACGTGTCTTTGACCAATCAGATGGCTTGAGACTAAATGTATACTACAGCGTAGATACCACTGAAGCCTCAGTATGCATATGCTTAGGTTCTGGTTTTGTTTTGAATTATGATATAAAATACCATTGATATATTTAGATAAATGTATGTATAATTGTCCTCAATAACAGGCAAATAAAATAAGAATTTAAAATCATAACTGAAGTATTCTATTAATCTACAACAATATGCATTTGGCTTCAAAATCATCTAGCATAAAATATAAAACTAAAAAGTGCTCACGTGCGCGCGCACACACACACACACCGAATCCTACACACACTGACATTAACCTAGGGGGAGTTCATGTTTTAATTGCTGACACTATAGCTTCTGGCTCTGTGAACCAAATGGGTCGCCGTGCAGGATACATAATCCATTATCATAAATCAGAAGCGCCAACACAGACAGGTGCTGCATGAATAATTAAAGGTCGGTACATTAGCACTTGTGTGGAGGCATGTGTTGAGCCAACGTCATTGAACAGTCTAAAAGCACTGCAAAACCCCTCCATCCACATTAAACTGCTTAATGCTTTGCATTACTGACAGAGATGATGTACAACTTGAAAAAAGGAGACCAACTCTGCCACCCCCCCCCCTTTGAATTAACCAAAACAGAGAGGTCTAAAAGAAGAGGAGTTTCCATGGGATAGAAACTGCTTGGAGCAGTGTTTGTCCTCTATCCTGCCGTGTGGTCTTATCTCTTGTGGTTGAGCTGGTACCCTTGTCTGAACCTGAGCGGGTGAGCCAGGTTACGCTGAGCCGGTAATGGAGAGTCCAGGGAGCTGGAGGCAGAGGAGGCAAAAGGTCTGCTCAAGCAAGTAGGTATTGGGACTATTCCATGGGCTACAGATCTCCGTTCTTACATTAATTACACTTGAGGCAAATTCATTTGGATTTCTGCCCAGCGCGAGATAAGGTTTCGCTGCAGACAAGGTGAGAGAAGAGCCAGAGAGGAAGGAGAGATACTCCTTATGCTGCCCTATTTGGCTCTGCAGTGGTTCTTTCATCACAGAAAGTTTTATGGGCTTTTGCGCCACTTGTGGAATCCAATCAATTCCCATGGGAATGGCTGCTCAAAGTGTGGAACTGTACGGCAGGAGAGCAACTCTTAAAATAATCGCCTGTGTCTCGTCACTGATGGATTTGTGCTGTTGAGTGTATTGCACCCGACTTGCAGTGACGTCACTGTTCTGTTGATACCAGATTGACCAACGTTTAGAGAATGTGCTTACCATCGCTGTTTTATTACCACTTATTTTATGTGCCGATCAAAATGACGTATGTTACCGTACCATATGTTGTGCCGTCGGTTATAACAATCGTGCCAGGATGGAGGCGGTGAAATTTCATTGATTGCCCACTGATAAAAAAGACACATGGCAACAATTTATGAATGTACCGTTATCTTACCCGCCCCGCTTTTGGATAGTTCACCCACCCTGAAGTGAAACCGAAAAGCATCGGCGGTTTTGTATGCCTGAAGTGTTTCATTGGAATATGGAGATGGGTTGTGAATAAGATGTAGCGGGTTGTATATACTGTGGAATGACAGATCGGGGAGTTTATCTGCAGACTCTTGTGGTGTCAGCGATGCTGGTGGCAGAGAGTAAAGCTCGCATCCTCCAAGGACTAAAGTCTTTTTAAAGGTCTTTCTTTTTCTTCCAATGTCAGTTGTTGATATATGTCACATATTTTATAGTCTCTGGATTAAAAACCTAGAAATTAAAGACCACAAGCATTTAAAAATATACATCACATTTATTTGTACTGATACCATGTATATGGTACTGGTACAGAGTTGTCTTCATCTAATGATGTGTTTGGGCACTACAGGCATGTACCTGTTTTCTACCTCCATACATCCAACAGTCAACATATCACCAAGCATTGCTTTTCTCGCTACCAAAAAACAGAAACTTTGACGGAGCTGACACACACCACTGTTTTTTTTCTAAAGGTAACACAATGTACAAAAAGCAACTCTGGAAATAGTAAGATTCTTGGTACCATAAAAAACTTTTTTCTCTCAATGTGTGAATAAGAAAACAATGCACTTATCTCTACTGAGCTTCTGCTGCATTGCTTGTTAGGCAGCCAAGGGGTAAATTGATGCAGATAAGTAATGAAAAGAAGCAGCCCGGCTGATCCCTGTATTACTTCCACAGCAGCTTTCGAGGAACTGTTCACGCTCTGTAGCGCCTCAGAGCTGTAGGAGCCGTCTGGAAGTAGTTAGATGCCAGTCAATGGGAAAACGCATGACGTTAAAGTAAATGATTAAACAAGTCTTTCCACACAATGTACACTACAGTACAACACTACAGTGATGTTGGAAAGAACTGCACAAATCAAATGTCTAGGAGCCCAAAAGGAACAGGGAACTAAAGTGATGAACTTTGAAAACCATCTGTTAATTGGCAGACGCAACTCCCCTCGGCAGGCCTCAGGCCCTTCGGGATGGGTAAGGCCAAAGCAAGCAGTCTGAGGGAATGAGGGAGCGGAAGACTGGTGGCTCCCTCCATGGAGATGAGTATTCCACAGTGGCCTCACCAGGAAGCTGAAGGCACCAGAAGAACCAGGAGCAATGGTGTCCATGTTAGGCTCTGTGGCAGGCAGTGCAGTGAGCACTGGCTGCTTTTTGCTCGAACGCCTGGGAAAAGGAGGGCAGAGAAGACATTTTGCAGTCAATACAGATGACAACAAAGTGGCTAAACAAAATGCTTTAGACTGCATTCATTTGTTCAATTGAATACCGGCATTGATCATTTGAATGAATTGGTCTCCTGGTACATGGAGCTGTGAAGGAATCGTCTTTTTTATCAAAGAAGAAAAAAAGGAACGGAAGGAAAGAGGAAATAAGGAAGAAAAGAAAAAGCTATCCTTTGCCCTGAAAGACGGGTTGTTCGTGACGTACAAAGGACCGTAAACTTTGTGTTCATCCTGTAGCTTGAAAGTTAATTGGCTGTGTAAGAGTAGGTAGGTTTGTGTGGGCGAGGTAATTAAAATGGTATTAGACAAAGAAAACTTGGCTTACACAACAGCTGCAGTGACTCAATTAAGGGCAGAACACAAGATCGCTACAAAGGAAAAACAGTCTCTGCATAGAGATTGGATTGCAGAAGCCAGGTAATGGAGTGTATAGCTGGGAGGAGAGTCTTCCATCTTACCGGAGGAGGTGACAATTCGGACTTGGGAGCTGACTGCTCCCTCTCCCCCTTCGCTGACTGCGCGCACCTCGATGATATAGGTGCCTCCCTCTGGCAGTGAGAGCAGGGTGGAGGGGTTGATGGTTCTTGTCACCTGGTTGTGGCCTCTTCCTTCCTGGCGCAGTAACACCTGCAGTGCACACACACAAGCAACACCTCCAGTACAGATAGCACTTCCAGAGCTGATAATATAACAACGTTCAGTGGCTTGCAGTCACTTGCCTCAGCCCTCTTTTACTGTATTTCTGTATTTTACTGTAAGAAGACGTTAGCAGTGGGTCTTTACCATGTACCCAATGACGTCAGATTCATTGTCTTTTGCCTTTACTGGGTCCCAGCTCAAAGACACGTTGTTGCCCTCTTGAATCCACATGAGGTTGCTTGGAGGCTGAGCTGGAGCTGGGGAGAGAGTGCAACACTCAAACTGCAGTACTTATGGATACAAATTGAAACAGACTTGGTCGCAACCAACTAGGTCAATTACTACACTTTTTACAAGGAGATTTAGAGCAAACTTAACAGGTAGCCTCCATTCCATATATAGTACCGCATGATTAGTGTCAGTGCTGTACTCACGGGCTTTCCTGGTCTTGGCTGTGATAGCGGCGCTGGCAGGACCCTGGCCGATGCTGTTGAAGCCTTTTACTGTGATGAGATACAGACTGTTGCCCTCTAGTCCTGTCAAGACCATGGACGTCTCGTTTTTCACAGTTCTTTGTTTTTTTCCTGACTCTTCCTGCTCCGTGTCTTTCCAGTAGCTGACCTAAGAACATAAATGAATGGCTTGGAAAAATACTGTTCTCATGTTCATACACATGCACAAGGGTATGCATGCATGTGCAAAAATATCACATGTTCAAGCTTACATGCACATGCGTGCGCACAATCACACTCACACACACACACACACTACACAAACCTCATATCCTCTAGGTCTTCCAGGGCCAGGATTGGGCAGTTTCCAAGTGATCCTAATTTCTGATGAAGAAATGCTGGAAGCTTTCACATCAGATGGGGCCTCCCTCGGCTCTGAGCAAAGAGAATAGAGAACTTTACAAATGCAACAGACGGTCAAAATGCTTCAAGCCATCCCTTGTGTATTCTTTAAATGCAACCACAATATCTCATCAATTTACCCCCTTCGGCAGAGTAGACGGTGACGACTTTGCTGAAAGGCCCATCTCCCTTATTGTTGTATATCCCAACCTTCACTTCAAAGGGGGTAAGGGGTGGGAAGGTCTCGTCTCTGTACTTGTATGTTGTAGAGTCTGCCGAGGTAACCATCTTCTCCTTCCAGCCTCGGGTTCCGTTGGCACGAAAAGCAACAATGTACCCAAAGCCCTCGCCGTTTTGGAACTCCTCGGATACCGGCTGAACACGGGGAACAAGAAAAGAACCATGCACTGTATAAGTGGACGAGACAAAAAAGCTGGGATTTTTAAACACTCGACCCTAACATTTGCTGAATGAGCATGATAAAAAACAATTACCTAAGAGTGCCTTTCAAAGAGATTATTTCTATCCTGGCTTACCAGCACTAAAGCTCTGTAATTGACAGCTCACTATTTGTAAATGTTCTGAATTGGATAGCTTCTTCAGTGAAAGGAAGGCTTTCCAAATAATATGTTCAAAAGTACCAAATCAAGAACACCAAGATGCATCGACTTGTAAATGTCATGCGCTTTTCACAGCAAGCTTGAATGCATCTGTTAATTGGGATCACCTAGCACAAGCAACACATCAAATTGGGATCACCAAACAAAAACCTCTTTGACCGTGGTGTGTGAAATACCACCAGACAGATGGTTGAGGTGTTAACAGTTTAGCACGGTGGATGTGATTTCTACACCTCTGAACACTTCGCCATGCACATATTATTTTATAATAGCACATTATTATACTTTTAGGCTACTAAAAATTAAAAAACAAACAAACATGACTATTGCCTCTAGAGCATTACAAGCTTTCTATTTCCCTCCCCATTACTGCAGCTGTCTGCCAGTGCTAATAAAGATACAGTCAATCTTGAGTAATGAAAACAAATCCTATTTGGTTTGGTTGTGCCAGTCATGTAGCAATTTAACTTTCCATGTCCAACTGGAGGATTTTTAGGGCACGCAGGGTTTGGTGCACTGGCTCGAATGCGTGTCTGCAGTTTTCCTGAATTGGTGATACTGGGAGCTGTCTCAAACAGCTGCTCCACACTTAATCAAATCAAATGCAATTTATTAAGTGAGATAGAATTTAATTAAAATATGAGCTGCAGGAATTAAATCTTTGGCTAAATTTAATAAATGACAAACACCTGTACACCTGTTTGGCTTCGCTTCAGTCTGTCATGCTGTAATGTGTTGATTTCATAGGCTTCAAAGTAATATTGTCCCCTAAAGGGATCATCCAAATTAGCCATGTAGTCTACAGGGGACTGGTGGTGGATGGAGATGTAGTTCATATTTCATTCAACAATGACCAATCACTGTGACTGCCTAATTACAAGGATGATCAGTGAAAATGAATTAGTTTCCATCAAACTTATTATCAGAGTTGGCAAAGCTCTTAGAGATGCCACGAAATATGGGTCTTTAAAAACAGCATGACCAAATTAGCTACTCCAGTTAAGTCTAGTAACACTTGCGTCTTTGGGAATCGAGATTGACACAGATAGTGAGACATTACGAGAGGGCTGATATAACTTAGAGGTAATTCTCCTGGATGGGATTGCGGGGCCTGCTGGGCTCAGCGACGGTGACTGTGGGGGCATCACTAATGGTCCTCCCAACGGCTCCTGGTGAAAAAGCAGTCTCTCACCGTCGACTCTAATGAGACGGCTGAATGAAGCTGCAGAGACTGTTTAGTCATTCATCCTGCTTAATAACCCTGCCCACCATGGCCATCTAGGCTCTGACAACCCTCCACAGATGATTGGAGAGGCAGAACTGCCATGCGCTCACATGCCCTGACTGCCAAAAAGGGCTAACATTCCTGCTCCGTCTCCTTTAATATTCATCTCCATTGATCACTGACGGAGCCCTGATTTATTTCCAAAAGCATTTAGCTGGAACAAGAAGAAATAGGGCAGTGCTAAAATGGCAAGTGCAAAAAAGGAGGACACTGCATCCAAGTATAGCATTGGAACATTGCCTTGTGATGCTCCACCAAATTGTCGTGGTTATTGATGGATGACCGATTCTTGCATTGCCACAATGAGCCGAGAAGAGACATCATTTTTTAAATTGTGTCTTGACCTTTCACTATTGCACACTCTGTAATGCTTAGAGTTTATTTCAGAGATGTTTGAATTGATCAACTAATAGCTGAATAAAAACAAGTTCACACTCATACACACTTTTCAGACTCCATTGTATGTAGATGCATTTGTTGAAAAAACAAATTCTTCCAATTATAGGGGTTTGTGACAAAACCGTTGCAGATACGCAGTTTATATTTTATGTCTTCAAGAGAACCCTTAAAGGAGAGCTCCACCCTCTGATACTCTTACACTTATATATATATATCATCAATCTATGATGTTCAATGGGGTTTTTTAATGATGAAATCTTCTAATTTATCTTTTTGTTGTACCCACTTTCCCCGCCATCTCCCCGCTTCTACTTCAGTAAGTGATTTCCTACATCTCCCAGAATGTCAGAAAGTCATGCTCCTTACTCAAAAAACACAACATGTCTTGCATGTTGCATTGTGTGAAATTTAAAGTTTTTCCTTAAGTATTCTTTGACTGGGGATTTTGTTGAGTTGTGATTATATAGTAGCTATTCAAATTACATTCTTGAGAGGTTATAAATAGCAAATGGCAAAGTGTTCGAGCACCAAAACACCTTCCCATCTGGAATGGACATTTTCCTCCATAATGCCCCACTGAGGTGCACTTCTCCTCATGTGAAGGTTATTTTCCTGGTGACAGTTGGGCTCCCATACTTAATAACTACAAGAATAACTGTCGGTTGCTCCCACATCTGTTCAGTGTTCCCCTGTTAATATAGCCTTCAACTGCTCTCAATTGCAAATGCTGCAGCTTTATTCACCGAGTTCATCTGTACATGCTGTGCCCTCAACTTGGCTGAGAGCCAAGTTGTCCATTGACAAACAATTCACTTTAATATTCCTCTTAACTTGGCAGGATTGATTACATTTTGTACAACCACTGTAAATATTGAGATTACAAACTGATATTCATAAACATCCCTGGATTTATAGGGAATTGCTCTAAGATTGAAGGTTAATCATCATTGCGCCTCTCTGGTGGGGCCAAATTTAAAATTCACTACATCTTAATCACTTGGCAGGCTGATGCAGCTTTGTGCAATACACAGGGCCAGGCTAGCCTCCTTTGAGCTTTGTCAGCATATTTTGCAGTCGTGAACAGGCTGTGCCCTCAAACGCCAAGACACTGGATGGTGAAACAAATATCAAACTGAATGAATTGATAACCCGTTTTAAGTGCAGTAAGGTAGTAAACTGTGATCGTGGTGTGCTGTGAATAATCGAACAACAGTTTATGCCCTCTGGTCAATGGCTACCAGCACAGCTAACGATACTGTAAATCTAAAAATGTGGAGAGCCAATGCTGCACATTTGCACAAACTTCAAATGTGCTGGAAATTTGTCGATTTATAGACTGCAAATATCTGGAAATCTGTCAATAGTGAGCATAGCAATAATTCTTTCACAATATGATATCAATATGTTATGTTTTTGTAGTATTCTCTCTTTTTTTATTTTTTTTTTTACAATATCTTACAATATCTGGCCCCTTCAACCTCTGCCCTCCTGGAAAACCATCATAGCCCAGTGGAAAGAACCACTTTCACCTCTGGCTTGCTCCACTGCTGGCACAGTAGAAGCCTCACTCAACCTGCTTCATCACCCCTGTGCTGAGTTGCAAGTGATTGGGAGCAGGTCAGAGAAAACCTTGAAGTAAAGAGAAACCAGCAGGGTCTTCTATCTCTCCCCTCTCAAATGGAGCTAAAGCCATATGAGAGGCCTCACCTAAGCCCCCTCATATCACCCTCTCTCCTGATGTACTTGTGAAGACTACAATGTCCATGTTTGTGTTATCCCACTGCACAGGATGTGCATCTCTCGCACGTTGCTGTATCAGTAAAGATTCAATGCCTCCCAGGAGCCTACGTTCTGCACATCCACGTACATCCATGGCAGGCTGTAATAATGCCACCGCCATCATCACACATGTGGGTACTGATGACTTCAAACAGACAGTTTCTTTCTTTAATAATCTCTAAGGAGCAGTAACGGATGACTCCATCTCTAAGTGTGGTGCTGACCAGTTCAGTTGCTGAAAACGGACTGCTACAGTAGTGACGTTAAAGTTTTAGAAAACTTTGATTTTGTCTGAGCATGTGCTCCTTTTTTAAGCAGAATATTGAACCTCCTAATTGGGTAAGTGCAGACATGCTCATATGTAGACCTGAATTGTTAGCTGACTCTGTACCCCAAGGACTGCTAGCCCCTGCTAGAACATGACCACCTTGATTATTCAGCCTTTAATTAATCTCTCAGCAACACATTAACAACTGCAAGGGGATGCTGATTGGAGACAATTTAGATATTTGGGCCATTTTAATTAGACTCAAGCTGGTAACTCAAAAATACCCAGGTGTGCTAAATATGGCAGTATATCACATTCTAGTAAATCATTTCCTTTGAATGATCCTGAGTAAAACAAACTTGATTTGATGTTCCTGATCACACCTAGTTAAGCACAAATGGGCCTGATCTCTTTTAAAACCATGCCTCCATAGCTAGTTATTAATGTCATAGTGTTATTAATGAATAACATCCCCTCCATACAGACGTAACTCACCAATAAAAAAAGAAAGAAAGGCCATTAGATATTCATCCAGACATTTTTGATGAGGCCAAGGTTCTGTATGGGCTGCTATTGGGGTAATACATGATGTGACAGTCTGATGAGAAACTTTTTAGAGCTGAGATAATTACATAAAATAGTAACTTCAAAATGATCTCAACACTTTCAAGAATACCTGCCAATATATTGTGGCGTATTGTGACAGTATTTGTTCTGCCATGGTGGCTATTACTGCTCATACTAACCAGGGTTTTTTCCTGCACAGAGAATTGTGAGGCGGCCGCCTCCAGCTCTCGACAAAACTCTGACGGGTGTCTTCATGGAAAACACTATTTTCTACACTTGGTGGATTTCTGTCATTTGTAACTGCAATTGCGGCACTACGCCGATGTGGTGGCGGCTGCGATGTATCGTAATCAGCACAGTGCACCGTTAGGTGCTGCCAAAACTGCCAAAGAGGAAGAAAAGAGCCACAATTTTCCTCAAGGAATTTCCTCCAAAGAGCGTCTCCCTACAGCAGGAATGTGTCAGGCGGTGCCCTGATATTTCGTGGCTGTTCAAACAGGTGAATATTGTTTATTTTGCATCCAAGCATGTCCAATTTCTTAAAAAGGTTTCCT